>CM066321.1:132566729-133906921 GCA_033807775.1 Saussurea involucrata | reverse complement strand
TACGTGCGGAATTTTTGTTGCATACAATTTAAAATGGGCAGTTACTTTACGTGCATGTGATGAATAGTATTACACTATATTTGGTGTAACATTATTCATTTACATTACTTTTTTAATTACATTTTTGGTCCCTCAATTTTAAGATTTATTATTTTTGTCTTTTAAAGTGTTAAAGTTTAAATAGGTTTATTTTATATATATATATATATATATATTATTAATTTTTTATTTATGTTTTAATTAAGTAAATAATATATAACATGATAAAATATTCGATGAATAAGCTAATATTAAAAGATGATAACATAATCAACGAAAATTCAAAAATACATAATAACACCGAAATAAAATTACTAGAAATCTAATAATCTGGTAACCCGCTTCCAGATCCTCCAAGATCATTAAAGATCAGTCCAAACGAAGTCGATGTAGGTTGGGTCTGTTGATGTTGTTGTTGAGTCATTTTCTCTAAAATTCGTGCTTGTTCGGTCTCGACATATGCTAAAATAGTGGCAAGCATTCAAGTAAAGCTAGATAATTTACCGGCAACATCTTGGTCATCGTAAGTGCCACGATAAACGGTACCATACGTCCCGCGAGCAATAAGATACCTTATTTCCAACTTAGCCAAATCGATCTCCCATGGTTCCTTAGGCCTATTATTAGGTTCTACATTTATTGACCAAGCACGACTTAGGTGTTTCTCTAGGTGCACATCCAAGCTTTTGAGATCAATTTTATCAGCTCTAAACAACATGTCTTTGCTGCTCGTCGATCTGTTGCTCTCCCCAACTTTTCTTTCTCTCCACCACTTTTCAATAGCGATTCAGACACCTCAGGCTTTGGATTTTCTTCGGCTTCTTCATTTGTTCTAGAATCCATTGTCTGAAAACACACAGATGAAACATTAATTCACATGCATAAAAGGCTAGAAAATCAACAAAAACTACATTTACACGACATAATTCTTTTTATAGGAGAATCTAAATGCAACAACTACAAAAACTCAAATACCATAAGTTGTCAATTTGTGTCCAAGAACACTTGCATGTTTCAAAGGGTATATTTGGAAAGACTATAAAATCTATTTGGAAAGACTATAAAAATCGAACCTAAGAAAATAAAAGAGAAAAGGGTTTTACCTTGTAGTTTTTTAAAAGATGAAGACTTCAATCCCATTAAAGGGGTTTTTGAGAGGATTTTGAGGGGTTTTGGATATTGAAGAATGAAGATCAGGGATTTGGAATTGGAAGGAGATGATGAAATGAAGGTTATAAATGGGAGTTTTGCAGTGGTTGGTGACGGATCGTCGAGGGAGTGAAACGTTGTTTGGCTGCACAACCCACGAAAGGTTGTGTCGTTACCTTCTTCTTGGATAATTTATGTTGCTGCCTGCATGGCTTTAATCAGCCCCTTGTGTAACACCCGTAATTCTCGGATAAGCATAATTTCGAATCAGTGAGAAACCGATCTTTTAAGAAAAATATGAAATGTAAGATTTTGGGTTAAATCTTAGATTTTATAGTCTTGTTAGATGATGAATTCGAATACGAGTCCAATGGTTCTTTCCGGAGCGAAATCGGAGCTATAACGAAGAAGTTATGGCCAAAACAGTTTCGGTACACTTTGTGCGACTATGACCAGCGACAATGACCGTGTCATTGTCGCGTGTCATTGTCGCGAAAAGGGTACAACCTACGGTACACCTTGTGCGACTATGACCAACGACAATGACCGTGTCATTGTCGCGTGTCATTGTCGCGGACGGGTACCTGGTTGCTGTCAAATACGAAGTTCATCCCCCAAACTTCATTTCTTCATATCTCTCTCATTTCAACTCCGATTTTGGCGATTCAAGTGGCTATGGTTCCGATTTTGAGAGCTCTTCAAGGATCTAGAAGGAGTTTGGAAAATCATTAGATTATTCAAGGGTGTTTGGTGATGGTAAGTCTCGAATCCCCTCCCTTTCTCTCCCAAATCGTTTTCCCTTTTCTCCCTCACAAACCCTAACTGATTTTGGAGCTTTTTCATGGAGATTAATGTGTTCCTACTCCATTTTATGCTAGTGGATTCATTCATTGATGCAAGAACAAGTCTCATCCACATCACTAGAGATTTTGGGGTTTTCTAGGTTTTCATCAAAACCTAAGTGGTGAGTTCATCCTCCTAGCTTTTATACTTTCATATGAGTTATAATTGTTCCATTGATGATCTCCTAGTGTTTTGTTTCTCCAATTTCGATTTGGATGACTTTGGAGAAGTTAGGTTAATATTGGGGTTTTGGTTAAAATGGAGATTTTGATATAATATGTTGGGGAATGGTTTTAAAGTGGTTAAATATGAATATTCATAGTTGGAAGTTATGAATTTAGGTTTTTGGAGGTTTTGGCTTGAGGATACAAACTTCGTCAAAGGAGCATACGTTTGGGAAAAAAATCTAGATTTAGCTAAGTCTAGCAAAGGTGAGTTCAAGTTACTTTTCGAAAACGTTGTACATGCCAAAATGAGTATTTTACGAATATGTGTGTGTTTTACTTGAAAAGATATGTGGTTGAGTTATTTGGATAGTTTAACTCTTTTGAAATGTTTATCTTCATAAATGTATAAAACGCCCATATTTGGGGCTTTTGAATATTTGGATGGTTAGAAATCATATTTTGTCTTTAAAAGGTTAATTGCTCAAAATGAGGTTTATTTGACGGTTTAATCATGTTAGTGTAAATTGATTTTTATAAACCATGTGGGAAATACCCGATTTAGTGTCAAGAGTTATTTTGGATAATTGTAAAGGTGTGAGTCCTTTTGGGGAAAACCATTTTTGCTTAACCGTGTCAGGTTTTGGGTTAATAACGGCTTTGTGGTACTTGTTTACCTAACTGAGGTTTAGATGCATATTATTGCACATTATTGATATTTGCATGCTTGGGTGTTTTGTCATTCCGGGTTGAGCATGTTTTGGTAGACTGTGTTGCATTGGATCCATAGGCACGTGAGTCAGTTTTATTTGATGGTCTATCTCCTTGTGCACTCGGTTGTGTGGTTGGTTGACTTCGTCCCTTCACACAACAAGACGCGTTTTGTCCGTCACATGGTGCTGGAAGGCTGATATCAGCGGACACTATTGGGAACGCATGGGTATATGCGTTAGGCCGTGGGGCCACTAGCGAGTAGGCAATAGGGGACACTGGAGTCCCTAAGGTGAAACTCGTCTAGACTGGATATGCAATGTGGTACCCTGTAAGTCCTTGAGGTGTAACTCTACGGGGTATGCAATAAAGGCAATTTATTATGGTCCGAGGATTGTGATGTCTATATGGCATGGGAACTAGGACCGGGGCTTGAGGTGTAATCCAGTAACATCATAAGTGACCTAACTTTGTGTGCCCGTCACTTTTGATGGAATCGGGTCTCCCCCGTCACCGAAAGGTGTGGTTTTGGGTATAATATTTTATCCTTATTTTCGGTGACGCACTTGATTTATATGAAATGTCTTCATAGTTCATTGACAGAGTTTTTATGCCTCATTTATTTGGATGTTTTAAATATTGGAATTTTGTCCATGTTTATAATTCTTGGGATATTTACGTCTAAACATGTTTTGAGTGAGTTGGAGTTGGAATTCATTTTAGAAAACACTTTATACACTTTGGGAACTTTTCTCCTAGATTTTGTGTGCATTGGAAAATGAGTCATTTAAGCCCGCTTGGGAAACCCTTTGGAAATAAAAATCTCTGTCGCAACTTTCAACGAAAGATTTATCTAAATCATGACTAAAACCACAACCTTCCGATTTATGATTTTTATGTAGTCATGATAAAATGCTTGAACTCACTAGGCGTAAGCCTAACACTTTTTATTTGTCGGCATGTGCAACAGGCTCAGGTTGGGGTAACTCTAGCTACTTTATGAAGTGGCGGGTGCTAGTAGTGTGCACGAGAGGTGAAGTGTTTAGTGAAGTCTTCCGCACTTGTTTGGACTAGCAACTTTGTGTTGTGTTATGTGACACCCGTTTAGGTCGTTTTATTTGGGGAATTTTAATGTTTTTAATTCCAAGGTATTTTGAGGAATAAATTGTAGAAATGAATTTATCTATTTTGGTTGATTATTGAATTTTAAAGTTAGTTGCTCGTTCCAAATTTGAGGGTGTTACAAGTTGGTATCAGAGCATAAGTTTGAGAGATTTAGGTGTTGATTTTGGATACCTAGACTCAAACTAGCGTTTGTTTAAGTAAATGAGAGTGAAATTCACCTTTAGGCACTTTAAGATAGGATGTTTCGAGGTAAATGGGTGTTGTTAGAGACGAGAATCATGTCGAGAGTAACAAGGATAATCATGTACGATGCATTCATAGTGACACCCGGCCAGTGCCATGGTGAACCTACTAGTACATGTGCATACTTGAATTACTTTAATGTGATGATCGTTGGGGTAGCGAAGGAGATTCTAAGCTAGTAGTTGTTTGAATAGATGGACGATTCTAGTATTAGTTACTTGAAGTGACGATAAGCATGATATTTGCTTTAAGTAGACCGTTTCGGGTCAAGATTGATGGTTGGACTAGAACCATAGGCTTATTGAGCCGACTTTGATTTGAGGAAAAACCGTAAGGATAATTGATGTAATTTACGACCTTGCCTTAAGAGGTTAAAGCATCCGGATGACAATAGTGGATCGGAGAATTTTGGAGGAGTATGAGTGGAGACGTTGAATGCCGACTAAGTCATGCACAAAGCTTATTTTGAAAATAAACTGCATCAATTATTTCTTTTGTTTCAAATCCTTATATGGATTGTGTTATGAATTTTGAGAAATGTTTAGCACACACACAAGATTTCAAATCATGGTTTTGAACGTGCATGAAATAGTTTTATTGCGAGAGTTGCAAACTCCGCCGGAATTTGTTTTGCTTTATTTCATTGTTGTTCAACATTTGTTTTGGATATAACGACAATCATATTTTATGACGTTTAAGATGTTGGGCAATAACTACGGCTTGCGACTTTAACATTGGATCTCCTCCACATATGTTAGAGTTGGGACGGAAAGTTATCTTCCATTATGTCTACATAAAAATATTTTGGAGAATTTGTTTAATGTGAGTTGTTAAACAAGGTTGTTTATATGGAATTACCAAAGAAGGAGATTTTGGGATTTTGGCGTTTTAGTCATGGTTTTGCTTATTGCAATTTGACTTTTGGAGGCGTAATGTTTGGTGTCATTATATTGACTTGGGATTATTGAGCCCATTGAATTTCATGGAGTTTTGTTTTATGACGTATTGAGTCGTGTGAGTGTAATTTCACAATGTGCACACTCCATTTACTTATGTGAAAATTTATGAATTATGTTGGGCATTTTGTCCCACTCGAGCTTCGTTGAGAAATAATAATTTTATGCCATAAGGCGACCAAAGAGACAAGTTTTGGAACTTTAGTGTCGCGTAATTTCTGTTTCAAAATTTTGTACTAGCACATTTCGTTGCAATCTGTTCAGTATGTGGATTGATTTATACATGACATAAGTAATGCATGAATGAACACCTTGGTAGTACTTTGTACAATTTACTTAGTGCGCATTTAGTCAGTTGATTGTTTTATTATCATTTTCATGTAAATGCATTATATCGACTAGGGGTATGCATCGCTTGGTAACCATGATTTCTCAACACTTTGATAATCGAGTCGTGCATGAAAACGTTTTGTTAATTCATTGTGTAAATGAAGACCATTTGGTCAAAGTATGCGTAATGTGGTAGAGATCATGCATAGTTCACAATATACTACACTTTGAAAACACAAAGGTGTGAGTCGTTGACATTTGGTCAATTTTGGTTCGAGGAACATTTTGGAAAATTATAAGCCTTTTTGGTTTTGGAGAAAATGCGTATTTTGAGTATTTCATAACAAATAAACTTTTAGGCACTGACGTTTTAACGTTTTATATTTCGAATACAAAACTTTTGATGTAAATGCTCCGTAATGGAGATTTTGGAAAATCAATTGCCTAAACCTAGGGTGCATGGAATTGTTTATGTTTTGAACATTAATGCACACTGTTTGTATGATTTAAGGTCGAAAGTTGATTTGAACCCTTTTTGGTGTCAGTAAATTATAAGCACTTATTTTCTCCTAAGTTTTGGGAAAACACATTGATGCGTGCGAGCCTTGTCAGAAACGTTTTACTCATGTGTCATTATATGACCGGATGAGAAAATTTTGGAAACGGATTTAAAGAAATTCATCTTTTGAAACTTTGTCGTGAACCATTTGTTGCATGTTAATCCATTTCAAGAAAAACTTCTAGGAATATGTTACAAGCTTGCATGCCTACCCCAATTTGAGGTTCCCCCATAATATTTTAGTCGATATCTTCAAATGATGAAAACGTATTGGTTTTGTTTTGACCAAAGTGTATTTATGAAATCGTTCCATCGTTTTTGTAAAATAAACTGACACGTGCAAAATTTTGATTAGTAACCTTGTTCCATGCCATTTTATGGGTGAAGGGAGTTTTGGAGTCAAACGCCGTTTGAACTTCTTTTGAAGTACGTGCGGAATTTTTGTTGCATACAATTTAAAATGGGCAGTTACTTTACGTGCATGTCATGAGTCAATCCATACTAGAACCGTTGTGGTTCATTTTAAAGAAGTTGTTTATTACGCTTTTGCGTTATGTGAATAATCTGAACTGCAATGAAATAAATTTTTTCAACATGATTTTCATATGTGGGACGAGTGTGTCCGTTTTTACGTAACTACCGAATTGATGATAGTAGTTTTCTATGCGTACGATTTATATGATATGAAAATCTTTGTGTTGAAAAATTTGTTAAAGGCTTTGTTGATTGGCATATTTGATTTAAACAATTCGTTTGAAAACCTTGAACTCGTTAGGACCTTGGAAAGGGTTAGTGACCCAGTTAAGGGAAAGTGTGTGTAGCACTTCGGCGGTGGAAGGTTGGGTATTCCACGCGTGGTGTGACTATAGGCCGGATGATATCGGTAACAAAGTCAATATATTTGTGGTAAATGGAGGGTTAGACTTGCGGTAACGCATTTCGAGGTTGGTGTAGCCGTTTTGTTGACAACCCTAGTTTTGTGGAAACACTCGATAAACGGGATTCATGTGTGGAGTCCTGTTAGAGTTCAAAGCTTGGTGATATAATTAGGTGTCAACCCTGTGGGCTTGAGGTCGAAAACCGTTGGTGTAATCGGGGGATTGTAGCCAATTTTAAATGAAGTATTGGTAATGGTAGTAGTAACCTTAAGATGCTCAATTGTGACGAGCGATTTTGGTGAAATAACCTTCGTGTGTGGTTAATGAACCTGTCGGTTGATGATTAATGTTGAGGTGGATTTTGGAGTCTATTAGAACTCGTTGGAGTTAATCGACGGTTAATGGTAGGAATGATCGTAATTGAGGATGATGTTGGATTCGTTAGTGAACAACCTTGGAGTGGTTAGAGCTTGAAACTGAAATCGAGATGTATGGAACATCTAAGGTTGGGAGACAACCGAAGTTGTCTGACTAGGAGTTATTCCAGTGATTGGAGTGTTCTTCCGGACATAAGTACAGTGTACGTGAAGGGGGCTTTGTGGATAAGCAATTGTTCGAGGAATTGTCTTTATAGACTGTGTGGAGGGAATTTAGATTCCAGTTAGGAACTGATAATTTATGGTCGACGCTGAGTCGGTTAACCTTGGGTTGTAAAGGATTTTAGATTTCGATGACGAAATCATCCTAAGGTTGGGAGGATTGTAACACCCGTAATTCTCGGATAAGCATAATTTCGAATCAGTGAGAAACCGATCTTTTAAGAAAAATATGAAAAGTAATATTTTGGGTTAAATCTTAGATTTTATGGTCTTGTTAGATGAGGAATTCGAATACGAGTCCAGCGGTTCTTTCCGGAGCGAAATCGGAGCTATAACGAAGAAGTTATGGCCAAAACAGTTTCGGTACACTTTGGCCCATGATTTGATTTATTTTAGCAAGTAGGTCATTCCACCAACTAAGCACACCACACTTCAAAAATTCAAAAGCTAGTCTAATACATAAGACCATCTCCAATGGGGTCACTAAATCTTACACTAAACACTATATTTGGTATAAATCTCACTATTCACTTCTCCAATGGGGTCACTATTTTTCACACTAAATTTAGTGTGATGAATAGTATTACACTATATTTGGTGTAACAGTATTCATTTACACTACTTTTTTAATTACATTTTTGGTCCCTCAATTTTTAAGATTTATTATTTTTGTCTTTTAAAGTGTTAAAGTTTAAATACGTTTATTTTATATATATATATATATATATATATATTATATACATATATTATTAATTTTTTATTTATGTTTTAATTAAGTAAATAATATATAACATGATAAAATATTCGATGAATAAGCTAATATTAAAAGATGATAACATAATCAACGGAAATTCAAAAATACATAATAACACCGAAATAAAATTACTATAAATCTAATAATCTGGTAACCCGCTTCCAGATCCTCCAAGATCATTAAAGATCAGTCCAAACGAAGTCGATGTAGGTTGGGTCTGTTGAATTTGTTGTTGAGTCATTTTCTCTAAAATTTGTGCTTGTTCGGTCTCGACATATGCTAAAATAGTGGCAAGCATTCAAGTAAAGCTAGATAATTTACCAGCAACATCTTGGTCATCGTAAGTGCCACGATAAACAATACCATACGTCCCGCGAGCAATAAGATACCTTATTTCCAACTTAGCCAAATCGATCTCCCATGGTTCCTTAGGCCTACCAAGCACGGCTTAGGTGTTTCTCTAGGTGCACATCCAAGCTTTTGAGATCAATTTTATCAGCTCTAAACAACATGTCTTTGCTGCTCGCCGATCTGTTGCTCTCCCCCAACTTTTCTTTCTCTCCACCACTTTTCAACAGGGATTCAGAAACCTCAGGCTTTGGATTTTCTTCGGCTTCTTCATTTGTTCTAGAATCCATTGTCTGAAAACACAAAGATGAAACATTAATTCAAATGCATAAAAGGCTAGAAAATCAACAAAAACTACATTTACACGACATAATTCTTTTTATAGGAGAATCTAAATGCAACAACTACAAAAACTCAAATACCATAAGTTGTCAATTTGTGTCCAAGAAAACTTGCATGTTTCAAAGGGTATATGCAACTAAATTTACAGACTCCAATCTTCTTAAGAGTCCTGGATAGAAACCTATTTTTTCATATATAAAGATCCAGTTTCAAGAAAGATGAGATCGCATGTGGGATCATGTGACACCAACATGTTTTTGTGAGATCGGTACGACCAAGTTTTTACACTAGCAAAATACTGTGAAAGTAACCTTCACAGTGTTTTTGCTGAACCCTGAACCCCAACCCGCAACCCCGAACCACGAACCCAGAACCCTGAAAAAATAAATGACTTGAGTTAGCTAGTGCTTAAACATCCAATATCATTGCTTGTACAGTTCCTTAACAATAGAAAACAAAGAAACAAGCCATGAATCCTGAACCCTGAACCCTAAACCCAAACCCCAACCCCAAACCCTAAACTAAACCCTAGACCCTAGCCCCATTACCCGAAACCCTGACCCCTAAACCCTAAACCCTAAAGGGTTTATTTCAATATAACATTGTTAATTATAGTTGCTTTGGCAAGAGGCCAAAATGATATTGAGTTTGGCATGTGAAGCCAATTTAAATGTTTTTATATCTTCATATATATAGGCTTCAGAAGTGTGACTTCCAAAATTTATTTATGAGTAGGAAACTCAAACCCTAAACCCTAAACCCTAAACCTCAAACCCCGAACCCTAAACCCTAGAAAACAAACCACTCAATCTATTGGACTTCCAGGTAGCAGAAGAATCACAAGGATTGCTTAAGCCCCCACATACCTTAGGGTTATTTACACCCGTTTGACAAAGTTACATATACATATATAGGCTTCGGAAGTGTGACTTCTAAAATTTATTTATGAGTAGGAAACTCAAAAGATTCATAAACAATTAATCTAGTGGACTTCCAGTAGGGGAATCACAAGGATTGCTTAAGACCCCACATACCTTAGAAGTTATTTACACCCGTTTGACAAAATCCAATTAGATATGTTGCGATTTATTTTATTTCAATATAACATTGTTAATTATAGTTGCTTTTGGCAAAAGGCCAAAATGATATTGAGTTTGGCATGTGAAGCCAATTTAAATGTTTTTATATCTTCATACTATTTACGGATCTTTCGATAAAATGTTACATATACATATAAGGGCTTCGGAAGTGTGACTTCCAAAATTTATTTATGAGTAGGAAACTCAAAGGATTCAATAACAATTAAATAAAAATAATTTACCAAAGTTTAGGGATCTAACGCCGAAAGTGTCAAATATAAGGGACCTAAGTTGTCATTTAGCAAACATAAGGGACCTAAGTTGTCATTTAGCAAACATAAGGGACCTAAGTTGTCATTTAGCAAACATAAAGGACCTAAGTTGTCATTTAGCAAACATAAATGACCAAAGTTGTCATTCACCAAAGTTTAAGGGCCTAAGTTGTCATTCACCAAAGTTTAGGCACCTAAATTGTAATTTTATAAAATTTAGGGGACCTAAGTTGTCATTCATCAAAGTTTAGGCACCTAAGTTGTCATTTATAAAAAACACTCTATTTTTATATAAAAAAACTCTCACAACATTTATTTTTATAAAAAACACTTTTTTTACAAACAAAGACACTAACATATATTTTTATTAAAAAAAACACTAATCTTTTTATAAAAAAAACTCTAACATCTTTTTATAAAAAACACTAACATAATTTTATAAAAAAACTCTTAACATCTTTTTATAAAAAACACTCTTAATATCTTTTTTTTTTAAACTAACATCTTTTTATAAAAACATTATAACATCTTTTTATAAAAAAAAACATTATAACATCTTTTTATAAAAAATATTATAACATCTTTTTAACAAAACACTATAATTATAAAAAAAACACTATAACCTATTTTTTTTTTAAAACTCTAACATCTAAAAATATAATACTCTATAATAAACACAACATTATAACATACAAATAACACATTCATACACATAACAACATACATATCATATATTTTAAAATAAAATTAAAAGGAAAAACTACAACAAAGGTAAGAAAACATACCAAACTTGTAACACGAGCCATCTTCAAACCGAGCGCGTATGTAACACGACAATTTAAGCGCGTATACAACACGACAAGTTGTATATTTGTAATGATTCCACCAGGTTTCTGCAATAATTACACAACTTCAGAAGATTATATAGTTGACAAAACATAAATAAACTCGTATTATATATGGTAGGTACATTGTTATAAATGCTTTTACTATTAGTTATACAAACAAAATTACAAATATATTTTTATACTAGTTATGTTCTCTATATTATAACTGAGGTGGTTTGTTTACCCCTTGATAGTTCCCTTAAGAGGAAACCTCTGAATCGTTAAGAGGTGAATCTTTTTGGGCAAAAAAAGCCCATCTCTGAATCGTTAGCGGGTCAAATGGGTTAGCAAGTTTAATAGTTAAGAGGATAAACAGGTTAAACGGGTCATGTCGGGTTAGGCGGTCGTGTTCGGGTTGGAATTTCTGACTTGTTTATTAAATAGGTCGGGTTAGGGTTAGGCACTCTCAACATGTTTAACTTTGAACTCGACACGACACGACACGTTTGCCAGGTCTAGCATTTGCTCATCATTACTACTAAGATTTAAGTTGTACGATCACGATACAGGGGTGTCGTGGATTGCTAGACCTACTGGACAGAGTACACTTGGTATTGCGTCTCGTCAAGGAAGTATTGTAAACCCGAGTGATCCTCTTATGGATCCATTTGTGGCCCTCTTTGGAAGTGTCCACGAAAAGCTTCCAGATGCTGCGGGTAGCAAAGGAAGCATGTTTTTCCCACACTTTAGAGCATGTTTAGCATTACTGTAAATCAAGCGAAACACGAAGAATGGGATGAAGAGAGTGTTGGCGATAAAGATGGAGAGGACTATGGGTCTGATGCAGGTGGGGATGATTCCGATGAGTTTATATATACATACATATATAATAAGTTTTCTTTTTAATTCTTTGTATGTATATATACATACATATATATACATCTGACACGAGTTTGACACGAATTAAACGGATTTGGGTAATACATTTCAACCCGTTTAAGTAAATAGGTTGACACGACATGACACATAAATTAAATGGGTAATGTCAAGGTCAAAAATTTCAACTCGAAAATTACTCAAATAACCCGTTTATATATACATACATATATAATAAGTTTTCTTTTTAATTCTTTGTATTTTTAATGCTTTGGATTTGGTTAGAATTTATAAGTTAGAATTATAAAATTTTGTATTCTAGTGCTTTCATTTGAAGTTTGAATTTTTAATTTATTTGTTGTTGGTCCCGAAGAGTTATACAAGTTTGTAGAAGAGGGGGGGGGGGGGGGGGGGTTGAATACAAACTCAAAATTTTTATCTTTAAAATTGTTTATTAATATAATCAAACAATTTACATTTTGTTGCGGAATAAGATCAAGTATAAAACCTAACCTAAACAAACTATGAGAATCACACAAATTTCTTGCACTAGAAAAGTTAGAAAGGAATTAAGAAAACTAAGAGTAATTTTCTTAAGGAACTAAGAGATCAGGGATAGAAGAGCAAACCATTCAAGGTGAAGACAATACTTCTATTTATACTGCATGCATTAAATGAATGTCAGTATGGCTTTACACGTGTCAGCACTTGGTTGGTTGCATGAATTTGACTTTTGCAAACATGTTCCTAGCCGCATGATGAACAGTGTAGTTGGCAGAGTGGTTTGTAAGATCCTGGACAAAGGGATGTCCTTCTGACAAATCGTACAAAAATGTGCAAGGGGATAAGACAAATGTTCCTTGTAGAAGAGGCAAGTTAGTTTGTCTTCAAGTAGAATTGCCGGACTTACAAACCACTCTGCCAGTTTGTAACTTCGCAATTCTACTTGAAGACAAACTAACTTGGCTCTTGTCGGACTTTCATTTTCATCATCTTCCCTCTTAGGTCCGACATCTGGTGATAGATAATAAAAGCAATAAGGGAAAACATAGCAATTGACTACACTATTTTATGCTTAAACCATCAAAATGTACGTGCAGAAAGTACCAGAACATTCGTTGACATCAAGCGTTCGAATTAGCCTTTCCAGGCTTATGTAAGTAAAATAGCTGCCACATAGTAAAGAGTGAAGGATCATTAAAAAAATACTAGTAACAACGAATATAAAATAGGCCAAAATGTACGAAAATGTAACAAAGTTTGACTTAGTTCCTATTTAATGTAACAAACATTTTTTTTTCTCAATTAATCCAACAAAGTTTCATCTTTTCCTATTTTCTACATATTTTACCTTTTTAAACAAGTTATTAGCTTATGTGGCATTTTTCTATTTCTTTTCAATTCCAAATCAGCTTATGACATGACATTTTTCTATTATTGTTATTTTCTTGATATTCCTAGTTTTTCCCCACCTATTTCCTTCCATTTTCAAACATCTATTTTTTCAATAATGTAAGTTTTCTATTTTAATTCATATCACATGCACAAATGAAACAACTAATGAGCATTTTTTTTGAAAAGCAATATAATATTTTATTCCCATTAGAATCCACCACAAGTTTTGATAGAATTATTACAAAGAAACCATCAACCAGTCACCTACCACCAATTACATCCCAGTGGGTTCTAGGCCAATGCATGAGAACTAAAATAATTAGCACAGATGGGTATTAGGCCGTGAGCAAGGGCATGTTTGCTTTATTTTTCTAACTTTTTGCACCAAAAAGATCACATAGATTCAAACAAGGAATTCTTTTTAGCAACCAAACAATAGTTAGGCAACTTAAATTAACATAAGCATCAAACTCTTTAAAATCTCTTAACATCCAAAATAGTAATATAGTAAAAAGTCTTTAAAATTGGTCTTTGGCCAAAGCTTTTCTTTAAAATTCTGAGCATTTGAGTAAATAACAATCAATTCTTTCGTTTTGATCCATTTTCGTACCCCTCCTTTGAAGTGTTGTCTTTTCGTGGCCTACCAACCGGTTTCTTTGGATGCATCGGGACATCTTTCTTTTGGTTTTTGCAACTCCTAGAGTTGTGCCCCGGTTCTAAACAATTTGAACATGTCATTTTTTCCCCGTCTTGATTACCACTTTATTGCCAAATGCACTAATCCTTGATCTTGAACTTTGACTACCGCGTTCACTTGCATCTTTCTTCCTTGCTCTTCTGAGTCTACCCGACATTCTTCTAGCCATTGGTGGCAAAGGTTTCTGAAAATTGGTCTTTGGCCAAAGCTTTTCTCCATTTAATGGCTTCAATGTGTGATTGTATGTTGCCACAAAGTTTGCCCGTGAAAATGAGGGAGAAACAAAATTACATGGGTCTTGGTGAAGGAAATAGAGAGTAGCAACCGCATGAGGGCATGGAATACCAGAAAGTTGCCAAATCCTACAAGTGCACGTCCTTGTTGTTGTGTCAACCACATAACCGTCAAACCCTTTCCTTACCTCAAACATATTCCCACCATTGGGAACCACATGCCAAAACCTATGCAAAAATTATGAAACCGTTAGTGTTTTTTTGTGTATGAGACACAACGAAACAATTATTGTTTTTTATGTTAGACAATGAAACAATTAATTTGTGAAACATACCTCATCAACTCCTTGTTTTGTTCTATTTTCTTCCATATGACGGGACAAATTTCATGTGTCCATTTAGATGCTTTTTCGGTCATTTTACTAATTCTTTCCATCACAAAGACACGTATCTCCTCAAGCATTGTTATGATTGGCTTCCTCCTAGATGACACAATCAAAGAGTTAAAGCATTCACTTAAACCATTCTCAACAGCATCACATGCAACATCCGTTCTAATTTCATCATCCTCTTCAGATAAGTGATCGACACTAGCAACCTCTACATCATCGTCATCGGAAAACATATAATCTACCATAACATCATTCAAGACATCATCGTTGCTCTCCCGATGTTCCTCTTCCAATTGTTCATCCGTGTTCAAATATTCTTCAATATCAACATCAAAGTGATCCACAAATATTTCCAGCAATTGCAATGACTTACCGTAACTAAGGAATCTATTAACATCATCATCATTGTCAAGGGGTTTCAATCCATTTTCTAAGTCCATATTTGGAATCCTATAGTACATTCGAGTCATATCAAAAGAAATAACATCATGTACTAGTTGCCTTACCTTGCTAATATAAACATTGCTAACATCAAAATCATTCACCATAGAAATTTTACCTCCATAATATAAAGGATTTTTTTGAAACATACCATTGTAGTTAATTGCAAGGGATATCCTCATATTAATATATTCTGCATCAAATAAAAATACATTGATGTTAGTGGTTAAAAGTGCCATCAATTTGACTATTAAATTGTGGTTTAATCCTTTAAAGTATCAATATGGCCATCGATTTTGAAACACTGCCATATCCATGGTGATTGATTATTTTTGTCAAAGTGCCATCAATTTGATCATTGATTTTGAACCACACAAAAATCACGTTCCACCACACAAAAATCTTGTTGCCAAATGGTGTACGAGAGACCGTCGATTTGTACCACACACCAAAATCTTGTTGCCAAATTGTATCAAGTTAAAAAAACCCTAAAATTGATTCTATGAACAAGGTGATTAGGGAAAGAAATTTGTAAATTTACCAGTGATTGCAAAGAAGAATGATGAGTGCAGATTAATTGGAGATGAACAAAGAATGAGTGAGGAGAGCTGATGAAGAATCAGGGATGAAGAGTAGAAGACCGATGGTCATACGTACAAACTAATGAGCGGTAAAATTTTGATGGGCCTAAAACCTCTTGATTTGTTAGAAAGAAAAAAAATATTAAAAGAATTGACACGTTGGAAAACCCAGCTAATCAATTTTATATTGTAATCGCCAACGTGGCATCCAACTCATAACATATCACCGGATGAGTAGGTTGTAGGTAAAAATTATGTAGAAAATAGGAAAAAATGAAACTTTGTTGGATTAATTGAGAAAAAAAATGCTTGTTACATTAAATAGGAACTAAGTCAAACTTTGTTACATTTTTGTGCATTTTGGCCTATAAAATAAGCAGATTAAATTTCTTTATAAAGACATCAATGTACTTGAAATACTTCAATACAAGCAAACTCAACAAAGTATCAGCCTCCTCACTAAAGTAAACCTGATAAGCAAAAAAAAATACTAAATAAATAAATAAATAAAATTAAAATTTGTATGAACAGGTGTAGTAAACTAACCATTCTATAGATGAACTTTTGGTATATCGAAGAATGAAATTTCCCCGCATTTCCAACCTTGACACACTCCATCAAAGTATCCAGCACCACTTCCTATAGTTCCATACGACCACGTAATTCAACGAGAGTCACACTCCATAGTTTGCCGGAATATACAAGTGCAGATTGGAATTTGAAAATATATATAATAGCAAATAACAAAATCAAGACACGGTTATTAATGTTGTTAGACAATCAAGTTTATAAAGAATATGCAGGAAGATTGCTGCACAAAAGGATATTCATATATTGACAAATTTCAGAAACATGTATGATTCATACTATTTTACAATTGACCATACGTACACATACATATATATAACAGTAGACCGACAGTTATAACTGCCAACCAAATCTGTTAAATCTAACAGTAACAGACTTCCATAAATAACTATAATATTAACTGTCTAGGTTAGACTTTTAACATTCCCCTTAAGCTAGACAGGACATGCTCCAAGCTTTCCTTTCATCTTCATAAAGTCACCGACTTTTAAAGCCTTAGTAAAGATATCTGCAACCTGATCACCTGTTTTGCAGAAAACGACTTCGATCTCTCCAAGACTTACCAACTCATGTATAAAGTGATACTTGATCCGTATGTGTTTACTTTTTCCATGAAAGACTGGATTCTTTGTAAGTGCGATCGCCGATTTGTTATCACAATGAATCAGTGTTGATTTTTCTTGTGGGAGTTGTAGTTCACTTAATAAGCCTCTCAACCAAATTACTTGACAGCCCGCAAAAGTGATTGACATATACTCGGCTTCTGCCGAAGACAAAGCAACAACTTTTTGCTTCTTGGACTGCCATGAAACAGCCCTAGATCCCATGCTCAGCACATATCCAGATGTGCTTTTGCTGTTGTCCATATTGCCTCCATAATCGCTGTCGCAATATGCCAATAAACCTGGATTTACAATTAACCTTTTGATATGTGATACCGTGATCAAAAGTTCCTTTGATATATTTTAGAATTTTCTTCCATGCTTCCCAATGACTTTTCTTGGGAACTTCCATGAACCTACTGATTACGCTCACGACATACATAATGTCCGGTCTTGTGGCTGTTAAATACATTAGACTCCCAACTAGACTTCTATAAACACTTGAGTTCACAGTTTCTTCTTTGGAGTCCTTTGTCAACTTCAGTCCAAATTCCATTGGTGTGGAACTTGACTTAGCATCCTCCATATTAAATCTCTTTAAAATATCTAGTGCATATTTCTTTTGTGAAATACTTATCTGGTCCTTTTTTTGTTTCACTTCTATCCCTAAGTAATAATGAAGGTAACCCAAATCTGTCATCTCGAACTCAACCTTCATTGATTGTTTGAATTCTTCTATAAGACTTGGACTATTTCCTGTGAATATGAGGTCATCTACATATAAACAAACAAACAAGATTTTACCTTTGAAACTCTTGATAAACAGCGTGTGTTCATAGGGACATTTTCTGAAAGCATTCTTCTTAAAGTATGAATCTATACAGCTATACCAAGCACGGGGTGCTTGTTTTAGTCCGTATAGAGCTTTCTTCAACCGACATACTTTTTTTTCTTCGTTCTTTTTTAGGTTGGTCAATGTAGACCTCTTTACTCAAATACCCATTTAAGAACGCTGATTTAACGTCCATTTGATGTATCATCCACCCGTTTTGTGCTGCCAACGAGATCACTAAACGTATGGTTTCTAAACGGATTACTGGGGCGAAGACTTCGTTGTAATCTACGCCATACTTCTGCTTGTATCCCTTTACGACAAGACGAACCTTGTGTTTTTCAACATCACCATTTTCTTTCAGTTTCGTTTTGTAAACCCACTTTACACCAATTGACTTGTGACCATTTGGAAGGTCTACCAAGTCCCATGTATTATTCCTTTGAATAGAATCAATCTCTTGATCCATAGCAGCCTTCCACTTTTTGCTTCTAGATGCAGTCTCGAAATCCATAGGATCGGCATCTGCAAATAAGGCAAAGTCGACAAGTTCATCATTGTAAATCTCCTGAGTTCTCTCATATATTTCCTTGATTCCTCTATATCCACGAGGTGGTGAATCAGACGAGGAAGAACTAGTTGAAGCAACCGGAGATGACGGTTTTGATGCTACAGGACTCGAGATTGGTGTGGATCCTTGATTGATATCATTATTCTCAACATTTGTTTGCTGCTGGTTACTTGTCTCTTCAGGAACAATCATAGGAGTTTCTCTCACTTCTTCATTCCAATTCCATGCCTTCTCTTTCGCAAAAATAACATTTCTACTAATGATCACCTTATCAGTTTCTGGATTAAACAATTTATAGGCTTTCGAGGCTTCCCTATAGCCTATAAAAATGCATCTTTCGGACCGATCATCTAACTTCCCACGTCCTTCATTTGGGACATGAGCGTAAGCAATGCATCCAAACACCCTTAGGTGCGGTGCAGGACACAGGGTTTAAATCCGCTCCATGCCTCTTGGGGTGTCATGTCTTTTACACTTCGAGTCGGTGCACGATTTAGCACATATATCGCACATGGTATTGTTTCTGCCCAGAATTTTTCAGGAAGATTTTTATATTTTAGCATGCTCCTTGCAAGTTCCATAAAAGTCCTATTCGGATAATGACTCGGTTTTGTTCTTTTTGAGCTCGTTTATGGTAGATAAGAGTACAGTTCTTTCGGTTTCAAAAATAACCTTATCTCTCAAAATTGATTCTTCAAGTTTAAAAATTATGTTTTCCAAAATCAGAGGTGGAACGTAACGTTTGAACTCTGAGTTGGCATGAGAATCACATCTGGTGTTGCTTGAACTGGAACCGGAGTTTCCACAATTTTGGCAACGAAACAGATGTCAAAATAATCATTCGAGAGATGAGGTGTTTTGTTTTTCAGATATGAAGCATTAAGAGTTTCATACACGAAAGGAACTTATACATTAATGTTTTTCTTAGGTGGCTCATCTTCCGAATCAGGTTTGTCATTTGCAGGCTTTTCCTCTACTTTTGGTAGTGGAATACCTGTTTTACATTTAAGGTCT
This sequence comes from Saussurea involucrata, assembly GCA_033807775.1. Lineage (NCBI taxonomy): Eukaryota > Viridiplantae > Streptophyta > Magnoliopsida > Asterales > Asteraceae > Saussurea > Saussurea involucrata. The sequence continues at coordinate 133,887,481 of CM066321.1, read as the reverse complement.
TCCTCTTCCTCATCTTTCTGAGACAGTTTGGTCCACTTGATCTTATACACAGGATAACGCTTATCTAGGCCCAAAAGGTTGAATTCATAAAGGGTGGGAACCTTAGATAAGATTTTCTTAAGGTAACACGGATTATCATATCCGAGTCCCCAAAGGGCGTTATAATACTTGAATTCCTTCGGTTTGTTCAAATGAATCGTTTGGTCTGTTTGACCTCGCTTGTAAAGTTTGGATTCAAGATCCTTAAGCTTGTTAGTCAAATTGTCATTTTCTTTTTGAACGGTTAAGCGAAGATTGACAATCTTATTATTCTCTTCCTTAGACTTATTGAGCTTTTCGGTGATTTCAGATAATTGGGTTTCTAGGGATTCAGCTCTTTTTGAAATGGTTGAGCATTCAGATTGATAAATTTCTATCACACATTTATCCTCAGCCTTTTCAATCGCTAAAGATGTATCACCCAAAGTCTTCCTTTTGGGTTCGGGTAATCGAACAACCGCTCGACAGCCCCAAACTTGAATAAAACTCAAGTTAGGCCTTTGAACCAAAGTTCATACGGGGTAATCTTGTTCCTTTTATTGGGAACTCGATTCAACAAGAAACAAGCCGTTAACATGGCTTCACCCCAAAATCCATCAAGCAATTCATAAAGTAGCATAAACAGAATTTTAAAACAAAATTCACACGCAACATGAACAGAATTGTAAACAAAAATTCACATGATATGCAACATAAACAGAATATTAAACAAGATTCATTTGCAACATTAGCAGAATTTTAAACAAAATTCATTTGCAATATAAACAGAATTTTAAACAAAAATTCATATGCAACATAAACAGAATTTTAAACCAAAAATTCATATGCGACATAAACCGAATTTTAAACAAAAAATTCATAAGTAACATAAACAGAATTTAGACAAAATTCAATTGCAACATAACCAGATTTTTAAACACAAAACTCATTTGTATCATAAAGCAATTTATAAAGCAACATAAGGCAATTCAATTGTATCATACACAAAATTTGAAACAACATTCTTTCATTCAAATTTAATTCAAGCATGTTATTCAACATAAAATCAAATCCTATACAAGAGCCATCCTTTGACAAGATAAACTTGTCCGACTCACAAACTTGCCTATATCCTAACTTATTCAAGATGTTACCGGAAACCAAATTCTTTTGAATTCGTGGTACATACAAAACATTAAAAATTCAACTATTTTGCTAGAACTAGATTCTAGCCTAACTAAGCCTCTTCCAAGAATGGTAGCACTCGACTCGTTCCCCATGTGTATCATTAATCCGTCTTCAACCGGTTCCATATAGGCGAACTAACGGCGATCTTTGAACACACGACTTGTTACACCCGAGTCGATTCACCAAGCAACATCATCATCCTGCACATAAACAGATTAGGATATTAGTGGTACATAATTCAAATTTGAATTACAAACCAAAGTCAAGAAACTGACCTTGCCGTGGGTTTTGATCCTTGGATCCTTGCCCAACACCACTTGTGCTTGCTCCACCTTTATTCTTGACAACCCGATAATCCCGCTTGAGATGGCCGGTCATCCCACATGTCCAACAGGTTAATTTAACCTTCTTGTTGGACCCTTTCTTGGCTTCGTTGAACTTTTGTTTTCCCTTGAAATTATTAGTCTTTCCCTCTTCCACCATGTTCACCGAAGGTGCAGAAACCTCCTTTACTTTAGGTTTCTCAGCCTCTTGCGCCCGAAGAGATTCCTCTATGCGCAAGTGACTACCGAGTTGCACAAGAGACAACTCTTCCTTCTTCTGTTTTAACATATGTTTGAAGTCCTTCCAAGAGGGGGGCAGTTTATCAATAATGCTCGATACGGAGATGGATTCGTCCATCTTCATATCATGTTGAGCATATTGGCCTAGGATGCGAAGGAGCTCGTTGTATTGCTCCATCACCGGCCTTGAGTCCACCATTTTGTAATTGTTAAAATTAATAACGAGGAACTTCTTACTAGAAGCATCCTCGGCCATGTATTTGGACTCGAGAGAGTCACATAGCTCTTTGGAGGATTCCACATTTTGATAGATATCGAAGAGGGAGTCACACATACCGTTCAAGATGTGGCCACGACAGATGTAGTCGTCATTCTCCCACTTGCCGCGACGCCGGGTAACCTCCAACGTCTCGTTCTCCATCAGCTCCGGTATCGGGGTGCTTAGTACATACGCCACCTTCAAAGTTGTCAATAAGAAGTGCATCTTCTTCTGCCATCTACGGAAGTCCACGCCTTCAAACTTCTCAAGTTTCGTGAACTTGGAAGTCATGTCTCTTACAGTTTGATCATTCGCCATCTCTCTCGCGATAAGCAAATATCTCTTACGATTGTTGGAGGAATTCGAAAATTGGGGAGAGAAAGAGATGTAGAATAGCTTGGATAAACGCAGAGATCGCGTGAGAGCTTGCTTTCCGTAAGAGATATTTCGATCCTATATGCCTGGGTATCACGAAATTCTCTAGGGGATAATCTCTTTGTTTCGGTGTATCGATTAAGGCACTAATCGATTCATACTTATACACCTTTAGAGAATCGTAACCTACATTGTATTGAACCAGGAAATAATCTCTCATTTAATGAGATTTGATTGTGGACTTAATGACGTCGGTTACAAAAAACGGGAGTTACAAAGTGAGAAAACATCCCTGACGCCGGCGCTACTTCCCGTGCTAGATAAGTAGCCCCAAAAGGAGCGCGGGCAACATTCCAGAGCCCGACGCTACTTCCCGCGCTAGATAAGTAGCCCCAAAAGGAGCGCGGGCAACATTCCAGAGCTTGGGGCTACTTCCCGCGCTAGATAAGTAGCGCCACAAGTGGCCCCGACGCCCAGCTCAAGAAACCACTTTGTAACTTGTCGATTTTAACCGTCCAACAATCCCGGGTTCTAGTTAGCTTACACGAGTGTGCACTCCACACCTCCTAACTCATGTTATAGCTTAGCTACCAACCCCATTATTACCTTTGTGAATCCAACTACACAAAATGGACCGATGATTTCACTAAAATCACCAACACATATCTGTCTTCAAGCATCTGTGGAAGATCCCAGTGATACAGCTCATTACTACGTTTTACAAGTCGTATTTTGAAGTTTTAAGTCTCAAATCTGCTCAGTTTTTGCTCGTTTTTCTTTTTCTTTTATTGCATAAACGCCGTGGTAACATTTTTACCAATATTTTGACATAAAGGATACAATTTTTTTCGACAAATAATGAGTCCCATTTGTTCATTTAATGTTTTCACTTTTAACTAAACTCACAAAACTTTGAATATAAATTTTCACCCTCAAAAACACAAATCTGGAACATAAAGCTACTAGGGTTTGATAGATTTCTTAAAACCAAAGACATACACATAAAAATCACGAGATTTGGTTTTTTTATCAATACTATCTTTTTTTAGGTTTCAAGGATTGTATGCCACTTTTGTGGTTTGCCATAGATAGGTTCTTATTTGGTTTTGGTTTATGATGCAAAACTATACAGATAGATCATCTTCTTATGTTTTGTTTGTTAAACCTTTTAGCTTTTTTACTATAAGTGCAAAGTGCCTGCAAGTTGTTTTATTTTTGGGTTATGTGTTTTGTAGTTCCTAAGTTCTAACTAGAGATTTGTTGACTATTTAAGTTTATTATACAACTACAAAAAGTAACGTTGTAAATTAGGTTTTCACATATTTGTTATTGGGAGTTATGTTCTGCTTTTGGTATATCTTTTCTAAATCTCATCAAATAGGGCTGCTCTTGTTTAAATTTTTTAGGAGTTCTTTAAGCCTTGATGTGTTTTAGAAAGACAAATTGCTAGCAAAATTCAAATACTTTATACAAGAAACCAACATGTGGCTACAAATCTGCTCAAAAAGATCAATCTTTTTTAGTGTTGTTCAATTTGTAACACTTCAAAAGATCTATCTTTTTTGAGTTTGGTTAAGAACCCAAATGTTGTTTCGCATTTTGAGTATAGGGTAAACCGAAATTACCTTTTTTGCATATATGCTCACTCTAACAATTAAAAAACCGACCCTTTTTCAGATTAGGCAAAAACCCCAAATTTTGTACCTTTGTGAGGTTCTTTTGACCCCAGCTAAGAATTTTTTTTATCTTGCAAATCCGCATAAATCTGTTGGTTAGGTCTTGCTGATAGATTTAATTCATGGTAGAGTGGGAAATCGAGGAGTCTTTCACTCACGACATTGAGAAGAACAACATCGGGGAGGCGAGTATGCAAGAGGGTGGGGAACATCAACCAGAAGGGGGTGACGGCGAGGATGAGAAGGCGGCCACGACGGGAAAAGGGAGCACAGCAAATATGTGGGTTGTGGGGTGTATCATCGTTGGTAACATGGGTCTCTGAAGTTGAAGAGAGGATGAAAGAAAAGTGTGGGAAATAAAGGCGGGAAGGAAAAAGTTCCCTCCGTTTTACGAAAAAATTCTAACAAATGAGAGTTGTTAATCATAGTTTTATTTAGGGGTGTTTGGGATGGTTTTTTTTTACTTATTTGCTTATTGTTTTTTTTTCCACCGTAAGTAAGTTATTTTTTGTGTTTGAATTAAAAAAAATGTTTATGACTTTTTCACACTACAAATAAGTTGTTTTTGATAAGTTAATTCATTATAACTTATTTATCCAAAATATATTCTTACTTTCAACTTATTTTTATCATAACATAAATTGATAAATACTTTTAAAAATAAGCATAATTGTTTTAAAAATTCAAACCCAAACACCCCCTTAATTCTCATCTATACTTCCAAAACAGTTCCCTGCGTTTTTTAAATTTCAATAATACATATTAATATCACTAGTCTTTGGCTCGCCCGTTGCGCGACAATCAAATTTGTGTTTTAAGTTAATTATTTGATGTTTAATAGTTGTTGAATAATTTTGTGACACATACAATAATTGATAAAAAGAAAACAAAAATTCCACAAATAGGGAATATTATATTGAAGATAAAAATATGTCTATTAACTTTGATACCTATTATAAATGTCGCTAGTAATTGAATTTATCAAACGAATACACAATAATTGCATATTTATATTTTTGAAAAATGTTCGAACTCATAATCCAAAAGCCAGTTGATAAGTGATATCTTTTTTTCCAAGTAATTAAATTTCTTATGATAATTCTAAGGGTGTTTCGTTGACAGAATGGAATTTGATAGAATTGTAATTCGTCGAAATAATTCGACTTTGAAGTAAAAATTGATATGAAATTGCAAAAAGAAAATCACGACAATTTAGTTATTATTTGTATCAAATCTCATACTAATTTCAACAAATCTCATACTAATCACGACACATTAATTCGTATATATTTATGATATTTAATAATATAATTAAATCCAAAAATATTCAATATTGGGCTCATTTCGAAGGTATTGACAAAACGATTACAAAGGTATAATTTGTAAAAAATAGAAATGTTTTTTAATGCATTTTAGTTCGTATACATTATTTATGTTTATATGATAAGAGTCTAAAATGAAAAATAAAACAATAAAGGATTAAAAATAAACTACATACCTAATTATAAGGGTAGTAAATGTAACGTACAAATTAAAAAAAAAAATTGAATTAAGGAGGAGTGAATGTGGGTGTGTTAATTGAACTTATAATGTAAAATGCGTCCAGATACAGGTTTAGGCGAAAAAAATACTGAAGTCGGCTCACCAGAAGACGACACATGGCATGCTAGTTACTCATTTATTATATGTATAGATTTTTGGGATTACTATACACGATGGTGATTTTTTTGAATTTATTATAAGTATGGATATGTACGTATGTATAAAAAAATATTCAATATTGGCCTTATTTCGAAGGTATTGACGAAACAATTACAATGGTATAATTTGTAAAAAATAGAAATGTTTTTTTAATGCATTTTAGTTCATATACATTATTTATGTTTATATGATAAGAGTCTAAAATGAAAAATAAAAAAGTAATGGATTAAAAGTAAACTACATAGGTAATTATAAGGGTGGTAAATGTAAGGTATAAATATTAAAAATTTAATTAAGGAGATATTTAAAGAGGAGTGGATGTGTGTGTGTTAATTGAACCTATAATGTAAAGGCGTTCAGATACATGTTTAGGCGGGAAAACAATAAAGCCGGCTCACCAGACGACGACACGTGTCAATGTAGTTATGTATAGATTTTGTTATTAATTAAAATCACGTGTGTTTATTTTAATTGAATAGTTATTATTATTTTTATCAAAAAGAATATCATTAAAATTGAATAAATTATATACTTATATTTAAATCCAAAACATATGAAGTATAATAAAATTCTCAATTTAACAAATTATTTAAACAATAATTTTATAATCTTTAATTTGATACTAATATTCAAGTAGCTAGTTTTTTCAACCACACCTTGTAATTTTATGTTATTCAAAATAAACTCCTAATTTTATTTTTATATTAAAAAATAATATTGATTTTTCATCGTCGGTTTAAATACAATATGATATCTCACTGCAAATTACAAGTACACTAGTTATTATTGAATTGTTTGATATCCAATTTTAATAATTGTCTTTATTTTTGGTCTATGAGGTTAGTGATTTTTTTTAAACAAATACACGTGGTTTCATAAGTTAAGTTTTGGGGTTTATGGTTTTGATTTTGCTCTAGATTCAAGTTCTGGTCACTAACCCCGTTAAAAACCGCAGTTAGATTCAGGGGTATCTTTGTCATTTCACATTTTTGCCTTATTTTTGTAAATTTTGTTCCTTTTCTTGTTTTTCTATAAAAACCATTAAATCATAGGGACCAAACTGTAATTAACTAGAATATGTATATATATATATATATATATATATATAGGCTGGGTATCTTTTGCAAACCAGTGTATTTGTACAAACTCGTACAAACCATATATAGCTTTATGATTTTGTAAATTTGGTTTCATGAATATTTATATATATATATATATATTGGCTTCATGAATATATAATTTGGTTTCATGAATATATCATTTGACATTTTTAACTAATTTTTTTCGGTGGAGCCCTAAAATACCCTTATTTTTGTAAAAAAATTAGTTAAAAATGCCAAATGATATATTCATGAAGCCAATTATATATTCATGAAGCCAAAATATATATATAAATATTCATGAAGCCAATTTTACAAAATCATGAAGCTATGTATGGTTTGTACGAGTTTGTACAAATACACTGGTTTGCAAAAGATACCACCCCTATATATATATATATATATATATATATATATATATATATATATATATATATATATATATATATATAAACTCATCACAGGGACAAAAAGGTCGTCTTCCTCCTCTCCCAACTACATCTTCGGCTAAGCTCCGACCAAGCTTCGACCAAGTTTTTTTTTGTTGCTAAAAACATCAAATTAGATGAAACCCATGAATTTCTCTTGATGAAGAAATTCTTGATCTTTTATCATCAATTTCTCCATATGTGTGTGTGTGTGAGAGAGAGAGAGAGAGAGAGAAATGGTGGTGGTGGTCGGTGAACTCTGTGTGTGTTGTGTGTGTGTTGCGTGTGTGAGCGTGTGTACTGTGTGTGAGTGTGTGTTGCGTGTGTGAGTGTGTGATGTGTGTGTGTGTGAGAGTGAGTGGTAGTGGTGGATGGTGGTTGTAATGGTGGGTGGTAGTGGTGGATGGTGGATGGTGGTTGTAATGGTGGGTGGTTGTGGTGGTGGTGGATGATGGTTGTAATGGTGGGTGGTAGTGGTGGTGGTGGATGGTGGTTGTAATGGTGGGTGGTGGTTGTAATGGTGGTGGTTTGATTAATTAGAATTACATATAGGTCCTTAAGGTTTGATTGTTTTTACAAAAAAACAATACAAACAAATAGAATTACAAAAAAAGAGACAAAATGGTGAAAGAACGAAAATACTCATGCCTCTAACTGAATTTTTTAACCTTGTTAGTGACCAGACCCTGAATGTAGAGCAAAATCAAAACCATGAGTACCACAACTTGACTTATGAAACCACATGTATTTGTTTAAAGAAATCACTAAACCTAAGGGACCAAAAGTAGAGTTTACTCAAAATAATATTCTCCGTCAACTGATACATGTAATTAATATGCTTCAAATAATATGATTTATCAAAATATGATGTTTATAATGACTAGTGTTTTCTTAACTAAAATGGACAAAAATATGAGAAATTAGTATGTTTATTTAGCTATAATGGGTTTTATGTAATCAATTTGTTTCTAAAATCAAATTAAGATAGAATGTTTAGTTGTAATGTTATATACTAAAGTTATCTTCATTTGTTTGAGATCAAGTGCAGTTATTAAACAGGAGCATCATCGTATCATGTGATGTTAGGATTCCTAAAGAGGTGGAAACTTTGATTGGTGTTTATGTTTTGGTGTTTATGTTTGATGGGTGTAGTTATAGTTCATTTGGCTTCTCTAAAGGATAGATGACATACTTTATGTATCTCAAGTCTTGCGGACTTCAGTTTATGTTTACCTCTAATAGTCTGGGTAAAGTGGCTTGGTTGAGTCAAGCTTACATCATAAATTGTGCATGTCACAGTATGAATTTTGTACTTGATTTGTCCACTGATGCAATAACTAAGTTTTGACTGTCCTTGTAACGCCCCAAAATTCGGGCCAATTTAAACCTCGAGTTACAACAGGTTATGACAACATAAACTTCAACTTATATAAATAGCAAGGGAATTAACTATCAAGAGTATATTTACATTACAGGATACTTCAAATAACCTATCAATCTAATCATGTCAAACTAATAAGATTAATTGAGTTATCTAAGCTATCCTTCAAAAATCTCCTCTTTGTTAACTGCCACTTCTGCTATTCCAAAAACACTCTTCCCACAACCATTTATTTGCCTGAGCCTGAACCTGGTAAGAAAACATCATATGAAACGATTAGGCCAACGCCTAGTGAGAACATTCGTTTCAATAATAACATTTGCAAAATCAATGTAAACAAGTTATAACAAACCTGATTACTCCTTTTCTTACCATACATAGAACTCTATTCCTTTACACAATTTTATCCATTCCCATGACTATGACTGACCACAATCCCATCAGCATATCATACCCCCAGAGCCACACTATGAATCTTCTCATACTCTAGATCAATGCTCTCCACCAATAAATCGCGATTACACACGCCCATTTATCGGTAAGGAAGCAGAGATTACAAGTACTTTATGTCAACCTCATTCTCTTCCTTAGAAATCAGGAATAACGATTAAACAAGTAATACCACACGCCTATTCCATGATTTCCCACACACAGGAATAACGATTAAATAAGAAATACCACACGTCTATTCCCTGGTTTCCCACACACACTGGAATAACGATTAAACAAGAAATACCACACGTCTATTCCATGTGATTACCAAACATTTAGTGCCTATGGATCCATTACACTTTACTAATGTATATGCATAACAACATATTACAGCTCACATCATATTCTCAATGTCTAAGAATACTAGATAACCTATCGTATCTTCATCCTCAATGTCCCCCCTTCGGCGACTTAGCACGGGGGTTCCGCTACCCGGTTAGCGGATGGGGTCAAGGGGCAACGCCCTTGCGGGGTCTGGGGGCAGCGCCCCCAGAAACTTTTTAGAAACTTAATCATACAAAACATCTAGAATCTGCTTACCAAAATCTGTAAACTGACTCTTTTTATCCAACTCCCGGTATGCCCAACTCCCGGTATCCCCATCTCCCGGTATTCCCCAACTCCCAGTAGTCAACAATACCGGGACTTCACCGGAACTCATAAGTATCGGGACTTTATTGTACCGGGACTCTATTGTACCGGGACTCTATTGTACCGGGACTCTATTGTACCGGGACATTCAACTTCCGGTACTTTTGATCATATCGGGACTTCACCGGGACATTCTAGTACCGGGACTACGTACAGTTTATTTCTAACAAGTCTACAAATCGACTTAACTTGTGAAATCAGTTCAATCTATGTATCCCATTCAGTCCACAATCAATTTATACAGCTATATAAAGGTCAGTATAACTTAAAAACACTGATTTGTACAATGAATCAAATGAACTCACCTTATAATTGCAAAACCCACTTCCTGCACAATTTGCTACTCCAAATCTGTTGTTACTGATTCTGTACTTCAATCCAAAACTGAAACACCCTAAAAACCGGGTCAATTTAAACCTTAAAAATTACTACAAGTTATGATCATAATCTTCAAACTTATATAACTTGAGGATCAAAAAGTAAGGTTTCTATATACAAACGACATTACTTAAATAACTTATTAATCTAATCATATCATAACAATCAGATTAATCAAGTTATCTAAACAATCGTCCCAAAAGCTTCAAAGAATAACTAGATCCTTTGTTATCTCTAAGTCTGAATCTTTCCAAAAGTTCTCTTCTCTCATTCCCGCTTACTTCCCGGAGCTTGTACCTGGTAAGAAGATTCAACTTGAAACATTAGGCTTTCGCCTAGTGAGAATACTCAATTCAAAATAAAATTTAATAATTAAAATATGAACAGATAACTCAAACCTGTTCTCACCCATCTTACCGTACGACAACTCCTTTCCAAATCGGGGAATTTATCCCACTCCCATACTTATGACTAACTCATCTAATCATAACAACTAATTTAAGAGTTTACTATGAATCATCCCAGATTCACAGTTAATACTCTTTACACAAGAAATTACAAGTCAGAACCTGCCTATTTCTTAATCAGGAAGTAGAGATTACGAATTACTTTATGCCTATCTCTAAGCTTCCTCTCATCACTAGGAAATCTCCGATCTTCCCTATAACAATGGAAATCTCCGATCTTCCAAAATCGAAATGGGAATTACAAATCAAAATCTGCCTATTCCACATTCCACCTCAGAATCAATGGTCCCAATGGGATTATAATATCGCGATACTCAATCGGGACTCACGATGATTCAAGGTACACCCAATTACTAAAAATTACATCCCTTTGGTCTATGGCGAGTAATCGGTTCCCATTATACCGTACCCAGGTGCCCTCGGTGACCGAATGCCTATTTTTAGTAAAAGCACATAACACATAATATTTAAATATAATAATCGATACTACTATATGCGTCCGGCATACAATATATCATTTCTCCGAACATATTCTATATATAAAAATAAAGAATATTATTAGCTCCTCATCTCAATCTCTTAACTATCCCCTCTTTGCAACTTAGCACGGAAGTTAATATCTCAATTGTTAATCTACATTTCGGACTCATAGATAGGTCTTTATAATCTATCATAATATAGCTTCAGAATCGTATTTAGAGTTCATAATCATATAACAGATTGCATATAACAGATAATCATATTCATTATAAAGAATATTAATAACCCTGGTTCATCAACTTCTTAACTATCCCCTCATAGCAATTTAGTACGGGGATCAACATAGCATAACTTTTAATCGTCCTCTTGGACTTATCTCTGACTTAATCAAGTCTTTATAAACATATTCAAGCATACATATAAAACATTTATTTCAATATTAATTACTGAATTTTAAAGAGAGTTGAATAAACTCACCTGATGCGTTATCACTTATTTTAATCCTTTTTAACTTGCAAGGGACTCCTTTCTTCACTACCACAGTTTACTGTAATATTCAATTTACAGATATACTGATATTAACATCTAAAACAGAACCCTCCACAACTAAGAATCCTTAATCTCTAAAACCACATCTTAAATCGCAGTGCACTAAGCCAAGTCGCAACCAACTGTTGCGATCCCAACTCCAAATCGCAACTCACCATTGCGATTCCAACCCAAGTCGCAGTCTTCTATTGCGATCTCAACTCCAAATCGCAACTCACCATTGCGATTCCAACCCAAGTCGCAGTCAACTGTTGCGACTACAGTACCAAATCGCAGTCAACTGTTGCGACTCCAACTCCAAATCGCAACTGTCTACTGCGACTTCACTACTGAGTCGCAACTGCCCATTGCGACAATCATGAATGTCGCAACTCAAGGTTGCGACTTCGATGATGTTCATCCAAGTCTCAGTCTACTAAGTTCATTCTTAAACCCAGATTTTGTACTTTTTACTCTATGTATGTTTCTGAAAATGTGCAGATATGTTTAAGGTTATAAACCAAACCTACTCAAGTATTCAAATTCCCCAAAACATCTATATTTCATAACAACCCATTTCTAAACTTATCTAACAATTATGAACATAAAAATTAAGAATGGTTTATCTTGGATTTCCTTAATTACTTCCAAAACTCAGCTGAAAATTCTTTGTTTCCTCTTGCTTCTTCTTCCTCTCGATTCCTCTTTCTCTCTCAGCTTCTCTTTCTCAAAACCGAAAGAAAACACAACTCACACACACTCACTTAGTCTATAATGACTAATTAGATGACACCTCACCCTTAATTACATGAGTCATAAGGCATATTACCAAATGAACCCCCAACTTTAAGAGAATGACACTACAAACCCTCAAACTTTAAAGAAATATATAACACCTCATGCATAAATAAAACTCATAATAAAAACCCTTAAGTTTAATATTCTCAAAAGAAATCTTTAAACTTTCAACATTTGTATTTTAACCCTAATTGAATTATAATACTCTATATACTTCAAGGTTACTCCAAATACAAATATATTCTAAATCTTATTAAAATAAAAATAACAAAATTTAGGATGTTACAATACTCCCCAACTTGAAAATGATTTCGTCCCCGAAATCAAAGTCAGATAAACAAATGAGGATACCTATCCCTCATACTCTCTTCTGACTCTAAAGTTACATTAGTACCTCTATGGTGTTTCCACTGTACTTTCAACATAGCTACCTCTTTACCACTACGTAGCTTTCTAACCGATCTTTCCAAAATTGCCTCTGGTTCTTCTACACATCGGCTCTTTTCATCTATTCTCACATTAGTGAGTGAAATCACATCTTCCTCTTCGGCCACCCATTTCCACCTAAAACCAATGGGATTGAGAAAAACAAGAGTCTTCCTTTTACCCCATCATCATCACAACTCACTCTCCAGGTCTCAAAATAACATTAACATGTACCTACCTGAAATTTCCATGTACACCATAAATTAAGCATACTCGTTACTATTAAATACTTCAATAACTACGGCAGTCCATTATTACGTCCTTGACTTACACGTTTCTTCGGTATAGAATGCTATCACCTCCTCACATCACTATCTCATCGCACCACCACAATACAATCAAGCACCAAAGTATTGAACATCAAAAGGGATAACTCTATTGAACCTGCAATATGATTACATTCTTAAGTCCAATCTTTCTATCATAGGAAGCAACTCACACAATCAAAATCACTTTGGGTAAACACCCAATGCCATTCCGACATTCTGTTTCGGTATTAGCCATATCATTACCCCATCTTACAAACTACATGCCCCAACAATTTTAATGACAAAGCGGTACTCTTCATCCGAAATCCCCGAAAAGACTCCCATCAGATGCTTCCTAGTTCTAACTTCATAAAACATACTAGTTGACACATTTGTCTTGGCAGTTGATACCAATACTCACTCGTACATTCTCCACACATAACCTTTCACCACAGACCAGGTTTCTCACAATCATTCATACACATATTACTTGAGTTTATTTCACTAAATATCTCCTCCCCAACTTTAGTTGAACTACCACTCTCGATTTGCTAAATAACTTGAACTTATTCGTTCATACTAGCTCCTTGTGATTCCAAACCAATACTAAAACACGGTACAATCCTTCACAGCTCAACATTTTCCATACCTCACTTCATTAGTGCCTAACACTTTCTCCTTTGTAAACCATCCACATCGCAAGTAAAATACTTCTATAACACAACAGTCTTTCATAATCTTAACACTCTTACAAAGTGGTCCTTCAGCTTTTATTCTTCTGATTTAAGACTTAACAATAATTAAATCCAAAAGAATACCCAAAACATTCACATCATGCAAACTTCTATTTTAATACAATCCATGTAATCCCAACCCAAGCCTACAACAAGTTTATTAAATCGGTTCAATGCTCTCAAGACTCAACTGAGTTCAAAACCGAGCCATCTACTCCAAGGATCAATGATCATTATGCAATATACGTTCTGAGGCATGATAAATCTATGACTCCTTCATTGCTACTTTCCCAACGAAGTCAAATTATATAGGTATATGCAACTCTTATATACTTCACAATGTATATACTCCGCTAAGGTTCATTAGTTCCAAAGATATTAAAAACGCGAGAATTATCAAACAGTCTTTACACTTAAGACCGACACTTATTCAAATAGAATGCAGTTAAGCATATAACACCACCAAGACTCCATCTCGAGTCATTAAAACTGACAAACATTCAAAAGACTCATTTGAATATCAGTCAAGCCTTTAAGGCCAAAATAAACGTTTGGTTAACTATGTGTCACGTACACGATTACATAAACCAAAATACATTGTTACCCAAATCTTTACCTTTTTAATCCCTTAATTGGTCATCGGCCCCAAAACAAAGTTTTACCACTCTTAAAAACTTTACATGGTCGGATTTACCAAAATCCACCAACTCACATGTTCACATTTTTAAAACGTAATACCTCATAAATATTGCACATCCACAAAAATATTAAAAACGTGTTTTTTTTACTACATATCTTTCGCTTGTGCAACAATAATTCGAAACTTCTTTCATTAGTGATTTATTCGTCAATCACTCAAAATCCTTAACCAAGTCGTACACAATAATATTTGCTTTGCGCATACCCTTTGCATAACAGCATACCGGTACCGCTCACAGTCTTTGTTCCTGTCCGCACGGGCATACGTGGGACGCACCCAGACCGCACCCAATGACAGACGAAAGGTCTCATACACCTTACCCAACTATCGACTTCAAAGTCAATTCGTGTTATGTCAACATTTCCTTAACCTTAAGGTCCTTAACTGAACCTAATTCTTCCTCCGGACACAACCGTCCCTCGGCAACTGTATTCCTAGTCATCAAACAAGGGTACAGACTCTTATGCAACCGACACTAAAGTCCACTTTCGACTCTCATACTGTTTATCTCTCATTTCAACACAATTACCAGAACTACAAACTTTTTCCCCAGGTTTATCCAACACTTCACCATTCTTGGAGTTCTTTCTTAGCTTAAAGCGTAATACTCTACGACCTAACGAGTTCATAGCCTTCATGCATGTCAACTTAATACATAAATCAATTTACACATTTTTCTCATTTTAAATAACAACATTTGGAATAACTTGGGAACACATGACCCCAACATTCACATGACTCCAATGTACTGCACAACGATCTCGAGAATTGTTTGCATACTAAATTTCCATAAACTCAATCTTTCTCAACCAAAACAAAGTTGTTACGACTGTAATATATTAAATAAAAAATCTTTTCATACAACAATAGTTCGAAAAATTTTTACCGACACGAATTAAGCTAGTCGGTTCTCCCACTTATTTATATGATGTTATTAGATCAATACTCCTGTTGGTTATTAAACGTTTTGCTGGCCAACGCTTTCTTGCTATAAATCAACTTTTCATGTAACGTAAGAAATATTTTGTAACAACTCCAAAAATTTCGTTGTGCGACGTAAATGGGATTGCCTTTTCTTTAAATACACACTTGCACATACTAATTCAATCCTTGACTAAAACTGATATTTATGCATTTGGTTTGAAATCATGAAAATTCATATAATACACACTAAAACACCATGCATAAAACTTTACTCGCAAATGAAGGCTAATTACTCAACGAGGTCAATCGTCTCACTTACGTAACTTATCATTGACATTCTACCTCCGACCGGTGGTCGCCCTTTCGGCCTTATAACGTTTGCTATACATGCATTCCACGATTCACGTATCAACCATGTCATACTATTTTTGTCTTGATCAAAACATCTCATATTCTATCTCCACACACATCAGCCACCTATAAAAGGTTACCTTGGCGGATGTTCATGCGTCCCGCCAATTCCAGGTTGTCCTTCCAACCCCCAATCATTTCCCAATCTGTCCTTCAAAGGATTTTGGTGGCATATTCACCAACTTTCTACTATAACCTAATGGGATAACCATAAGAAATGGTTATGCACATACCCCTGTACAAAACGTACTTTACCGATCGTTAGTCACTGTAACAATTTAGAAATAAGCATGCTCGCGTAACAATATATTCATAATAACAGTAGCTAATTGAAATTGTGAACATATCATACATGAGAATCCTTGTTACCATTATCACAGTACTAATTTCACGTATTTCCGTTGACTCTAAGACTATCCCGTCTTAGTATTTCTACCCAAATCTCACAAGTCATAACTTAATTCATCTCAGCTTAAGTCTAAGTATCTCATCAGCATACTTAGTTCGCTTAAACTATTGCTCTGATACCATATTGAAACACCCTAAAAACCGGGTCAATTTAAACCTTAAAAATTACTACAAGTTATGATCATAATCTTCAAACTTATATAACTTGAGGATCAAAAAGTAAGGTTTCTATATACAAACGACATTACTTAAATAACTTATTAATCTAATCATATCATAACAATCAGATTAATCAAGTTATCTAAACAATCGTCCCAAAAGCTTCAAAGAATAACTAGATCCTTTGTTATCTCTAAGTCTGAATCTTTCCAAAAGTTCTCTTCTCTCATTCCCGCTTACTTCCCGGAGCTTGTACCTGGTAAGAAGATTCAACTTGAAACATTAGGCTTTCGCCTAGTGAGAATACTCAATTCAAAATAAAATTTAATAATTAAAATATGAACAGATAACTCAAACCTGTTCTCACCCATCTTACCGTACGACAACTCCTTTCCAAATCGGGGAATTTATCCCACTCCCATACTTATGACTAACTCATCTAATCATAACAACTAATTTAAGAGTTTACTATGAATCATCCCAGATTCACAGTTAATACTCTTTACACAAGAAATTACAAGTCAGAACCTGCCTATTTCTTAATCAGGAAGTAGAGATTACGAATTACTTTATGCCTATCTCTAAGCTTCCTCTCATCACTAGGAAATCTCCGATCTTCCCTATAACAATGGAAATCTCCGATCTTCCAAAATCGAAATGGGAATTACAAATCAAAATCTGCCTATTCCACATTCCACCTCAGAATCAATGGTCCCAATGGGATTATAATATCGCGATACTCAATCGGGACTCACGATGATTCAAGGTACACCCAATTACTAAAAATTACATCCCTTTGGTCTATGGCGAGTAATCGGTTCCCATTATACCGTACCCAGGTGCCCTCGGTGACCGAATGCCTATTTTTAGTAAAAGCACATAACACATAATATTTAAATATAATAATCGATACTACTATATGCGTCCGGCATACAATATATCATTTCTCCGAACATATTCTATATATAAAAATAAAGAATATTATTAGCTCCTCATCTCAATCTCTTAACTATCCCCTCTTTGCAACTTAGCACGGAAGTTAATATCTCAATTGTTAATCTACATTTCGGACTCATAGATAGGTCTTTATAATCTATCATAATATAGCTTCAGAATCGTATTTAGAGTTCATAATCATATAACAGATTGCATATAACAGATAATCATATTCATTATAAAGAATATTAATAACCCTGGTTCATCAACTTCTTAACTATCCCCTCATAGCAATTTAGTACGGGGATCAACATAGCATAACTTTTAATCGTCCTCTTGGACTTATCTCTGACTTAATCAAGTCTTTATAAACATATTCAAGCATACATATAAAACATTTATTTCAATATTAATTACTGAATTTTAAAGAGAGTTGAATAAACTCACCTGATGCGTTATCACTTATTTTAATCCTTTTTAACTTGCAAGGGACTCCTTTCTTCACTACCACAGTTTACTGTAATATTCAATTTACAGATATACTGATATTAACATCTAAAACAGAACCCTCCACAACTAAGAATCCTTAATCTCTAAAACCACATCTTAAATCGCAGTGCACTAAGCCAAGTCGCAACCAACTGTTGCGATCCCAACTCCAAATCGCAACTCACCATTGCGATTCCAACCCAAGTCGCAGTCTTCTATTGCGATCTCAACTCCAAATCGCAACTCACCATTGCGATTCCAACCCAAGTCGCAGTCAACTGTTGCGACTACAGTACCAAATCGCAGTCAACTGTTGCGACTCCAACTCCAAATCGCAACTGTCTACTGCGACTTCACTACTGAGTCGCAACTGCCCATTGCGACAATCATGAATGTCGCAACTCAAGGTTGCGACTTCGATGATGTTCATCCAAGTCTCAGTCTACTAAGTTCATTCTTAAACCCAGATTTTGTACTTTTTACTCTATGTATGTTTCTGAAAATGTGCAGATATGTTTAAGGTTATAAACCAAACCTACTCAAGTATTCAAATTCCCCAAAACATCTATATTTCATAACAACCCATTTCTAAACTTATCTAACAATTATGAACATAAAAATTAAGAATGGTTTATCTTGGATTTCCTTAATTACTTCCAAAACTCAGCTGAAAATTCTTTGTTTCCTCTTGCTTCTTCTTCCTCTCGATTCCTCTTTCTCTCTCAGCTTCTCTTTCTCAAAACCGAAAGAAAACACAACTCACACACACTCACTTAGTCTATAATGACTAATTAGATGACACCTCACCCTTAATTACATGAGTCATAAGGCATATTACCAAATGAACCCCCAACTTTAAGAGAATGACACTACAAACCCTCAAACTTTAAAGAAATATATAACACCTCATGCATAAATAAAACTCATAATAAAAACCCTTAAGTTTAATATTCTCAAAAGAAATCTTTAAACTTTCAACATTTGTATTTTAACCCTAATTGAATTATAATACTCTATATACTTCAAGGTTACTCCAAATACAAATATATTCTAAATCTTATTAAAATAAAAATAACAAAATTTAGGATGTTACAATACTCCCCAACTTGAAAATGATTTCGTCCCCGAAATCAAAGTCAGATAAACAAATGAGGATACCTATCCCTCATACTCTCTTCTGACTCTAAAGTTACATTAGTACCTCTATGGTGTTTCCACTGTACTTTCAACATAGCTACCTCTTTACCACTACGTAGCTTTCTAACCGATCTTTCCAAAATTGCCTCTGGTTCTTCTACACATCGGCTCTTTTCATCTATTCTCACATTAGTGAGTGAAATCACATCTTCCTCTTCGGCCACCCATTTCCACCTAAAACCAATGGGATTGAGAAAAACAAGAGTCTTCCTTTTACCCCATCATCATCACAACTCACTCTCCAGGTCTCAAAATAACATTAACATGTACCTACCTGAAATTTCCATGTACACCATAAATTAAGCATACTCGTTACTATTAAATACTTCAATAACTACGGCAGTCCATTATTACGTCCTTGACTTACACGTTTCTTCGGTATAGAATGCTATCACCTCCTCACATCACTATCTCATCGCACCACCACAATACAATCAAGCACCAAAGTATTGAACATCAAAAGGGATAACTCTATTGAACCTGCAATATGATTACATTCTTAAGTCCAATCTTTCTATCATAGGAAGCAACTCACACAATCAAAATCACTTTGGGTAAACACCCAATGCCATTCCGACATTCTGTTTCGGTATTAGCCATATCATTACCCCATCTTACAAACTACATGCCCCAACAATTTTAATGACAAAGCGGTACTCTTCATCCGAAATCCCCGAAAAGACTCCCATCAGATGCTTCCTAGTTCTAACTTCATAAAACATACTAGTTGACACATTTGTCTTGGCAGTTGATACCAATACTCACTCGTACATTCTCCACACATAACCTTTCACCACAGACCAGGTTTCTCACAATCATTCATACACATATTACTTGAGTTTATTTCACTAAATATCTCCTCCCCAACTTTAGTTGAACTACCACTCTCGATTTGCTAAATAACTTGAACTTATTCGTTCATACTAGCTCCTTGTGATTCCAAACCAATACTAAAACACGGTACAATCCTTCACAGCTCAACATTTTCCATACCTCACTTCATTAGTGCCTAACACTTTCTCCTTTGTAAACCATCCACATCGCAAGTAAAATACTTCTATAACACAACAGTCTTTCATAATCTTAACACTCTTACAAAGTGGTCCTTCAGCTTTTATTCTTCTGATTT
Organism: Saussurea involucrata; assembly: GCA_033807775.1. Classification (NCBI taxonomy): domain Eukaryota; kingdom Viridiplantae; phylum Streptophyta; class Magnoliopsida; order Asterales; family Asteraceae; genus Saussurea; species Saussurea involucrata. The sequence goes on along the minus strand of CM066321.1, from coordinate 133,867,177 downwards.
AAGACTTAACAATAATTAAATCCAAAAGAATACCCAAAACATTCACATCATGCAAACTTCTATTTTAATACAATCCATGTAATCCCAACCCAAGCCTACAACAAGTTTATTAAATCGGTTCAATGCTCTCAAGACTCAACTGAGTTCAAAACCGAGCCATCTACTCCAAGGATCAATGATCATTATGCAATATACGTTCTGAGGCATGATAAATCTATGACTCCTTCATTGCTACTTTCCCAACGAAGTCAAATTATATAGGTATATGCAACTCTTATATACTTCACAATGTATATACTCCGCTAAGGTTCATTAGTTCCAAAGATATTAAAAACGCGAGAATTATCAAACAGTCTTTACACTTAAGACCGACACTTATTCAAATAGAATGCAGTTAAGCATATAACACCACCAAGACTCCATCTCGAGTCATTAAAACTGACAAACATTCAAAAGACTCATTTGAATATCAGTCAAGCCTTTAAGGCCAAAATAAACGTTTGGTTAACTATGTGTCACGTACACGATTACATAAACCAAAATACATTGTTACCCAAATCTTTACCTTTTTAATCCCTTAATTGGTCATCGGCCCCAAAACAAAGTTTTACCACTCTTAAAAACTTTACATGGTCGGATTTACCAAAATCCACCAACTCACATGTTCACATTTTTAAAACGTAATACCTCATAAATATTGCACATCCACAAAAATATTAAAAACGTGTTTTTTTTACTACATATCTTTCGCTTGTGCAACAATAATTCGAAACTTCTTTCATTAGTGATTTATTCGTCAATCACTCAAAATCCTTAACCAAGTCGTACACAATAATATTTGCTTTGCGCATACCCTTTGCATAACAGCATACCGGTACCGCTCACAGTCTTTGTTCCTGTCCGCACGGGCATACGTGGGACGCACCCAGACCGCACCCAATGACAGACGAAAGGTCTCATACACCTTACCCAACTATCGACTTCAAAGTCAATTCGTGTTATGTCAACATTTCCTTAACCTTAAGGTCCTTAACTGAACCTAATTCTTCCTCCGGACACAACCGTCCCTCGGCAACTGTATTCCTAGTCATCAAACAAGGGTACAGACTCTTATGCAACCGACACTAAAGTCCACTTTCGACTCTCATACTGTTTATCTCTCATTTCAACACAATTACCAGAACTACAAACTTTTTCCCCAGGTTTATCCAACACTTCACCATTCTTGGAGTTCTTTCTTAGCTTAAAGCGTAATACTCTACGACCTAACGAGTTCATAGCCTTCATGCATGTCAACTTAATACATAAATCAATTTACACATTTTTCTCATTTTAAATAACAACATTTGGAATAACTTGGGAACACATGACCCCAACATTCACATGACTCCAATGTACTGCACAACGATCTCGAGAATTGTTTGCATACTAAATTTCCATAAACTCAATCTTTCTCAACCAAAACAAAGTTGTTACGACTGTAATATATTAAATAAAAAATCTTTTCATACAACAATAGTTCGAAAAATTTTTACCGACACGAATTAAGCTAGTCGGTTCTCCCACTTATTTATATGATGTTATTAGATCAATACTCCTGTTGGTTATTAAACGTTTTGCTGGCCAACGCTTTCTTGCTATAAATCAACTTTTCATGTAACGTAAGAAATATTTTGTAACAACTCCAAAAATTTCGTTGTGCGACGTAAATGGGATTGCCTTTTCTTTAAATACACACTTGCACATACTAATTCAATCCTTGACTAAAACTGATATTTATGCATTTGGTTTGAAATCATGAAAATTCATATAATACACACTAAAACACCATGCATAAAACTTTACTCGCAAATGAAGGCTAATTACTCAACGAGGTCAATCGTCTCACTTACGTAACTTATCATTGACATTCTACCTCCGACCGGTGGTCGCCCTTTCGGCCTTATAACGTTTGCTATACATGCATTCCACGATTCACGTATCAACCATGTCATACTATTTTTGTCTTGATCAAAACATCTCATATTCTATCTCCACACACATCAGCCACCTATAAAAGGTTACCTTGGCGGATGTTCATGCGTCCCGCCAATTCCAGGTTGTCCTTCCAACCCCCAATCATTTCCCAATCTGTCCTTCAAAGGATTTTGGTGGCATATTCACCAACTTTCTACTATAACCTAATGGGATAACCATAAGAAATGGTTATGCACATACCCCTGTACAAAACGTACTTTACCGATCGTTAGTCACTGTAACAATTTAGAAATAAGCATGCTCGCGTAACAATATATTCATAATAACAGTAGCTAATTGAAATTGTGAACATATCATACATGAGAATCCTTGTTACCATTATCACAGTACTAATTTCACGTATTTCCGTTGACTCTAAGACTATCCCGTCTTAGTATTTCTACCCAAATCTCACAAGTCATAACTTAATTCATCTCAGCTTAAGTCTAAGTATCTCATCAGCATACTTAGTTCGCTTAAACTATTGCTCTGATACCATATTGAAACACCCTAAAAACCGGGTCAATTTAAACCTTAAAAATTACTACAAGTTATGATCATAATCTTCAAACTTATATAACTTGAGGATCAAAAAGTAAGGTTTCTATATACAAACGACATTACTTAAATAACTTATTAATCTAATCATATCATAACAATCAGATTAATCAAGTTATCTAAACAATCGTCCCAAAAGCTTCAAAGAATAACTAGATCCTTTGTTATCTCTAAGTCTGAATCTTTCCAAAAGTTCTCTTCTCTCATTCCCGCTTACTTCCCGGAGCTTGTACCTGGTAAGAAGATTCAACTTGAAACATTAGGCTTTCGCCTAGTGAGAATACTCAATTCAAAATAAAATTTAATAATTAAAATATGAACAGATAACTCAAACCTGTTCTCACCCATCTTACCATACGACAACTCCTTTCCAAATCGGGGAATTTATCCCACTCCCATACTTACGACTAACTCATCTAATCATAACAACCAATTTAAGAGTTTACTATGAATCATCCCAGATTCACAGTTAATACTCTTTACACAAGAAATTACAAGTCAGAACCTGCCTATTTCTTAATCAGGAAGTAGAGATTACGAATTACTTTATGCCTATCTCTAAGCTTCCTCTCATCACTGGGAAATCTCCGATCTTCCCTATAACAATGGAAATCTCCGATCTTCCAAAATCGAAATGGGAATTACAAATCAAAATCTGCCTATTCCACATTCCACCTCAGAATCAATGGTCCCAATGGGATTATAATATCGCGATACTCAATCGGGACTCACGATGATTCAAGGTACACCCAATTACTAAAAATTACATCCCTTTGGTCTATGGCGAGTAATCGGTTCCCATTATACCGTACCCAGGTGCCCTCGGTGACCGAATGCCTATTTTTAGTAAAAGCACATAACACATAATATTTAAATATAATAATCGATACTACTATATGCGTCCGGCATACAATATATCATTTCTCCGAACATATTCTATATATAAAAATAAAGAATATTATTAGCTCCTCATCTCAATCTCTTAACTATCCCCTCTTTGCAACTTAGCACGAAAGTTAATATCTCAATTGTTAATCTACATTTCGGACTCATAGATAGGTCTTTATAATCTATCATAATATAGCTTCAGAATCGTATTTAGAGTTCATAATCATATAACAGATTGCATATAACAGATAATCATATTCATTATAAAGAATATTAATAACCCTGGTTCATCAACTTCTTAACTATCCCCTCATAGCAATTTAGTACGGGGATCAACATAGCATAACTTTTAATCGTCCTCTTGGACTTATCTCTGACTTAATCAAGTCTTTATAAACATATTCAAGCATACATATAAAACATTTATTTCAATATTAATTACTGAATTTTAAAGAGAGTTGAATAAACTCACCTGATGCGTTATCACTTATTTTAATCCTTTTTAACTTGCAAGGGACTCCTTTCTTCACTACCACAGTTTACTGTAATATTCAATTTACAGATATACTGATATTAACATCTAAAACAGAACCCTCCACAACTAAGAATCCTTAATCTCTAAAACCACATCTTAAATCGCAGTGCACTAAGCCAAGTCGCAACCAACTGTTGCGATCCCAACTCCAAATCGCAACTCACCATTGCGATTCCAACCCAAGTCGCAGTCTTCTATTGCGATCTCAATTCCAAATCGCAACTCACCATTGCGATTCCAACCCAAGTCGCAGTCAACTGTTGCGACTCCAACTCCAAATCGCAACTGTCTACTGCGACTTCACTACTGAGTCGCAACTGCCCATTGCGACAATCATGAATGTCGCAACTCAAGGTTGCGACTTCGATGATGTTCATCCAAGTCTCAGTCTACTAAGTTCATTCTTAAACCCAGATTTTGTACTTTTTACTCTATGTATGTTTCTGAAAATGTGCAGATATGTTTAAGGTTATAAACCAAACCTACTCAAGTATTCAAATTCCCCAAAACATCTATATTTCATAACAACCCATTTCTAAACTTATCTAACAATTATGAACATAAAAATTAAGAATGGTTTACCTTGGATTTCCTTAATTACTTCCAAAACTCAGCTGAAAATTCTTTGTTTCCTCTTGCTTCTTCTTCCTCTCGATTCCTCTTTCTCTCTCAGCTTCTCTTTCTCAAAACCGAAAGAAAACACAACTCACACACACTCACTTAGTCTATAATGACTAATTAGATGACACCTCACCCTTAATTACATGAGTCATAAGGCATATTACCAAATGAACCCCCAACTTTAAGAGAATGACACTACAAACCCTCAAACTTTAAAGAAATATATAACACCTCATGCATAAATAAAACTCATAATAATAACCCTTAAGTTTAATATTCTCAAAAGAAATCTTTAAACTTTCAACATTTGTATTTTAACCCTAATTGAATTATAATACTCTATATACTTCAAGGTTACTCCAAATACAAATACATTCTAAATCTTATTAAAATAAAAATAACAAAATTTAGGATGTTACAAAAACACAGATTTGTTCACAATCCATCCACAACAACAAATTTACCATAAATTAAAATAATTTCCTTACCAAAATGATGAACAAGCTTGCTTTCTCTTCTTTCTCTCTTTTCTTCCTGCTTCTCTCTTTTGCCGATTCAACACAAACAAAAATGAGATATTCTTCTCATCTCTCGGTCTATATCCACACATACAATTTGGAATTGACCAAACACCCCCTCTAATTCCATTATTTTCACAATAACACCCAACATCAAACCTTTGTATTTTAACCCTATTGAATTATCAATTACAACATAATTCAAGGTTTAATCCAAAATACAATTAGATCCCAATTCTCATTAAAATATTAATAACGAAAATTCAGGATGTTACAGTCCTAATATTTCATCATGGTATTTTATTGTGAGTCTCTATATCCAACTCATGAAATGGCGGGACTATGGGCAAAAATATATAAATCGCTACAAGATTATGACATGGTATGCCCTAACTCTCGAGCCTTGATTGTAACGTTGAGTGCCCATTACATGGTTATAGCCGGTCAGAATAAATTATTCATAATCACTTTCGTAAGCAAAGTTATAGTGTAAAATAAATAGAGTTGACAACGCCACTCCATAATACTCTATGGTCCTTTATATCCATATATGAGGAACCAAATCAACGATGTTACATGTAAGGCGCATGCATTGTTTTAAGATATAATCACATAAATTGGAGAAATATCGGTGGTAGGTTCTAACTCCTTAGCGAAGAAAATTGACAGATGTTTATAATTGCTTGATTTTATACTCACATTTCTTTGTTAATCTCCTTCACAGATCTCACCATCAAGAAGTGTTGTTGGTTATTCTTGTATATGGCACGACATGCATCGAAAGTCTACAGGTTCTACCCAACTTGCACAAAGGCTAAACTTGTCAAATGATGATTTGCACGTTAATGTTGATAAAGGATTAAATGAGGACGTCTTTATGGAGGTTAATGAAGAGTCTTGTGATTTCCCCAACATGCTTTGCATGATTGTAGTTAAACTTCTTGTCTTGATGAAGAGGAATGCGGTAAATTTGCAAAATTGCTTGATATATTGAAAGTGTTTAAAGATGCCACTAACTTTATATCTGGTTCTGAATATCCAACGTCTAACTTCTTTCTTGTTGAAGTACAAAGGATTAAACTTATGATGGATAAACAATTTGAGTTGAACGGTTATTTTGTTAAAACTATGGTAACATACATGAAAGGGATATTTGAAAATATTTACGGAGTAACATGTTAATATCAATAGAGACCGTCTTAGACCCTAGACTGAAAATGAGGGGTATAGAGATTGCATAGCCGAATTGTTTCCTCCAAACGTAGCTCGAGAAAATGTTAGAGGTTATGTATGAGTTTTTTGATGAATATGTGAAAATGTATTCTACTTCTGTTGTGGATGAAAGTGGGGTGTGTGAATTTGGATCAAATACTCATGATGGAAATGATGGATCTAGTGGTTCATCTAAACGTTTGTTATATGTGTTTAGTAGGGAGACATCGGTAAATCCATAAGAGGGGTGTTTATTAGTGAAGACTACAAATTTAATGTCTTAGCTTGGTGGAAGGAACAATCAAACAAATTTCGAATTTTGTCTATAATGGTTGTAAATATCTTGGTCGTTCCCGTCACTATTGTGGCTTCAGATGCAACTTTTAGTATTAGTGGTCATGTCATAGATTCTTATAAAGCTTCTATTGCCCTGGAGACGGTGCAAATGTTGATGTGCACGAGTGATTGGTTCAGTGATAATGTCGGTTTTCGACATTATTTTGGATCTCAAATTGGGTGGTCCACGCGTGTCTTCAAGTAAAATGATAGTTTTAACGGGTTTTTGGTAAGAACGTACAGGTTCAGGTATTTTCTCTTGAAAAAGTAGCGGCAGTGTTGTTCCTGACATATTGTAGGTCCTGGGCGAGATGTAAAAATGGGCCCTCGATAAGTACGATTTTTTATCGTTATATTGTCTTTTATCACAGAAATAACATTGAGTTCAAGAAATATTAATAATTCATATAAAACTGTTTTTCCTAGAATTGCTAAACGCAAAATTAATCAATAATTATTTCTAAATTAATATTATCTATCACATCATTTTTACCTAGCATCATAAATTCGTTCCACCGTCAAACACATCATATAATATACCTTTAATATATAGACCGACATCATTATATATCACAATATTGACTATTCAGAGTAACACTATATGCAAATTAATATAAATTGGTTGGGTTTTCATATCACCTCATACTAATGTTTTCACCATTTTAAACTTTTAGGGTTACTGCATACTTTTACGAACCATCAATCTTAAAATCAAAAGTCCATGTTGGTTATAACTTGAGATCTTATTCTTGTTGTAGATATAGGAGAATACTTAAATTATACATCCAATATTAAGTAACCAGGAAGTCCATAATGTATGGAAAAACAAAATGGTAATTTTTTCAAAAGGAATGAGCTTTCTTAATAAATAACAAAAAATTTACTATATTCTAATATAAATGTTTAGACCGTTAATATAATGTTAAATTCTTTTTAGGTTCTATTAGATACTAAAAAAATTGTGTCTGTTGTAGGATAAATGTGTCATCGTCAACGTATAAGACGATAATGATAAAGTTAGAGATAGAGATAGAGATATACACATTAGAGTTAGATTAGAACTTGGTATCTCATGATTATCTATTTGTAAACCATCCCTATATAAATGGCTTATAATTAATGAGAATTACGATTCATTCTCTTCATCCTATTATTGTTCTGTTTCTTCTTTTCTTTAACAAGTTATCAGCACGTTGCTCGTCGCGTATCTACTACTTCATCAATCAATTCCTCTACAACTACTGCAATTCAAGTAAGATTTTTTATTTTTAAGCTATTTGAATATTGAAGCAAGTTTGGATTCATACGAGTAACACATTGATTTGAGGTAACTTTGATTATTTACTCTTCTGTTCATCACTTATATGATAAATTAAATATTGTTTATTTTGTAGATGAATGATTATTTTACATGTTAATGCATGATGAATTGATATTGATAGATAATATTAACTTTGATTTACTATTATGATATAAAATATGTTTTTTTCCTATCAGTTTCAATTGCTTACCCTATAACTTGTAAATTCATAATATGATATTGATTTTTTTTAATAGATGGTTACTTGTGCGAGAAAAAAAAATTATAGGCTTTGCTTAAACAACTATACAATTATTTTGTTGTCAATTGATTTTTTCTATTGAGATAATTAAATAAATAAAAATAGATATTAACTTTACGAAATCGTACTAAAATATAATTATTTGAATTTCTATGAAAAATTATAATGTTTTTGATGTAATTATCCAATTAAAATGGTTATGTGATTTGTTTTAAGTTTTTTTAGTTGTATTTTTTTTTAGGAAATTGACAAATTAAGACCTACGGCCGGTGCTTGTTTTAGTTAAATAAAAATTTATTTGTTTTCTTTATTATTTTTTCATATATTTATTTTACTGCTACAATGTTAGTTCAGTATCATTAATTTCAATTAGATCTTTTATAATTTTATAAAGAGTAAATTACATATTTGGTCCCTGATGTTTGGTTGCTTTTTGGATTTGGTCCCTATTTCGAAAAATTTACATGGATCGTCCCTGAGGTTTGACAAAGCGTATGGATATGGTCCCTCCCTCTAACGTCGTTTAAGAAACCCAGTTAAGTCTAAGGGTATTTTAGTCTTTTTACTCTCTTTTTGTCCTTTTCCTATTTAATAAATAAAAAGAATAAAAAAATAATTAATAAACCCCCCCTACCCCCCTCCTCCTCCTCCTTCTTCTTCCTCAGGACCTCCGGCCACCACCACCATCATCATCTTCAACCCATCACCACCACCACCACCATCATCATCAACCCATCACCACCACCACCACCACCATCATCATCAACCCAACACCACCATCATCATCAACCCATCACCACCACCACCACCACCACCACCATCACCACCATCATCATCAACCCACCACCACCACCACCACAACCCACCACCACCGGTAACGGTTCTTCTTGCCGGATTTTTTCTGTTTTCCGGCTACTTTATATCGAAAGAACGCATGCCAAAGTATTGGGTGATGATGCATTACATGTCGATGTACAAGTATGGGCTGGATGCATTGTTGATCAATGAGTATTCATGCATGACCACCAGGTGTTTGATATGGTACGAAGAGAAAAGTCAAACGTGCATGGTGACCGGCGGTGATGTGTTGCAGAAAAGAGGGCTCCATGAGAGTCAGAGATGGATTAACGTTTATATATTGATTGGGTTTTTCGTGTTCTATCGTGTGCTTTGTTTGGTGGTCTTGATTAGAAGGGTTTCAAGATCCAAAAAGTAAGCATGCAGTTTGTTGGTTTGAAATCCATATATATATATATATATATATATATATATATATATATATATTGTGTTAAGATCTTAATTAAGATCAAATTAAAACATAATTAAGATCGTCATTGGGTTTGAGTATTTTTGTGTGAATGTTATATATACGTGATTTTGTTTATGTTGGTCATCGTGATCTAATTCTTCAGTTTAATTAAATCACATGTGAATTGTTAGATATATGAAACTGATCGAGGAAACTTTATTTTAATTTAAAAAAAGTGGGTTACTTAATTAAGTTGGATAATTTTACTTGTCTCATTTCTAGCTAATCAAAGAATTTCGTTCAAAATATGACCATAATGTGGTGGTGGGTTGATGATGATGGTGGTGTTGGGTTGATGATGATGATGGTGATGGGTTGATGATGATGGTGGTGATGGTGGTGGTGGTGGTGGTGATGGGTTGATGATGATGGTAGTGTTGGGTTGATGATGATGGTGGTGGTGGTGGTGGTGGTGATGGGTTGATGATGATGGTAGTGTTGGGTTGATGATGATGGTGGTGGTGATGGGTTGATGATGATGGTGGTGTTGGGTTGATGATGATGGTGGTGATGGTGGTGATGGGTTGATGATGATGGTGGTGGTGGTGGTGATGGGTTGAAGATGATGATGGTGGTGGTGGTGGTGGCCGGAGGTCCTGAGGAAGAAGAAGGAGGAGGAGGGGGGTAGGGGGGGTTTATTAATTATTTTTTTATTCTTTTTATTTATTAAATAGGAAAAAGACAAAAAGAGAGTAAAAAGACTAAAATACCCTTAGACTTAACTGGGTTTCTTAAACGACGTTAGAGGGAGGGACCATATCCATACGCTTTGTCAACCTCAGGGACGATCCATGTAATTTTTTCGAAATAGGGACCAAATCCAAAAAGCAACCAAACATCAGGGACCAAATATGTAATTTACTCTTTTATAAATGTTATTTGTTATATATTAGCTTACTTTACTTCGTGTGTTTAATTTAATTGTTAATATTGTTTACTTACATTAGTTTAATTTATTTTAAATGTTTAATTTTATTTAAACCCTAAACCCTAAACTCTAAACCCTAAACCCTGACCCTAAACCCTAAACCCTAAACCCTAAACCCTAAACCGTTGGTAGAATTTGCGTATAATAACAGTTATCATTCCAGTATCGGAAGAGCGCCCTTCGAAGCCTTGTATGGTCGAAAATGTAGAACTCCGGTATGTTGGTTAGAAGCCGGAGAGAAACAGTTTGCTGGTCCAGAATTGGTACAACAAACAGCTGATAAGGTGAAAGAAATTCGGCAGCATATGAAAGCAGCTCAGGACCGACAGAAGAGTTATGCTGACCCGAAAAGGAGACCAAAAGAATTTCAAGTTGGGGAGCGCGTGATGCTTAAAGTGTCCCCATGGAAGGGTGTGATAAGGTTTGGTAAACGCGGGAAGTTAAGTCCTCGTTTTCTAGGACCTTTCACTATCACTAAAAGGATTGGTTTACAAGCATATCAGTTGGATCTTCCACTAGAGTTGGAAGGGCTTCATAATACCTTTCATGTTTGTTATCTTCGGAAGTGTTTAGCCGAAGAAGAGGATGTGATACCACTCACTGATGTGGGAGTAGATGAAAAGAGTCGCTGTGTGGAAGAACCAAAGGCAATTTTGGAAAGATCGGTTAGAAAGCTACGAGTGGCAAGGAAGTAGCTATGTTGAAAGTACTGTGGAAACACCATCGAGGTACTAATGTGACTTTAGAGTCAGAAGAAAGTATGAAAGATAAGTATCCTCATTTGTTACTTGATTTTGATTTCGGGGACGAAATCACTTTTAAGTTGGGGAGTATTGTAACATCCTGAATTTTCAATAATAGTATTTGTAACATCCTAAATTTTCAATATTATTATTTTAATAAGAATTGAGATTTATTTGTATTTTGGTTTAAACCTTGAATTATATGGAAGTTTCATACTTCAAACAAGGTTAAAATACAAGGGTTTAAGGTTTGGTGTCAATTGTGAAAATATTGAAACCTAGAGGTGTGTTTGGTCACATTTGGAAAGTGTATATAGAGATAAGGTAGATGGAAATCAGATTTTTATCTGATATCTTGTTTTGGGTCGGTCAAGAGAGAAGAAGAGAAAGAGGGAAAAAGGAGAAAGGAGAAAAAAAAGAAGGAAACAAGGATTTTGGTCATCAATTTGGTAAGAAATTAATCTGTGTTTTGATAAAGACTGTTGTAGCTATAGAATTGTAAACGAATCTGGGTTTTGGATCGATTTACAGAATCAGTAACATCATATTTGGAGCAACAGTTTGAGATTAAAGTGGGTTTTCTTCCAATAGGTGAGTTCATTTGTTCCTTGCTTAAATCACTGTTTTCATGTTAAATTAAACCTTGTAATAGCTGTAGAAAGTGGTTATGAACTGTATGGGATGGTTTGGAAAGAGCTGAATCGAACATACATGAAAATGGATCGAATTTCAGGCTGCAGAACCGAGTTTTCCGGATAAATCGTCGTATCCGAAAAACCGAGATGATGAATGTGTCCGGACGTGATCAAGTATCCGGGTAAGTTTTATTTTGTTGTAAGAATCCGGATGGTTTTAGTATCCAGATGGTTTTAGTATCCGGATGTCGTCCGGATTAGAATAGTATCCGGTAAAGTGTTGTTATCCGGAAAAGTCCTTTTATCCGGATAAGTTAGAAGTATCCGGAAAACCCCTGTTGTCCGGACACTTTTGTGAAATTGGAAATGTTAGGTCTTAAGGTTTGGAAGCAGATTCTAGATGAATTGTCTAGTTAAGTTTCTAAAATTTTCTTGGGGCGTTGCCCCCAGACCCCGCAAGGGCGTTGCCCCTTGACCCCATCCGCTAACCGGGTAGCGGAACCCCCGTGCTAAGTTGCCGAGGGGGGGGGGGGGCATTGGAGAATATGATATGAGCTGTAATGTATTGTTATACATATACGTTAGTAAAGTGTAATGGATCCATAGGCACTAATGGTTATGTACACGTAGAATAGATGAAGATTAATCATTATTCTGATGTGTGTGAGAAATCGTGGAATAAACGTAATTCCTGATTCCTAAGGAAAAGAAGAGATTGGCATGTGTATATTGTAATCACTATTTCCTTCTCTAAGAAATAGGCATGTGTATATTGTTATTTCTTAGATGTGTACAGAAATGGGCATGTGTGTATTGCAGTTTCTGGAATAGATGTGTACAGAAATGGGCATGTGTATATTGCGGTTTCTGGAATAGATGTGTACGGAACTGGGCATGTGTATATTGCGATTTCCGGAATAGAAACATTACTCTAGGATCAGTACAGATTCGTAGTGTAGCTCTAAGACATGATATGATGATGGAATGTGTGTCAGTCATATTCATGGGATTGGATGAAAATCGTGTTAATGGAATAGAGTTACACGTATGGTAAGAAAAAGGGTAATCAGGTTTGATATGACTTGTTTACATTGATTTTGCAAATATTATTATGGAAACGAATGTTCTCACTAGGCGTTGGCCTAATCGTTTCAAATGATGTTTTCTTACCAGGTACCGACTCGGGAAATAAGGGTTGTGGGACGAGCGTTTTGGAATATCAAGGAAGTCAATTAACAAAAGGAGATTTTGAGGGATTGCTTAGATAACTTAGTTAATCTGATTATAGTGACATAATTAGATTAATAAGTTATTTGTAGGATCCTGTATTTGTAAATGTACTCTTGATGATTAATTCACTTGCTATTTATGTAAGTTTGAAGTTTATATTATCATAGCTTGTGGAAATTTGAGGTTCAAATTAGCCCAGAATTTTGGTGTGTTACAGTATTTTAATGAGAATTGGAATTTAATTGTATTTTGGTTAAAACCTTGAATTATATTGTAAGTTTATAATTCATTGGGGTTAAAATGCAAGGGATTAAAGTTTGGGGTCATTTGTGGAAACAATGAAACTGAAAGGTGTAAATAGGTCATTTTGGAAAGTATGTATGATAACATAGCTGAAAGATCAGATATTTCCTCATTTTGTGATCTGGGTCGGTTTAGAAGATAGAGAGAAAGAGAAAAGAGAAAAGAGGAAGAAAGCAAGGGTTTGTTCATCAAATTGGTAAGGAAATCTAATTATGTTTTCTGATTAACTTGTTGTGAATGAATGATGATGGACGAATCTGTGTATTGGAGTGATTTACAGAATCATAAACAACAGATTTGAAGAATCAGATTGTGCAAAGTGGGTAAAAACTTCCTTAAGAGGTGAGTTCATTTGTTGTTTGCTTAAATCAGTGTTTTCATGTTAAATTAAACCTTGAAATAGCTGTATAAATTGGTTATGAACTGTATGGGATGATTTAGAATGAGCTGAATAGAACAGAGATGTATTTAGATCGAATTATAAGCTGCAGGTCGAAAGAATCCGGATAAAATGAAGTATCCAGAAACCGTGATGATGAAGGTGTCCGGATGCAGCAAGATACCGGGTAAGTCTCTAATTTCTATAGTTTCCGGATGACGTCCGGATTGTATAGGTTGCCCGGAAAAGTCAGGTTGTCCGGAAAATTAGTGTTGTCCGGATACTTTAGCTGTTTGATCATTTTTGGAGATTTCAGATGTTTTCAGCTATGATTTTGAATAAGGACTGAATAAGGTTTTCTAAAATTTTCTAGGGGCGCTGCCCCCAGACCCCGCAAGGGCGTTGCCTCTTGACCCCCATCCGCTAACCGGGTAGCGGAACCCCCGTGCTAAGTCGCCGAAGGGGGGGGGGGGCATTCGAGGATGAAAATACGATAGGTTATCTAGTATTCTTAGATTTGAGAATATGATGTGAGCTGTAATATGCTGTTATGCATATACGTTAGTAAAGTGTAATGGATCCATAGGCACTAGTGTTTGGTAATCACATGGAATAGGTGTGTGGTAATAATCGTTATTCCAGTGTGTGTGGAAATTGTGGAATAGGCGTGTGGATTAGTAAAATCCGTACCCCGGTATGTAATTTCTTGCATTAAATATTTTTTTCAAGTTTGATTTATTGTGGTTTCCGTTAACGGGGTTAGTCGAGTTGGGTCTAATCGTCAAAGTATCGAAAATTTTTGGTTAGTGGCGAGAGGCTTGCAAGTTGAGGGGCTAATTGCGTCAAAAGCCAACCCCCCCCCCCCCTCATGGGTTCGGCCTATGCAGGATTTGTCGAGACCCATTTGGTGTGAGAGTATTGTTGCCGTGAGGAACAAACAAAAGAAGAAGAAATCACAAAACCCTACGGCTCCATCTTTTCGTTTGGGTTGTTCTTGTTGTCACCGGCCGGAAAGAAGAACCGAGAGAGAGGGAGTGTTCGTCGCCGGCGAGAGTTGAGAAGAAGAACCACCGACCACCGCTGCTGCTGCCGGCACTGCTGCTGCCGCCGGAGTTACACCGGAGTCGAGGAAGGAGGGCGAGAGTGAGAGAGGGCTAGAGAACGTCGTCGTTTTGTCGCAAGGTATGTCCTCATCTCCTTTTCCTTTTTCTTTTCTTTTCCGGCGAAGCAACCACCGCCGTACGCCGCCACTGTGGTGGTCGTGCGGGGGCGGTCGTGGTTGTACGCGTTCGGGTGTGTGCGGGTTTGGACAGCCAAGAGAGTGAGAGACGGTGGTGTGAGGGTGGTGTGGGGTGGTGCGTATGTGTGAGTGCCGCCGGACAACGCCGCCGCCGTGTCCCCACTGCCGGAAGTGGCAGTGGGTGGTGCCGTGGCCTAAACCCTAAAACCACCTCTGGCCGTAACCCTAAACCGCTAATCCTAGTCGTAAAACCGTTAATCGCATAGCGAAAGACCGTGTTATCATTTTATGTAAAACTGCAGTGTCTGTCCCTGTTTTGTATCGAGTATAACTTCTGCTAGGAATGTCGGATTGGGATGAAACTAGTGCCAAAAGTTCCCATTCTGAGTCTAGTAAGTTTCTTATGTTTTGCGGAAAAACCAGTTCGGAACGTAGCTAGTGTCAAACTGCTGTTTTGTAATGAAAGGTGCTGTTTTTCGCTGTGCAGTTAACCAGTTTTGTAAAATCCATATTAAATTATAGAAAAATCGTTAGGACGCGTGTAATACGTCCCTGGAAAGATAAGACCCGGACCTAGCGGGCAGTTAATTTTAATTGAGGATTTTCTGGGTTTAAGGAGGTCGAAACAGGTCCCGAACAGACCTGGTTTTCTAGGCCAAAAAGTCGTTTTAGCGACAGTTTAATCGTGCGTCATGTTTTAGGGTCCGGGCCTCGTGTTGATACGTTTTAACGTTCGTTTAGGTGTCGGGAAGTGATCTTGGATTTGTGGAGCTTGAATTATTGTTTGTGAGCTAGGCGCGCTTACGAGGTGAGTTCTCTCACTATTTTTAATATCGGTTACTTTTACATTACGGTAGCACGTGTGTGGTAGCTTTATTTAATTGTGATGTGGGACTAGATAGTGGGGTGTCTAGTGGGACCTTTATTGTCATGTATACGCGGGTGGCGTAGGAACTCGGTGGGGCCGAAATTGTATACGCGGGTGGCGTAGAAACTCGGTGGGACCGGGTAATGCTTGCACGGTTATCGTATGGTCGGTGGGACCGACGTATGCCTTTTGGGTGGGATGGTGTAGGTATGCATGTTTATGATTTGTTCGTAGACTTGTATGCTTGTTTATATGCAACTATTTATTTGAGGGGTAGTGTGGAATAACTGTGTTAATTATGGTGGTTGAATTCACTAAGCTTCGTGCTTACCCTTTCCCAATAAATTGTGGTTTCATGTACGAGTGGTTCCAAGGCGTGACGAGTACACACTGGCGCGCGTGAAGAGCTGATTGTTATTAAGATTTACGATTATCATTTTTAAACCATTTATTTCGTTGTTTACTGTTTCTATAGAATATTTATTATTGAGTTGCAAACGAAACGTTTTGAATGATTTAATGAGTTTAATTAATGAGATGTTATTTAAAAAAAAGTTTAAATTCCTTGTAATTTTTGGGACGTTACAACTTGGTATCAGAGCACGGCTTGAGTGAATCAAACGCATTTCGGTGTGTTTGATCTCAAGTTTGCGGCTATAAAGTTTTCTTTAAAGTTTTTGGGAAATAAAAAGAAGGAAAAATCCGTTTGAGGAACGGTGATCGAGGGCGCAGTGTGTACAGTCAGCCGGAGCCAAAGGGGAAAGGTACATTACCTAGTGTTGTATTGTTTTCTAGATCATAGGGTATGCATGCTAGATTGCCTGTTGTTGACACTATGTTGTATGCTGTACTGCTTGCTATTAGGAATTTATGCTAATTATGATAGGTTACTAAGTGGATGCCCTCTAGGTTGTATGCAGTAATAGATTTATAGCCTTAGAATATTTGATTTAGTTCTATTGCGCAACTCTTGTCTGAGTCCAACCGTTCTAGGATAGAATCTTGTATTCGAATGTCTATTTGTTTCGCACTGCATATGATCGGGTATTCGCGAGGCCACTCGTTATGATTAGTAGGGATTCGGTTGTAGCAAGGGTAGTGGTTGGGATGGAATTCCTAGGGAGCTAGGAAGAGTGAGTACGTACGCCGGTGCGGCATATGTGTATAGTTTCGGCGAGAAACTACTTGGACCCCTTGGGATGGAACCTGGAACGGGCGATGATAGGTGTGGATGGTAGTAGTAGAGCTCCTACTACCGGAAGCACAGGATCAATGCTCGAGTCGGGGAAGTCACGAGGAATCCAAGGAGTTGAGCGTGAGTGTTGTTAGTATGAGTTATTATGTGCTAATAACTCATTGTAAATTCTTTTCCTAGAATGGCCATCACTAGAAGAAACAACACGGCCGAGCCGCGGGCTGAGGCGGGGATCACTGAGGAGCAGATTAGAGAGATGATTGCTGCTGAGGTAGCACATGCGATTGGGGAGGCGATCCCCGAGATTATCACTGCCATCCGAGATGAGGTGGTGATTCTGATGGAGGAGCGGATTGCAGCGATTCCACCGCCTGCTGGGGGACAGCCCCGTACTCGAGAGTTTCAATATCGGAATCTCTCTGCCTGTTCTCCACCTGAGTTCAAGGGAGACCCGAATCCGATCGTCAGTATGCGTTGGATATCCGACATGGAGTGCGCTTTTCTGACCAGTGGCTGCCCGGATAATCTGAAGGTCCGCTTTGCAGTGGACTTACTTCGTGACGGGGCGAAGGATTGGTGTGCCACGGCGTTGACGCTTGTCGAGCGCACTACCTTGACCTGGGAGGAGTTCGTCACTCATTTTCGTGCCGAGTACGTGCCTCCGGTGGAGATGGAGCGGATTGCTAAGGAGTTTCTGGAGCTCACGCAAACAGCCGAGACGGTGAAGGAGATGAATAAGAAGTTCACCGAGATGGCATTGTTTTGTCCCCAGTATGCTGCCTCGGAGGATATGAAGATGTCTCGGTACAAGGACATGCTGCGTACTGAGATTAGGGAATTCGTAAGCACGGCGCAGTATGCTTCTTTATCAGCGATGATGGACGCGGCCCGGAGGAGGAAACTGGAGTTGGAGACCCAAGCAAAGAAGAGAAAGGCAGCACAGACGGTGACGCCAATCTCTACGGTGCCAAGGAAATCGAAGTTCACAGATTCGCGTGCGAGTTCGAGGAGCGGTGGGTTTAAACCCAGGAATGCTAGTGGGAAGTGGACGGATGGATGTTTCAAGTGTGGGCAGTCTGGTCATCTCAGCCGGGATTGTAAATTGCCGTTGATGGTCTGCTTTATCTGCAAGCAGACGGGCCACGTGAAGGCCAATTATCCGAACGCGAGGGCAGCTGATGGGGGTGGTGCACAGAGGGCTCCTGCAAATGCCCCACTGCGCATCACCGACGGTCGAGCGGGTCAGCCGGGGACGGAGGCAGCCCGAGGTAGAGTCCACCAGCTGAAGGTGGAAGAGGCGCAGGCGACGCCTAAAGTGGTGACAGGTACGTTCCTAGTTAACTCAGTGCCTGCGGTTGTAATGTTTGATAGCGGGGCTACTCATTCATTTGTGTCTCGCACTTTTAGCGAGAGTTTGGGCCGAGTGGTAGGACGGTTAGGATGTCCTCTGGTAGTCGAGGTTGCCGATGATAGGACCTTGACGGTTACGGATGTGTATCAGGGATGCACATTGGAAATCTCGGGTGTGAGGTTTCCCATCGATCTGATTCCGATTACTATGCGTGAGCTTTGTGTGATTGTGGGCATGGATTGGATGGATACGTTCGATGCGGAGATTGTTTGTCGTCACAAACAAGTGCGGGTTCGAACCCCAAGTGGGGGAGAACTGTTGGTTCAGGGAGACTCGCCGAGACGGACTTCGGCGATATGTTCAGCTGCGAGAGCTCGGAGATACCTTCAGCATAGTGGGCAGGGATTTCTAGCGTATGTGATAGATACGCGCGTTGAGGAAGAGACGAAGACTGCGGAGAACGTGCCAGTTGTACGGGAGTTTGCTGATGTATTTCCCGATGATCTACCGGGGGTACCTCCCGAACGACAGGTAGAGTTTCGTATCGATTTGGTTCCAGGTGCTGCTCCAGTAGCCAAGGCACCTTACCGCCTTGCTCCACCGGAGATGAAGGAGTTGTACACTCAATTGCAGGAGCTTCTTGAAAAGGAGTTCATCAGACCGAGTTGTTCACCGTGGGGAGCCCCGATTCTGTTTATGAAGAAGAAGGACGGGTCTCAGCGAATGTGTATAGACTACCATGAGTTGAATAAGCTTACGGTCAAGAATCGTTATCCTCTGCCCAGGATTGACGACTTGTTCGACCAGCTTCAGGGAGCCTCGTGGTTCTCTAAGATTGATTTGAGGTCGGGGTATCACCAGATGCGGGTGAGGGGTGAAGATACAGAGAAAACGGCTTTTCGCACACGATATGGCCATTATGAGTTTGTGGTGATGCCTTTCGGGCTCACCAATGCACCAGCAGCGTTCATGGATCTTATGAACAGGGTATGCAGCCCAATGTTGGATCGATCGGTGATTGTGTTCATCGACGATATTCTCGTGTATTCGAAGACGAAAGAAGAGCACGAGATGCATTTGCGGGAAGTTTTAGAGGTTCTGAGGCGAGAAAAGCTTTATGCTAAATTCTCCAAGTGCGAATTCTGGTTACGAGAGGTCCAATTCCTAGGACATGTCGTGAATCAGAACGGTATTATGGTCGATCCGGCCAAGATTTCAGCGGTGATGCGGTGGGAAGTGCCGAAGACTCCCACCGAAGTACGAAGTTTTCTAGGGTTGGCAGGGTATTATCGGAGATTCATCCAAGATTTCTCCAAGATCGCGTTGCCCATGACCCGTTTGACGAAGAAGTCTGCTGCTTTTAGCTGGGGAGAAGAGCAGCAGAGGGCTTTTGAGGAGCTACGTAGACGATTGTGCGAGGCTCCGATGTTAACCTTGCCCGAGGGCATGGAAGACTTGGTGGTGTACTGTGACGCTTCACACCAAGGTCTGGGTGCCGTGCTTATGCAACGCGGCAAGGTTATAGCTTACGCTTCGAGGCAGCTGAAGCCTCATGAGGCGAACTACCCGACTCATGACCTAGAGTTGGGAGCAGTGGTTTTTGCCTTAAAGATCTGGAGGCATTATTTATATGGCGTTAAGTGTACGATCTACACTGACCATAAGAGCCTCAAATACCTGATGGACCAGCAAAATCTGAATATGCGTCAGAGAAGGTGGCTCGATGTGGTCAAGGATTATGATTGTGAGATACTTTACCACCCCGGTAAAGCAAATGTGGTCGCCGATGCCCTTAGCCGACATCCGGTTGGCGAACCACTGAGGGGTTTGTGTCAGCGATTGACAATTGTAGCACCTCTTCTTGAATCAATAGGTAGCGCCCAGGAAGTGGCAATTCTGGAAGAGAATGCCAAACGCGAGAGAGTTTCGGGAGAAATCCCGAATTTTGTCCGTGATAGTCGAGGCTTAGTGACTCGGTACGGTAGAGTCTGGGTTCCCTTCACTGGTGGGAACCGACAGATACTGTTGGACGAGGCGCACAAGTCCAAGTTTTCGATTCATCCGGGAGCTACTAAGATGTACAGAGACCTACGAGAAGATTATTGGTGGCCCGGCATGAAGAGGGATGTCGCCAAATGTGTTGAAGTGTGTTTGACCTGTCGAAAGGTCAAAGCAGAGCATCAACGACCGCATGGAAAGTTACAGCCGTTGGAGATTCCGGTGTGGAAGTGGGAGCAGATTACGATGGATTTCATCACGAAGCTTCCCAAAACTCAGCGGGGGAATGATACTATCTGGGTAGTTGTGGATCGTCTGACTAAGAGCGCTCACTTCTTGGCCATCAGGGAGAGTTCATCGGCGGAGAAGCTTGCAGAGGTGTTTGTGCGAGAGATTGTGGCCAGGCACGGGGTGCCAGTTTCGATTGTCTCCGACAGGGATACTCATTTTACCTCCCGGTTTTGGGAGAAGTTTCAGTCGGAGATGGGTACACGGCTACACTTTAGCCCTGCTTTTCATCCGCAGACGGACGGGCAGAGTGAGCGGACTATTCAGACCCTCGAAGATATGCTTCGAGCCTGTGTTATCGATTTTGGAGGTAGCTGGGATCAGTACCTTCCTCTAGCGGAGTTTTCCTACAACAACAGCTACCACTCTAGTATTGGCATGCCGCCGTACGAGTTGTTGTATGGTAGGAAATGCAGGACGCCCGTTTGTTGGGGCGAGGTTGGTCAGCGGGTGTTGGGGAGCACCGACATCGTACTGAGGACGACTGAGATGATTCAAATGGTTCGGGAGCGGCTAGTTACTGCACAGAGTCGGCAAAAGAGTTACGCCGACAAGAGACGATCGGATCTAGAGTTTCAAGTGGGCGCCTTTGTGTTGTTGAAGGTTTCGCCCTGGAAAGGGGTGATTCGGTTTCGCAAACGAGGAAAGTTGGGGCCCCGTTACATTGGACCCAACAAGGTCATTACTCGAGTGGGAAAGGTAGCTTACCGTTTAGAGTTACCGGATGAGTTGAGTTTAATCCACAACACCTTCCACGTTTCTCAATTACGGAAGTGTGTAGTAGACGAGTCTGCCGTGGTTCCTCTTGAGGACATCCAGATTGATGAAAGACTCAACTACGTGGAGAAACCGATAGCTATCGTTGAGAGAAAGACGAAGAACCTGCACAACAAGGTCATTGGATTGGTGAAGGTTCAGTGGCAGCACCGGAAAGGTTCAGAGTGGACGTGGGAGCCCGAATTGGAGATGCGCGAAAACTATCCTGAGTTATTCGCCGATCTAGACTTCGAGGACGAAGCCTAATCCAAGTGGGGGAGAGTTGTAAAGCCCGTACCACGGTATGTAATTTCTTGCATTAATTATTTTTTTCAAGTTTGATTTATTGTGGTTTCCGTTAACGGGGTTAGTCGAGTTGGGTCTAATCGTCAAAGTATCGGAAATTTTTGGTTAGTGGCGAGAGGCTTGCAAGTTGAGGGGCTAATTGCGTCAAAAGCCAAACCCCCCCCCCCCCCCTCATGGGTTCGGCCATGCAGGATTTGTCGAGACCCATTTGGTGTGAGAGTATTGTTGCCGTGAGGAACAAACAAAAGAAGAAGAAATCACAAAACCCTACGGCTCCATCTTTTCGTTTGGGTTGTTCTTGTTGTCACCGGCCGGAAAGAAGAACCGAGAGAGAGGGAGTGTTCGTCGCCGGCGAGAGTTGAGAAGAAGAACCACCGACCACCGCTGCTGCTGCCGGCACTGCTGCTGCCGCCGGAGTTACGCCGGAGTCGAGGAAGGAGGGCGAGAGTGAGAGAGGGCTAGAGAACGTCGTCGTTTTGTCGCAAGGTATGTCCTCATCTCCTTTTCCTTTTTCTTTTCTTTTCCGGCGAAGCAACCACCGCCGTACGCCGCCACTGTGGTGGTCGTGCGGGGCGGTCGTGGTTGTACGCGTTCGGGTGTGTGCGGGTTTGGACAGCCAAGAGAGTGAGAGACGGTGGTGTGAGGGTGGTGTGGGGTGGTGCGTATGTGTGAGTGCCGCCGGACAACGCCGTCGCCGCCGCCGTGTCCCCACTGCCGGAAGTGGCAGTGGGTGGTGCCGTGGCCTAAACCCTAAAACCACCTCTGGCCGTAACCCTAAACCGCTAATCCTAGAATCATTGAAGATTCGTAGTGTGGCTCTGAGGCTTGACATGCTGATAGATTTATTGTCAGTTTTATTCATGGTATTGGATGAAATAGTGTAATGGAATAGAGTTACACGTACGGTAAGAAAAAGGAGTAATCAGGTTTGTTATAACTTGTTTACATTGATTTTTGCAAATGTTATTATTGAAACGAATGTTCTCACTAGGCGTTGGCCTAATCGTTTCACATGATGTTTTCTTACCAGGTTCAAGCTCAGGCAAATAAAGGGTTGTGGGACGAGTGTTTTTGGAATAGCAGAAGTGGCAATTAACAAAGAGGAGATTTTTGAATGATAGCTTAGATAACTCAATTAATTTGATTATAGTGACATGATTAGATTGATAGGTTGTTTGAAGTATCTTGTATTGTAAATACACTCTTGATGGGTAATTCCTTTGCTATCTATATAAGTTGTAGTTGTTATTGTCATAACCTGTTGTAACTTGAGGTTTAATTTAACCCGAATTTTGGGGCGTTACAAGTGATCAAGATATAATCAATCTTATCAACCACACCTCAACTAATAAAATGATTGAGGTATACATAGAGTAGTTTAGGACAACTGTGGGTACCTACAACAAGTCACTAGGTGGACCAAAAGTGGTAATTGAGGAGCTCCCTGATGAAAATCCTCCTGTACAACCAAAAAAGAAGGCAAGTACCTCGTGTAAAAAGAGGTTACTGTTGGAGTGGAAGGAACCAGAGACATATACACAAGTAAATAAGAGTTGGATAGGACAAGCATCTGGGATTGATGAGTCAGTACTTGAAACTGGGTTGGTACAAGACCTCAATGAAGAGTCTTTTGAATTTGATCCTTTTTGGGAACAAAATGGTATTGATCAACCATCTGTTCAATAACCATATGTTCAAGAAGAAATTAGGAGAAAAGAAAGTGTTCAAGAAGATGACAGCGAAGACTCATATTATATGGAGGATGAAATGGCAGAGGTTGGTGTTGACATGAAGAACTTTTGTTCCATCATAGACTGGGATATTGAATGGTTGGGTAATAAAGAGGAGTTAGTTGAGGAACAAAATTTAGGGGAAGATGATCCACTTGAAGTTGAAGTCGATGCTTTTTATAGTGGATCTGACTCAGACATTGAAGTACACAGGAAGCAGAAGCTTAGAAAACTAAGAAAGGAGCATGCACATGATACAGGGAATGTAAAGTTTTATGATGGGGAATGATTTGGCAATAAAAAGGAGATTAAAGATAGGATTGCCAAACATTCCATTGAAACAAGGAGGGACCTTTGTATACTAAAGAATGACAAAGTAAGGGTAAGGGTTGTGTGCAGGGGTAAGGTTCCAACATGCAGTGAAGAGGTGGGTCAAAGTAGCAATAAAGAGTCAAAGTCAACTAAGTCAAAGTCAACATGGTCAAAAGTTGATGGGCCCATCTGCCCTTGGGTATTGCACATCTCTACAAATGGTGAAGACAAAACATGGGTAGTAAAAACCTACAATGATGTGCATAAATGTCTTCAATGCAGAAAAGTGAGACAATGCACATCATCCTTTCTCTCATCACAAACAGAGGGTACCATCATCCCTAACCCAACTATACCTATTCGAGCCCTAAAAGACCAACTCCAAGCTAAACTACAATTGCAGCTTTCAAGATAGAAGGTATTTAGGGCAAAGACAAAAGCTTTGGACAAGATGCAGGGGACTTACACTGCACAATACAGTTTGCTGAGAGACTACATTCTTGAGCTAAAGAAGACAAATCCAGGGACAACAGTGAAGTTGGACGTTGAAAGTGAACCAAACATGGAATCCTCAATAACTAGGCAGTTTAAGAGGATATATGTCTGTCTTGGTGCACTAAAGCAAGGATTCAAAAATGTGACATGGAGTTATTGGGAATAGATGGGGCTTTCATGAAAGGACCCTTTCCTGGTCAGATCTTATCTGCTGTAGGAATTGATCCAAACCATGGGACTTATCCACTTGCTTATGCAATTGTGGAGGCTGAGAACACAGACTCCTGGACTTGGTTTTTGGAATATTTGGGAGATGATCTAGAGTTGGATAGAAACTATAACTTCACATTCATTAATGACAGATAGAAGGTAATTTGTATTTTTTATTTTTAGTTTGTATGCTCAATTTGTATGCTAAATATGTATGCTAATGAACATCTACTTTACAGGGTATCATACCAGCAATAGCAAGGGTCTTTCCAAGTGCATAGCGTAGGTTTTGCTTGAGGCACATACATAAGAACATGAAGAAAACATGGAAAGGCAAGAAATACAAGGATCTATTATGGAAGTGTGCTACTGCAACTATAGTGAACCAATTTGGGAGATGTATGGAAGAGCTGAAAAATCTGAACAAAGTTGCACATGATTACTTGAAAGATATTCCACCACAGAGCTGGAGAAGATCCCACTTTATAGGTACATAACCTTTAAACTTGTTCTTCTAAGTTTACACCTTTAAGTTTATTCTACTAAATTAATACCCATTCATGGTATGCATAGGTAGAGCTCATTGTGATGTTGTATTGAACAACATGTGTGAGGTCTTTAATAGATAACTCATTGATGGGAGAGACAAGCCTATAATCATGCCTTGGAGTACATTAGGGAGTACTTGATGAAAAGGATTGTCAATGTTAGGAAGTTGATTGACAGGTCAAGTGGACTCCTTACTCCCACACCCACAAAGATTTTGAATGAAATCAAGACACATGCTTGCCAATACACTGTGCTATGGAGTAGGGGGCAAAAGTATCAGGTTAGTGGCCCCTGGATGGAACAATGTGTTGTGGATCCTATTGAGAAGGCATGCAAGAGAAGGCATGCACTTGCAGGAAGTGGGAACTAACAGGCATACCATGTAAGCATGTTGTGGCTTGTATATGGTTCATGCAAGCAAATGGAGAGGATGTTGACATTCCAGAGAAGTGGGTGCATTCTAGTTACAGTTTTAGTACTTGGAAATTTGTTTATGTATTCAACATTGAGCCAATAAGTGGTAGGGAGCATTGGCCTCAATCAGATTGCACACTAACTCTCACTGCACCAAAGCATCACACTCCTGTTGGGATGCCCAAGAAGAAAAGAAGAAAGACTACAGAAGAGTTGAGTCAGCCCATTGTGAAGGGTACAAAGCTTGTCAGAAGGAGGAAGACAGTTACATGTAACAAATGCAACAAGAAAGGTCACAATTCCAGGACCTGCAAAGGGCAAGAAGATAGAGCAGCATGAGGGTGCTTTGGGTTTGATGTTGTTATCTTTTGTTTTGGTTGCGTATGTAATGAACAACTGTGGTTTGTTTTGGTAACTTATGTAATGAACAAGTGTGGTTGTTTTGGTAACTTATGCAATGAAATGTTGGTGCAAGTGTGCCACATCTCTATATATTTATTTTGATGATTCCAAACACACCGTATTATTGTTTTTCTAACAATCTTATCCAAGTGTGCAGTTAATTGGACAACATGAAGATTTTATCTGAAGAGTCCAAGCCTGGTGTTTATGTCGTCATTATTTATATATATCTCATAATGATAAACACCCTAAAATAATATACCACTTGGATATTTCAAAAACCTAACCCAACTATTTCTTAAATTAATAAAATCCCTGATTTATCTATTTAGAAAAGATTTTGTTCTTTAAAATTCAATCTTTCAAAATTTAGCCAAAAGGAATGTGCTGATTCTTTTTGGAAGTAAGGAAAAAGCATTCAGACCCCTTTTTAAGCTATGGTCACTCAACAGGGTTCTGGTCCATCTGACGCCGGTATACCGCATGGTGCTCGGCGGTATACCGCGGCTCTGCTGGTACGAGTTGCAGGCTTTGCAGGTTGACTCTCCTTTTTGTCAGGATCACTTTTTCTGGGCGGTATACCGCGCCCATATAGGCGGTATACCGCGGTGAGCTTTTGACCGTTGCCACGTCCAGCTTAAATACATGCAGCTTCTCAGCATTTATAAAAAGACAAGTAGACATTGAATACCCAGCTCTTGAAAGAATACTCAGCTCCTCATCTCATTTAATAACTTATTCAAGTTATAATTTTTTGAGTGATCAACCTCTCACAAATCCAAGTGTTATACTTATACAAGAGTGATTAACATTGTGAGATATATTCTCTTGTAAGTATTTGAATAGTGTGAGTGATTCACGTTCTCAAGCAAAAGCAAGAGATTTTATTATCATTGTATCAAGGTTTGTGTTCTACCATAAAGAACACTTATAGTGAATCAGTGTGTCGAGAAGTGTCTCGGCAAGTGGACTAGCCAGCCAGTTGGTGGTGAACCACTTTAAATCTCGGTGTCGGTATCAATATTCTCTACCCTTATCTCTTTATATTTCCGTTGTGCACTTAATTTTATTTATATCTTTGTTGTGCATGCAATATTTGTTGTTGAACTTGATAAGAGAATTTTTATTTGAGAAGTATTTTTAAATACAACCTTTACCCCCCCTAAGGTTGTCCTAACAATTGGTATCAGAGCAGGTTGCAAGTTTTTTTTTAAAATCGTTGTATTTTTAAAACTTGTTCCTATTTTTTAAATGGCAACCTCTGAGGGAATTATTTCTACAAAAATTCCGCAAATTGACACCGAAAATTTTGGTCTTTGGGCAAATCTTTTTGAATGCTACGTTCGTGGCAAAAGTCGAAAAATTTGGGACATTATTAAAAATGGAGATTATAAACCCACCAAAACTAAAGATGGAGTAATTAGTGAAAAACCAGTAGCGGAATGGTCCGCCGCTGAGGATGCTTGGGTTTGCTTAAATTTTGAAGCTAAAAATATTCTTTTTTCGGCACTTACTAAAGATGAGATTGAACGTGTTTATTCTTGTGAAACTGCTCACGATATTTGGGAAAATCTAAATAACACTCATAGAGGAAATTCTCAAGTCAAAAGCTCAAAAATAAATATTCTTGTACATGATTATGAAATGTTTGAAATGTTAAAAGATGAGTCAATCGACTCAATGTTTAAACGTTTTAACCTTATCATGGTGAGCTTGAAAGGTCTTGGTAGAACTTATCCAAACGAAGATTACGTGCGAAAAATTCTTCGAGCGCTTCCTCCGGAGTGGATGCCGAAAATCACATCGTTGGAAGACTCCCGTGACCTCTCAATGATGAAATTAGATGATCTCATTGGAAATCTCAAAGTGCATGAAATTGCACTAAAAAGGAACAAAGATCGGGAGCATGATAAAAAGAAATCTTTGGCTCTTAAAGCTTCAACTTCAAGTGACGAGAAGGAGAAGAAGAAAAAGAAGGAGAAAGCTAGCTCCTCAAAGGATCAACCCGAACATCTTGACGATGTAGCCATGTTGGTAAGAAATTTTTCTAAATTTTTAGCTAACAAAAAGTTTTCAAGAAATGATAGGTTTCAAAGAAAAGGAGATTATCGCCGTGGTGGAGAAAACCGAAGCCGAAAGTTCCATAAACGGAACGACAAAATAAATAAAAATGGCGAATCAAGCGATGATGAAGAAGCCAAGAAAAAGAAGGGCTTTTGCTACTCATGTGGAGACAAGGATCACTATGCCAACGAGTGTCCAAAAAGAAATAAACCTAAAATCAAGAAGGAGAAAGCCTTCGTTGGAGGCGCGTGGAGCGCAAGTGAAGATGAAAATGAGTATGAAGCCACTTGTCTCATGGCGGAAGGCGACGATGAGGTAAACTCGTGTTACTCAAATTACTCTAGCGATGATGAATGTAATGATGATGATGATCTCGATATGTTAAATGATGCCTTTCAAAAAATGGTTATGCTTACAAATAATTATAAAAATGAGAACGCAAAACTAAAGGAAGAATTATTATTAAGTAAAAAGGAAATTCATGATAGCAAACAAAAAATTGCATGCGATAATGAAAAAATCATAAATTTAGAAAATAAATTAAGTGAAAAATATGTTTGCAATTCTTGTGACATTTTAAATAAAGAAATTGCATGCCTTGAGAAAAGAATAGTTGAAAATGATTTATGTGCTAATTGTGATGTGCTTAAAAAGGAAAATGCATGTTTAAAAGAAAAATGTGATAAACATGAAAAAGATAATTTGTTAGCACATGCCTTTCAAAGTAGCAATGAGAAAGTGCTTAAAATGTTAAATTTGTCAAATAGCACTAATTGTAGAAAAGGCGTTGGTTCCGATATGTGTAAAGATAAGTGCTTATGTATGCCTATCAAAAGATATTTTGAACCACCTAAAAATGTTGAAATGAGAAAACCGTATGTGCAAAAATCCTCATATATGTCCAACATAAATAATGTGAATTATAAGTCTAGGAAATCTTATGCATGCATGTATAATAGTAAATTTTCTAGACCAAAAAATAGTGTGAATATGCATGCTCCTTTTTACGTCTTTGATAAATATGATCGTAAAATTAAAATGGTACCAAAGTGGATTCCTAAAGGCTCCTTTAGTGTTGATAATCCCGGTGGCATGCGTTTATGGTTTTAAATTTTTTTTGTATATATATATTATATACATATATATATATATTCTGTGTTTGAAAATTATGAATCAACTCCGAATAGGCTCACCTATTTGGATACGGTGTCTAGGAAAGATAAAGGCGAATTCTTCGAATTCTAATGAGGTCGGTTTTTAAAGTGCCTTCGCGCTTACCACCCTCATCGTCTTTCCTGGTCGCTTCCAAGTAGAGCTACCGAAAAGGGTTGAGTAAATAATTTTCTTGTCTGTATATTTTTTGTGAAAATATATTTATTATTATATGTGGTTTTCTATGCTAACTTTCAAAGGACCCATAAGATGTGGGGACCATAAAAGTTGTACTTTAAATGTTGTAGATAAATCTTGATATGGATTGGATTCTTGATAGTGGATGCACACGTCACATGACCGGAAACCATAATCTTTTTTCATCATATGAGTCATGTGATGGTGGACTAGTAATTTTTGGAGGAAACTCCAAAGGAAAGGTAATTGGGAAAGGTACAATTTCTTGCAACAATGTTACATTTTTAGATGTTACGCATGTTGATAATTTGAAATTTAACTTGCTAAGTGTTCGTCAACTGTGCAAAAATGGTATAATTGTCGTTTTTGAAGAAGACTCTTGCAAAATTCTGAAAAATGGTAAAGTTCTTTTGAATGGGGTTATAAAAGGAAATCTTTATGTTTGTAAAACTGATGTAAATGAAAATGTTTGTTTATCTTCCGTATATGATAATTCGACCTTGTGGCATAGACGTTTAGGTCACGCTAACCTTAGATTAATTCAAAATTTGAAAAATAAGGAGCTTGTGAGTAACCTTCCAAAATTAAAATTTGATAATCATTTTTGTGATGCATGTCGTGTCGGCAAACAAACTCATGTTTCTCATAAATCAAAAAATGTGATTTCAACTAAAAGAGTTTTAGAACTTTTACACATGGATCTTTTTGGCCCTATGGCCATTCAAAGTTTTGGAGGAAATTATTACACTCTAGTAATTGTAGATGATTTTTCCCGATATACGTGGACTTTATTTTTAAAACATAAAAATGAAGCTTTTGAAAAATTTAAGATTTTGGGAAAACGAATTCAAAACCAACAAGGTTGCACGATTGTTTCGATTCGTACGGACCATGGACGCGAATTCGATAATGAAACTCAATTTGGTGCGTTTTGCGACAAATATGGTATAACGCACAATTTTTCTGCTCCTCGCACTCCTCAATCTAATGGGGTTGTGGAGAGGAAAAATAGAACCCTACAAGAAATGAGTAGGACTATGCTTAATGAACATCAAGTTCCCCAAAAGTTTTGGTGTGATGCCGTAGCTACCGCGACCTATGTCCTCAATCGTGTGCTAATTAGGAGTATCCTAAATAAGACCCCTTATGAGATCCTACGTGGTAGAAAGCCTTCCTTAGCCCATCTTAAGGTATTTGGTTGTAAATGTTTTATTTTAGATACCAAATCTTATTTGACCAAATTTGACCCAAAAGCCTATGAGGGAGTATTCCTTGGTTATTCCTGGAATAGCAAAGCCTATAGAGTCCTTAATAAAGAGACCATGGTTGTAGAAGAATCCCTAAATGTAAGCTTTGATGAAAGTCCTCCTAAACCTAGTGCACCCTTAGTAAATGATAATGGTTGTGAAGGAGATGCACTAGCCCAACATCTTAGAACCTTGGACTTAGGAACCCAATCTCTTACAAACAATGTAGAATCTAGTGATGCCCCTCCATGTTATGTTCCATAAGGAGTAGATGATCCTAACCTTAGAACATCTAGAGGCCATCCCGTAGATCAAATCATAGGTGACCTAAACCAAAGAACGACTAGATCACAAATCCATACCCTTTGTGCCTTTCACGCCTTTATCTCAGCCATAGAACCTAAAAACATAGAAGAAGCTTTAGGTGATGAGGATTGGATAATGGCCATGCAAGAAGAGTTAAACCAGTTTACTAGGAATGATGTGTGGGACTTAGTTCCTTGCCCTAGCGGTCAAACCATTATTGGCACACGATGGGTCTTTCGTAACAAGGTAGACGAAAACGGTGAAGTCACCCGAAACAAGGCACGTTTAGTTGCCAAGGGGTACAATCAACAAGAAGGTATCGATTATGATGAAACCTTTGCACCAGTTGCAAGGTTAGAGTCTATTCGAATGCTTCTCGCTTTTGCGAATGCTAAAAATTTTAAATTATATCAAATGGATGTCAAAAGTGCCTTCCTAAATGGTTTTATAAATGAGGAGGTATACGTTTCCCAACCTCCCGGCTTTGAAAATTTTGAAAATCCGACGCATGTTTATAAATTAAAAAAGGCGCTTTATGGTTTAAAGCAAGCTCCGCGTGCGTGGTATGATAGATTAAAATCCTTTTTAATTACAAGTGGTTATATTATGGGTAAAATAGATAATACTTTGTTTGTCAAATATGCTCAAAATGATATTGTGGTTGTGCAAGTGTATGTTGATGATATTATCTTTGGTTCTACAAATGAAAATCTTTGTAATGAATTTGCTACAAAAATGACTAGTGAATTTGAAATGAGCATGATGGGAGAATTAAAATTCTTCTTAGGATTGCAAATAAAACAAAGTGAAAATGGTACTTTTATAAGTCAATCAAAATACTGTAAAGACATGTTGAAAAAGTTTAATTTTGAAAATGTCAAACCTGTTGAAACTCCGATGACCACTAATCTAAAATTATCTAGTGACGAAGAGGGAACCGATTTTAATGAAAAGATTTATCGTGGCATGATTGGTAGCTTATTGTATTTAACTGCCAGTAGACCTGATATCATGTATAGTGTGTGTTTATGTGCTCGCTTTCAATCTTCGCCTAAACAATCTCACTATGAAGCCGTCAAGCGTATTTTTAGATATCTTAGAGGGACTACGAATCTTGGACTATGGTATCCAAAACAACCCGAGCTAGAAGTAACATGCTTCACCGATTCCGATCTTGGTGGCTCGATGGTTGATCGAAAAAGCACTAGTGGAGTATGTGCCTTTATAGGTCTCTCGCTTGTGTCTTGGTTTTCCAAGAAACAACATTCCGTAGCCTTATCCACTACCGAAGCGGAATATGTAGCCGCCGCGAGAGCGTGTGCTCAAGTTCTATGGATGAAGCACACACTTACCGACTTTGAGGTACGTCAATCCAAAATTCCAATTATGTGTGATAACTCAAGTGCCATAAACCTAAGTAAAAATCCCGTTTTACATTCTCGTACCAAACATATTGAGTTGCGACATCATTTTCTACGAGATAATGTTCAAAAAGGCCACATCGTGCTTGAAAAAGTTGATTCCGAAGACAATTTGGCCGATATTTTTACTAAAGCCCTAAACAAAAAATCGTTCTTTAAATTAAGACTTGGTTTAGGCATGCTTGAGTATAACCCATGAGATAATGCTACTCTTAATTATATGCATATTTTGAGGGGGAGCATCTCTCGAGGGGGAGCATAGCGTCTTTCTTAACCCTTTTTGCTTCGACAAAAGGGGGAGAGAAACCGAGTATGCTCTCGTGTTTAGCGTTGTGTTTGTCATCATCAAAAAGGGGGAGATTGTTGGTGCAAGTGTGCCACATCTCTATATATTTATTTTGATGATTCCAAACACACCGTATTATTGTTTTTCTAACAATCTTATCCAAGTGTGCAGTTAATTGGACAACATGAAGATTTTATCTGAAGAGTCCAAGCCTGGTGTTTATGTCGTCATTATTTATATATATCTCATAATGATAAACACCCTAAAATAATATACCACTTGGATATTTCAAAAACCTAACCCAACTATTTCTTAAATTAATAAAATCCCTGATTTATCTATTTAGAAAAGATTTTGTTCTTTAAAATTCAATCTTTCAAAATTTAGCCAAAAGGAATGTGCTGATTCTTTTTGGAAGTAAGGAAAAAGCATTCAGACCCCTTTTTAAGCTATGGTCACTCAACAGGGTTCTGATCCATCTGACGCCGGTATACCGCATGGTGCTCGGCGGTATACCGCGGCTCTGCTGGTACGAGTTGCAGGCTTTGCAGGTTGACTCTCCTTTTTGTCAGGATCACTTTTTCTGGGCGGTATACCGCGCCCATATAGGCGGTATACCGCGGTGAGCTTTTGACCGTTGCCACGTCCAGCTTAAATACATGCAGCTTCTCAGCATTTATAAAAAGACAAGTAGACATTGAATACCCAGCTCTTGAAAGAATACTCAGCTCCTCATCTCATTTAATAACTTATTCAAGTTATAATTTTTTGAGTGATCAACCTCTCACAAATCCAAGTGTTATACTTATACAAGAGTGATTAACATTGTGAGATATATTCTCTTGTAAGTATTTGAATAGTGTGAGTGATTCACGTTCTCAAGCAAAAGCAAGAGATTTTATTATCATTGTATCAAGGTTTGTGTTCTACCATAAAGAACACTTATAGTGAATCAGTGTGTCGAGAAGTGTCTCGGCAAGTGGACTAGCCAGCCAGTTGGTGGTGAACCACTTTAAATCTCGGTGTCGGTATCAATATTCTCTACCCTTATCTCTTTATATTTCCGTTGTGCACTTAATTTTATTTATATCTTTGTTGTGCATGCAATATTTGTTGTTGAACTTGATAAGAGAATTTTTATTTGAGAAGTATTTTTAAATACAACCTTTACCCCCCCCTAAGGTTGTCCTAACATGAACAATTATGGTTTGGTCACAATTATGTAGAGATGTCAATTGCCCTGTTTTGGTAACCTGTGTCAATTGCCCTGTTTTGGTAAGCATTTTGATCAAACATGTTCCATTAACATAGAGATGTCAAAATTGCACAATTTCCATTAAGACATTTTTGTCAAAAGTACAACACTTTCAGTACACTTTCAGTACACCAATAACCACCAAAAACCACCAAAAAAACCTACACTAGTCAAACTACCTAAACAACATCCCATGTTGATCAAACATGATCTAACATAAATAAACATACACAAAAAACACCCAACTAGCAATCAACAAAGCTTTCAACTTTCGAGCTTCAATTGTCTTCTCATTCAACTGTTGCTTAATGTTAGTCCCAGATGGCTATGACAAGTATTGTAGAAGGGGGGGTTGAATACAATACTCAAAATTTTCACAATTTTAATTCTTTTATTGAAAATCTTTCAACAAGAATTACACATAGAAAACTTAAGACTGTTGCGGAAAAGAACAGATAAACTATTCTAACAATCTTACACAAAGTATACAACAAAATAACTAAGAACACTTAGAACAAAGCTATAAAGTTTTTCAAGCAAACTGGAAATTCTTGCACTTAGAGAATTCTTCCAGTTTGCGTAGAATATCAAGAGCTCACAGTAATCTTCAAAGTCTCTCAAGATGTGTATATTTCAGTATGGAGAGCTCTTCCTTTTATAGTGACAAGGAGTGTGCAAGCATTGAATGCTTGAGACACTTGTCATCTTCACACTTGCTGAGGATGTTGACTTCTGGAAAGTTGTGAAGTCCTTGTCACCTTTTACAAGGTACAGTCAGAAGAGCTCATGCATGAGAAAAGAGCTTTGCATGGAAATGGATAATAAGACAGAAGGTCACTTTATCCATGTAGAAAATATCTTCTCAATTTGTCTTCTTATGTCTCTCAGTTTTGTCTTCTTTTGCTTCTCAAAATCTCTTTCAACAAATGCACCACCGAAGAAAGGTTGTAAGATTTCTTCCAAGACAAAATGAATTTGCTTCTCATTTTGTCTTATTATGTCTCTCACTTTTGTCTCCTTTTGCTTCTCAGATTTTCTTTCAAGAAAAGCACCACCGATGGAAACTTGAGATATGTGACACATCTTTGGAGAAAGCATCTTTGAAGCTTCTTTGAGGTCCCACCGAAATGTCATTTGGGATATGTGACACATCTTTGAGATATGTGACATCATCTTTGAGATATATGACATCATCTTTGGGAAAAGCTTCTTTGAGACTAGGCCGAAATAGAGAGAAGTTTCGGTGGAAATACCACCGAAATTGTGAGAACAATTTCGGTGAACAATGACTTGTATGTTTGAGAAAAGATCTTTCACTTCCACAATGAGAGAATCTTTAATCTTGACTTTGGTTGATCTTTGACTTCACCAAACATTTGATATCTTGTACAAGCCATTACAAAGAACCATGCATCCAAAATTTCTCTAAGTATAAAATGTTTTTCAAAGTATAAAAGGAGATCATGAGGTCATCTTCAAATCTTGATGACCCAACAATCTCCCCCTATTTGATGATGACATCCATACTTAGAAAAACATGAGTAAGACAGTGAATAATGCAAGTTGACCCTTCTTTACTCTTTTGGGTTCTTTTTCACACAGTCCATTTTTTTTTTTTTTTTTTTTTGTGTGTGTATGTATATATGATATTTACATATAAGAAAAAAAATAAAAAGGTATAGCTGTACAAATAATCGAAAGGAAAAGGAAAGAAGTATAAACAGTATAAACAGAATGAATATTACTTGCATCTTTGGAGGGGCGAGTTGAAACTTGTGTCTGGCTTGAGGATTCTTCATTTTGATCAGCAGCCTTAGGATACTTCTGCCCAACTGTTGCATCTAGGCATCTTTTCATGTTTAGCATCAGCATCCTTTGTCTTTGTTTTGCTCCCCATCAGTTAGATCAGACGGTCTTTGTGTTTCTCCCCCTCAGTTAGATCCGCCCGGACTGAAGTGCTCCCCCTTGACCGGTCCGTCGATTTCCTCATTTTTTCAAGTTGGTCGCTGTATATGAGTACTGAGGGTTTATGTTGCTCCCCCTCAGATGAATTCTCCCCCTCAGCGGCCGACGTAGGAAAAACACCAAGAGAAAATGAAAAGATCGGCCAGAACCAAGACCAGTTTTTTTTTTTTTTTTTTTTTTTTTTTTTTTTATACCTTTCCACCGAAAATTGAGCAAAATCCACCGAAAATAGGCTATTTTCGGTGGGATTTTCGGTGGAAAATCGGTAGAATTTTTTTTTTTTTTTTTTTTTTTACCTTTCCACCGAAAATTGAGGAGAATCCACCGAAAATAGGCTATTTTCGGTGGAAAATCGGTAGTTTTTTTTTTTTTTTTTTTTTTTTTACCTTTCCACCGAAAATTGAGCAAAATCCACCGAAAATAGGCTATTTTCGGTGGAAAATCGGTAGAATTTTTTTTTTTTATTTTTTTTTACCTTTCCACCGAAAATTGAGGAGAATCCACCGAAAATAGGCTATTTTCGGTGGGATTTTCGGTGGAAAATCGGTAGGTTTTTTTTTTTTTTTTTTTTTTTTTTTTTACCTTTCCACCGAAAATTGAGCAAAATCCACCGAAAATTGGCTATTTTCGGTGGAAAATCGGTAGGATATTTTTTTTTTTTTTTTTTTTTGCTTTTCCACCGAAAATGAAGGAGAGTCCACCGAAAATTGGCTATTTTCGGTAGGATTTTCGGTGGAAAATCAGTAGTAAAACTTCTAAGACATTATGGAGAAAATCTTCAAAGTGAAGAAAAGATTGGAATTTCATCTTCCAATTTGATGACCCAAAAAGATTGAGTTTGAGGATTTGGGGTGACATCTGTAGAAGAGTTTGTAGTGGGTGGATTGGTGGAGGGATTTGAGGTGGTGGATCGGTGGAGGGATTTGAGGTGGTGGATCGGTGGAGGGATTTGAGGTGGTGGATCGGTGGAGATTCGGTGTGGAATCGGTGTGGATCGGTGTAGACTCGGTGGTGGATCGGTGTGAGGATTCCACCGAGGAGTTTGAAGGATTGTACCGAATTTAGAAGGGTTTCACCACCGAATTTGAAGGGTTCCACCGAATTTGAGGGGTACCACCGATCGAGGAGGCAAAACATATGATGGGAAGTAAAGTATGGTGGGATATGGTTTTGGTTTGGTGGTTAAGGAAAATTTCGGTGGTGAGGTTTAGAAAAGAAATGGGTTTAAAAAATAGAAGAGGAGGGTGAATAAATAAAGGTGGCCACAAAAAGAAAGAAAAGTTTATGGATGTGAGAAGGGTTTAAATGAGATTTTTGGTGGAAAGAAAATCGGTGTGGGCTGGTTGGGTTTCTTCTCAGCAGAAAATAAGGGTAGAAGGGTGGAAAAGAAATTTGGTGAACAAGATTCGGTGAAAGAGAAAAATGAATTCGGTGAAGAATGGGGAAATGGTTTAAAAAAAAATTGTGGATGAAATTTGAATTTCGGTGGATGAAATTCAATTTTGGTGGTTTTAAGAAAAGGTGATACCAGATTTTGTACTTTTCGGTGGTCGTGAGATTGCATGGTAAGAAAGTATTTTGGTGGAAGAAATTAGTAATTAGTTTTATTAAATTATTATTATTATTATTTATTATTATTTTAATATATATATATATACACATCGGTGAAACCGAAAGTATGTATATATATACATATTTATAATAATAATAATAATAATAATATAATAATCATAATAATAATTTCAATACCCTAAACCAATGCATCCTAAACAACGCCTATTCTTTAGTGGGTAGAGCAGTAAGATGAGAACTGGGAGGCTTTTCAAAAACAAGGAGATCTTGAAGGTTTTGTCAACTTTCTCACTTGTTCACATAGATCCATCTGCCCAGCTCAAAATCTGCAATCACAAAGAATTTAATTTCCAGGTACCCATTTTGAAGGTGGGTCCTTTTGGGTTAGAAGAAAAAGAATGACAAGAATTTATATCACTCAGAATAATTCTTTATTTCACACAGTCTTTGGCAAAATGAGAAATATCACCACAGATATAGCATTTTCTATAAAGAGAGTTCCTTTTAGAAACTTGACATTTTTCCTAACTTTTGCTCAAAGATTTTGAAGAGATAACAAAGAATGGGGGTGCATCACATAGAATTCATATTTCAAAAATTGGGAGTACATAAATCCTTTCTTTTGAATTGGACATTTTGAAACTCACAGATTTAAGAAGAAAATCGGTATGAGAAGTCATAAAGTTATTTTTGTAAAAATTTTGGAGGATTTCCTTTTAAGACAGAAACAACACCCAGAGACTAGCCAAATAAAATTTCCAAAATTTATGTTTTCAGATGTGATGGCAGAAATTATGAACACATAGCAAAAGAGTTTGAAATAAGAGAATTCATAAAAGATAGATAAAACACATAGTATGTACCTGTGAAGAGTAGAAGAAGCACTTAGCTGATACAAGAGCAGTTGAGGAGTCATTCGCTTTCAGATGTGGGTTCATCTGCCAAATCATAAGATTTAGCAGGCAGACCCTTTCCTCTTCTGACAAGTCTTTCATTTCTTTCCTTTTCTCTCTTGTATTTCTCCTTGTATCTTTCAGCCCGGTCAAAATTTGCAGAAGAGGAAGATTGGCTGAAATTTTTGGAAAATCGGTGGGAAGCACTTCTAAGTCTTTCAAGGTTTCTACTTTTACACTCAGAAGCAAAATGACCCTTTTTACCACAGTTAAAACATTCCTCATTAGATTTATATAAAGGAGAGTGTTTGGAGAGAGAAGAGGATGAATTTCTATCGAACTTAGATTTTCCAGAAGAGAGATGAGATTTGGATTTAGAGTGCCCATCCAACATGGCCATTTCATCAGATAATTTATCAGCTGAAGTTTCCTCACATTCATCCTTAGCATCACTAAGATATGCTTCTGAATGATCATTGGGATCTTCTTGACTATTATGGTCAGAGTCAGATGGGTAGGTGATTTTTGGAAAACACTTAGTCTTTTTGGAAGAGTCACTCAGGAGAGCTAGAGAAGAGTTCTTTATAAACTTTTGCAGTTTCGTCTGCTCATAGTTGAAAAGAGTACCATAAAGAACAGTAAGAGGCATATGATCAAGATCCTTGGTTGTCTTTATACAAGTACAGATATTTTCCCAAAAATAGGGAAGACAGTCCATAAATTTGCACAGGACTTCCTCATTGTCATACACTCTACCTAACAGCTTTAAGTCATTAAGAAGACTGTTAAAGCGATTATAGTAGTTGGAGAGAGATTCTCCTTTCTCATAAGAAAAGAGTTCATATTTTCTAACAAAACCAATTTTTCTGCTCTTTTTAACTTCATTTGTACCTTCGTACAAAACACACAGAGTGGACCACATCTCTTTGGCAGTAGAGAGATTTATCAGAGAGTGGTACACTTCATCAGGAAGAGAGAGAGCAATGATAGTTCTAACTTTAGAATCAAGAGACACAAGTCGTTTTTCCTCATCAGTATATTTCTTAGGATTTTTAAGAATGTAACGACCAGTAGCAGCAGATTTTTCTTCATCAGACGAATCATTAGAATCATCTTTTTCCATGGTTTCTTTACCCGGCCTCTGCGTTTCATAGCGAGCCCAAACTCTGGGGATAAAGGGTCCCTCTTGGAGAATGGTTGGATATCTAGTATCCACTCCTTCCATGAACAGCATCATGCGGCTTTTCCACAAAGAGAAGTTGTTAGCATTGAACTTAGGAGGTTTTGAAATGGAGCCATTTTCAGAAAAGTTATTTTGAAAAGAGTTTTCAATAGTTGAAGAAGAGGAGGCAGCCATCGCAGATCAAGTTTATGGGATTAAACTTTCTGCTCTGATACCACTTGTTAGTCCCAGATGGCTATGACAAGTATTGTAGAAGGGGGGGTTGAATACAATACTCAAAATTTTCACAATTTTAATTCTTTTATTGAAAATCTTTCAACAAGAATTACACATAGAAAACTTAAGACTGTTGCGGAAAAGAACAGATAAACTATTCTAACAATCTTACACAAAGTATACAACAAAATAACTAAGAACACTTAGAACAAAGCTATAAAGTTTTTCAAGCAAACTGGAAATTCTTGCACTTAGAGAATTCTTCCAGTTTGCGTAGAATATCAAGAGCTCACAGTAATCTTCAAAGTCTCTCAAGATGTGTATATTTCAGTATGGAGAGCTCTTCCTTTTATAGTGACAAGGAGTGTGCAAGCATTGAATGCTTGAGACACTTGTCATCTTCACACTTGCTGAGGATGTTGACTTCTGGAAAGTTGTGAAGTCCTTGTCACCTTTTACAAGGTACAGTCAGAAGAGCTCATGCATGAGAAAAGAGCTTTGCATGGAAATGGATAATAAGACAGAAGGTCACTTTATCCATGTAGAAAATATCTTCTCAATTTGTCTTCTTATGTCTCTCAGTTTTGTCTTCTTTTGCTTCTCAAAATCTCTTTCAACAAATGCACCACCGAAGAAAGGTTGTAAGATTTCTTCCAAGACAAAATGAATTTGCTTCTCATTTTGTCTTATTATGTCTCTCACTTTTGTCTCCTTTTGCTTCTCAGATTTTCTTTCAAGAAAAGCACCACCGATGGAAACTTGAGATATGTGACACATCTTTGGAGAAAGCATCTTTGAAGCTTCTTTGAGGTCCCACCGAAATGTCATTTGGGATATGTGACACATCTTTGAGATATGTGACATCATCTTTGAGATATATGACATCATCTTTGGGAAAAGCTTCTTTGAGACTAGGCCGAAATAGAGAGAAGTTTCGGTGGAAATACCACCGAAATTGTGAGAACAATTTCGGTGAACAATGACTTGTATGTTTGAGAAAAGATCTTTCACTTCCACAATGAGAGAATCTTTAATCTTGACTTTGGTTGATCTTTGACTTCACCAAACATTTGATATCTTGTACAAGCCATTACAAAGAACCATGCATCCAAAATTTCTCTAAGTATAAAATGTTTTTCAAAGTATAAAAGGAGATCATGAGGTCATCTTCAAATCTTGATGACCCAACACTTAACAATGTTCTTGCTTCTGATCAACCCAGGAATCACTTGGATGGCACGTGCATACATTGGTCTATCAAGCCATTTTACAAACCCACAATTTGTAGCCTGTGAAACAAAAAAAACAAGATTTTAGGAAGGATTTAGGGGTTTTGAAAGGGATTGAGACCACACCACTTACTGGGTTTGAACAACAATAGAACCTTCTTCCAGGGTTGTTGTTCGTCCATGAGGTTCTTAAATTCGCAGTGTAGCCACACATACAGACCACCATTGTTTATTAAGAGTGAGAAAGAGCACCCGTCCGTCTTCTTCGGTATGATTTTGGAGGTAAAAAAAATCGTTGGGAAGAAGCTCATTAAATAAAAAAAGACATAAAGAGACAAAAAGGGGTTTAGAGGAAAAAAGACGAAAATACCCTCACGCTTAAGGCACGTGGTTGAGGCTAACGACTGACATTGGACGGACGTTGGCCAGAGAGACCAAATCCGGACCGAATGGCTAATTGTAGTGGCTAAAGTGTAATTTTTAAACTGTAGGGTCCAAATGTGTTATAAACACTAAACCACAGGGACCAAAAGTGTAGTTTACTCTTCATTTTATTTCATTTTTCTCTCTTTTAAGAGGGTGTTTGGGAGTGTGTTTTAAAAGGGCTTATTGACTTATTGGCTTCTCAAGAAGCCAATAAGTTAAAAAGGGTGTTTGGGAAATGCAAAAGTGCTTTTGAAATAGCTTTTGGATTGGCCTTACAAACGTGATTTCAAGAAGTCACACA
Organism: Saussurea involucrata; assembly: GCA_033807775.1. Taxonomy (NCBI): domain Eukaryota; kingdom Viridiplantae; phylum Streptophyta; class Magnoliopsida; order Asterales; family Asteraceae; genus Saussurea; species Saussurea involucrata. The sequence goes on along the minus strand of CM066321.1, from coordinate 133,825,576 downwards.
ATCCTGACTTTTGGATTAGAAAATGGCTTTTGGATAGTAAAATTACAGAAATGCCCCTCATCCTAATGGATTAGTTTTTTTTTTCTCAATTGATTTTGGATTAGTTTTTTTTTTTAACAAATATTTTTTTTAACAAATATTTTTTTAACAAATATTTTTTTGTATAGATATTTTAAAAATAAGAAAAAATGGTTAAATAACAAGGCATGTCCTTTTTGGTCATTTTACATGTATAAGCTAAGCCAAACACTTTTAAAAAATAACTTATTAACTTATTGACTTTTATAATCTCAAAAGCTAATCCAAACACTTTTTTAAAAACTCATTTTCCAAAAGCAATAAGTCAATAAACACTTTTGGACTAAAAAAAACAGACTCCCAAACACCCTCTAAATCCAGTTTCCGGTTGTCGTCGTCTTCACTGAAGAAAGAAAACCCTACTAGAAACACCCAAGATCGGAAGCTTAACAATCACTTGTACATTAGTTACTTAACCGCTGGGGTTTTGGATGATTCAATTGGATTGCCACATTTGATAGTTTCTCAATGGGAGCGAGTAGAAAACTTCAAGGTGAGATCGATCGGGTTCTGAAGAAAGTCCAGGAAGGTGTCGATGTTTTTGATAGTATTTGGAACAAGGTAACTTTTTCTTCAATTTCTTGGTTTTATTTGTACAATGCATATACTGATGTGATGTGTACGGTCGGTTGTCCAAATTCCGTTGTTTAGGTTTACGATACTGACAATGCCAATCAGAAGGAGAAGTTTGAGGCTGATTTGAAGAAGGAGATCAAGAAACTTCAGAGGTACAGAGACCAGATTAAGACATGGATACAGTCCAGCGAGATCAAGGACAAGAAGGTTGCCTCCCTGCCCATTTTACTTAGTACTGGTATTTATGGAGGCATCTGATCGTCTGTTGCATTTTCTGCTTATCCACTCTTAATCGCTTATCATGAATGCTGCTTACCCAAGCTATAGGAGTCTCAAATATTGTTGGACATTTGGCCCTGAATTTCGGTTGTAGGGAATACCGTTTGTTATATGCCATGCAAATATGTTGTTTTCTCTGCTATCATGTGCTAGTTAGATCTACGAAGCACTTGAGTAAAGGCTTAGAACTCCAAAAAGTTTTCTGTAATTTATCATCCCTTAAGCACACATTTTATTGTCAAAGACTGTTAGCGCATAATGTTACATCCATTGATAAGATATAAATCCAAGAAATATGTGAGAAGGTATTAAAGAATGGCTTACCTTGTACAAGCCTTTTAAGCAAAGAGTACAACCTTGTTGTGCCTAACTTTTATCGTCATTCTGGTGTAGCAGTATTATCTTTCAAATTGTCTCTCAATTTTATCCGTAGTATGTGGGTTACTTACTTGAAAAACAGTTTAAGTTGTTTATTTTATGTTTCAAATATGTTCTTCATATTGACAACAGAATTTTCTTCTTGACGAATTTTGACATAGGTTAGTGCCTCTTATGAGCAGGCTCTGATGGATGCTCGCAAGCTTATTGAAAAAGAAATGGAACGATTTAAGATATGTGAAAAGGAAACAAAGACAAAAGCATTCTCTAAGGAAGGTCTGGGACAGCAGCCTAAAACGGTAGGTATTGCTATATTTCATCATTTTTTTCTGCATGAATCTGAAATTGGGCAGCCATGAGATCAACTATCTTCATTCCAAAGTAAGTTCCTTTTCTCCTCATACTTCATTGAGTTTTTATTTATTTATTTATCAAGAGTTCATAGTTTTTCAAGTTGATGTCAACTTATAGGTATAAGCTGTGTAATTCAGTGGGTGCTTGGTTGGAGGCATTAGAGGGTGAGGAATGAGAATGAAAATGAACGGTGTTTGGTTCAATATAATGCAACGAGGGATTACTCAAAAGTGGGTGATCATTCCCACTCCTTATCATCCCACATACTCAATTCCTATTTCCATTCCCTCAAGATGAACCAAGCACCCCCTCAGATTGCACTAGTTCCTTTACCTCTTTTTGCTTGGCGATGTTAATTATAGATCCTATTTTATCGAAATGCTAGTCTATGGAGTGTATATACCAAAATGTATTTTCAAAGTATCACTATGTTTGATTTTCAACCATGAGGGATGAACCATATGAGCTGATTATCACAATTTGCTAACAAATTGTAAGATTAAAATCGGCTTTAGTGAGGCGTCCTTGTTTATTGTCTGCTGTAGGATCCAAAGGAGAAAGCCAAGTCGGAGACTAGAGATTGGTTGAACAATACGGTATGGAACTGTACTTTTGCTTTGAAGTCTTGCCTCTTGCTTATATAAGTTTGTCTGTGTTGGTAGCACAATGAGTTTTATCCTGAAGATCAAACTGTCGTTCATCTCGAACACTACTGTCAATGAAAAAATTGCAATTGGGTATTCCAGAAATCTAATTTTTTGACCTGTTGTTTCTTTAAAAAAATCATCAAATCAGCGCAAGTGTTCTCCAATCCGTGAATTCAATTTGAGTGAAGACAGAGTGTAAGTTGGTTAGAGTTATTATTATAAACTAGATTTAGTTTCGTAACATCCATGGCCCCAAGGAATATTTTTCTCCATATGTCAATGGGACAAGGTTAGGGGAAGGTATAATTAGAGCATCTCCTACAGGTTTTCTATATTTTTCTTTTACTTTAGTTTATCTTTTAAATTTGTTCATTTTAATTGTTTTTGTTGCTCAGCCACTTTCTCTGTATTTCAGTAGGCCTTTCCTGTGCCTTGACTAGTGTTCATAAAGCATTCTTGGACAGTTCTATTGGGAGTGATCATTTTATAGAGTCAGTATGCATTTTGGCACCCTCATTTGGACATTGTATTTAAATACACTTTTTCTTTGATTAGGTGTCTGAGATGGAATCTCAAATTGATAGTTTTGAAGCTGAAATGGAGGGGCTATCTGTTAAAAAAGGGAAAGCAAGGCCACCAAGATTGGTAATATGGCGAATGAGGGTTCAACTTCTATTCATCATCTGTTACAATTTCATAATTTAACGAGCACTTTGTTTCACAGACTCATTTAGAGTCATCAATCAACCGGCACAAGGCTCATATAATGAAGTTAGAGTTGATATTGAGATTGCTGGATAATGATGAGCTGAGTCCTGAGCAAGTCAATGATGTTAAAGATTTCTTGGACGACTATGTGGAACGAAATCAGGTTTTTTTTTACCTTTCAAGGTTTTTCTAAAATTTTGAGGTCTTGCTTTCCCTGCAACACTATTGTGCTAAAAAAATATTGGATAAAATGGATCATTGTTGATGTCATAATTGTATCGTGTTCGGAGGTATTAAACTTAGTCATTTTATCTGCAGGAGGATTTTGATGAATTTGACGATGTTGACATGCTATACAACACCTTACCTTTGGACAAGGTAGAGTCACTGGAAGATCTAGTTACCATAGGTCCACCTGGTCTTGCTAAGGTAAATTGAAAACCTTACTTTCTGAATGTAGATTATAGATTATTGTTTGGGAATATGTGTGATTTTAATAAGTTCCTCTCCTGCTCTCATATTTACATGATTATATGATCTTCCCCGACTTCAATTGGTGTATAAGAAAATACAATAGCCACATGCTAATTTAATATCTGATTTCATTTTTATGTTTATGCTATCAACTATAAGTGAACCTATTCAGGTGCTTACAGATATTATGAAGAGTATGCCAATGAACAGAGTAGGAAAGTAAAGAGCATAAACTAGGAGACTGTGCTATATGGATAATTATCATCATGGTTTCTCGAGGTTGATACATGTCACTCATCAGCAGCAACTTTATATTTTAAACAGTTAAAATTGAATAAAATAACTCTGTGCCCTGCAATCATATTATATACTCATATTATTGTTTGTTATTGGTACCTTTATTTAACACCACATTTCTTACATGTTAACCTCTCTTTGCTCATTTTTTTCATGGGCTACAACACGGTGTTACCCATTTTCTTGATCATCTTGACTCCAATGTGATCCAAGAGCTTGATCATTCACCTCTCCGTTCTAGACCCCGGCAAACTTGCACTTTTTTAAATTTAAATCCTGAGGCTGGTGACTAGACTATTCATTTAGGCTAGATGGCCATCTATTATAATAATGGCTGGTTTTGTTTTGTCCCATGTGGAAAAGCTGCAACGAATTCATGTCAACAAGAGTTAAATCATGAATAAAACGGTCATATTAGTGTGCTTTATTTTTTTGACAGGGTGTTGGTGCTAGTGGTGCTGTTTTAAGCATAAAATCCGCTTTGTCTACATCTTCAGCACAGTTACCGGTATGTTCTGAGAAACTAGCTCTCCAACAATATGACATATGGGGCTTGAATCAGAGGTGTTCTTCTACTTGACCTAGAACTAGAATAGATAGATTTTGCATAATGGTTTTCATTCTCTTCTTACTTCCATGTAATCTTGTTGGAAAGAAGGAAACCACTGGAGTTGGGGATTGTCCTGTTCACCCAAAATAAAGGTGGCTCTGCTTCTATGCTCAGAACAAATACGAGATATATCAGTATGCCATCCATGGGACACCTTTCTTTAGTAGAGAATAGGGCTGTAAACGAACCGAACGAACATGAACGGAGGCTTGTTCATGTTCGTTCGTTTAACTTAACCGAACAAACGAACGAACACGAACGGTAAACGAACGAGATTTTTTGTGTTCATGTTCGTTCGTTAATAATTTTTGTTTGTTCGTGTTCGTTCATTAAGAATTAAACGAATGTAAACGAACGACTTTAGATGAACATAAACAAACGTAAATGAACGACTTTAAATGAACATAAATGAACGAACTTAAATGAACATAAACGAATGAACCCAAATGAACAAAAAACAACCACCATACTCATCATTTCGTTTGTAAAAAATACCTTAACAAAATGAAAAACCAGATAAACTTGGGAGGTATAAAAAATAAATTCTAAAAGATCAATTTACTTGATGATTACATATTAATTTCATATTATATAAATATGTTTTTATATATAAACAGGCATAAACGAACATAAATGAACATAAACGAACGAACATTAACGGACATAAATGAACGAACGAGACCATTGTTCATGTTCGTTCATTTAACTAAACGAACAAAAAAACGTGTTCATGTTCGTTCATTTATTAAATAAATGAACTTCCCGCCGAACGGTTCACGAACGGTTCGTTGAACGTTTGGTTCATTTACAACCCTAGTAGAGAAGTCCTCTGGTTTTTAAGTTGACGAGCTACTTTAGTTTAATTTCCAAAAAAGTATAAAGCCTGTTTTTTTCATATATTTTACAATTAGAGTATTGTCTATAAGGTTGTTGGGTTCCTTTATTGTAAGGTTAAAATGTTAATTACCTATCATGTCATCATATATGTTGTTTATGTTTACTGGTCAGTTGGATTTCTTGATCTGGATATGTGACTCTGTTAACCAATAGGCAACTAGAAGTTTTGCCCAAATTTATAGTTATGACTTTTCCCCTCAAATATTGTTACATTGCTCAATTAGATACCCAACTAGATTTGATGCATTATGCGGTGGTATTTACATCATTTTGATATTCAGACCAAATATCATGTTTCTGTATTCCAATTCATTTTATATTATATGATGAGCAAATTGACATTTATGCTATTTTGTTTTTCATTTTGCTTGTTCACCTGCATATTTCTAATCAGTAGCAAGTAATTCTGGCTTGCTGCCTTCCTTCTTAGGCCACAGTTATATCTTCTATTCAACAGGGAGATTCAGTCCAGGAGCAAGTTGATGAGACAGCTCCCCAGGACAGTATTTCAGAGTTTGGGACAAAGACTCCACCTTCGAAAAGCAGTACAATTTCATCTGCTCCTCCAACATCAGCAGGAACCCATGCAACCCCTGCTGCTACTGGTGCTTCTTCAGTCCTTTCGGGTCCAAGTTCTGTTAAGGGCGTTTTGGACAATACTGGCTCTTCTGTTTCTTTGTCACCCATAAGCAGTGCTGCTGCCAAGGAAGAAGAGATTTCCAACTTTCCTGGTCGTAAACCATCTCCAGTGCTTGTTGAAGCAGGAATAAGGAATCTTGGTAGAGGTGGTGTGACCAACCAATCATCGATCAGCATTCCGATTATCTCTGGCAGTAGTGTTTCTACCAATGGATCCCTTGCTGTTTCTGTTTCTGTGTCAGACATGTCTAGGAGAGCTATGTTGGGCGCTGATGAGAGAGTTGGCAGTAGCGGAATGGTGCAGCCTTCTTTAAGTAGTAGAATGATATTGCCACAAGGTGCCAAGACCAGTGATGCTGTTGACAGTGGCAATAATGGTGAGGCTGGAGGTATGACAGGCAGGGTGTTTCCACCATCTGGCATACAATGGAGGCCTGGAAATCCCTTCCAAAATCAACATGAAGGGGTATGTTGCTATTTTCTCCTCTATTTCCTTCCAAACTTGTAAAAGTTAACTTGCATCTACAGTCCTTAAGTGCAGCTTTTGCTAATTGCTATTTCTTTACTAAGATTAGGGGAAAAACAAGACCTTGGAAACAAAAAAAAGTTGACTGCTGACTTCACCATAAGAAATATAATTGATCTAAATTCCACCATAAAATATAAGCTGAATCTTAGTTATTTTTTGATTTCTTGTTAAGTCTGCCATGCTTCCATCCCAGGTCACCTTCTCACCGCTGTAGCCTCTCTCCCATCATTTTCGCATAATGCCTTATTTTCTGCTTTTAAGTTAGTTTTTGCTATTTTAGTTTATGATCATTATCTTGTATGTGTTGCAAAAGTGTGATGTTAATTTAAACGAACAACCTGTTTGATTTTAGCTAGTAATTCTTCTTGTCGGGTGGAGTTGATGATGTGTCGGTAACCAGCACCATAGGGTGCCAAGCTGGCTGCACGTGACAGTGACTGGGTGAGCATGTGGAAGAATTGTAACAAAAAAATTAAATCAAAAAGACAAATAGATTGACAATTTGACATGTGCATTATTAATCATCGTTTTTTTGTACCTGGAAAATGGAACAGTCGTATCAAATACGTTTTGATTTTATTACCAACTAGAAATATGAAACTGTTTACATTACAGGAATATGTAAACTTTTGATGTATAAAATTAGGCATTCTTGATCAAACTTGTTACTTTCAGGCGTCTTCCAATTCTGATCATTTCGGAGCTTTAGGATTTGTTCGTTACATCATTGCGATTTTCCATCTTTTGTGACTTTTTTTGCGAAGTAGGTGGGGTATACAGATCAAACAAAATCAAACCAAACAAACCCAGTATATACCACCCAAAGGTGGGGTCTGGGGGTGGGATGAAATGTATGCAAACTTGTCCTCTACTTGCAGTAGAGTGACTGATTCTGTGAAGACTCCTTGCTTGTGGGGTATACAGATCTATTACATGGAATTATTCCTGTAGCCCGTGTACTTCATACAAAAAGCGGAAAACAGCTGCAAAATAAAAATTTAAAGATGCACCTTTTATTTATATGGTCTGTTTGCTTCTTTGGTACAGTTTCGTGGAAGAACTGAAATAGCACCAGACCAAAGGGAGAAATTTTTGCAGCGATTCCAACAGGTGCAGCAACAGGGTCAGGGTACCCTTCTTGGCATGCCTTCTCTTTCCGGGGGAAATCATAAGCAGTTCACAGCCCAGCAGAACCCCCTTCTTCAGCAGGTGTGTCTTGACCATCATTACTTCTGGGTTGACCATTTGTCTACACCCAATATTATTCCTACTAATGCATGCAAGTGATTCCCTTGTAGCTCTAGATATGAGCTGAATGGACATTTTAAAGTTTATAAGTTTTGGGCATAAGAGTGTCAATTTTAATGAGGCTCACTTTGTTCATATATACAGTTCGACTCTCAAAGTTCAGCAGCGTCACCTCAAGGTGGGCTGATTGGATCACCGGTTGCAGGTCTTATCACTGCCACATCTGCACAACAACCAAGTTCAATCCATTCACAGTCTGGTCAACACACACTGATTTCAACTGGTTCGAAAGATACTACTGGTATGTTTGATGATAAACCATTGTCTGTTTTTGTTACCACATCAGCCTTGGACTTCTTTTTGTGTTTTAAACATTATTGTAAAAGTTGCATTAGGTGAAATTTTCTGTATTCATATATGTGTATTGAAAGAAATATCTCATCATCCTTTTAAATAACAATATATACTTAAAGTAGAAGCTGGGCATGCGAAAGCTGATGAGCTACAGCAACATCAAAGTCTATCTGATGATCCTGCCGCTGACTCCGCCACAAATTCTGCACTTGACAAGAATACTGCCAACAAGGATGATTCAAAAGTGATATATGCATCAGATACACAGGTATTGATTACATTATTCCTTTAATAACAGTAGTTTGGAAGCCAAAAAAAAACACTTTCAGGAAACTGCTTGTTTTTAAAAGGAAAATTTCCAAAATAGCCAAGATTTCGTAAGTAGCACTTTAGCAACTTGGAAAGTCCACTTTTTATGAATATAATATTCATAAAGTGCTATTTGCGAAATGCTGACGTGGAAGTGCCACTTACGCAACTAGCTAAGGTGCCTACTTGCTAAAGTTGTTAAAAGTGCTACTTGGCATGTCAGCATTTCGCAAGTAGCACTTTTGCAACTTGTTAAAAAGGCTACTATATGAATATTAAGTTCATATAAGGTAGATTTCACAAGTTGCTAAAGTACTACTTGCGAAATCTTGGCTATTTTGGTCAATTGAGTAGAAAAGCGGCTATAAAATGAATTGGGGAGTCCACAAAGGCTATTTTGGACAATTTCCCTGCATACATTATAACCTCATTCTGACTTATTAATAGCCACTTGGCTCAGCATTATAACAATTGTTTTTGCATTTGTGTTTTTGTAGACCGGAGTATCTGTCCCAGTGACTGAACCCGCACAAATTGCCCGAGATATTGATCTCTCTCCTGGACAACCTTTACAGTCCAATCAATCTGGTAGCCTTGGAGTTATTGGTCGAAGAAGCATTTCTGATCTTGGTGCAATTGGAGACAGCCTCAATGCGTCGACCTTGAGCTCGGGAGCCTCTCATGATCAGCAACACACCCTGCAGATGCTTGAGGCTGCCTTTTACAAGCTTCCACAACCCAAAGATTCCGAACGTGCAAAAAGTTACACTGCAGTATGAAAATTTCCCTTTTCTGTTTTAAGTTATTCCACTTTTAGTTGTGATTTTTTTTTATATTTTTTAAATTTATATTCACTGGATTTCAGAAACACCCTGCTGTGACCCCCCAAAGCTATCCTCAAGTGCAGGCTCCAATTATTAGTAACCCGGCCTTTTGGGAACGCCTTGGATCTGATAACATTGGAACCGATACTCTGTTTTTTGCGTTTTACTATCAACAGGTACTTTATTTCTTAATGATTTTAGTGTGTTTTTCCCTTTCCGTCTGAAATTGTTGGTCCTTGAATCTTGCTCTGAAAAGTGCACCATTTTATTCAGAACACGTATCAACAGTATTTAGCCGCGAAAGAACTGAAAAAGCAATCATGGAGATACCATAAAAAATTCAACACATGGTTTCAGCGGCATGAAGAGCCGAAGGTTGCCACCGATGATTATGAACAGGGAACCTATGTGTACTTTGATTTTCATATGGGCATTGATGAGTTGCAACATGGCTGGTATGATTCTTTAAACGCTTGGTTTTTATCATCTATTGTTGCTGTACTGAGCTTAGAGGCCATCCATAGGTTTTCCAACTAGTTCCATTGGTTGATTACTAATTTGCAGTACCAAATAAATGTCCACAGTGCAAAAAGGCACTCACCGTTTTAGGAATGTGTAACTATTACACTTTTTAAAGACAATTTTACCCTTCATTACAGTCACATTTTCTCCATCTCATAATTAAGGGTAGAAGGAGAAAGTAGACGTTTACTTTTAAAGATTGACACTTATTTTGGAACAAACTAAAATAGTAATATAGACAGTGGAGAGAGTAATACCTTTTTGGATTTCCCAAATTAAAAATTGCAGCTTTTTCCATGAGTTCTCGAAATTGGGAAGAAAGGAAGTTTAGTTTGTGTTTTTTGAGATGGAATGGAAGGGAAGGAAATACAATAAATTTTCATGTTTTTGAGCAGGATGGAAGGAAAGGAACGATGTCATATTTACAAATATACCCTTTTACAGAAGTGGGTTGTAATTGATAGGTAGATGTGAGATTTTGGAAATATTTTTAACTGTTAATATATCTTTCCTCCCACATTCGGGATGAAAGTTTTGGGAGGAATTTCCTTTCATCGAGAATACTGGATCTTTTCTTTCCCCCTACTTTTCTTTAGTAAGAAAAGGACTGAGCACACAAATTTTGAAAATTTTCAGCCCGTACTATCTCTTTACCCATTAGCAATCCTCTGAAAAGGTTTGTGGTAATTTTATTTGCAGGTGCCAAAGAATCAAGTCTGAATTCAAATTTGAGTACAATTTTCTTGAAGATGAATTGGTTGTGTAAATAACAAACAGCAAGAGATTGAGAGTAGCTTCTGATCTCATTCATTCATATTGAAGTTTTGCATAGTTGCATTGTTTTTTTCTTTTCTTTCTTGGGTCATTTGTCTTCAGATGATATCTTTCAAGAGATGAATAAATAAATAAACATAACAGCGTAAATGCTAGGTGGCTTTATGATATTAGTGGGATGTTCAAATAAGAATTAAAGATCGGGAAGAGGTAAGAAAGTAGGATTTAAAGGGAAGTTTTAAATGTGAATCATTGAAAAAATCCATATGAAAAAACTTGTGAATTCATATAAATGATTTGTAACATCTGTTCACATGTGCATATTCAAATTGATTTTTTGGGGGTTTTTCAATAATTCATTTATGAGACTTCGTTCAATCTTATCTTCTTACATTTTCAAGATATTTAACATTTTTATTTAGAAAAATTAATTAAAATACCCATTATTTGACTTTGACTTGTAAAAATACCCAAAATCTCTTTGGTTTTGTAGAAATACCTATTTTTTCCGCAGTAAAAACCCGCGATCACGGACCCAATAACCATGTCCCGCGATTTGGAGCCACATTTGGACACTAAATTTGTGATTTTGATTTTAAATTTACACTTTATACCTCTATAATTATTTATTTTGTTTACTTTATACCTTTTACTTTTTTAATTTTGATTTTACACCTTCATCATATTAATACATATAATCGTTTATTAACTAAAATACGTTAAAAAATACGTTTTAGTTTTAACAAGTTACACCATTGTACTCGTCTCTTCGATACATTCGAAATGAGCCTAATATTGAATATTTTTGGATTTATTTATTTTATTATATATCATATATACTACATAAAATATTTTTAATATTTACAATTCATACTTTTATAGGTAATTATTTAATTTATGGTACATTTCTTAATTTTTCAATTTTCGTTTTACACTCCTCTCGCATTAACATAATAACCACTAATTAATTAAATCGTCAAATTATTTGGATTTATTTATATATATATTTATCGTAATTATGCATGTTAATGTGATATGTTAAAACGTATTTTTTAAAACGAATAATTTGATGATTTAATCAATTAGTTAATATAAGATTATTATATTAATGTGATTAAAGTGTAAAATAAATTGAAAAAAATAAAAGATGTACCATAAATTAAATAATTAACTATAAGAGTATGAATTATATATATTAAAAATATTTTTATGTAGTATATATGATATATAATAAAATCTCGCTCAGTTTACCAATATACCACAAATCACGCTCAGTTTACCGAAATGCCACAAAATTCCGCGGTAAGCCCCGCGATCGCGGGCCCCATCCCACGTGTCATACGGTTTTGGCCAAAAAGTCCCGCGGAGGTCCCTCAAGAATGCCCGCGATATAGGTTTGGCCCCTCAAGAATGCCCGCGTTTACACGTTTGGCCCCTGCCCGCGAAGGATGCCTGCGATCGCGGGCTAACCCGCCACGTGTCGGCATGGGGTTAACCCTATAATTTTTTGATGGACACAAACCCTAATTTTTGTCATCGCCACAACTATATAAGAGAGGGTGGGGGACCAAAACGGCTACACTCATTTTTTAATCAAATCCTCTCTTCTCCTTCCCTAAACTCTCTCAATTTTGTCATGTGGAATACGCGCTCGGGTTTTTTGAAGATGGCTCGTATTACTCAGTTGGTAAGTTTTTCTTAAGTTTTTTGTTTTTTTTATATGTTGTTATTTTAAGTTAAGATATATGATATGTATGTTGTTAGAGTGTTTATAACTTGTAATATGTTTGAATATGATATTTGTTCTATGTTTAACTTTTAAAATATATGATATGTATGTTTTTTATGTTTGAATGTGATATTTCTATGTCATAATGTGTATGTTGTTATAGATGTTAGAGTATTTTTATAAAAAAATGTTAAGAGTGTTTTTATAAAAAAATGTTAAGAGTGTGTTTTTATAAAAATAATTTTTAAGAGTGTGTTTTTATAAAAAAAATGTTAAGAATGTGTTTTTTATAAAAAAATGTGAAGATAGTGTTTTTTATAAAAAAATGTTAAGATGGTGTTTTTTATAAAAATAATTATCAAGATTGTGTTTTTATAAAAAAATGTGAAGATGGTGTTTTTTATAAAAATATTTCTTAAAAGTGTTTTTATAAAAAAAATGTTAAGAGTGTTTTTATAAAAATAATTTATTAAGAGTGTTTTTATAAAAAAATGTTAAGAATGTGTTTTTTATAAAAAAAATGTGAAGATAGTGTTTTTTATAAAAAAATGTTAAGATGATGTTTTTTATAAAAATAATTATTAAGAGTGTTTTAAAAAAATGTGAAGATGGTGTTTTTTATAAAAATATTTCTTAAAAGTGTGTTTTTATAAAAAAATGTTAAGATGATGTTTTTTTTATAAAAAAATGTTAAGAATGTGTTTTTTATAAAAAAAAATGTGAAGATAGTGTTTTTTATAAAAAATTGTTAAGATAGTGTTTTTTATAAAAATAATTATTAAGAGTGTTTTTATAAAAAAATGTGAAGACGGTGTTTTTTATAAAAATATTTCTTAAAAGTGTTTTTATAAAAAAAATGTTAAGATGATGTTTTTTATAAAAAATGTTAAGAATGTGTTTTTTATAAAAAAATTGTTAAGAATGTGTTTTTTATAAAAAAAAATGCGAAGATAGTGTTTTTTATAAAAAATTGTTAAGATGGTGTTTTTTATAAAAAATTGTTAAGATGGTGTTTTTTATAAAAATAATTATTAAGAGTTTTTATAAAAAAAAATGTGAAGATGGTGTTTTTTTATAAAAATATTTCTTAAAAGTGTGTTTTTATAAAAAAATTGTTAAGATGATGTTTTTTATAAAAAAATGTTAAGAATGTGTTTTTTATAAAAAAATTGTTAAGAATGTGTTTTTTATAAAAAAAATGTGAAGATAGTGTTTTTTATAAAAAAATGTTAAGATGTTTTTTATAAAAATAATTATTAAGAGTGTTTTTATAAAAAAAATGTGAAGAATGACAACTTAGGTCTCTAGGGTTTTAAGAATGACAACTTAGGTCCCTAAACTTTTAAGAATGACAATTTAGGTCCCTAAACTTTTAAGAATGACAACTAGGGTCCCTAAACTTTTAAGAATGACAATTAGGTCCCTAAACTTTTAAGAATGACCTAAACTTTTAAGAATGACAACTAGAGTCCCTAAACTTTTAAGAATGACAATTAGGTCCCTAAACTTTTAAGAATGACAACTAGGGTCCCTAAACTTTTAAGAATGACAACTAGGGTCCCTAAACTTTTAAGAATGACAACTTAGGTCCCTAAACCGCAACATCTATATATAACACTATGATATGTTGAAATAAAATAAACCGCAACCTATCTATTTATAACACTATTATATGTTGAAATAAAATAAACCGCAACATATCTATTTATAACACTATTATATGTTGAAATAAAATAAACCGCAACATATCTATTTATAACACTATTATATGTTGAAATAAAATAAACTGCAACATCTATATATAACACTAAAACAAACGAATAATTATCAACACAATAAACCAAACAAGCAAAAACATCTATATATAACACTAACTATAACATCTGTGAATGACTATGTAGAGGGATTTCTTTAACATTGACTTGACGCTAAAGTGCAAAGTTGGTTACATCGAGGAGTTAAGAGAGCGCTTTAGGGGATTAGGTGATCGTGCAGATACCGTTGAGGGCATCTTTAGAGGGACACCTTTCGGGCCATGGATGGATGTGTCTTACTCTGGTGGCGACCCTACGCTAGTGCACATGTTTCTACAGTTGGAGGTCGAGAACTCCAACGCTGAGCCGGAGGAGATGCATTTTGATTTCTTCGGCCATCGATTGTATTTTGGGCGTCGTGAGTTCTGTCTAATTACAGGACTACGTTTTGGAGAGGCTCCCCCTTCCTCCCTTAGCAGACTGCTCCTTCGTTCCTAGGGTTTGGGGCATTTCAGCATCTCGTTTGAAGCTGAAGGCAGCCCGGGACATGATGAAAGAGGGCCTTAGTGCCCTAAGCGACGCCGATGCTGCCCGTGGATGCTTGCTGGTGATCGTGGATATGGGCTTCATGGGCCGTGAGTATAGCCAGACTGCTTCTGAGACGGTCATTAGGGCCGTCGAGGACTTTGATGTGTTTAACAGGTACCCGTGGGGTAGCCATATCTGGACACATTGCTACTCTATTCTGCACCGAGCCATAGCCAGACGCACCGATCGACATGCAAAGATGAATCTTTGTGGTTTTACATACGCCTTCAAGGTTAGATACGTAGTATAACATAAATAATAATACATACAAACTGTTTGGCTTTCCTTTTTACGTACTTGCTCTTCTTGTGTAATTCCAGATATGGATATTAGATGTTTCCCGCAGCCGTCCAATATTTCGTCAAGCGCGACGACATATTACTTAGGGGAACCCTTTGGGACAAGGGCCCTATTTCCCTAAATAGGGCGATTTGGCTTCAGTTCTTCAATCAATCTAGACATGTAAGTTGTTTTACTATGTTTACAATGTTGCATACATTAGTCCCGCTTATTAATTTTTTTATGTTTTATCAGATATTTAGCCGCCGCATGCGCCTTTGCTCACCTTGAGCCTACTGCCGACGAAAGGGAAACGCGTTGGTACAGAAACAACCTGGCCTTTATTGACGCAGAGGCGGCAAGGGCTCGACGTCCCTCTCCTTCCACATCTGACGAAGATGAGGAAGATGACATGAGGCCCTCCTATCAGCCGGCCCGTTCCTCCTCCTATCAGCCGGCCCGTTCCTCCTCCTATCAGCCGCCCCCTTCCTCCTTCCATCAAGATCCGACTTCCACCGAGCCATCTTATGGCACCTTACACGACCTGTGGGACTACGTTCGGGGGCCAATACACACGCGTCTTGATGATCTGGAGGCATTCAACAGACAGTTTCGCGCTGTAAATGTTAGTGTGTAACTTAATTTGTCGGCCACGATCTTTTAGTTTGTATACTAATATTACGTTCTAAATTTGTTTTAGCTGTCGAGTACGACGCCGATCCCCGCTCCGTTCGGACAGGGGGCACATGAGACGTATGTCACCACATCCTATCCGTCATTCCCTGAAAATGTAAGTGACACTGAGTAACCATTATAGTTATATGTTAGTTCCTAAGTTTGTAACTCTTATAATGATCAATGTCATGCAGGCCGGGATGTCGGGGCATACACCTCCCAAACAACGTTCGCCGCCACATCCTATTCTACTATCCCGAAGAGTGTAAGTGACACTGAGTAACCATTATAGTTATATGTTTGTTTCTAATTTTGTAACTCTTATAATGATCAATGTCACGCAGACCGGGATGTCGGGGGCATACACCTCCCAAACGACGTTCACCACCACATCCTATTCTACTATCCCGGAGAGTGTAAGTGACACTGAGTAACCATTTTGGTTATATGTTTGTTCCTAATTTTGTAACTCTTATAATGATCAATGTCACGTAGGCCGGGATGTCAGGGGCATACACCTCGCAGATGCCGCCGTTTGGCACGACATCCTATTTTACTATCTCGGATACTGTAAGTCACACTGAGTAACCATTATAGTTAAATGTTAGTTATAGTTATATGTTAGTTCCTAAGTTTGTAACTCTTTTAATGATCAATGTCACGCAGGCCGGGATGTCGGGGGCATACACCTCGCAGATGCCGTCGTTCGCCACCACAACATTCACGGACACTTTGGCGGTTCGACCGGAGAGTATTACAGGCCGAAAATGTCGGGGTCGTCGTACGTCACACAGCCACCTTCCATGCATACTGTAAGTTATTTTGGTAGTTTTGGTTTAATTGTGAACATTTCCTAAATTGTACTTAAAACATCTAATAACTTTATTTTCAGACGATGGGGTCTCCTATTCTCGAGGAGCACTTCTTGGAGCCGGAAGATGACCCGATGGATGTTGTAGATCCATAGGTGACCTCGCTGCCTCAAAAGCGGCAGCATAAACTTTCAAAATGGTTGAGTTACCCGTTTAGACAACAAGAATCTACGACACGACTGCCCCCTAAAAGGCAAGCAAAGAAAGCGAGGGGTAACAAGGGAGGAAAGAAGGCGGGAAAGAGAAAGGGAAAGGGAAAGGTGGCTTCACCGGAGCGTCTACCGGCATCCGATATATTGAGGATGTGCCGGACTGGTGGCCTCCCCCGCTTGAAGTTCATCCCTTACTTGAACCTGGAAATCACCCCCCCCGTTTTTCAAAGTATTGCTGGCGGATGACCCTTTGGAGTCTGAGTTACAGGATGTGGTTAGTATGAAGTTTAACTATAGTCATATAATCAAATATATTTATATTACATGTCTAACCATCTATTTTTTTTATGTATAGCACATCGATTGTTGGGTCTCGCTGCTGCAACATCATCGTGGAACAGACACGAGGTGGACCATGATGTTCAGTATTTTCTTTCACTACATGGTGCTTGGGCATCAAGGTCCCGTCTCCGTGGCTAGCTCATGTAATGGCGTGAAAGGGGTTTCTTGGGCTATCCTCGATGTGGTATGTAATTCGTTTTACTCTTATTTTATTTAAGTTGTTTTGTTACTAACTAAGTTGTCTAATATTGTAATATTCCAGGTGTACATCCCTATATGCATTCATCCCAAACATTGGCTGCTCGGAGTGTTAGAGCTTGACGCTATGACCATGACCATATATGACAACGACAGTGCCAGTCTCTTCAGATCCCAATTGGATGACCAGATGAGAAGGTTTAAAGCTGTGCTATATGACTTCTTTTGCCGGGTCAAGGACACGAGGCGTCGCGATAGGACACATGTCTTTCGCCATAAGTTCGCCAACAATACACCCCAGCAGGCTGGGATTAATGCAGATTGCGGTGTCTGGGTATGCCGTAATGCCAGGATGTTGATAAATAACGATGAGGTATGGGTACACCCTGACCACACCGAGGACGAGGCCAATAAATTTCGCCAACATATGGCGGAGTCCATTTATGAGCATTGTCAAATAGTGCAACGTTAGGTTGTCAAATAGTGAAACGTTAGGTTGTCAAATAGTGCAACGTTAGGTTTTTCCAACACCTAGTAAGTAGGTTTATGAAACTTGTGATAATCCTAATACAGAGATTATTGGATGAACAATCATTTATTTCTTGATCATTGGTGTATTGGTTCTTGTTGTCTGGAAGTGATTCATATGATGCAAAAATTGGTAATGTAGAACAATATCTATATTATAGAAACTTGCATTTGACAGTACCATATAAATCTGATCTAAATTCTCATTAATTAGCTATGTTTGACTACTTAAAGACTAATTTTCTGCCTGATGAAAGACCTTTATTCAAGAGCAGACGAATATTGCAGTTACTTTTTTAGTCGAATCTTACAGGCTCTTTTCAAACGAATCTTGCAGTGAACTATTCAGACGAATCATGCAGGCAACGTTTTTAGACAAAATATTTGACCATATCTGATGAAGAACATACATTTTCACGGCTATAAGTAGATGGCATGATGAAGTAGTAATTTACAACTTCCTATCTATCTTTTATACATTGAAACCTCACCGTTTATGTAACATCCTAAATTTTCAATACTAATATTTTAATGAGATTTGGGATGTATTTGTATTTTGTGTAAACCTTGAAATTTATGGAAGTTTTATAATTCATTAGGGTTAAAATACAAGAGATGAAGTTGGATGTACTTTTGAGTTTAATGAAACTTGAGGGTGTGTTTTGTTAATAAGTAAAAGTGTGTATGGATAAAGGGTTAAGGGAATGAGATATTATCTCATTTTCCCTGTTGTGAGTCGGCAAGAAGCAGAAAGAAATAGAGAAAAGGAAGAAAAGCAAGGGTTTGTTCATCATTTAGGTAAGAAAATTGATAGTGGTTTCTAATAAAATCTGTGTAGTTATGTGTTTGTAAAACGAATCTATGATTGTGAATAGGTTTTCAAATCATTTACAGCAGATTGGGATTTGATTTGTGCAGCAAAGTGGGTTTTACATAAAAAAGGTGAGTTCATTCATTTCTGTACAAATCAATGTTTCTAAGTTATATTAACCTTAATATATTTGTATAAATTGGTTGAGGACTGATTAGAATGAGTAGATTGAACTGAACCATGTTACTTAATAATTTTGAGAGAAATAGAATAATGGAGTAAGTTTTGGTTAAACCTCAAACTGTAAGGTCTAGGGTGTTGGTATGGAATGATAAAGGGTAAAATCCTTTCTTAAACCCTCATTCTCTCATCAAATATTTTGGAGGCTGGGGTAGAAGAGTGGAGAGCAAGTGTGTGCATTGTGTGTGTGAAGAAACTCAAAGGAAGAAATCAAATTGAGAGGCAATTGACCCTTTTGTTTGCTCAATAAGCTTTGATGTTGGGGATGTGAATAAGTTTAATTACCTATGTGTTTTTGGGTTGGAACCTAGTGATTTAAAGGTTTATATTTGAGTTTTGGATGTGTTTCTGAAGGTTTGGGTAACAAACCACCAATAACGGTGTTCTTATTCTTCAAGTTGTAATAACCCAAAATTTTTAAGACTTGAAAGTTTAGTGTCATAATGAAAAGAAAGAAAGTTGTATCCCAGGGACTAAATTGTAAAGTGTGGAAATTATAAATAGGAACAGATCCCTAGGGTTATCACACTGATCATTCCTCCTCATTGCTTTTGGCGGCTGGAAAGAAAATAGAACGACGGGGAAGGAGTTGCAGTGCTGATTGCTGTAAAGAGCCATTAATCTGGTAAGGAAATTCATCCATCGTTGTTACCTTATGCATTCATAGCAATAGATAAGATAGATTCAATTTGTATTTCTTAGTTTTGGTAACTGTATGAGTTCTAAGAACACCCTGAAGGATTTCTTTTAAAATTAGTATTGGGATTGCTAATCGAAGGAATGAATTAGGCTAAGAATTTCGTTTGTAACGGTTTGGGGTGAAAATGTTATGGCTATTAACCTTCATAAATCTTATGGTATGAAAGAAATCAGAGTGGCGAGCGAAGACTTTGCCACTGGTTCGCCCCGTACCGGGAGTCGCCCGTACCGGGAGTCGAGTGAGACCGGGAGTTCCCCGTACCGGGAGTTGAGAACTACCGGGACTTTCCTGTGGTTGGGCCTAGTTCACTTTTGGGACTCAGAGACTTTGGGCCAGACCAATTTAAGAACTAAACCGTATTGCGGGCCTAGTAGTAATGGATAGAATCGAATAAGGAGAGGAATTTAGAATGAAATCGTAGTTCATCTAATTATTCTATGAATTAATTATTAGGTGTATTAGCGTAGCGAGACAAGAGGCTAAGGAGAAGATTCGCTTTTCAGGTGAGTTCCCTAAACCCTTTTTACGACTTAAGGTGTTAAATGATTTTGACTGATTATGGTTTTACTTACGAGCAAGAAATGTTATAACCGTTACGCATGTTTTCCATGAAATACCCATTTTACTTGAGAAAATGTA
Source organism: Saussurea involucrata (assembly GCA_033807775.1). Taxonomy (NCBI): domain Eukaryota; kingdom Viridiplantae; phylum Streptophyta; class Magnoliopsida; order Asterales; family Asteraceae; genus Saussurea; species Saussurea involucrata. The sequence continues at coordinate 133,805,572 of CM066321.1, read as the reverse complement.
TTGTACTTGATGAACTGAGAATGTCAATTTATTAAGGTTTCAAAGGTGCATGTTTTATGAAATGAATGACGTGCTATGTGGAGTCGGTCTACACTGTAGGATCAGAGATAGATCCTCGGGGTCTGAGGATCCCTTGGATGTTTACGATAGACTGGTAGGTTGGAATTCGTTTCCTCCTATTTCGAGTAGAAAGGGGGGTCTGCGTAAGCTCTGGGAAGGGGAGTTTGCGTAGGCTCCGGTTGAGGGCAAGAGGGTAGCCCACTGGGCCCCGATCGTGGAATGTTTATGTGATCTTATATACAGTGTAGTACCATGCCTGATGTTATGTTAAGGTTTAAAATGATATTTTTATAAACGATTTTATACTGTGTTCATGTTGTTCTTGGAGGGAATTCACTAGACCTTTTGGTCTAACCCTCGCTTTCAAAACTAAACAATTTTCAGGTAAGCATGTTAAAGGTTCTTCTAGCATGAACTAGGAGACGGCGCGGGATGACTTGGAGATTAGAGCGACTCCTGTTTTGGCTTATTACCTTTAGATAGAGCTCTCGGCTGTGGAATAGAGACTTCCGCTGTCAAGTTTTTGTTTAGTAGACTTTACGTATGGTTTAAAGACTGGATTATTATGTAATTCGAATGTTTGTTTTATGGTAATGCATGATTAAGTTTTTGGGACGTTACAAATGGTATCAGAGCCTTAGTTTAAGGGATTAAGTGACCAATAAGGCCTAAACTTAAACTGTAAGATGAGAAACACAGCCGAGACATAGGATTGCCTCTAGGAACAATCACTATAAATGCGCTAGGAAATAAGGTGCCAAGGACAAACATGTAAGGTAAGTTTGGAACTACACCTGGCCAGTGTAATTACGAACTTACAGGTACACGTGTGTGCTTAAACTTACCTTATATAGCAAAATTGTTGTTTCGTAGCTAGCAAGGGTTAATTGTCGTTTTCTTTCAGCATTAGCGAAATGACTGGAAGGGCCTTGAGGAGTAAGTCGGTACCGGCGGTACCAAGGAATCAGGAGGAGGAAACCCTAAGAAGCGAACCGACTACCCGAGGAAGGAGTCGTGGAAGGGGCCATGGGGGAGGTCGCGGACGGGGTCGGGGAAGGACAAGGAGTATGGAAATTCCCGTCGATCAAGAAGACTCCGTTTAGGAGAGTTCAGCCACCATTAGAAGAGGGGGTTCGACAAGGGGACGTGGTCGAGGTCGTGGATCTACTTACGTCACTCGGGAGAACCTGGCCCCTGAGCTTGGTAAAATTCAGGAGACCTTGCATGCTCTCCTCTCTAAGCAGAACGAGTCAGCTTCGGGAAGCAAAGAGGCAAGTGAAAATCGCGAAAGCGTGGAACTGTCTAGCCCACTAGTGACCGGTACTGGGAGTCACCTGAATTCAAACCCTCAAGTGGTGAATGAGTTAGCAGCTAAGGGGTGCAATTTCAAGGCCTTTGCCTCATGCAAGCCCCCTACTTTTAAGGGTGAGTATGACCCTATCTTGGCAATGAAATGGGTGAAGGAAATGGAACTGGCCTTCGATACATGCAAGTGTGCTGATGGGGACAGAGTAATGTTTGCTTTGTCCATGCTGAAATCTGACGCAGTGTACTGGTGGGAGGCTGAGACTGGAGGAAAGGGTTCGGCAATGGCTAAGGGAATGTTGTGGGAAGCATTTGTAGACAGGTTCAAGGCTCAGTTCTGCCCGCTCGCGGCAGTAAAAAAATTGGAAGAAGAATTCTTGGGGTTGGATCAGGGAGGTATGACGGTGCGAGAGTATACTACAAAGTTTATCGAGAAATCTCGCTTTGCTGATTTGTATGTGCCAACGGAAGAGCGTCGGGTAGAACGATTCATCCATGGGTTGAAGAGCAGTATTCAGGAATTGGTTCTGACTCGAAACCCCACTACTTTTCAGGCGGCCATCAATACGGCCGAGCTGATCGAGAAAGAAAAGAACCGGCAAACGACTGAGAAGGGTGGGGAGAAGCGCAAATGGGATGGTCCAGGTAATGACCCAAGAAGAGGGAAAATGTTCCGACCAGGCAACCGTGCTAGCAAGGAGGTCTCTGGGTAAAAGTGTTCGAAGTGTAACAAGGTGCATCGGGGGGAATGCATGGCATGTTCAAACTCATGCTACCGGTGCGGCTTGCCCGGTCATTTGTCAAGGGATTGCCCGGGGGTGGGAAAAACTTGTTACCAATGTGGGACTGCTGGCCACATGCGTACTGATTGTCCCCAGCTGAGGAAAGGGGGATCATTATCGTTTGGTGAACGCCAGGGTGGGAGAGGAAATGACAAGGGAGCAGAACCGGTGCGTCCGAAGGGACGTGCATTCCGCATGACTGCGGAAGAGGCTGAGGAAGTTCCAGATGTGGTGGCAGGTACGTTTCTAGTGAACTCTCTATGTGCCAAGGTGTTATTTGATTCCGGAGCAAATCGCTCCTTTGTATCAAATACTTTTATGAAATGTTTGGGGGTGAGGCCTAGGCGTTTGGAGAGAGCACTAGAGGTGGAAACCGCCAATGATAGATGGGTATACGTTAAGGAGGTGGTGGAGGATTGTGTCATAGATATAGAAGGGAGGTTGGTGTCAATGAAATTATATCCCATGGCAATGGGAGAATTCGACATAGTGTTGGGAATGGACTGGTTAGCAGCGAAAGAAGCAACTATCGTTTGTAACAAGAAACTGGTCAGGATTCGGTTACCGGATGGGGATTCCGTAGTGATCTACAGAAATCGCCGTGATAGGAGAACTAGCCTTATCTCGATGATCAGGGCTACTAAGTGTCTGAGGAAGGGGTGTCAAGGGTTCTTAGCGTACGTGTTGGACGCCAAGAAAGAGAAGCGTGGGTTGGGGGATGTGCGTATAGTAAATGAGTTCCCGGAAGTATTTCCGGATGATCTAACAAGTTTACCGCCGGATCGAGTTCAGAATCGATCTAATGCCGGGATCTGCACCGATTGCCCGCGCACCGTATAGACTGGCGCCATCCGAAATGAAGGAAATGATGACTCAACTGCAAGAGTTAATAGACAAGGGGTTCGTCAGACCAAGTACATCTCCGTGGGGAGCACCTGTGCTCTTCGTGAAGAAGAAGGACGGTACTATGCGGATGTGCATAGACTACCGAGAACTCAACAAGGTCACGATCAAGAACAAGTACCCGATTCCGAGAATCGACGACCTGTTTGATCAGTTACAAGGAGCCAGTTACTTCTCCAAGATAGACTTGAGGTCGGGTTATCATCAACTTAAGGTAAGGGAGGAGGATGTGCCGAAGACTGCTTTCAGGACCAGATATGGACACTAAGAATTCTTGGTGATGCCGTTCGGGTTAACTAACGCCCCGGCAGCATTCATGGATTTGATGAATAGGGTATGCCAACCCTATTTAGATCAGTTCGTGATAGTGTTCATAGATGATATCCTGATATTTTCAAGACCGGAAGAGGAGCACGAAAGCCACCTTCGTACAATCCTTGAGCTATTAAAGCGAGAGAAGTTGTATGCGAAGTTTTCCAAATGCGAGTTTTGGTTGAGGGAAGTGCAGTTCCTCGGGCACGTGGTGTCTGAGAAGGGGATCATGGTCGATCCGGCTAAGATTGAAGCCATCCGAGAATGGGAGCAACCTAAGAATCCGTCGGAAGTTCGAAGTTTCCTCGGACTGGCGGGGTACTACCGGAAGTTCATCAAAGACTTCTCGCGTATTGCCACGCCACTGACCTCTTTGACGAAGAAGAATGTCAAGTTCGTCTGGTTAGAGAATCAAGAGGAAGCATTTCAGAAGTTGAAGGACATGCTAAGTAGTGCTCCGGTTTTGTCGTTACCGGACGGCTCCGACGATTTCGTGGTGTTCAATGACGCATCGAAGCTTGGCTTGGGCTGCGTACTCATGCAACGGGGGAAAGTGATCGCGTATGCCTCGCGGCAATTAAAGGATCACGAGGTTCGAGACCCCACTCACGATCTAGAACTGGCGGCAGTGGTCTTCGCTCTAAAGATTTGGCGACATTACCTATATGGGACGAAGTGCCAGATCTTCACGGACCACAAAAGCTTATGTCATCTCTTTGACTAGAAAGAATTGAATATGCGTCAAAGAAGGTGGATTGAATTGTTGACTGACTACGACTGTAAGATTGAATATCATCCGGGGAAGGCAAACGTGGTGGCGGACGCTTTGAGCCTTAAGGAACGAAGTGAAGTCCCCAGGATTGTGGCCATGAGGGCCGAGGTCACACCCAATCTTTTAGAAGAATTGAAGAAGTGTCAGGTTGAAGCGCTCGAAGGGGAAAATCTCAAGAAGGAGAGAATGGTAGGACAAGTGTCCTTGCTAATGGAAGATAGTCGAGGGGTGAGGTGTCTTAGTGGGAGGATCTGGGTACCGAAACTCGGAGAGCTCCGAAAGCTAATACTAGAGGAAGCTCACAAATCGAAGTACACGGTTCACCCCGGGACTAACAAGATGTACGGAGACCTACGTCGTGACTATTGGTGGCCTGGAATGAAAAAGGATATAGCTCATCTTGTAGAGACCTGTATGACGTGTTCGCGGGTAAAGATTGAACATCAAAGACCGTACGGGAAGCTCCAGCCGTTAGAGATACCGATGTGGAAGTGGGACCAGATCACGATGGACTTCGTGACCCATTTGCCCAGAACTCCAAAGGGCTACGACGCTATTTGGGTGATCGTGGATCGACTAACGGAGTCGGCACACTTCCTACCTATACGCGAGTCGTACTCCTTGGAGCAATTAGCAAAGTTGTACATCGACGAGATCGTAACCCGCCATGGGGTACCCTCGTCGATCGTATCAGACCGCGATAGCAGATTTACCTCTACGTTTTGGAAGAGCTTTCAAAGAGAAATGGGTTCGCAGATCAAGATGAGTACCGCTTATCATCCTCAGACCGACGGTTAGAGTGAGCGAACGATCCATACGTTGGAAGATATGTTAAGAGCGTGTGCTTTGGATTTCCATGGCTCATGGGAAAAGCACTTACCGCTGGTCGAATTTGCCTATAATAATAGCTATCACTCGAGTATCAAGGCATCGCCGTTTGAGGCACTTTACGGTAGAAAGTGTCGAACACCGTTGTATTGGAATGAAGTCGGGGAAAGGCAGTTAGCTGGGCCAGAGTTAGTGCAACTGACTTCTGACAAGATAGTCCAAGTGCGTGAAAGACTGAAGGTCGCCCGCGACCGACAGAAAAGCTATGCGGATAGGAGGCGGAAGGACATTGAATTTCAAGTCGGAGATCATGTCTTGTTAAAGGTATCCCCTTGGAAAGGAGTGGTGCGATTTGGAAAACGTGGGAAGCTAAGCCCACGTTACATCGGACCGTTCGAGATTACGGAACGAGTTGGAGAGGTGGCCTATAGGTTGGATCTACCGGAGGAATTGCGAGGTATTCATAATGCGTTCCATGTGTCTAATCTAAGGAAATGTTTAGCCGACGTGACTAGGGTAGTGCCGTTAAACGACATTAAAGTGGATGAGAAATTGAATTGCGTTGAGGAGCCGGAGGCCATTACGGATGTTAAGGTAAGAAAGTCCCGAAACAAGGAAACCAGGCTGGTCAAGGTGCAATGGCGCCATCACAAGGGCTCGGAGGCTACGTGGGAATTAGAATCGGTTATGAAGGCGAGGTACCCGCATCTTTTCCAATGAGGAATTCCAGGGACGGAATTCTTTTAAGGGGGAAGTGTTGTAATAACCCAAAATTTTTAAGACTTGAAAGTTTAGTGTCATAATGAAAAGAAAGAAAGTTGTATCCCAGGGACTAAATTGTAAAGTGTGGAAATTATAAATAGGAACAGATCCCTAGGGTTATCACACTGATCATTCCTCCTCATTGCTTTTGGCGGCTGGAAAGAAAATAGAACGACGGGGAAGGAGTTGCAGTGCTGATTGCTGTAAAGAGCCATTAATCTGGTAAGGAAATTCATCCATCGTTGTAACCTTATGCATTCATAGCAATAGATAAGATAGATTCAATTTGTATTTCTTAGTTTTGGTAACTGTATGAGTTCTAAGAACACCCTGAAGGATTTCTTTTAAAATTAGTATTGGGATTGCTAATCGAAGGAATGAATTAGGCTAAGAATTTCGTTTGTAACGGTTTGGGGTGAAAATGTTATGGCTATTAACCTTCATAAATCTTATGGTATGAAAGAAATCAGAGTGGCGAGCGAAGACTTTGCCACTGGTTCGCCCCGTACCGGGAGTCGCCCGTACCGGGAGTTCCCTGTACCGGGAGTCGAGTGAGACCGGGAGTTCCCCGTACCGGGAGTTGAGAACTACCGGGACTTTCCTGTGGTTGGGCCTAGTTCACTTTTGGGACTCAGAGACTTTGGGCCAGACCAATTTAAGAACTAAACCGTATTGCGGGCCTAGTAGTAATGGATAGAATCGAATAAGGAGAGGAATTTAGAATGAAATCGTAGTTCATCTAATTATTCTATGAATTAATTATTAGGTGTATTAGCGTAGCGAGACAAGAGGCTAAGGAGAAGATTCGCTTTTCAGGTGAGTTCCCTAAACCCTTTTTACGAATTAAGGTGTTAAATGATTTTGACTGATTATGGTTTTACTTACGAGCAAGAAATGTTATAACCGTTACGCATGTTTTCCATGAAATACCCATTTTACTTGAGAAAATGTATTGTACTTGATGAACTGAGAATGTCAATTTATTAAGGTTTCAAAGGTGCATGTTTTATGAAATGAATGACGTGCTATGTGGAGTCGGTCTACACTGTAGGATCAGAGATAGATCCTCGGGGTCTGAGGATCCCTTGGATGTTTACGATAGACTGGTAGGTTGGAATTCGTTTCCTCCTATTTCGAGTAGAAAGGGGGGTCTGCGTAAGCTCTGGGAAGGGGAGTTTGCGTAGGCTCCGGTTGAGGGCGAGAGGGTAGCCCACTGGGCCCCGATCGTGGAATGTTTATGTGATCTTATATACCGTGTAGTACCATGCCTGATGTTATGTTAAGGTTTAAAATGATATTTTTATAAACGATTTTATACTGTGTTCATGTTGTTCTTGGAGGGACTTCATTAGACCTTTTGGTCTAACCCTCGCTTTCAAAACTAAACAATTTTCAGGTAAGCATGTTAAAGGTTCTTCTAGCATGAACTAGGAGACGACGCGGGATGACTTGGAGATTAGAGCGACTCATGTTTTGGCTTATTACCTTTAGATAGAGCTCTCGGCTGTGGAATAGAGACTTCCGCTGTCAAGTTTTTGTTTAGTAGACTTTACGTATGGTTTAAAGACTGGATTATTATGTAATTCGAATGCTTGTTTTATGGTAATGCATGATTAAGTTTTTGGGACGTTACACAAGTTCATCATCTTTGAGGTTTTGGTGAAAATGAGGTATTTTATGGATGAAAATAAAAGAATTAAATGGGGTTTTGATGATTGGTTATTTTCTAAAAAGGTTGGAATATCGACCTCCTTGATGTAAACCTTGAAAAATTGATTTCCGGAAGTAAAGAATTGTGTTGGGTGACTTTTGGGGCTGAAAATGTGTGCATGGTTTGAACCAATGTTCCACGCGGGCTTGGTTGCGCCAATAGTGGCGCCAAGCACTGAACAACGCCCCACGCGAGTTCTGGTGTGCGATCTTCTATTGTGTTTCGTCCATTGATTGGGGCTAGAAGTGAGGTATAGATTGAGGGTGATCTCATGGGTCATAAGGGTTGCTTTTGGGGAATAATTTAGTGGTGTAATACCCTTGTGTGTCGTGTGGTTTAGGTGTTCGGTTTGGACACTCGTGGTTCAAAGTGTGGACCAAAAGTGAGTCTTCCTAAACTTACTTTTGCTCGCGTACGTACTTTAAGCATATGATGTTTATTAAATGTATGTTTCTACATTGGTTTAATTATTGATGACGTATGCATTTCATGTGGGGTGGGGCATGTGATGGCATGAATCGGGGTGTGTGTCTCGTTATTGCTCATACCCCATGGGGGGTGGAGGGCGTGTCCCGTCCCATCTAAAAGAAGTGTGAGCCGAACGCGTTGTCACAAGTGTGCGTGACTTAAGCGTGTGCCATCTACATGGATGGTGCGTGTGACTGATGGTTTAAACTTTAAAGATGTGAATTGTTTATAAATGCTTATAAACTTGTTTTCACATGATTTTGTGGCGCGATGTTTGTTACTAGAGGAAACTTATTAGACCTCCGGTCTAACCCTCGTTTTTTTATTAAACTGAAAAACCATTTTCAGGTAAGGGTATAGTGGGAGTTCGTCCAAAGATAAGGTGAAGATGTGATGTCATAGAAGAGGCGTGGTGGAAGCTTGTAGTTACCGATAGAAATGTGGTAAATCTCAGCTGTGGACGTGCTTTACCGCTGCGAATTTAGAGTTGAGTTCTATGTATTTCTTCTATTTGGGATCATTTGGTTGTAATTCTATATTTAAGCTTTTGATGCATTTGGGTTGTTACAACGTGTATTAAACTTTTCTTCAAAATAAGAAAGTGTCGAAGTTAATTTTTTTATATTAATATTTGATTCTCTGTTTTAAGTAAATTATAGAAAATCTATGCAAGTATTTAAGATTTTGATGATCAGAAGAGTTGTACTGCCTGCTTACTCAGTTGTATGGTATGCAGTAACTATTGTACATTACTATGGCTAAAAATCTTGCATATGGGTCTTGTTTTTATTAATAATGATGCAACCCATGAATAATTGAAAACAAGTCTATTACAGTTTTTCTACTTACTTCAGATAATAGATATCAAGGTGTATTGTGATAAGTGCTCTATTTTGAGTATTTACGCACTTTCTTTTTAGCCTTTTTATAGAATTTTGCGTTTTAAAATCCCAACTTGAGTCATCTTTTTACTTCTTTTCTCTTTTTATAGATTGGAGCTGAGGTTTGTGATTTACTTGCACTATTTAGGGTGAATGGCTAACGTTTGGTACAAATTGCAAATCCTTGGTTTTCACAGGCAAGTGCTGCAGCATGGCTGGAGCATGAATCTGACGTTTTTGAAGAAGGTGAATTGGCAAATGGCTAAAGTGGAGTGGAAATGGCTAATCTTTCGACCAATGGATTTTCTTTTGTTACTCTGGTCTTTACATTATCTGCAGGTGGCCAAACCCTCTAGTCACAATTCAAGTCTTTTGTGTACTTATTAATTAGTTTATGACTAGTTTAGTTAATGTAACTCAATGGAGCTAGTTAATTGTTACACCTTAGGCCCCTCTATTGGCACTATAAATAGAGGGCTTGGGGTTGCTTATGAAGATACCTCTGGAACTGATTAAAATCAGTCCACATTCTCTCCTTTATTCTCCAGAAATATTCTTCTTGTTCTTATTGTTCTTAGTGTTCTTCATGTTCTTCAAGTTTTCTTCAAATCTTGTTCTACCCAGATGAATGCTTGCAGCAACCGTCGAACACCTAGCTGACTGTTTTAGATCGCTTTCTTTACATCCATTGTTCGTCTTTAATATTGTCATTTACTTTACGCCTTTAATTTTCTGCACTTCATTTCAGTACTCTACATTATTGCATTTATTTTCCGCTTTACATTCTTGTCATTTTACTTACTTGTAATTTATTTTCTTGTCATATTAGTTATAGCCATTTACATTTCCAAGTCATTTACTTACCAAGCATCATGTTTACATTCCAAGTCTTTTACTTTTGCTTTCTTGTATTTATTGTCATGAGTAGCTAAGCATAAAAGTTTGTCTGTGAGGCAAAGGGTGATATGTTAATCAAAGGAAAGTAGGCGTTTTTAATGGCAAAAATGATGTTTTATTATTCCAACCCAAGTTCTATCAAGATAATACAATCCCTTGACAAATTGATCACTTTGATAGCGTTAAAGTGTCATGGACCTAGAGATAGGCCATTGAATAACACGTCAATTTGGATGACATTAGGGGTAATATCGAGAGAGTTACTTGCAACGAGAGTTGTTACTTTTGTTTTCTAAAATGATTCATTCTTGATAGGTTATCTTTTTCTCAAAGGGTTAAAATGGAGTAGACTTAGAGATAAGCTACTTAGGATTACACAAACTTGGGAGGTACGGGGGTTATATCGAGAGAGTAACTTTTAACAAAGAGAATTTGTTTCGCCGTATACTTTGAGAACTCCATTCCATCATTCCTTTACCTTTGGTTCTGTTCAGAGATGAGATTGCTGACTGCTACTGGAATCATGGGATGGTGAGAGTCCGAGAGGAACGTGTCTCAAAGTAGATAATAAAACTAGTTTTTGTCACTGTTATGCTGCAGCATCCCTGCAGCATTAGTCTACTGGAATTTGGTTTAACGTATCATCACGAGTCTTACACCCGTGCTTCTCTTTCTTTATTGTTAATTAGAATCTGTGATAATCATCAACCAACCAACCAAAGATATTTTCTTCCAAATCGTCATCTGAAATCATTTCTTTTATCATACTTTAATGGCAATTTTAACTCCAATCTCTGTGGGACGATATTCGGTATTTCACCACTTTATTACTTGAGAGACGACATAGTTCTAAATAAGTATACTTGCTTATTGGTTCTATCAAGTGTATTCAAAGCACGCTCCCATCATATTGGTTATTTTATAAGGTTTAAATATAGGAAAATTAATTAAAATGCCATAAGTCCGATAGGAGCGGTCAGTGACATTTTCGTAATTTTATTATCCCGCGATCATGGGGAAGCCACACAAATACCCACGATGGACCACTTTGTTTGTATTTAATGATTTTTAAATGAAATTTTACACTTTCACCCCCTACACTTATTTATAAACTTTACTTTATACCTTTTACTTTTATTATTTTAATTTTACATTTAACACATATAATCGTTTATTAACTAAAACACGTTAAAAAATGCGTTTAAATTTTAACAAGTTACACCATTATAATCGTCTCTTCGATACGTTCGAAATGAGCTCAATCTTGAATTTTTTTTGATTTATATATTTTAATATATATCATATATACTACATAAAAATATTTTTAATATTTACAATTCATACCTTTATAGTTAATTATTTAATTTATGGTACTCTTATAGTTAATGCGTTAGGAATGTAAAACAAAATTGAGAATACGTTAAAAAAATGAATTTTCGTAGATAAAAAATATTTTTTAGGTAGTTATATGATATATATTAAAATATGAAAATAAAAAAAATTCAAGATTGGGCTCATTTCGAACGTATCGAAGAGACGATTATAATGGTGTAACTTGTTAAAATTAAAACGTATTTTTTTAACGTATTTTAGTTAATAAACGATTATATGTGTTAAATGTAAAATTTAAATTATGAAAGTAAAAGGTATAAAGTAAAGTAAGTAAATAAGTATAGGGGTTGAAAGTGTAACATTTCAATTTTTCGACAAAATTGTGATTTTGATTTGATATTTACACTTTCACCCCTTATACTTATTTACTTACTTTACTTTATACCTTTTACTTTCATAATTTAAATTTTACATTTAACACATATAATCGTTTATTAACTAAAATACGTTAAAAAAATACGTTTTAATTTTAACAAGTTACACCATTATAATCGTATCTTCGATACGTTCGAAATGAACCCAATCTTGAATTTTTTTTATTTATATATTTTAATATATATCATATACACTACCTAAAAAATATTTTTTATCGACGGAAATTCATTTTTTAACGTATTCTCAATTTTGTTTTACACTCCTATCGCATTAACTATAAGAGTACCATAAATTAAATAATTAACTATAAAGATATGAATTGTAAATATTAAAAATATTTTTATGTAGTATATATGATATATATTAAAATATATAAATAAAAAAAATTCAAGATTGAGCTCATTTCGAACGTATCGAAGAGACGATTATAATGGTGTAACTTGTTAAAATTAAAACGTATTTTTTAACGTGTTTTAGTTAATAAACGATTATATGTGTTAAATGTAAAATTAAAATAATAAAAGTAAAAGGTATAAAGTAAAGTTTATAAATAAGTATAAGGGTGAAATTGTAAAATTTCATTTAAAAATCATTAAATACAAACAAAGTGGTCCATTCGCGGGTATTTGTGAGGCTTCCCCGTGATTGCGGGATAATAAAATTACGAAAAATGCCACTGGCCGCGATCACGGGCTCCTATCGCGGGTATTTGGAGCATTTTTGCAAACTGTGAGAGATTTGTGGCATTTTGGTAAATTTGACTTGGACTTATGACATTTTAATTAATTTCCGTTAAATATATTCAACTAAAAAGTGATATATATTAAATACTAGATATGTAGCTATGCCGCTATGCGGGGCAAAATATTCCTAATCTTTTTTTTTGGAACCCGCTAGCATCACCTTGTCCGGAGTATCTCAGGTTTTCAAACGGAGCCACCCAAACTAATCCCCTATCACCAGAGCATTAGCAGGCTACTTACCGACCACTACGCTGCAACCTTATTGACAAATATTCCTAATCTAAAATTGAAAACTCAAAAGAATAATTTCGTTTCATGTTTTATTTTAGGGAAATTAATTGAAATGCCCTTAGTTGACCAATCTTTTATCTATTTGTCCTATCTCTCTCCCAATTAACAAAAATACCCTGAAAATCCATGGACTAACCCATGGTCCACGGATTTTGTTTCAAAATGTACAAATTTGTGGGTTTGAATGCCCTTAGTCCGTGGGCTACAATGCTACATAATTAAAATTCTTATCTTTTAATATTTTAAATATCTTATCTTTTGATATTTTAAAAATCTTATCTTTTAATCCTTTAATTAAAAATATATTACAAATTCGTTGGTTTGAATGCCCTTAGTCCGTGGGCTACATAATTAAAATTCTTATCTTTTAATATTTTAAAATTCTTATCTTTTAATCTTTTAATTAAGAGTAAACTCTAATTTTGGTCCTTGTGGTTTACTAAAATCATTGACGGTGGGATCTAAGGTTTAATAACTCTAAAAATCGTCCCTATAGTTATCGTTTTGCTCTGAAAATGGTCTCCAATCACTAACTCTGTTAATTTTATCGGTTAGTGACAGCGGCATTTTAGTCTATTTACATTCCCCTATTCTCTTTTTATTTTAAAACACCTATATCGGCTTTATTTTAAAACACCTATATCGGCTGTGATGTCTTCATCCAAACCCTGGATCGGTCAATTGCATCTGCGAAGCTATTGGAGTGACGATTCGATTTCTTTATTAAATGTTTGGCTCAGCCTTAATTAAGGGAGCCCTTTCCTTTTCCTTTATTAATTGTTTCTGGCTATCCAGGTCCTATAAAAAGGGTGCTCCCATATGATTGAAGTAGGAATCACAATTCCAAAATCTTATTTAGTTTATTTCATGGTATCAGAGCTGGGATGAAAACCTAGAAGAATACGACAAACCACCATGGCTGGTGATGACGAAAAAGAAATTCCTCTAAAAATAGAGCCGAACTCACCCTTCTTTCTCGGTCCGCAAGATCGCCCTGGCGATTTCATAACCCCCACTCGTCTGAAAGGCGATAACTATGATGATTGGGCAGGAGACATTCAAACCGCGCTCAAGGCTCGCCGGAAATTCGTCTTCCTGGATGGAACAATCACAGTACCCGAAGCACCCTGCACTCAGGCGGACTGGAACACGATCAGCGCCATGCTCACATCATGGATCATGAACACAATCTCTCCCGAGGTAAAGTGTTATTTGTCTAAATACAGAGATCCAAGAAAACTTTGGGAAACCTTAAAATCAAGGTACGCTATCGTGAATGGCCCAAAGATTCAACAGTTAAAACTATCGATCGCCAAATGCGAACAAGCGAAAAATGTTCCCGTCGCTGAATATTTCGGGAAGCTATCTGCACTGTGGGAAGAATTGAATAATCAAGAACCCTTGATTGAGTGTAACTGTTGTGCTCAATGTACTGCCGAAAAACAACATGAAAAACGAAGAGAGAATGGCATGTTACACGAGTTTTTAATGGGATTGAACTCTGAGTATTATGGAAATCTGCGTACCACGATTTTGTCACAAGAACAACTGCCTTCTTTAGATCGAGCCTTTCAACTAGTTGTTCAAGAGGAAAGAGTGCGTTTGGCAAAGGAAACAACGATCGAAAAACCCATCGAGGCGGTAGGGTTCACGGTAGATGCCAACGAAGGAAGAAATCGGAGACGTGTGGATCGACCTGATCGATCACTGTTGACATGTTCTCATTGCAAAAAAACCGGACATGAGGCAACACAATGTTTTGAAATCGTGGGCTATCCTGAGTGGTGGACTGATCGCATAAAATCTGAGTGGTGGACTGATCAAGCAAGGAACGGAGGACGGGGTAGAGGAAATGCAAGAACTAACGTCGCCACCGCATCATGGGCAGGGCAGAACGTGATCGCTGAACCACGGGTCTTCTCCGTAGAGCAGTGGAAAACTCTAGCGGGACTTATCGGCAATACAAAGGTTCCGAGTGATCGACTAAATGGTACGTTATATAATAAATTATGGATAGTTGATTCGGGAGCCACTCACCATGTAACAGGAAATGCCGCTTTGATGAAAAATATTCGAGAAATAGCCAATTGCCCGGTTGGTCTTCCAAACGGAAACTCTGTAGTTGCATCTCAAGAAGGAGACGTTCAACTAACAGATAAAATTACCCTCAAACATGTCCTCTTAGTGCCTCAATTGCACTGCAACTTGCTGTCTGTCTCTCAGTTAAATGATGATCTAAACTCCACAGTTCAGTTTGATTCTAGTATGTGTACTATACAGGACCATTTGAAGGCGCAGATTGGAACGGGGATTAGGAGCGATGGACTCTATTACTTTGGAAAAGGTGGCACGGTGCATCAAATATCAACCGATGAAACCACCTCAACCTTGGAGCTTTGGCATAGAAGAATGGGACATCCCTCCGAAAAAGTGTTAAATTTTTTGTTGCCAATTGTCAATTCCAAAAGTAGTTTAAAAACGCCTTGCAATGTTTGTTTTCAAGCTAAACATACGAGAGACAAATTTGTTTTGAGTACTAATAGAGCATCGCGTATTTTTGAGAAAATTCATTGCGATTTATGGGGACCGTACAAACACGTTTCATCATGTGGTGCTAAGTATTTTCTTACATTGGTTGATGACTATTCGCGATCAGTTTGGGTCTACTTAATGATCGACAAAACTGAAGTCTTTCAAACGTTTTTGTCCTTCGTTGCTATGATTGAGCGCCAATTCTCTCAGCAAATTAAAGTCGTACAAAGCGACAATGGAACAGAATTTAATAGTTTACACGACTATTTTCAGGCCACTGGAATTATATTTCAGACCTCGTGTGTTGGAACACCCCAACAGAACGGACGGGTAGAACGGAAACACAGGCATCTTCTAAATGTTGCACGGGCACTACTATTTCAAGCTAATCTTCCGGTGTATTTTTGGGGTGAAGGAGTTCTTACCGCCGCACATCTAATCAACCGAACTCCCTCCACATTGCTTGACAATAAAACGCCTTATGAGATTCTGTTTGATCACAGTCCACCATTAAACACCATTCGAACCTTCGGATGCTTGACGTTCGCTCATAACTTAAAATCAAAAAGTGACAAATTCTCCAGCCGAAGTCGCAAATGCCTTTTCGTTGGATACTCGTTCGGAAAGAAAGGGTGGAAGTTGTTCGATCTAGACACCAAAGAATTCTTTGTATCACGAGATGTTAAATTCTTTGAGGATATCTATCCGTTCCGCGACACTGAAGCAACCAACATTGATCCTTGCACCAGCGTCCCTTACACAGATAATGTCCACGATGATTTCGGGTATAACCAAGAAGAGATAAGTGATGATACCGTTGATTCATCTACAAAGCACTATGGGATTGATACGACCCAACAGGAGACAGATTTACCGCCTCCGAGTTTGGAGCCAGACTTATCATCTACGAGTCCAGTGGCTCAACCTGCTGCCACGGACGCCTCCATGCCTCATGATGAGTCTGCTACAACATCATCTACGAGTCCGGTGGCTCAACCTGCTGCCACGGACGCCTCTATGTCTCCTGATGAGTCTGCTACAACTACTCCGGCTACATCGACCGTGGACAACACTGATCTAGGACGAGTTTTACGAAACAAGAAGCCATCTGTACGACTAAAGGACTATGTCACTCACACCGTCATCGCAAATGGTAACTCAACTGTCTCCTCATCAAGTACACCTTATCCGCTGATTCACTATGTTCACTGCAACAAATTCTCGTTGCCTCACCAAAAATTTATCGCGGCTCTTACCACTGGCAATGAACCACGTAACTTTAAGGAGGCCATACAACACCCTGGTTGGAAGACATCCATGCAGCAAGAAATCCAGGCGTTAGAAGACAACGGTACGTGGACCCTCGAACCACTTCCTCCTGGCAAACGTGCATTAGGGTGTCAGTGGGTCTATCGCATCAAATACTTGTCCAATGGCGACATTGAACGCCTCAAATCTCGGCTAGTTGTTCTTGGTAATCATCAACAAGCCGGAGTAGATTATAACGAAACGTTTGCTCCGGTTGCAAAAATGACAACTATTCGCGCTTTCTTGGCCATTGCCGTCGCTAAAAACTGGGAGTTGCATCAAATGGATGTTCAGAATGCATTTTTGCACGGAGATCTTAAGGAAGAAGTGTTTATGAAACCTCCTCCGGGTTTTGCTAGCTAAAATCCAAATTTGGTATGCCGACTACGAAAATCCTTGTATGGCCTCAAACAGGCTCCTCGGTGTTGGTTTGCAAAACTTGTAACCGCCTTAAAGGACTATGGATTTTTACAGTCCTATTCGGATTACTCACTTTTCACGTACACACGCAAGTCGGTCCAGATAAATGTTCTCGTATATGTCGATGACTTGATCATCTCAGGGAATGATTCTGCAGCCATTCGGGCCTTTAAAGCCTATCTAAGTGATTGCTTCAAAATGAAAGATCTTGGATCCTTAAAGTACTTTCTCGGCATCGAAGTTGCTCGAAGCTCCACTGGTCTCTTTTTGTGCCAAAGGAAGTATACACTCGACATCATTGCCGAATCTGGCCTTCTGGGTGCCAAACCCTCAGGCGTACCAATCGAGCAAAATCATCAGCTCGGTCGCGCCACAGGTCAGCCTCTCACTAATCCCGAATCTTATCGCCGTCTAGTTGGACGCCTTATTTATCTTGCGGTCACTCGCCCCGACCTCGCCTATGCGGTTCATATTCTCTCCCAGTTCATGCAAGCACCTCGTCAAGAACATTTTTTATTCTGCGCTACGGGTCGTCCGCTACTTAAAAGGAACTCCTGGTCAAGGAATTCTGTTACGCTGCGATAGTAACTTAACCTTAAGTGGTTGGTGTGACTCAGACTGGGCAACCTGCCCTGTTACTCGACGCTCGCTTTCCGGCTGGCTTGTCTTCCTTGGTCACTCCCCGATTGCATGGAAAACAAAGAAACAACAAACAGTTTCTCGATCCTCCGCTGAAGCCGAATATCGATCGATGGCAAATATCACGTGTGAACTCAAATGGTTCAAAGGCTTGCTCTTAGACCTCGGCATTCATCATCCACATGCCATTCCTCTCTTTTGTGATAGTCAATCTGCTCTACACATCGCTCACAACCCGGTATTTCACGAGCGTACAAAACACATTGAAGTGGACTGCCACTTTGTTCGGGATGCTATTCAAGATGGCATGCTCGATCCATCGTTTGTTACTACTGACACTCAACTTGCAGATATCTTTACTAAAGCTCTCGGCAAGGCTCAATTCGACACTCTGCTTGCCAAGTTGGGCATTGTTAATCCACATGCTCCAACTTGAGGGGGGTATTGGAGTGACGATTCGATTTCTTTATTATTTCTTTATTAAATGTTTGGCTCAGCTTTAATTAAGGGAGCCATTTCCTTTTCTTTTATTAATTGTTTCTGGCTATCCAGGTCCTATAAAAAGGGTGCTCCCATATAAATGAAGTAGGAATCACAATTCCAAAATCTTATTTAGTTTATTTCAGAAGCGTTATGCACATGATACATTGTGGGTGTGCTTGGACAATGGACTAAGACTGCTCCATCCATTTATGCCATTTGTTACTGAATAATTGTGGCAGCGACTTCCTGTACCACAACACTATACAAGGCAAAATTCTATCATGATATGCGATTACTCGTCAATTGTGGAGGTTAGATAGCAAAACACCCTGATTTTTTATTCAATAATTCTAAGCTCAGATGATGGAAAAGTGTGATACTGCTGTTCTGTTTTATCGCTTACAGTGCTGGACAAATGAAAGGGTAGAATATGAGATGGGTATGGTAGAGTCTGCAGTGAAATCACTCAGATCAATCAGGGCAAACCTACGGGATCATGTCTATTTCTGGATAGGGATTTCGTTAAAATCTGCTGGAGCTGTGTTTGTGTTTGAGGGTTGCTATTGTTGAAACCCATGAACAAGTACCGGAGAGTAGTCGGCCGGCTTTGGGTTGTTTTGGGTTGAAATTGTTCAAAATGGTTTAACCTGTGATGATTGAAGACTGGAATCACGCACATTAGCACAGGGAGAATGACCCACTTCCATGGCTGCTTGGACCTTCTTTTCGTCTCTGTGAGATCTCATCCCGGTGGTTTTGTTTATGTGTGTGGAGGGAAAAGAAAGAGGGTCACCGGAGGGGAAGGAGGAGTAATGGTTTGGCCATGGCTAGCTTGGCTGACGGTCGGGAGCTTGGCCGATGATGAGTTATTTTAAGGGTATATATCATATAGGTGTATGTATATTAATATAGTTGCAGGTGTGAGCTGCAGGTGAGTGATGATGATGAATTGATGATGGTATTTATATAGTATTATATATAGAGTGAATGACGTTTTTGGTCTTTGTCGATAAAAAGAACCAAAATTAAATGTAGACAAAAAATAAAAGAGTAAACTACAACTTTGGTCCTTGGTGTATACTAAAATCACCGAAAGGGGTCCCTAAACTTCAAAAACGACATTTTTCGTTCCTGGTCTCCTTATTTTGCTCTGAAAATGGTCCCTGCTACAGTAATTCCGTTAAAAGCCCAGTTAAGTCCCAGTTAAGTCAGGGGTAAAATGGTCTTTTTACTTTATTTATTTATTTTTCTATTAAAATAAAATAAAATAAGAATATATTTTATATATTTATATTATACATATATATATATATATATATATTATATATATACACAGTGGTGGAGAAACCACCATCACCACTCCACCACCATTTAACTGCTACTTTTCGCAAGCCATACATGGTGACAAGTTGTTCTTCATCGAAGCTTTCATGGAGATGTTAATGAGTTTTGAATTTTAAGGGTGTTTATATCAATAAGTTCACTTCAGATCAGTTGGCTTAAGCATTTGGAACACAAATCAATTTTCAGAATCAAGTTTGGTTGAGAAATCAACGAGTTTCATTCTCGCCGGAGCTTTCGCCGGAAAACCGAGTTTCACCGGAAAATCGAGTTGTGACCATGGTTTTGACATAAATCCTTCATACATCGATTCGTCACCACCTACACTCAAACCCACAGCTCCGACCGTCTTCTCCGGCGACCACACCACCTCCGACCGTCTTCTCCGGCGACCACACCACCTCCGACCGTCTTCTCCGACAACCATACCACCTCCGTCATCATCCTCACCCTCACCCCCTCTTTCAACCCCACCTTCCACCACCTTCCCATCATCCCCCAAAACACAAATACACCCACAAATCCAGTAATGAACCTTCTTTACCTATTTGCATTCAATCCAAATACACCCACAAATCCAGCAATGAAGAAGTTGTATTCTTCTTCTTCTTGCTGCAATGACTTAATCTACTCATACAAACAAGCTATAGCTAATAATATTTCTTCTAACTTGGATCAAAATAATATAACAAGAAGTTGCAGCAAGTATTTACTTTTCCTCAATATAGAAACACACACGCACACACACCAGGTGTAACCTCATCACAGCAACATCTTCATTACTGGATCGAAAAGGTCTGGTGGAGAAACAGTGTATATATGTATATATATATATATAGGGAAATTAATTAAAATACCCAAAGTTTGACCAACTGTTACCGAAATACCCAAAAAAAATTTCATTTTGCAAAAATACCCAAAATACCCGCGATGGATCCCGCGATCGCGGGCTAGGGCTGACGTGGCACGTACTTTGGGTACAAATGCCCCGCGAAGCCCCTCAACTTTGGCCGCGGTGCACTTTTGGTCCCTGCCCGTGATCGCAGCCCGCGATGGACCAAAATTTTCACTTTTGGTCCCTGAAAATTTTCACTTTTGGTCCCTGAAAATTTACACTTTTGGTCCCTGAAAATTTACACTTTCAGCCCCTGTACTTAGACGAATCTTGCATGCTTTTACTGTTTTTTTCCACAATTATTGTACTTTGAAGACCGATTTGTGGTTGAAATTCATTTGCATGTTTGAGATTTCATCCATAAATATCAGTAGTATGCAATTCACAATTCACACTTCCTCTTGCTTTCTTTCTTGATTTCTCTCTTGCTTTCTTTCTTTGAATTGATTTCTCTCTTCTCTCATTTCATCCACAAATGGCATCGTCATCAAACCCTAAGTCTACTCCTGAAAAAATGCCACCTCAAATCGAGGTCGCCATAGCAAAAAAGGAAAAGGAGATAGATGAACTAACAGAAGAGTGGAAAAAAATTATGGACAGGAAGGCAGTCCATTTGAGAAAGATCGAAGAGGAAGACAGGGAGATCAAAAGGATGAAAGGGGATATAAAAGCTCGGGAGGCTCGTGTTCGTCGAGAACAAGAAGCAATTCACCATATTCTGCAAGACTTCGCAATTATTCAAGCGAAGGTAAACGAGAAGCAAGCTTGGATTGATGAAACTAAATCAATTTTTAAGTAGGTGGTGGTTATATTTTTTTTTGTTTTGTATTTTTTTTACTGTGTTGTTATTTGTATTTTTTTTACTGTGTTGTTGTTTTGTATTTTTTGTTGTTGTTAATTTCTCTGAAAAGTAGTTTTTAAGCCGTTGAACCACGGTTAGGTTGGATACATCATGCAAGGTCAAGTCAGAGGTTACCTCATTCGTGGGCCTACTTCTCTTGTAGAATATATGAAAACCCTCAACTCATTTGCTAAAGTGTGTGCGGGTTGTGGTATACAATGGCCATACGTGGTTGCAAAAGCAGAAGCCGTTGAAGAAGGGTCAGAAAGATTGAAGATGAAGAGCTTGTTGGATGGAATACAAACTAGCTGTGTTATCAATGTTCATTTAGAAGCATATGTATGTGTGTGTATATATATAATATGAAACGGGGTTTTGACAAGTTGGTATCACTGGACTCATTTAAGAATTGTGAAAATGGGTATTTGACGAATGATGATTCATGTGTGTTTGGAGCTGAAGTGTTTTAAACACACATGAATCATCATTCGCCAAATACCCATTTTCACAATTCTTAAATGAGTCCAGTGATACCAACTTGTCAAAACCCCATTTATAAACAATTCTACCTTCTCCTATTGCCATTCACGATATCTATAAACACATTCAAATAATAATAATTTAAAACGATTTAATGAATTAGTTAATATATGATTATTATGTTAATGCGATAGGAGTGTAAAACAAAATTGAAAAAAAATATGAGATGTACCATAAATTAAATAATTAACTATAATGGTGTAATTTGTTAAAATTAAAACGTATCTAATATGAATATATAAACAGACATGTGTACTCAGAGTTAACATTCACTGCCATGGATGTAAGAACAAGGTCAAGAAAATACTAAGAAAAATTGAAGGTCTCCTATTTTCTTTATGTGTGTAAATATATAATACAAATATATATATATATATATATATATATCATTTACAAACTAGCTGTGTTATCAATGTTCATTTAGAAGCATATGTATGTGTGTATATATATCATTTACAAATCAGTGTTTAGATCAACAATATCATATGGGTTTGTTCCATATGGTTCATGCTGTGACGGGCCCGGGGTGTGACTGACAGAATGTCTCCTTGGCACGGTTGAAGGGGCGGGATTTGGACACTCTCCACGAGTGTGTCCTACGCATTGGCACCGAGTACATCTTCGTTGTATCGAACTTTCACCACGTGATGGACGTCAGTCGTTCTTTCTCGGTCTCCCGGCCCTGTTCTTATCCATTAAAGGTGGATAGCATGGTGGAAGCGGGTCGGGTGGATACACCCATGCTGCAGGGGGTCCAGCTGGGTTTATTACCTCCACGTATGTTTTCCGGTAATATTCGGACGTGAAGAAAGGTACAGCCAAGTCGCTGCAATCTGTACGACCCATATATGTTGCTGCAGCGATGGCATGGCCGCATGGTAACCCAGATTTATCCCATTCGCGACACGAACAAAGGTGGTCTTCCATATTCACAATCGCGTTAATATAGTCATCGTGCACCTCGTACTTCCCATACCCGATTGCTCTTACCGGCCATGTCGCCGCACGACGCGCCCTGTACTGAACGATATTCTCCGCCGTTGGTGTGAGTGCATTTTGTATCTTAGCTCCTTTTAGGCGTCGAATTTGGTACCACTCTTGTTGAAAGGCCAGAAAGTAGTCCATAAGATTAACAATCGGACATCTACGCGCAAAACGGGAGAGTGCATTCACAGACTCTGCACTATTCGAGGTCAGAATGTCATACCGTTGTCCAGGAAAATGGGCCGCGGACCACCTCTCCGGTCCAGCATCGTCAAAGACTTTGGCTGCTTCCTTGACACTGTATCGTAGCATATTCATGTACTTGTTAAACTCCCGATCCGTATATGCTCTGCATGCCGCCCAATAGACATCCTTGTAGGTGGTAATACGTTTGTCCTTGGATTTGGCGTTCATCTCCAAATGTCGACAGCATATGGCGTGAGGGGCGTTTGGGTACATGGCAGAGATTGCGGCGCTTATGGAAGGAGCCCTGTCAGACATAAACACCAACCCTTGCGGGTCTTCGATAGCTTGTCTCAACATGGACAGAAACCAAGTCCACTCGTCCCCGGTTTCGGACTTGCCTACGCCGAAAGCTACTGGAACGATGGAGTTATCCCCGTCCATGGCAACCGCCAGGAACATCATACCCAAGTAACGGCCCTTTAAATGGGCTGCGTCTATTATCAGGACACGACGTAGATTTTCCAGAAATGTGCGGATCTGCAAAAACATAGGTTAAAATGTTATAGTTTATAATGTGTAAATGTTATAGTTTATAATGTGTAAACATATGACGTGTTAAAATACGTACCGCGGGTCCAAGGGCCACGAAGCACATCTCAAACCGTCCACGTGAATCGGTCCGTAGCTGCGTGACAGTACCAGGGTTCTGCAGCTGCAAATTATATAAATATGTCGGGATTCGTTCATACGACTCCTCGAACGTGCCTCTCACCATAAACAGTGCATGGCAGCGCGCACGCCACGCTTGGTGGTAATCAATCGTGACGCCGAACTGCCGGTGAACGTCGTGGACGATGTCCTTTGGACGCAATGACCTGCTAACATCAAGAAATTTGTTTTTCAGGATCGCACCCAAAGTCTTTTTGCCGGCTTGTTTGTGGTGGGGATTAAGTTGCGTCCTCGTACAAGTGTGTACGTCGTGCAACTTTCTAATCATTATCGCCCCTCCTTTGGGACCCGTGTGAATCGCGTACAACCTCCACTCACACTTTTCTCTAGCACATTCAACTACGTATTTGCTTTTGTCAGATGCCCGCACGCGACTTTGGAAACCCTCTTCCAAGAACTTGAGTCCGATCTGACTTGCTAAGAGATCCTTCGAATCGAATATCTGACCTGCTGTTAAACTTTCACTGCGAATATAAGGTGTAGGTTCGTAGCTTTGTGTCTGGGTATGGGAGTCTGGAAGAATAGGGGGCATATCAAAAAAGTCATTTATCTGACTACATGATTTTCTACTAGGGGTATATTCTTCGTGATCATCATTATTGGTGTCTGATCTGTCTATTTCAGAATTACCCGTTCTGAAAACGTGGGTTTCGTCATCAGCAACTCCAGCAGTACGCCATTCGTGTGGTTGTGGTGGTTGTTATTGTTGAGAATCAGGCTGCTCTATTTGTTGAGAATCAGGATGCTCTATTTGTTGAGAATCACCCTCCTCGTCACCGTCGTCGTCACCGTCGTCGTCACCGTTGTCGTCACCGTCGGATACGCCGGGATACACAAAGAGTAATGGGGGTCTTTCTGAATCGACTGCAAGGTGCAGAAAAGTAGAGATATCCCCATCGTTGGATAAATCCACAAATGACCCATCGCCATTTTTAAATACTAACTTGCAAATATCAGAAGAGTTGATTCCACATTTTGCATGGCGTATGCAACAAACTTCTGATAAGTGTAGTTTACTGACACTTTTACACCATGCTTAGATTTATAAGCAAAATTCCACTCATTGTTATCTTGCACCCATTCACCATCAAAACAGAAATATAGCTTAGCTTTTGCAACAGATGAACTCATTTTTTCAGTTGTATCTCAAACACAAACAATGAAATCGTTGTGTGGGGATTATGGCTTGAATTTTACGTCTATTTATCAATGAAACAACCAACATATCAGAAAACCAATCTCTCATTTCATCCACAAACTGGTATTCCAAAAACATTGATTTAACATTGATTGAAACATGCAAATGAATTTCAACCACAAATCGGTCTTTAAATTGCAATAATTATGGAAAAAAACAGTAAAAGCATGCAAAATTCGTCTAAGTATAGGGGCTGAAAGTGTAAATTTTCAGGGACCAAAAGTGTAAAATTTCAGGGACCAAAAGTGTAATTTTTTGGGCCATCGCGGGCAGGGACCAAAAGTGCACCACGGCCAAAGTTGAGGGGCTTCGCGGGGCATTTGGCCCCAAAATACGTGCCACGTCAGCGTATCCCGCGATCGCGGGACCCCATCACGGGTATTTTGGGCATTTTTGCAAAGTTGAAAAATTTTAGGGTATTTTGGTAACAGTTGGTTTGACTTGGGGTATTTTACTTAATTTCCCTATATATATGTATATGTATATATATAATATAAATATAATATAATATATAAAACTCAGTGTATATGGTGGTGGGTTAAGATAGGTGGTGAAGAAGAAGGTGGCTTTATGTATCTATATAATATATATATATATATATAAAATATAAATATATAAAATATAAAATATATTTTTATTTTATTTTATTTTAATAGAAAAATAAATAAAAAAGTAAAAAGACCATTTTACCCCTGATTTAACTGGGATTTAACTAGGTTTTTAACGGAGTTACTGTAGCAGGAATCACTTTCAGAGCAAAATAAGGAGACCAGAGACTATTCTTGCACTTATTGAAGATATGGGACCACTTTCGGTGATTTTGGTATACACCAGGGACCAAAATTGTAGTTTACTCAAAATAAAATGAAAAATAACAAAAACAATAAAAAGACATAAATACCCTTTTCTTTAACGATTTTTTTTAACATAGTTAGTGACGGGGGACCATTTTCAAAACAAAACGATAACCACGAGGACAATTTCTATAGTTATTAAACCTTAGGTCCCACTTTTAAAGAATTCAGTAAACCACTAGGACCAAAATTAGAGTTTACTCTTTAATTAAAAATATATTACAAATTCGTGGGTTTGAATGCCAGTCTACGGATATAAATCAAATTTATATTTTATTTCTAATATATTTCTAATTTGAATGCTCTTAGCCCACGGATTTCTTTAAGGCATCCACAGATTTTTTTAAGGCAAATATTCAAGACCTACGAATTTCTTTAAGGCATCCAATGGACTCCCACGGCTCATGAGGGGCGAATTTGTGCATTTTGAAACAAAATCCCCGGGCCACGGATTAGCCCACGGATTTTCAGGGTATTCTGGTTAATTGGAAGAGAGATAAGGCAAATGGATGAAAGATTGGTCAACTAAGGGCATTTCAATTAATTTCCCTTTATTTTATTATCCATCACATAATGCCAAAGATAACTATAATTTTTTTTAAGAAGTATATATAGATAAATTAGCAAAAATACATAAAAACGCTTGATTAAGGTGTCGTTTACTCGAACACTTACCCGTTAAACGCTTATCGATAAAATCTAACATCACTTACTTAACGGGTAAGATTTTAGTCCACCAAAACGGCATTGTATGTACAGTTTACCCGGTAAGCTAAACCATGGTAAGATTCTTGGTCCTTTCGGTAACGTTTGGTACGCAAATTGGATGGGACGGGATGGGACGGGACTGGACTGGAGGAAATAACTTTAATCTAGGTTACGTTGGAAAAAATGGGTATTTTAGTAATCTTATGTTTTAGTCCCATGTTGTTCCACCTATTTTGGTGGAACAAATTTTTTTAAGTTTTATCCCATGAAAACTTGTTTTTGTCCCATGTTGTCCCATCAGATTTTTGTCCCATGGTATACCAAACATTAGACTATTTTTTTGTCTTGTCCCATCCCATCCAGTCCGCGTACCATATTCATCCAGTAAGATGATGTGACTTGGTAAGCGTAACGTCTTAAATATCTATATCAATCGTACACTTATATTTTATAATAATATCAATCAATTTTTTATATAATTATAACCAAATCAACTATTATGAAAGATTAATTTAAAGTGAATCGACGAGAAGCATAACAATTCGACTTTGAAAATATCATTAACTAACTATCTGTTGATAACAGATATTATGTAGTTCAATTAAAATTAGAGAAAATAATATAATCGTGATTAAGAAAGTATAAATAATTTGATATACTATACTAAAATATTTGCATATTTATATTTTTGAAAAAGATTCGAACTCATAATCCAAAAGCCAGTTGATAAGTGATATCTTTTTTCCAAGTAATTAAATATTTTATGATAATTCTAAGGGTGTTTCGTTGACAAAATGTAATTTGATAGAATTGTAATTCGTCGAAGAAATTCGACTTTGAAGTAAAAATTGATATGAAATTGCAAAAACAAAATCACGACAATTTAGTGATTATTTGTATCAAATCCCATACTAATTTCAACAAATCTCATACTAAGCACGACACATTAATTCGTATATTTATGATATTTAATAGTATAATTAAATTCAAAAATATTAATATTGAGCTCATTTCGAAGGTATTGACGAAACGATTACAATGGTATAATTTGTAGAAAAATAGAAATGTTTTTAATGCATTTTAGTTCATATACATTATTTATGTTTATATGATAAAAGTCTAAAAATAAAAAAATAAAAAATAATAGATTAAAAGTAAACTATATACCTAATTATAATGGTAGTAAATGTAACGTATAAATTAAAAAAATTGAATTAATGAGAGATTTAAAACTGAGTGAATGTGAGTGTGCTAATTGAACTTTTAATGTAAAATGCGTCCAGATACATGTTTATGCGAGAAAATACTGAAGTCGACTCATCAGAAGACAGCACGTGACATGCTAGTTACTTATTTATTATATGTATAGTTTTATATTATTAACTAGCTTTAACTATATTTTTATGTGAAAGAAAAGTTTCATCAAACTGGGAAAATATATAAAATAGTTTCATAGGAATGAAAAGAAATATATGAAACTATATAAAAACACAAATATATGAAACAATATCATCAAAAAAATGAATGATATGAACCATTTTCATCAAAATAAACAATTTCATTAAACAATTTTATCAATAAAACCTTTGAAATCCAGAGTTTACAAAATTTACACGATTTTTTTTACAAAATAGTGCGTCTCTCTCTCTCTCTCTCTCTCTCTCTATATATATATATATATATATATATGTCATATGTCAACCATTTTGTAAACTTTTTTTTTCGTGTAAACTTTGGATTTTATAGGTTTTCTTGATGAAAATGTTTCGTGAAATTGTTTATTTTGATGAAATTGTTTCATATCATTCATTTCTTGATGATATTATCTCATATATTTATGTTTTTATGTAGTTTCATATATTTTTTTTCATTTTTATGAACCTGTTTCATATATTTTCTTAGTCTGATATTTTTTTTTCGTTTTTACTTAGAAAACACAAATATATGAAACAATTTCATCAAGAAATGAACGATATGAAACACTTTTATCAAAATAAACAATTTTATGAAACAATTTCATCAAGAAAACCTATGAAATCCAAAGTTTACACACATTTAGAGGTTTACAATTTATTATCCCTATATATATTATATATATATATATAGAGAGAGAGAAGAAGGTTCAGACGAGGAGCGTACCTATTTACGAGAAACGCGAGGCGACCTGGTTCACGAGTCGCGTGGAAGTCGCCCGAATCACATGTGATTTTAGGCGTGAATCACATGTGATCCACTACATGGGCGAAAGCCCCCCGATCAGGTGTGAATCACATGTGATTCAGTACATGGACGGTGCTCCTCGCGTTTTCTTAAATTGTTACGCTCCTCATTTGAACCCGCCTCTCTCTATATATATATATTGAGAATCCAGTAAAAAAAATATTCAAAGAATGTATATATCAATACATATATTGCATGTATAAGATTTTAATGGATGTAATTAGATGCGTACTCTTCCACATATTATTATAAAAAAATTATTACTATTTATTGATCATCGTTTAACTGATTTATCATATAAAAAGTATAGCTATAATAATATATTTATCAGAAGATGTGGATCAGGTGAAAAATGTCATTTAAATCGTTGATCATGGTGAAAAGCGTGAGAAGTATTTTTAAACCGTTGATCACTTTTAATCAAATACACTTCCATGAATTGCGACTTAAAAGAAAGTTGATTCGGTGCATCTTATCTTGGTACATCTCATCCTAATGTTCGTTCATTTCACATCCAACAATTGACAACCACTTTCACACTTCTTATTAAATTTGATACTTATCACCAAAACCCATATGTATTTTGTATTGGATTCATATTTTAGGAACCTGATTTTACAAGTTTTGTTCCGAGAAAATAAACGTACTAGTACGATGCTGCAAAGGAAAACCATTTTTTTTAATTCACCAAAATAAAACTCTGTAAATAGATTTTCTTTTGAATAGAGTAAATTGCATTTTTGGTCCCTGTGGTTGTGCGATTTCTTTGAAAGGAGTACCTGAACTTCAATAACTCAAATAGTGGTTCCTGATTTATGCGATTTTGTTCCAAATCCAATCCCTGGTCACTAACCCTGTTAAAAAGGTCCGTTAGTGCCAGAGGTAATTTCGTCCATACCCCTTTCAGGTACTCCTTTTAAAGAAACCATATAACCACACATGTACCAACAATGGAATTTACTATTTGTTCTATTTTGATTTCAAAGTTACATTTCATATCCCTGTAATTATTTACTTAGTTTAATTTATACCTTTTACTTTTCTAATTTTAATTTTACACATTCATCATATTAACACATATAATCGTATATTAACTAAAATACGTTAAAAACACGTTTTAATTTTAACAAGTTACACCATTATAATCGTCTCATCGATACCTTCGAAATGAGTCAAATATTAATGTTTTTTGATTAAATTATGTTAAAAATTACGGTTTAACATATCATATTAACATACATAATTATGTTAAAATATGTTAAGGAGTTTGATATATATATATATATATATATATATATACACACTAGTTATTTACCTGCTGTAATGCAGCGAGACGTATAATCCAAATAATTTGACGATTTAATCAATTAAATCAAAAAATATTCTATATTGAGCTCATTTTGAAGATATCGACGATACGATTATAATGATGTAACTTGTTAAAATTAAAACATATTTTTAACGTATTTTAGTTAATATACAATTATATGTGTTAATATGTCAAATTAACTTGTTACACTTTTATTATATTAACACATATAATCGTATATTAACTAAAATACGTTAAAAAAATATTTTTAATTTTAACAAGTTACACTATTATAATCGTATCCTCGATATCTTCAAAATGAACTCAATATAGAATATTTTTTGATTTAATTGATTAAATTGTCAAGTTATTTGGATTATACGTCTCGCTGCATTACATCGGGTAAATAACTAGTATATATATATGTATATATATATAGAGAGAGATAGAGAGGAATGTTTAAACGAGGAGCGTACATATTTAAGAAACGCGAGGAGCGCCTCCATGTACTGGATCACATGTGATCCACTACTGCCGAAAAATTCGGGTAGCGCGCGACCTGGTTTGCGAGTCGGCCAAGTCGCCCGGATCACATATGATTTTAGTTGTGAATCACATGTGATCCACTACATGGGCGGAAGCCCCCCAGATCAGTTGTGAATCACATGTGATTCGGCAGTAGTGAATCACATGTGATTCGGTACATGGAGGCGCTCCTCGCGTTTCTCTTAAATAGGTACGCTCTTCGTTTGAACCCGCCTATATATATATATCGAACTCTTTAACATATTTTAACGTAATTATGTATATTAATATGATATGTTAAACCGTATTTTTTAACATAATTAAATCCAAAAACATTAATATTGGGCTCATTTAGAATGTATCGATGAGACGATTATAATGGTGTAACTTGTTAAAATTAAAACGTGTTTTTAACGTATTTTAGTTAATATACGATTATATGTGTTAATATGATGAAGGTGTAAAATTAAAATTAGAAAAGTAAAAGGTATAAAGTAAACTAAGTAAATAATTACAGGGATATGAAATGTAACTTTGAAATCAAAATAGAACAAATAGTAAGTTCCATTTTTGGTACCTGTGGTTATATGGTTTCTTTAAAAGGAGTACGTGAAAGGGGTATGGACGAAATTACCCCTGGCACTAACGGACCTTTTTAACAGGGTTAGCGACCAGGGACTGGATTTGAAACAAAATCGCATAAATCAGGGACCACTATTTGAGTTATTGAAGTTCAGGTACTCCTTTCAAAGAAATCGCACAACCACAGGACCAAAAATGCAATTTACTCTTTTGAATATAATACAATTTAGAGTAAACTACAATTTTCGTCCCTGAGGTTTACTACTTTCTACGAAAATCGTCCATAAACTTCAATAAGTCTAAAAAACATCCCTGACGTTATGGGTTTCGCTTTGAAAGTGGTCCCTGCTCACTAACTCCGTTAAAAAACTCAGCTAAGTCAAGGGTATTTTCGTATTTTTACACTTATTTTTGTCTTTTCTGTTAAAATAAAATAAAATAAAATAAAAATAAAAGTATTTATATTTTATATATTTATATTATATATATACACACATATACATATATATACAACACCCCGTGAACCCCCTTCGTCAGCCCTCCAACCAACTCCCGACCTACTCTGGTCACCATCTTCGGCGATGGTCCGACCACCACCTTCACCCGTGACCGAATTGTGGTGTGGGATTGAAGGCGACTGACAATGGTTTGAATTTGAATTTGAATTTGAATCCAAAATGCACAACCCATGATGTTCTGCAAAGTTGCTAGGATCCATTCTTCTAAAAATGGGAGTATTTGGAACAGCCCCAAATAAGCCATTATTAGAAAGATTACAGACCAAGAGGCTCACTAACTGCCCGATCGATGCAGGAATTTCCCCCGTCAAGTTATTTATTAACAAATCTAGTTTCCGGAGCTCTTTCAAATGTGAACGCTTAGTTGGGATGCCACCCACCGGAAGGTTTTCGAAAAGATGAAGCAGACTGAGGTTTGTGATCTGGCCCAACTTTTTCGGGATAACCCCAGTTAAATGGTTTTCAGAAAGATCGATCTCAACTAACTTTAAACAATTTCCTAGTTCTTTCAGAATTGTACCATTTAACTGGTTTGTATACAGGTACAACTTCTTGAGTTGTGTAAGCTTACCAATTTCTTCTGGAATGCTTCCAGAGAATGAGTTTGCATGAAGTGAAAGCAATTCCAAACTGCTGAAATTCCCGATTTCAGGAGGAATTTCGCTGGATAAAGTATTTTGCCAAAGAACCAAACTAGTTAGATTCTTGATCTTTGAAAGCTCTCTAGGAAATGGACCATTTAAATTATTCTGTGTTAACCCAAAAACCTGCAAGTTTTCACATTCGCCAATTTCACTAGGAATCGGGCCCAATAAAGAATTTACACCTGCCCTGATTATTTTAAGCTGTTTCAATCTACCAATGGATTTGGGAATCATCCCAGTGAGGTTATTACTGTAAACAACAAGCTCTTCTAATGATACCAATTTCCTAATGTCATCAGGGATTTGACCCCCCAATATAATTTTCACATAAGGAGAGCACTTTTAGGGAGGAAATTGTGCAGAGTTGAGTGGGGAAATCATCGTGAAATCTATTTGTGCAGAGGTCTAAAACCTCCAAATGTTGACAGGAAGCTAAACCATCAGGAATGGGACCAGATATGATGTTTTTGGACATGTTTAGCTCAGTTAAAAGCGAAAGCTTACAAATGGTTGACGATAAAGAGCCAGATAAATTAAGGCCATGGAGGTTTATAGAAGTTACCTTATGATCAATGGTACATCCTATACCAATCCAAGCACAAGGAAACGAATCAGATGGATTCCAATTATGAAGATTGCTATTTGGGTCAGCAAGAGAGAGTTTGAACTCCAAAAACACAACACCCTCCTCCTTTATCGAATGAACAAGGATAACAATCGATAACATAAGCAGCGTGAAGGCCCAAAAATGTTTTTCGAGATCAAGATTCATATGGGTTGGCATATTTGAACACCAAGCAATGAGAAAAGAAGAAAGGGTATAAGCAAAGAAAGAAATGAATTGAGTTCTGGTTTTAACAGGAAGAAAACCCAATTGTGGTGTGGTTCGAACCATCACGATGAAGAAGGAGGAGAGGAAAGGGGGAAGGGTTGTGGCCGGTTAAAATCTTGCCGTAGATGGTGAGTTTTTCCGGTTAGATGGTCACCGGATTATTGCTCGTGGGATGAAAATTGTAGTTTACTTTATAAATTATATAAAATAAAATACTTTATTCTTATTTTATTTTATTTAGACAGAAAAAGACAAAAATGGGTAAAAAGACGAAAGTACCCCTCACTTAACTGAGTTATTTAATGGAGTTAGTGACCAGGGACCACTTTCAAAGCGAAACCCATAACGTCAGGGATGATTTTTAGACTTATTGAAGTTTAGGGACGATTTTCGTAGAAAGTAGTAAACCTCAGGGACGAAAATTGTAGTTTACTCTACAATTTATTATATAGAGAATTATAGATTTGGCCCCTATGATTATATGAAATTTTGGATTGGGTCACTTAAACAAATTAATTACTGATATGGTCATTGTGGTTTCATTTTTATTATGGATTGGGTCCCTACATCTAACACCCTTAACCAACACTCCTTTAAGTCAAGGACATTTTTGTCTTTTTATGTTTGTTATATTATATTTATTTATATATTTTATGTATATAAAAGCGTGCAAAAGAACGGACTCACCAAGTCACCGGTAGTTCGGTCGGCGATCGGCCCACTTCTCCAATCACAGATGAGCCCACAATAAACTGGTGATGCTTTTTTTTTTGGTTCTTCTCTTTTACATATTCACATACAAAAAAAATATGCATTTGTTCCTAAAGAGAACCAAAACCAGATATTCTTATCTACAATCGAAAACCAACTTCACAATCAAAACCCTAATCACCAGTTCTTTAACTCCAAAAATCCATGGATGCAACAACCATAAGTTAAATCTAGAAAACACACATGAAAACATAAATAAAAACACAAATAAAAACTTGAAGCATTACTTTCGGGTTTGTTAATCGTTGCCAATGACGTGTTTTTGTTGAATTTTAAGGGAATGTTGAATCCACCATTGATGAATCTCGATCCAAAATCGAGGAATCTCGACCTCTTCTCTCTATTCTAAACTCAACGAATCTCGATCCTCTTATCTCTGTTCGAAGCAAACTTAATCTCAATCCAAATTCATGAATGCTAGACTCAGACTCAACGAATGCTCGAACAAATCCCTAATTTCTTAATCGTCTTCTCCTTGTTTGAAACCCAGTGAGTCTCGATTTAAATCTGGTTTTGTTGCCTACTTTTCTCGATTTGCATCTGGTCTTGTTTCCTACTTTTGTGAGTCTGAACGAATGGGTAAAGATTTAACATGGGGGCACTTCTAGGTGGTGGCACACGGTAACCAGTGACGAGTGTGCTTCGTGGTGGTGTTCTCGGATGGTTGGCCGGAGATAAGGAATAGCCAGAGGAAAAGGTGGGATCCGATGGTGTCAGACGACGGTGATATTGTGGCAGGGGAAGGAAGCAATTAAAACAAATTGTATACTGCATATATAAATTATATGGTTTTTGATTTTTTTAAAACAAAAAGATAAAAAGACCAAAAGACCCTTGACTTAATAGTCTTAAAATAAAGCAAGTTAGGTTGAGGGATCCAATTCGCAACATGTAACACCCTAAAAACAGGGCCAATTTAAACCTTGAATAATACACAAGTTATGATCATAAAACTTCAAACTTTGATAACCTGAGGATCAATTGTATAGGTTTTATATACAACGCATCTAACTCAAATAACCTATTAATCTAATCATACATCATAATCAGATTAACTAAGTTATCTAGCCTTTGTCCCAAAAACATCAAAAGAATAGCTAGATCCTCCGTCATCTCTAAGTTTGAATCTTTCCAAAAGTTCTCATCACACATCCCTGCTTACTTCCCGGAGCTTGTACCTGGTAAGAAAACTCAACTTGAAATATTAGGCTTTCGCCTAGTGAGAACATTCGTTTCAATAATAACATTTGTAAAATCAATGTAAACAAGTTACTACAAACCTGATTATTCCTTTTCTTACCGTACAACAACTCCTTTAACTACTGGGAATCTACCCCACTTCCATAATTATGACTAAGTCATCTAGCCATAATATTACTACCAAGAGTTTACCATGAATAATCCCATATTCAAGGTTAATACTCTTATTCAAGAAATTACAAGTCAAAACCTACCTATTTCTTAATCCGGAAGTAGAGATTACAAATTACTTTATGCCTATCTCTAATCTTCCTTTCATAATTTGGGAAATCTCTGATCTTCCCTATAAAAATGGAAATCTCCGATCTTCCATTCGAAATGAGAATTACAAATCAAAATCTGCCTATTCCACATTTCACGTCCTCCCCACCTCAGAATCAATGGCCCCAATGGGATTTAATATATCGTGATTCACAACTGGGCCCCCCGATGATTCAAGGTATACTCATCCCTAGAAATTACATCATATAGTCAATGGCTAGTAATCGGTTCCCATTAGACCATACTAAGTTGCCCCCGATGACTTGATGACAACTTCTAGCTAAAACAAACATAGTGCCTATGGATCCATTACACTTAATACATTCATGCCTAGCATCACACTAGTGGAATCTATAAGTCTAACATACTACCATTTAAATCGTACGTATGTTCAAGCTACCTGAATTACAATTTAAGTCCTAAATCGCACTTTTCCACGATCTACAGAATTGCCATTTCCAAAACAACCAAAAGAGTACGGATAATACAAGGCCTCTAGTTGCCTTAACTATCAGATTCTTAAGCCCATATCTAAATTTACTACTGTTTAGATATACTGGTTGCTTTACCCCAACTCCCGGTACAAAAAAAACTAAGACCGGGACTCGCCTCTCCCGGTGATTAACACCCCATACCGGGACTTCCAACTCCCGGTACTTATCATCGATACCGGGACTCTCAATCCCCGGTACTTATCGTCGATACCGGGACTACACCGGAACTATACCGGGACTATACCAGAACTATACCGGGACTATACCGAAACCTTTAAGTACCGGGACATCACTGGTTTTACGTACTGTTCGTTCAACCATATCAACAAATCGATTTAAATCATAAAATCAATTCATTCCACTCATTCTATTCAGTCCTCAACCAATTTATACAGATATATCAAGGTTAGTATAACTTAAAAAAACACTGATTTGTACAAAGAACAGAATGAACTCACCTTTTTGATGTAAAACCCACTTTACTGCACAAATCAAATCCCAATCTGCTGTAAATGATTTGAAAACCTATTCACAATCATAGATTCGTTTTACAAACATATAACTACACATATTTTATTAGAAACCACTATCAATTTTCTTACCAAAATGATGAACAAACCCTTGCTTTTCTTCCTTCTCTCTCTTTTCTCTATTTCTTTCTGCTTCTTGCCGACTCACAACAGGGAAAATGAGATAATATCTCATTCTCTTAACCCTTTATCCATACACACTTTTACTTATTAACAAAACACACCCTCAAGTTTCATTAAACCCAAAAGTACATCCAACTTCATCTCTTGTATTTTAACCCTAATGAATTATAAAACTTCCATAAATTTCAAGGTTTACACAAAATACAAATACATCCCAAATCTCATTAAAATATTAATATTGAAAATTTAGAATGTTACAATACTCCCCAACTTGAAAATGATTTCGTCCTCGAAATTAGAATCAGGTAAACAAATGGGGATACCTATCCTTCATATTCTCTTCCGACTCTAAAGTCACATTAGCACCTCGATGGTGTTTCCACTGTACTTTCAACATAGCTACTTCCTTACCATTACGTAACCTTCTAACCGTTCTTTCCAAAATTGCCTCCGGTTCTTCCACACATCGACTCTTTTCATCTACCCTTACGTCAGTAAGTGCAATCACATCTTCCTCTTCGGCTAGACATTTCCGAAGATAACAAACATGGAAGGTATTATGGATGCCTTCCAATTCAGG
Source organism: Saussurea involucrata (assembly GCA_033807775.1). Taxonomy (NCBI): domain Eukaryota; kingdom Viridiplantae; phylum Streptophyta; class Magnoliopsida; order Asterales; family Asteraceae; genus Saussurea; species Saussurea involucrata. Next base: position 133,768,783 of record CM066321.1, on the reverse strand, counting down.
TGGAAGATCCAACTGATATGCTTGTAAACCAACTCTTTTGGTTATAGAAAAAGGTCCTAGAAAACGAGGACTTAACTTCCCACGTTTACCAAATCTTATCACACCTTTCCATGGGGATACTTTAAGCATCACACGCTCCCCAACTTGGAATTCTTTTGGTCTTCTTTTCGGATCAGGATAACTCCTTTGTCTATCTTGAGCTGCCTTCATATGCTGCCGAATTTCTTTCACCTTATCAGCTGTTTGTTGTACTAGCTCCGGACCAGCAAACTGTTTCTCTCCGGCTTCTAACCAACACACCGGCGTTCTACATTTTCGACCGTACAAAGCTTCAAAAGGTGCTCTTCCAATACTGGAATGATAACTATTGTTATACGCAAATTCTACTAACGGTAGATGCGTATCCCAATTACCTCCAAAATCCAGTACACTTGATCTGAGCATGTCTTCCAAAGTTTGTATGGTTCTTTCGCTTTGCCCATCAGTTTGCGGATGATAAGCAGTACTCAAATTAACTTTCGTACCCAATTCCTCTTGCAGTGATTGCCAAAACCTTGAGATAAATCGACTGTCACGATCAGACACAATATACACAGGTATACCATGTCTTGACACCACTTCGTCAATATACAAATTTGCCAATTTATCAATCGGTGAAGCTTCTTTCATAGCTAAGAAATGAGCACTCTTCGTCAGTCGATCGACGATTACCCAAATGGTATCGTTACCTCTTTGCGTCTTTGGTAACTTTGTCACAAAATCCATGGAAATCTTATCCCATTTCCACTCCGGAATTTCCAAAGATTGAAAACTTCCATAAGGCTTCTGATGTTCAGCTTTCACTAAAGAACATGTTGTACACTTTTCCACTATTCGTGCCACAACTACTTTCATAGCTGGCCACCAGTAATGCAATTTCATATCTCTATACATCTTAGTACTCCGAGGATGTATAGAATACTTAGATCTATGAGCATCTTCGAGAATCAACTCTCGATTTCCTCCAACTTTTGGCACCCAAACACGACCTTGAAACAACTTAATTCCACGACCATCTTCAGTCAGTTGAAGATGTTGTTTGCTCATCACCTCTTCTTTCAGATTTTATTCTCCTAAGGCTTCTGCTTGTGCCTCCTTTATCTTTTCTATCAAACTTGACGTTACATCAATCCTAGCATTAGTCGATTTCAAACACCCACTATACTCTTTTCTACTTAAGGCATCAGCTACTACATTTGCTTTACCGGGATGGTAATGCAATTCACAATCATAATCCTTCAGTAACTCTAACCAGCGTCGTTGTCTCATGTTCAACTCTTTCTGATCAAAGACATGTTGCAAGCTTTTGTGATCAGTATAAAGAGTACACTTCGTTCCATAAAAATAATGCCTCCACAGCTTCAAAGCAAAAACAACCACTGCTAATTCTAAATCGTGTGTTGGATAGTTCTTCTCATGCTCCTTAAGTTGTCTTGACGCATAAGCACTTACCTTGCCTCGTTGCATCAATACACATCCCAGACCCATCTTGGAAGCATCACTATAAACAACGAAATCTTCTGTTCCTTCTGGTAAAGCAAGAATAGGGGCTTCACACAACTTTTGGCGTAAAATTCTGAAAGCCGATTCTTGTTTCTCCGCCCAGACGAACTTCACGTTCTTTCTAGTCAATAAAGTCAACGTAGAAGCAATCTTCGAGAAGTCTTTAATAAATCTCCGATAATAACCCGCAAGACCTAAGAAACTTCTTATTTCAGACGCACTTCTTGGTGTCTCCCAATTCTTCATAGCTTCTATCTTTGCTGGGTCCACCTTAACTCCTTCTGAATTGATCACATGCCCTAGAAATTGTACCTCCTTTAACCAGAATTCACATTTTGAGAACTTTGCATACAACTTCTCTCTTCTCAATACTTCTAAAACTTCACGCAGGTGAACTTCGTGATCTTCTTCTGTCTTCGAATAGACAAGTATGTCATCAATAAATACAATGACAAACTTATCTAGGAATGGTCGACATACTCGGTTCATCAGATCCATGAACACAGCAGGAGCATTTGTCAACCCAAATGGCATTACAAGAAATTCATAATGCCCATACCTTGTTCTAAAAGCTGTCTTCGGAATATCTTCATTTCTTACTTGAACCTGATGATACCCCGACCTCAAATCAATCTTAGAAAAACATCCCGCACCTTGGAGTTGATCAAACAGATCATCGATCCTTGGAAGCGGATACTTATTCTTAATTGTTACCTTATTCAACTCACGGTAATCTATACACATTCTCATAGTACCATCTTTCTTCTTAACAAACAACACCGGAGCTCCCCACGGCGAAGAACTCGGTCTAACAAAACCTTTATCTAACAACTCTTGAAGTTGAGTCATCATCTCTTTCATTTCGGCCGGCGCTAGACGATAAGGTGCTCGCGCAATTGGTGCCGATCCAGGAATGAGATCAATACGGAACTCTACCTGCCGTTCAGTCGGTAGGCCTGGAAGATCATCGGGAAAAACGTCCGGAAAATCACATACCACTTTGATATCTTCCACTCGCTTTTTTATGACTTTACATCTAAAACATAAGCTAGATAGGATGAACATCCTTTCATTAAACATTTACGAGCCTTAGCAACAGAAATTAACGGAATTTCCCTTTTTCGCTTTTCCCCAAAGATGAGTACATCATCCCTAACAGCCATTGGAATCCGGATTAATTTCTTTGCACAAAATATTTCTGCCTGATTGGCTGTCAGCCAATCCATACCCACAACCACATCAAATCCTCCAATTTCCATCAACAACAAGTCGATCGGAAATTCTGTTCCCTCTATCACAATTTTACAATCATCCATTCTTTCCTGAACCAAAGCTCGACCCCCATTAGCTATCTCAACTACTAAGGCATCTCCTAAGGTAGTAACAGGCATATCCAACTTAGGAAAGAACGATTTGGACACAAACGAAAAGTTCACACCACAATCAAATAGCACACGTGCAGGAATGGAATTTATAAGAAATATACCCGAGACAACATCTTTAGATTCTTTCGCCTCTTCAGCAGACATGCGAAATGCACGGCCAGTTGGTTTAGGGATAACCAACTTCTTTCCCTGGTCTCCTTCCTTCTTTAACTTCGGACAATCTCTCCGAAAATGACCTGGTTGCTTACATTCAAAACAAACTGATCCCGACATTGAACAGTTCACCGCTATATGCCCCGCCTTCCCGCACTTAAAACATTCATTTCCAACCACCCGACATGGACCGAAATGTTTGCTTTTACATTTCGAACACCAGCTTGATTCCCTGCGAGAATCGTATCGAATATTCTTGCCAAACAACTTGGTTTTCTGAGAGGTTTCCGAACGACCTTCCCACTTTCTTTTCTCTCCCACATGTGCTTTCTCTTCTTTGTCTTTAGCATACATTTCTTCTATTACTTTCGCTTCTTCGATTGTCTCCCTTAAAGTAGTAGCTTTCGAACTTCGGACCCTCGTCATCATATCCGCCGGTAAACCCTTCAAATAAGCTTTAATTTTGTCTTTCTCAGCTGGAGCCACATGCCCCACTAGACTCAGCTTCTCCATGAAGGATTCGGTATACTTTCTCACAGTCATATTGCCTTTCTTGAGGTTCCTGAACTCTTCCTCGATTCGATCCATTTCTGTTTCATTACAGTATTCCTCCAAAATCTTTGCTTTAAACTCTTCCCAAGTCATGGCATCCAGAACTGCTTCCGACACTGAAGCTGACAACACATTCCACCATGATAATGCGTTACCGCATAACATCTGTGATCCAAATCTAACTTTCGACTTTTCATCATAACACTCACAAGCTCGAAAAGCTTGTTCAATTCTCTTAGCCAATTCATACAGGCTATCGGGTTATCTTCTCCTTTGAATTCCGGGGGTTTACAGCTCAAAAAGGTTTTGTAGAAGCAATTCCTATCAACCCTTCTTTCCGTCTCTGGACCGGGGTTACCAATTGAATTTATCACACTGAAATCAATCCCTGTTCGTCTCGGTTCCGCACTCCGATCGTTAAACATTTTCATAAACATTTCTGCTTATCTTCCCATAGTGGTGTTCATCATTTCAGCTTGTCTTTCCATTGATGCATTCATCAGTCTGGTTACATTATCCATTATCCGACCTTCCATACTCGAATCTGGTGGTGTTTGATCGGCAATACTGGTACCCCCTCTATGTGCCGGATTACGCACTCCTCCTAAAGAAAGAAAATCTGGTGGCGTCTCATGAACTCCACCTACTCCAGTTGGCCTTTCTCCCGGCTCATCTAACCAAGTCCTATCCATGGAAGAATTAGGAGACCTCAGAGGTGTATGTTAGACAACCTAGGGGGGGGGGGGGTAAGGTTGTATTTAAAATCTTTTACTTTCAAAAATTCTTTTATAAATAAATACAGTACTGAAACAGTAAAAATAAATCAGAGTATACAAAAAAAATATACAACAATTATATAAACAGATATAATTAAAATGCACAGCGGAAATGTAAATAGATAAGGGAAAGAGAATACTTGACAACGAAATTTTTAAAGTGGTTCACCAAACACAAAGTTGGCTAGTCCACCTCGAGAAAATAACACTTCTCGGAGATCCAATACGAACGTGTTCTTTACGGTAGAAACACAAACCTTAATACAACAAACGCGAATCACTCTACTTTGAGAGATTAATGTGGATCACTCACTCTTATTCAAACACTTACAAGAGGGTATAATTTTAATATGAATAATCACTCTTGAATAAGGTTTATCACTTGGATATTTTTAGAGAGTTTGATCACTTGAGTTGTGTTGCTGATTCAACTAATCGAGAGATTTTAATCTGCTATCAACTCAAGATTTCTTACTCAAAAACGAGTTTTATAATTTTAACAGTTTAAATATCAAGAGAAGATGCTGCAGAGTCTTTATCAAATGCAGAGGAGTTAATGTAAATTGGTAGCATTGAAAGCTGGTGGTTGCATGTATTTATACTGGATGAGCAACAGTCCTGAGGCTTTCGCGGTATACCGGCAATCCATCGCGGTATACCGTGCAGAAGAAAGTACACTGCAGAGAAGAAGGTCAACCCTGCAAAAAAAACGGTAATGGTACCCGCGGTATACCGCGTTGCACACGGCGGTATACCGCCTGACAGTCGTACAAAAAAGGTGGTCCAATCAATCAGCATGCCGCCGCGGTATACCGACTTTCCATCGCGGTATACCGCCCAGATAAAAGGTGCAGGAAGAAGTACGCATCGCAGATTTCTTCTAGAAACAAATCCTTCTCAAAGACAGCAAGATGATAAGATGTCTGACTTGGTTTATTTTAAAAACACAGTATTAGAAAAATCCAAGTGGTATATTATTTTAGGGTGATTTATCATTTTAAAATAAAATGACGCAAATCTTCAGACTTGGATTCTTCAGATAAAAAATTTATCGAGATCATTTAATAACTGCACACTCAGATAAAATATTAGATAACAAATAATGCGGTGTGTTTTGTAATCATCAAAATAAATATGGAGATGTGATTTTATGTGTACCAAAAATATATCACAATATTAAAGCTGGGTACACTTGCACCAACAATCTCCCCCTTTTTGATGATGACAAACACAACGCTAAACACGAGAGCATACTCGGTTTCTCTCCCCCTTTTGTCGAAGCAAAAAGGGTTTAAGAAAGTCGCTTATGCTCCCCCTCAAAAGATGCTCCCCCTCAAAATATGAAATATTTGAGAGTTAGTATTTATCAAGGGTTATACTCAAGCATGCCTAAACCAAGTCTTAATTTAAAGAAGGCTTTTTTGTTAAGAGCTTTTGTAAAAATATCGGCCAAATTATCTTCCGAATCAACCTTTTCAAGCACGATTTTGCCTTTTTGAACATTATCTCGTAAAAAGTGATGTCTCAATTCAATATGTTTGGTACGAGAGTGTAAAACGGGATTTTTACTTAAGTTTATGGCACTTGAGTTATCACACATAATTGGAATTTTGGTTAGGTGTACCTCAAAATCGGTAAGTGTGTGTTTCATCCAAAGGACTTGAGCACACGCTCTTGCGGCGGCTACATATTCCGCTTCGGTTGTAGACAAAGCTACGGATTGTTGTTTCTTAGAGAACCAAGACACAAGTGAGAGACCTATAAAGGCACATACCCCACTAGTACTCTTTCGGTCAACAATAGATCCACCAAGATCGGAATCGGCGAAACACGTTACTTCTAACTCGGGTTTCTTTGCGTACCATAAGCCAAGATTAGTAGTACCTCGTAAATATCGAAAAATACGCTTGACAGCTTCATAATGAGTTTGTTTAGGTGAAGATTGAAAACGAGCACATAGACATACACTAAACATAATATCAGGTCTACTAGCAGTTAAATATAATAAACTACCAATCATACCACGATAAATCTTTTCATTAAAATCGTTTCCCTCCTCGTCACGAGATAATTGAAGGTTTGTGGTCATTGGAGTTTCAACGGGTTTGACATTTTCAAAGTTAAACTTTTTCAACATATCTTTACAATATTTAGATTGACTAATAAAAATACCAGTTTCACATTGTTTTATTTGCAATCCTAAGAAGTATTTTAACTCTCCCATCATGCTCATTTCAAACTCGCTTGTCATTTTCGCCGAAAATTCATTACACAGTTTTTCATTAGTGGAACCAAAAATAATATCATCAACATATACTTGCACAACCACAATATCATTTTGAACATATTTCACAAATAAAGTATTATCTATTTTACCCATAGTATAACCACTAGAAATTAAAAAGGTTTTTAATCTATCATACCACGCACGCGGAGCCTGCTTTAAACCATAAAGCGCCTTTTTCAATTTATAAACATGTGTCGGATTTTCAAAATTTTCAAAACCGGGAGGTTGAGAAACGTATACCTCCTCATTTATAATACCATTTAAGAAAGCACTTTTAACATCCATTTGAAATAACTTAAAATCTTTAGCATTTGCAAAAGCGAGAAGCATTCGAATAGACTCCAACCTAGCAACCGGTGCAAAGGTTTCGTCATAATCTATACCTTCTTGTTGACTGTACCCCTTGGCAACTAAACGTGCCTTGTTTCGTGTGACTCCACCGTTCTCGTCTACCTTGTTACGGAAGACCCATCTTGTGCCAATAATGGTTTGACTACTAGGGCTAGGCACTAAGTCCCACACATCATTCCTAGTAAATTGGTTTAACTCTTCTTGCATGGCCATAATCCAATCCTCATCACCTAAAGCTTCATCTATGGTTTTAGGTTCTATGGTTGAGATAAAGGCATGGAAAGCACAATGGGTATGGATTTGTGATCTAGTTGTCCTTTGGTTTAGGTCACCTATAATTTGATCTACGGGATGGCCTCGAGCGGTTCTAAGGTTAGGATCATCTACACCTTGTGGAATAAAACACGGAGGGGCATCACTAGATTCAATATTATTTGTGGAAGGTTGGGTACCTAAATCCAAGGTACTAAGTTGTTGGGCTAAGACATCTCCTTCACAAACATTGTCATTTGCTAAGGGTGCACTCGGTTTGGGAGGACTCTCGTCAAAACTAACATTTAAGGATTCTTCTACTACCATGGTCTCCTTATTTAGGATTCTATAGGCTTTGCTATTCCAAGAATAACCTAGGAAAACTCCCTCATAGGCTTTGGGGTCAAATTTGGTTAAGCAGGATTTGGTGTTTAAAATGAAACATTTACAACCAAAAACTTTCAGGTGAGCTAAGGAAGGTTTTCTACCACGGTAAAGTTCATAGGGTGTCTTATTTAGGATACCTCTAATTAGGACACGGTTAAGCACATAGGTCGCGGTAGCAACGGCATCACACCAAAACTTTTGGGGAACTTGATGTTCGTTTAGCATAGTTCTACTCATTTCTTGCAACGTTCGATTTTTCCTTTCAACAACCCCGTTTGACTGAGGAGTTCGAGGAGCCGAAAAGTTATGAGTTATACCATGTTTATCACAAAAGGCACCAAATTGTACATCATTATCGAATTCTCGTCCATGGTCCGTACGTATGGAAACAATCGTACAACCTTGTTGGTTTTGAATTCGTTTTCCCAAAATTTTAAACTTTTCAAAAGCCTCATTTTTATGTCTCAAAAATAAAGTCCAAGTATAACGGGAATAATCATCCACAATAACCAAAGTATAAAAATTTCCTCCAAAACTTTGAATAGCCATCGGGCCAAAAAGATCCATATGTAAAAGTTCTAAAATTCTTTGAGTAGAAATAACATTTTTTGATTTATGAGAAACGTGATGTTGTTTGCCGACACGACAAGCATCACAAAAATGATTATCAAACTTTAATTTTGGCAGGTCACTCACAAGCTCCTTATTTTTTAAGTTTTGCATTAATCTTAGATTAGCGTGACCTAAACGCCTATGCCACAAAGTAGAAACATCATTAATAGAAGATAAGCATACATTTTCAGATACAACAGTTTTACAAATATATAAATTTCCTTTTACAAAACCATTTAAAAGAACTTTGCCATTTTTTATGATTTTACAAGAATCTTCTTCGAAGACAACAGTTGTATTATTTTTACACAATTGGCGAACACTTAGCAAATTAAAATGTAAATTATCAACATGATTCACATTAAGAAATTGAACATTATTGCAAGAGACTGTACCTCTACCAATTATATTTCCTTTGGAGTTTCCTCCAAAAATTACCTGTCCACCATCACATGACTTATATGAAGAAAAGAGATTATTGTTTCCGGTCATGTGACGCGTGCACCCACTATCGAGTATCCAGTCCATATCGAGGTCAATCTACAATAATGAAGTTGTAACTTTTATGGTCCCCATTTCTCGTGGGTCCTTGATAATTAGTTCCAAGACAAATAATATGCATAACAAGTCAAACAGAATATATACATATATAATACATTACACAACTTTAATATATAATATATCAAACACAAATATATATATATAACACATGTCAAGTCAAACAAAATATATATATATAAGAATTAAAAAAAATTAAATAAAATATATATATATATATGTGCAGTACGTATGTATATATATATATGAATAGTATAAAAAGTACAAATAACAATATTTTACTTATATATAATATATACAAGAAATCATATATAAATTTTAAAACTATATATATAATATATAACACATTTAAAACCATAAACGCATACCACCGGGATTATCATTACTAAACATTCCTTTTGGAATCCATTTATTTACCATTTTAATTTTGCGATTATATTTATCATACACATAAAAACAAGCATTTACATTCGCATTATTATTGGGTTTAGAATATTTATCATGATACATGCGAGCATACGGTTTTCTCGGTATATAATTTGCATTATTCATTTTACGCACATACGGAGGTTTTTGCACATATTGATTTCTTGTATTTACTTTAGGTGATTCATAAAATCTTTTGATGGGTTTACACGAACATTTATCAACACAAGTATTGGAACCAATGCCTTTTCTACATTTTATACGGTTAGGCATATTTAGCATGTTAAAGACTTTCTCATTACTGCTTTGAAAAGCTTTTGCCAATAAATCATCCTTTTCATACGCATCACATTTTGCTTTTAAACATGCAATCTCATTCTCAAGAATATCACATTTTGTACAAATAATATTTTCATGTGATTTTTTATTTAAGCATGCAATTTCTTTATTTAAAACATCACAAGATTTACAAAAATCTTTTTCTCCTAATTTAGTTTCTAATTTAGCAATTATATCCATATCATTTTCAGATTTTTGTTTAACATTATTTATTTTCTTTTTATATGCATTTACAGTTTCTTTTAACATAGCATTCTCATCTTGGTAACGATTTGCAAGAGCGGCCATTTTATGAAAAGATTCATATAATTCTTCAAGATTATTTTCATTATCACTTTCATAATCACTATCGTAATCCGAGTAAGAAGATTTTACCTCGTCGTCGCTTTCGGCCATAAGACAAATGGCTTGATAGTCATCTTCTTCTTCACTCTCGCTCCACGCGCCTCCAATGAAGGCTTTCTCCTTCTTCTTTTGGAACTTGTTCTTTTTCGGACATTCATTGGCGTAGTGGTCTTTGTCACCACATGAGTAGCAAAAGCCTCTCTTTGGCTTAGCTTTATCGTCTTCACTCGAGTCGCCATTTTTCTTAACTTTTTCGTCTCGTTTATGGAACTTACGACTTCGATTTTCACCACCACGACGGTAGTTACCGTTTCTTTGAAATCTGCCATTGTTAGAAAATTTATTATTATTAAAAAACTTGGAAAAGTTTCTTACCAACATGGCAACTTCATTGAGAGTTTCGGATGGATCTTTTGAGGTGCTAGCTTCCTCCTTTTTCTTCTCGACTTTTGGTGTTGAGGCATTGAGAGCGATTGACTTCTTTTTGACTTGCTCCCGATCTTTGTTTCTTTTAAGTGCAATTTCATGCACTTTAAGATTACCGATCAAGTCATCTATCTTCATTATGGAAAGGTCACGGGAGTCTTCTAAAGATGTTATCTTTTGCATCCACTCCGAAGGAAGGGCTCGTAGGATTTTCCTTATATAGTCCTCGTTAGGATAAGTGCGATCCAAACCTTTCAAAGTAGTCACAATAAGGTTAAATCTTTTAAACATTGAGTCAATTGACTCATCTTGTTTCATTTCGAACAGTTCATAATCGTGAACTAAAATATTTACTTTACTAGATTTAACTTCCGTGTTTCCACGATGAGTATTATTTAAACTTTCCCATATTTGATTTGCAGTTTTATATGTATATACTCTTTCGATTTCATCAGTTGTTAAAGCAGCATATAATATATTCTTAGCTTCAAAGTTTAAACAAAAATGAGTTTCATCAGAAGTAGTCCATTCATCTATAGGTTTATCAATATAAACATCATCTTTCACAATGGTGGGTTTAAAATTCCCTTTTTCTATAATATTCCAAATCTTTTGATTTTTGCCACACACGTGACATTCAAATAGCTCGGCCCAAATGCCAAACTTTTCAGTATCTATCAAGGGAGGTTTTGAAAACACAATATTAGTTTGTTGAGCCATTTAAAGGAATAGAAGAAATTTATGCAGAAATTTTTGAAAGACCTGCTCTGATACCAAATGTTAGACAACCTAGGGGGGGGGGTAAGGTTGTATTTAAAATCTTTTACTTTCAAAAATTCTTTTATAAATAAATACAGTACTGAAACAGTAAAAATAAATCAGAGTATACAAAAAAAATATACAACAATTATATAAACAGATATAATTAAAATGCACAGCGGAAATGTAAATAGATAAGGGAAAGAGAATACTTGACAACGAAATTTTTAAAGTGGTTCACCAAACACAAAGTTGGCTAGTCCACCTCGAGAAAATAACACTTCTCGGAGATCCAATACGAACGTGTTCTTTACGGTAGAAACACAAACCTTAATACAACAAACGCGAATCACTCTACTTTGAGAGATTAATGTGGATCACTCACTCTTATTCAAACACTTACAAGAGGGTATAATTTTAATATGAATAATCACTCTTAAATAAGGTTTATCACTTGGATATTTTTAGAGAGTTTGATCACTTGAGTTGTGTTGCTGATTCAACTAATCGAGAGATTTTAATCTGCTATCAACTCAAGATTTCTTACTCAAAAACGAGTTTTATAATTTTAACAGTTTAAATATCAAGAGAAGATGCTGCAGAGTCTTTATCAAATGCAGAGGAGTTAATGTAAATTGGTAGCATTGAAAGCTGGTGGTTGCATGTATTTATACTGGATGAGCAACAGTCCTGAGGCTTTCGCGGTATACCGGCAATCCATCGCGGTATACCGTGCAGAAGAAAGTACACTGCAGAGAAGAAGGTCAACCCTGCAAAAAAAACGGTAATGGTACCCGCGGTATACCGCGTTGCACACGGCGGTATACCGCCTGACAGTCGTACAAAAAAGGTGGTCCAATCAATCAGCATGCCGCCGCGGTATACCGGCTTTCCATCGCGGTATACCGCCCAGATAAAAGGTGCAGGAAGAAGTACGCATCGCAGATTTCTTCTAGAAACAAATCCTTCTCAAAGACAGCAAGATGATAAGATGTCTGACTTGGTTTATTTTAAAAACACAGTATTAGAAAAATCCAAGTGGTATATTATTTTAGGGTGATTTATCATTTTAAAATAAAATGACGCAAATCTTCAGACTTGGATTCTTCAGATAAAAAATTTATCGAGATCATTTAATAACTGCACACTCAGATAAAATATTAGATAACAAATAATGCGGTGTGTTTTGTAATCATCAAAATAAATATGGAGATGTGATTTTATGTGTACCAAAAATATATCACAATATTAAAGCTGGGTACACTTGCACCAACAGTGTATTCACCATTGTTCTGGATGAGCACAAAAAATATACTCATCAGTAATGGTTTATACATAACTAGACATACGATACGTACTTTACCGCTAATCAGTCGCTGTAACAATTAGGAATAAGTATGCTTGTGTAACAATATATTCATAATAACAGTAGCTAATTGAAATTGCGAACATATTATAAATGAGAATCCTAATTACCATCGTTACAGTACTAACTTCGCGTATTTCTGTCGACTCTAAGACTACCCATTCTTTTAGCAATTCTACCCATACCTCACGGATCATAACTTAATTAATCACAGCTTAAGTCTAGGTATCTCAAAATCATACCTAGTGCGCTTAAACTACTGCTCTGATACCATATTGTAACACCCTAAAAACAGGGCCAATTTAAACCTTGAATAATACACAAGTTATGATCATAAAACTTCAAACTTTGATAACCTGAGGATCAATTGTAAAGGTTTTATATACAACGCATCTAACTCAAATAACCTATTAATCTAATCATACATCATAATCAGATTAACTAAGTTATCTAGCCTTTATCCCAAAAACATCAAAAGAATAGCTAGATCCTCCGTCATCTCTAAGTTTGAATCTTTCCAAAAGTTCTCATCACACATCCCTGCTTACTTCCCGGAGCTTGTACCTGGTAAGAAAATTCAACTTGAAACATTAGGCTTTCGCCTAGTAAGAACATTCGTTTCAATAATAACATTTGTAAAATCAATTTAAACAAGTTACTACAAACCTGATTATTCCTTTTCTTACCGTACAACAACTCCTTTCACTACTGGGAATCTACCCCACTTCCATAATTATGACCAAGTCATCTAGCCATAATATTACTACCAAGAGTTTACCATGAATAATCCCATATTCAAGGTTAATACTCTTATTCAAGAAATTACAAGTCAAAACCTGCCTATTTCTTAATCCGGAAGTAGAGATTACAAATTACTTTATGCCTATCTCTAATCTTCCTTTCACAATTTGGGAAATCTCTGATCTTCCCTATAAAAATGGAAATCTCCGATCTTCCATTCGAAATGGGAATTACAAATCAAAATCTGCCTATTCCACATTTCACGTCCTCCCTACCTCAGAATCAATGGCCCCAATGGGATTTAATATATCGCGATTCACAACCGGGCCCCCGATGATTCAAGGTATACTCATCCCTAGAAATTACATCATATAGTCAATGGCTAGTAATCGGTTCCCATTAGACCATACTAAGTTGCTGTAAAGCCCGTGTCCCGATATACATTTTATTTAATTATTTTTATTATCTTCTCGTAGCGCTTATATTTAACGGGAGTTAGAAAGGGTGACCAAAATGCTAGTTATGGTAAAACTTTAATTCTTCTTGCAAAGTGTTGGAAAACCAGGGACCAAAATTGACACTTTTGTAGAAGTGCATGGGGATCGGCCAAAGAGACCGACCCCCTCCCCATCCCTTTCGTTTTTTTTGTTTTCACTTAAGCATTTCCCCCATATTGCCTTGGGTGTGGTTCGGTTCTTGGTTAGCAAAGGAAAGAAAAGAGAAACCCTAAAGTCTCCCTCCTTACTCTCGGCCGTAACTTCTCCTCCCCCTTCCCTTCTCTCGTTTTCTTTCGTGTCAAGCAACCCACAACCGAGAACCCTTTCCTTCTTGCCGCTGCTACTGTTTTTCCACCGCGAGACCGCCGGAATTCCACCAGCAGCGCCGCTGTGTGTATCGCCGGCGAGAGAGAGAGAGAGAGAGGGAGAGAGAGAGAGAGAGAGAGAGGAGCAGCGACGTGGTGGAGGGCCGAACCGAGTGGTCGGGGGGTGCTGCTGCGTTATCCCGAGAGGTAAGTCCCCCTTCTTCCTTTTCTTGTCTCGCACGATTATGTAGTCGCCGGAAAACCACCACCACCGCCGCCGCTGGCGGCCATGGCGGCTGTAGGCTGTTGCCGCCAGGAAACCACCAGCCCAGTGGTGGTGTGGGTGTGGTGTGTGTGACGAGATGGAGTAGGAGGGTAAGCCCTTCTCGTCTCGTTCTTTTGTTCGTTTTCTTTGTCGTCGCCGGATTTTCGTAAACCGCCGCCGGCGACCACCGCTGGCGGAGGTGGCAGCGGGTGGTGTGCGGTTGTGTCCAGCCCCTTGTAACCTAACACCCCGATCGGGTGAACCCTAGTTGCAAACTCGAATCGTTTAAACCGTTTCTATAAAATCGTCATTTTATGTGGAAGTATGAATCTGTCACTGTTTTGCGACGGCCATAACTTTTCCGTCGTAGCTCGGATTGAGGCGAATCCAGTGCCCACGGTTCACATTCTGTGCCGGGCACATTTTTCGTGTTTTAGCGGAAGTCTGGTTCGGCCTATAACTAGGCGTAAATTGGCTGTTTTCACAGCAGGTCTGCACATGACAGCCTCGTGTCCTGTTTTTAGAAAATTCATAGTAAATTGTAGGAAAATCGTTAGAACGCGTACGATATGTCCCTGGAACCCTAAGACATAGAACTAACTGATTATGGAATAATAATTCTGGGTTGATGAGTTTAAGAGGGGCTAATCAGGTCCCGAACAGACCTGTAAATCTTAGAGTAAAAGCTGGAAAATTGCTTGTGTGGGCTCATAGTTGTGACTTTGGGTTAGGACTTCGCTTTGACGTTTAATATCACTTATTTAGGTGGAAAGAGGTGAGTTGGAGTTGGCCGGATCGTCTTGCTGTTGAGGACATCTACTTTGCTTTTGAGGTGAGTTCTCTCACTGTGTAGTTAGGGGTTGTATGCATGTCATAGTAGTTTGTATGTACTACTGTCTTTGTGGTGTGATCTAGTTGTTTGTGGTACGTAGTATTTGATTGGTTTAAATGCTTAGTATAAATGTGTAATACGTACAACTCGGTGGGACCAAGGAAGTGGATTGAAAAGTTGTGTGAACTCGGTGGGACCGAGGGCTCGGTGGGACCGAGGAAGTGGATTGAAAAGTTGTGTGAACTCGGTGGGACCGAGGGCTCGGTGGGACCGAGAAAGTGGTTAGAAATGTTGTGCAAACTCGGTGGGACCGAGGGCTCGGTGGGACCGAGGTGTTGGATACATATTTACTTGTAGATGTTTACTTGCATTATGTAACTGTGGTGTTGTTGCTTATGTGCGGATAGGGGTGATGTGTATATAATTCCTATTTGCGCATGTGATAGAATTCACTAAGCCTTGTGCTTACCCTTTCCTATTTAATGTGGTTTCAGGTACTTGTGGCTTCAAGGCGTGACGAGTACACACTGGCGCACGTGAAGAGATTTTATAATCATGAGATTAGAGTTATTATTAAACGATTTAATTTCCGCTGTTTATTATTACTGAGAATATTTATTATTGAATTTGCAAACGAAACGGTGTTGGATATTTAATAAGGTCTTATTTATTAAAATGCCTATTTTTAAAAGTTAAAATTTATTGTAATTTTTGGGACGTTACAACTTGGTATCAGAGCACAGCTTGAGCGAATCAAATACATTTCGGTGTGTTTGATCTCAAGTTTGCGGCTATAAAATTTTCTTTAAAGTTTTTGGAAAATAAAAGAAAGGAAAACCCGTTTGGGAAACGGTGATCGAGGACGCAGTGTGTACAGTCAGTCGGAGCCAAGGGAAGAGGTACAGTACTTAGTGTATTTATCGCTTTCTAGATCATAGGGTATGCATGCTAGATTGCCTATGTTGTTTACACTGTACTGTATGGTGATTGCTTGCTAGTGAGAATTAATGCTAAATATAATAGGTTGTTAAGTGAAGGCCCTATAGGTTGTATGCAATAAGAATCATATAGCCTTAGAATATTTGATTTAGTTCTATTGCGCAGCTCTTGTTTGAGTCCAACCGTTCTAGGATATAATCTTGTATTCTAATGTCTATTTGATTCACGCTGCATGCGACTGGGTATTCGCGAGGCAACTCGTTATGGCTAATAGGGATTCCGTTGTAGCAAGGGTAGTGGGATGAGATGAAATTCCTAGTGAGCTGGGAAGAGTGTTTACATATGAGTATGTATGTTAGATTGCTTTCTAGAACATAGGAGTATGTATGCTAGATTTCTTGGTGCTTATTACACTGTACTGCATGTTTGTTGCTTGCTAATATGAGTTTATGCTAGCCTTGATAGGTTGTTAAGTGGATGCACTATAGGTTGTATGCGGTAGGAACCGAATAGCCTTAGAATGTCGGATTTAGTTCTATTGCGCAGCTCTTGTTTGAGTCCAACCGTTGTAGGATAGAATCTTATATTCAAATGTCTATCTGGTTTTACAATGTGTGCGACTGTGCATTCACGAGGCGACTCGTCATGACTAGTGGGGATTTCGTCATAGCAAGGGTAGTGGAATTGGGTGGAATTCCTAGGGAGCTAGGAAGAGTGTGTACATATGCCGGTGCGGGCATATGTGTCTAGTTTTTTTGGCAAGGAACTACTTGGGCACTTCGGGACGGGACTCGAGACGAGTGAGGATAGGTGTGGAAGGTAGTAGTAGAGCTCCTACTATCTGAAGCACAGGATCCATGCTCGAGTCGGGGAAAGTCACGAGGAATCCAAGGGGTTGAGCGTGAGCGTTGTTAGTGTGAGTTATTATGTGCTAATAACGCATTGTAATATCTACCCAGAATAACCATCACAAGGAGGAACAACAATAGTGAACCTACTAGTACAGGTGTACTTGATTTGCCCGAGGTGATGAGCGTTGGGGTAGTGATGAAGGTTCTAAACTAGTAGTCGTTGGAATAGAAGGACGATTCTAGTATTAATCACTTGGAGTGACGATAAGGATGAGGTTTGTTTTAAGTAGGCCATTTCGGGTCAAGATTGATGGTTATGCTAGGAGCATAGGCTTTTTAAGCCGACTTTGAATTGAGGAAAAACCGTAAGGATTATCTAAAGTAATTTCCCAACTTACCTAAGAGGTTTAAATGTCCGGATGACGATTGTGGGTCGGGGAGTTTTGGAGGGATATGAGTCGAGACGTCGAATGCCGACGGAGTCATGCACAAAGTTTGATTTTGAAAATAAAATTGCATTATCTAATTCTTGTGTTTCCAATCCTTTTATGGATTGTGTTTTGGAATTTTGGGAAATGTTCAACACACACACAAGATTTCGAACTATGATTTTGAAAGTACATGGAGCCGTTTTATCGCGGGAGTTGCAAATTTTGTTAGAATTTGTTTCATTTTGTTATTTTCCAACGGTTCTTTTGGGTAAGATGATATCCGTGTTTTGTGGTGTTTAAAGTGTTGGGCAAATGACCACGGCTTGTGACTTTAACATTGGAACTCCTCCACATATGTTAGAGTTGAGACGGAGAGTTACATTCCACGATGTCTGTATAAAATTTCACGAGTGATTTGGTTAAAATAAGTTTTGTTTTACGGCATGTTGAGTCGTGTGGGTTTAATTTCACGAGGTGCATATCTTATTTGTTTAAGTGACCATTTGGGGAAATCTTGGAAATCAATTTAAAGAACCCCACCTTTTGAGATTTTATGAGGTTGTAGTCGATATTTGCAAATGATGGAAACGGATTGGTTTCTATCCTTAAGTTTGAAACTTGCACGAGACCGTTGTGTTTTATCAAAAATATATTTGTAAACCGTTTCATCGTTTTGTATGACTAGCCGACGCGCGTAAAAATTTGTTGGTGAACCCTGTGCCACGACATTTTACGTTTAAAAAGAGAAATTTTGGGGTCAAATGTCGTGGGACTGATTTTGAAATTATGTGCACACTTTTGTCGCACCCGGTGTAAGGTCGAGCGGTTACTTTAAGTACATGTCATGAGTCAATCCATACTAGAACCGTGACGGTTCATTTTTTTTAAAGAAATTATTTATTTCGCTTTGCGTTTTGTGAGTAAACTGAGCTGCAATGGAATGATTTCCAACATGATTTTCATATGTGGGACGAGCGTGTCCATTTTTGCGTAACTACCGACCTGGTAATAGTAGTTTTATTGCATACGATCTTTTTGAAATGAAAAATATTGACGTTGAAGATATTTTGTAAATGAGTTTGTAAACCATTTGGGAAATGCACTTTTAAATGTTATGTGTCATTTTGAAAATTTTAAGGGTGTGAGTCATTTTGGAAAACTCTTTTGTTTAACCCGTGTGGAGTTGGGATTAATGTTGATTTTAGAGTATTGCTTGCTTAAACTTTATTTAAAGGCGTTTTTGACCGACTTATGGGTCTAGCAAGCGTGGAGCATTTTGCTCGGTTTTGACTTTGAGATAGTCATGGGTCAATTGCACGGTTTTAATGGCTCGATGTGGAGTCTTGTTGATGGGTTGTTTTGTTGCACAGTTTTGCATTTATTGCACGTTGAATATTTACATGTTTGGGTGAGTGAGTCATTCCGGGATAGGTATGTTGTTGGTAGACTGTTTTGCATTGGATCCTTGGTCACGTTAGTCAGTCGTTGGTAATGGTCGGTTGGGCATCTCGGGGTGGGACCCCAGTATTCATGTGTTATGACTTTGACTTTCCAGTAGGCACTAAGAGGATATAGTCTTGAGACGTACCTGGGAGGTAGACGTTAAGGTGTATCTTGATACGGTGTAACTAGGCTTCGTAGAGCGAGTGTAGAGGATAAGTAGACGGTGGAAGGTTGGGTATTCCACGCGTGTTGGTAATGTAGGCCGAATAGTATCGGTTAAGAGATTGATGCCCTTTGTAATTAAGAGCATAAATGTGCAGTAACCTTTTTGAGGTAAGTAGTATATTTAGGTGTCGACTTTTGGGCTTTGGGGCCAAACACCTTTAGTGTAAGCGGAGATTTGTAGTCAATTTTAAAATAATTATGGTGATAGTAGTAGCAACCCTGAAATGCTCACTTGTGATGAATGGTTATGGTGGAATGACTTTCGTGTGTGTTTATAAATTTACTGGTTTGATGATTCGTGTGAAATAAATTTTGGGAGTCTATTAGAACTCGTGAAAGTTAATCGACAGTTAATGGTAGGAATGATCGGAATCGAGTATCCTGTAGAAGTGCATGGGGATCGGCCAAAGAGACCGACCCCCTCCCCATCCCTTTCGTTTTTTTTGTTTTCACTTAAGCATTTCCCCCATATTGCCTTGGGTGTGGTTCGGTTCTTGGTTAGCAAAGGAAAGAAAAGAGAAACCCTAAAGTCTCCCTCCTTACTCTCGGCCGTAACTTCTCCTCCCCCCTTCCATTCTCTCGTTTTCTTTCGTGTCAAGCAACCCACAACCGAGAACCCTTTCCTTCTTGCCGTTGCTACTGTTTTTCCACCGCGAGACCGCCGGAATTCCACCAGCAGCGCCGCTGTGTGTATCGCCGACGAGAGAGAGAGAGAGAGGAGCAGCGACGTGGTGGAGGGCCGAACCGAGTGGTCGGGGGGTGCTGCTGCGTTATCCCGAGAGGTAAGTCCCCCTTCTTCCTTTTCTTGTCTCGCACGATTAGAAACCACTATCAATTTCTTTCTGCTTCTTGCCGACTCACAACAGGGAAAATGAGATAATATCTCATTCCCTTAACCCTTTATCCATACACACTTTTACTTATTAACAAAACACACCCTCAAGTTTCATTAAACCCAAAAGTACATCCAACTTCATCTCTTGTATTTTAACCCTAATGAATTATAAAACTTCCATAAATTTCAAGGTTTACACAAAATACAAATTAATCCCAAATCTCATTAAAATATTAATATTGAAAATTTAGAATGTTACACAACAAAACATGAACCATGATGACCAAGATTGTAATTAATTCTTTAAAGGGATCCAATCCAAAATTTCAAACAACCATAGGGACCAAATCTGTAATTTACTCTATTATATATTTATAAACTTGCCTTTACTTTTTGGGACAATTTTGTCAAAAAGAAAAAAAAACACGAAAGCAACATTTCAATTATTTATGGATTTTCTTAAAAATCATTTCTTACCTTTTTTTAGTCAAAAAGAATAAATGTAAAAAAGAAACAGTTTTATTAAAAATAAGGCATAATATATAATTAATACATTAAAAATATATATAAATAAGTCGTTTTTTAGCAATGCGATATGTCATATGTGGCATTTATTTTTAATATACTTGAGTATAAAATATAGGGAAATTAATTAAAATACTTTAAGTTTGACTTTAACTTATTAAAATGTCACAAATCTCTTTCAGTTTATTAAAATGCCATTTTTTTCTGCGATAAAAGCCTGCGATCGCGGGCCATGGCAATTTTGTAATTTTTTAAATGACAATTTTGTAATTTTTACCTGTGATGGTTCAATTTGGCCAATTTTGATGACTTTTGATTTGATATTTACACTTTCACCCCTATACTTATTTACTTACTTTATTTTATACATTTTACTTTCATAATTTAATTTTACATTTAACACATATAATCGTTTATTAACTAAAATACGTTAAAAAAATACGTTTTAATTTTAACAAGTTATACCATTATAATCGTCTCTTCGATACGTTCGAAATGAGCCCAGTCTTGAATTTTTTTGGATTTATATATTTTAATATATATCATATACACTACATAAAAAATATTTTTTATATTTAAAATTCATATTTAATTTATGGTACATCTCTTATTTTTTTTTTCAATTTTTTTTACACTCCTATCGCATTAACAAAATAATCATATATTAACTAATTCATTAAATCGTTTTAAATTATTATTATTTGAATGTGTTTATAGATATCGTGAATGACAATAGGCAAGTTTGTTTCACGAGAAAAATATGAAATGGGGTTTTGACAAGTTGGTATCACCGGACTCATTTAAGAATTGTGAAAATGGGTATTTGACGAACGATGATTGGTCCACCGCGGGACACTCCCCCGCGATCGCGTGGAAAAAGTTTCTCAAAGTGTCAAAAATGGTCTCTGCCCCGCGATCGTGGGCTCCCATTGCGGGAAAAAAATGACATTTTGACAAACTGAAAGAGATTTGTGGCATTTTGGTAAGTCAAAGTCAAATTTAGGTTATTTTAATTAATTTCCCTAAAATATAATATATAATAGTTAATAAATAAATGGAGGGAAAACAACTTTGATTGTTGTATACATATTATACTAGCTACCTAAATAAAAGCTTCTTCAGTTTTTCTTTTTCTTTTTATATAATGTTTTCTTCCCTATAATAACACGGCAAACATATTTTATTTTTACACATGCTTACTATATATTATCTTAAAGTATGGTTGAAAACTGAATTAAGATTTTTTTTTTGGTGTTGAAAGGCCACTATTTTTGATTTTCTTTTGGGTCGTGATTTGGGATTGTTCTAATAAAAGTAGAACTTCTAACGAAATAATCTCTCCATTGATCTTTACATGATGGAAAATTACTACAAAGAGAGCCCTCATTGCATTGCATTCCCACTACTAGGAGGAAGAAGAGGAATTGGGTGATGAGGAGGGTAAAACAGACATTCTCATCTCCAACACCTTCTTGTGAGAATTATAATGTTTATGGGTGACAAAAGTTGGGCTCTTGGCTGGCCTATATTCGGGCAGCAGCCTGCCCGACTTGTATCTCACCCCACATGCATTACACAC
Organism: Saussurea involucrata; assembly: GCA_033807775.1. Lineage (NCBI taxonomy): Eukaryota > Viridiplantae > Streptophyta > Magnoliopsida > Asterales > Asteraceae > Saussurea > Saussurea involucrata. The sequence continues at coordinate 133,746,799 of CM066321.1, read as the reverse complement.
TGTTTTTGGTCCTTGTGGGCCCGCTCTCCATTGTGGGGTCTTCTCTTCTGTGAGAGACAGACAATGTGTGCATTTCCTTCCCTGCCCCTGCCCGGAACTGCTGCTTTTAGGAGTTGTACATTTTTTCAATACAAGGTACTGCTGAGACCAGCGTGTTGGGCTTCTCTTTCTCTTGCTTCTTGCCTTGGAAGGTACAACCAGTTTAAGCATGGAATGATTATGGGTTTGAGCATGGGGCTCTGCTGATGTGTTTGGACCTTGTGCCTTAAGAGTTGTACTCTGGGGTTTCTCTTTCTCTGTTGGAGGGATACAACTACTTGATAAACAGTCCTCCACGAAAATGGAAAGCCATTCCATATTAACATCTTCCTGCATTCAAAACATTATTAAACAGTTGGCACGTGGAATTAGTCGGTAAAACCTATTACTTTTTATAAAAAGAAAGAGTATAAATAATTAAAGAGTTGTTTGTTAATTAATGTACAATCTTGATTGCATGGTGTACAAGTGAGTAGTACCATGGAATGGCCGGAAAGGAGGTCATCGAGGCTGCAAAGAAGGTGCTGTTCCGGTGGCTGATAGTTGGAGGTGGAGATATTCCGGCACAACTCCATGAAAGCAAAGGAGTTGAGAGAGTAATGATTAAGAGCAACCAAAAACTGGTGTAACAATATTATTTATTTATAACCACAAGAGTGGTGGCTTAGTGGCAATGGCTTGGGGACGTGGTGGAATATCTCATCCACCTCGGGTTCGAGTCCAGACGTCAGCATTCTGTGGCCAGACTTAGTCTTAAACGGCCGTTTTATACGTTTGTTTTAAAATTGTCAATGATGTAATCTAGGCAATGCTAGATGAACCTTAGAAAAAAAATTATTTATTTATGGACCAAAGAAAAAGGTTTTAATTTTTTGTGTCGGCAGATCAAATGTGAACAAATTCAAATTTCATCAATCAAACACAAACCCCACATCATGTCTCTCTCTTTTGTGTCTATATATGAACATTTTTTAATCTATAAATTTATGATATACTTGAAAACCAGTTCATTATATATATATATATATATATATATATATATATATATATATATATATATATATATATATTTTACATCTAAGACTATAATTTAAAATATTATTGATGTATATGTGTCATGTATTCATTTTATAGTATGTACATTTTTACGGGGAATTTAATTAAAATACCCAAAGATTGACTTTAATTAACCAAAATATCCATTTTCTAAACCATTTTATCAAAATATCCATTTTTCCGCGATTGAGTTCGCGATCGCGGACCAAGGTCCATTTTGAAAATATTTAATCCCGCTATCGAGGGAGTGTCTCGCGAATAGTCCCGCTACCACCCAAAATTGTGAAATTCAATTGATATTTACATTTTCAACCCATATACCTATTTACTTACTTTACTTTATACCTTTTACTTTTCTAGTTTTAATTTTACATTTAACACATATAATCGTTTATTAACTAAAATACTATAAGGGTATGAATTGTAAATATTAAAAATATTTTTATGTAGTATATATGATATATAATAAAATAAATAAATCAAAAAATATTTAATATTGGGCTCATTTCGAACGTATCAAAGAGACGAGTACAATTGTGTAAATTGTTAAAATTAAAACGTAATTTTTAACGTATTTTAGTTAATAAACGATTATATATGTTAAATGAAAAATTAAAATTATGAAAATAAAATGTATAAAGTAAAGTAAGTAAATAAGTATAGGGATTAAAAGTGTAAATTTCAATTACAAATCATAAATTTGAGTGGTAGCCGGATATTCCCTCCATCATCGCGGGATTAAATATTTTCAAAATGGACCCTGATCTGCGATCGCGAATCCAATCGTTGAAAAAATGGGTATTTTGGTAAGTTAAAGTCAAACTTTGGGTATTTTAATTAAATTCCAATTTTTACATGTTTGTGATATAAAAAATAAACATAATTTTTTTTACATTATGAAACAAATATATGTTGATCAATATATTAAATATTATCCTTACAAGTCATGTGAAACAAAACCGCAAGGTAAAAGATCTCACAGATTACACAAACTTTGAAGTTCTCAAATGATTAAGAAAAACCTCAAAAAAAAACTGAAGAACACATTACGAGGTATGCATTAAGTTGACTTTTTGGTTTTTATACCCAAGTGCATTATGCATATATGCATGTTACAAATTACCTGTATGCACAAGTGTATGTCGTCCAGATGAAGGGCTCCTAGGGTGTTCTTCAGTTTTTCATTTTTTTGAGGTTTTCTCTTGAACCTGACCATATATATAGGGGGTGCTTTATTTTGAAACCCTTAAAAATATTGAAATCTATGAAACCCACTACATCACCATAGATCTTAAAATTAACGGTTAAGGTTAATTTCCATAACTGAATTTATTATTTATAATAAAACATTATTTTTAAACCAATACCTGGGACACTAAAGGGTATTCTTAGTAAATCACATATACTATTAGATAAAGATATTCAAGTAAACGATCTTTCACGAAAATCAAATCCCAGAAAAAGCGCAATCACGACGATTCAGTTTCCGATTAAACTGTAACACATCACCGAAAAACCGTTCTATTGAGTGTATGAGATATGGCAGATCGTAATCGGGGTATATTAAAACACAATAGTTTCTGAAACCCTAATCATTTGATTCACAACTAACAAACATCTTTACTTTCAACCCAGTTAGGAAGAGAAGAGAAAAAATAATGTTGAAATACTCCTTTTCACGTTTTAAAAACACTGCGCAAAACCCAATCATGATCGACATCGACGATGAAACGCCCAAGACGGAGCCAGAAAAGATCGACGAAGAAGTGATTGAAGGTGTCATACAATCGCAAGAAATAGAACTTTGGTTTGACCTAGATAGCCCAAATCCGATTGAAGTTCCAAGCAACTCTTACGATTCCGAACATACTGACGCACATCAATTCAAAGAGCCTGTGTTTACTGAACATGCAAGTGATGAGAAAGGTAAAATAATGCCTTTTTAAATACGGTTTCCTTCTGTTAAATTGTGCATCGTCAACTTTGGTTTTCTTAACAATCTCCTGAATTGACAAATTTAGGGTTTCCTAATCAAACTTCAATATGATTTACAAAGTAACAATTTTATTTAATTTTATAAAAATGTAGAATTACTGGGCATGTTCACACAACAAATGATTAAATTTTCGTATGTTGTGTTGTTATCAAAGTGATTGAAATTGGTCCTTGCTGTTTCTGTGAATAAAATTACAAAACCAGGAAAAAAATACTCACAAGAAGGAAAAATCGACAGTTGATTATGTTTCGAATTACAGTGATTTGAATAACAAAAACCAATGACATTTGATTATAAGATTAAGTTGTAAGTTGGTTGGTAATTATCATAAGTTTCAATCCTGGACCCAAAATTGGTGCGTATGTAAAGATGTTGGATATAGATTCATGAATATGTTAATGAATTTGTAAACATGAATGGGTAATCAAGTAAAATTGGTTCGACCATGGTATCCAGAACTTTCAACAATCATGATTAGATCATCATGATTAAGGGTGCTCATAAGTTTCATGGTAGATATCATTACTTGCAAAAAAGGCCAAACAACAGTTCTCATGTGTAGTTTGTGATTATGTATTCATGAATGCATAAACATGAATAAAAAAGGACAAACATCAGGTCTCATGTGTATTGTGTGATTATGTATTCATGAATGCATAAACAAGAATAACAAATCATTAATTGTTTGTCCTCAAAATAAAAGCACCACTAAACATGAATACACATGTTAACCAAAACAGGGTACTAAGCCTAAGATCAATATGAATTGATGAAATGCATCATTCCTTCATTATGGCATAGTCATGCTTATTCCAACTCAGGAATTGATGATGATTAAGCATTTACAGACAGTGGGTCATCTGTGTGCAAATATATTTGAAGTGGTGAGGCAGGGCAGCGGAGTATTTGCTATGCGGACGATGAAAACTTTCATGGGGGACATACGGGCATGGCGCCCAGGATTCGACACGACAGAGTCGAAACAAGGCACACAGATTGAAACGCTAAAGATAAAGTATGTATACAAACTGCTAATGAACAACTGCAACACGAAGACAAGTTACGTTGAAGAGGAGGTTTCGAAGTACTTATCAATTGCACCCAACATAAGGGCGGGTATGGTTCGGCAAGCATCGGTGAATAGTTGAGACAGGCTAAACACATGAGGAATCATTGTGTTTTGCATTGCGTCGTAAATCATTTAGGTTTTGGGGGTTGACAAGACTTTTGTTATTTGATGTTTGTTAGGCTTTTGGTTTTGTTGGAACGTTAGTCATCTACTTCTGGGTTTCAAACACTTAGGAAATTGTGGTTTTTGCTATGTTGGGGAACATTCGGTTAACATGAAGCATACATGTTGGTTTGAAAACACTTTGATTTTAGGTGTTGTTTACTTTGAGATCAACAGATGAATTAAATACAAGTGACCATTTATTATGTAGTCAAATAAAATATGCTTAAAAAATCAAAATCATATTACTTGGAATGAAAAAAAATAACATAAACCACAACGTTTGTATCAATTGTTATATAAAAACTAACATCATTTCTCACATATGAGGTACCATCTTTTCCTTCGCTGCTGAATCTGGGATAAACGATTTCTCCATTTGAACAGTGCAAAAAAAATCCGATCAGAAGCAAAGACTGATATTGAACAACGTAAATTGATATTTACAATAAAATTAGTAAAACCAAATCATGTTTAAATGCAGATAACCGAATTTACCATATTTATCATCATCCACTAAGCAATATTTTAGGAGGTGATTTTCGAAAATAATAATAAAAAATAATTGAAAATACTAGATAGTCTGAAATTCCATATATACCCTTCCGGTTAAAAAAATAAAATATTAACAAGATTAGATCAACGGTGGAGATGAGGGTTTTACATGTTTCAACCTTTTAGTTGGTTTCAAATTATCCTCCCTCTCTCTCTCTCTCTCTCTCTCTCTCTCTCTCTATATATATATATATATATATATGGCCAGTTTCAGGAAAAACCTCAAATAAACGGAAAACTAAAGAACACTCTGATAGTCTTTCATCTGGACGATATGCACTTGTGCATACAGATAATTTGTAACATGCATTTGTGCTTATGCACAAATGCATAATGCACTCGTGCATAAAAACTAGACCTGGCAAAAACGGACACGACACGCTAACCCGACACGAAACAAACAGGTTTGGGTAATACATTTCAACCCGTTTAAGTAAACGGGTTGACACAACACGACACACAAATTAAAATGTGTAAGGTCAGGGTCACTAATTTCAACTCGAAAATGACTCGAATAACCCGTTTATATATATATATATTATTAAGTTTAAGTTTTCTTTCTAATACTTTGGATTTTTAATGTTTTAGATTTGATTAGAACTTATAAGCTTAAACTAAAATTTAGAACTCTAATGCTTTCATTTGAATTTTGGATTTGTAATTTTTTGATATTTAATTTTAGTTTTATAAATGTTAAACGGGTTAGGCGAGTCGGGTTAGGGTTGAGATTTTTTTGACCCGTTTATTAAACGGATCGGGTTAGGGTCAGACATTCTCAACCCGTTTAACTTTGAACCCGGCACGAACCTGACACGACACGACACGTTTGTCAGGTCTAATAAAAACCATAAAAATTACATAATTTACCTATATGCACAAGTGCATACCGTCCAGATGAAGGGCCACCAAGGCGTTTTTTAATTTTTCATTTTTTAAGGTTTTCCCTTAAACCTCCCCCTCTATATATATATATATATATATATATATATATATATAGGGGTTAAATCATGTGAGAACCACAAATATGTTATAAACCGTGAGAACCGATATAAAAAATATTTTTTTACATGAAATTTTTTCATCAAATGCTAGGATTTATTATATTCTACTTCAAATATATGTGTTTCATAATATGATAGTTTCATATGGATTTGTTTCACCATATGAATATTTTTTACGAGTATTTTTCATTTCACTAGGTGAAACAAAATTCGTTTTTCACATGTAAACTTATCATATGGTGAACACGAACATATGTGTAACCTAAGCAGTCAATTTCGACGAAATAGCGACGAAATAGCGAAAATAGCGACACTTGCGACCCTTATCGAAATTTCGGTCCTAAATTTCGACCCAAAATAGCGATGTCGAAAATAGCGACGAAATTTCCGAAATTTGACCGAAATTTCCGAAATTTGGCTTCGAAATTTGACCGAAATTTCCGAAATTATTTTAAGGGTTTTTTTGGGCTTCTTTAATTCTTTTGGACTTTGTTTTTGGTTTTTAATAAGTTTTGGGCTACTTTTAATCAAGTTCTGGGCCTCTTTAAGTCTTTATTTGTTTTAGGTTTTTATCCAAACCTTTTGACCATTAATCTTTCACTCTTTGACCTAATCTTCCCAAATCAAATGCGACTTTCTGCTTACTGCCTTGCTTCCATCGACTTTCTGCTTCCATCCAGTCTCCATCCAGTAGCGATCTATGTTATTTGTGTGGTTTGAATTTTTTTTGATCATTATTCTATTAAGTTTTTAAGTTATATGTTTTTATATATATATTATATATATTCATATTTAATTTTATTTTATCGCTATTTCACCGCTATTTCCGCTATTTCAAATCAAGGTCTTGATCGAAATTTTCGCAATCGTCGTGTTAACTGCTTAGTGTGTAACAATATCTTAAATCATAGGTTTTGATGAAAAAAATCATGTAAACAAATTTTTTTATATTGGTTCTCACGGGTTTATAACCTATTTGTGGTTTTCATTTGATTATCGTCCTATATATATATATATATAAACCCAATACATCATATACATTTACAAACTAATTGTCAATAATTTTCGTATTGTTTCACACTTTTACACATGAAATAACATATATGAAAAAGTGTTACTTATATCTAAAATGTTTAGGACCGACTTGTGTGAGAAAAAAAATTAAGTTTGAATAATTCAAATATGAAATAATGTTGTATAAAACACCATATTCACATGTGTGCTATTTCATATATATATATATATATATATATATATATATATATATAGAGTCCCGTTCTTTTGTTAACCGTCTAATTAGTGTTAACCATGTTAACTTTTATGGACCAATAGAAATCAAGATAGGTTACTGGTTTGGTAGGGGTAGTTTAGGAATTTCAGAATTTTAATTATTTATGGGTTATTTACTTTCCTAATTTCATGCACAAGATATTTTTGGTAGTTATTAATGATAATCTTAATCTTCTAAAACCCATTTTCATTTTTGGTAATTATTAATGATAATCTTAATCATCTAAAACACATTTTCAAACATAATCTTCATCTTCACGTTCCAAAGATTCTTTTCACGTTTTTTTGCATAGATACACGATTTCAAACTACATATATGCACATCATAGAATTGCATATATGCATACCTTAGAACTGCATATATACACATCATAGAATTGCATATATGCACATCAGTTGAATATATGAAGATAAAAAGTGCATATATGCACAAACATAAATCTATGTAAAATTGCATATATGCACAACCACAACTATGTGTAAACCATAATCTATGTAAAATTGCATACATGCACAACCATAAATCTGTTTAAACCATAAATATATGTAAAATTGCATACATGCACAACCATAAATCTGTGTAAACCATAATTCTATGTAAACTTGCATATATGCACAACCATACATTTGTGTAAACCTGCATATATGCACATATGCACATAAACAAAATAGCGTGTATCCATAAGAATAATCAAACCAACATGACAAATAATCATATTCACAGTGTATATGCATATATGCACATCAGTTACATATATGAAGATCAAAAAGTGCATATATGCATTTAAAACTGCATATATGCATTTAAAACTGCGATTGCATCTTCTGGACGGGAAACCAAACCTCGATTTCTTTGAACTTCTTCATGTGCGCCATTTTCTTCCATTGATTCAGAGTTTTTTTTTCTCAAAACCAGGTAGCGATTGCATCTTCTGGACGGGAAACCAAACCTCGATTTCTTTGAACTTCTTCATGTTGCGCCATTTTCTTCCATTGATTCAGAGTTTTTTTTTTCTCAAAACCAGGTAGCGATTGCATCTTCTGGACGGGAAACCAAACCTCGATTTCTTTGAACTTCTTCATGTTGCGCCATTTTCTTCCATTGATTCAGAGTTTTTTTTCTCAAAACCAGGTAGCGATTGCATCTTCTGGACGGGAAACCAAACCTCGATTTCTTTGAACTTCTTCATGTTGCGCCATTTTCTTCCATTGATTCAGAGTTTTTTTGCCCACTGATTTGTTTGGTTGATTTTCTTTTGAATCGATAATGGAGAGAGAGTAGATATGAGTTATCAGGTCCTTAAATGTAGGGATTGGGTTAATTGTTTCCTTATTTAATAGTTATCCAGATTTGTTAAAATGACAATAATAACCCTATGCATATATGCTGCAAATGAAATCAATTGTGTGTTTATATTAATTATGAATTAAAAAATGCTTTTAATCTTAGCCATTGATTTTGATGATTAATGGTCCAGATTAGTTAACATGGTTAACACTAATTAGACGGTTAATAAAAGAAGGGCCCTCTATATATATATATAGGGGTGGGTTCAAATGAAAACTCAAATTCAATTGTAAACGTGAGGACAAACCACAGCCGTTGATTAATAATCTGGTGAAGAGATCAATGGCAAAAAAAACACGGTGGCAATTTTGTAAATAAGTTGAAAACTCTGTCCATGGCTTAATGAATATTTAGCGCGCAGGGGTAAAATTGGAAAGATGAGAATCAGCGCCTATTTTTGTTGAATTTTTATTTTCTTTTTTAATTAAAAAACTTTTACCCCCTTAAATTTTAAAATAAATTATCTCAAAAATTACTAACATTTTAATCAAACAAATTACATCAAAAAAACGAGAATTTCGTGCTCTTCGATATGACATCTATCATGATATAGTTTTTTTTTTCGATTTAACCGTTTTTTACGTGAAATCGTGTATATGTGTTATATTCATACTGAATATAACACATATACACGATTTCACGTTATAACACATATTCAGACTGAATATAACACATATTCAGTCTGCATATAACACATATTCAGTCTGAATATAACACATATTCAGACTGAATATAACACATATTCAGACTGAATATAACACATATTCAGACTGAATATAACACATATTCATCACTCACGTCTTCTTTTGTTCACATCTATTGCTGCATTCTTTCACATTGCATATACATGCCACGCATGCATACTAAGGACATTCTCCCTTAACCATCTGTGTTGTTCATCGAATATTGTTGCTGTTATTATCCATCTTTGGTTTTCTTGATAACATACATATCAATACATCGCATGAATTTTTTTGATTTGGTTATTGTTCAACTACCGCTAGCCTCATATTTTTCAGCTACATCTCGGTTTGAAGAAACTTGATCATCACGTGATATCATATACCACATATTAGGTTTTACCACACAATTATTGGTCGTGTTTATCGCATGGTTTTATGTGTTATATTCAGTCTAAATATGTGTTATATTCAGACTGAATATGTGTTATATTCAGTCTGAATATGTGTTATATTCAGTCTGAATATGTGTTATATTCAGACTGAATATGTGTTATATTCAGTCTGAATATGTGTTATAACGTGAAATCGTGTATATGTGTTATATTCAGTCTGAATATAACACATATACACGATTTCACGTAAAAACGGTTAAATCGAAAAAAAACTATATTCAGTCTGAATATAACACATATTCATCACTCACGTCTTCTTTTGTTCACATCTATTGCTGCATTTTTTCACATTGCATATACATGCCACACATGCATACTAAGGCCATTCTCCCTTAACCATCTGTGTTGTTCATCGAATATTGTTGCTGTTATTATCCATCTTTGGTTTTCTTGGTGACATACATATCAATACATCGCATGAATTTTTTTGATTTGGTTATTGTTCAACTACCGCTAGCCTCATATTTTTCAGCTACATCTCGGTTTGAAGAACTTGATCATCACGTGATATCATATACCACATATTAGGTTTTACCACACAATTATTGGTCGTGTTTATCGCATGGTTTTATGTGTTATATTCAGTCTGAATATGTGTTATATTCAGACTGAATATGTGTTATATTCAGTCTGAATATGTGTTATGTTCAGTCTGAATATGTGTTATGTTCAGACTGAATATGTGTTATATTCAGTCTGAATATGCGTTATATTCAGACTGAATATGTGTTATATTCAGTCTGAATATGTGTTATAACGTGAAATCGTGTATATGTGTTATATCCAGTCTGAATATAACACATATACACGATTTCACGTAAAAAACGGTTAAATCGAAAAAAAACTATATTCAGTCTGAATATAACACATATTCATCACTCACATCTTCTTTTGTTCACATCTATTGCTGCATTCTTTCACATTGCATATACATGCCACGCATGCATACTAAGGCCATTCTCCCTTAACCATCTGTGTTGTTCATCGAATATTGTTGCTGTTATTATCCATCTTTGGTTTTGTTGGTGACATACATATCAATACATCGCATGAATTTTTTTGATTTGGTTATTGTTCAACTACCGCTAGCCTCATATTTTTCAGCTACATCTCGGTTTGAAGAACTTGATCATCACGTGATATCATATACCACATATTAGGTTTTACCACACAATTATTGGTCGTGTTTATCGCATGGTTTTATGTGTTATGTTGGTGCAAGTGTACCACATCTCTATATATTTTATTTATATTTATTTTGATGATTACAAACACACCGCATTATTGTTTATCTAACAATTTAATCCAAGTGTGCAGTTGTTGAAGAACACGAAGATTTAATCTGAAGGGTTCAAGACGGAAGTGTTTACGTCGTCATCATTGTTTATAACTAATAATGATAAACACCCTAAAATAATATACCACTTGGATATTTCTAAAAACCTTTTAAATAAATAAGAAATTTTGGTTCTAGAAGTATCTGCCATGCGTACTGTTTCTGCAACCACTTTCTGACGCAGGTATACCGCGAAGGTAGAGCCGGTATTCCGCGGTGGTACGGCCGGTATACCGCGGGTGTTCAGCCGGTATACCGCGACAGGCGTGGTGTTTGTCTCTGATTGGTTAGAAGTACCTTTTACTAGCCGGTATACCGCGAGTCCTAGCCGGTATACCGCGGGTACGTATTCCAGAAGTCAACTTTGCATGAGAGCCGTTGAGTGTCAGTGTACTTTTGTCTGCACGGTATACCGCGTGCATTTGGCGGTATACCGCGGATTGCATGTTTCCGTTGGAGATGCTGATATATAAAGAAGCATGCCGGTGATGAAGAAGATATAACAAAAAACAGCAACTCCATCAGCTCTCTCTCTCTCATTATTTAATATATATATTTTATAAAACCTTTTTTATAAAATATCCAAGTGTGAGATATTATACAAGAGTGATTACCCATTGTGAGTTATACTCCTCTTGTAAGTATTTGAATAACGGGTGTGTGATCCTGTTTATCTCATAGCAGAGGCTTGAGAAACTATTACAAATTCCTTTGTATTTGGTTTGTGTTCTACCGTAAAGAATACATTTATTGGATCGTGTCGAGAAGTGTCTCGGCTGCTGGTTTATCACAGTTGGTGGTAAATCAGTAAATCTCCGTGTCAAGTATCTCTAACCTTTATCTCTTTATTTATTCCGCTGTGCATTTTAATTATATCTGTTTATATAATTATTATATTTACACTCTTCTTTATTATTTGTATACTCTGATTTATTTTTACTGTTTCAGTACTGTATTTATTTATAAAAGAATTTTTGAAAGTAAAAGATTTTAAATACAACCTTACCCCCCCCTAGGTTGTCTAACATTTGGTATCAGAGCGGGTCTTTCAAAAATTTCTGTCTTAATTTTTTTTAAATGGCTCAACAAACTAATTTTGTGTTCTCTAAACCTCCTTTGATAGATACTGAAAAGTTTGGCATTTGGGCCGAGCTATTTGAATGTCACGTTCGTGGCAAAAGTCAAAAAATTTGGGATATTATAGAAAATGGGAATTTCAATCCTACTATTATAAAAAATAATGTTATTTTTGATAAACCTGTTAAAGACTGGACTCCCGCTGAAGAATCTCATTTTTGTTTAAATTTTGAGGCTAAAAATATATTATATGCTGCTTTAACTTCCGATGAAATAGAAAGAGTATATACCTGTAAAACTGCTAATCAAATCTGGCAAAGCTTGAGTGACACTCATCGTGGAAATACTCAAGTTAAAAGTTCTAAAATAAACATTTTAGTTCATGATTATGAATTATTTGAAATGTCAAAAGATGAGTCAATCGACTCAATGTTTAAATGTTTTAACCTCATTATGACTACTTTGAAAGGATTAGGTCGCACTTATCCTAATGAAGATTACGTAAGGAAAATCCTCCGAGCACTTCCTTCGGAGTGGATGGCAAAAATTACATCCTTGGAAGACTCCCGAGATCTCGCAACTATGAAGCTCGATGATCTCATCGGCAATCTTAAAGTGCACGAAATTGCACTAAGAAGAAATCAAGTCCGGGAGCAAGTCAAAAAGAAATCCATAGCTTTAAAAGTCATTGCCTCAAAAGAAGAGGAAAAGGAAGAGGAGGAAGAAGCTAGCTCATCCGATGACGAACCCGAAAATCTTGACGATTTAGTCAAGTTGGTAAGAAAACTTTCTAAACTTTTATCTAACAGAAAGTTTGCCAAAAATGATAGGTTTCAAGAAAATGGAGACTACCGTCGTGGTGGTAAAAACCAAAGTCGCAACGTCCATAAAAGTGAAGACAAATATGACGAATCTAGCGACGATGAAAAAGCCAATAAAAAGAAAGGCTTTTGCTATGTGTGTGGTGACAAGGATCACTATGCAAGTGTGTGTCCGAATCGAGCAAAACAAATCAACACACCAAAAGCTTTAGTTGGAGGCGCGATGAGCGCAAGCATAAATGAGGCCAAAATTTTTTGTTTCATGGCCGACCATGATAATGAGGTATCTTCATCATATTCTTCTAAAAATAATTGTGATAATTATTATAGTGACGATGAAAATAATCTTGACGAATTATATAAATCATTTCATGATATGGCCGCTCTTGCAAATAGGTATAAAGATGAAATCTCTAATTTAAAAGAAACCGTATCCGCATATAAAAAAGAAATAGATGACGGTAAACAAAAATCTGCTTATGATTTAGATGTTATCACTAAATTAGAAAATAAATTAAGTGAAAAAGATATTTGCAAATCTTGTGATATTTTAAAAAATAAAATTGCATGCTTAAATAAAAAGACACATGAAAATGTTGTATGTACAAAATGCGAGATTCTTGAAAATGAAATTGCATGTTTAAATGCTAAATGTAAATCGCATGAGAAAAATGACTTATTAGCAAATGCTTTTAATAGTAGCAATGATAAAGTGCTTAAAATGCTTAATATATCAAATCGTATAAATTGCCAAAAAGGCATTGGTTCAAATACGTGTATTGAAAAATGTGATTGTATGCAAATTAAAAAGGTTTTTGAAAAACCTAAATTTGTTGTTAAAAATAAAACGCAAAAACCTCCGTATGTTCCTAAAATGAATTATGTGAATTATATGTCGAGAAAATCACATGCGTTTATGTATAATAATAAGTTTGCGAATCCTAAGAAAAATGTTAATCCGCATACTTCTTTTTACGTCTATGATGAATACGATCGTAAAATTAAAATGGTTAGAAAATGGATTCCGAAAGGAATGTTTAATGTTGACAATCCGGGTGGAATGCGTTTATGGTTTTAAACCATTTATATGGCTTTGTATGTTTGTCGTGTTTGTTTTATGTCGACAACATATTTTTTGCAGTTTATGTTTTATACTAACTGTTAAAAGGACCCATAAGAAAAGGGTACCACGAAAAATTTTCTTTGCCTTTTGTAGGTGTTTCCTGACGAGGATATAATACGTGTTTCCTGGCGAGGATATAATACGTGTTACCTGCCGAGGTTATAATACGTGGTTACCTGCCGAGGTTATAATACGTGGTTACCTGCCGAGGTTATAATACGTGGTTACCTGCCGAGGTTATAATACGTGGTTACCTGCCGAGGTTATAATACGTGGTTACCTGACGAGGTTATAATACGTGGTTCCCTGACGAGGTCATAATACGTGGTAATTTTTTGCTCACATAAAATTAACCGAAAAATCGAAGCCTTAAGATCCTTTTTTTTGGTGCAAGTGTTTCTTTTTGGTTATTTTGTTTTATGTCTATTATATGCTTTTTATGCATATTTTATTGTCCCTCAAATTTTATAATTTGTTATTAATTTGAGGGGGAGCTTTTTATCTTTTAACCATGAGATTATGCTCTCTCAAATATATGCATATTTTGAGGGGGAGCATCTCTCGAGGGGGAGCATACCGTCTTTCTTAACCTTTTTTGCTTCGACAAACGGGGGAGAGAAACCGCATATGCTCATGCTTAGCGGTTGTGTTTGTCATCATCAAAAAGGGGGAGATTGTTGGTGCAAGTGTACCACATCTCTATATATTTTATTTATATTTATTTTGATGATTACAAACACACCGCATTATTGTTTATCTAACAATTTAATCCAAGTGTGCAGTTGTTGAAGAACACGAAGATTTAATCTGAAGGGTTCAAGACGGAAGTGTTTACGTCGTCATCATTGTTTATAACTAATAATGATAAACACCCTAAAATAATATACCACTTGGATATTTCTAAAAACCTTTTAAATAAATAAGAAATTTTGGTTCTAGAAGTATCTGCCATGCGTACTGTTTCTGCAACCACTTTCTGACGCAGGTATACCGCGAAGGTAGAGCCGGTATTCCGCGGTGGTACGGCCGGTATACCGCGGGTGTTCAGCCGGTATACCGCGGCAGGCGTGGTGTTTGTCTCTGATTGGTTAGAAGTACCTTTTACTAGCCGGTATACCGCGAGTCCTAGCCGGTATACCGCGGGTACGTATTCCAGAAGTCAACTTTGCATGAGAGCCGTTGAGTGTCAGTGTACTTTTGTCTGCACGGTATACCGCGTGCATTTGGCGGTATACCGCGGATTGCATGTTTCCGTTGGAGATGCTGATATATAAAGAAGCATGTTGGTGATGAAGAAGATATAACAAAAAACAGCAACTCCATCAGCTCTCTCTCTCATTATTTAATATATATATTTTATAAAACCTTTTTTATAAAATATCCAAGTGTGAGATATTATACAAGAGTGATTACCCATTGTGAGTTATACTCCTCTTGTAAGTATTTGAATAACGGGTGTGTGATCCTGTTTATCTCATAGCAGAGGCTTGAGAAACTATTACAAATTCCTTTGTATTTGGTTTGTGTTCTACCGTAAAGAATACATTTATTGGATCGTGTCGAGAAGTGTCTCGGCTGCTGGTTTATCACAGTTGGTGGTAAATCAGTAAATCTCCGTGTCAAGTATCTCTAACCTTTATCTCTTTATTTATTCCGCTGTGCATTTTAATTATATCTGTTTATATAATTATTATATTTACACTCTTCTTTATTATTTGTATACTCTGATTTATTTTTACTGTTTCAGTACTGTATTTATTTATAAAAGAATTTTTGAAAGTAAAAGATTTTAAATACAACCTTACCCCCCCTAGGTTGTCTAACATTTGGTATCAGAGCGGGTCTTTCAAAAATTTCTGTCTTAATTTTTTTTAAATGGCTCAACAAACTAATTTTGTGTTCTCTAAACCTCCTTTGATAGATACTGAAAAGTTTGGCATTTGGGCCGAGCTATTTGAATGTCACGTTCGTGGCAAAAGTCAAAAAATTTGGGATATTATAGAAAATGGGAATTTCAATCCTACTATTATAAAAAATAATGTTATTTTTGATAAACCTGTTAAAGACTGGACTCCCGCTGAAGAATCTCATTTTTGTTTAAATTTTGAGGCTAAAAATATATTATATGCTGCTTTAACTTCCGATGAAATAGAAAGAGTATATACCTGTAAAACTGCTAATCAAATCTGGCAAAGCTTGAGTGACACTCATCGTGGAAATACTCAAGTTAAAAGTTCTAAAATAAACATTTTAGTTCATGATTATGAATTATTTGAAATGTCAAAAGATGAGTCAATCGACTCAATGTTTAAACGTTTTAACCTCATTATGACTACTTTGAAAGGATTAGGTCGCACTTATCCTAATGAAGATTACGTAAGGAAAATCCTCCGAGCACTTCCTTCGGAGTGGATGGCAAAAATTACATCCTTGGAAGACTCCCGAGATCTCGCAACTATGAAGCTCGATGATCTCATCGGCAATCTTAAAGTGCACGAAATTGCACTAAGAAGAAATCAAGTCCGGGAGCAAGTCAAAAAGAAATCCATAGCTTTAAAAGTCATTGCCTCAAAAGAAGAGGAAAAGGAAGAGGAGGAAGAAGCTAGCTCATCCGATGACGAACCCGAAAATCTTGACGATTTAGTCAAGTTGGTAAGAAAACTTTCTAAACTTTTATCTAACAGAAAGTTTGCCAAAAATGATAGGTTTCAAGAAAATGGAGACTACCGTCGTGGTGGTAAAAACCAAAGTCGCAACGTCCATAAAAGTGAAGACAAATATGACGAATCTAGCGACGATGAAAAAGCCAATAAAAAGAAAGGCTTTTGCTATGTGTGTGGTGACAAGGATCACTATGCAAGTGTGTGTCCGAATCGAGCAAAACAAATCAACACACCAAAAGCTTTAGTTGGAGGCGCGATGAGCGCAAGCATAAATGAGGCCAAAATTTTTTGTTTCATGGCCGACCATGATAATGAGGTATCTTCATCATATTCTTCTAAAAATAATTGTGATAATTATTATAGTGACGATGAAAATAATCTTGACGAATTATATAAATCATTTCATGATATGGCCGCTCTTGCAAATAGGTATAAAGATGAAATCTCTAATTTAAAAGAAACCGTATCCGCATATAAAAAAGAAATAGATGACGGTAAACAAAAATCTGCTTATGATTTAGATGTTATCACTAAATTAGAAAATAAATTAAGTGAAAAAGATATTTGCAAATCTTGTGATATTTTAAAAAATAAAATTGCATGCTTAAATAAAAAGACACATGAAAATGTTGTATGTACAAAATGCGAGATTCTTGAAAATGAAATTGCATGTTTAAATGCTAAATGTAAATCGCATGAGAAAAATGACTTATTAGCAAATGCTTTTAATAGTAGCAATGATAAAGTGCTTAAAATGCTTAATATATCAAATCGTATAAATTGCCAAAAAGGCATTGGTTCAAATACGTGTATTGAAAAATGTGATTGTATGCAAATTAAAAAGGTTTTTGAAAAACCTAAATTTGTTGTTAAAAATAAAACGCAAAAACCTCCGTATGTTCCTAAAATGAATTATGTGAATTATATGTCGAGAAAATCACATGCGTTTATGTATAATAATAAGTTTGCGAATCCTAAGAAAAATGTTAATCCGCATACTTCTTTTTACGTCTATGATGAATACGATCGTAAAATTAAAATGGTTAGAAAATGGATTCCGAAAGGAATGTTTAATGTTGACAATCCGGGTGGAATGCGTTTATGGTTTTAAACCATTTATATGGCTTTGTATGTTTGTCGTGTTTGTTTTATGTCGACAACATATTTTTTGCAGTTTATGTTTTATACTAACTGTTAAAAGGACCCATAAGAAAAGGGTACCACGAAAAATTTTCTTTGCCTTTTGTAGGTGTTTCCTGACGAGGATATAATACGTGTTTCCTGGCGAGGATATAATACGTGTTACCTGCCGAGGTTATAATACGTGGTTACCTGCCGAGGTTATAATACGTGGTTACCTGCCGAGGTTATAATACGTGGTTACCTGTCGAGGTTATAATACGTGGTTACCTGCCGAGGTTATAATACGTGGTTACCTGCCGAGGTTATAATACGTGGTTCCCTGACGAGGTCATAATACGTGGTAATTTTTTGCTCACATAAAATTAACCGAAAAGTCGAAGCCTTAAGATCCTTTTTTTTGGTGCAAGTGTTTCTTTTTGGTTATTTTGTTTTATGTCTATTATATGCTTTTTATGCATATTTTATTGTCCCTCAAATTTTATAATTTGTTATTAATTTGAGGGGGAGCTTTTTATCTTTTAACCATGAGATTATGCTCTCTCAAATATATGCATATTTTGAGGGGGAGCATCTCTCGAGGGGGAGCATACCGTCTTTCTTAACCTTTTTTGCTTCGACAAACGGGGGAGAGAAACCGCATATGCTCATGCTTAGCGGTTGTGTTTGTCATCATCAAAAAGGGGGAGATTGTTGGTGCAAGTGTACCACATCTCTATATATTTTATTTATATTTATTTTGATGATTACAAACACACCGCATTATTGTTTATCTAACAATTTAATCCAAGTGTGCAGTTGTTGAAGAACACGAAGATTTAATCTGAAGGGTTCAAGACGGAAGTGTTTACGTCGTCATCATTGTTTATAACTA
Source organism: Saussurea involucrata (assembly GCA_033807775.1). Taxonomy (NCBI): domain Eukaryota; kingdom Viridiplantae; phylum Streptophyta; class Magnoliopsida; order Asterales; family Asteraceae; genus Saussurea; species Saussurea involucrata. The sequence goes on along the minus strand of CM066321.1, from coordinate 133,728,114 downwards.
ATAATGATAAACACCCTAAAATAATATACCACTTGGATATTTCTAAAAACCTTTTAAATAAATAAGAAATTTTGGTTCTAGAAGTATCTGCCATGCGTACTGTTTCTGCAACCACTTTCTGACGCAGGTATACCGCGAAGGTAGAGCCGGTATTCCGCGGTGGTACGGCCGGTATACCGCGGGTGTTCAGCCGGTATACCGCGGCAGGCGTGGTGTTTGTCTCTGATTGGTTAGAAGTACCTTTTACTAGCCGGTATACCGCGAGTCCTAGCCGGTATACCGCGGGTACGTATTCCAGAAGTCAACTTTGCATGAGAGCCGTTGAGTGTCAGTGTACTTTTGTCTGCACGGTATACCGCGTGCATTTGGCGGTATACCGCGGATTGCATGTTTCCGTTGGAGATGCTGATATATAAAGAAGCATGCTGGTGATGAAGAAGATATAACAAAAAACAGCAACTCCATCAGCTCTCTCTCTCATTATTTAATATATATATTTTATAAAACCTTTTTTATAAAATATCCAAGTGTGAGATATTATACAAGAGTGATTACCCATTGTGAGTTATACTCCTCTTGTAAGTATTTGAATAACGGGTGTGTGATCCTGTTTATCTCATAGCAGAGGCTTGAGAAACTATTACAAATTCCTTTGTATTTGGTTTGTGTTCTACCGTAAAGAATACATTTATTGGATCGTGTCGAGAAGTGTCTCGGCTGCTGGTTTATCACAGTTGGTGGTAAATCAGTAAATCTCCGTGTCAAGTATCTCTAACCTTTATCTCTTTATTTATTCCGCTGTGCATTTTAATTATATCTGTTTATATAATTATTATATTTACACTCTTCTTTATTATTTGTATACTCTGATTTATTTTTACTGTTTCAGTACTGTATTTATTTATAAAAGAATTTTTGAAAGTAAAAGATTTTAAATACAACCTTACCCCCCCCTAGGTTGTCTAACATGTTATATTCAGTCTGAATATGTGTTATATTCAGACTGAATATGTGTTATATTCAGTCTGAATATGTGTTATATTCAGTCTGAATATGTGTTATATTCAGTCTGAATATGTGTTATATTCAGTCTGAATATGTGTTATATTCAGACTGAATATGTGTTATATTCAGTCTGAATATGTGTTATAACGTGAAATCGTGTATATGTGTTATATTCAGTCTGAATATAACACATATACATGATTTCACGTAAAAAACGGTTAAATCGAAAAAAAAAACTATATCATGATGGATGTCATATCGAAGAGCACGAAATTCTCGTTTTTTGATGTAATTTGTTTGATTAAAATGTTAGTAATTTTTGAGATAATTTATTTTAAAATTTAAGGGGGTAAAAGTTTTTTAATTAAAAAAGAAAATAAAAATTCAACAAAAATAGGCGTTGATTCTAATTTGACGAAAATACCCCTAAAGCTGAATTTTAGGAATGGCTTAAATATGGCTGCGATCAATGGACGAGATTTGTCCTCATGTTTACAATTGAATTTGAGTTTTCATTTGAACTTTCCTCTCTCTCTCTCTCTATATATATATATATATATATATATATATATATATATATGGGGGGTCATTCAAGGGAGAACTAGTTATTTTGTGGTAACTGTAAGAACCAATATGAGCCACATATTAAGCTATAAATTAGGAAATTATTAATTTTGGTATTTTTGACTTAATAATTTAATTAAGGGGCATTTTAGGTATCATAAAATTATCCTCTCTCCTCTCTCCTCTCTCCGACGAACACCAACTATGAACTTATGTGATACACACTGTGATACCCATTGTAAATCAACAAAATAAAGATGATGCACACTGTGATACCCATTGTAAATCAACAAAATAAAGAGTGATACCCATTGTAAATCAACAAAATAAAGAGGATGCACACTGTGATACCCATTGTAAATCAACAAAATAAAGAGTGATACCCATCGTAAATCAACAAAATAAAGAGGATGCACACTGTGATACCCATTGTAAGGCAACAAAAATAAAGACGACGCACACTGTGATACCAATACCCAACGTGATACCCACTATGATACCACTATGATAACCAATATGATACCGTTGATGCAAACCTTCAAAAGTCCATAATTTTGATACCCACTATGATACCACTTTGATACAAAAGAAAATTCATTTTTTGAACGGCAAAATATAATTAAACAAGACCAAACCGATTACATAGTCCAACACATAAGAGCCAATGAATTGGCAACCAAGGACCTGAACAGGAACAAAATACCAACTAAAACAACAAATAAGATCATCGTTTGCGAGCAGCAAACATAAACAGCCAAGCTGATTGGAATCAGACTTCGGCTTCAAAATTAACAGACCTCAGAAAGCACTCGACCATCCATCACCTCAGCATCCCCTCGTCGGTGGGGAGGGGTGTGCGACGGCTAAGGCTGTGGGTTGCAGGAGCGAGACTGTTGAATTCGTCGGTGGCAGAAGGACGAAGGCAGCATTTTGTGGTCGAGCAGAACCGTTTGGGGTTGATGCATCTGTTCTGGTAGTCGAACGAGAGAAAAGAGAGAAGGTGCTTTGGTGTAGAGGCGATGGTGGTGGCTTCGTTTGATGGTGTAGACGAGAGAGAGGGAGGCGGAAGGAGGGGGCAGATGGAGGGAGTGGGAGGTGGATTGGTGACGCCGGTGACTGGCGATGGCTGCCGGCTGTGGAGGGGGGCGGCTGCCGGCTGGGGGTGGAGTGCACTACAAATTTTTTAGGGTTTTCTTATTTGGTCTACAAATTTTGGATGCAGAGGTGTGGTTATATATATGGTAAATGAATAAATTGAATGAGTCAAATTAGATTTTAATTTGTTATAAAAAATCTAAATTATCAAATTACCATATTATCCTTTTACTTTATTTTAAAAACAATATTAATTATTTTAAATGAGTGGTTAATATTGGTTCTTACAGTTACCACAAACTAAATAGTTCTGATTTGATTAAGCCCCTATATATATATATGGAGAGGTTTAAATATTAGCCATTCATTCGGTCAAGATCGACGGCTTTGACCGAGAGGCAGCGGATAATTCCTCGTATGGTTTGCGCGTGATCTGCACAAGATATAGGGGTAGTTTCGTATAAAATACGCGGGACGAGTTCATATATGAATCACAAAGGTTAATATATGAATCAGTTAATTGGTTCAACTGATTCATATATGAACCTATAATTAATTAGTTTCATATATGAATCACAAGATTCATATATGAATTAGTGATAAAGAGTTCATATGTGAATTACAAAGGTTCATGTATGAACGTATAGTAAATTTGTGAATCACACAGATTCATAAATGAACTCGTCCCGTGTTTTTTGTAAAAGTTACGAAATTGCCCTTCTATTTGACCAATTATAACCGATCTTGACCCAATAAATTGCCAAGATTACTTATCAAATATTTAGCCCTTCTCATTTGAATCTAAGGCTATATATATATATATAGAGAGAGAGAGAGACGGGTTTAAACGAGGAGCGTACCAATTTAAGAAAACGCGAGGATCACCGCTCATGTACAAAATCACAAGTGATTCACAACACAAACCGCAGGACAAACTGCGCGTTTTGCAAACCGCGGGACAAACCGCGCGCTTTGCAAACCGCGCGCTTTGCAAACCGCGGGACAAACCGCGCGCTTTGCATTTTTTAATCACATATGATTTTGTTGTGAATCACATGTGATTTTGTACATGGGCGGTGCTCCTCGTGTTTCTCGTAAATTGTTACCCTTTTCGTTTGAACCTTTATATATATATATATATATAAGTTTCAGTGAGAAGTTGAGTTAACTTAAGAAGAGTGAGAAGTGATTATCAATCGTTAGATGCACATTAGGATGAGATGTTGAAACATCCAAAAATCACAATAAATTTAAACCTTAAATTTCAAGGTCTACAACATTTATTTCCCAAAAACTTCATACATAAATGGAGAAGTCATAACAAGGTTCGTATATACATCCAACTATTATAAATAACCTACTAATATAATCCATAACGTACACGATCAGATTATAAAGGTTGTCTACAAAATTTCCAAAACATCGATACGTTCCCTAACTTCTCCATTACATCATCAAAAATATAGCTCACGAACCTCTCAACGCTCATCCCTGCTTATCCCTTCCCGAGCTAGTACCTGGTAAGAAAAGTTAATTTGAAAAGATTAGGCGTCACGCCTAGTGAGAACATCCATTTTCAAATTAAAAAGTTTTATAAGCTTTGGAAACCAATGTAAACAAAACGTATAAACAAACCTGGTTTGCCACCATTCTTACCGTACATATAAACATCTTGCGATTACGGGAACATACCCGATTCCATGAATATGACTAACACTAAGTAAGTCATATCATCACGTTCGAGAGCCTACTACGAATCATCACAGATTCTAGATCATTGTCCATGTCCAAGAAATTACAATTTACTTTATGCCTATTTCTTGGAGTGGAAGTAGAGATTACAATTTACTTTATGACTATCTTTTACCTTCCTATAGAAATCAGGAATTATGATTAACTCACACTTATTCCTAGATTTTCTCAACACAATACGAAATGTGAATTACAATTTACTTTATGCCTATTCCTCATTTCACGTCACACTATGAAATAGGAATTACAATTTACTTTATGCCTATTCCTTATTTCACATCAACGGGAATTACAATTTATTTTCTGCCTATTTCGCGTTATCAATTAATGCTAGTGCCTATGGATCCATTACACTTACTAACAAACGTGCATAACATCTTAAACACACAACATCTCATATCATATTCTCAGAGCTAAGAATTCTAAATAACTTATCATACTCTTACTCTCAAATGTCCCCCTTCGACAACTTAGCACGGGGGTTCCACTATATCCGGAAATACATCCGGAAATCAATCCGGAAAATCTCTTATCCGGAACCCAAATTCAGAACTATCCGGTTAGGCTTACGCCTATTGAGTTCAAGCATTTTATCATGACTATATAAAATCATAAATCGGAGGTTAGTAGTTATAGTCATGATTTAAATAAATCTTTAAATGAAAGCTTGCGATAAAGACTATCATTTCCAAAAAGATTTCTCAAACGGCATAAACGACTCATTTTCCAACACACTCAAATCCATGGAAACCATACCCGAAAAGTGTAATGCGCTTTCCAAAATGAGTTACAAATCCCAGTTCACCCAATTACGTGAATAAGTCTAGTTTAGGCAAAACCTTCAAATATGGTTGACAATACATACTCAACCCATAAAACATGGAAACCATCCAATTAGACATAACTCTTTATTAAAACATAATACGAAGCAAAACTCACGCAATCGTAAAATGTAATAAATATCAAATACCATAAAATAGAACTCCAGTAGTTAAAACATCCAATAAGAATGTAACGTAAATCCGTCCATCAATCATGGAAAACAATCCATATGCATGTACTATAGCCTCAACAATGCGAATGAATAAAATACCCGAAATTAACACCCTTCGGTGACGGGGGAGACCCGATCTCATCGAATGTGGCAAACACATAAATTAAACCACGATTAATAAATACAAGTAAGCTTCTTGGATGTGGAAAAACAGATGACATCAACCATACTAGGTCTTTAGTCAATCATCGACATCAATCATACTAGATCTTTAGCCCATCTTAGACATCAACCAAAACTAGGTCTTTAGTCCATATCCGGCATCAACCAAAACTAGGTCTTTAGCCCATCTCCGACATCAACCAAAACTAGGTCTTTAGCCCCTCTTGGACATCAACCATACTAGGTCTTTAGTCCAAGCCCTCAAGTTCAACCATACTAGGTCTTTACCTTGGAAACCCACCATCCAAAACAAGCTTACTCGACTTAAATATAAATACATGACCCCAAAAGAATAACTAATGCGTTCAAATCATGTAAACCTCAATTATGATGCAACTCACGCAATGCAAACCCCAAGCCCACGTCGAGTCCAAAACCGAGCCCTCTGCTCAAAGATCTAATGATCATTTATCAACGTCAAATCATGCAAATGAAATGCAATTAAGCATATAACACATCCCAGACTCCACCCCGAGCATGTAAATATCAACAACATGCAATACTATGCAACACGGTGCAATAAAAGCAACCTGTAAATAAGACGCCACATCGAGCCATTTAAACCGGACAAATGTCCCAAGACTATCTCAAAGTCAAAACCGAGCAAAGTGCTCCAAGCTTGCTAGACCCATAATGTCGGTCATCGTCGTACAAAAGGCGTTTAAACATTGTTTAAGAAAACACGTATCCCAAAATCATCATTAACCCCAAAACTCAACACGGGTTAAACAAAAAGGGGTTTCCCAAAGGACTCACACCCTTAATATTCTCAAAATGACTCATAATACTAAAAGTGCATTTTCCCAAATGGTTTATTAAAATCATTTACACTAACATGATTAAACCATTAAATAAACCTCATTTTGAGCAATTAATCTTTTAAAGACAATTTTGGCTTCTAACAATCCAAATATTCAAAAGCCCCAAGTATGGGTGTTTTACACATTTATGAAGATAAACATTTCAAAAAGAGAACCCATCAAATAACTCACCATAGACATTTTCAAGTAAAACACATAATCACTTGGAAAAATAACATTTTGGCATGTACAAAGTTTTCGCAAAGTAACTTGAACTCACCTTGCTAGATTTAAGCTAAATCTAGAGTTTCTCCAACGTAAGCTCCTTTGATGAAGTTTGCATCCTCAAGCCAAAACTTCCAAAACCTAGATCCATAAGTTTCCAACCATAAGAAATCATCATCCATCCAAAAATACCAAAATACCCAACTTATACCAAACCCTAGTTCCATACATGAAGAAGATGAAGAATATTTCCACCAATCACCACCAAAATTGACCCACAACAGCACAAGGTAGAAAGAATATGAAATCAACCACCATAACGACTATTGGGTAGGGAAAGATTACCTTAACCATTTAAATCTTCCAAAAACGAGCTCCTAGTCTCCACAAAAGCTCCAAGCTCCCAAATGCTCATCAATGGAGGAAGAGGGTAGAGGATGAGGATTAATTGTTTAAGAAGGGATCAACTCAAGCAAGGAGTAGAGAGAGTGTTTGTTGCTGAGAAATCGTCCTTGGGAGGGAGAGAACACAGTACAAGAAGTTAAAATGAGGATCCCTAAAATCTGATCCATCACTGCCCTTTTATTGCCCAAAAATTCTCGCCGGCGATAGTGCCATGCGATTGTGACATGGCACTCTAGCCATGTCACTTTTGCTGGAGAGGTACCGAGACCCCTCATTTGTCCAGCCAATTTTTGCCCGGCGATCATGACCTCGCGATTGTGACATGGCACTCTCGCCATGTCACTTTCACTGAAATGGTACCGAGAGTGATCCCTCCTTGCGATTGTGACACGGCAATAGTGACTATGTCACAATCGCCGGGTACTCTCGCCCAAAGTGTACCGAAGCTCGATTTTTGTCCCGCATGAACCCGATTCGTTGAGCTTCTTTCGTTCATTTTTCCCCAACGTTAAAACTTCACCTTAATAAAATTCCAGGTGTTACAATCCTCCCAACCTTAGAATGATTTCGTCCTCGAAATCTACATTCTTCACAATCCATGGCTAACCGACTCAACACCGGCCATAATTTATCCGTTCCTAACTGAAATCTAAGTTTCTCCCACACAGACTGCTGTGACAATCTTCAAGCAAGGCTCTAACCGACTTTGCCCTCCTAGGCACATTGCTCTTATGTTCGGAACATGTTCCAACCAAAGGGAACTCCCAACCATACGACTTCGGTCGTCTCCCAACCTTAGAATGATTTACCTTCCTCAATTTTAGTTTCGACTCTAAATCACTTCACGGTTTGTCCTCTAATGAACTCAACCGAATCATCAACTCCGATCATTCCAACCATTAACCGTTCGTCACAATCGAGCACCTTAAGGTTACCACTACCATTAACAATATTTCATTTAACATCGGATTCCACCCTCCAAATACGCTAACGGTTTTCGACCTCAAACCAGCAAAGGTTGACACCTAGTTACGCCGCCAAAATTGGAACTCTAACGGGACTCCACACACGAGTTCCGTTTACCGAGAGTTTCCACAAAACTAATGTTGTCAACAAAACGGCTATCCCAACCTCGAAATGCGTTACCGCAAGTCTAACCCTCCAATTACCACAACACATTGATTTTGCTACCGATATTATCTGCCCAAAGGTACCAACACGCGTGGAACACCCAACCTTCCACCGTCGAAGTGCTACGCGCACTTACCCTTAATTGGGTTACTTATCCTTTCCAAGGTCCTAACGAGTTCAAGGTTTTCAAGCGAATATTTTAACAAATATGCCAATCTACAAAACTTTTTACAAAAAATTTCAACGCAAGAATTCTCATATCAACTAACTCGTACGCATAAAAAAATAAACTACTATCATCAGATCGGTAGTTACACAAGACTGGACACGCTCGTCCCACATATGGAATTCATGTTGAAAATCATTTCATTGCAGTTCAGTTTACCCACAAATGCAAAAAGCGTAATAAACAATTTCTTTAAAACGAACCACCACGGTTGTGGTATAGATTGACTCATGACATACACGCAAAGTAACTGCCCATTTTAAACGGTGTGCAACAATTTTCACACATACTTCAAAAGAAGCCCAAACGGCAATTGACTCAAGATTCTTTTCTGACCATTCAAATGGTATGGAACAAGTTTTTCCCCAACAAAATTTGAGTGCGTCAGTTTATTATACAAAACAAGGAAACGATTCCTAATTACACCTCAGTCAAAACACAAAACGACTTGTGTAGGCTCCAAATTTAAAGACAAAACCAATCCGTTTCCATCATTTGAAAATATCGACTAAAACATCATAAAACTTCAAATTGGGGTAGACATGCAAGCTTGTAACGCCTTCTTAAAATTTCATGCAATAACACACATGCACCAATTAAATCACATCGAGATTTCAAAAGATGGAGTTCATTAAATTGATTTCCAAAATTTTCACAAATGGTCACATAACGACACACGCACAAAAGTTTCTGACAAAACCGCACACAACAATGTGTTTCCCAAAGTATACGAGGAAATAAGTGTTAATAAGAGTAGATACTCAAAAGGATTCCGACCGACTTCAAATCTTGAATTGCACCAATAGTGTGCGTCTATGTTTATAACATGAGAAATTCCACGCCCCATTTTTTATGCAAAAATTTCCTAAAATTTTCATCACAAAGCGTTTTCCTCAAAGTTTCGTACTTGAAACATAAAACGTCAAACGTCATTGCTAAAAATGTATTTGTCTAAAATACTCAAACACACATTTCCACCAAAACCAAAAGTTTTCAATTTTCCAAAATATTCGGCAATTCAAAAATTGACCAATGCCAATGACTCATACCTTTGTGTTTTTCAAATATCGTGTATTGTAAATCATTCGTGATCCCCACACTACTAAAACATGTCTTGACCAATTAGTCTTTCATTTAAGCTAGGAATAAATGAAACATTTTCATGCACGACTCACCCATCAAAGTATCGTGAAACAGTGGTTACCAAGCTACGCATACCCTAAGTCGATACAAAACATTTTACACAAAAGCGATATTAAAACATTTAACTGACCAAAAGCGCACCAACAAATTGGTTATGAAATACTACCAAAATATTCCTTCATGCATCACTTAAGTCATGTATAAATCAATCCATACACTGAACTGTTTGCAATAAAATACTTAGTAATACAAATTTTTGAAAGAAAAGTTACGCGACACTGGAGTTCCAAACTCATCTCTTTTTAGTCGTCTTATGGCATAAAATTAACTTTTCTCAACAAAACTCGAGTGGGACAAAATACCCACATAACTTATAAACCTTTCACATAAGTAAATAAAGCATGCACCTTGTGAAATTATACTCACACGACTCAACCTGTCGTAAAACAAAACTCCATGAACCTCAATGGACTCAATGACTCCAAGTCAATAAAACGGTGCTAAACATTATGCTTTCAACGCCAAATTGCTATAAGCAAAATCATCAATGAGACGCCAAAATCCCAAAATCCCCTTCTAGGATAATACCATACAAACAACATTGTTTAACAACCCACATTAAACAAATTCCCCAAAATAACTTCACATAAACAAAATGGAAAATAACTTTCCGTCCAAACTCTAACTTATGTGGAGGAGATCCAATGTTAAAGTCACAAGCCGTAGTTATTGCCCAACATCTCAAACATCATAAAAATACGATTGTCATTACATCCAAAACAAATGTTGAACAACAATGAAGTAAGGCCAAACAGATCCCGGCGGAGTTTGCAACTCCCGCAATAAAACGACTTCATGCACTTTTAAAACCATAATTTGAAATCTTGTGTGCGTGCCAAACATTTCTCGAAATTCATAACACAACCCGCATAAGGATTGGAAACAGAAGAAATTATTGACGCAATTTATTTCAAAATAAATTTCGTGCATGATTTAGTCGGCATTCAACGTCTCACTCATACTCCTCCATAATCCTTCGGTCCACTATTGTCATCCGGATATTCAAACCTCTTAAGACAAGTTGGGAAATACATCAATTAACCTTACGGTTTTCCTCATATCAAAATTGGCTCATTAGGCCTATGGTTCTAATCCAACCATCAATCTCAACCCGAAACGGTCTACTTAAAGCAAATATCATGCTTATCGTCACTCCAAGTGACTAATACTAGAATCGTCCATCTATTCCAACGACTACTAGCTTAGAACCTCCTTCACTATCCCAACGATCATCACACTAAAGTAATTCAAGTACGCACATGTACTAGTAGGTTCACCATGACACTGGCCAGGTGTCACTATGAACGCACCATACATGATTATCTTTGTTACTCTCGACGTGACTCTCGTTTCTAACAACATCCATCAACTTCAAAACGTCCCATCTTAAAGTGCCTAAAGGTGAATTTCACTATCATTTACTTAAACGAACGCTAGTTTGAGTCTAGGTATCCAAAATCAACACCTAAATCTCTCAAACTTATGCTCTGATACCAACTTGTAACACCCTTAAATTTGGAACGAGCAACTAACTTTAAAATTCAATAAAATAACCAAAGTAGATAAATTTTTTCTACAATTCTTTCATCAAAATACCTCAGAATTAAAACATCATAATTTCTACAGTTAATAACTTAAAACGGCCGTCACTTAACACAACACAAGTTGCTAGTCCAAACAAATGCGGAATACTTCACTAATCAAGTCACCTCTCGTGCACTCTACTAGCATTCGCCACTTCACAATGTAGTTAGAGTACCCCAACCTGAGCCTGTTCCACATGCCGACAAATAAAAAGGGTTAGGCTTACGCCTAGTGAGTTCAAGCATTTTATCATGACTATATAAAATCATAAATCGGAGGTTAGTAGTTATAGTCATGATTTAAATAAATCTTTAAATGAAAGCTTGCGATAAAGACTATCATTTCCAAAAAGATTTCTCAAACGGCATTAACGACTCATTTTTCAACACACTCAAATCCATGGAAACCATACCCGAAAAGTGTAATGCGTTTTCCAAAATGAGTTACAAATCCCAGTTCACCCAATTACGTGAATAAGTCTAGTTTAGGCAAAACCTTCAAATATGGTTGACAATACATACTCAACCCATAAAACATGGAAACCATACAATTAGACATAACTCTTTATTAAAACATAATACGAAGCAAAACTCACGCAATCGTAAAATGTAATAAAGATCAAATACCATAAAATAGAACTCGAGTAGTTAAAACATCCAATAAGAATGTAACGTAAATCCGTCCATCAATCATGGAAAACAATCCATATGCATGTACTATAGCCTCAACAATGCAAATGAATAAAATACCCGAAATTAACACCCTTCGGTGACGGGGGAGACCCGATCTCATCGAATGTGGCAAACACATAAATTAAACCACGATTAATAAATACAAGTAAGCTTCTTGGATGTGGAAAAACAGATGACATCAACCATACTAGGTCTTTAGTCAATCATCGACATCAATCATACTAGATCTTTAGCCCATCTTAGACATCAACCAAAACTAGATCTTTAGTCCATATCCGGCATCAACCAAAACTAGGTCTTTAGCCCATCTCCGACATCAACCAAAACTAGGTCTTTAGCCCCTCTTGGACATCAACCATACTAGGTCTTTAGTCCAAGCCCTCAAGTTCAACCATACTAGGTCTTTACCTTGGAAACCCACTGTAACGCCCCAAATTCCAGGCTAAAATTGAACCTCAAATTTCCACAAGTTATGATAACATAAACTTCAACATTTCAAAAAGAGTTAACCCATCAAATAACTCACCATAGACATTTTCAAGTAAAACACATAATCACTTGGAAAAATAACAGTTTGGCATGTACAAAGTTTTCGCAAAGTAACTTGAACTCACCTTGCTAGATTTAAGCTAAATCTAGAGTTTCTCCAACGTAAGCTCCTTTGATGAAGTTTGCATCCTCAAGCCAAAACTTCCAAAACCTAGATCCATAAGTTTCCAACCATAAGAAATCATCATCCATCCAAAAATACCAAAATACCCAACTTATACCAAACCCTAGTTCCATACATGACGAAGATGAAGAATATTTCCACCAATCACCACCAAAATCGACCCACAACAGCACAAGGTAGAAAGAAGATGAAATCAACCACCATAACGACTATTGGGTAGGGAAAGATTACCTTAACCATTTAAATCTTCCAAAAACGAGCTCCTAGTCTCCACAAAAGCTCCAAGCTCCTAAATGCTCATCAATGGAGGAAGAGGGTAGAGGATGAGGATTAATTGTTTAAGAAGGTATCAACTCAAGCAAGGAGTAGAGAGGGTGTTTGCTGCTGAGAAATCGTCATTGGGAGGGAGAGAACATAATACAAGAAGTTAAAATGAGGATCCCTAAAATCTGATCCATCACTGCCCTTTTATTGCCTAAAAATTCTCGCCGACGATAGTGCCATGCGATTGTGACATGGCACTCTTGCCATGTCACTTTCGCTGGAGAGGTACCGAGACCCCCCCCCCTTTGTCCAGCCAATTTCTTCCCGGCGACCATGACCTCGCGATTGTGACATGGCACTCTCGCCATGTCACTTTCGCTGAAATGGTACCGAGAGTGATCCCTCCTCGCGATTGTGACACGGCGATAGTGACTATGTCACAATCGCCGGGCACTCTCGCCCAAAGTGTACCGAAGCTCGATTTTTGTCCCGCATGAACCCGATTCGTTGAGCTTCTTTCGTTTATTTTTCCCCAATGTTAAAACTTCACCTTAATAAAATTCCAGGTGTTACACGAACACAGCCTGTAATTCGAAACGATTTCTCCTTCAATCTTTCACAAACTAACCAATACCAAATCAAATCAGTTCAATCTATATATCCATTCGAAAGAGATTGATTTGGATACCAAAATCAAAACACTTACCAGATCGATTTGTATTCAAGAAATCTTTCTTTCTCACCTTCTTTGAAACCGACTTCAGGAAACAAAATGGGATATTATCTCAATTCGACCGACTCGGCCTTTATAAACCAAATCAACTATCAACAAAATACCAATTCAACCCTGAAGTTTTATTTTTACAATTAGTCCAAAACTTCGACTAAATACTATTTCGGCCCTTCACGTTAAATATAATACAATAGAAATCCGAGGTGTTACAGATGTACTGAGATGCATCATTGCATCGGATCAGTCCCTATATGTGTGTGTGTGTGTGTGTGTGTGTACGGGCGCGCGAAACGGATCTGAACCGTTGGTTCATTTTAATCAAATGCTCTCACATTATAAAATAGATATATACTAATCAATATTCTAAACTTTAACTTCTATTAGAAATCATATAGAAAATACATAATAAACAAATTGATTATAGTTTTATAGATTTTCTGAACAAAATCTGTTTTAACTATCTTCTTATATAATATAAAAATAATAGTATTAAGAAGCATTGTGTGTACACCAACAGTTAAAAAGAAGTAATTCTAGAAAGCATGCAAAAATTCAAATGTACCATGCACCGATTATCTTGGGTTCAACACAGATTCAAAACTATTTTGAAATTTGTAACCACGAAAAGTTTTGTATTAAATCTATATTTTCTTTTTAATCTTTAATAATTATGTTAAATTTTTTTGAATAATTATAAATATATTGTTAAAATAGAGAAAAAAAGAAAAACGAAAACATTTCTAATAGGGTTGACGACTATGTTGCTCTCTAAGGTTGCGTTTGGTTGTGGGACAAGAGAGGAACAGAACAGAACAAGGACTTTTGTCCCATGTTTGACGTGACTTAAGATGGAACAGAACAGAACTAAGTAGAACAAACATGGAACACATGTGTTCCACCAAAAACCATGGAACTAAGTGGAACAAAGAGCTTTTTGACAAAAATACCCCCTTCTTCTTCTTCTTTGTCTCCCACCGCCACCACCACGACCACGGCACCACCGCCACCGCCGCCGCCGCCGCCACCGCCACCACCGCCGCCGCCGCTAAGTAGAACAAACATAGAACACATGTGTTCCACCAAAAACCATGGAACTAAGTGGAACTAAGTGGAACAAGGAGCTTTTTGACAAAAATACCTCCTTCTTCTTCTTTTTCTTCTTCTTCTTCTTCTTCTTCTTCTTCTTCTTTGTCTCCCACCGCCACCGCCACCACCACCACCGTCACCGCCACCACCACCGCCACCACTAAATAACCCACTGGGGTAAATTGGTCATTTTGTCAGTCCTGTTCTGTTCTGTCCAGTTTAGTTATGTTCTACCAAACGCTGAGCAGCTGTTATGTCCTGTCCTGTCCTGTTCTGTCATGTCATGTCCTGTCCTGTCCTGCAACCAAACGCAGCCTAAAAGAGATAAATAATATTTAAATCATATCCTATGAATAAATATATTGAAAATAAATGCAAAAAATAATATTTTTAAGGGAAATTAATTAAAATACCCCAAGTTTGACCAACTGTTACCGAAATACCCTAAAATTTTTTCATTTTGCAAAAATACCCTAAATACCCGCGATGGATCCCGCGATCGCGGGATCCAGCTGACGTGGCACGTGCTTTGGGTACAAATGCCCCGCGAAGCCCCTCAACTTTGGCCGTGGTGCACTTTTGGTCCCTGCCCGCGATGGACCAAAATTTACAGTTTTGGTCCCTGAAAATTTACACTTTCAGCCCCTGTACTTAGACGAATCTTGCATGCTTTTACTGTTTTTTTCCACAGTTATTGTACTTTGAAGACCGATTTGTGGTTGAAATTCATTTGCATGTTTGAGATTTCATCCATAAATATCAGTAATATGCAATTCACAATTCACACTTGTTCTTGCTTTCTTTCTTTGAATTGCTTTCTCTCTTGATTTCTCTTCTCTCATTTCATCCACAAATGGCATCGTCATCAAACCCTAAGTCTACTCCTGAAAAAATGCCACCTAAAATTGAGGTCGCCATAGCAAAAAAAGAAAAGGGGATAGATGAACTAACAAAAGAGTGGAAAAAATGATGGACAGGAAGGCAGTCCATTTGAGAAAGATCGAAGAGGAAGATATGGAGATTAAAAGGATGAAAGGGGATATAAAAGCTCGGGAGGCTCGTGTTCGTCGAGAACAAGAAGCAATTCACCATATTATGCAAGACTTCGCAATTATTCAAGCGAAGGTAAACGAGAAACAAGCTTGGATTGATGAAACTAAATCAATTTTTAAGTAGGTGGTGGTTATATTTTTTTTTTTTGTATTTTTTTTACTGTGTTGTTGTTTGTATTTTTTTACTGTGTTGTTGTTTTGTATTTTTTGTTGTTGTTAATTTCTCTGAAAAGTAGTTTTTAAGCCGTTGAACCACGGTTAGGTTGGATACATCATGCAAGGTCAAGTCAGATGTTACCTCATTCGTGGGCCTACTCCTCTTGTAGAATATATGACAACCCTCAACTCATTTGCTAAAGTGTGTGCGGGTTGTGGTACACAATGGCCATACGTGGTTGCAAAAGCAGAAGTCGTTGAAGAAGGGTCAGAAAGATTGAAGATGAAGAGCATGTTGGATGGAATACAAACTAGCTGTGTTATCAATGTTTATTTAAAAGCATATGTATGTGTGTATATATCTAATATGAATATATTTATCATTTACAAACTAGATGTGTTATCAATGTTCATTTAGAAGCATATGTATGTGTGTAAATATATAATACGAATATATATATCATTTACAAACTAGCTGTGTTATCAATGTTCATTTAGAAGCATATGTATGTGTGTATATATATCATTTACAAATCAGTGTTTAGATCAACAGTATCATATGTGTTTGTTCCATATGGTTCAAGCTGTGACGGGCCCGGGGTGTGACTGACAGAATGTCTCCTTGGCACGGTTGAAGGGGCGGGATTTGGACACTCTCCACGAGTGTGTCCTACGCATTGGCACCGAGTACATCTTCGTTGTATCGAACTTTCACCACGTGATGGACGTCGGTCGTTCTTTCTCGGTCTCCCGGCCCTGTTCTTATCCATTAAAGGTGGATAGCATGGTGGAAGCGGGTCGGGTGGATACACCCATGCTGCAGGGGGTCCAGCTGGGTTTATTACCTCCACGTATGTTTTTCGGTAATATTCAGACGTGAAGAAAGGTACAGGCAAGTCGCTGCAATCTGTACGACTCATATATCTTGCTGCAGCAATGGCATGGCCACACGGTAACCCAGATTTATCCCATTCGCGACACGAACAAAGGTGGTCTTCCATATTCACAATCGCGTGAATATAGTCATCATGCACCTCGTACTTCCCATACCCGATTGCTCTTACCGGCCATGTCGTCGCACGACGCGCCCTGTACTGAACGATATTCTCCGTCGTTGGTGTGAGTGCATTTTGCATCTCAGCTCCTTTTAGGCGTCGAATTTGGTACCACTCTTGTTGAAAGGCCCGAAAGTAGTCCATAAGATTAACAATCGGACATCTACGCGCAAAACGGGAGAGTGCATTCACAGACTCTGCACTATTCGAGGTCAGAATGTCATACCGTTGTCCAGGAAAATGGGCCGCGGACCACCTCTCCGGTCCAGCATCGTCAAAGACTTTGGCTGCTTCCTTGGCACTGTATCGTAACATATTCATGTACTTGTTAAACTCCCGATCCGTATATGCTCTGCATGCCGCCCAATAGACATCCTTGTAGGTGGTAATACGTTTGTCCTTGGATTTGGCGTTCATCTCCAAATGTCGACAGCATATGGCGTGAGGGGCGTTTGGGTACATGGCAGAGATTGCGGCGCTTATGGAAGGAGCCCTGTCAGACATAAACACCAATCCTTGCGGGTCTCCGATAGCTTGTCTCAACATGGACATAAACCAAGTCCACTCGTCCCCGGTTTCAGACTTGCCTACGCCGAAAACTACTGGAACGATGGAGTTATCCCCGTCCATGGCAACCGCCAGGAACATCATACCCAAGTAACGGCCCTTTAAATGGGCTGCGTCTATTATCAGGACACGACGTAGATTTTCCAGAAATGTGCGGATCTGCAAAAACATAGGTTAAAATGTTATAGTTTATAATGTGTAAATGTTATAGTTTATAATGTGTAAACATATGACGTGTTAAAATACGTACCGCGGGTCCAAGGGCCACGAAGCACATCTCAAACCGTCCACGTGAATCGGTCCGTAGCTGCGTGACAGTACCAGGGTTCTGCAGCTGCAAATTATATAAATATGTCGGGAGTCGTTCATACGACTCCTCGAATGTGCCTCTCACCATAAACAATGCATGGCATCGCGCACGCCACGCTTGGTGGTAATCAATCGTGATGCCGAACTGCCGGTGAACGTCGTGGACGATGTCCTTTGGACGCAATGACCTGCTAACATCAAGAAATTTGTTTTTCAGGATCGCACCCAAAGTCTTTTTGCCGGCTTGTTTGTGGTGGGGATTAAGTTGCGTCCTCGTACAAGTGTGTATGTCGTGCAACTTTTTAATCATTATCGCCCCTCCTTTGGGACCCGTGTGAATCGCGTACAACCTCCACTCACACTTTTCTCTAGCACATTCAACTACGTATCTGCTTTTGTCAGATGACCGCACGTGACTTTGGAAACCCTCTTCCAAGAACTTGAGTCCGGTCTGACTTGCCAAAAGATCCTTCGAATCGAATATTTGACCTGCTTTTAACCTTTCACTGCGAATATAAGGTGTAGGTTCGTAGCTTTGTGTCTGGGTATGGGAGTCTGGAAGAATAGGGGCATATCAAAAAAGTCATTTATCTGACTACATGATTTTCTACTAGGGGTATATTCTTCGTGATCATCATTATCGGTGTCTGATCTGTCTATTTCAAAATTACCCGTTCTGAAAACGTGGCTTTCGTCATCAGCAACTCCAGCAGTACGCCCTTCGTGTGGTTGTGGTGGTTGTTGTTGTTGAGAATCAGGTTGCTCTATTTGGAGGTCTTCGTCGTCGTCACCGTCGGATACGCCGGGATACACAAAAAGTAATGGGGGTCTTTCTGAATCGACTGCAAGGTGCAGAAAAGTAGAGATATCCCCATCGTTGGATAAATCCACAAATGACCCATCGCCATTTTTAAACACTAACTTGCAAACATCAGAAGAGTTGATTCCACATTTTTGCATGGCGTATGCAACAAACTTCTGATAAGTATAGTTTACTGACACTTTTACACCATGCTTAGATTTATAAGCAAAATTCCACTCATTGTTATCTTGCACCCATTCACCATCAAAACAGAAATATAGCTTAGCTTTTGCAACAGATGAACTCATTTTTTCAGTAGTATCTCAAACACAAAATATTGCAGAAAGAAATATTGCAACAATGAAATCGGTGTGTGGATTATGGCTTGCATTTTACATCTATTTATCAATGAAACAACCAACATATCAGACAACCAATCTCTCATTTCATCCACAAACTGGTATTCCAAAAACACTGATTTAACATTGATTCAAACATGCAAATGAATTTCAACCACAAATCGGTCTTTAAAGTACAATAATTGTGGAAAAAAACAGTAAAAGCATCAAGATTCGTCTAAGTACAGGGGCTGAAAGTGTAAATTTTCAGGGACCAAAAGTGTAAATTTTCAGGGACCAAAACTGTAAATTTTGGTCCATCGCGGGCAGGGACCAAAAGTGCACCGCGGCCAAAGTTGAGGGGCTTCGCGGGGCATTTGTACCCAAAGTACGTGCCACGTCAGCCCTAGCCCGCGATCGCGGGATCCATCGCGGGTATTTAGGGCATTTTTGCAAAATGGAAAAATTTTATGGTATTTTGGTAACTCAATGTTTGACTTTGGGTATTGTAATTAATTTCCCTATTTTTAAATATATTAAATATTTTAATTATATTGTCAATATTATTACTAATTTTATTTTAAGATTTTGATGTTGGAAATACCTTAGATGATTTTTAATTTTCTTTAAATGATTTTTTTTAATTTTTAAAAAAAGTTATATTTAACTTCAACAAATATTTTGTTAGAAACAAAACATTAATTATATTATTAAAATATTTTTCTTCATAACATTTAACATTAAAGTTATTAATCCAATGTCATGGGATCATATGAGAAGTGTTTTTTTTGTGAGAAGTGTCAAAAATACTTTTAAATCATTGATCACTTTTAATCAAATACTCTCTCATGAATTACGGCTTAAAAAGGAATTGATCTGGTGCATCTTAGACCCTCATTCCATCTCATCCTAATGTTCGTTCATTTCTCATCCAATGATTTATAACATTTTCTCACGTTTCTCATCAAATTTATCACCTTTCACCGGAACCCAATCTTTGATCGAATATAATAAAAAGTTATATCTCTTGTAATAATCAATCTTGTAAGGTTATTTAAATTTGAAGAATTTCTCACCCTCTCGTGTTTTCTTAGTCTTTCCATTTTGAATAAAGTTTGAAGGGCATATTGAAACAAAAATTGGACAAAATTATATTCTTTTATTTCAAATAATAGGTTGGCGATTTTCTTATATAACCTTTACATTTTTATTTTATATTTACTAATCCAAACTTGAATCAAGATAGACGAAAATAAATATTTACATTATTATTTTACGTTGTCCTAGGAGGCGTTTACTCACTCAATGGCGAACATTATAGCCTCACACGGCGAAAAATGATATTACAAAATTTCTAAGACTCAAAATATAACAATATAAATTCATGGTATTTTAATATGTTTTATTGAATGTGATTCACAAATGAATTTTATAAAGAGAAAAATAGAAAAAGGAAATTAACTAATTTAATACTCTCATTAACAGATAAATAAAATATAAAATCATTGTCTTAATTTGTTTGGACTATGATATACTAATAAATTTTATTAGAAATAATAAGATTCTTTAATATAAGATTAAAGCTTATAATCGTAATACCATTAGCATAAAACGTATTAACGGTGTATATATTGTTAATGCCAAAAATCACCCAAAATGACAACTTAGGGGGCGTTTGGTTCACAGAATGTTTTTGGATTGAATGGAATCTGTCAAATGAATTATAACTTTGAAGAAATTGGAATGGAATGTTGTCAGGTTTGACCAGCTGTTTGGTTCACAGAATTGGAATGGAATCTATTAAAGGAAATGGAATCTGTTTGTTTGGTTCACAGAATGTAGCTTTGGAATTGGAATGAAATTTTGGTAAATGACCAAAATACCCTTTTGATAATTTTAATTGTTTTTTTCAAAAAAAAAACGTTTTAATAAATAGTCATTATATACTTTATTTATATACTAAAAATGTAACAATACTCTACACACTGAATTGCAAAACAGGAGTGGAGAAAAGAGTTTATTGGCTTTTTTTTTGACAGAATCATAAAATGAACACTGAATTGCAAGAAACCAACACTGAATTGCAGCCAAATTACCTCTCAATAGCAGAACCTAGATACAAAAAACTCAAAATACGAAAGATTAAAGAGAAGCATAAGGAGAAACAATTAATAACAACACAATTGCCCACTAAATATGTAAATCGTTGGTTAAAAGAGATGTTTCAAACTGAGTTTGCAGAAAACAGTCGATGTTTCAAACTGATGCAAGAATCCATGGAACACAGTCGATGTTTCAAACTGAGTTTGCAGAAAACGATTGGGCTCGATGACAAGAAGAAAAGGAGGAGAGAACGAACCTGTCGATGTTGCTGTCGATCGATGGTGAAGAAAACGACTGTTGCCGTCGATGGAGAAAAAAACGATTGGGATCGATGGAGAAGAAAACGATTTGGGGTCGATGGAATGGGAGTGTCGGTTGCAGGTATATCAATTAGGGTAAGGGTATTTTTGGAATAAAAATAGTGAGACATTCCATTCCTTTAAAATCCTTACATAGTGTGATGGAATGTCAAGAATGGAAAATAAGGAATTCAATGGAAAATTTTGAGATTCCAAGCTACAAAAGATTGAACCAAACACTGGAATGAAATCTAGTCAATGGAATGTCACATTCCAATTCCACCAGATTCCATCACTTTCCAGTGAACCAAACGGCACCTTAAGGTTGATGTGGACTTTAACAACTAAAGAAAAGAATCTCAAGACCAATCAACACAATCGCAATAAAAAGTAAAATGAGACGAGAGAATTGGTGACGCGGAAAACCCAAACTAGGGAAAAACCACGGTCGACTTGTGAAAGTCGACGGTGCACTATGATCGCCAAACAGCGACGACAGTCCTTTAGTAACAGGCGTTTTGTGTACAACAGATTACAATTAGAGAAAACATAGACTTAATCGTGTGTAAAAGTCGTGTGTCGTGTGTAAATCATGCGAAATAAACTGTTATCGTGCGGTTCGAACTGCTGTCGTGCGAAACTTGCATTAGCGATGTGTGTTCGAATGCTTTGTTGATCACTGTTGTATTGTGAAAGAAATGTAGAAGAGTTGAGTTCAAATGTGTGTAGATGTGTGTATTCGCGTAAATTCATCTCCCAGTTCGAAGGTTGAGCAGGCCCTCTTATGGCTTTCGCTGATCATTAAATGTGTCTTGATGGCTTGCTTTTGTAACTGCTGTCAGGCCTTTAATGTCATTAAGAACTCGTCCGTTACTGACCGTTGTGCCATTAATGCTCGTGGACCTGCATTAATGAACAAAAGAAACGGATGTTGACTGTTAACGGTTAGTATGGTCGTACGATCGCCTTAAGTCTCGGACGTCGGTCGTATGAAACATACGACCATTGCCAAAACACACGACCGAATATATACACGTACATAATCTGTAAGACCCTATCTTAATCCAAGAGTGGTCTTATGAAAATGTTATTTGAGTTATCTGTCGTCGGTCGTGAAGTGTGATTTTTTTTACCCAAACATATATTTTACAATATATAAATACTATTAACATAAAATATATTAAGGGTTTTATTTATTTACTATAGTATAGTAATAAATTTAATAAAACTTAGAGATAAAAACAAAGATCGACCAATTTAAGATTATTTATATATAACTCAAATTAATTTATAATTTTTTATAGGATTTATAAAATGATATCTATAAGAATTACTTTTGCAGTTTTACTAGAGTAAACATCTATTTATGTATACGGTATAAGTTTTGATGTCCATATCTATAGTTCTATACTTCTATAATACCACAAATAAATAAATAAATAATGTATGTTTGTTAACAGCTTATTTTGGTAATGGTTTATAAAATGACTTATTCAGTAATCTTTTAAGGGGGTTCAATACAGAAAGTCAATTTTTTTTTCTTTCCAAATTTGCCATTCGCAATTAAAAAGTATGTTTCTTTCATTTATTAAAAAACCTTCTAAAATTCTTTCCAATTTATACAAACAAATTAATCTACACGAATAATTTTATCCATACATAACTTAATAGACGAAAAAAGCCACGGTGCTCATATTTGGCTGCTAAGTACCTCTCTAATAGAAAAAATGCCAACCCACCTCTTAAATATCCTATGCGTCTAGAAAGGTACCCTATCTCGCTGAAATTTAGATATGTGAGCCCGGAAACACATTTCCAAATACGTCTGTCAGCGTAGCTCTTTTTAGACTCTTCCCAAAGAGACGAATACCTTCTTCCCGTTGCGCTATATCATTGTTTCTCCTGATCACTCCGAGTCTCTCATCGGCCATCCTCAGGCAAAACGCCTAGGAATGTATCTCCAACAACACATACAGGTAGTGGCCATCCTCCATTAAAAGTTATGGTAGTGGGACATACACTTCAACTATTGCTTCCACCAATAATTGGTGGTCATGGAGAAAACAAGAAACCAAATCAACATTGAATTCACATCAAAATTGTTCAATCAGATATTTCTAGTATTTGAAAGCATGTAAAAATAACTTGTATGTCATGGATTAAAAGTTACAAGTCATAGTAGATTGGTATAATCTAGATTGGATCTCATCCGACTCACTTCAATGTATCATAAAATCAAGATTGATCATGCATCAATCTTGTAAGTCAAATGAATCGATCCGTACCCTGTTGGAATTTTTTTGTTATTCCGACATACCATTGGGATCATATCCAAATGTTAAGAACCAGAGAACAAATGGGATGAATCGAGAAAATTGTATTGAAAAACGGTGTTGAATGCTTGAATTACAAAAGAAAATAAAAATAACCAACTAGCAATTCGAGAGGCTAGGGATCTCCCAAATGAGTCACCAATTTCTGCATGCTTATCACCTCCCAGCTCACCACTAATTATACTCCCCCACTAACGATTTATTGAAGAGAATTCCAAAAGTACCCTCAACCCCAACTGCCCACTATTAGTGGTCCCTCCCTGTCCAATTTTATTTTTCTTTCTTCTAATATATGTATACTGAATGGGTGGGTTCATAACACCAAATAGCATGGCGTTTACCATGTACACTGCAAATTTCTTACGCGTAAGAACCAAGAACATCAACAAGGAATTCTTTAAAATTTCTCCAAAATGCATATGAAAATCAAAATCTACAAAAGAAATTACATTCAACAGCTTAAGACCAGTTTAAAATATTACAACATTAATTATATTATTAAAATATTATTTATTTCTCTTAGGCATTTAATTTCAAAGACTCTTATTGAGATTAATAAAATATCATTTTTCACTCGTAAAAAATCACGTTGAGAGTCCAAATTTGGAGAGTTTTGTCTTCTCTCCTACTTTCTCATTTTGAAGAAAGATTTAGAGGATCCGTTAGAGAATGGCTTGAAGATGCTCCAAAACCTCTAATTTGTAGTGTAAAACAAGTAACTATTTATTGAAAAGGTAAAAGTTGTTAGAAGAGATTTGCAAATTTCCATTGTACAAGTGAACGTGTGTTTCCTAAGCCCGGGGTTATTTAGAAAAAAATGACTAGGTGCATTTTACCTTCCTGACCACTTTTTGTATGGGATCTATTGGCATGGGCGGACCTAGTTTCTGGATTACGGTGGCATGTGCTATCATATTATTTCTCCGACAAAGGATAAAACAAATTATGTTCGTGAAAGATGCAACCATATCGTTTTGAAAGGTGCTACCGTGTTATTTTGGAAACCTCAAGAAGGTGCAACCATACCTCGTAATCAACCAAAAAACAAAAAAGAACTCTTGAAATCAACTAACAAAACCGGGAAAAAAGCTCTTGAAATTAACAAAAAAAACCCAGAAAAAGTTCATCGAAATCGATAAAAAAATTCAAAATCCCTTGAAATCAAGCAAAAAGTTTTAAAAATTGTGCTTGTTTGATTTAAGTGAAAGTATGTAAACAATAATAATATGATAGAAATCAACTGTAAAATGTGTTTTATAATAAAAGTTTGGTTATTATGCTTCAAAATCTTGTATCAAACTTTCACTTAACCAAACTATGTTCAAGGGATATCACCCATAGACTATAAACATGCTCAAATTTGACAACAAATTCATCCATATGTCTTTTGACAAGTTCAAGGTAAAATTTAAAAAGCCAAAAGTGCGATCGAAACCTTAAGGTAATCATAATAAAGAATCCTATTTACATGCATTTATTTACGCGAGCTTTTGAGTTTATACATATGTCCATAGAACTGTAGAATCAAGTCCCGGATAAATATACATAAAATGCTATGTTACATATATATACAATAGAGTTATCTATTAATGACCAAGGCTGGTGGGAGAAGAGGTAGGTCATTCGAGTATATATATATATATATAGAAGCTTACGCTATGGTTGAATCATGAACATGTACAAATTGCGACCAAAATGATGTCATGGAGATGGGCCTCCCAAGTACTGAAGCCACTCTTCCGGAGTCCCCTTTCTCATTCTCAGCATCTTTATCGCGGTGTTTGTTAAGGGTATGGCAATTACATCATAGTCTTTAGGGGCCTGCTCCAAATTTATATCCACTTAAATAGGTTGATTTTTAAGTCAACATCAATTGTTAAAGGGAGAATTAGGATGTTAGAGCAAAGCTTGTTGGTTTTCTTTGGCATTATGTCAAGAATAAATGATTGGATGATCTTATGCTTTTCTTTAGCATAGTATTTGTGAGAATATGTGAAACATCCATTGAGGAGAGAAGTAAGGTTTCAACTTTCAACATATATTAGGAAGAAATGGTCTAAGTCTAGCATAGTATTTGTGAGAATATGTGAAGCCTCCATATTAGTATCCAAAAGAGCCCTCGAGGAAAGAAGGAAGGTTTCAACTTTTAACATAGTTTGAGGAGAAATATTGGTGCTATGCTTACCAAGAGTCTTTTAGGCTCTAGCAGCTTTAAGCTGTTACTAAACAAGTCCAAGCACATTAAGCAGGATTGGATGGTGATTATATTTACTATATGTGAGGGTTTGGTCCATGGATGGTCGTGTTGCAAGCCATTTTAGGTCGGTTTTGAGTCCATGGATGATCTGACATAACCTGTGGAAATCTATAAGCATATACTGTTCCAGCAATGCATTACAATTTGCTACAGAATGGTTCTGGATAGTGATCAGCAATTTAATGGGTCATTTAAATAGGCTAATGAACCATTGGATAATTTTTCTTCTCTAAATCACACTAAAGCTATTCAAAAGCTAGAACAAGTTGCAAGATACCAATATCATGGTGAAACCATATGAAGACCTTTACTTGTGATCGGGGCTTTAGAAAGTACTTTGAGACAAATCCTTAATATGGAAATTAGAGAAATACCTTTGGGGTCTTATGCAGCTTCATGTTTGCTTCCTCAGGAGTTTTATGACCTTTCCTCGAGTTGCAACTTAAACAAGCAGTAACCTGTCATGGGGAACAATTGCATCAACAACTATTTTGTGACTTGAACTAAAGCAGCAATGGAGATGCATTTCTGTTTGCATCGGTAATCAGTAAAAGCATCGGATCACATGCACAATGTATCCAGCAATCATGTCAGATCTACTATAGTTAATTATCTATATATAGGGTGGAAAAAGTACTTATCAAGATAGCCTAAGAAGGTCCTGTAGACAAATCTTATGCCTTACCAGATTTTCCCATTTCCATTCCCCGCCTCGCGATATAGGTATGACATGGTCAATTGTTAAGTTTACGGTGGATGAACAGTACCTGTAGATATTATAAATAACATGTTAGAACAGTACCTGTAGATACAAATAGGTGCCTTTATTTGTATATGCCTAATTTATGACTTCAAAGTTAACCTGGTTAAACAAACCACAGAAATGATGAACACGACAAAATGTACAGATTACTGCTCTGTGCAAGACACTTGTGAAGTGGAGAAATGTTGCTTTGTAACAAGGGAGGTTGATCAATTAGAAGGTTAGTAGTCAAAACCAGTTTAAATGTTTGATACAAAGTGTAATACAGCAGAATTAAGCAAGCCCCCAATGGAGGTCTCTTGTTCTTGTATAATTGTATGTCTAAATAACAACAATTCATGCTTACCCTTTCACCATTGTTCATACTGTCAGATCGGCAAATAGAATATATAAACTTATTCATGAGAGTTATTAGTTCACCATGTCAACTGAATCATCTAAACTCATATTTTCACTTGTCTTTACAACTTTGAGCATTCTTAGCAGCAATTTACTAAGGATTTCAGCATCTATGGTTAACAGAGTACTTACTGGCAAGAAAAATCGTCACGAGCCAAAATGTTTTTTCGACTGAGCGTACTCATAATTTTTCTTCTCTTGACAACTTGAAGCAAATGTGGAACCTGGTAAACAGATAAATGATGCATTCAGACATTCCTCGAGACAGATAGATGAGAATGATGAAGGTGTTGAGCGGAATAATCAAATAAACTGCCAATATGGTAGTAGTACATAACATATTACCCTTAAAACAGCAGGTATAAAGAAGGATCCATTGGGAGAGTTGACAGTTTGATCATAATACTCCAGAACATCAGCCTGTATAACACACATTCACAGACTTGAGACACTAGTAAAATCCATGAAGTGCAGATGAAAGGCCCAACTGGAGTAGATATACATATACCAGCACATATTGAAGTGCATAAATTATTGAGATCAATATATCTCTCAATCTTTAATAATTGCAAGGTAAACATGTCTAACCTTTTCCATGAACTCCAAACATATGGCACGTTTCCAGCAGACAACATTTATAGGCCTAGATCAACAACCACAATCAGATCCGGTGACTGCAATCACTATAAGGTACGAATAAGGTAATCAATCATTTCCCTCAAACTAACACATTAATTAACCTTCATTCATAGCCATAGGTGGTAATTCTAACAAATATATAGCTGATTTGGAACAGTCTCAAAGAAAGAAGAAGCAAGGATACATGTTAAACAGTCAAAGAGATCCACATAAGAACTTAAACAACAACAACAATGCACCAGAGGATCTATAATACTATTATATATATATATATATGTGTGTGTGTGTGTGTGTGTGAACAGTTAATTTAAACTAGGATATTCTATACACCTTGGCGCATGACAAAAAATATCCGAGTTAAAAGCAAGGTGAAAAGCACAAACCTGTAGGAGATGTCCAACACTAAACCTCTAAACCAAGAGAGATCATCAGTATCATAATCAGGATCACCCAATAGTTCATCATAAATAGCTTCCTGATCAAAAACCGCGTTCCTTTCTGTGCCTTTCCTCATATCCTTGGATGCGAAAACTCTAGTACTTGTTCTTCTATTGTAGTTATAATTGCTTAACCTCGTGATACTCCGTTTCTCTGTTATTCTCAATCCCCGGCAGCTTCTAGTTGGCTCAAACGCTACCAACATTTCGTCAACAATGAAGATCGGCTTCAGGCGACGGAGGGCGGTGAATTCTGCCATTACCAACGTTTGCTTGATCGAAACCCTTGAACTAATTTATTTATACACAAAAGTCTCAGATTTTGACGAATTTGGAGACGATTTGTTAGAATTTGCGAGTGATTGAGTTGTGGAAGTTTCCTTTAAATCATTTTTCAAGGAAAAAACTGTTACCACATAATATTCCCTCTTCCCGACCTCCAATATCTTCAGCCTAAACCTTATTTCAAAATTACTATTATGCCCTTGCATTGTACCAAACGAAAGATTTGAAACCAAGTAACAACAAAATTCGGTTTCACTTTTCCAAATAAAATGTTTTATAAATTTAAAAAAGGGAAATTAATTAAAATACCCTAAGTTTGAAAGTGACTTACCAAAATACCCCAAAATTTGAAAAGTTTACCAAAATGCCATAAATTTCCACGGTGAGAGCCCTCTATAGCGGGCAGGGACTGAAAGTGAAAATTTTTGCAAGATTATTTACACTTCCAGTCCCCATCGCGGGCCTCGATCGCGAGGTCAGGGACTGAAAGTGTAAATATATCTTGCAAAAATTTTCACAATTGGTCCCTGACCGCGATCACGGGCTCCATAACGCGGAAAAAAATGGCATTTTGGTAAACTTTTTATTTTTTTGGGTATTTTGGTAAGTCACTTTCAAACTTAGGGTATTTTAATTAATTTCCCTTTAAAAAATAAACCATCAATCATCAACTTATATTAAAGAAGAAACCAAAGTTAATGACATGACTCTCCTAAAGACTAGAAAACTCAATTTTTTTTTTCTCCTTAATCATTATTTTAATTTTTTTCTTTTCTTAATTTTCCATTTGCATTGATTATTAATTATGTTTGCATTTAACATTGGTCCTTTCATTTTTCCTAACTCCTCTTCATCTCCCAATATATTAAAGAAGAAAACATTCATATTGTACTATATACATATCTAATATATTAGTGAATAAGTCAAAGCTAAATGATGTTGTTTGTGGTTTATATATCTTACATGTATTGCACAAAACATTCGATCATGTTCGTTGTTTATGGGTTAGTTTTTAATTTTGTCACTACAACATTCAATACCCTTAATTCTATTGAAGATAAACTCACTTTGTCTTTTGATTTTGTGTTTGGATTTTCATTTTTTCTATTGTAGAGGAAAGTGAACGTTGATTTGGTTGCGACTGAAGTGCCCATGAAGAGGAGTTTGGTCTTTTCTTCACCCCTTAAATCTTGAAGGCTTTTTTACTATTGTTTCAAATTTTATGGGATTTTTAACTAGGGTTTCTACGGTTTTTATAGCCTTTAGGGTGTTTTTTTGCAATAAACAATAAACCCTTCTTTGAGCAATGAAAATTGTCTTTCTCATTGTAATACAACATGTTTTGATCATCATTATTACATGAATTAGATGTGGTAATGAAATGATAATTTTTCGTGTGGTTATGATGTTTGAAGCTTCATTATGAAGTCATATTATAGATACATCTTTTCTGATAACAAAAATGCATGGGGTATGTACTAAAATTTGTTATAATTAAGAATGTTGTATCTACAATGAAACATAAGTGAATAGAACAACTCCAAAAAAATAAAATGATAAAAGAAATCTATTAAGAATGATGTGACACATTGTTCAAGTAATAGAAATTTTCTCATTGTTTTGAATTTTTAAAATTTTAAATAAGTTAAAAATTATTCTACCCTTGCATAAAAAATGTGTATTTCATTAAAAGACTTTTTTCATAATTTAACTTTCAATTTAATTATCTGTACCTTCTAAACTATCTAACTTCCTAAAGACATTCATTTTAATCTCTTCATTTTTTCATCTACAAATTAAAAGAAACCTATAACAAAATTATTTATAAGCTACAACCTAATGCTCTATCAAAATGGAATAACATTTATGGTCTATGTTATGTTTGATTGGGTTTGTATGTTTTTTCTCTCTCTTTCTTTTCTCAAATTTTGTCTTTTTTGATGTAGTTATTAACAAAATGTTTAATTACTTAGACCATTCGTCTTCTTTGTTTGTTTATATGTAAAATTATTTATTTCTTTTATTTCACAATGATCCTATTTTTTATTTACATATCATTTAATAAATATATATACCAACATATTCAAGAACATATTATATAAATTGAATTATATTATGAAACTTGAATATAATAATATGTGTATTTTTATTTATGTAATAATAAAATGATTATAATTCATATAAATAAATAAATGAAGACGATTACTCACGTCATTATGATCATTATCAATAAAATTTGAAAAAAAAAAATATTTTTATGATCAATCACATGAATTTCAATCATTTTTTACTGCAACATATATATTAATATGTATTATCTTCAAATAAAATTAAATGTCTAAAACTTGAATAAATATATAAAGTTTGAATCAATATATAAAACTTAAAAAATTATTATCATTTAAAATCTTATTAAAATCAATATATAAATATAACTGACATTACAACCAATATATATTAATGAAAATAAAATCAATATATAAGTAAATACTTATGATTGAGCTCTTTTTTAATAAATGAAATAGTTATTACAATTAATATCACAAAATAAGATTAACATATGAGTAAATACTATTACCAACTCTCTCATTAACAAATAAATGCCTATTACATTTAGTATCACTAATTCAAATCAATACATAAAATAAATAAATCCAAGAAACAATATATATATATATATAGAGGGACAATAAAATGTAAACTACTAAATGTATGTAAACTATGTAAACCAATCCTAGCCCTTGATTCTCAATCTTGATTAAGATGTCAATAAGGGTAAAACCGTCTTTCATACCTTTATTTTTATTTTCGGAATTTTAATAATTAATGATATGTATCCTTTATTTTAGGAATTGATTGATTTTATTCAATTTTTTTATTTATCTTGATACTATCCGTTTTTTTGATAATCATCTCCATCATTCAACCATTTTTTAAGAACATCCCAATCTCCATAACAACATTCGATCCAGAAATTCTCCATAACAATTTCACATAGGGCTTTAAAAATTGTGGGGTTTTCATATTCTCTTGAGTTAAACATGTGTTTTTTCCACACAAATCGTGTTATGAACAACAATCTTTACACAATTGTCACACAATTTTCACAACTCTAATATGAAAAACCCAACCTTAAAAACCCAAATTTCACACTTCTAACATGAAAACCCCAATTTTCACAACAATTTCACACAATTTTCATAAGATATAAGGGTGAACAACAATCTGTTTTCACACAATTTTCACACAATGTTACTGTTTTCATAGGAATGTTTTTTCATAACAAAGATATGAAACATTATAAATAATTTCATTTTGGGTATGAAATCCAGTTTTCATATTGCATTAATGCTCACGTCCTCTAGTTCGACATCTACTGGGTTGTCCTATGTGTTCTTGAACTTCGAAAACGAGTTCAACAAGCGTATCATATCGCTTTTCTAATGTGTTGTTAAACACATTGATGTGAGAACAGTTTTTCTATGAACTTAATCGAACACAGTAACAACGAATGTATGAAAAAATCGAGTAGTTTTGCTCCTCATCGTTTTCATAATGTGCATCAAAATCTTCTTATTTCATACATATTCACGAACCCTAACCTCGAAATCGCCTTGGTTCTTCTGCCATTAATTCTCCTAGTCGCCTTCGATTTTTTACCGTAATATGAAATTTTATGCACGATTTCACTAAATATTTGATTCAATATCAAGAAGATTTTCTCTGATTCTTTGATTCCATCTCTGACTACTGTTTTCGTATATCTTGATCGTGGATTTGGGAGTTATCCCTAATTTCACGGTTTCCTTTTTCAATTCATTCTCTTTCCGTCGGTTTCTTCCAATTTTACCCCTTTTCATACTTTCGATTTCCCCTGTATGCCACTGCTTTCATAGAATATTACGACTATGCCACCGCTTTCATCTTCACCATTAATTTCTATGATCAATGGCTAAGATTAGTTTACATAGTTTACATTTTTTTCATAGTTTACATTTTAGTGGGACTCTCTCTCTCTCTCTCTATATATATATATATATATATATATAATTAAAACTAAAAGTTATTAGAGAAATATAGTAATATGTATAAAAATGATAGAAACATATATATAAAAATTAAAGTAGAATAACAAAGTATATAAAATTAGAAAGAATAACCTACTACAATCATAAATATATAATTATATCAATATT
Organism: Saussurea involucrata; assembly: GCA_033807775.1. Lineage (NCBI taxonomy): Eukaryota > Viridiplantae > Streptophyta > Magnoliopsida > Asterales > Asteraceae > Saussurea > Saussurea involucrata. The sequence goes on along the minus strand of CM066321.1, from coordinate 133,695,470 downwards.
ATTATTTAGTTTAAACTGAAATCAAACTATGAATCGATATAATATCTTTCATTTTACATATATGACTAAATCCTCTTTTTTTCAAGATTCTTTACCGATAATGTAAGCTTTGTGATAAGTGTGTATTTATATACACTTTTATACCCATTTAGGACTTTATTTTACCTTGTTTTACATATTTCCCAATTAGATATTGAGTCTTTTAGTCTTATTTTATGTAACACCCCGAAAATCCTAACTCCAATTGTAAATGATTTCGTCTAGAAGTATTAAAAAGGACAAGGTTTCGTTTTGGAGTATGGAACACGTGATGCTAATTGGATCTCTCGAGAAATTGGCCAAGTTTGGACTCGGTACAAGTCCAGCGAGTATGACACTCGTGAGAGTGACATGGTCACTTTCGCAGTGTCACTTTCGCCAAGAATGTACCGAGGGTTTTGGGAGGGCCAGCGAGTATGACACTCGCGAGAGTGACATGGTCACTTTTGCAGTGTCACTTTCGCCGAAAGTGTACCGTGAGCTTTTGGGTAGCGGGCGAGAGTGCCCCGCGAAAGTGACAGTGGCATAATCGCCTGTCACTCTAGCCGTCGGGCTCCAGGGTGTTTTAAACCCACAAACTTCAGCTTTCTTTCATTCCTATTCCATCTCTCTCTCTCTCTCTAAACTCTCCCAAACCGAACCCTAACCCTTCAAAACGATTTTGAAGCCCTTGAAGCCAACAATCTTGCAAATCAAAGTCTCTTTTCCTTCTCTTAACAAGGATTCTTATGTTGAGGTTGGTATTTCTCATCTCATCTCCTTTTGGTTGGAATTTCTACACTTTCTAGGGTTTTACCCAACCCTCTGATAGGCGGGTTTACACCCCCCCCTAAATCTACCGCAAGTGTACGGGTCGAATCAAGTAATAGTACTTAAAAAGTACGAGTATCGAACCAAAGGAACCTGGTGTCAAGTACCACAATGACTGTATAGATTATTAACTAGACTAACGCAAATTGAGTTGGATTGTTGTGTATTAAAAACACAGATTAAAACTTAATTAATTCAGATAAGATAAAAAGCTGGAGGGTTGGATTCCTCAGGTAGACAATCATTTAACTCACAGATCTGACACGATTGACATAACTTCAAGATGACAGGCATAATCACATTCCATCACTATACTTATTCAAGCTATAGCAATATCATTCAACACATTGTATTTATCATTCGATCTCAACAAAAGTAATTGAACAATTAGTAATTAAAAACCAAAAAGGATGAATTATCATATTGCTATCTCTAATTCAACCAAGACATGAAAGATTCATCAAACCTCAAAACTTTTCTCAAAGATTAAAGATTCATAAAATCGAATAACAGTTGATCAGACTATTACAAGCATTAAGAATAATCTCACATGTGTCATCCATCTATATCATATCAATCATGCCTATCGTAAAGCAAAACAAGTATCCAACCATGATTCAAACCAACCCCCCAACATGAACGGGTTAGTTCATATTGGGGGTTTCAAAACTCTGAAATGAAAAGATGAAAATGAAAGTAGACATGTTTTTAACTAAGAAATGAAATCTAAGAACTCCCTGAAAAAGTCTAAGCCGCCGATGAACGTACTCGATTCGCCTTTCGATCCTTGTTAATTGTTGTTTCTTGCCTTCTATTCGCCTTCAAAAATCGCCCTCGTGCTCCCAAAATCGCCCAGAAATAGTCCCAAGCCGTAACTGATGAATAATGCCCTCAACCCTAGCAGAAAAATAGAATAAAAACGCTCAGGTCTTCAGCGCGTCTGGCGGCGCGTGTGGAAACGCGCAGAGAGGCGCGCAGCGCACCGGAATGTTTGCAAAATTAACATTGCGCGGATGTGGGCGCGTTTGGAAATGCGCCTAGAGGCGCGCACAGCTCTGTTTGGTCCAAAAATCTGATTTTCTCGATTTCGCTCCGGACTGTTGTCAACTTGCTCCATTTGATCTCAAAACTCTTCCTTCATCGTCCTTTCATAAAAACCTGTATTTCCTCATCAAAACCATTAAATTCTACTTTTTTACTTGGAAACTTACAACTAACTGACCGATTTCGGGATCAAAATAATGTCGTGAAACGACATTATCACCCTCACCTAAACTTTTCCTCCCTTTAGATGGAATGAAGATGGAGGCTCACTTTAGTAACACTAGAAGTGTTTGGTTGGTGGATTCACTTGATGGTTGAGGTAATCTTCTCTTCTCTTCATTTTGAAATTAGGGTTTTGATCTATTGGTGATTTTGGGTGTAATATGTTGGGGGAAATGATTCTAAGTGTTTGGGGATAGATACTTATGGTTGGAAACTTATGGATTTAGGTTTTTGGAAGATTTGGACTCGAAGATACGGACTTCTTCAAAGGAGCATACGTATGGGAATCTAGATTTAGCTTAATCTAGCAAGGTGAGTTCAAGTTACTTTGCGAAAACTTTGTACATGCCAAAATGCTATTTTTCCAAGTAATTATGTGTTTTACCTGAAAATTATCAATGTTGAGTTATTTGATGAGTTTTACCTCTGAGGTATTAATTGTGGTAGATATTGTAAAACACTACTTTTGGGATCTTTGGAAAAATGAGATAGACAAATCTTACATGAAATGGGTTATTGATTTATGTGATAAATGAGTCTAATTGTTGTGAAAATGCATTTGGGGATAATTTGGAAATATGCATGTAGTACATCATGAGATGTTTTGAAAATGTAAAGGTGTGAGTCCTTTGGAAATGAAGGTTTTTCCGATCCAAGATTTTATTCCGGGTTTTCATGGATTTGAAGTATTTACCGGCAACCGGTGTGTGTTGTTGTATTTAATGTCATTTTATGACTTTTATGAATTATCCTTTGAGTTAATTGAGCTTGTGGCTCGGTATTGAATTTTATTAAGTCTTGGGGACAATTGTTCGTTTTGATAGCTCAAAGTTGAGTTTTGATCATGATTTATGTTATTGGGGGATTGCATGTTTTGAATGCATTTGTTTATATGTTTGGGCTCGTGTAATATTTTAGACCTTGTTGGCCATGGATCCATAGGTATTTGAGTTTCATTTAGTCTCGCGGGCAAGAGGTCGGAATTGATTGAGCTCAGTTTTACGAGACGTTAGTTTATTTTGTAGCACGGAATAGGCATCAGGTTCCATGATAAGTAAGGCGTGGACCTAGATGGTCGGGCGTCGTCTCATGGGCAGTAAGGTGTAATTCCATATATGTGCTTAGCACGGGATAGGCATCGAGTTCCATGATAAGTAAGGCGTGGACCTATATGGTCGGGCGTCGTCTCATAGGCAGTAAGGTGTAATCCCTAATGTGCTGTTGTGGATTTGGCGACCCAACGTATAGACCTGGAGTGGTTGAAGTTAGGCCACCCTAGTCTCGTGGGCAATAGACCTGGAGTGATTGAGCTCAGTGTTACGAGAGTAATCCACGTGTGTGTTTTATTGCATAGTAAGTGACCCACTTTAGTGTTCCATCACGTGCGATGTATACGGGTCTCCCCCGTCACCGAAAGGTGTTTTTTTGGGTATTTGTTGCTACTCATGTTTTTGGTGACGTGTTGTATTTATATGGATTGTTTTCCATGGTATGTGAGTTGTGGTTTACATCTCATCCGTGTGTGATGTTTTGGGTATTCGTGTTTAACCATGTTTTCGGAAATGTGTTATAATGTAACGTCCCTAAACTTGACATGCATTAATTCATAGAAACTGAGCGTTTTACATTACAAAATTTAACTGGTTCAATACATCAATAAAAGAGCTTAACAAAAACGACAGCGGAAGTCTACAAAATCCACAACCGAGCTCTAACTATGTCATTCGTCTAAGTCTTGGAGTCGCTCTAATCTCCAAGTATGCCATGCCTCTCCTATTTCTTCCCCGAGGAACTCGCGGAACGCTTACCTGAAAATGGTTTAGTTTTGAAAATGCGAGGGTTAGACCAAAAGGTCTAGTGAATTCCCTCCGTAAAACAACATGTATGAACCACCATAAATCATTTTAGAATAAGTCATGAACTATCGCACATATGGTACTGCACTGTATAGGGAATCACATAAACATCCGCGATCGGGGCCCAAGCAGACTCCCCTTTCGCCCTCTCGTATCGGGGCCCAGGCAGACTCCCCGATACCCGATTAGGAGGGAAACAAATTCCAACCTAGCGTCTCGTCATACGTATCCAAGGGGTCATCGGATCTCGAGGCTCTCTGATTCCACAGTGCAGACCGACATCACATAACATGCATATACATTTCATAGGCATGAAAATATAATCTTTAAAAGTCCTGCTATCTCATTTCATCATATCACGCTTTCATTCGACATAAAAGTATGTGCGTAAGAAACATACATTTCAGTTGTAAACATTTCATGCGCTTTAAGAACCATAATCAGTAAAGAAAACGTTTAATATTTTAAGTCGTAAAAAGGGTTTAGGGGACTCACCTTGATTGATGTACAATGAACTTCCTAAACACCTTCAAGCTACACCCACAAAACACCTAAGGTAAATGATCCACATCAGATAAATAGCTCAGCCCTACTGTCCGGATACCCCTTCCCGGACACAACACTTTTCCGGACACAACACTTATCCGGACGCTAGACTTATCCGGGCAAAACTACCCGAACACTAAGCTTATCCGGAGACTTCAGCTACTCGGATACTAAGAAACACCCGGACACCCTCACGGGGCACTTACCCGGACACTTGCAACATATCCGGACACCACCGAACACTGGTGTCCGGAAAACGCGACTGTTCGAACTTAACAAGTCTAAAACTGATTTCTACTTCGATTTTTGCCAATAAGTCGATTAGATATATACAAGGGTTCATCCACCAACCTCAAATACTCACTTAATCCATTTATAAACTTCTAAATCGGTTTAACAAGACAAAAACCCTTAAAACCCATTTTAAAGGAAAATGGTGAAAACTCAAAGAATCATCCAGCTAAAACTTAGGAATCCATACCAATAAGAAAGAAAAGTACTACAATGATCAGGAGAACGGATTCAGGATGTATTACCTTGCAGATTCTTCCTTGATTCCTCCTTTTCTCTTGATTTCTTCCCAAACCCTTCTTTCTTTCTCTTGCTCTCTCTTAGCCGCCAACACCCACACCAAATACTGATTTTGCTGAAAATGGAGGCTGCCCTAGAAGTTTGTGCACTTATATACCTATGACAAAAATGGCCTCTTAACTTAACTTTCATTTCTTTTATTTTGACCACCAAACTCCAAGACTCGCTAGGATTTTGGGTTGTTACAACACTCCCCCCTTAAAAGAATTCAGTCCCCGGAATTCCTCATAGGAAGAGCTGCGGGTACCTCGACCTCATTTCTGATTCCAACTCCCATGTAGCCTCCGGGCCCTTGTGGTGCCGCCATTGTACCTTTACCAGTTTAGTTTCTTTGTTCCGTGACTTCCTCACCTTAAAGTCTGTGATGGCTTCGGGTTCTTCCACGAAATCTAACTTTTCGTCCACCTTAATGTCATTTAACGGAACCGTTTTAGTCACGTCGGCTAGACATTTTCTTAGATTAGACACGTGAAACGCATTATGGAAATAAATAATTATTTCAATTGCATTTGTTTTAATTAAAATTGAAATCCAGGTATGTATAAAAATGAAATTAGAATTGATATAATATGACTAAAACCTCTTTTTTAAGCTATTCTACTAAGAAACTAAGCTTTGAAAAACAGTCTCAAGCGAATAAAAAAAAACTCGAACATGGAAAAATTAACAATTCAATCAGGCTCGCATATACTCGAAGTAGTCACAATACTGACGACTTTGTTACTCTTTCGTCTAACCATAGGTTGGGAACAGGGACTTCATGTAACACCCCGAATTTCGTTATGAGTGGTTTATGTAATTATTTTTTCATGTTCAAGTATTATATTGATATAGCATGGTTTGTACCTCGTTAGAATTTGATCAAGGACTGAAAAGGGGAATCAAATGAGACTTAGTACCATTTAGGCGATAGTGACCGGCGAGAGTGCCCATGTCACTATCGCGGGTGTCACAATCGCTGGAAATGTACCGCAAGATTTAATTTTCAGGCATGTTGATTTCTAGCGAGAGTGACCCAGCGATAGTGACAGTGTCACTATCGCATGGTCACAATCGCTCGTTTTGTACCGAGAGTTTGGGGGGGAGTTGAGCGAGAGTGACACAGCGAGAGTGACACAGCGATAGTGACAGTGTCACTATCGCCATGTCACAATCGCCACCGACCTATTTTGGTATAAAAAGGAGAGTTACGGGTTTCTAGCTTATTTTGTGAAATCAGAACACTTTGGCAGTCGACTTCTTCTTCCAAAAAGGTAGGGTTTTGCTACTCTTTCTTCTTTCCATTAAGTGTTAGTTGTTGGGAGTGTTTATGAACACTTATGTTGGATTTTAGGTGATCAATCTCATCATAGTGCAAGGTCTTTACTCTCTCTTCAAGAATCAACTCCACCCACTCCATCTAGGGTTTTGGGATTTTACCACAAATCTTCTAAGGTGAGTAATTCGATTTCAAAAGTATACTTGATCATAATTTACTCTATCATTTCAATTATTTCTAACAAGTTTACCTTGAAGTATATTTTGAGCCAATAAGCTCTTATTCCTCTAAATAGGAAATTTAAAGGGGCTTGATGGTAAGATAAAGGTGATGTAGTATTTATTCTACTTGAAATTATATATTTTATGATGGTAATCATTTGAGATTGGTTAAACCTAAACATTAGGGTTTGGAGCTTAATGGATTAAGCTATGTCTTAATGAAGAAATTATAACTATGTTAAAAGTGACTTAATATGCAAATTTGGTGTATGTTCTATGCTAAACAATAAACTCATAATGTTACTTGTATGTATATGAATAATTTGAGAATTTCTTGTGTGTAGAAATCACATGATTAATGAGATAGTTGGACTGTCTTTATTGAAGTAAATGTATGGTATTATGAACTGCTTGGAGTAGTTGTTTGTTGGTATTTGATAGGCGGGTTTACACCCCCCTAAATCTAACCGCAAGTGTACGGTGTCGAAATCAAGTAATAGTACGGAAGTACGAGTATCGAACCAAGGGAACTAGGAACTAAGTATCACAATGACTATCAACCCTATTAACTGAACTATATAATCGGATGTTGGTTTGAGAATTTTTTTAGAAACTTAGTAAAACTGAAATAAGACTAAAATCGATTAACGGGAGGTTTTTGGAAAACTTTGATAGAGAAAAGGTTGAGGGTTGGACTTTCTATGGCTATACTACTGAGGAACAAATACCCGAACGATAATGATTACTCATTATCTCTCTGAACCCTAGTTGACAATCACTGTTAGTCTTTTTCAAGCAAAACAACTTTTATTTCGAAACTTGTAGGTTTTATCTCTCGAACCAAACCTAGGGTTTGAAAATATTTTAGGTCAACTGTTCGGAGCAGAAAGTGATTCGGCTATCTCAGCTCGAATCTCCTTTCCGGCACTTGATTTCTTGATCTAGTTTCTAATTACTTTTTCTCAAACTTAATTAAAAACAATGATATTCAATTGAAGGTGATCAAACTACAACTGATAATAAAAACAGAAATCAAATACTTCATAGATCTAATCAAGTAAAATTAATCATTCGGTTACACGTCATCCATCGTAAAATCCATAGTCAATCCAACCCCCAACATCTAAAGATTAGTTCATGTTGGGGTGGATAAAAACATAAGCAATAGGGAATAAAATGGTGTGTGAATTCATGGTGACTGTAATCGTAACAAAAGTATGATGAATCCCTTCTCACTCGGCTCTAAACCACGTTGTGTAGTGAACTCTCCTCAATCAATCCTCTCTCGCTGCTCCAAAATACGTACAAGTGCTCTGAAAATCGCCCCTGGACTGCCCACCGTCGTGTCTCGAAAACTAGATACCGAATAATGACCTAAAACCCGATTAATAAAGCTGATTTTCGACAAACAGTGGCTTACGCGGTTTGCCACGCGACTTGCAAGTCGCGTAGTAAACCGCGCGTGTCTTTTTAGCTGCATGGTTTGTTTTCTGGTTCGCGGTTCGGTCGTGGGTCTTGGGCTTCCGTTGGGCTTCGAAATGGGCTCTCTTTTGGCTCTGTTTCGCTCATTTTCTCGATGTCTGTCTTCTTTCGAATAGCCTGCACATTTCACTAGATAACCCATAAAATCCCGGCTTTTTGCTTAATTCCAAGCCAATCTCATTGGTTTATGGATTGAAAATAACGCCAAAAAATGGCGTTATCAACAACCCCAAACCGAGCGTTGTTTGTCCTCAAGCAAATTAGCGGCAAAATAGAAATAAAACATATATCAGTGAAATAATAACACACGTCTCTCAATCGGTACCACGTTATGCACTGGTGACTTCCCATACTCGCGAATACTTATCTCATCCTAGCCTCATCCTTATTCTGTTTGATCTAAGACCTTCCCTTGTAAGTTGAACTCGTGACTGCTCCGATTACATTAAGGTCGTACTAGGTCCAGACATACTAGGGAAAACATTTCGCCTCGACCCTACCTCACGGGATGCGCTCATTTCACTCGAACCTAGGTTGTCGCACATGTTGTCATGTTTAAGGAAGTTATGTACAATAATACTCAAATTATTACATGACAACTTGAAAGAAAGACGCACAAATGTCCAAAAATTTGATCTCAGGAGGAATCAAGTAGCAAGACAGGGAATATCAGTGAGGGTGGTCGTAAACCTAATCACATCTTCCAGAAGATCATCCAGGTCTTTACACAGGTTGTAACGGGGTTAGGGTTATGGTTGAGAAATGAAGGGTAAAAAGGATCAAAAATCCTTGGCGTGTCAATAATTAGCAGTTCTGAACTTTCTTGCTTAACATTCTCCCACTTGGCCCTTTTTGTCACTATTAGAGTCGCTTTGACTCTCTTATTTAACTGTTGTAACTGCTATCTAAATAACTGTATATATAATAATTTTTTATTTTTTATTTTTTTATTTTTTTTATTTTTTTTTCGGTTGGGACTTCATTGGTCCTCTTTATTTGATTGGGGCATCATTGGCCCTCTTTTCTATTTCTTGGGTTGCATTGACCCATTTTATCTCTCATGACTGGCCTGTACTCTTATTTTCTGCTCTATCCCTCGTAGTTCCTTACTGCTTCTAATTGACACACTTTCGGATAAGGGTTGGCTGAGGCTTTTGGCTAATGGGTTTAATGATGGGTTTGACAAGAAAGTGGTGAGTGTTTGGCTTCAAAGTGGTTTATGGATGTACACTATGGGTAAAAGGAAACGATAGCTAAAATTGGGTTAAAACAAATCACACATTGCCTGGAATCATATCTTAAGGTCCACACGATACGGTTTACTAGACCCTTACCCAATATCCCGATGGCCGTCTTTGCTACTCAATGCAATATTATAGCGATATCACTCTATAATCACGACAAGGAATTCGAAAAAGTGTATATGAATTTCGTGTTTAAAATCCCTCGAAATGAAAAGCTTCTTTAGGATCAATTCTCTCTTTTGGGTGGTCTCCACTAATGTCCCTAGTCATGCCCTTTCCCGGTTTTCCCCTAATGGTCACGTCACTATCACAAGATTCTCCCCACAGTGGTCAGTCTCAATCATCCAAAACAAAAAAATTTGGCTACAATGATCAACTATTCATAAACGTGGGACGGCAACGTGCATAAACGGGGCCCGATGGCAACCCCAAACCTTACCCACACATTGTCCCCAATGTGTAAGCAAGTGGTACAGAAAATAAAGACATAGTGTGTTATTATTACAGTCATCCGAAGTAAGCAAATAAACAAACAGTACAGAACATCATCAAAACAAACAAATAAGAGAGTATGAAAAACAAACCCACTACCGGCGGGAGGAAGATGGAGCGTCCTCATCTTGTCGGCCTCTCACTCTTCTACGACCTTGAGATGCTGCTGGTGGTGCTTGTTGTGGTGGAAATCCGGCTTGGGCGAGGCGGGCGTCAAATCCATCCAAGCGGGTGTCGTAGCCCCCCAGACGGAGGTTCATGCTTCGGAATCCATCATTAATGTCTTGCCTCATCCCTCTAACCTCGGCTGTCATACGCGTCATAAATCGGCTCATATAGGGTGGTGTGTCGCCGCCGTGCTCGGGCTCCTCCGCCGCTGGTGCATCCGGGTCAAAGTCTGGGTCACTATCTGAGGCACTCTCGGATGATTCGTGGGCAGGTTCTGCAAGCTCCCGCACCTGATAATTGGGATCCACTCTTCTCCTCGCCTCCAATTTGTTCGTCGCCGTAATCTGGTGCCTATACTGAGATATCTTGAAGTCCCCCTTCGACGCCTTAAGTTGTCCGATTGGGACACCCGCTTCCCTACAAAAATGAGTAATTAAGTTCGGGAATGGTAGAACATCGTCTAGGGTCATACCTGCGTCCAGGATCTCCATCCAAATGATATGTCCGATATCCATCGAAAGATTGTTGTGGAGAGAATAGAGGACTTCGGCTACCTGACTATCGGCGGTAGTGTTATGAGTCGAAGGCTTCAAGGAGGCCTTAATGAAGAGCATGAGAAATGCAATATCAGTATGCATTTCACTTTTCAAGATGTGCTGGTCCCTTTTATTCCACCCAGTGTGTCCATTCCGCCTTAGCGAGGCGGCAATTGATGAACCCAGCTGCTCTTGAAACGCCGGATGGGGAGATAAACCGTATGTGGCGCTCAGCTCTACCCGGCGGGGGCGTGGAAGTATGCGTCGATGTCGGCCGGAGAAATCCGGACCTCAATGTTGCCCATACGTACCACACACCTATCATGATACACGGCGGGGATCATGCAGGCAAAAAATTCTTTCACGGTCTCTTCGCAGTACCCGGGTCGGGTTCGGATGAACCCCTCCCATGAGTGTTGCCCGATGATTTCCGGCACCCTTGAGCCGGCTGGAAGATTTGTAATCTGGATGCCTCTTTCCCCGAAGGGATTACATTTGTTTGTGCGCATCTGGCGGAGCCGAAGTCTCTTATCCGGATTCTCCCGGTCAAACATTGCTCGTCTATTGCTATGATGGATGCGCTCATACTCGGGGAACGAGAGGTGTGTACTAGGATGGTGCCTCATGACCTGCAAAAATAAATGAACTCAAGTGAGTTGTCTTGTTCATCGCCACCCCAAACCTCGGTAAAACCGAGGTTTGCAAGGGGTCAAATGTGATTGTGACTGATGAAAAGGGAGGCACCCCAAACCTAAGTGAAACTTAGGTTTGTTGTATCTCCTTTTTTCTTACTTGTACGTACAGCTAAAACTCACAAAATCCCAAGCATGCAGATTACCAATAAAATACTGTTCAGCTCATGCAGATTTACCAACAGCTACGTGACCACAAAACTACCACAATTCCTTAGTGCAACATCTAAACTTTTTCAACAGTTTGCACTGTTGGAAACTGAATGGAACCCCAAACCTAAGTAAAACTTAGGTTTGGCTATGTCTATACTTAATAGGCAACCCACAAAAATAACTCAAGGGTTTATGTTGCCATAAACCCCTTCATATTCTTTTATGCACACAGGTGGAAATACCCCACAAAACCACAGATCCAGCCACATTTCCCCCATTTTACTTCCCACAAATTCCCCATCATAGATATTATGCACATAATCTCACAAAAATCACAAACTCAGTTGCATAAAAATTATCAAATCATTATATGGACATACAACAAGCTTATAATCAAAATTTAAGCATACATCCTCAAAAACAAACATTTTTGTGAGAAAACTCTAACCATGGAGAAGCAAGTATCTTGGCACTTGGAAGCATGAAATGGGAGACAATAGAACAACCTTCACCCAACATTGCACATGAAGACCAACAAGAAATAAGAAAAGAAAACATACCTTGGTCTTGTAAAGATGGAGAGCACACAATATTGAAAATGGGGATGAATCCTTTAGAAATCAGAGGAGATGTAGAGAGAATTTCGTGAGAGAGAGAGAGAGATAGAATTTCGAATTAGAGAGGGAGAGAGTGCAGGGAACAAATGAAGAAGAAAACAAATGAAAAGGAATAAAGAACAAAGGTTGCACACAATAAAACAAACCAGACCCTAATCGTCAGAGTACACGCGCGGTTTACTACGCGGTATGTAAACCGCGTAACATACCGCGTATGTCCCTGTTTGCTATTTTTTTTTTATTTTTCGATTTTTCGTTGTTTTTGTGTTTTTCGTATCTAAAATCACACTCAAAGGAAAAAAAATGAAATTTAAACAGAAAACAAACCTCGGTGGGTTGCCTCCCACCTAGCGCCTTGGTTTCGGTCGTGGCTCGACCTTCCTTCCGATCACTCCTTCGGCTCATCCAGGTACATAGCTTCAGATGCCCTCGTCTCTCCTCCATAATATGGTTTTACTCGCTGACCGTTCACTTTGAAGGTCGCCCCGTCTTGTCCTTGTAGCTCCACTGCTCCATGCGGGTATACCTCCTTGACGGTGAACGGTCCAGACCACTTGGATTTTAGTTTACCTGGAAAAAGACGTAAACGAGAGTTAAATAACAAAACATTCATTCCAGGAGTGAGTACCTTTTCGCGGAGTCTTTGATCGTGGAATCTCTTCGTTCTCTCCTTGTAGATAGTCGCGTTCTCGAATGCATCTAGTCGGATTTCTTCTAATTCACACAGTTGCAGTAATCTCTTCCTTCCGGCTGTATCCAGTTCCATGTTCAGCTTCTTTATCGCCCAGAACGCTCTACATTCGAGTTCCACCGGTAAATGGCACGACTTGCCAAATACCAACCGATAGGGAGTGGTACCAAGAGGGGTTTTGAATGCCGTCCGGTACGCTCACAGTGCATCGTCTAACTTCAATGACCAATCCTTCCGGGATGAATTCACTGCCTTCTCTAGGATCTGCTTGAGTTCTCGATTGGACACTTCCGCTAGACCATTTGCTTGTGGGTGATAGGGTGTCGTGACCTTGTGCTTTACCGAGTACTTCTTTAGTACAGCATCCAGGTACTGATTACAAAAGTGGCTACCGCCATCACTGATCAGTGCTCTAGGGACTCCAAATCTCGCGAAGATATTCTTCCGTAGGAAATTAATCACTACTTTAGAATCATTTGTCGGAGTCGCGATTGCCTCTACCCACTTGGACACGTAGTCCACCGCGACTAAGATATACTCATTTCGGTGTGAGTTTGGGAACGGTCCCATGAAATCAATGCCCCATACGTCGAAGAGTTCGACTTCCATGAAGATCTGCATTGGCATCTCATCCCTCTTGGTCATGTTCCCCGTTCTTTGGCATCGGTCGCACTTAGTGATGAATTCACGAGTCTCTTTAAACATGGATGGCCAAAAGAAGCCCGACTGAAGGATCTTTGCCACTGTTCTATTGGTGCTAAAGTGGCCCCCGCATCCCAAGGCGTGACAATGGTTCAAAATCTCGGCCTTTTCTTCCTCCGGAACACATCTCCGGATCATTCCATCAGCACATGATTTGTACAAATAAGGCTCGTCCCAATAGTACCTTTTGGCCTCAAATAGAAATTTCTTCTTTTGGTGGGTGTTCATCTGATACGGAATTACTCCTCCCACCAAGTAGTTGACCATGTCTGCAAACCAGGGCTCGGTGTGGCTAACCTTGAAAAGCTGTTCATCCGGAAACGAGTCGTTAATGACGGTCTTATCTTTGCTTTGATCCTCACCTCCCTCAAGTCTCGAGAGGTGATCCGCTACCGTATTCTCTGAACCCTTTTTATCCAAGATTTCCAAGTCAAATTCTTGGAGTAACAATACCCATCGAATGAGTCTCGGTTTAGCATCCTTCTTGGCCATGAGATGCTTTAAAGCTGAGTGGTCGGTGTAGACAATTACCTTAGACCCCACTAGATATGACCGGAACTTCTCGCAAGCATAGACAACCGCCAACAGTTCCTTCTCGGTAGTCGCGTAGTTGAGCTGAGCATCATCCAGAGTCTTACTCGCATAGTAGATCACATGCATCCACTTATCCTTCTTTTGGCCCAATACCACTCCAACAGCGGTGTCACTCGCATCACACATCAAAATAAAAGGTAAACTCCAATCGGGAGCCGTGAGAATCGGTGCGGATATCAACTCCATCTTTAACCTGTCAAAAGCAGAAATACAATCATTAGTGAACTCGAATTTATCATCTTTAAGCAATAATGAACATAAGGGTTTAGTGATTTTAGAAAAATCCTGTATAAACCGCCGGTAGAACCCGGCATGCCCCAAGAAGCTTCGGACTCCCTTGACGGAGTTCGGGTAAGGAAGATTCTCGATCACCGCCACCTTTGCCTTGTCCACTTCAATTCCAGCTTTCGATACTTTGTGGCCGAGTACAATCCCTTCGGTCACCATGAAGTGACATTTCTCCCAGTTCAGTACCAGACTTGTCTCTTCACATCTTTGTAAGACAGCTCTCAAGTGTTCCAAACATGTATCAAATGAAGGCCCGAACACGGAAAAGTCGTCCATAAAGATCTCAATCGTCCGCTCTACCATGTCTGAGAAGATCGCCATCATACACCTCTGAAAGGTAGCCGGAGCGTTGCATAAACCAAAAGGTATCCTCCGGTAAGCAAACGTACCATAAGGACATGTGAATGTTGTCTTGTCTTGGTCTTCGGGGGCTATTGGTATCTGATTATACCCCGAATACCCGTCCAAGAAGCAATAATACTCATGCCCAGATAACCGCTCTAACATATGATCAATGAAGGGAAGAGGGAAATGGTCTTTCTTTGTCGCGTCATTCAGCTTTCGGTAGTCAATACACACCCTCCAACCGGTAACTGTTCGGGACGGGATCAGCTCATTATTATTGTTTCGAACAACTGTTATACCACCCTTCTTCGGCACCACTTGGACCGGGCTCACCCATGGACTATCCGGAACCGGGTAAATAATTCCAGCATCAAGGAGTTTTAGAACCTCCTTCCGGACAACTTCTTTCATATTCGGGTTGAGCCGGCGTTGGTGTTGGACAACCGGTCTATGCCCTTCTTCGAGGTTGATTCTATGTGAGCAAAATGTAGGGCTCAATCCTTTGAGGTCAGCTATTGTCCATCCAATTGCCGCTTGATGTTCTCTAAGAATCCGGAGTAGCTTCTCTTTATTCTCGGCACTCAACTTAGACGATATGATAACCGGAAGCGTGTCTTTTTCTCCTAAGTATGCATACTCGAGATGGTCGGGTAGCGGTTTGAGCTCAAGCTTTGGTGGTGTATGCGAAGATGGTTGAGATTTAGGGATCGGCTCCCCCAAATCCTCAATCACGGGTCGTCGGGATCCTTGGTATGATGATGATGCATTCAATTGCATCACACTAGCGCTTTCCGGATCATCGTCGATACCCGTCAATGCATTATTCAGTTGGTCTCCGGAAACTTGTACAACACTTGTTTCTTCAATCAATGCGTCCATCACATCTACCCGATAACATTCGTTTGATCCCATGCTTTGCTTGGCTGCCCGGAAAACATCGAAGACCGCTTCTTCGTCACCCACTCTCAAAGTGAGCTTTCCTCCTTTAACATCAATCAGTGCTCCTCCCGTGGCCAAAAATGGCCGGCCAAGTATCAGCGGTATCTCCTTGTCCTCATCCATGTCGAGGATCACAAAGTCAACTGGAAGATAGAATTTGTCTACTTTGACCAGCACGTCTTCAATTACCCCATACGGGTACTTAATGGATCTGTCAGCTAGCTGCAAAGTGACACTAGTTGGTTGTACCTCTCCAAGCCCGAGTTTCCTGAAAATAGACAACGGCATTAGGTTAATACTTGCACCAAGATCGCATAGAGCCTTACTAAATTCAGAATTTCCTATATTAACAGGGATAGTGAAACTCCCTGGATCCTTAAGCTTCGGGGGAATCTTATGTTGGATGATAGCGCTGCACTCCTCAGTGAGTGCAACCGTTGCGTGCTTCTCGATCTTCCTTTTGTTAGAAAGGATGTCTTTCAAGAATTTCACGTACGAGGGCATCTGTGCTAAAGCATCTGCAAAAGGGATGTTAATATGTAATTTCTTAAAAACTTCAAGAAATTTTGAATAGTTAAGATCCTCCCTGTGGGCCTTAAGCCTGTTCGGATATGGCACTTTAGGCGTTACCGGCTTGACCGGTGCTTGCATTGGCTGCTCTTGTTTCTTCTCGCTATTCTTCGTGCTTTCCTCAATCACAACCTCTTCCTCGGCCTCTAACTCATCCACATCTGCCGTCTTGAAATCCTCCCCTTTGGACTCAGGTCCCTTTGATGCCGGTTCTCGAGTTGGGTCCTTAATCAGCTCCTTACCACTCCTCAGATGAATGGCCTTGCAATCTTCCCGGTTAGTCCTTTTGGGTTGACATGGAAATGTCTCGGGGGCTCGGTTTTGTAGGGCGTCAGAGAGCTGCCCCATTTGCCTTTCAAGGATTTTAATGGATGCCGTGTTTTGATCGGTAGCCGCTTTGACTGTGTTCACTGTACTGGCTAAACCCTCGATCGTGCTGTCCATCTTAGACATGAACTTCATCATCATGTCCTCTAATCCCGGCTTCCTCTCTCCGGATTGTCCTTCATCAAACTTCCGCTGGTTGTAACCTGGATGACGATAAACATTGTTAGTGTTAGCAGAATTAGAAAAATTAGGATGGTTACCTTGTTGTTGCCCTTGCGGTTGGCTCCAAGAAAAATTAGGGTGCTTTTTCCAACCCTCATTGTATGTATTTGAAAACGGATCGTTCCTTGGCCGGTTGTTCCGATTTTGCAAAAAATGAACTTGCTCCGGCTCATTCACGGGTGGAGCCATATCTGGCATACCCTCGTCCAACATGAATGCTGATTGCATAGAAGCTCCATTCATCTTATTACTGAGTGCGGCTAACTGAGCTTTTATGGCCTTTAGCTCGTCATTATCTTGCACACCCGCAGCTCGTCTAACCGCTAATCTTGGAGTAGAGAAACTGTGCTCGGCCAGATTATCTATCAACTCACATGCCTCTTCATATGATTTATCCATTAAGGCCCCACCTGCTGCAGCTGTGATATCGTTCTTGAACTGCTGGTGAAGACCACTAAAGAACGTCTGGATGATGACCCAGCCGTGTAACCCATGATGAGGGCACTTCTTTAGCATGTCTTTATACCGCTCCCAAGCTTCATACAGCGTTTCTTGATCCCATTGAGCGAAATGGGTGATTTCAGCCATGAGTTGAGCAGTTCTGCTTGGTGGGAAAAACTTTTGAAGAAATGCAGCTTTCAACTTCGCCCAGGTGGTAATCTGATCCGACGGTAGGCCCTCTATCCATATTTCAGCTCTACCCTTTAGGGAGAAACTGAAGAGTCTTAGCTTGATCGCGTTCTCTTCCATCCCGTTGATCTTGAACGTATTACAGATTCGTTCGAATGCTCGTAGGTGCGCGTGGGGGTCTTCAGTTGGTGCTCCCCCAAATTGATTCTGTTGTACCATTACAATGGTACTCGGCTTGATCTCGAAGTAGTTAGCCGCAGTGGTAGGTGGTTGAATGCCTATGTGGGCCGCTGCAACATTTGGGTCGGCAAACGACCGCATAGGTACCCTTTCCGGAGGTGGTGGTGGATTGTTATTGCGTGGAGGTGGTCTCTCGTCACCCATATCGATCTTGATGTCTTTTTTGGTTTTTGCTTCTTTGCAGAGACGGCGGGCGGTTCTCTCGATTTCCGGATCAAGCGGCTCGATTCCTTTCCCTCGGGTTTCCTTTGGCATAAACCAAGTGGTACCTGAAAAGAAAGAAAGCAAAGTCAGTAATCCAAAATCTAAAAGTGATGAATTAAAACGACAAAAATAAAAATGTTCAATCTAATAGTGCCTATAGCTGGTAGTGATATTAGTTGCAACTAGCTCCCCGGCAACGGTGCCAAAAACTTGATAGGCGGGTTTACACCCCCCTAAATCTAACCGCAAGTGTACGGTGTCGAAATCAAGTAATAGTACGGAAGTACGAGTATCGAACCAAGGGAACTAGGAACTAAGTATCACAATGACTATCAACCCTATTAACTGAACTGTCGAAATCAGATGTTGGTTTGAGAATTGTTTTAGAAACTTAGTAAAACTGAAATAAGACTAAAATCGATTAACGGGAGGTTTTTGGAAAACTTTGATAGAGAAAAGGTTGAGGGTTGGACTTTCTATGGCAATACTACTGAGGAACAAATACCCGAACGATAATGATTACTGATTATCTCTATGAACCCTAGTTGACAATCACTGTTAGTCTTTTTCAAGCAAAACAGCTTTTATTTCGAAACTTGTAGGTTTTATCTCTCGAACCAAACCTAGGGTTTGAAAATATTTTAGGTCAACTGTTCGGAGCAGAAAGTGATTCGGCTATCTTAGCCTGAATCTCCTTTCCGGCACTTGATTTCTTGATCTAGTTTCTAATTACTTTTTCTCAAACTTAATTAAAAACAATGATATTCAATTGAAGGTGATCAAACTACAACTGATAATAAAAACAGAAATCAAATACTTCATAGATCTAATCAAGTAAAATTAATCATTCGGTTACACGTCATCCATCGTAAAATCCATAGTCAATCCAACCCCCAACATCTAAAGATTAGTTCTTGTTGGGGTGGATAAAACATAAGCAATAGGGAATAAAATGGTGTGTGAATTCATGGTGACTGTAATCGTAACAAAAGTATGATGAATCCCTTCTCACTCGGCTCTAAACCACGTTGTGTAGTGAACTCTCCTCAATCAATCCTCTATCGCTGCTCCAAAATACGTACAAGTGCTCTGAAAATCGCCCCTGGACTGCCCACCGTCGTGTCTCGAAAACTGGATACCGAATAATGACCTAAAACCCGATTAATAAAGCTGATTTTCGACAAACAGTGGCTTACGTGGTTTGCCACGCGACTTGCAAGTCGCGTAGTAAACCGCGCATGTCTTTTTAGCTGCATGGTTTGTTTTCTGGTTCGCGGTTCGGTCGTGGGTCTTGGGCTTCCGTTGGGCTTCGAAATGGGCTCTCTTTTGGCTCTGTTTCGCTCCTTTTCTCGATGTCTGTCGTCTTTCGAATAGCCTGCACATTTCACTAGATAACCCATAAAATCCCGCCTTTTTGCTTAATTCCAAGCCAATCTCATTGGTTTATGGATTGAAAATAACGCCAAAAAATGGCGTTATCAGTATTCACAAATTGGAGGAGTCCCTAAGTAGGCATTAGGAAGATATAGTCTTGGGCACTTACCTTGGAGGTTTGTGTATCGATCCACGCCTTCGGGATTTATACCATATAGTTAGTCCCGATGTGCCGGGCCTTGAGGCGTTACCTTGGAGGTAGATGCTAAGGTGTATCTTCAAAGATGATGTAACTCGGGTTGGTGTTTGGGTCTTTCCCATAGAGTCCGATTTGTGAATGATCAAGTTGATAATTCTTATATATGAGATAATTGCATGCTTTACTATATGTTGACTCACTAGGCATTCTAAGCCTAACTCTTGTTGCTTGTTTAATGTGTGTCACAGGTTCTAGTGGTGCCATCCCTAAGAAGTCATAGGTGGGGACTTGTGAGCGTGGGGATACTTTTGAGATGCCAAAGATAGAAGATCAAAGTTGGTCTAATTATGACACCTTTTGTAATCTTATTTCTATAGTAGAGATTAGATTAGTCGGTTGTCATTTAGATGTAAATATTACACTTTGTTTGTAAACAGGCATGTGTAATTCCCCCTCTTTTGTGAGCTCGTGTAATGGCATTATATATCACTCTTCCGTTTTATGGAAGTTTTCGTTGACCCTATTTATGGGGTGTCACAAGTTGGTATCAGAGCTCTAGTTTAAGTGAACTAGGTATGACCGTAGTATGCCTAGACTTAAGCTGAGATTAAATTATCGAAAATCATTATGTTGGGTAAATACCCTAGGATGGGAGAGTGTTAGGAA
Source organism: Saussurea involucrata (assembly GCA_033807775.1). NCBI lineage: Eukaryota > Viridiplantae > Streptophyta > Magnoliopsida > Asterales > Asteraceae > Saussurea > Saussurea involucrata. The sequence continues at coordinate 133,675,508 of CM066321.1, read as the reverse complement.
TTGCGGAATTACTTTTGTTGAGAATTATGATGACGGTAACGAGAATGCTTGCGTATAACATGTTCATAATTACACCTAGCTAATGATATTATGAATGTGCTGTTACGTGAGTGTGCTTGACTGCTATTATTATGATAATTGATGAAAGTGTTAGTACGTAACTTTAGTCTATTCCTTACCCTTATTCTCGCATGTTTGACAGACTAAGATGGTGAACACACGAAGGCAATCTCAATCATCACCGGAAGGTCATGTCGTGACCGACACTACGACAGATCAACTAGAGAACCGAGCAACTACTGAACTTCCTCTGAGGCCTAGCATCTTAGGCGGAGGAATAGAACAAATACCGAGAACTAATATCGGCACCTCCAACCCTGTAATAGAAGAAATTACCCTTGAAACCCGGCTGAGGGATAGTATACTTCAAACCATGAACTCCGCCATGGCTCAACAACAAGAAATGTTCATGAAATTATTAGAAGATCGGGACAATAGTCACCGACGAATCGAGACAGTGGCAGATAATAAGGGAAATGGGTCGGGCGGTCTTGGAACGGGAGTAGTTGCACAAGAACAAGCCAATGTTCGTGACGGAAGGAGAGACAGGGGGTGTTCGTACAAGACCTTCCTTGGTTGCAAACCACCAGAATTTGCTGGAACTACCGACCCAGTTCGGTGTATGTATTGGATCCGGGAAATGGAAATGGCGTTCGAAGCTAGTGAATGTGAAGACTCTCAACGACTGAAGTTTGCTTCTCATCTTCTCAAGGGCGAGGCCCTTACTTGGTGGAATCTCACTCGTTCGTCTATCACACCCGAGGTGTTGGCCAAGCTTACGTGGCTATCTTTCAAGAAAAAGATCCTAGACAAGTATTGTAGTGAGAGGGCTCTAGACAAGATTGAAGAAGAGTTTCGTGGTTTGAAGAAAGGGAACATGACTATTGGTGACTACTAAAAGTCGTTTCTTGAAAAGTTAAGTTTAGTGGAGCATCTGGCTCCTGATGAGAAAATGAAAATAAAGGCGTACCAACGGGGTTTACCAGCCGAGATGAAGACGGCTGTGAGGAACGCCAAGGTGACAACTTTACAGGGAGCAATTGAAGAATCGTTGTTGGTAGAAGACGATTTGGCTCAAGGGAAGTTGGAAAGTGGTCATGTGGGTGAAAAGAGGAAGTGGGAAGGGTCGTCTGGACCCGTTCGTCAACAAAGACAGTTTACCGGAAATAGAAGAGGGGATAGCCGTCGTGACGCGAGGTGGTGTAACAAATGCAGGAAACATCATGTTAGCTCATGTGATACTCGACAATCCTCAAACTCACAAGGGTGTTACAAATGTGGAAAGAGTGGGCATTTTGGTCGGGATTGTCCCACGAAAGGCCTGATTTGTTTTGAATGCCGTGAAACGGGTCATGTAAAGAGGGACTGCCCGAAATTAAAGTCGAGTGGAAGTGGGGGACCCAAGGTGGAACCACCAAAGGTGACGGGAAGAGCTTTTCGGATGACAACCGAGGAGGCTAAGGCTTCGACGGATGTGGTGTCGGGTACGTTTCTTCTAAACTCCGTACCTACGCGTGTATTATTCGATTCGGGTGCAAGTTTTTCTTTTGTATCGATATCCTTTTGCCAAAAGTTGTCTATGGCCGCTAATTGTTTAGACGAAGCCCTAGTAGTAGATATAGCCGATGGTAGACAAGTTGTAGTTCGGGATATTTTAAGGGCCTGCACATTAGAAATCGAAGGAAAGAAATTCCCAATCGACTTAATACCAATGTTAATCGGGGGGTTCGACGTGGTGGTTGGAATGGATTGGTTAGCCAAAAACCAAGCCGAAATCTTGTGCGCAAAGAAGCTAATTCGCATACCTTCTCTGGACGGGAAGCACGTAGTTGTTTATGGGGAGCGAAGGAAGGGGGATATAGCATTTATGTCTATGTTGAAGGCCCGAAAATGCTTGGTTAAAGGGTGTGCGTCCTTCATTGCATACGTTATTAATGCCGAGTTAGAAAAAAAGAAGGTAGAAGATGTAAAAGTGGTACGCGAATTTCCCGACGTGTTTCCGGAAGACTTACCGGGTTTACCACCGGACCGCCAAGTGGAATTCAAGATAGACTTGGTACCGGGGGCGGCTCCAATAGCTAGAGCTCCCTATCGTTTGGCTCCGTCCGAGATGCAAGAAATGATGACGCAGCTACAAGAGCTTTTGGAGAAAGGATTCATAAAGCCGAGTTCATCTCCTTGGGGAGCGCCGATTCTTTTTGTAAAGAAGAAAGATGGCACTATGCGCATGTGTATAGATTACCGGGAGTTTAATAAGGTAACCGTGAAAAACAAGTATCCACTTCCTAGAATCGATGACTTGTTCGACCAATTTCACGGGGCGGGGTGTTTCTCAAAGATCGACTTACATTCGGGCTATCATCAAGTGAAAGTTAAGGAGGACGACGTCCCAAAGACAGCGTTCCGAACACGTTATGGCCATTTCGAATTCTTAGTAATGCCATTTGGGCTGACGAATGCACCAGCGGTATTCATGGACTTGGTGAATCGGGTGTGCAGACCTTTTCTTGACAAGACGGTAATTGTCTTCATAGATGATATTTTGGTGTACTCCAATAATGAAATAGACCACGAACTGCACCTACGAGAAGTGTTAGAAGTATTGAGGAAAGAAAAGCTTTACGCAAAATTCTCTAAGTGTGACTTTTGGTTGAAGGAGGTCCAATTTCTGGGTCATGTAATTTCTCGAGAGGGAGTAAAAGTGGATCCGTCCAAAATCGCAGCAATGATGAACTGGGAACCGCCCAAGAGTCCGGGAGAAATCAGAAGTTTCTTGGGGTTGGCAGGTTATTACCAGAGGTTCATACAAGATTTTTCCAAGATTGCTTCTTCATTGACGGCATTGACGCGGAAGAACGTGAACTTTATTTGGACCGAAGCACAAGAGAAGGCGTTCCGTAAGCTCCAAAAGAAATTGTGTGAAGCACCAATTCTATCCATACCCGAGGGATCGGAAGATTTTGTAGTCTACAGCGACGCATCCAAGATGGGATTGGGGTGTGTGTTAATGCAACGGGGAAAGGTGATCGCTTATGCCTCGAGACAACTTAAGGTGCACGAAAAGAACTACCTTACACACGATTTGGAATTGGCCGCTGTAGTTTTTGCATTGAAATTATGGCGTCATTATTTATACGGCACGAAATGCACGTTGTACACGGATCACAAGAGTTTGAAGCATGTATTCGACCAAAAGGAGCTGAACATGAGACAACGAAGATGGTTGGAATTACTAAAAGACTACGACTGTGAATTGCTTTACCACCCGGGTAAGGCTAATGTGGTCGCCGACGCCTTAAGCCGAAAGGAGTATAGCGGAAGCTTACACGTTAACCTCTCGAGAATCGACATAGTGTCAAGCTTAGTGGGGAGAATTAAAGTCGCACAATCCGAAGCACTAAAAGAAGAAAACCTCAAGGATGAAGTAATGGTGAAACAAAAGCAACTATTAACCGAAGATAGTCTTGGAGTTAAGTTGTTCAATGGGCGTGTGTGGGTGCCTAAGATCGGTGGGAATCGAGAGCTACTTATGGATGAAGTTCATAAATCCAAGTACTCCATTCATCCTGGAAGTACCAAGATGTATCGGGATTTGAAGCTGCATTATTGGTGGCCGATCATGAAGCTAGATGTGGCGCAGTATGTGGGACAATGCACGACTTGTTCTCAAGTAAAGGCTCAACATCAATTACCCTATGGTAAGTTGAAACCTTTGGAAATTCCCGAGTGGAAATGGGAGAAAATCACAATGGATTTTGTGACTAAATTGCCAAGGACTATGAAGGGTCACGACACCATTTGGGTGATTGTGGATCGGTTGACGAAGAGTGCACACTTCTTAGCTATGCGAGAAACTTTACCAATGGACAAGTTGGCAAAGCTTTACATTGATGAGGTAGTTTCGCGACATGGAGTGTCCGTGTCCATAGTCTCCGATCGGGATAGTCGATTCACATCAAGATTTTGGCAAGCGTTACAAGAAGAACTTGGCACGAGAGTAAATTTGAGCACGGCATACCACCCACAAACGGACGGTCAAAGCGAAAGGACCATTCAAACCTTGGAAGGTATGTTAAGGGCGTGCATAATCGACTTTGGGGGTAATTGGGATACTCACCTACCGTTAGTGGAGTTCACTTACAACAATAGTTATCACTCGAGCTTGAAGGCGGCACCGTTTGAAGCATTGTATGGGAGGAAGTGTAGAGCTCCCGCGTGTTGGCTAGAGGCGGGAGAAAAGCAATTTGTCCGACCGGAAATTGTACAAGAAACGGCCGACAAGGTTAAAGTCATTAGAGAACGATTGAAAGCGGCCCAAGATCGACAAAAGAGCTACGCCGATAAGAGACGGAAACCGATAGAGTTCCAAGTAGGAGAAAGAGTGATGTTGAAAGTACCCCCTTGGAAGGGATTAATTCGTTTTGGAAAGCGCGGGAAGTTAAGTCCCCGTTTCCTTGGACCATTCACTATTCTAGAACGTGTGGGTTCGCAAGCCTACAAATTAAATTTACCTCCGGAAATGGATGGAATCCATCCAACATTTCATGTGTGTTATCTACGAAAATGTTTAGCAGAAGGAGAGAGTGTGATACCTTTGTCGGAAATTCGGGTGGATGACAATCGATGTATCGAGGAACCCGAAGCTATTTTGGACAGAGTAGTTACGAAACTTCGACACAAAGAAGTAACCAAGGTCAAAGTGCAGTGGAAGCATCATCGAGGTGCCAACATAACTTGGGAACCGGAAGAGGACATGAGACGTCGATATTCGCACTTGTTCGTACAATCTTAAATTTCGAGGACGAAAATTTGTCCAAGTTGGGGAGGATTGTAACACCCCGAATTTCGTTATGAGTGGTTTATGTAATTATTTTTGCATGTTCAAGTATTATATTGATATAGCATGGTTTGTACCTCGTTAGAATCTGATCAAGGACTGAAAAGGGGGATCAAATGAGACTTAGTACCCTTTAGGCGATAGTGACCGGCGAGAGTGCCCATGTCACTATCGCGGGTGTCACAATCGCTGGAAATGTACCGCAAGATTTAATTTTCAGGCATGTTTATTTCTAGCGAGAGTGACCCAGCGATAGTGACAGTGTCACTATCGCATGGTCACAATCGCTCGTTTTGTACCGAGAGTTTGGGGGGGGGGGAGTTGAGCGAGAGTGACCCAGCGATAGTGACAGTGTCACTATCGCCATGTCACAATCGCCGCCGACCTATTTTGGTATAAAAAGGAGAGTTACGGGTTTCTAGCTTATTTTGTAAAATCAGAACACTTTGGCAGTCGACTTCTTCTTCCAAAAAGGTAGGGTTTTGCTACTCTTTCTTCTTTCCATTAAGTGTTAGTTGTTGGGAGTGTTTATGAACACTTATGTTGGATTTTAGGTGACCAATCTCATCATAGTGCAAGGTCTTTACTCTCTCTCTTCAAGAATCAACTCCACCCACTCCATCTAGGGTTTTGGGATTTTACCACAAATCTTCTAAGGTGAGTAATTCGAATTCAAAAGTATACTTGATACATAATTTACTCTATCATTTCAATTATTTCTAACAAGTTTACCTTGAAGTATATTTTGAGCCAATAAGCTCTTATTCCTCTAAATATAAAATTTAAAGGGGCTTGATGGTAAGATAAAGGTGATGTAGTATTTATTCTACTTGAAATTATATATTTTATGATGGTAATCATTTGAAATTGGTTTAACCTAAACATTAGGGTTTGGAGCTTAATGGATTAAGTTATGTCTTAATGAAGAAATTATTACTATGTTAAAAGTGACTTAATATGCAAATTTGGTGTATGTTCTATGCTAAACAATAAACTCATAATGTTACTTGTATGTATATGAATAATTTGAGAATTTCTTGTGTGTAGAAATCACATGATTAATGAGATAGTTGGACTGTCTTTATTGAAGTAAATGTATGGTATTATGAACTGCTTGGAGTAGTTGTTTGTTGGTATTCACAAATTGGAGGAGTCCCTAAGTAGGCATTAGGAAGATATAGTCTTGGGCACTTACCTTGGAGGTTTGTGTATCGATCCACGCCTTCGGGATTTATACCATAGAGTTAGTCCCGATGTGCCGGGCCTTGAGGCGTTACCTTGGAGGTAGATGCTAAGGTGTATCTTCAAAGATGATGTAACTCGGGTTGGTGTTTGGGTCTTTCCCATAAAGTTCGATTTGTGAATGATCAAGTTGATAATTCTTATATATGAGATAACTGCATGCTTTACTATATGTTGACTCACTAGGCATTCTAAGCCTAACTCTTGTTGCTTGTTTAATGTGTGTCACAGGTTCTAGTGGTGCCATCCCTAAGAAGGCATAGGTGGGGACTTGTGAGTGTGGGGATACTTTTGAGATGCCAAAGATAGAAGATCAAAGTTGGTCTAATTATGACACCTTTTGTAATCTTATTTCTATAGTAGAGATTAGATTAGTCGGTTGTCATTTAGATGTAAATATTTGTAACGCCCCAAAATCCGGGCCAATTTAAACCTTAAGTTATAACAGGTTATGATAACAAAACTTCAACTTATATAAATAACAGGGGATTAACCATCAAGAGTATATTTACAAACAGGATACTTCAAATAACCTATCAATCTAATTATGTAACTATAATCAGATTAATTAAGGTATCTAAGCTATCCATCCAAAAATCTCCTCTTTGTTAATTGCCACCACTGCTAATCCAAAAACGCTCGTCCCACAACCCTTTTATTTTCCCGAGCCTGAACCTGGTAAGAAAACATTATAAGAAACGATTAGGCCAACGCCTAGTGAGAACATTCGTTTCAATAATAACATTTGCAAAATCAATGTAAACAAGTTATAGCAAACCTGGTTACTCCTTTTCTTACCGCCTAGAGCCACACTACGAATCATTACTGATTCTAGATTAATGCTCCTTTATCCAATTCCTAGAATATGACTGGCAATATTTCAGCCATCATATCCCGCCTAGAGCCACACTACGAATCATTACTGATTCTAGATTTATGCTCTTAACCTATAAATGGCAATTACACATGCACATTTATTACCACATGACTATTTCTTGGTTTCCCACACACACTGGGATAACGATTAATACCACGCGTCTATCCCATGTGATTACCAAACACTAATGCCTATGGATCCATTACACTCAATATAATCCTGCCTAGCATCACACTAGCGCAGTTTATAAACCTAACATACTATACATGAATGTACGTATGTCCGAACTACATAAGTTATATGACAATGCCTAATCGTATCTTTTCACGATTTACCGAACTGTAGTCTCCAAAACAATCAGAAGAGTACAAATAATCCAAGACCTCAGAATGTCTTAACTATCAGAATTACTATTGTTACAGTATACTGACAACTCCCGGTATATACCCCTCCCGGTATATATAATAACTCCCGGTGTATACCCCTCCCGGTATATAACAACTCCCGGTATAAACCCCTCCCGGTATATAACAACTCCCGGTATAAACCCCTCCCGGTATATAACAACTCCCGGTATAAACCCCTCCCGGTATATAACAACTCCCGGTATAAACCCCTCCCGGTATATAACAACTCCCGGGAATCACCACATGTACCGGGACTTCAAATGTACCGGGACTGTACCGGTTTTACGTACTGCTAGCTCAACCATGTCCACAAATCGATTTAAAACATAAAATCAATTCAACCTATTCATTCTAATCAGTCCTCAATCAATTCATACAGCTATATTAAGGTTAGTATAACTTAAAAACACCGATTTGTACAATGAATCGAATGAACTCACCTTAGGTTTGCGAAACCGACTCCCTGCACAATCTGATGCTCTAAATTTGTTGTTACTGATTCTGTGCAACAATCCAAAACCTAGATTCGTTTATCAATCAATAACAACAACAAATTTTTCTATCAATCAACACAAATTTCTTACCGATGAGAAGAATCAAACTCCTTTATGTCTTTCTTTCTTCTTTCTCTGTTCCCTTTCTCTTGGCCGACTTAAGCAAGAAACAATACTGAGATATTTTCCTTATCTCATAAGTTTTATCTAAACACACTTTAACAATTTACCCCAAACACCCTCAAGTATCATTAAATCACAAATGACACCAAACATTCAATTCTTACATTAAAACCCTATTTGAATTATAACACTAACATATAATCCAAGGTTTAAACTAGAATATAAATACATCCCAATTCTTTATTAAATAATAATAATAATAACGAAAATTTAGGATGTTACAATACTCCCCAACTTGAAAATGATTTCGTCCCCGAAATCAAAGTTAGTTAAACAAATGAGGATACCTAACCCTCATATTCTCTTCCGATTCTAAAGTTACATTAGTACCTCTATGGTGTTTCCACTGTACTTTCAACATAGCTACTTCCTTACCATTTCGTAACTTTCTAATCGATCTTTCCAAAATTGCCTATGGTTCTTCCACACAGCGGCTCTTTTCATCGACTCTCACATCCGTGAGTAGTATCACATCCTCTTCTTCGGTTAAACACTTCCGAAGATAACAAACATGAAAGGTATTATGAACTCCTTCCAATTCTGGTGGAAGATCCAACTGATATGCTTGTAAACCAATCCTCTGAGTAATAGTAAAAGGTCCTAGAAAACGAGGACTTAACTTTCCACGTTTACCAAACCTTATTACACCTTTCCATGGGGATACCTTAAGCATCACGCGCTCCCCAACTTGGAATTCTTTAGGTCTTCTCTTCGGGTCAGCATAACTCTTCTGTCGATCCTGAGCTGCCTTCATATGCTGCCGAATTTCTTTCACTTTATCCGCTGTTTGTTGTACCAATTCTGGTCCATCAAACTGTTTCTCTCCGACTTCTAACCAACATACCGGAGTCCTACATTTCCTACCATACAAAGCTTCGAAAGGTGCCCTTCCGATAATCGAATGATAACTGTTGTTATACGCAAATTCTACTAACGGTAGATGCGTATCCCAGTTACCACCGAAATCCAAAACACACGATCTGAGCATATCTTCCAAAGTTTGTATAGTCCTTTCACTCTGCCCATCAGTCTGTGGATGAAAAGCAGTACTCAAATTAACTTTAGTATCCAATTCTTCTTGTAGTGACCGCCAAAACCTCGCGGTAAACCGACTATCACGATCTGACACTATCGACACCGGTATACCATGCCTTGACACCACTTCATCGATATATAGCTTCGCCAATTTCTCAATTGGTGACGCTTCTTTCATAGCCAGAAAATGAGCACTCTTAGTTAATTTGTCCACGATTACCCATATTGTGTCGTTACCCTTTTGTGTCTTTGGTAACTTCATCACAAAGTCCATGGTAATCTTCTCCCACTTCCATTCCGGAATTTCCAAGAATTGGAAACTTCCGTAAGGTTTCTGATGCTCTGCCTTCACCAACGAACATGTTCTACACGTTTCCATTTTTCGGGCCACGTCTACTTTCATAGCCGGCCACCAATAAATCAACTTCAAATCTCGGTACATCTTCGTACTCCCGGGATGTATGGAATACTTAGATCTATGAGCATCTTCGAGAATCAACTCTCGATTTCCTCCAATTTTAGGCACCCAAACTCTACCTTGGAACAACTTGATCCCACGGCCATCTTCAGTCAACTGAAGATGTTGTTTGCTCATCACTTCTTCTTTCAAATTTTCTTCTCGCAAAGCCACCACTTGTGCTTCTTTTATCTTTTCCATCAAACTTGACGTCACATCAATTCTAGCATTGGTCGTCTTCAAACATCCACTATACTCATTTCTACTTAAAGCATCGGCTACGACATTTGCTTTACCAGGATGGTAATGCAACTCACAATCGTAATCTTTAAGTAATTCTAACCATCTTCGATGTCTCATATTTAACTCTTTCTGATCGAAAACATGCTGCAAACTTTTATGATCCGTAAAAAGAGTACATTTGGTTCCATACAAGTAGTGCCTCCACAGCTTTAAAGCAAACACAACAGCCGCTAACTCCAAATCATGTGTCGGGTAGTTCTTCTCGTGTTCCTTGAGTTGTCTTGACGCATAAGCAATCACTTTGCCTCGTTGCATCAATACGCATCCTAGACCCATCTTTGAAGCATCACTGTATACCACTAAATCTTCTGTTCCTTATGGTAAAGCAAGAACCGGAGCCTCACACAACTTTTGACGTAAAGTTTTGAAAGTCGATTCTTGTTTCTCCGTCCAGACAAACTTCACGTTCTTTCTAGTCAGGATAGTCAAAGCAGATGCAATTTTAGAAAAGTCTTTAATAAATCTTCTGTAATACCCAGCTAATCCCAAGAAACTTGTTATTTCCGACGCACTTCTAGGTGTCTCCCAATTTGCCATAGCTTCTATCTTAGCTGGGTCTACTTTGACTCCTTCTGAAGTGAATACATGACCAAGAAATTGTACTTCTTTCAACCAAAACTCACATTTTGAAAACTTTGCGTACAGTTTCTCTTTTCTTAATACTTCTAAGACCTCACGTAAGTGTTGTTCATGATCTGCTTCAGTCTTTGAATACACAAGTATGTCATCAATAAAGACGATAACAAACTTGTCCAAGAAAGGTTGACACACTCTATTCATCAGATCCATGAATACAGTTGGGGCATTCGTCAGACCAAATGGCATTACTAAAAACTCATAATGCCCGTATCTGGTTCTAAAAGCTGTCTTAGGAACATCTTCATCTCTTACCCGAACTTGATGATACCCTGATCTCAAATCAATCTTAGAAAAACATCCTGCCCCTTGAAGTTGATCGAACAAGTCATCAATTCTTGGAAGCGGATATTTGTTTTTAACAGTTACCTTATTCAGCTCTCGGTAATCTAAACACATTCTCATGGTACCATCTTTCTTCTTAACAAACAAAACCGGAGCTCCCCAAGGCGAAGAACTCGGTTTGACAAAACCTTTATCTAATAACTCCTGGAGTTGAGTCATCATCTCTTTCATTTCGGCCGGCGCTAAGCGATACGGTGCCCGTGCAATCGGTGCCGAACCTGGAATGAGATCAATTCTAAACTCTACCTGCCGCTCAGTCGGTAGGCCAGGAAGATCATCAGGGAATACGTCAGGAAACTCATGTACCACTTTGATATCTTCCATTTGTTTCTTTTCTGAACTTCCATCTAAGACATAAGCCAAATAGGATACACATCCTTTCATTAAACACTTCCGCGCCTTTACCACAGAAATTAACGGAATTTCCCCTTTTTGCTTCTCTCCGAAGATGAATATATCACCCTTATCGGTCATCGGAATCCTGATTAATTTCTTTGCGCAAAATATCTCTGCCTGATTGGCTGTCAGCCAATCCATACCCACAATTATATCAAACCCACCAATTTCCATCAACAACAAGTTGATCGGAAATTTCGTCTCTTCTATAAGAATAATACAACCATCAAGCCTTTCTCGAACCAAAGCTTGACCCCCATTAGCTACCTCTACTACCAAAGCATCATCCAAAGTAGTAACATGCGTAACTAACTTATGAAAGAATGACTTGGACACAAATGACAAATTTGCACCACAGTCAAATAATACGCGCGCAGGACAAGAATTAACAAGGAATGTACCCGAAACAACATCCTTTGACTCCTTAGCTTCCTCAGTAGTCATCTAAAAAGCACGGCCCGTTGGCTTTGGAATAACTGGCTTTTTACTCTGATCGCCGCTCTTTTTCAGTCTTGGGCACTCCCGACGAAAGTGACCCGGTTGCTTACACTCAAAACACAGATTTCCCTGTACTGGGCAGTTATTCATAGAGTGCCCACTTTTCCCACATTTGTAACATTCCGAAGCTATCGCCCGACACTGCCCAAAATGTTTGCTTTTGCATTTCGGACACCAATTTGGTTCACGCCGTGAATCATAACGAGCACTTTTATCAACCGCCTTAGATTTCTGTGAAGAGTCCGATCGACTATCCCACTTTCGTTTCTCCCCAACTTGGGTCTTTTCTTCTTTATCTCGCGAGTACACTTCCTCCGTCACTTTCGCTTCTTCAATAGCTTCCCTCAGTGTTGAAACCTTTGCACTCCTTACTCGGGACATCATATCCGCGGGTAGACCTTTCAAATAAGCCTTTATCCTTTCCTTCTCGTTAGGAGCCACATGCCCCACCAAATTTAACTTCTCCATGAACAGTTCTGTATACTTCCTTACCGACATTTGTCCTTTCTTGAGATTTCGGAACTCTTCCTCGATTCTATCCATTTCGTTCTCGTTACAGTATTCTTCCAAAACTTTCCTTTTGAACGATTCCCAATTCATAGCAGCTAGCATCGAAGCCGAAATTGTCGCCGTAAACACATTCCACCAAGTCAGTGCATTCCCTTTCAACATATGGGAAGCAAACCTGACCTTTGACTTATCATCGCATTCACATGCTCGAAATGCTTGCTCCATTTCTCTTAACCAATTCATGCAGACCACTGGATTGTCAGTTCCAGCAAACTCCGGTGGTTTACAACTTAAGAACGTTTTGTACGAGCAAACTCTTTCTGCTCTCCTTTCTGTTTCTGCTACTGGAGTATGAAGTGGAGGAATTACTCCAGTATCCGTTCCTGTTCGCCTTAAATCTGAGCTTCGATCATTCAAAGCTTTCATAAACATTTCTGTTTGCTGAGCCATAACAGTAGTCATCATTCGTGTCATGTTTTCCATCATTCGGGTCTCCATAGTTACTTCCGGCGTTTCTTGTCCAGCGGTACTGGTACCCGTTCTATGCACATGACTTGATGTTCCTCCAAGAGAAAGAAACCCCGGCGGAGTCTCATGAATCCCGCCTCTTCCAGGTTGCCCTTCTTCTGTCCAATCTATCTCAGTTCTATCCATCTCACGAATAGGAGATAAAGGCGGCGTGTTTACCATCGTTCTGATATAACACAAAAGAATAACCATAAGAAATGGTTACACCAATCTATACATACAAAACGTACTTTACCGATCATTAGTCACTATAACAATTTAGTACCAAGCATGCTTATGTAACAATATATTCATAATAACAGTAGCTAATTGGAATTGTGAACATATCATACAGGAGAATCCTCGTTACCATCATCACAGTACTAAATTCTCGTATTTCTGTTGACTCTAAGACTATCCCGTCTTAGCACTTCTACCCATATCTCACATATCATAACCTAATCCATTACAGCTTAAGTCTAAGTATCTCATCAGCATACTTAGTTCGCTTAAACTATTGCTCTCATACCATATTGTAACGCCCCAAAATCCGGGCCAGTTTAAACCTTAAGTTACAACAGGTTATGATAACAAAACTTCAACTTATATAAATAACAAGGGATTAACCATCAAGAGTATATTTACAAACAGGATACTTCAAATAACCTATCAATCTAATTATGTAACTATAATCAGATTAATTAAGGTATCTAAGCTATCCATCCAAAAATCTCCTCTTTTGTTAATTGCCACCACTGCTAATCCAAAAACGCTCGTCCCACAGCCCTTTTATTTTCCCGAGCCTGAACCTGGTAAGAAAACATTATAAGAAACGATTAGGCCAACGCCTAGTGAGAACATTCGTTTCAATAATAACATTTGCAAAATCAATGTAAACAAGTTATAGCAAACCTGGTTACTCCTTTTCTTACCGCCTAGAGCCACACTACGAATCATTACTGATTCTAGATTAATGCTCCTTTATCCAATTCCTAGAATATGACTGGCAATATTTCAGCCATCATATCCTGCCTAGAGCCACACTACGAATCATTACTGATTCTAGATTTATGCTCTTAACCTATAAATGGCAATTACACATGCACATTTATTACCACATGACTATTTCTTGGTTTCCCACACACACTGGGATAACGATTAATACCACGCGTCTATCCCATGTGATTACCAAACACTAATGCCTATGGATCCATTACACTCAATATAATCCTGCCTAGCATCACACTAGCGCAGTTTATAAACCTAACATACTATACATGAATGTACGTATGTCCGAACTACATAAGTTATATGACAATGCCTAATCGTATCTTTTCACGATTTACCGAACTGTAGTCTCCAAAACAATCAGAAGAGTACAAATAATCCAAGACCTCAGAATGTCTTAACTATCAGAATTACTACTGTTACAGTATACTGACAACTCCCGGTATATACCCCTCCCGGTATATAACAACTCCCGGTATATTCCCCTCCCGGTATATATAATAACTCCCGGTGTATACCCCTCCCGGTATATAACAACTCCCGGTATAAACCCCTCCCGGTATATAACAACTCCCGGTATAAACCCCTCCCGGTATATAACAACTCCCGGTATAAACCCTTCCCGGTATATAACAACTCCCGGTATATAACAACTCCCGGGAATCACCACATGTACCGGGACTTCAAATGTACCGGGACTGTACCGGTTTTACGTACTGCTAGCTCAACCATGTCCACAAATCGATTTAAAACATAAAATCAATTCAACCTATTCATTCTAATCAGTCCTCAATCAATTCATACAGCTATATTAAGGTTAGTATAACTTAAAAACACCGATTTGTACAATGAATCGAATGAACTCACCTTAGGTTTGCGAAACCGACTCCCTGCACAATCTGATGCTCTAAATTTGTTGTTACTGATTCTGTGCAACAATCCAAAACCTAGATTCGTTTATCAATCAATAACAACAACAAATTTTTCTATCAATCAACACAAATTTCTTACCGATGAGAAGAATCAAACTCCTTTATGTCTTTCTTTCTTCTTTCTCTGTTCCCTTTCTCTTGGCCGACTTAAGCAAGAAACAATACTGAGATATTTTCCTTATCTCATAAGTTTTATCTAAACACACTTTAACAATTTACCCCAAACACCCTCAAGTATCATTAAATCACAAATGACACCAAACATTCAATTCTTACATTAAAACCCTATTTGAATTATAACACTAACATATAATCCAAGGTTTAAACTAGAATATAAATACATCCCAATTCTTTATTAAATAATAATAATAATAATAATAACGAAAATTTAGGATGTTACAATATTACACTTTGTTTGTAAACAGGCATGTGTAATTCCCCTCTTTTGTGAGCTCGTGTAATGGCATTATATATCACTCTTCCGTTTTATGGAAGTTTTTGTTGACCCTATTTATGGGGTGTCACACTTCATGGAGAACTTTTAGCCGAAGTTGCAACGAGTACATTATAACAAATGTAAGAAATTTACCAAAATGCCCTACAATTAAACAAAACTAGGTAGCAATATTATGGTTGCATGGTGAATATAATTTTATGGGATTATATGTTAGGGATAAATCGATATATTACGAGTTATGACAAACAATACTAATTATACACCTCATTATTATAATCAATAGTCTCACTCAATTTTTTTTATCATTTTGAGTCAATTTCAAAGTTTGATGATGTAGAAATTGTTAGCTATTATTTAATTATATATATAAAAAGAAACAATTAAGAATTATGAACAACTTCATATCAAGTGTAATATTGATTCTTATTATTTTGAAATATATATATGATCATCGACCCATTTAACTTCAATATTTTTTGAAGAATTTTATCACTACTGCGCAATGCGCGATACCGAAACCTAGTATATATAAAAGCAAAAACCACATGTATTGATGTGTCATCTCCTAAGGCCTAGAATGAGCCTTCTAAATTTTCTCAATTTTTTGGTTTTTTAATTGTTGAATATGTAAAAGACGTTTCTACCCATGTATGTTAAAAACATAAAACTCATTGACATAGGGTTATTTTGGTAATTTAAAAAAATATAACCTCTTAAACCTTTCATCTTCATTCTTAAAGATGAAACCACTACATCTTCCCATTTCATTCTTTAAGGTAAAACCTCTAAAACATTTCATTTGTTCATCCATTATAAATTGTTCATCATGAAATGTCTTCTTCCTTCTCTCAACCATTTGGTGTATTATTTATTTGTAAAATCATTATTCTTCAACAAATTGTTTTCAAGGTAAACTCTTTTTCTTCTTCTCTTTCACTTGATTTGGTCTTTCATTTCACAAATTATTATCCTTCAACAAAATCGTTTGTAGGAAAACTTCTTTTCTCTCTTTCCATCGCTTGATTTGTTCTTTCATTTCACAAACTTTTATTCTTTAACAAAGTGGTTTTGCAGGTTTACTTTGAGTATAATAATCCAGGTATTATTCGTTATTGACTTTTGTTGGGATTTTAGAGTTTATTTTTACTTTTGTCATAAATATCTTTATTACGTTTTTCTAATAGAACCGGGGTTTGTTCTTAGCAGTAGACAACGATTTTATATTCTTGATGAAAACAACTATTCAATAATTGAGTCCTGCAAATACGTATTACATTCTATGATATATCTCAACAAACTTCAACATGTTCATTTTCAATGGTAATTCTTATTTTTCAGATTATTTCGAGAAGACTAATTCGTATTACATTCAGGTTATACGTTTCTTTTGACTTTTGTTAGGAGCTTAAAGTTCTTTTCTTATTTTCGTCTTTTATATTTTCTTAAGTTTTAAGTTTTACCAATCATTTTAACTCTTATTAAAATCATTATTTTTTTCATTTACATGACACTCGAATATTATAATAATATGTATATTTTTATTTACATAACAATTGGATATAATAAGAAACGGATTATAATTGTATATATGAAAAATAAAATAAAGATTATCTAATTTAATACATTTAATTTACATGTAAAAAATCTATTGCAAGCAATATACATAAATGAGATAATACTTTATTATACTATAATTTATCATTTATTTTTATTTGTACAATACTCTTATTATATATATAAATAATATAATTAAGTGAATAACCAATAGCATTAATTACTATTTATTTAACTTTTTATGACTTTTGTTAATCCAAGATCTATCAAGATTAGAGATAAAATCTAGAGAGAGAGAGTAGAGAGAGAAAGTAGATCTATTAGGGTTTGCTCTCAACATTACAAGATATGAATTATGCTCTAATTGTGTTCTTCCAGAGTTACAAGATTAGACTAGCCACATGCTTATATACCAAAGACTAACAAGACATTAAGCTAAGATTGACAACACTAATTATAAAGACTTTGACTTTATACAATGACTTTGACTTTCTATATTAAATCTTGAAGACATATTTTAGCCTTAACAATCTCCCCCTTGGATTCAAGATTTAAACATTTGAGAACAACATTCTTCGGCTTCTTGAATCTTCAAAACTTCGGTCTTTATCAAGGTTTGTCAAAGTCAAATCGTCACAAAATTTTCAGACGAGGATCTGACGGAGATTTTCTTTCTTTGATCTGGAGAATATGAATCTTCACACAAGGCATTTTGATACAATGTAGCGCAAATCTAAGAAAAATAGATCTTCTTGAGAAACCAAGATGATCAATCGATTTTTCCTAAACTCTTGAAGAATTTTCCCCCTTTTCTTTCTTTGACTTGAGAACTTCAACTTCAGTAACGATATTCACCATATAGCATAAGTTTAAGAAAAAGAGATCTTCTTGAAAAAGATGATCAATCAATTTCTCTTAAACTCTTGAAGAAGAATTATCCCCCTTTTACTAGCTTGAGATGAAATCTTCTTTCTTCATTTCTCCCCCTTTCAAGAAATCGAATCTTTGACTTAAATGCTCTTTGACATGAAATTGAATTAAACATTTCTCCCCCTTTTTCGATGAAAGTGAGCATCATGAGCATCGAAAACCGTCTTCAATTTCAGTCACGACTCTGATTATCACTAACAATCTCCTCCTTAATAAATGACCTTGCTCCCCCTCAAAATAAGAATTCTGGAGCAATTTGTTTTCTCCCCCTGAAAATATGCATATATATCATTTAGGCACAGTAGGTGAAAATTTTATTCAAAGAAAATAAAATTCATTGAACTACATTTTATAACTACTACCATTTGATCATTTGAAAACTTTACAAAAGAAATCCAACTTAATGAAATTTAACAGATTTTTCAATCAAATGAAATCAAATGCATGTGTTTGGATTCAAATACAAGACATCATTATTGCATATCATGTTAAAAATGTTCAGTTTGAACCCCTTTATTAAATCTATTTGGTGTGCTAGCATGCGAAATATGATTTGCAACAATCAAATGTACTTCTGAAACCTATGAGAATACTTTGCTCTTACTCACACTATATGACTGAAATCAGAATTTCCACAAATTTATAAGTTTATCGCGACATTGTAATTTCTCCAAGATATAAGAGAAGTGTGCTCATTGGCATCTTTTAATTTGTGCACATTGGCATCTTTTTATCAAAAAGTGTATTAAGACTAAGATACACCGTAAACGTAACTTTCTATCTGGTTCTATAGCAGGATTTGGGTCAGCCAATCCCAGACCAGTTGGCCTTAGGGGCTAGGTGACGAGCACCCCTTGGAACTTACTCTCCCAAACCAGAAAGGCTACATCGATATATCCTAATCCCATCTGTACCAGTAGGACATGGCTTTCTATCTGGTTCTATAGCAGGATTTGGGTAAGCCAATCCCAGATCAGTTGATCTTAGGGGCTAGGTAACGAGTACCCCTTGGGACTTAATCTCCCAAACCAGATAGGCCACAGGTACAAACTTTCAAACTAAATGATTTTATTATATATATGTATATATAATTTTTTTTATTGCATCTCAATCACTTGGTTCTATAACATAGTGTTTCCCCTATATTTTCGTTTCCATCCATCATTCTGACATTTAGGCTTTTTGAGCATTATATTCTATATAAGTCCAGATTTACATAATTTCGCGCATATATCAAAATTTCATTCATATTTTGCTGACCATTCGATTTATTTCAGAAGCGAAAGTTGAAACAAATATAACGCAGATAATACAACAATACTTGTAAAATCATCTTTTAGCACACATTTAATTCATTGAATGAAAATTGAAAATTTTCATCTCATTGAATTAAATTTGTTGAGATTCAAATTTTCAAAGCAGTAGAAATGAAACATAATGCAATGTTACCTTTTACCACTTGTTCCTTGAAATAGAAAGATGTGACAGTTAAGGATATTACCTGAGTAGTATGATCATGCGGTAAAAGATTTAACCTGATAAGTACGAGTTCTAAACTGATTTGTTTAGAAGTCTTAGGGATATCACCTGATAAGTATGAGTTCTAAACTGATTTGTTTAGATGTCTTTGTCTTTGAAGTGCGGGTCCTGAACTGAATTGTTCAGAAGCCATTGTCGTTGAAGCACGGGTCCTGAACTGATTTGTTCAGAAACCATTAACAGTGAAATACGGGTTCTAAACTGATGTGTTTAGAAACCAATAACAGTGAAATACGGGTTCTAAACTGATGTGTTTAGAAACCAATCTCTTTACTTCCCCTTAATGGCACAAATAATCTTCTTCCGAGAGTTCAACGCTTTGCTTCTAAATCTGCAAAAACAGATTAAGTAGATTTTGGTACCTAACGTGTCTTGGGTCCTGGCTTGTTAAGCGGAGCTCTATAGGAAGGAAAATGATAAGTACCATACAAATATTGAATACTATCATTTTTAATAAAATCATTAGTACCACAATAAGAACTACAAAAATTCTTTTGTGCTAACCTGATTAAATGATTTGCGGAATATAATGAACCAGGTTTAGCAAAAGATTTACCTTTCAGTTTAGTGTTCTTGTTGGGAACAAATGATTTTGGTACATCTTTTTGAGGAGTCGTACCTTTTACTCTCCATTGCATGTTGACTTTCTTATATGAAGGAAGATCAGCAGATTGAAACTTGGAAGAATTATCCACTAAGTGATCATAGAAAAGATTAGACGGTCGAATTGGACTTTCTGAATAGCTTTTGGATTTGTTGAGAGACTTCACTTTGTCAGATAAATCATTCCGTTTCTTGGTCATCAAATCAAGTTTCTTCTGAATGTTACAATTAACCCTCTTCTCTTTCATAATATCAGTCGATAACACGGCCAAATTCTTTGTGAACTTTCGTATTTCTTGCTGAAATATCTTCCTTTCAATAGAAAATTCATCTTTGACGCTCCTGGCCTGAAAGTCAGCTTTCTTTCTCTTTTCCAGCTCTTGTCTTTCTTCATCTAGTTCCTTTTGAAGCTCAGATATTTTCTCTGACAATTTCCCATTCTTCGCTTCAAACTCTTTCCTTTTATCTTCAAATTCAACCCTTTCATTTTTCAGTTTTTCTTTTTTCAAGAAATAAAACTTTCTCAAAATCTGAATTTTGTTTGGAAAGTTTTATGCATCGGAGTTCAAGAGTTTTCTTTTCTTCATTTTCTTTCTTCTCCGTCTTTGAAGCTTGTTCAAGTTCAGAAACTTTATGGGAAAGAGAAAGAATTTGCTTTTTGTCATTTGAATGAGCAACTCTTTCTTTTCTGAAATTTTCTCTTTCCTCTTTTAGAAACTTTTCCGTTTCAGACAACTTCTTTGTAAGTTCAATAACCTTTTGCTTGAGTTCCTCATTTTCAGCATCTGATGATTTCTGTTCCACATCCTCCTTTTCAGCTTTCTTTTCTTCCCCCTTTCTCTTAAAAGGAACTTCAGATCTAAGCATTTGTTTAGATAACTCGTTCCACATCTGCAATGGGTTTTGTTTGAAACATTCAACGCGTTTGAAGATGTGTTGCGGAAGTTTGTAAAGTGCGAAGATCAAGTTGGATGAAGCTTCTTTGTCGGCTTTCATTCTTTTAATCTCTTCTTCTGTATAATCTTTGTCAGTTCTGATCATTGGGCCTTCAGTGAAAGATTTTATCATATTTTCACCATTTTCTCTACTCGCAATAAAATCGATGAACGAAACTCTCCATAGTTCAAAATCAGATTCTTTGAACAGCACTGGAAGCCGCTTCATGTTTGAAGAATTAATCTGAAAAATTCAAACAATTAACAACTAGTAAAAACTCGAAAAAAAAATCTAAGTCAGAAATGCGCAAGAGGAAGAAGCGAGAAGTAAGAAACTCGCAAGCGAAGGTTGCGAAAAGTACAAAACTTGCAACAGAAGGTTGCAAAATACTTCACAACTCGCAACAGTTAGTTGCGAAAAATTTCAAATCTCGCTACAGTTGGTTGCGAAAAACTTGGCGCAAAATTCACTTAGAAAAAAAAATTAAACTCTGAAACTTTTCTGAAAGTAGAGCAATTCAGTAGGAAGCAAGCAAGCAAGTAACTTAAACTAATTAAGCAAGTAAGTAAGTAGCTTAACCTAATTAAGCAAGCAAACAAGTAGCTGAAATTAATTCAAAGCAAGCAGGCTAGTAGGTGAAACTAATTCATTTGCGTTGTCGAAGCAGGCATGTAGGTGGAAAATTTGTTAAGTCATAATCTGGCAACTTCAGGAGGCGCAATACTAGTATTTCTCAAGCCACTGTTGCGCAATATTGAGTTTCTCTCAAGCCACTGTTGCGCAATACTAGATTTTCTCAAGCAATGGTTGCGCAAAACTGAGTTCTTGTTTACAAGATGATCAAAATAAAAAATCTTCACAAATCTCCATCAAATCTTCGAATTAATCAACCAAAATTTGCAGATATATTAGAAAACAAGTTTTTAACACGATGATGTAATCCAATTTCGCCGAAAATGACTGAATCAAAATCTGAATGATTGATCAGACAAAAATGATCAAACTGAACAAAAACTTGAAAATCCTTCAAATCTCCATCAATTCTTCGAATTAAGCAACCAAACTTTGCAGGGATGTTAGAAAATCAGTTTCTAACACGATGATATGAACCAATTTCGCTGAAAATCGCTGAATCAAAATATGAATGTTGAACCAGACAGATTGATCGAACTTTTCAGAAACATGAAATTCTTCAAAAATGACCTCCAAATCTTTGAAATTAGCTTTTGATTCTTGAAAAAGAATTATTCTCCACACAAAAACGAATCCAAAGAACCAATTCACGAACGAATTCGATCAAAAATCACCAAATTTTGATAAAATCTCAAGAAAACGAGATTTTCTTGAAAAATCAAGAAAATCAATCAAATTTTCTTGTGAAATCACCAAATTCGTATGTTTGATCAGTAGAATTTCATCTCTCAATCTTGTTCCAGCTCTGATACCAATTGTTAATCCAAGATCTATCAAGATTAGAGATAAAATCTAGAGAGAGAAAGTAGATCTATTAGGGTTTGCTCTCAACATTACAAGATATGAATTATGCTCTAATTGTGTTCTTCCAGAGTTACAAGATTAGACTAGCCACATGCTTATATACCAAAGACTAACAAGACATTAAGCTAAGATTGACAACACTAATTATAAAGACTTTGACTTTATACAATGACTTTGACTTTGACTTTCTATATTAAATCTTGAAGACATATTTTAGCTTTAACAACTTTTCATATCATATTAACTTTTTGATTTTTTAAAATATTTATTATGTTAAATACTTTTATGTCCTCATGTGTAAATGATATTTTCATTGAAGACATGTGGGTTTTTAGTACTTTTACATGCAATTGAAGTTTATGTTATTAACTATTCATTTTCTCTTCTTAATGATAAATGACTATTCATTTTCTCTTTCTTTATGTTAATTAATTATTCATTTTCCCTTATTTATTTGGTTCTTCATTTTTTTAGTTGACTACCTAATGGTTTGGTTTGTTGTCAAATAATTTTTCTCTCACACTTTTTTTCATTATCTAAGGTATGGATTTATGTTTATTGCTAAGTTATATGGTGTTGTGTATTTTATATGTTGTTTTTGTTTCTATTTTTATAAAAGGTGTCACAAACAAAAGAAAACTAATGAGATATTGTTTAAATAGGTCGTGAAGATCGTTGAACATATCAAAAACATGAAGGTATCTAAGGTATATTATTAAATGTGAGTCATTCGATCTACAACAACTTCAATCTCAATTAAAAATTGATTTTGTTTGTTTTGTAATCATCATTTATTATTACCCTAATTCTCATTTCTAAATTTTTTCATAAGATCAATCACATTGTTAATAGAACAATTGGATATTGTTTATTATGATATGACTTTCATGTCCTCCTATGTAAATGATATTTTGGGGTTTTAATACTTTTACATGTACATTGAAATTTATGTTATTTAACTATTCAATTTTCCTTCTTTATGTTAATTAACTATCCATTTCCCTTCTTCATTTTTTAATAGACTACCTCATTGCTTGGTTTGTTGTCAAAAAACTTTTCTCTCACACTTTCTCTCATCACCTAAGGCATGGACTTATGTTTATTGTTAAGTTATATGGTGTTATGACTTAAGAGTATGTAACATATTTCTTTTTGGTAGAAAATGTCACAAACAAAATAAAAAATAAATGATATATTGTCTAAATAAGTCGTGAAGATCGTTGAACATATCAAGAGTATGAATGTATCAAAAGAACTTATTTAATCGAATTTACTTACGACTGAATCGATTTTCCCGTATCCAAACTAATACCAATTCAATCCATATGATGAGTAAATTGTGACCAATTATATAATAAGCTTAATGGACAATATACACTTATATTATTAGAACATCTATCATTTAAACGATAAAACATTAATATTTCTATAAAATACTTTAATTTTTTGTGATGATATGAAAAATATAATTAAATCGACAGATGTACCATTCTCCTTCAACTCCGACAAGAAAAAAAACTCCATAGAATATCATTAATTATACAAACAATGCATAAATTAGGCCAATTTCATTTCTACCATTAATAGGAAAAAACCTATCATACATGTATGTATGTATGTATATATATTTATTTATATATATTAAAAGTCCACCAATTAAAATCTAATGATTTCTAAAATTAATTTGTATAATGTTTGTTGATTATCATATTTAACAATTAAAATGTATTATATAGATAATATTTATATTACTACCAAGTTAGCACTAGTTCTAGGGAAATTTAAAGCCAGCTCCTCCGGCGGTAGCGTCCTCGGTGCCTGAGTTGGGGTTAATAGCAACCCACAAGAGGGAGAGTGTGATAGCGATGAGGCCAGACCAAACAAACACAATCGTCGGCGTCTTCCCTCTCCTCCCCATCAACCCTTTGAAGAAGGGATACAAATGAGCCAAGACCCAGAAACTGAAAAACGCACCCCCGATGAACTTCCCCCATTGCGGTGTTATGCTGTAGATGGTCCTCGAGAAGGCCACAACCATCGCCAGAACGTTAACCATCGCGATCACAATCGGCGGAATCATGAGCGACGTCCATTTCACCAGGTACAGCTCTGCGTACGTGTCACCCGTGTCTTCCATTGCTTTCGAGGTCAACGTGAAGGAGATCTCGATTCCAGCGATCACCTTCAAAAGCCCTTGGATGACCGCCGCCAAATGGGAGCTGGTACCCGAGATGAGCCAAAACTGCTCGTTCCGCCACCAGTCTTCTAGAGACACACCCGACCACCTCACTTCCAACACCGCCAGCCCAATCAAGCACAGGGTTATTAGCAACAGGTAGACCAAGAAGGTTGTGTTGAGATTTTTGACGATGAAGTGACCCGAAAACAGGGAGAGTGCCGGAAGGAAGCAGTAGACCAGGAGGAAGAGAGATGTGAAGGGGTAAACCCCGACGTTTAGGTAGGCTAGACGTTGCAGAAACATGAGTCGTTTGGATGCTAGAAAAGCATTGTTTCTAGAGAAGAAAATCTCGACCGACCCCGTGGCCCATCGCAGCACTTGATGGAGTCGATCCGTGAGATTAATGGGTGCAGATCCACGGAAAGCATCTCGTTTCGTCAGGCAATAGATGGAGCGCCACCCACGGTTGTGCATCCGGTATCCGGTCACCACATCCTCCGTCACCGATCCATAAATCCACCCCACTCGATCACCCCACTCCGTTTTGTCCTCATACCTAATATATAATTCAACAACAACTATTAATATAATTCAATTTTCTTTTTCTTTTGTGTGCATTTAATTTGGTATCTAATTAAAACAAGAAGAATTAGGAAATACTTACCAGCAAGAAATAACTGAAACAGCTTCAGCAACTGTAGTGGCATCAAGAGGTTCACGGGCATTGCGAAGGGCACCGGGAGGACGGCCGTACTTGACAGCCGGGTGATCAGCGATCGGACGACCTTGAAACTCCGCCACAGGTATTGACGCTGCCAAAAGTGTCGAGTTTCCGAACCGTCTTGGTAGTTCATTCACGTCGAGGTCTGGGTCGAAATCGCTCGCCTTCAATGCTTGTGTCTCCGCGTTGCCATCACACCCTTTCTTTTCCGAGGGTAGCATGTGGTGCTTGGGCGGATCAAACCCGTAAAGTGCAAAACGTCTAAACATGCATCCGGTGCCCACATAAAATGGGCCTTGTAGCCCGTCCAGTGCACGCATGTTTCCGTCAAAGAAGACGGTGTTGTGATTGGCGTAACGATCCGAGGGATCGATTCCTTCGAACCGTTGCGGGAACTGAATGTAGCAGATGTCTTCGCCACCACGGTCCATCATGAAGCAGATCCCTTCTCGAACCGCCATGCAATTGTATATATAATGATCACAGTCTAGGTTCAAGATGAAGGGTCCGTTAGACAGGACCGCTGAGGAACGCACCAGCGCGTTCATCGCCCCGGCTTTCTTGTTATGGTCGTACCCGGGCCGTTTCTCTCGTGACATATACACAAACATCGGCAGCCTTATATCCACGTCTGAGAAGTCGATAAGATTATTCATGTCATCCGCTGCTGAGCCGCCGCCGCGTAACAACGGGTCAGGGGAGGGAGGCTTCAACATCACCTGTAGGATACCAGCATGGTCACCTTTGGCATGATCCGAGCTAGGGTTAACCCAAGCACCGGGCCAGTGCGTGCCATCAGCCATCCATGTGGCCCGTTTGACCTTTATGGGCTCCAGTGGGTCTACACCGCTCTCCCGGATGTTTTTTATCATCTTCATCTCCTCCCTGGCGTTAAACGCATCTGATCTTCTCCTTATCGAATCCGGCAAGTTATTGATCCTGACCTTGAACTCGTCGTACTCTCGTTTCACCCTCCTCCGATCCTTGACGAAATCCGTCCGCTTCTTGTTCTTGGTTGGATCCCCCTTCAACGAGAAATACGTGTCGGGGTTCCGTGGTTCAATGTCGTGCTTCCGGCAAAACGGCACCCATAGATCGGCAAAGCTGCAAGCCTCCGCCATTGCCTCGAAGGTGAGAAGTGCACCACCATCATCGGATATGTAGCAAGCAAGCTTCTCAACGGGGTACTCAACCGCCAGGATCGAGAGGATGGTGTTGGCGGTGACCAGCGGTGGCTCTTTCTCCGGATCGGCGGTTGAAACAAAGAAGTCGAGACCGGGGAGGTCAGAACGGCCGGTAGGATTCTTGGTCCTGTCCGGCATCTCGAACTTGTCATGAAGAAGCTGGAGGTCAACAGAGCGATTGACGGGACAAAGCTTGGGGATCTGATCGAGGATCCAAGAAAAGCCGAACCAGAGCTCGCAGACAATGGACATGAACCACAACCACATTGCATCATTATTTGGGTGCCGTATTCTCCATGCCAAAAAGAAACACAAAACAACGAAACGAATTGCTATCAACAATCTGTAAGGACTAATGATACTTGCATCAATAGGCGTTGTTCGGGTGAGTGGCCGCCACGGTTTATCAGCCGGATCTCCAAGACCACCGCTTTTTCCATCACCATCCTCCGGTGGCCAATACGCATTTCCAACTCCATATGTACCAGATGTCTCATTAAACAGCCATTTGTTGTGATCAAATTCCCCATTCTGGTTCTTCTTCACCACCGACATACGCTGCCGTGGATCACCACCTTTACCGTCTGGGCCTGGAGCTGGAAGTGACAATGCTCCGGTAGGTATGTCGTCGTCATCGTTATCTTCCGTTTTATATGGCTCTTTGCATCCTGGGCACAGCCCACTGTCTTTCTGTGCATCTAAAAAGCAATCTCTACAAATCTTGAACCTGTACCAACAACCAAGTTTTTTTAATGTATTCATCTCCACAGTTAATTAAGGGCTTTTTTAGAATGAAAGAATTAAACTAACCTGCATGCACAAGGGATAATATCAACTCCTCTCTCATCTTTCATAACCTTGCCATCACAAGCCGGCATGGAACACGATGAGCCTTTGGATCCGGCCATTTGAGGATGATTCACCTCGGAATCGATCACTTTGTCCATGAGATGGGCTCGTGTGACGCTATTGAAACCACCCGTGAAGAGAGAATTAGAAACATATTGTTCTTCGGCTTTTGTAGCAACTGATGTCTCTGTTGGTTGATTGTCGGGTGTCGAGGGGATATGAACCGTGTAATTCGTGTAATCACCCGATGTCTCCCCGGATGCATCAATGTCGTCCTTCGACAAGCTGACATAACGCCCACTCGAAGTTCGACGTGCGAATTTCACGTTTTGGCCGGAGGATGCACCACCACCTCCTCCACCGGTGCTCTTATTTGTCTTCTTAGATGGCTGGGAACTTGCCATTCCCTCACCACCTACTTTGATTACATTCCATTCTTAATTAATTTGCCAAATCTATTTGCTTTTCTTGACTATTCTTTGTTTTGCTGAATTAATCGGAACAAGAATGGGAGGCTCGAAATAGTAGGAAGAAACAATGGATTATTGTTGCTTTCTATAAATGGCAACTTTCATGATCAAAGTTTTACCAGTTCAAATCTAAATAGAAACTTTTTAGGAAGGAGCTAGTGTGCGGTGTAGTTGTTTAGCTTAGGGAAATTGACAGAAACGCTTATTTATCTGATCCATAACTATAAGGGTATAAAGTGTAAGTATTAAAAACAATTAGTAACTACTTACAAGTAATATAAGAATTAATCAAAAAATATTCAATATTGAGTTCATTTTGAACATGTTTACGAGGCGACTACAATGGTGTAATTTGTAAAAAACAAGAAAATATTCTTTTTGATGTATTTTAATACAATAAATATGTAAAATGGAAAATGGAAAAGTAGGGTATGTAAAGTAAATTAGATAAATAAGTATAAGAGTGTAGAGTATAATTACATGAGAGTTTAGGCATCAAATGGAATTGCTAAGGGAATCCCATTCCTATCCTAGATTGGCTAAAAAGTGAAAACACCCCTAAATATCCTATATTTGGCAAACCTGCTAGTTGTTGGCTAACAGGCTCACAATTAAATGATAAACTAGTTACTTTTGATAAAAGCTAGTTGATTAGCTTGATGACAATATAAAATGAACTAAAAGAAAAATATAATGGGCAATTATGTTTGAAAAGTTATCTAAAATAGCTTTTCAAAAAGCTTTTTATGGCTTGCAATACAGGGTTTTCAAAAAGTTCCAAAAATAAATCAGTTTATGGTTACCAAACACGCCCAAATAATCATGAAATGGTAACCTTTTTCGATTACTATGATGGTTATAGAATTTTCGAATGAGTAGTCTCTATGTAACATGAAAATTGATGTACATTACATACGATTAAAGATTCGGGTTGTGCAAGTGTTGCACCCCTCTCCATTCGGATTCGGGACCTATGGTTACCGGTTTGAGCAATGCCGCCTGACCGATGCAGATATATGAGTACTTGCCGTATGCTTTATGGCTTGAGCCGGGGCTGAAAAGGTACAACTCAGTAAATCCTTCTCTACCCAATACTATCGAGTTCCGTTTACCCTGTAAAATACAATGGAAATTTTACAAGAATGTTGGTTGTTTCGAAAGGAAACAGCATATTATAGTAGAGATGCAGCAAACAAACACCATCCAGTTAGAATTAAAATTTTAAAACACCTAGTTAGATTAGAGACACAGTTGTAAAATAATTTTAGGATTTAAACTGTTTAATTCCTTAATGAAAAAAAATATGCAAGGCCCGGAACAGCCCTGTTTCAAGCCCAAAAGTCCGGGCCCGAGCTGAGGTTTTACTTTTTGCGTCACTGAGGTCAGCTTTTTGCAGGCCGGGCCTTGTACAAATCTATATATATATATATATATATATATTATAACCGGTTTGTTTGTATTTGGGGACGGATTATCTATCATCTCAAATGGCCACATTATGAAAAAACCTTTTACTTTACAACCACCTCAATATTTTTTTCACTAAGAATGCGGTTTCTTACAAAATCCGGTGAAAAAGTGGGCCGGCCCACTGCAAAAACTATATAAGAAAAGTTGCGGTATCGGAGTCCCTTGCGTCTAGGCACAAGAAACAAGCCAAAGCCGCAATAATTTATGGTTTCTTGGCTATTTTTTGTAAGAAAATTTAATCAAGTAATTTTTTTCCTTATGTGGTTATGTATTATGTATGATAAGCAGTTGCATTGGTGATTTGGGATCAGTACAAGTGGTTATGCAAAGAGTACAAGTCACAAAGCACGATTGATATATATGTATATGAAGAGAAGAGAAGAGAAGAGAAGAGAAGAGAGGAGAGGTACCCACCCTGTCCATGATGGTGAAACTCCTAGGAGCACTGGTGTAGATCAAGCTCAGTTTCTGGGTTAAATGCTTGTAGTTATCATCCTCTTCACCCTCCATCTCTTCTTCTTGTTTTTTTCCCTTATCGTCATTAGGGTTTCCCATCCCCCAGCCCGACAACAGTTGCTTGAACGCCGTTGAGTTTCTGCTGGAATCTGAATCATTCTTGTTGAAATCAGGAGGAATTATACTGAAGTTTGAGAATATCGGTGGCTTAACCAAGTAATTGGAACTCTCGAGCCCGAGGGCGTAAGTTGCTTCGGGTGTGCTTACGGCCAAGTGACCGATGATGGACCCCATTAGTCGGAGTGGCGATGATCTCAAGTTGGTAATCACAATCTCTGAGCTTAGGGCATCATGTTGCAGACTCACAATGTGTTTGATTTGAATTTTGTGTTCTGAATTGCTAGCGATCAGTTCTACCTGTGACGATTTACAGTCAGATCAAACAACGGTTATCGGAAAAACATTAGAATGTAAATATGGAGTTGTAGGGTACAAGCATTCACCTGAATGGAGTCTTGAGGACTTCCTCCAACACTGCGAAGACTCCAAATACTCGGAGACCATGAGATCTCTCCATCTTCATTTTCACATCTGAAAGCTAAGGAAACGCCACCACGAATCACCGCACCACCGCTGTCCTCTCCTTGGGACACCGACGTATGCAGCAATTCCAGTAAACCTCCATGCCACATGGGCGCCTTGTAGGATGTAATCAGTCCAGTTGGCAGCATGAGAGTGGATACACTCCCGTTGTCCAGCGCCATCCTGACAACGCAGCTTTCTCCGAGGCTTGTGAAGGAGGCGCCATGCCCACTGAATTCTGTTTCTAGGTAATCGACGTTGATCGGTGGATGTGGAATCGAAGCAACTCTAGGCAATCGGAAGTTTCTTGTGTGGGAATTCAAATTATTGTGAGATTTAATTGGAAAAGATGGGAAATAAGAGGCGATTTTGGCGATGGAGGTTGTTGAAGGTTGAAGATGGATGAAGTTGGAGAGGATGGAACTGTGAGCCATGGCCATTCTTTTTTGTTTTTTCTTTCTCTTTTAATTGTTTTTCTATTATATATCTCAAGGAAAGGAAAAGAAAGGACCACTCATTTTCTTTTCAGATAACCCATACATAATAGAGTAGTAATTTCTTATGGAATGAAACTTCCAAATAAGTCTATGTCATTTGGGCAGAAACACTATCTGAATTTTTTATCACCTTTAATTTTAAACTCATCTATAAATTATGTTTGATACAAGAATTAATCTGATGGATCTTATTTTGATTTCATCTTAATGAAAGTAGAGATTCTTTTTCTTATCATTTTCACCATAACTTTCATTCCCACCAAAACTCAACATATCAATATATTCATAGACCCAACAACCAAGATAGATTAGGATCAAAATGATCGACCATTACAAAGTGAGGGTCGATTTGGTACGTGGGACTGGACGAGACATGGTATTATAAAAACTTCTTGTTCCACACTTAACTTTATATTTAGATTGGTAGATTTGAATGAGACATATGTATTTTCTCTATTTGGCGGAACAAAAATTTGAGAGATGGGACATAAATTAAAATTTAATAAACTACTCGTATTAAATTAAAAATCTAAAACTTTTTCCAGTTATTCCATCCACCTAACTCATTTTCGTTCGGTCAGTCCAGTTTCGTATGCGTATCTTTTTTAATGATTCTTTCTACAAAGCTTTTCAAGTGGACGTTTGAAATGCTTTCTAGCAAATGTTCGTATTTCGTCTCACCAATTTTGGAACTTTTAGCATGTTATCTCAAATCTTGTCTTTCAAATAAACATCGAAGACCGTCTAAAATTTCGTAAGTGAACAAAAACTCAAAGTGACAATGTTTTGTCTATGTGGGTGAACAATTACATAATAATCGTGCATACCGAAACAATTCAAGACATTTAATTTATTTCAAATTCTACCCTTAAAATAAACTTACACTTGGTAGATGTACATAATCAAAAGCGATAGGAAAATTGTAACATAAATTTAAATTTTATAGAAGAAATATAATTATATGTAATTACAAATTATCATGCTCGATAGCTTGTGCCCCTCTCCACTCTTCACCTGGTTCTATGGTGATCGGAGCCAACATTGAAGCAGGACCGGTACATATAAAATAATCTTCTCCATATTTCTCTGACAATGATCCGGGACTCGACAAATAAATGTCTTCAAAACCAATTCTTACCACCCTAAAGAACAATTCCCTTCCCTGAAAATAGACACAAACATTCATGTTAGTTTTAATTTTGACAAAAAAGCTAAAAGAAATTATGATGTCACAATATAGACTTCTCAACAAATAACATACTTATTTTTGTATTCCTGTAAAAATTACAATAATATTATTATCGTAAAGAGTACTTTAGAATTTCGAACAAATAGCTTACTTAATTCTAAAAGAGAAATGTACAAATTATCGTTGTCCCATTATTTAATCAACGGTTTTCTAAACCATAGCGAAAATCCCATAAAATAATCGACAAATGCAAACGGTTCAATCTCTTTTGGAAATGGGTGAACCAGGTTTCGCATGGCCTAATCTTATGACAAGTCGCAACTATAGACTTCACCTATAGTGATGAGGTAAATCTCCTAGTGGCCACAAGCGCATATGTAGATGACATGATTTGAACTCAGATTGATTTTATCATCCCCTTGTCTTTATCCACCATGCGCTACCACCCTTGTGGTTAAACCGTGATATCTTTTCAAATAAAATTTCCAACTATTTTAAATTCGAAAGGTTTTCGATTTACAGTTACTTACAAAATATTTGACAATGTTTTTTACTGCTATTGCATGCTATTTTGGTCAAACAAAATAACACGACTACAAACATAATGTAAAGATTTACGTACCTGATCAATGGTCTCATACTTTGATGGAGGTGTGTTATAAAACTCCTTAGATCTTTCCTCAAGAGGAGCACTATAAACTCTGCTAAGTTTATGCTTCAAAATGGTGATTGGAACATCTTGCACACTCCAAACCCCTCTTTTCTTCTCGGGTTCCCATCCGAACGAAAACCAACCGGGATCCTCCGATTTCATTGCTTCGGGTGGTGATAGGATCTCGAATTTAGAAGATAAAGGAGGGTGGGTGCAATAGGAGCAACCTTTGAGGCCATCAATGGCGGTTCCTCCTCTTTTCTTGGACTTAAAGTGGGTAAGAATGGCCGTTTTCAGATCAACCGGTTTCCGGTCATTGTTCTTCACTATAACTGCTGTTGCCATGCTTAGAGCATAGAGGGAGATCACATAAGTTATGTCAAGAGGTCCACTGGTGGTGCAACTTAGCTCCACCTGTATTAATCAAAACTCAAAACCACTCCTAAAACCGTGTTCTTGATTTTTTAAAGAAAATAAAAGAAAGTAAATAAATGGCGGGAAAATAAATAATAGAAAATTATTTTTATATTTGTGTTATCCAAAGAGAATGAAAATGGATGAAAGTAAAAATAAAGAAAATAATTTTCATTTTTTTAATGGAAAAAATGTAATTTTCATAAATATATAATTTATAACGAAAGATTGGGTAATTTTGTAATTTTAATAATCTATGTACTATATTATAAAACATGTTAAACGGCGAAGTGTTGAATTTTAAGAGGTACTAAAAAATCGACTTTTTAATTACAAATTATGTTGTTATAATCGTCTCATTAATATCTTCTAAATGAACCATATATTTTTATTTAATCATATAATTAAGTAATATAATGCATAGTGAAATATTTTTCAAACTTACCTTTCTACTGTGTAGTTATTTATTTAATTTAATTTATTTTTTTTGTACAAATGTTGATACTGACAACTCCAACCGGTCCACAATCGGTTGTCTATCCATAATGTGGGGGACATACTTGACTCACTCAACGGTTGTGGCTATGGGGGTGTCCTGAGTTCGAACCCGAGACCTTCTGCTTTTTGTATAAAGATGCCCCCACCCATTACCAACTGAGCTACACGCCATTGACAATTTAATTTAATTTTATATACCTTATTTTTCATTTTTTATAATCATATATTAACTAAAATATAAAAAATACTATTTTTTACGGATTATATATTTGTGATCATTGATCTAAAGTTAATATTGAATATTTTTGAATTTAATAATTTTATAAAATGTTTGGGTTTAAAATAATATTTAACTTTAGACTCTTTTTTAGTTTAAATTAACATTTAGCTTTAGATTCGTCACTTTTATAAATGAAATTGTATTTTAGTTATAAATTTTATAGTATATAATGAGTATAAACTGAATACCCTTTATAATATACGTGTGTATGTTTAATTCAAATTCATATTACATTTGTAAATGAAGCAAAAGAGGAACGAACCTGAAGAGCATCAATGGAGTCCGAATCAACATCCTTAATGACCCATTCCGATAAATCCACACCTTTAGAATTCGAATCATCAGAAGCCTTATTAAGCACCAATCCGATTCCGCCTTTTGCAGACGAAGTCGTATACAAAACCTCTTCAAATCCGTCATCTTTCCAATACACTTTCGGCCTGTAAGAAGTCACATGAGCATTGTTCAATTGAAGCTTCAATGAACTACCATTTCTGACTGTCAGTTCTGCCATTTGAGCACCATCGCCATACTCATAGAATTTGATCCCTTTCCGGCCGAATTTCTGATCAAGCGTCTCCGTAACTGTAACAGAGGGAGTTATGGTGGAAGCCATTGATTTTGGGATGAGTATGGTGGTTGGTTTGGGAAGAGAGAGAGATAGAAGAGAAGCAGCAGCCATGGGATTGAAGATGATAAGGTGAATTGTATTACTTCCGTCCTCTTCCAATTTGTTGGTTTCTTTTTTGAACAACTTGTTTGTTTTACCCCTTGAAGTATTAAAACTTAACATATTACACCCCAAAACTATAGGGTGTAAGACCATACCGTCAATTTGTTAACCTTGAAAACGAAAACCGAATACGATGGTTTAGAAACGTTAATTTACTTTTTATATCACCAATGGGGTTGATTTATTCTGTTGATCTCGAGACCAACCCGAGTTTAGATTCTGGTGAGAAAAGAAGTTATAAGATGTGATCAATCCTAGTTGAATATCAACAATAATAAAATACAGCTAATTAATTCCTTATAAAATACACTTTATATCCCTTATTATAATTCTCATTTTCTCACACGGTGCTTCATATACCAACCCATATCTCAATATCTATCTTGTGTAATCCTGAAAATTTAAAATCAATAATACCAACTTTAATATATACATTACAGAAAATTCATATAACCGGTCCGGTGATATTGAGGCCACATGTCGCAACTTTCATGTTGTTTCATATTCTCTTGCATTTTCAACTTTCAAGTGTGGTGAAAAACCATACAAAAAACAGAAAAATAAATTTAAAATTTTATTATAAATTATAAATATGAAAAAAGGTCGGACACCAGGGCAAGACCGCAATAGCAATAGTTACAGAGAGAGAGAGAAAGAAAGACGCCGATAGATTAGATAGCCGCAAGAATCACACAAACCCATCGCGACATGTACGTTTTTTCGTTTCAAATCTCATTTTCCATGAATTAATTCATCATCACTTTCATCTATTGTGTTCCTGCAAACTCTCTAAACTAACACAAAGTTTTGATTTTTGTTGCAGACGATTTTGAATTTTTTTTATATATATATATATATATATTCAATAGATAAGGTGAAGGAAGAGGTGCAGAGGGCAAGATTTTTGTTCTTATGGAGTTTACTGGAAGGATCTGAGAGCCGATCGAGTCATAAAAGTTAGGTTTTCTTCTGTGTATTTCGCCGATTGATCAAGCATTTGCCTCCGATCCTCTTGATTTTGCAGCTCCTGAGGTATGGTCGATCTGCCGTTGATTTTTTAACTGTTATTCGAGATACTTTTGGTTTAATCGTTTTGAGCTCTTAAGATTTCTGATGATCGGATAAAGTTGTTATCGCATCATCAGACTGTTTGATTTTGTCACTGATTTTATATCTGATTCTTCATTCATGGAAATTTGGTACAACTGCCAGTCAAGGATTTTGTTCCTGTTTTTATGCATTTATAGATTAAAGTGATTTGATTTCAAATACTTGTTTACTTTTTTAATTTTGATGGTCGATGTATATGTTGTATGCTGTTGGATTATAATCGTCTTGAGATTTTCTGTTCCCAAAAGGATCAAATTTGAAGCAGAATGTAGAATCTTCATAAATATCTCCTAGCGTTTTTGCTAAAACTGGTATAATTTTGACATATATTGCTTCCTAATTAAGCATCTTTACTGCCCCATTCTTGCAATTTGTTGGTCTTTATCCGGCAGTGCTTGTGGATTTAGATGATCTTATTTTCACTAGCTACATTGTTTTGAATGTTAAGTTTTGTTATTTCAAAAGAATTGGGCATTAAAATCTTGTATTAATAGGGGGTTCCAATTTGTTTATGTTTTTGCATCGTTTTGTTTCATATCTGTAGCTAATTGGAGGCTTGAACTGGACACTGGGGACATGAGTTGGATGTAAATTGCATGGGTGACGATGCCACAACTGCGAAGTGGAGCACGGAGATCAAAACGGCTTGGTGATCTTCAGCCTGCCACTCAACCTGTGGATCAAGGGGAAAACGTTGCTACACCAACTCAAAACAGAACTAGAAGGAAGACTGGTGGTGGAAGGGGAAGAGGTGATGCTGCAGCTGTAGCTAAAGGGGTAAGGCCAACTGCTGCTGGTAGAGGCAGAGGCGCTAGGTTGATTGATTTGGACCCAGAACCACCTTGTGAGATTGTTCCAGACGCTGCTGCTGCTCTTGGGGTTCGAGAGCCAATTCTTAATAGAATAGACACCGTTGCAGATAAAGATATTGCCATGGAGGGTGGAAGTGCTGATAAAATAATGGGAGTTGAAGAGGATGGAAACGCAACTCCGGTACCCGAGAGGGTATATTCTTTTTCGAAATTGATTATTTGTTACTTCATTAATTGTATTATAGAAAATTTTATCACCCGGTCATTATATGTCCATGGCATTTGCAAACATGTAGACTTATTTAATATTTTGTATCATTCTTTTATAGCGTTAATTTGTGTTCTTTCTATAAAACACACAAGTAATATGTGCTGTTGCTTTGATGCAGGTACAAGTGGGTAATTCTCCTTTATATAGGACAGAGAGAAAGTTGGGCAAAGGTGGTTTTGGGCAGGTTTACGTTGGCAGGAAGGTAAGTGGTGGTACTGAAAGAACAGGCCCTGATGCTGTTGAGGTACGTTGAAACAATAAATGAATGTGGTTCATGATAACTACTTTTTTTGTGCTACCATTTTGATCCTTTAAACTTCTACTTTTATAGGTAGCATTAAAATTTGAGCACCGAAATAGTAAAGGTTGCAACTACGGCCCTCCTTATGAGTGGCAAGTTTACAGGTACGCACCATTTCCGAAATATTTGGAGGCATACACAATTGAAACCCAAGTTGACATTATGATCTAATGCATTGGCCTTCTAATACAACAGCACATTGAATGGATGTTATGGGATTCCATGGGTTCACTACAAGGGTCGACAAGGTGATTTTTACATTCTGGTGAGTTTTGACTTGGAAAGTTGTTTGACCTGGACATCATAAGTTGCTCATTTTGTGGTAGAATAATTTGTTTCCTAACGAGATATATACGAATCTTTTGTCACAGGTCATGGACATGCTTGGACCTAGTCTTTGGGATGTTTGGAATTCTTTAGGCCAATCGTAAGATGATAGCATCTGTACATCATTGTTAGATGTAAAAGATCGCACGTGTATCGGCTTTTACAAAATTGTTTTTCACTATTGTATTTTTTTTCCACAGGATGTCACCAAGTATGGTGGCTTGCATTGCTGTTGAGTCAATATCAATTCTTGAAAAGCTTCACTCGAAGGGGTAAGGCATATCTAAACTTTGTGGCTAACTTGAACCATCTGTATGTTCAGTGAAAAGTTTAGTGACACTTCTTGTTGCCTAATGCATTGAGCTCTGTGTCTTATATTAAGGTTTGTACATGGAGACGTGAAGCCAGAAAACTTTCTGCTTGGTCAACCAGGATCTGTGGATGAGAAGAAACTATACCTTGTTGATCTTGGTTTGGGTATGCTTTCCTTCTAATGTCATGCACTTCTGTTAAATTGTTCCCATGAAAATATTGCATTGTTGGAGTGTGTTAAAATAACTACTCCACTTCTCCACAATAAGTGTCTACATCTCTATTATAGTTTGTTCCAAAATAAGTGTCCACTTTCAAAAGTAAGTGCTCACTTTCCAATTCTACCCTTAAATATAAGGTGGAGTAATGAATTTCTCCCTCTATAATTAAGGGTATAATTGTCATTTAGATAATCAAGGAGTGCAATAATTACACATTTCTAAAACCGTGTGCTTTTTTCAATTTTCATAGTGGATGTTTATTATGTGTATCATGACTTTCCATGTTTTTTATCTTTATTTTAAAGTACTCTACATCATTAATTTTCGCTAGTGTCGTTAACACCTATTTTTTTGTTGCTTTTTCAGCATCAAAATGGAAAGATTCAACATCTAGTCAGCATGTTGAATATGATCAAAGGCCGGATATTTTCAGGTTTGTGTATTTCGAACGTATTTAACCATAAATGTTCATGTAAATTTACATCAACGATGTTTTTTGGCAGAGGTACTATAAGATATGCAAGTGTGCATGCACATCTAGGTCGAACGGGAAGTAGAAGGGATGACCTTGAGTCGCTTGCGTACACGTTGATATTTCTCATTAAGGGAAGGTTACCATGGCAAGGCTACCAGGTCAGTTTCGTCTTTTCACTTCCTTACATTTCTGTTTGTTTCTCTTTTCACTTAATTGCATATTTTCATTTCTTTTCTGTTTTAATTAATGAAGTTGCAAGCCAAGTTGGTTACCTTTATTTTATTGAATATATTACAGGGAGACAACAAGAGTTTTCTTGTTTGTAAAAAGAAAATGGCTACCTCTCCCGAGTTGATGTGTTGCTTTTGTCCTGCCCCGTTTAAACATTTCCTTGAAGCGGTCACAAATATGAAGTTTGATGAGGAACCAAATTATTCTAAGCTTATATCTTTATTTGAGAGTCTTATTGAACCAGTTACCTCACTAAGACCAATCAGAATTGATGGGGCACTCAAGGTTCTTGCACTTTGACGATCTTTAGTTTTCTTTTTGGGAGTTTTAGATATGCATCTCTTTGATGTGGTTTTGTTTCATCAGGTTGGACAGAAACGGGGTAGATTACTTATCAATTTGGAAGAAGATGAACAACCGAAAAAGAAAGTGCGATTAGGTAGTCCTGCTACACAATGGATTTCTGTCTACAATGCACGCAGGCCAATGAAGCAAAGGTGCGTTGGGTTAAGATACTTATTTACGTGGACCCTTCTTATATACAAAAAGATATTTGTAGCATATTATAAAGCATTTAGGGTTTTCGTCTTTAAAACTCGTAATTTTTCAAGAGTACAAACTAATAAAACATTATTATAAGTTTTTAATGCATACAAACGTTTTCCTCTTCTTTAAATCTTAAGAACAAAGTTTTTGGAAACCTTTACTACCCTTCCCAAATATAAGGTCGGTCAATTAAATAAACAACAAAATATTGAGGTTTTTGGAAACCCCATCTCACAATTGGTTCATTTCCAAAAAACAAAAAATCATAAAAAGTTAATTTAAAACAATTCTATTTTCGGTTTACAATTAAATTTTACATTTTGCTGCATCGCACAAGTGCTTGTAGTGTTATTTTATGCATATTAACGGCTGCAAAGAAATTGGAAAAAGTTGGTATAAATTGGATTCCCTAAGTGGATCGTACTCTTGTTCATGATAGGTTGCAATGTGCCGATTAGTATGTTATACAGTGATTAAAAAAAACTTCCAAACATGAACCCTAATAAAGATTTCCCCTTGATAGCAAGTGTGTAAATATGTTCAAGTAACTATAAGTTTTTTTGTTACTTGTTCAGAAGTATTTGAAAAGCCTAGTAGATTACACTGCAAGATGGTTCTGATAAGTGGGCATTTATTAATGGTTTTACAATGGCCTTTATTAAACTACATAATTATGATCCTAGATGTTACTTTTATAGTTATACAAGAAATATTCCAACCCTTATTTTGGCTATAATTGATGTACAACTTGTGTGTGTGTTCTAGTTCATCATTTAAACAAGAAGACGTGTACAAATAATGGAGATATAAGATATTATCTTGGTTGGTTTGAACAATAATGTCATTTTCGGTTATTCCAAGTTAAAATAACCGACACATGTGTTTACTTCATTTGCAGATATCACTATAATGTTGCAGATGCTAGACTTGGTCAGCATGTGGAGAAGGGTAATGAAGATGGTCTTTACATCAGCTGTGTGGCATCGGCCTCAAATCTTTGGGCTTTAATCATGGATGCAGGAACTGGATTTTCTTCCCAAGTTTACGAAGTTTCACCTGTCTTCCTTCACAAGGTTATTCTAATTGTGTCTATTCTTCCAGCTGTTTGTATTTCATATTTTCCTTTAATTACTCACAAGTCACAAGATAATTTATATTTTCTTCAGGACTGGATAATGGAACAGTGGGAGAAGAATTTTTACATCAGTTCCATAGCTGGTGCAGCTAACGGAAGCTCTTTGGTTGTTATGTCTAAAGGTTAGATAGATATGCTTCTATTTGTTGTAATCTTATATCTTCTTATTTGTGGTGCTTATCGTTATTACTGAAAGACTAAATGGTTGCCTCTATGTTGCCTTCATCTTCTTTTTTTCTTTTTTATTTCTTTTTGTGTTTTCAGGAACACCTTACTCTCAACAATCGTATAAAGTGAGTGAATCATTTCCATTTAAGTGGATCAGCAAAAAATGGAAAGAAGGATTTCATGTCACTTCCATGACCACCGCCGGCAATCGCTGGGGTGTCGTGATGTCGAGAAACGCAGGATTCTCTGACCAGGTATTGTTTTCTTTATTCGGGTTACCTTGTTTTCCTCTTTTCCCATTTGATTTATAAGTAGCTGGGACCCACAATCACCTCTTCATTTGTTTTCACATTTAACAATCGTTTTCTCTTATTTGTGGGCCCCATTGCGTTTAGACTCATCTCGAGTAAATGGATATTTGTTAAATTGGCGACACTACATTCGCCTTTTTGAGATACTGATGTTGCACTGCCACTGGTAGGTTGTAGAACTTGATTTTCTTTACCCAAGTGAAGGAATCCACCGCCGATGGGAGAGTGGTTACAGGATCACATCTATGGCGGCTACAGCTGATCAAGCAGCTTTTATACTCAGTATCCCCAGGCGCAAAATGATGGACGAGACCCAAGAAACTCTGCGAACATCTGCCTTCCCAAGCACCCATGTCAAGGTAATAACCTAAAATCTCCTTTATTTAAAGACTGAACCTAAGAGCTTTATAGCAAACAAAAAAAAACAATTTCAGATTCTCATCTAATTGGGGCTCATGGCTCGGGTTTTTTATGTAATCCTACACAACAGCTTGTAGGAGCCTTATTGCATACACGAGCCCTCTGTGGCCTCGCTCAACAACTCTAAGCAAAATATTAGTTGTGTGGGCAAAATGCATCTAAATGTTAACGAATTTTGTCAGTTCTAATATAATGCAAGGAAGATTTTTTTTCCTCGATCAATATAACAAAGGTTTAAAATTTCTTATTTAATGAATGAAGTTTAAATATTTTGTATTTATGTAACAAAGTTCATAGTTGTCCTTTTTAGTCTAATCTTGTAACATTTGATGACGTGGATGTGGAATATATCTTCCACTTCGTCATAACCCTCTTGTAAAAGCGGGTTTGTTCCATTCTGATGCATTTTGCCCTAATTGCATGAAACAAACATGGTATTTACTTTGTTGTTCAGTGATTCAACTATCCTTCTGTGACAAAACCCCATTCACTTATGGTCGATCCGATTTTTTTGAAACTGAAGCTGGAAAAAAAAAGATAATCGATAAGCTATTGTTTTTCCTATTATTTTTCTAGAAGTACTTTCGATTAAAGACTGGTAAATGTGTCAATCATGTTGCATTCCTGAAGGAATAGTGTGTTGATCGTGCAGGAAAAATGGTCGAAAAACCTTTACATTGCATCCATGTGTTATGGTCGAACCGTTTGCTGAAAAACTGATGGAACACGTTATGTGAGCAAAAAGTTGCAGGTATGTAAAGATGTTGGTGTTATGTTGCTGTAAAATCGAAATAGAGTTGATAATGAGAGAGGAAAAAAAACCAAAAAAAGGGAAGTTTTAAAAATAGGAGAAAGAGAAACGTGTGTCTAATATGAGTTTTAAGTTAGGGTGCAGAGGAATGAGAACATTGGGGTCAGGTCTTGTTCGTTAACTATTGTACCCTTTCAAGATTTTATCAATTGGGAAATATCAAATCTTTTATGTATTTCATCAGTATTGGTAAGCAGTCTTAACAACGCTTATTGGGTGTCGCTTTACGAGTGAGCATGGTAAGAGACTAGGGTATGTTTGTTAGCAACTTAATGACTGTCTTGGTAGTGGCTTAATAATATAGAAAGTAGCTTATTCAGTAAGCTCCCCTTAGCTTTATGCAGGATGCCAAATTTATTTCAAACCTGTCCTCCCAATTAAAAAACACGCTCCTTCTATATATGAAAAAACTCTTTCGAACAAAAACATTTTCAATCTATAAAGACAGTTTTGACGACCTAATGGAAAACCAACCAAACAACAGCTAAGAATCTTAGCTAGTAAATGAGGGAGAAGCCTCTTCCCTGGCTAGCGTATATCAACAATCCATTATGATGGCCGAGAATGTTAGCCAAAGAGGTAAGTGAAGATGGCGACTTTAGTTGAGTTTATTGTGAATGTAATATGATTGCCGACTTATTACATTATACAAAGAAGAATTCGAAGACTAGGTCAACTGGCCAATAAATATTAGAGCATCCACATACGCTTGCAACTACAATTGCAAACTCAATTTCAAAACAAAAAAGCATGCCACCTCATAAAGCAATTGCAATTGCAATGCCACATCACCAACTCTTTTCATTTTCTATTTATTTAAATAGATTAAATTATAATAAAGTATAATAAAGTAATTAATAAATGTATTTATTAATTTATAAAGTAATTAATAAATGTTATAGTAGGGACCACTTTTGAAAGTGTAGGTGGATTACACGTGTGTGGAAGGTAATTGCAAAAGCTGATGTGGCACAATTGAAAGTGTAAATGAATTGCAGGGATGTGGATGGTCTTAGGTCTTGGTGGTTCCTCATAAGTTGTTATTTTGGAGTTTCTTGGGGCCATTGGGAATTTTTGATGTTCTATGGGATTAATTCAGATACATGTAGGTCTAGATGCCTATGGTTAAAATACGACCCTACGAAAAAAATATTATTCCACTGTTTCTTAATAAATATTATGTACACATACATAATTTGTCGTATTTATAGTAACATATTCATAATAGGAAATAATCGAAAGTTTTATTTATTTATTAATATATCCGTTTCTAGTATTCTTTTTAAAATCATATTAATGATACTTATAAAAATCGAAACATTAAATAATTCACTTGCAACAATTTTCTCAATATTATTTCAAAGAGAGTTTAGGCCATGAGTACCCGTACCTTTTGAACCCTTGCCACCTCAGCGCCACATCAACTTTTCTCTCTTACCCTTTCAACCCTAAAAGTGGAGTACCAGTACCCTTTGAACCCTTGCCACCTCATCCCTTTTAATTCTTTTATTTATACATTTAATTATTTAACAAAATAAAAATATTTATATATTTTTTAATAAATAAAAATAAGATAAATAAAAAAAATAAAAAAATTATAGTGGATTAATATATATAGTGTGATTAATTTGAAAAAAAAATTAAAAAAAATATTTTTAAACAAAGTAGCCGTTCAACGGCATTTTTTTCAAAAAAATTAAATAAAATGGCAACGGGTATGCAGGTTGGGGAACCCGGTAGCTGAACCCGCTAGCTAATCCCCCCGTATCGGAACCCGCTTCTACCCGAGCCCTTACCCGCTCGAAGCCGATAACCGGTGCGCATAGCCTTATAAATACTAAAAAAGTAACTTTAATAAAACATTTAATTTAATTTACAGTCAAAAGTAAATTTGCAAATGGCATCCGTTCAGCCAATCACAAGGGCGTGGGGTGCTCTCTAGTGCATGTCACGATTAAGTTATATTTTATATTATCAAACTCATAAATAAATATAAGAATTATTTTAAAACATATTTTAAAAAAAAGTCGAAGTTTTATAGATTTTTTGCTGTGTAAAATTCAACATCTCATTAGGGGTAAATTGGTCATCTAACCGGTCTTGTTCTGTTCAATCCTGTCCTGTAATATTTTACCAAACGTGGAACAACTGTTCTGTTCTGTCTTGTCCTGTTCTGTCTTGTCCTGTTCTGTCTGCGTACCAAACGCACCCTCATGGACATCAATTAAGAATATAAGGATATCTTCAACAGGTTTTAAAGAATTATCTAAATTTAAAGTTTTTTTTTTCTATTTTAAAAAACGAAATAGAGAATTTGTTAAGCCAACTAAAAAGTAAAATCTCCAATTTCCTCTATTTTAAAAAACTAGAAGTCTACTCGCGCAATGGAACGCGATATATCTCGATTTTCATGTGTGGTTTTGAGAAAACGGCCAAAGTTTTTTTTATAAATTTGTTTAAAGAATGACGTTTTTTGATGAGTTCATGATTTGAGAATTTGAAAGTGGTTAGAGATAAGAATTAATTAATAAAAGTCCACGGTTTAAGGATTTGAAGGTTGTTAGAGATAAATATTAATCAAGTAATTAGCATTAAAAGCAGTACATAAAGTATTAATTATTATATTTGACTTTATTTATCAATATATTATGTAA
Organism: Saussurea involucrata; assembly: GCA_033807775.1. Taxonomy (NCBI): domain Eukaryota; kingdom Viridiplantae; phylum Streptophyta; class Magnoliopsida; order Asterales; family Asteraceae; genus Saussurea; species Saussurea involucrata. The sequence continues at coordinate 133,630,986 of CM066321.1, read as the reverse complement.
TCATATTAATATAAGTTTCACAAAATAATAAGATAATCATAAATTTATATGATTTTTTAACTCGTATTTTGGTAAAAAATATTTATCAAACATATTTGTATATTACCGTAAAATTTCTAAAATTTATTAAACTATTACTCTGTCTCTATCTAATATAAAATAAATGTCTATAATATAAGACTGTACTAAAATAAGTTTATACTTTTAAAAGTAAAGTATATTTTTTCATTCTACCTTTTTTTCTCTATAACTAAGAGCAAATTTGTTTTTTTTAATTAAAAAGTAAAATAATTACACATTTTTTATATTGTGTCTTTTTTATTATGGATTTTTTTTTTAAAACTGATAAATATTATATTTTTCTATCATTCTCAAATCATTGATTTTTTTATTAAAAATAATATAAGAATAAACATATAATTTTAAAAAAAAAATTCTATACAAACCAACCACCTTCACGTTGTTTGGGAGTAGTCAAACAAATACATTTTCAACCATCTGCATAAGTTGTGGGCTTGTGGTTGTCAAATAATGCTGAACCAGTCAAAACATGTCATCCCCTAAACAAAACATTTTGAAGAAAACTTATATATTAAAATAAAAAATTATTAATTTCAAATAATTATTAAGGTTATGTTTAAAAAATTAACTGATAAGTTACTTGTTGTCTGATTAATCAAATATTAACCGAAAAGCTAGATATTTAATATAGGAAAATTAATTAAAATACCCTAAGTTTGAAGTTGACTTACCAAAATACCCCAAAAAATGAAAAGTTTACCAAAATGCCCCAAATTTCCGCGGTGGAGTCCCGCGATCGCGGGCAAGGACCATTTTTGAAATTTTATGTGCTTCATATTTACACTTTCAGTCCCTGCCCGCGGTGGAGTCCCGCGATCGCGGCCCGCAGTGGGGACTGAAAGTGTAAATAATCTTGCAAAAATTTTCACAATTGGTCCCTGCCCGCTATAGAGGGCCCCCTCCGCGGAAATTTGAGGCATTTGGGTAAACTTTTCATTTTTTGGGGTATTTTGGTAAGTCAACTTCAAACTTGGGGTATTTTAATTAATTTCCCTTTAATATAAATTGACAAGTAGCTTATGAACTAAGCATGTTTGTTAAAATAATCCACAGACGATTAATATAAGAGGGTTCGACTTTATGCACCATCCACTTATTCTTAGGATACATGATTTGTAATAACCAAGTTTTTCTTTTAAAGGAAGTGAAACATGGTTGGAATAATTATGAAAACTAAAGTCTTGAGGGGCCATAATGTAATTTGGCTGAAAGGTATAAAAACCCCAAATTAGGCACAAAACCCTAGTTTTGCATTTTGTGAACGACTGTGGTGTGTGGGAGCAGGAGAAGGAAAAATCAATCCAACATTTTGTTTTTGGAAAGAAGGCAAGAGGAGTATTTCATCAGAGTAATTCGAGCAACATTTTGGTAAGGTAATCCCCTAATCCTATGTTTTTACTTTAATGTCAAGAGCATTCTATGTTTAAGAGTTCTTAGAGCGATTAAGAGGCTAATCAATGTCTGGGTGGTGTAAGGGTAAGTGTAACACCCCGAAAATCGAAAACGGAAAACTGGGTCACGGACGTCCGCGAGGTGATTGTCGGACGTCCGCGGGTCGCGGAACTCCGCGGGTCTTCCGCGGAAGCAACAAAGCAAAATCGGGTATTTGGGATTTTTGGGGCCGGACGTCCGTGAGGTTTTTGGCGGACGTCCGCGAAACAGCTGATCGAATTAATTGGTTTTCTTTTAAGACCTCTCTCTTTCTCATTCCCTCATTTCACCCCAACCCTAATTCCATCTTTCTCTCCATCTCTCTGCCATTTTCTCTCAAAGAACACCATCCCCTCCCCTCTCCTTCCTCATTTCTTCACCAAATCAAACCCTCTTCCTCCATTGATGAACGTTTGGGAGCTTGGAGCTTTTGTGGAGATTAAGAGCTTGTTTTTGGAAGATTCAAATGGTTAAGGTAATCTCTCCCTACCCATAGTTGTTATTGTTGTTGATTTCATATTCTTTCCATCTTGGGATGTTGTGGATCGATTTTAGTGATGATTGGGTAAGGAAATCTTGTTTTCTTCATCTTCAAACTAGGGTTTGGTATAAGTTGGGTATTTTGGTATATTATGGATGGATGATGATTCCTTATGGTTAGACTTTGGTATTGATGGTTGGAAACTCGTAAATCTAGGTTTTGGAGGTTTGGCTTGAGGATGCAAGCTTCATTAAAGGAGCTTACGTTTGGAGAAACTCTAGATTTAGCTTAAATCTAGCGAGGTGAGTTCAAGTTACTTTGCGAAAACTTTGTACATGCCAAAATAGTATTTTCCAAATATTTGTGTGTTTTACTTGAAAATATATGTGGTTGAGTTATTTGGATAGTTTAACTCTTTTGAAGTGTTTATCTTCATAAATGTGTAAAACACCCATATTTGGGGCTTTTGGATATTTGGATGGTTAGAAACCATATTTTGTCTTTAAAAGGTTAATTGCTCAAAATGAGGTTTATTTGACGGTTTGATCATGTTAGTGTAATTGATTTTAATAAACCATTTGGGAAATGCACTTTTTGTGTTATGAGTCATTTTGAGAATATTAAGGGTGTGAGTCCTTTGGGAAAACCCTTTTGTTTAACCCGTGTTGAGTTTTGGGGTTAATGATGATTTTGTGATACGTGTTTGATTAAACAATGTTTAAACGCGTTTTATGCAATGATGACCGACATTATGGGTCTAGCAAGCTTGGAGCACTTTGCTCGATTTTGACTTGAGATAGTCTTGGGACATTTGTCCGGTTTAAATGGCTCAATGTGGAGTCTTGTTTATGGGTTGCTCTTATTGCACCATTTTGCATATTATTGCACGTTATGGATATTTACATGCTTGGGTGAGTGAGTCATTCCGGGATAGGCATGTTGTGTTAGATTGTGTTGCATTGGATCCATAGGCATGTTATTCAGTCGTTGGTAATGGTCGATTGGGTATCTTGAGGACGAACCTCGGAACTCATGTTTTATGACCTTAATTTTCCGAGTAGGCACAATGAGGATATAGTCTTGGGCACGTTATGTAACACCCTCGAATTAGGAAAGAGCAACTAATTAAAAGTTTCGATAATACATCCGAAACAATTGGATTTATTCCTATAATTCAAATAGGTAAAAATACCTCGAATTACAATCTATGAATATCCTCAAACAATACACATCACACAAGTCTTATTACAAAGACTAAACTTACTTTGGGTATTACTTAACCCATTCACAAGTTGCTAAAACCAAGGATGAATGCGGAAACATTACTAAGCTATTCACCTCTCGAGCACTTTACTAGCACACGACCTTTCACCCGTGTCACTAGAACTACTCCCAACCTGAGACCTGTTGCACATGCCGACAAATAAAAAGGGTTAGGCTAACGCCTAGTGAGTTCAAGAGTTTATAGCATGAATTAAATAATCTTTTAAAAGAAAGTTTGCAATAAAGATTTTGATTTCCAAAGGAGTTTACAAAGGATATAAATGACTCATTTTCCAACGCACCCAAAATCCATGAGAATCATTCCCAAAAGGTATAAAGCGTTTTTCCAAAATGAATACAATCCAAAACTCACTCAATACGTGAATAAACCTTTAATAGGCAAAACTTTCAAATGCAACCTGACAACAAATTACTCAACCCATAAATCATGGGAAACCATCCATTTAATTATAACCCTTCATTGAAAACATAATACGAAGCAATACTCACGCAACCGTAAAATGTAATGAAGTTCCAAATACCGTGAATACGAAAATGACCTGCTTTATTTAAACCCCAACATACATGAGGGAAATTCAATATTGAAATCATTCAAAAGCAGTCAAAGTATAAGACCAACAATAATAATAAAACGGGGACAACATAAGGTCCCAAATAGGTTGGTCAACGACGGGGGAGACCCGTATCCATTGAGAGTGGATGAACACAAAAGTACGCCACTCATACAATGTTACTCGTACGACACTTCACTGCATAAAGCCCAAGTGTCCCATACGACACCTTACTAGTCACACCCAAAGAGACAACTGACCTTAGTGGCGTATCAAACGCATATCACCAAAGGCTCGGCCCATGCGGGGATACAACCATGGCATTGCCTCGACATGGCGAAGGTCATATTCGCCCAACGTGCTCCAACCATGACTCAGCCCTCTTAGTGGACCCATTGAAGGTAAATGTCATCAAACATGGGATTCGGTCAATTCCACAATGCCCAGTAGACCATCAAATAAAGACTGACTCACGCGCCTATGGATCCAATGCAACACAGTCTATAATAATAAGCCCATCCTGGAATGACTAACGCACCCGGGCATTCAAATAATAATAGTGCGCAATAAATGCGATATGATGCAATATATGCAATATGGTGCAACAAAGGCAAACCATAAATAAGGCTCCACATCGAGCCATTAAAATCGGACAAATGTCCCCAAGACCATCTCAAGTTCAAAACCGAGCAAAATGCTCAAACATATTAGACCCATAAATAACGGTCATCAATTAGCATAAAAATGCATTTAAACATCAATCGGGTAAACAAGTACCACAAGATTATTATCAACCCAAAACTCAACACGGGTTAAACAAAAGGGTTTCCCAAAAGGACTCACACCCTTATAATTCTCAAAATGGTTATTGACACTAAAACGTGCATTCTCCCAATTGGTTCATAAAATCATTTATACACACATGATTGAACCATCAAATAGACTCCATTTTGAGTAATAAATCTTTTAAGAGTATAATTGTGATTTCTACACGTCAAATACTCCAAAATCCCAAATATGGGTGTTTTACACATTTATGAAGATAAATACTTCAAAGAGTCAAACTCATCAAATAACTCATCAATTGATATTTTCAAGTAAAACACACCAACATTTGGAAAATACTATTTTTGGCATGTACAAAGTTTTCACAAATCAACTTGAACTCACCTTGCTAGATTTAGGCTAAATCTAGAGTTTTCCCCAAACGTAAGCTCCTTTGCATAAACTTGAACCTTCAAGCCAAATCTTCCAAAAACCTTTAACACTTGAATCCTCCCAAATGCTCCTAGTCTCCATAAAAGCTTCAAGCTCCCATATAATCAATAATGGTGGAAGTCGGTATGGTTTGGGTGGAGAGGATGAAGAAGAAGATAAGGGATTTAAGGTTTCTTAGTGAGAGAGATCGGTTTTAGCGAGAGAGAGAAGCTGAAAAATGAAATGGAAAAGTGAGAGGAAAGAGAGGGAGAAAAGGGTTTCTTAAACACAAAAATATCTCAGGTCGCTCGCGGACGTCCGCAGAAAACCTCACGAACGTCCGGCCCTCAAAAACCGAAATCCTTTGAAAACTTCTTTGTTGCTTCCTCGGACATCCGCCAACCGCGGACGTCCAGCAGTCCCAAAAATGCTTTTCTATTTTCGGGGTGTTACAATCCTCCCAACCTTATAAGGATTTCGTCCCCGAAATCTAGGCCCCTTTTCAACGAAGGCTAACCGACTCAACGCCGACCATAATTCCTCAGTTCCTAACTGAATTCTAAATTTCTCCCACATGGTCTATTAAGACAATTCCTCAAATAATTTCTTATCCACAACGCCCTCTCCGGTGCACTGTACTTATATCCGGGAGAACACTCCAACAACTGGAATAACTCCTAGACGACTTCAGTTGTCTCCCAACCTTGGATGTTCCATACATCCCGATTTCAGTTTCAGACTTTAAGTCAACCCAAGGTTTATTTACTAACAAATTCAAACAGAATCTCCAAATTCCGATTGCTCCTACCATTTACTGTCGATTAATTCCAACGAGTTCTAATAGACTCCAAAAATTCATCCCAACATTAATCATCAAACCGACAGGTTTTTTAACCACACACGAAGGGTATTTCACCAAAACCACTCATCACAATTGAGAATCTTAAGGTTACTACAACCGTTACCATTATTTCTTTACAATCGGATTACACCCTCCGAACACGCTAACGCTTTCCGACCTCCAACCCACAAAGGTTGACACTTAGTTATACCACCAAGCTTTGAACTCTAACAGGACTCCACATACGAGTTCCGTCTACCGAGTATTTCCACAACACTAAGGTTATCAATACGGCACCTAAAGGGTCCTTCATGTGAAAATTTGCCCAAGACCCAAAACAGGGTTGCCGACAAAACGGTTATACCAACCTCAAATACGTTATCGCAAATCTAACCCTCCAATTACCACAAGCACATCGACTTTGCTACCGATATCATCCGGCCTATAGTCATATCACGTGCCTAAACGCCCAACTCTTCATAGTCAAGGTTCTATACAAGCCTACTCTTAACCGGGGTTACTTAACCTTTCCAAGGTCCTAACGAGTTCAAGGTTTTCAAGTGAATTATTTAACAACTATGCCAATCAACAAAACTTTTCATATAAATCTTCAACACAAAGATTTTTCCTATCAAATTAGACGTACGTATAAAAACTACTACTATTAGTTTGGTAGTTGCACAAAAATGGACACTCTCGTCCCACATATGAAAAATCATATTGAAAATCATTTCATTGCAGTTCAGATTATCAACAAAACGCATAAGCGTAATATACAGTTTCCTTTGAATGAACCGCTACGGTCCCAGTATGGATTGACTCATGACATGCACGTAAAGTAACTGCCCATTTTAAATTGTGTGCAACAAAAGTTTCGCACGTACTTCAAAAGAAGCTCGAACGGCGTTTGACCCCAAAATTCCATTCAACCATAAAATGGCATGGAACAAGGTTTACCAATCAAAATCTGTGCGCGTCAGTTTATTTTACAAAAACGATGGAATGATTCATAAATACACTTTGGTCTCGCGTCAGTACCAAGTTTAAAACAAAACCGATACGTTTCCATCATTTGAAGATATCGACTAAAATATCATGAGAAAGTCTCAAATTGGAGGGTGCATGCAAGCTTGTAACACTTTCCTAGTAGTTTTCTTGAAATGAGACAACATGCGCCAAATAGTTCACGTCAAATTTCAAAAGGTGAAATTCTTTAAATCAATTTCCCCAAATATGCCTCATCCGGTCATATAATGACACACGAGTAAAATGTTTATGACAAGGTTTTTCACGCAACAACGTGTTTCCCAAAACTTAGGAGAAAATAAGTACTTGTAATTTGTTACACCAAAAAGGGTTCAAATCAACCTTCGATCTCAAATCATACAAACAGTGCGCATGAATGTTTAAAACATAAACAATTTCACGCACTCTAGGTTTAGGCAATTGATTTTCCAAAATCTCCATTACGGAGCATTTACATCAAAAGTTTCGCATCCGCAGTATAAAACGTTAAAACGTCAATGCTTAAAAGTTTATTTGTTAGAAAATACTCAAAATACACATTTTCTCCAAAACCAAAAGGTTTACAATTTTCCAAAATGTTCCTCAAACCAAAGTTGACCAAATGTCAACGACTCACGCATGGTCTTTACAACACTAACGCATATTTTGACCAAATGGTCTTCTTTTGTGCAATGAGTTAATAAAACATTTTCATGCACGACTCGTTTATCAAGTGCTGAGAAGCAATGGTTACCAAGTGATGCATACCCCTAGTCGATATAATGCATTTACATGAAAATGATAATAAAACATTTAACTGACCAAATGCGCATTAAGTAAGTTGTTATGAAACACTATCAAAGTGCTCTTTCATGCATTACTTATGGCATGTATAAATCAATCCACATACTGTACCGGTTGCAACCAAATGTGTTAATACAAATCTTTGAAAGAGAAATTACGCGACACTAAAGTTTCAAAACTCATCCATTTGGTCGCCTTATGGCATACACATAACCATTTCTCAACAAAGCTCGAGTGGGACAAAACGCCCAACATAACTCATAAATTTTCACATAAGTAAATGGAGTATGCACATTGTGAAATTACACTCGCACGACTCAACACGTCGTAAAATAAAACTCCATGAAATTTAATGAGCTTAATGACCTCAAGTCAATAAAATGGCACCAACATTGTGCTTCAAAAAAGTCAAATTGCAATAAGCAAATTCATGACTAAAACGCCAAAATTCCAAAATCCCATTCTGGATGTAATACTATACAAATAATATTGATCACGAACTTGTATAAAACAAAGTCCCCAAAATAGCTTTACGTAGACATCTTGGAAGATAACTTTTCGTCCAAACTCTAACATATGTGGAGGAGATCCAATGTTAAAGCCATAAGCCGTAGTTACTTGCCCAACATCTTAAACATCATAAAAATATGGATGTCACTATATCCGAAAGTAATGTTGAACAATAACGTACTAAAGCAAAACAAATCTCGACGGAGTTTGCGACTCCCGCAATAAAGTAACTTCATGTAAGTTCAAAAACCCATGATTTAAAATCTTATGTGTGTGCTAAACACTTTCCAAACTTTGTAACACAATCCATGTAAGGATTTGAAACACAAGAAATAATTGATGCAATTTATTTTCAAAATAAATTTTGTGCATAACCTAGTCGGCATTCAACGTCTCAACCCATGCTCCTCCAAATCTCTCCGGTCCACTATTGTCATCCGGATATTCAAACCTCTTAAGGCAAGTTGGGAATTACATCAATTAACTTTACGGTTTTTCCTCGAATCAAATTCGGTTCAATAAGTCTATGGTTCTAATCCAACCATCAATCTTGACCCGAAACGGTCTACTTAAAGCAAATATCATGCTTATCGTCACTCTAAGTGACTAATGCTATAATCGTCCATCTATTCCAATGACTACTAGCTTAGAAACTTCTTCACTACCCCAACGATCATCACATTAAAGTAGTTCAAGTGTGCACATGTACTAGTAGATTCACCATGACACTGGCCAGGTGTCAAATATGAACGCACCGTACATGATTACCCTTGCTACTCTAAACGTGATTCCCGTTTCTAATAACTCTTATTAACCTCAAAACATCCTATCTTAATGTGCCTAATGGTGAATTTCACTCTCATTTACTTAAAAGTACGCTAGTTTGAGTCTAGGTATCCACAATCAACACCTAATTCTCTCAAACTTATGCTCTGATACCAACTTGTAACACCCTCGAATTGGGAAAGAGCAACTAATTAAAATTTTTGATAATACATCCGAAACAATAGGATTTATTCCTATAATTCAAATAGGTAAAAATACCTCGAATTACAATCTATGAATATCCTCAAACAATACACATCACACAAGTCTTATTACAAAGACTAAACTTACTTTGGGTATTACTTAACCCATTCACAAGTTGCTAAAACCAAGGATGAATGCGGAAACATTACTAAGCTATTCACCTCTCGAGCACTTTACTAGCACACGACCTTTCACCCGTGTCACTAGAACTACTCCCAACCTGAGACCTGTTGCACATGCCGACAAATAAAAAGGGTTAGGCTAACGCCTAGTGAGTTCAAGAGTTTATAGCATGAATTAAATAATCTTTTAAAAGAAAGTTTGCAATAAAGATTTTGATTTCCAAAGGAGTTTACAAAGGATATAAATGACTCATTTTCCAACGCACCCAAAATCCATGAGAATCATTCCCAAAAGGTATAAAGCGTTTTTCCAAAATGAATACAATCCAAAACTCACTCAATACGTGAATAAACCTTTAATAGGCAAAACTTTCAAATGCAACCTGACAACAAATTACTCAACCCATAAATCATGGAAAACCATCCATTTAATTATAACCCTTCATTGAAAACATAATACGAAGCAATACTCACGCAACCGTAAAATGTAATGAAGTTCCAAATACCGTGAATACGAAAATGACCTGCTTTATTTAAACCCCAACATACATGAGAGAAATTCAATATTGAAATCATTCAAAAGCAGTCAAAGTATAAGACCAACAATAATAATAAAACGGGGACAACATAAGGTTCCAAATAGGTTGGTCAACGACGGGGGAGACCCGTATCCATTGAGAGTGGATGAACACAAAAGTACGCCACTCATACAATGTTACTCGTACGACACTTCACTGCATAAAGCCCAAGTGTCCCATACGACACCTTAATAGTCACACCCAAAGAGACAGCTGACCTTAGTGGCGTATCAAACGCATATCACCAAAGGCTCGACCCATGCGGGGATACAACCATGGCATTGCCCCGACATGGCGAAGGTCATATTCGCCCAACGTGCTCCAACCATGACTCAGCCCTCTTAGTGGACCCATTGAAGGTAAATGTCATCAAACATGGGATTCGGTCAATTCCGCAATGCCCAGTAGACCATCAAATAAAGACTGACTCACGCGCTTATGGATCCAATGCAACACAGTCTATAATAATAAGCCCATCCTGGAATGACTAACGCACTCGGGCATTCAAATAATAATAGTGCGCAATAAATGCGATATGATGCAATATATGCAATATGGTGCAACAAAGGCAAACCATAAATAAGGCTCCACATCGAGCCATTAAAATCGGACAAATGTCCCCAAGACCATCTCAAGGTCAAAACCGAGCAAAATGCTCAAACATATTAGACCCATAAATAACGGTCATCAATTAGCATAAAAATGCATTTAAACATCAATCGGGTAAACAAGTACCACAAGATTATTATCAACCCAAAACTCAACACGGGTTAAACAAAAGGGTTTCCCAAAAGGACTCACACCCTTATAATTCTCAAAATGGTTATTGACACTAAAACGTGCATTCTCCCAATTGGTTCATAAAATCATTTATACACATATGATTGAACCATCAAATAGACTCCATTTTGAGTAATAAATCTTTTAAGAGTATAATTGTGATTTCTACACGTCAAATACTCCAAAATCCCAAATATGGGTGTTTTACACATTTATGAAGATAAATACTTCAAAGAGTTAAACTCATCAAATAACTCATCAATTGATATTTTCAAGTAAAACACACAAACATTTGGAAAATACTATTTTTGGCATGTACAAAGTTTTCACAAATCAACTTGAACTCACCTTGCTAGATTTAGGCTAAATCTAGAGTTTTCCCCAAACGTAAGCTCCTTTGCATAAACTTGAACCTTCAAGCCAAATCTTCCAAAAACCTTTAACACTTGAATCCTCCCAAATGCTCCTAGTCTCCATAAAAGCTTCAAGCTCCCATATAATCAATAATGGTGGAAGTCGGTATGGTTTGGGTGGAGAGGATGAAGAAGAAGATAAGGGATTTAAGGTTTCTTAGTGAGAGAGATCGGTTTTAGCGAGAGATAGAAGCTGAGAAATGAAATGGAAAAGTGAGAGGAAAGAGAGGGAGAAAAGGGTTTCTTAAACACAAAAATATCTCAGGTCGCTCGCGGACGTCCGCAGAAAACCTCACTGACGTCCGACCCTCAAAAACCGAAATCCTTTGAAAACTTCTCTGTTGCTTCCGCGGCTCATCCGCGGACATCCGCCAACTGCGGACGTCCGGCCCTTGGCCCGCGGACGTCCGACAGTCCCAAAAATGCTTTTCTATTTTCGTGTAGAGATCCACGCCGTTTATAGAGGGTGCATTGGAGGTGATCCTAAGTATGCCGGGCCTTGAGGCGTTACCAAGTGGGTAGACGCTAAGGTGTATCCTCAATTACGGTGTAATTCGGGTTTCGTAGAGCAGAAGTCGAGGAATAGGCAAGACGTATGTTGTAATTCCTGATTTCGTTGGGAGGACCAGAGATAGGCATAACGTAACTTGTAATCTCTACTCCCAGTTGTGCGATGAACGTTGTATGGGTGGTATACTTATGTGTTACCTCCACCTTCAACGGATACGGGTCTCCTCCGTTTATTGTATTTGAACTTTATTACATTTTACGGTTGCGTGAGTATTGCTTCGTATTATGTTTTAATAAAGTGTTATATTTAATGGACGGTTTCCATGTTTTATGGGTTGAGTATGTTTTGTCAACCATATTTGAAGGTTTTGCCTAAACTAGATTTATTCACGTATTTGGGTGAATTGGGATTCGTAACTCATTTTGGAAAAACGCTTTACACTTTTCGGGAATGGTTCCCATGGATTTTGAGTGCGTTGGAAAATGAGTCATTTGTGCCGTTTGGGAAACCTTTTTGAAATGATAGTCTTTGTCGCAAACTTTCATTTAAAGATTTATTTAAATCATGACTATAACTATTACCTTCCGATTTATGATTTTTATATAGTCATGATAAAATGCTTGAACTCACTAGGCGTAAGCCTGTAACATCCTGAATTTTCGTTATTAGTGTTTTAATAAGAATTTGGATGTATTTGTTTTCTAGTTTAAACCTTGGATTATATGGAAGTGTTATATTTCAAGAGAAAGGGGGGATTAAAATACAAGTAATGAAAGTATGGTGGTACTTTTGGGAATAATGGATCTTGAGGGTATGTTTGGTCATTTCCTAATTGTGTGTATGAATAAAACATCTGAGATAAGTAAAATATCTCATTCTTGTTCTATTGAGTCGGTCATTAAGCAGAAAGAAGGAATAGAGAGAAGAAAAGAAAGAAAGCAGAATTTGTCATCAATTTGGTAAGGAAATTAGTCATAATTTCTGGTAAGATTGTTGTTGATGTTAGATTATAAACAAACTTGTGTATTGGATGGATTTGCAGAATCATAAACATCAGTTTGAAGTTCAGATTTTGTGCAGAAGTGGGTTTTTACTACAAAAGGTGAGTTCATTCGATTCGTTGTACAAATCAGTGTTTTTAAGTTGTACTAACCTTAATATAGCTGTGTAAATTGACTGAGGACTGAATGGAATACATAGATTGAACTGATTTTACAAGTTAAGTCGATTTGTGGACTTGATTGAAATAGACTGTACGTAGTCCCGGTACATGAACGAAAGCCCGATACTTATGAGTTCCGGTGCAGTCCCAGTAGTGGCAAGTCTCGGTAGTGGCAAGTCCCGGTAGTTGCAAGTCCCGGTAGTTGGAAGTCCCGGTAGAGGCAAATCCCGGTACTTATGAGTTCCGGTGAAGTTCCGGTACATGTGTTGAATACCGGGAGTTAGGGATACCGGGAGTTGGGAATACCGGGAGTTGGATAAAAATAGTCAGTTTACAGATTTTGGTAATAGATCTTGGATATGAACTTAAGAATATAAAAGTTAAGGTATCCAGAGACTTTGTATTATCTGTACTATTCTAGAAATTGGAAAGTATAGTTTCGTTAATCGTGGAAATGTGCGATTTAAGAATTGACATACACCTTATGTTGCTTGAACATACGTACCCTTGAAGAGTAGTATGTTAGGGTTATAGACTGCACTGGTGTGATACTAGGCAGAAATGTGTTAAATGCGATTTTCTCATACTGAATGATATGAGGAATCTATATGGTATAAAGGTGATTTGCTCATACTGAATGATATGAGAAATCTGTATTAAGCATTTACTTGCACGAGTAGAAATAAGTGTAATGGATCCATAGGCACTAAAGTTTGGTAATCACATGGAATAGGCGTGTGGTATAACTCGTTTAATCGTTATTCCAGTGTGTGTGGGAAATTATGGAATAGGCGTGTGGTATTAATCGTTATTCCTGATTTCTAAGGAAGAGAGTGAGGTTGACATAAGTACTTGTAATCTCTGCTTCCTTACTGATAAATGGGCGTGTGTAATCGCGATTTATTGGTGGAGAGCATTGATCTAGAATCTTTGAAGATTCGTAGTGTGGCTCTGGGGTATGATATGCTGATGGATTTGTTGTCAGTCATAGTCATGGGAATGGATAAAATTGTGTAATGGAATAGAGTTATACGCACGGTAAGAAAAGGAGTAACCAGGTTTGTTATAACTTGTTTACATTGATTTTTGCAAATGTTATTATTGAAACGAATGTTCTCACTAGGCGTTGGCCTAATCGTTTCATATGATGTTTTCTTACCAGGTGCAGGCTCAAGCAAATAAAGGGTTGTGGGACGAGTGTTTTTGGAATAGCAGAAGTGGCAATTAACAAAGAGGAGATTTTTGGAGGATAGCTTAGATAACTCAATTAATCTGATTATAGTGACATGATTAGATTGATAGGTTATTCGAAGTATCCTGTATTGTAATTACACTCTTGATGGTTAATTTCTTTGCTATCTATATAAGTTGTAATTTTATTGTCATAACCTGTTGTAACTTGAGTTTTAAATTGGCCCGGATTTTGGGGCGTTACAAAGCCTAACCCTTTTTATTTGTCGGCATGTGCAACAGGCTCAGGTTGGGAGTAGTTCTAGTGACACGTGGAAAAGGTTGTGTGCTAGTATTGTGCTCGAGAGGTGAATAGCTTAAGTTATGTTTCCGCATTTACCCTTGGGGAGTAGCACTTGTGTTTGAATTAAGTGATATCCGAAGTGAGTTTAGTCTTGGTAATAAGACTTGTGTTATACGTATTGTTTGGAGATAATCATAGTTTGTAATTTTGAGGTATTTTACCTATTGTTTCTGATGTAATATTGAAAATTTTAATTAGTTGCTCTTTTCCAATTCGAGGGTGTTACAAGTTGGTATCAAAGCATAAGTTTGAGAGATTTAGGTGTTGACTTTGGATACCTAGACTCAAACTAGCGCTTGTTGAAGTAAATGAGAGTGAAATTCACCTTTAGGCACTTTAATATAGGATGTTTCGAGGTCAATGGATGTTGTTAGAAACGAGAATCACGTCGAGAGTAACAAGGATAATCATGTAAGGTGCGTTCATAGTGACACATGGCCAGTGTTATGGTGAACCTACTAGTACATGTGCATACTTGAATTACTTTAATGTGATGATCATTGGGGTAGTGAAGGAGGTTCTAAGCTAGTAGTCGTTGGAAATAGATGGACGATTCTAGTATTAGTCACTTGGAGTGACGATAAGCATGATATTTGCTTTAAGTAGACCGTTTCGGGTCAAGATTGATGGTTGGACTAGAACCATAGGCTTATTAAGCCGACTTTGATTTGAGGAAAAACCGTAAGGTTAATTGATGTAATTCCCAACTTGCCTTAAGAGGTTTGATTATCCGGATAACAATAGTGGACCGGAGAGATTTGGAAGGGTATGAGTTGAGACGTTGAATGCCGACTAAGTCATGCACAAAGTTTATTTTGAAAACAAATTACATCAACTATTTCTTGTGTTCCAAATCCTTATATGGATTTTGTTATGAAATTTTGAGGAATGTTTAGCACACACACAAGATTTCAAATCATGGTTTTGAACGTGCATGAAACCATTTTATTGCGAGAGTTGCAAACTCCACCGGGATTTGTTTTGCTTTATTTCATTATTGTTCAACATTGGTTTCTGATATAATGATAATCATATTTTTATGATGTTTAAGATGTTGGGCAAGTAACTACGGCTTAGAGTTTGGACGGAAAGTTATCTTCCATGATGTCTGTGTAAAACTATTTTGGAGAATTTGTTTAATGTGAGTTGTTAAACAATGCTGTTTATGTGGTATTACCATAGAAGGGATTTTGGAATTTGGCATTTTAGCCATGATTTTGCTTAATGCAATTTGACTTTGGAAGCACAATGTTTGGTGCTATTTTGTTGACTTGGAGTCATTGAGTTCGTTGAATTTCATGGAGTTTTGTTGTACGACGTTTTGTGTCGTGTGAGTACAATTTTACAATGTGCATACCCTATTTGCTTATGTGAAAAGTTTACGAGTTATGTTGGCCATTTGGTCCCACTCGAGTTTTGTTGAGAAAAGTTAATTTTATGTCATAAGGCGACTAAGAAGAGATGAGTTTGGAACTTTAGTGTCGCGTAACATTTCTTTCAAGAGTTTGTGTTATTAAGCATTTTGTTGCAAATAGTTCAGTGTATGGATTGATTTATACGTGGCTTAAGCGATGCATGAAAGAACATTGTGGTAATATTTCATAATAAATTGTTTGGCCCGGATTTTGGGGCGTTACAATATGGTATCAGAGCATTAGTTTAAGCGAACTAAGTATGCTGATGAGATACTTAGACTTAAGCTGAGATGAATTAGGTTATGATATGTGAGATATGGGTAGAAGTGCTAAGACGGGATAGTCTTAGGGTCGACGGAAATACGTGAAATTAATACTGTGATAATGGAAAGATGATTCTCATGTATAGTATGTTCACAATTTCAATTAGCTACTGTTATTATGAATATATTGTTACACAAGCATACTTATTTCTAAATTGTTACAGTGATTAATGATCGGTAAAGTACGTTCGTATGTCTAGATTTGTGTAACCATTTCTTATGGTTATTCCTTTGTGTTTTATCAGAAAATGGTAAATACGCCGCCGTTGTCCCCTATTTCTGAAATGAATAGGACTGGGATTGACTGGACTGAAGAAAGACAACCTGGATTAGGTGGAGTTCCTGAGACTCCGCCGGATTTTCTTTCTATCGGAGGATCACATAGCCGGATGCATGGGGTGGGTACCAGTACTGCCATCCCGAGAACACCAGAAGCAGGAATAGAGTCTCGGATGATGGAAAATATGATGCGAATGATGAACACGGCAATGGAAAGACAATCTGAAATGTTCATGAAGGCGTTTGATGATCGTACGACGGGGGTACCACGAACAACAACAGATGCTGGAATAATCCCTCCACTTCATACTCCGGTAACAGAAACTGAAAGGAGAGTAGAAAGAGGTTACTCGTATAAGACTTTTCTAAGTTGTAAACCACCGGAGTTTGCTGGAGCGGATAATCCAGTGGCGTGTGTGAACTGGATCAGAGAGATAGAACAAGCCTTTCGGGCATGCGAATGTGATGAAAAGTCGAAAGTTAGGTTTGCTTCACAAATGCTGAGAGGAAACGCGTTGATGTGGTGGAATGTGCTGACTGCTTCAATTGCGACTTCCGTCCTGTCTGCAATGACTTGGGAGTCATTTAAAAAGAAGCTTTTGGAAGAATACTGCAACGAAAGCGAGATGGATCGAATTGAGGAGGAATTTTGAAATTTGAAAAAGGGTACTAATACTGTTCGAAAGTATACGGAACTGTTCATGGAGAAGTTGAATCTAGTTGGGCATGTAGCTCCAACTGAGAAAGATAGAGTTAAGGCTTATCTGAAAGGACTGCCGGCGGATATGATGTCGCGAGTGCGGAGTTCTAAAGCTTCGACGTTGAGAGAAACGATCGAAGAAGCCAAAGTGATAGAAAATGTATATGCCTTGGATAAAGAAGAAAAGACCCAAGTTGGGGAGAAGCGGAAATGGGAAGTTCGATCAGAGCATTCACAGAAGTCAAGGAGCGCTGGTAAAGGTACTTCTTATGAATCACGACGTGAACCAAACTGGTGTCCAAAGTGTAAGAGCAAGCATTACGGACAGTGTCGGGTGATAGCATCTGAATGCTTTAAGTGTGGAAAGAGTGGGCATACTATGAATAATTGTCCAGTGCGGGGAAATACATGTTTTGAGTGTAAGCAACCGGGTCACTTTCGTCGGGAGTGCCCAAGGCTGAAAAAGAGCGGCGATCAGAGTAAGAAACCAGTTATTCCGAAGCCAACGGGCCGAGCTTTTCAGATGACCGCTGATGAAGCTAAGGAATCAAGGGACGTTGTCTCGGGTATATTCCTTGTTAATTCTTGTCCTGCGCGTATTTTGTTTGATTGTGGAGCAAATTTGTCATTTGTGTCCAAATCGTTCTATCCTAAATTAGCTACGCCTGTTACTACTTTAGATGATGCTTTAGTAGTAGAGGTAGCTAATGGGGGTCAAGCTTTGGTTCGAGAAAGGCTTGATGGTTGTACTATTCTTATAGAAGAGACGAAATTTTCGATCAACTTATTGTTGATGGAAATTGGAGGGTTTGACATAGTTGTGGGTATGGATTGGCTGACGGCCAATCAAGCAGAAATATTTTGCGCAAAGAAATTAATCAGAATTCCGATGACCGATAAGGATGACGTATTCATCTTCGGGGAAAAGCAAAAGGGGGAAATTCCGTTAATCTCTGTTGTGAAGGCGCGGAAGTGTTTAATGAAAGGATGTATATCCTATCTGGCGTATGTCTTAGATGGAAGGTTGGAAAAGAAACAATTGGAAGATATCAAGGTGGTACATGAGTTTCCTGACATATTTCCTGATGATCTTCCTGGTCTACCTACTGAAAGGCAGGTGGAGTTTAGAATTGATCTCATTCCAGGTTTGTCTCCGATAGCGCGGGCACCTTACCGTCTAGCGCCGTCTGAAATGAAAGAGATGATGACTCAACTCTAGGAGTTATTAGATAAAGGTTTTGTCAGACCGAGTTCTTCGCCTTGGGGAGCTCCGGTCCTATTTGTTAAGAAGAAAGACGGTACTATGAGAATGTGTATAGATTACCGCGAGCTGAATAAGGTGACGATTAAGAATAAATATCCGCTTCCAAGAATCGATGATCTATTTGATCAACTTCAAGGGGCAGGATGTTTTTCTAAGATTGATTTGAGGTCAGGGTATCACCAAGTGCGGGTTAGAAATGAAGATATTCCTAAGACAGCTTTTAGAACCAGATACGGGCATTATGAGTTTCTAGTAATGCCATTCGGGTTGACAAATGCTCCAGCTGTCTTCATGGATCTGATGAATAGAGTGTGTCGACCTTTCTTGGACAAGTTTGTTATCGTCTTTATTGATGACATACTTGTGTATTCAAAGACTGAAGCAGATCATGAACAACACCTACGTGAAGTCTTAGAAGTTTTAAGAAGAGAGAAATTGTACGCGAAGTTTTCAAAATGTGAATTTTGGTTAAAAGAAGTACAATTTCTAGGTCACGTGATCACTTCAGAAGGAGTCAAGGTAGACCCAGCTAAGATTGAAGCTATGTCAAATTGGGAGACACCTAGAAGTGCATCTGAAATAAGAAGTTTCTTGGGTTTAGCAGGTTATTACAGAAGGTTTATTAAAGACTTTTCTAAGATTGCATCTGCTTTGACTATTCTGACTAGAAAGAACGTGAAGTTTGTCTGGACGGAGAAACAAGAATCGGCTTTCAGAACCTTACGTCAAAAGTTGTGTGAGGCTCCGGTTCTTGCTTTACCAGAAGGAACAGAAGATTTAGTGGTATACAGTGATGCTTCAAAGATGGGTCTAGGGTGCGTATTGATGCAACGAGGCAAAGTGATTGCTTATGCGTCAAGACAACTTAAAGAACACGAGAAGAACTACCTGACACATGATTTGGAGTTAGCGGCTGTCGTTTTTGCTTTAAAGCTGTGGAGGCACTACTTGTATGGAACCAAATGTACTCTTTTTACTGACCATAAAAGTTTGCAGCATGTTTTTGATCAGAAAGAGTTAAATATGAGACAGCGAAGATGGTTAGAATTACTTAAAGATTACGATTGCGAATTGCATTACCATCCTGGTAAAGCAAATGTTGTGGCCGATGCCTTAAGTAGGAAAGAGTATAGTGGATGTTTTAAATCGATCAATGCTAGAATTGATGTGACACCAAGTTTGATGGAAAGGATAAAAGAGGCACAAGCGGAGGCTTTACGGGAAGTAAACCTGAAAGAAGAAGTGATAGGCAAGCAACACCTTCACTTGACTGAAGATGGCCGTGGAATAAAGCTGTTCCAAGGTCGTGTTTGGGTACCAAAGATTGGAGGAAATCGAGAGCTGATTCTCGAAGACGCTCATAGATCTAAGTATTCCATACACCCTGGGAATACAAAGATGTATCGAGATCTGAAATTGCATTATTGGTGGCCGGCTATGAAAGTAGATGTGGCCCGGAAGGTAGAAACATGTAGAACATGTTCGTTGGTGAAAGCAGAACATCAGAAACCTTACGGAAGTTTCCAATCTTTGGAAATTCCGGAATGGAAGTGGGAGAAGATCACCATGGACTTTGTGACGAAGTTACCCAAGACGCAAAAGGGTAACGACACAATATGGGTAATCGTGGATAGATTAACTAAGAGTGCTCATTTTCTGGCTATGAAAGAAACATCACCAATTGGGAAGTTGGTGAAGCTGTATATTGATGAGGTGGTGTCAAGACATGGTATACCGGTGTCGATTGTGTCAGATCGTGATAGTCGGTTTACCTCAAGGTTTTGGCGATCACTACAAGAGGAATTGGGTACGAAAGTTAATTTGAGCACTGCTTTTCATCCACAGACTGATGGACAGAGTGAAAGGACTATACAAACTTTGGAAGATATGCTCAGGTCTTGTGTATTGGATTTTGAAGGTAACTGCGATACGCATCTATCGTTAGTAGAATTTGCGTATAATAACAGTTATCATTCCAGTATCGGAATAGCGCCCTTCGAAGCCTTGTATGGTCGAAAATGTAGAACTCCGGTATGTTGGTTAGAAGCCGGAGAGAAACAGTTTGCTGGTCCAGAATTGGTACAACAAACAGCTGATAAGGTGAAAGAAATTCGGCAGCATATGAAAGCAGCTCAGGACCGACAGAAGAGTTATGCTGACCCGAAAAGGAGACCAAAGGAATTTCAAGTTAGGGAGCGCGTGATGCTTAAAGTGTCCCCATGGAAGGGTGTGATAAGGTTTGGTAAACGCGGGAAGTTAAGTCCTCGTTTTCTAGGACCTTTCACTATCACTAAAAGGATTGGTTTGCAAGCATATCAGTTGGATCTTCCACCAGAGTTGGAAGGGGTTCATAATACCTTTCATGTTTGTTATCTTCGGAAGTGTTTAGCCGAAGAAGAGGATGTTATACCACTCACTGATGTGAGAGTAGATGAAAAGAGTCGCTGTGTGGAAGAACCAGAGTCAATTTTGGAAAGATCGGTTAGAAAGCTACGTGGTGGCAAGGAAGTAGCTATGTTGAAAGTACAGTGGAAACACCATCGAGGTACTAATGTGACTTTAGAGTCAGAAGAAAGTATGAAAGATAAGTATCCTCATTTGTTTACTTAATTTTGATTTCGGGGAAGAAATCATTTTTAAGTTGGGGAGTATTGTAACATCCTGAATTTTCGTTATTAGTGTTTTAATAAGAATTTGGATGTATTTGTTTTCTAGTTTAAACCTTGGATTATATGGAAGTGTTATAATTCAAGAGAAAGGGGGGATTAAAATACAAGTAATGAAAGTATGGTGGTACTTTTGGGAATAATGGATCTTGAGGGTATGTTTGGTCATTTCCTAATTGTGTGTATGAATAAAACATCTGAGATAAGTAAAATATCTCATTCTTGTTCTATTGAGTCGGTCATTAAGCAGAAAGAAGGAATAGCGAGAAAAAAAGAAAGAAAGCATAATTTGTCATCAATTTGGTAAAGAAATTAGTCATAATTTCTTGTAAGATTGTTGTTGATGTTAGATTATAAACAAACTTGTGTATTGGATGGATTTGCAGAATCATAAACATCAGTTTGAAGTTCAGATTTTGTGCAGAAGTGGGTTTTTACTACAAAAGGTGAGTTCATTCGATTCGTTGTACAAATCAGTGTTTTTAAGTTGTACTAACCATAATATAGCTGTGTAAATTGACTGAGGACTGAATGGAATACATAGATTGAACTGATTTTACAAGTTAAGTCGATTTGTGGACTTGATTGAAATAGACTGTACATAGTCCCGGTACATGAACGAAAGCCCGGTACTTATGAGTCCCGGTGCAGTCCCGGTAGTGGCAAGTCTCGGTAGTGGCAAGTCCCGGTAGAGGCAAGTCCCGGTAGTGGCAAGTCCCGGTAGTTGGAAGTCCCGGTAGAGGCAAATCCCGGTACTTATGAGTTCTGGTGAAGTTCCGGTACATGTGTTGAATACCGGGAGTTAGGGATACCGGGAGTTGGGAATACCGGGAGTTGGATAAAAATAGTCAGTTTACAGATTTTGGTAATAGATCTTGGATATGAACTTAAGAATATAAAAGTTAAGGTATCCAGAGACTTTGTATTATCTGTACTATTCTAGAAATTGGAAAGTATAGTTTCGTTAATCGTGGAAAGGTGCGATTTAAGAATTGACATACATCTTATGTTGCTTGAACATACGTACCCTTGAAGAGTAGTATGTTAGGGTTATAGACTGCACTAGTGTGATACTAGGCAGAAATGTGTTAAATGCGATTTGCTCATACTGAATGATATGAGGAATCTATATGGTATAAAGGTGATTTGCTCATACTGAATGATATGAGAAATCTGTATTAAGCATTTACTTGCACGAGTAGAAATAAGTGTAATGGATCCATAGGCACTAAAGTTTGGTAATCACATGGAATAGGCGTGTGGTATAACTCGTTTAATCGTTATTCCAGTGTGTGTGGGAAATTATGGAATAGGCGTGTGGTATTAATCGTTATTCCTGATTTCTAAGGAAGAGAGTGAGGTTGACATAAGTACTTGTAATCTCTGCTTCCTTACTGATAAATGGGCGTGTGTAATCGCGATTTATTGGTGGAGAGCATTGATCTAGAATCTTTGAAGATTCGTAGTGTGGCTCTGGGGTATGATATGCTGATGGATTTGTTGTCAGTCATAGTCATGGGAATGGATAAAATTGTGTAATGGAATAGAGTTATACGCACGGTAAGAAAAGGAGTAACCAGGTTTGTTATAACTTGTTTACATTGATTTTTGCAAATGTTATTATTGAAACGAATGTTCTCACTAGGCGTTGGCCTAATCGTTTCATATGATGTTTTATTACCAGGTGCAGGCTCAGGCAAATAAAGGGTTGTGGGACGAGTGTTTTTGGAATAGCAGAAGTGGCAATTAACAAAGAGGAGATTTTTGGAGGATAGCTTAGATAACTCAATTAATCTGATTATAGTGACATGATTAGATTGATAGGTTATTCGAAGTATCCTGTATTGTAATTACACTCTTGATGGTTAATTTCTTTGCTATCTATATAAGTTGTAATTTTATTGTCATAACCTGTTGTAACTTGAGTTTTAAATTGGCCCGGATTTTGGGGCGTTACAAAGCCTAACCCTTTTTATTTGTCGGCATGTGCAACAGGCTCAGGTTGGGAGTAGTTCTAGTGACACGTGGAAAAGGTTGTGTGCTAGTATTGTGCTCGAGAGGTGAATAGCTTAAGTTATGTTTCCGCATTTACCCTTGGGGAGTAGCACTTGTGTTTGAATTAAGTGATATCCGAAGTGAGTTTAGTCTTGGTAATAAGACTTGTGTTATACGTATTGTTTGGAGATAATCATAGTTTGTAATTTTGAGGTATTTTACCTATTGTTTCTGATGTAATATTGAAAATTTTAATTAGTTGCTCTTTTCCAATTCGAGGGTGTTACAAGTTGGTATCAAAGCATAAGTTTGAGAGATTTAGGTGTTGACTTTGGATACCTAGACTCAAACTAGCGCTTGTTGAAGTAAATGAGAGTGAAATTCACCTTTAGGCACTTTAATATAGGATGTTTCGAGGTCAATGGATGTTGTTAGAAACGAGAATCACGTCGAGAGTAACAAGGATAATCATGTAAGGTGCGTTCATAGTGACACATGGCCAGTGTTATGGTGAACCTACTAGTACATGTGCATACTTGAATTACTTTAATGTGATGATCATTGGGGTAGTGAAGGAGGTTCTAAGCTAGTAGTCGTTGGAAATAGATGGACGATTCTAGTATTAGTCACTTGGAGTGACGATAAGCATGATATTTGCTTTAAGTAGACCGTTTCGGGTCAAGATTGATGGTTGGACTAGAACCATAGGCTTATTAAGCCGACTTTGATTTGAGGAAAAACCGTAAGGTTAATTGATGTAATTCCCAACTTGCCTTAAGAGGTTTGATTATCCGGATAACAATAGTGGACCGGAGAGATTTGGAAGGGTATGAGTTGAGACGTTGAATGCCGACTAAGTCATGCACAAAGTTTATTTTGAAAACAAATTACATCAACTATTTCTTGTGTTCCAAATCCTTATATGGATTTTGTTATGAAATTTTGAGGAATGTTTAGCACACACACAAGATTTCAAATCATGGTTTTGAACGTGCATGAAACCATTTTATTGCGAGAGTTGCAAACTCCACCGGGATTTGTTTTGCTTTATTTCATTATTGTTCAACATTGGTTTCTGATATAATGATAATCATATTTTTATGATGTTTAAGATGTTGGGCAAGTAACTACGGCTTAGAGTTTGGACGGAAAGTTATCTTCCATGATGTCTGTGTAAAACTATTTTGGAGAATTTGTTTAATGTGAGTTGTTAAACAATGCTGTTTATGTGGTATTACCATAGAAGGGATTTTGGAATTTGGCATTTTAGCCATGATTTTGCTTAATGCAATTTGACTTTGGAAGCACAATGTTTGGTGCTATTTTGTTGACTTGGAGTCATTGAGTTCGTTGAATTTCATGGAGTTTTGTTGTACGACGTTTTGTGTCGTGTGAGTACAATTTTACAATGTGCATACCCTATTTGCTTATGTGAAAAGTTTACGAGTTATGTTGGCCATTTGGTCCCACTAGAGTTTTGTTGAGAAAAGTTAATTTTATGTCATAAGGCGACTAAGAAGAGATGAGTTTGGAACTTTAGTGTCGCGTAACTTTTCTTTCAAGAGTTTGTGTTATTAAGCATTTTGTTGCAAATAGTTCAGTGTATGGATTGATTTATACGTGGCTTAAGCGATGCATGAAAGAACATTGTGGTAATATTTCATAATAAATTGTTTGGTGCGCTTTCGGTCAGTTAAATGTTTTAGTACCTTTTCATGTGAAGGCATTATATCGCCTTAGGGGTATGCATAGCTTGGTAACCATTGTTTCTCGATAATTTGATAATCGAGTCGTGCATGAAAGTGTTTTATTAACTCCTTGTTTAAATGAAAGGTCATTTGGTCAAAGCATGTTTAGCGATGTGGGGATCACGGATGGTTTACAATACGTGATATTTGAAAAACACAAATCTATGTGTCGTTGAAATTGGTCACTTTTGATTTGCCGAATATTTGGAAAATACAAATGTATGTGTCGTTGACATTGGTCACTTTTGATTTGCCGAATATTTTGGAAAATTGAAAACCTTTTGGTTTGGAGGAAATGTGTATTTTGAGTATTCTTTTGAAAAATACATTTTAAGCATTGACGTTTTGTGTTCCAAGTACGAAACTTTGAGGAAAATGATTCGTGATGAAGATTTTAGAAAGATTGTTTGTATAAAACTATGGTGCGTGTAATTTCTTATGTTTGAACATTGGCACGCACCGTTAGTGCAATTCGAGATTTGAAGTCGGTTTGACCCTTTTTGGCGTCAACCATTTACTAGCATTCGTTTCCTCCTAGTTTTTGGAAAATACATTGTTGTGTGCAGTTTTGTCAGAAACATTTTGCTCAGGTGTCGTTATGTGACCATTTGAGGAAATTTTGGAAATCAATTTAAAGAACTTAATCTCTTGAAATTTTGGCGTGAGTTATTTGGTGCATGTGTGTCATTACAAGAAATTTCTAAGAAGTGTTACAAGCTTGGATGCCTACCCCCAATTTGAGGTTTTATGATGTTTTAGTCGATATTTTCAAATGATGGAAACGGATTGGTTTTTGTCTTTAAGTTTGGAACTTACACAAATCAGTTGTGTTTTAACTAAGGTGTATTTGTAAATCGTTTCATCGTTTTGTATAATAAACTGACGCGCGCAAAATTTTGTTGGTGAACCTTGTTCCACGCCATTTTATGGTTAAAAGGGAAATTTTGGAGTCAAATGTCGTTGGACTTCTCTTGAAATACGTGCACCCCTTTTGTTGCACTATGTTCAAAGTCGGGCAGTTACTTCTCGTGCATGTCATGAATCAATCCATACTAGAACCGTGGCGGTTCATTTTAAAAGAAGTTGTTTATTACGCTTTAGCGTTTTGTTGATAATCTGAACTTCAATGAAATAATTTTCAACATGATTTTCATATATGGGACGAGCGTGTCCGTTTTTGTGTAACTACCGAATTAATGATAGTGGTTTTTCTATGCGTACGATTTAATTGATATGAAAATCTTTGGGTTGAAAATTTTTGTGAGAGGTTTTGTTGATTGGCATATTTATAAATGATGCACTTGAAAACCTTGAACTCGTTAGGACCTTGGAAAGGGGTAAATAACCCAGTTAAGAGTGAGTGTGTGTGGCACTTCGACGGTGGAATGTTGGGTATTCCACGCGTGATAGTACTGTAGGCCGAATGGTATCGGTTAAGGGGATGATGCCCTTTGTAATTGAGAGAATAAATTCGCAGCGACCTATATTGAGGTAGGTGGTGTATTTAGGTGTCGACTTTTGGGCTTGAGGCCAAGCACCTTTAGTGTAATCGGGGGATTATAGTCCGATTTTAAAGTGATGATGGTAATGGTAGTAACAATCTTAAGATGCTCTTTCGTGATAAGAGGATTTAGGAAAATGACTTTTCTTGTGTGGTAAGAGGAACTGTCAACTTAATAAGTGATAATTGGACACATTCTTGGGGTTGTGTAACTGATGGGTCAGTGATGGCCGTTTGTGTTAAAATTGGTGGAATCCGTTGAGAGTAAATGCTAGTTCATTAACGGGATTATTTGGGGATTCTGAAGTTTTGGTTGATGTGGATAGTGATTAAACGTTGAGTTGGTGTGGAGAGAAAATTTAAGAATATGTACATGTGTCATGATTGGGAAGTATGGAACATCTAAGGTTGGGAGACAATCGAAGTCGTCTAACTAGGAGTTATTCCGGTGGTTAGAGTGTTCTTCCGGACATAAGTACAGTGTGTACTTGAAGGGGTTTTTGTAGGTAAGAAATTGTTCGAGGAAATTGTCTTTATAGACTGTGTGGGAAATTTAGATTCAGTTAGGAATTGATGAATTATGGTCGACGTTATGTCGGTTAGGCTTTGAGTTGTAAAGGATATAGATTTCGAGGACGAAATCATTTTAAGGTTGGGAGGATTGTAACACCCCGAAAATCGAAAACGGAAAACTGGGTCACGGACGTCCGCGAGGTGATTGCCGGACGTCCGCGGGTCGCGAAACTCTGCGGGTCTTCCGCGGAAGCAACAAAGCAAAATCAGGTATTTGGGATTTTTGGGGTCGGACGTCCGCGAGGTTTTTGGCGGACGTCCGCGAAACAGCTGATCGAATTAATTGGTTTTCTTTTAAGACCTCTCTCTTTCTCATTCCCTCATTTCACCCCAACCCTAATTCCATCTTTCTCTCCATTTATCTGCCATTTTCTCTCAAAGAACACCATCCCCTCCCCTCTCCTTCCTCATTTCTTCACCAAATCAAACCCTCTTCCTCCATTGATGAACGTTTGGGAGCTTGGAGCCTTTGTGGAGATTAGGAGCTTGTTTTTGGAAGATTCAAATGGTTAAGGTAATCTCTCCCTACCCAATAGTTGTTATTGTTGTTGATTTCATATTCTTTCCATCTTGTGATGTTGTGGATCGATTTTAGTGATGATTGGGTAATGAAATCTTGTTTTCTTCATCTTCAAACTAGGGTTTGGTATAAGTTGGGTATTTTGGTATATTATGGATGGATGATGATTCCTTATGGTTAGACTTTGGTATTGATGGTTGGAAACTTGTAAATCTAGGTTTTGGAGGTTTGGCTTGAGGATGCAAGCTTCATCAAAGGAGCTTACGTTTGGAGAAACTCTAGATTTAGCTTAAATCTAGCGAGGTGAGTTCAAGTTACTTTGCGAAAACTTTGTACATGCCAAAAATAGTATTTTCCAAATATATGTGTGTTTTACTTGAAAATATATGTGGTTGAGTTATTTGGATAGTTTAACTCTTTTGAAGTGTTTATCTTCATAAATGTGTAAAACACCCATATTTGGGGCTTTTGGATATTTGGATGGTTAGAAACCATATTTTGTCTTTAAAAGGTTAATTGCTCAAAATGAGGTTTATTTGACGGTTTGATCATGTTAGTGTAATTGATTTTAATAAACCATTTGGCAAATGCACTTTTTGTGTTATGAGTCATTTTGAGAATATTAAGGGCGTGAGTCCTTTGGGAAAACCCTTTTGTTTAACCCGTGTTGAGTTTTGGGGTTAATGATGATTTTGTGATACGTGTTTGATTAAACAATGTTTAAACGCGTTTTATGCGATGATGACCGACATTATGGGTCTAGCAAGCTTGGAGCACTTTGCTCGGTTTTGACTTGAGATAGTCTTGGGACATTTTTCCGGTTTAAATGGCTAAATGTGGAGTCTTGTTTATGGGTTGCTCTTATTGCACCATTTTGCATATTATTGCACGTTATGGATATTTACATGCTTGGGTGAGTGAGTCATTCCGGGATAGGCATGTTGTGTTAGACTGTGTTGCATTGGATCCATATGCATGTTATTCAGTCATTGGTAATGGTCGATTGGGTATCTTGAGGACGAACCTCGGAACTCATATTTTATGACCTTAATTTTCCGAGTAGGCACTAGGAGGATATAGTCTTGGGCACGTTACCTTGGAGGTTCGTGTAGAGATCCACGCCGCTTATAGAGGGTGCCTTGGAGGTGATCCTAAGTGTGTCGGGCCTTGAGGCGTTACCAAGTGGGTAGACGCTAAGGTGTATCCTCAATTACGGTGCAATTCGGGTTTCGTAGAGCAGAAGTCGAGGAATAGGCAAGACGTATGTTGTAATTCCTGATTTCGTTGGGAGGACCAGAGATAGGCATAACGTAACTTGTAATCTCTACTCCCAGTTGTGCGATGAACGTTGTATGGGTGGTATACTTATGTGTTACCTCCACCTTCAACGGATACGGGTCTCTCCCGTTTATGGTATTTGAACTTTATTACATTTTACGGTTGCGTGAGTATTGCTTCGTATTATGTCTTAATAAAGTGTTATATTTAATGGACAGTTTCCATGTTTTATGGGTTGAGTATGTTTTGTCAACCATATTTGAAGGTTTTGCCTAAACTAGATTTATTCACGTATTTGGGTGAATTGGGATTCGTAACTCATTTTGGAAAAACGCTTTACACTTTTCGGGAATGGTTCCCATGGATTTTGAGTGCGTTGGAAAATGAGTCATTTGTGCCGTTTGGGAAACCTTTTTGGAAATGATAGTCTTTGTAGCAAACTTTCATTTAAAGATTTATTTAAATCATGACTATAACTACTACCTTCCGATTTATGATTTTTATATAGTCATGATAAAATGCTTGAACTCACTAGGTGTAAGCCTAACCCTTTTTATTTGTCGGCATGTGCAACATGCTCGGGTTGGGAGTAGTTCTAATGACACATGGAAAAGGTTGTGTGCTAGTATTGTGCTCGAGAGGTGAATAGCTTAAGTTATGTTTCCGCATTTACCCTTGGGGAGTAGCACTTGTGTTTGAATTAAGTGATATCCGAAGTGAGTTTAGTCTTGGTAATAAGACTTGTGTTATATGTATTGTTTGGAGATAATCATAGTTTGTAATTTTGAGGTATTTTACCTATTGTTTCGGATGTAATATTGAAATTTTTAATTAGTTTCTCTTTCCCAATTCGAGGTTGTTACAGTAAGGTTCTGTTGTTTGGTAATGAATTAATGTATCTCGCATTCACTTTCTCCATGTTTCGATCCTTACTTGTTAAGATTAGATAGCGATTTGGACACTCTGGTTATCGATGAATCGAAACTGGTCCGGACTTGACAGAATCCGGAATCCGGAAGGGGACCGGATCCGGAATGGGAGAAATCGGGATCCGGTATACGGGAATCCGGAATGCTCCCGGTATCGGAGTTCCGGTATTGCAGTCCCGGAATTGGGTGAACCGGATCTTGGTTAGGAGTTGTGAGGGATCCGGAATCCACATGGGATCCAGAATGAGGCTGAATCGGTAATGGATCCGGAATCCACTTGTAAAGTCCCGGAATGGGTCCGGTTTGGGTGTGGACTCCGGGATCATTAACGGGATCCGGAACATTTGATCCGGAATAGTATAATCCGGAATGTTCCGGAAGAGTAGTTGGGATAGTTCAGTTGTCAGGGAGCGTAGATAAACATTTGAGAGGTTCAATAACTTATCGAACTTGCAATTCCTGTTACATAGGTTTTGGCAAGGATTTGAAGTAAAAGTGAGTACACCGAGTAAGGACCCCAGGTGAGTTTTTCTAACTAAAATACGTGTTTTCCAAAGAAAGTAAATGAGTAGAAATGCCATGTTTAATTACATGATTTTACTTGTTTGAAAGTTTATATGAGATGTATGCATACATTGTGATAGACGTAAATTGGCTAAGTCGGGGGTGGGCCCGTCAGTGCTCATGCCGGGAGGAGTGACCCGTTTATGCCATGGGAGGAGTGACTCAGTAAGGCAGCGTGAGTCTGACTCGTTGTCACTTCCGAGTGACTTCAGGGTGCCATTTACGGGTACGGAATTTTCCGTGAAAGTTTTATGTAAAGATGCTTTGATAGTTATAAACGATTACGTGAAAGTTTTATGCAAAGTTGTTTCTTTTGAAAGTTATAATTGTTTAAATATGTTTTGAGAAATGAAGTTTTGAGGGAGCTCACTAGACCTTATGGTCTAACCCTCGCATTTTCCAAACTAAACCTTTTTAGGTAAACACTTAAGTAGAAGACTCTAGTAAGGGCGAAGAGTAAGCGCGAGCGTGAGCTTGGGACTAGATGGAAGCAGTTATATCCAATATGTCGGATTTAGCCTTTAGAAATCTCAGCTGTGTAATAGGTTGTTTCCGCCAACCTTCTGTTGTACTCGTTGTATGAAGATGATATTATGAGGCCATTTCGGCGAATTATTTAATTATGGTTGTTGATGCTTTATGTGTTGAGTTGGGTCGTTACAATTGGTATCAGAGCCATAGTTTAAGGGGTTTAGGTGACCGGATGAGCCTAAACTTAAACCGTGGAGTAGAAGGGAACACAACTGAGATATATGATGCTTTTAGGAAAGGTCACTTTAAGTGCGCTAGTGATAGAGAGCGAGGACTGTCATGTAAGGTAAATTTGTAATTACATCTAGCCAGTGTAATCGCGAATTTACAGGTACATGAGCGTGCTCAATTGCTCTCGTTGAGAAGATCAATGAGTGTGGTAGTGTATAGTGAGTTTTGACCTTGCAATGATAGCAATGGGTTGAGGTATCGTGAGAGATCGTTTATGATATAATGTATATTTATATTGTAGAAGAAGTGTTGTTTGGAATGTTATGAGTCGTCTAGAGGTAGATCTTCGTGGGTTCGAAAAGGATGAATGATTAATTTTGGGTAAAACTCCTGATTTCTGGTAAGTCTCAGTTCTTGAAATCGTGGTGTAGATCAGTTGGGATGGTAAGGAAGAACAGTGTCGAAATCTTGAAAGCGTCAATTCAAGAGCGAGTGGAGGATTGGAGCCCTGACTCTTTAGTCGAGCTTTTCAGTGGCAAGATCAATGAAAGGAAGGTATCAGTGGTGGATTGAAAATGTGTAGAGGTAGAATGTGAGGTAAATGGTCAAGACGAAAATTGTATGGGATGGTTGAGTAGGTGGGATGTGGAGCGCACGTACAACAAGTTGTTGCAAGGACGAGAGGACGACTGTTGGTCGAAGGTAGAGTGCCAATGATAAGTTGCGTTAGTACAACAGTTGACCTTGTTAGAGTGAGTAGCCTTCAATTGCAAGTAGAGTTTCATGCATTGCGTCCTTATATGTGTTACATGAGCTTTTTCGTGATTAAAAGTAAATGTGTAGATGGAAATTTTTGGTCAGAAATGAGTCAGCATGTGCAAGCGTGTGTTTAAAGAAAAAGGCAATTCCATTTACGTCGCACAATAAGATTTTGAGCTTAGCGATTTGCAAAATATCTCGCTCTTTTCATGACAAGATTAGTCTGTTGCAAAGGTCAAGAAAACGTTTGGCTGCAAATCTTTTATAATCAAAATGAGTATTGACACGTTGATGTCATATAAATGAGTGTGAGAGTCGACTGGTTTACTTCGTGTCGGTAATTTCTTTCAGAATTTTTGCCGTATAGAAAGATTTTCATTCAATATGTTTATGTCGTAACAACGTTGTTTTGGTTGAGTAAGATTGAGTTTTACTGAAGAGTTGCATGCGAACGATTCTCGAGATCGTTGTGCAGGGCATTGGAGTTATGAGAGTGCTGGGGTCATGTGTACCCAAATTGTTACCAAGTGTCGTTTCTTTTAAATAATAAAATGTGCGAAATGATTTATTTATCGTGTTGTCATGCATGAAGGCTATGAACTCATAGGTCGTAGAGTTTTTACATTTCAAGATAAGGAAGGGCTCCGAGATGGAAGCAGTTATATCCAGTATGTCGGATTTAGCCTTTAGAAATCTCAGTTGTGTAATAAGTTGTTTCCGCCAACCTTCTGTTGTACTCGTTGTATGAAGATGATACTATGAGGCCATTTCGGCGAATTATTTAATTATGGCTGTTGATGCTTTATGTGTTGAGTTGGGTCGTTACATGATTTACCTCCACCGTAATAATTGTAGAACCTGAACGATACGGAATCTCTAATAAACATATATATCAAACTAAATAATATATCAAATTAAACATTAACATGGACTTATGCAGTGTTTTTGAAACCTTTGTTGTGAAATAAAGGAGGGAGGGAAAAGTAAAATATATTTGTGCTCTTGAAACTTTTTTAGTAGCAAGGGAAAAAAAATGAAAGAAAAATAATCATAGGTTTCTTTCTAAACGTGGGAGGAAAGGGAATGAAGAGATAAAAAAAATCTTTTAAAAGATTATTAAAATTAGAAAATTGTTAAGCCTTTCATTTTAAATGACATATTTTTAAAATATATATATATATAGGGG
This sequence comes from Saussurea involucrata, assembly GCA_033807775.1. Taxonomy (NCBI): domain Eukaryota; kingdom Viridiplantae; phylum Streptophyta; class Magnoliopsida; order Asterales; family Asteraceae; genus Saussurea; species Saussurea involucrata. The sequence goes on along the minus strand of CM066321.1, from coordinate 133,598,270 downwards.
AGGTCTCCGTTGCAAACCATATCATTCATGCAAACTTTACAAACCAATCACAACCATCCTTTATTTTAATCCACGGTGATAAATAGATCGGTGGCATTTCTGTAATTAACATTTAATTGTTGTTTTTTTTATGAATACCCACACGGATTAAGGGTAAATTGGTAAAATAAACCTGGAGACAATCATCTTCAAAAACGATTGCAGATTATCCGGATTCCAGTTTCCATCATTATCGGATATGAATCGTGAACGGTTTTAATTGATCAAAATCAAATCAATGCTCATATTAAACTATCATCGTCGAGGAATTTCAACCCAGAATCACTTGCAGCGAAGAAAAATGCATCCGAAGAGAGGTAATATGTTCGATTACAATCAACTACCTATATTCATGATTCTCGCATTCTTGAATAATAACTAACGATTTAGGGTTTTTTTCAGTGAGACGACCCAGTGAAAGGATAAGACTTAAAACAAGTTTCTCCAACTTCACAAACACTGCCAACAACCTTGTGGATGTAGACCTGGAGGAGTATAAAGAAATGAAAACCGAGTATACTGCTGTAGAATCAACCGAATGTCAATCACCTGTGCACAGAGAGAACAAATATGATGCAGGTACTTAAATACGATTATTGTAATGGTTACGTTTTTGTATTTGGGAAAATTTTTAATCATCATGAAATTGATTTAAACAACTGATTTGGGGTTTAACATTAACTGGGTAATTGCAATCAGATTGGTGTTTTATGGCAAAGTTAATATATTATACTGATTGTTTGCCATCAACATAAATAATATTCGATTGAATGAATGGATATATTGTAATAAGTTAGCATGTGGATAAATGTTGCATTCATCAGTAACATATAATGAACAAAGAAATCATGAATGATCAATTAGTATGTGACTATAACATATGTTCATGAATGCTATTTAGTTTGTCTCTTGAAATATTGAATGTTAAAGATCATGTTTAGTTATCCTGTATTAATGTATGTCATATATTGTATATCAGTAATGAGGAATGTTACGAATCATGGTATATTAGCATGTATTCATGAATCATAGATCTAATGGCTATTAAAATAGCACATTCATTGTTTAACATGCCTTGAGAGCCACAATGTGGATGCAGGGGCCTATGGAAATATGGTGAGTAAAAAATATTCTAATGAATGAATAAGTATAGGTAATCAGTGAGCATGTGAAGACAACTGCATTCATCATTAACGTCTAATTACAAACGAATTCATGAATGCTCAATAAATCTGTGACTATAACATGTATTCATGAATGCTAAGAAGCATGATATATTATCCTGTATTCATGAATCACCGTTTTCGCAAGTGTAATCATGAATGCTCTATAGATGATCATTTCTAACATGCACACAGAAATACATAATCTGAATATTCTGTAACATTCCCCACATACAAAGACAATAAAAGCTCTAACCATGATTATTTCATTGAGTTAGGGCCACACAGGGATTATTAGTGCAATGGTACTGGACACACCATCACCGGGCATAAGAAGTAAAGGAAGAGGAATAAAGCGAAAAGGTATTGATTCTGCATTCAGTGCGATTGTAAATATAACAACATTAAACTTTGATTTCATTGTTTTTAGATATCGAAGGATTGTCCATAAGTGACTCTGTTGAAGAGAAGGTGACAGGTATGTATAGTACTATTCATTAAAGTAAAATGTATTATCTAACAAATGAATGATGACATAATTAGGATTTTTTGAACAGCATAAGGTGTGGAACTTCTGCTACAGACCTGTCCATGAAAGATTAACTTTGATTTAAACTTATTCCTGCATGAACATTTATGGAAATCGTTAACAAATATACATGTGATGTTGCTTTAAGATTCAGTTGAACGCAAGATACACATTGATGATAAGGAACAACTAGAAAACCAAAAAGGGAACAAAAGTAAGTTAAGTTAATGTTTCCCATTTCATACCAACCGTACTAAGACAACCACAATATTACAATGATTTACTTTTATGAACAGGTTCAAGGATTGAAATCGGGAGTTCATCGAGGGTTACGAGAAGTCAGACGAGGAATGTCATAAACTTGGATACTCCATCCTCACATTTCTCATATGAACAAAATATCAAAGGTATACACCAATCCTGCATGCATAAAAAAACAATTCAATTGACTGCTACTTCCTACCATGATAAGATACGTAATGTGAATTACTGAAGTTTAAATGATTAACTCAACGTACAGGTGAATGTTCGACTAAAGTGGAAGCGCCAGAAAAGAATACCGAAGAAGAGAACCCTCTAGACGATGATATCCAGGAACAAGATAATACCAGAATTGGGGTAGATGTACTGAGGACGCGAACCTCCCCCCATACTTTACATTCCACCATCATCGGTTTGACCACGCAACAGAGGGAGGCAGTGAAAGAGCTGGGCTTAGAATCATTGCTTGCAATGAAAGTCGACGGGGTTCCTTCAAAATTAGGATACTATGTGGTAGATAACCTAGATACCGAAGCAATGGTTTTAACCATTAGGAATGACATTATACCTATCACTGTCGAATCGGTGCACGAAATCCTAGGTTTGCCAATTGGGGGTATAGATTTGTTAGGGGAGGATGACGTATATATGAATTCCTTGTTTGCTACAAACAAAGTATCTAGTTGTAATTAGACCTTGACTATTGATTTTTTTGTTAGAAAGCCTAACATCAAACCCTGCTTTCTCAGCGTAACTCCTATAACACCTCTCAGCTACTATGTGATTAATGAAAAAATCACCTATCTTGGGTGTGCATTCATTGGGAACATCCGGCATGAAGAACTTTGAATCGTCAACATCTTTTAGACTTTCACCATCGTTTTCCTCTACATCATAAAAAGACATTTTTACAAAGACTACAAACATAAAAAATTACTAAAATAAAATATCATACAAAACTTCGTAAAACAAAAAAACCAACACAGTGATAAAAGGGATATTTAAACAAATGAATTCATATTCATATTCAACGTAAAATCGTCTTAAAATATTTAAACAAATGAATTCACATTCAACCAATAAATCATAAACAAATAAAAGGAATTTCTTTTTACATAATACTGTGATATATAAATACCTCATCGATAAAATAACTACACAACACATATCGACTCACAATACACGACTGCTATAAGACAAGATTCATGAAATTAACAAAAACGACAGAAAAATTAAGTACCATCGTCATTTGCTTCAACATTATCTTCTTCATCTGGTTGCACGACACAAGCATGTGTTTCAACGGAGAACATACGGAGTCGGTCTCAACGAACGAAGGCTCTTCATCACGAACACACGAACATGAACCATATACATCGTTGACAGTTTCCTCATTCATAGAAAACGAATTTTCCATTGATTCACAACAAAAAAACACCGGCGGTAAGATGTATAATGCTATCAACGAAGTAGAGGCGATAAACTGTATAATAGTTCCCGTCGATGATTGAAGATACGCATACAATATTGAAAATCAGATAACTACCAAAGAAATGGAAACCGAATCCCTATAATTCGGCAGTTACCATCAAAATGTAATTAGTAAAAAATAAATGATATTCGGCTGAATTAATAAATGACTAATCTATCCTTTTTCTTTAATTACTTAAATTAATTAAATTTAATTAGATCTAATGGCTATTATTGGTTTGCACAGTTTGCATGATCTGTGTGGTTTGCAATTGAGACTTCACCTATACAGGGGTGTATATATATATATACTTATAAAAATGACAATCTTTTTTTTCCTTTCACTCATATTTAAAAACATGAAAAACCATTTATTTATTTTTCTTTTTCTTTTCTTTCAAGAACATAAATAAAAAAAATTATTTCATTTCTTTTTTTCTTCTTTTTTTTTCATTTTTATTATTATTTTCTCTCTAAATTCAAGAAGACAACATTAGAAAATAATGGTGGAATGAAATATTTAGTTAAAAATAGAGGCAAGGGTGGTCACCAGCTAGAAGACAATCAATCTTGTAGAAGGCGCAGCCACCCCCACCCACTTTAATGGCATTGGCAACTCCTTTTTCCTTGGCTAAAGCAATCTCTTGTAACATCTATCTAATATATATTTAATTAATTTTTTTTTATTCTATTGAAATGGCTGGCCATCTGTGACAGGAAAAAGACGTAAAATATAGTTGAACTAACAACTTTTATAAAACTCCGATACAAAAACCTTATTTTTGTATCTTGTTTATTTTTTAAATATATATATATATATATAAGTCAAAAAATATATAAGAAAAACTATTTAACATAATAATAACAAAGAAATGAAAATATGTTGGTTACTTATAAGAAGGAAGTCTTAATCCGCCGAACCAAACGCACCCTTAATGATTTAGTAAAAACTAATACGCTTTTTTATTATAAAAACCTTCCTGGATGCTTTTATTATATACAGCTTCGTGGAGGGGATTGTGTGACCAAATTAAAAAGAATATAGAGAAGAAGACTAGATCAAAAAGATATGGGAGAATGACAATAATGCCCTCGTGCCAAAGAGTAGGTATATACAGCCACCTTTGACTTTGTAAAACCAAAACCACATCCCAAGTGCAAGTACACACAGACGCGTTTCTTAATATTTATTATTATTATTATATATCTCCCCCTTAATTCACCTCCCCCCCTGCTTTTCAAAACAAAAACAAAGAAACAACTCACTTTTGTTCAACAACCAAAAACAAGTTAGAAGATGTGTCCCATGAGGTTCCTTTTGGTGTTTTTCTCGGCCATTTTAGCCGGTTATATCGCCTGGAAGTCGGTCCGAACCTCTTCTCAACCCCACAATATGGTTTTCGATGACGACTCCTCCTCCTCCTCCTCCTCCTCCTCCCACAAACAACAATCTAATACCATCATCAAGGTAATACAGGATCAACACTTCATATTTCTTTCTTTCTTCCTTCCAGGAATTTACTACATATAATAAATACTTTTTATGGGATTTCAGATGGCTCAAAATGGATTCTGGGGATTTGTTGATATGGCCACTGGAAAGTACCTATGGAGGAACCTAAGCCAGATCAAGGAAGATGGAAAAGTCAAGACTTCTTAGATTCCAATTCTTGGGTTACAGTCAAACCTTATGGGATCCCAGTATTCAGAAAGTCAAATGTCTTCTATTCTGTATCATCAATGTATAAAATCTTACTTGTATGTCATAATCATGTTAAAACTCATCTCAACATGCCTACCATCATAATTATTATCATTATCTTTTCCAAGTATATAATATTCGTATACTGCTGAGCCAATGACCCCCTTAGGTGGGTACTAAAACATTTTCTAAATAAAAAGTTGCTTTTTCTTGAGTAAACATAATTTTGATCATTTTAGTTGAGACACTTTGAATACTATTTACAGAGAGTTTTACATGAAAAATAAGTAGAGAATTTAATTAAAAAAAATGCAGCAAGTATCATGTGGGTTCAGTTAAGATCAGCCTGAAGCTTAATAGACATGTAGAGAAGAGTAAGAAGGGCACCTTGTGGAAGTGGAGCAAACCTTGCAAGATTTGAGCCAACCCACATGGATACGACCACCACTGCCACAACATTGCTGCTCGTTTTTCCACAAACCCAGCTCGCAAACGAGAGACATAAAGCAAGCACAATTCCACCTTTGCCCCCCAAGAACCACGCAATCACGTATCCCACCTTATATCCTCTGTCCAATTCTGGGTCAAGCAGAGCCATCAAGCTGCTAAAAGTGAGAGACAGTTTCGCCCCTATAGTTTTCAGTAAGAATATGGAGAGAAAAGTAGATCTCATAACATCAATAAACGACCCTCGTTCACTGTTGACATTATCCTCTTCAAATTCATCATCCGTTTCATCATCAAAAGGGTAATTATACCTCTCTTTGGAATCATGCCATTCCTGATATTTCTGACGGCACATTCTCTGCTTCAGATCAGACCATTGGTGTGTCTTTATTTCATCTTCAAAACTAATGTCATACGTCCTCCATGGAGGACCGCTGTATGTTTGAAACTGGAGCGATCTGTCATACTGGTCTCTTGTTGAATTATTAGACAACACCTGCCCGATGATTATGGCAAAAACATATATATCTCAGGAAAATAACGGGAGGCTACTTTACAAAAAGGGAACTTTAAAGAGAACATTATGGATTTGTCTGAATATTAGACTAGATAGCTGAAAGATTCACTCCTTTTAAACCAAGGTGTACTATCGTTTAATTAATTTCACGGTATTTAATTAGAGCTGTTTTCTTCGGTATGTAACATTAGTAAAAAAAAATGGTAGGTTAATTAAATGACAAAATTAACAGCTTTTAGTTTCTTTCCTTATCGAATCACACTAAATGCGGATATCAAACATATTGAAACCCAAAAAAGAATAATTTCTAACCTCATATGCTAGACGGATGCCTTTAAACAACTCGCCAGCTTGCGAATCTTTGTTAACATCTGGATGATACTGGCATGAGTAAATTATCGTTAATAATGTGTCCAATAAGACTACATAAACAAGATCTCAACGGAGCTTATAAAGCAGATCACGGGGAGGCGAAGAGTAAAAAAGATGAACAAAAAATATGGATCATCACTAAGGCTAATAAATAGTGTTGTTCTCAAAATAGAAGTAATAGCATAAAGCGGAAATATATATTCATACAAATAACCAGAAAATCACATAGAAAATGAAAATAGATAGGCTGGTAGTTTTACATTCAAGGATTGTCCGTAAAGGTGAGAATAGATGAACGTTTCCTAGAAAAATAGGTAACAGAGAAGATCAAATAAAGTCTTTTATCTCGAACTAGTTGGGCAATATTGAAAACTATAACAGCTTTTGCAATTTATAACACGTATGTTACCAATACTTCAGAGTATCATCTTGTTTGAAAACCTTCATCTGTAATTAAAAGGTGAAGGTATGTTATTGACCTCAGTGACACTGTCAAAAAGGGCTAACACTTGCTCTCCCAACTTCTAGCGGAGTTGCTTCTCCCTGTAATGTTAAACATTGCAAACTTTTAACGCCTTTTTGTTTCTCTTTATGAATCTGCATATTCTTTTCCCCAGTAAGCAAACAATTAATAAGGTTGCCAACGACCTTGGAAATCGTGCATATTATTAGTATCTCACCCCCATTAGCTTATTTAGAGGACGGAATATATTGATTTGAATCTCAAAATTAAAAAGTGGACTCCAAATGTGGAATAGAGGAAATAATATCTAATAGAAAGTCAACGCGTTTGATGTTTAGTGGATACGTCTTGAGATTCTTGCTAACGTGTGTTACTAATCCATCTTTAAGGCCGAAAGTAAAACCTTGCTATCTATATGGAAATTCCTCATTTTACCATTTAAATTCAAATATATCCATCAGAAGAACTTGAATTTGGGTGGGGAACCGAACTTTATAAAATGCTCTCTTTGTTCCAAAATTAGAGTTGGCAGTTTTATGAGATTCAAATTTCAAATCTAGTAAAGTTTGAATCAACATTCATATAATCATTTCACATTAATGAAGCCAACATTTTTCTATCTGTGGTACTTATATAGTACAGTTTGATGTTGTTATCAACTTTTCCTAAAAAACAGGAGTTAAAAATCATATCAACTTCTTCATTTGTATCTCAAAATTCAGAAGTGGGCTCCAGAAGTGGAATAAGGGAAGTAGTATCTGATAGAAAGTCAACGCATTTTATTTTAAGAAATTTCCAACATAACTTGGAGAAGGCTTGAGGTTTAGTAGATATGTCTTCAGATTCTTGCTAACGTGTGTTGCTAGTCCATCTTTAAGGCCTAAAATAAAACCTTGCATAGCATGTGCTATTAAGCAATACCATCAATAAGTTAAAGCCTCGCATCACAGTTTATCTGCTGTTAGGGTCAGATTACATATCTTGACATAGTTGGGTAGACTTACCAACAACAGAGACAACATATACAGGTGTCCTTCCTTTTAATCATTAATATGGTGTGTTATTTAAATTTCCTTTTATGGAAAATCAAATGTGTACCATGTATAAAAAAATTCACATTAATGAACTTATGGTCCATGTAGCTTGCAGAAAAAAACAAGTGGAAATACAGGACGATGCAAAAAAAAATCTGGAAGATATGCAGAGGAGCACAAAATCTTCTCTAGTGAGCCCATGTTGGTGCATCTTTCTCCGTCAGCTTACTTGTTGGAGATCACAGAGATGAGTATTATTCTCTCATTTTCTATATAATTTTATCATTTAACATAATTTCGTTACAGTTGTTAAATTGTATGAATGTGGTATGAGCCAAGATATATTTTTGTTAACTTGCAGAAATCAGAATACGATAGTAGAATGCATGGCCTAACCTGTCAGCTGTGATATAATCTGTACAAAATTTATCATTTTGGCATTTTCATGAAGATACTTCTTACACATCACATGAACTCGAGTACAAGAAATGGAAAAAAGAAGTTGTCAAACAGCTTGTTAATAAATGTTCTTATTTTCAGAAGCTTTAATGTTTGGTGGAACCTTGTATCTTGATAACAAGCACATGTAAGAAATCAATATTAAAGATGAAACCTTGCACAGACTACTAGGAAGCACTTCTGGAACATAAACCTTTTATATCTTAACAGATAACATTGTCAAAGAACGGTCAACAACAACGATGATACCAAATGCAAGATTGACTTTAATCACAAAGAGATTTTGTTTTGATTACCTTTGATAACATCAAAATTCAATAGAAAAGTACATTCTATATTAGAGAATTTTTATCAACCAACTCAGATCCATGTGGCCTTGCAGAATTATGGTGTTGAATGTGGAGGCTCAGAAGAGCGGTCTAGATATTTAATATTGTGACACTCCTCGTTCAGGTCATAGTGTTGAATATAAATCCAGTCCCTCTTCGCTTATTAGTAACAAGGATTAAGGAAGATGCTACCACCAATAGTCTAGTACCCGGTAATTATTGTTCACTTATGAACAGATAAGCAGTTTTGATTGGCTTTTACTCTTGTTCCTAAAATCTCCATGTATGAAAAATCTTAAATTATACCTCATATTCAGGAAGCAATCCATCTACCATCTAGCTAATTAATATAAAGATCCACTAACCAAGCACTTCATTTCAGTTTTTCCCCTTTCCTCTAATGCTGATCTAGAATTTCTGATCATTCTTGTCACTTTCCTTTCTCCTCTTCTTAGTTTTTAATTTCCTAAACTTTCTAGAATGATTTCAAACTCAGAGTTACAAATATCTAGTAACTGACTGTTGATTGATACTAGAGTAGAAAAACAAAACACCACTCTCAGTTGGTTCTCCTAAATCTTTCTTGAATCCCAAGCGTTGAAAAGCGCTAAATGTAACAGATACTTGCAGGCATATTAGGTATTGAAAACAAATTTCCCCTTCTGAAGTTAATTAAATAAAAATCGGTTCATCATACTGTTAATCAAAAGCCTGTTTCTAGTATTTCATTTAATTTTCACGCAGATGTTGATTTCATAGCGCATAAATGAATATGAGAAAATCACCCTAGCAACCGAAATTGAAATCAAACACAAACACTGTTATTATGTACCTTTCGTGAGAGGAGACGATATGCCCTCTTGATATCCGAGGATGAAGCGTCGGCTGATACGCCTAGAACAGTGTAGTGATTCTGCTGGCTGTTGGAGACGGCGCACGTAACGCTGGTCCGGCGGCGGTAGAGCGACGGGGCAGTGCCGATCAGGAAAATGAGGTTGCGGTTGGAGCTACGACGAAGAGAGAAAGTGGTACCGGTGCCGTCGATAGAGGTTGGCACCGGAAATAGACGTGACTGCATGGTTGAATTTCGGGCATTCGTAGCCGCAAGCTAAAAAAACTTACTTTACTTTGGGGCTCAGCTTGGATCGGCGGAAGATGGGGTACACATATCTATAGATATTTCAAAATCGATATTTTTTTTTAAAACCTTCTTCGAAGTTTGTATGTTTTTTTTTGAAATAAAGCAAAATCTATTAGGATGCTTTTGGTACGCAGACAGAACAGGACGGAACAGGACAGAACAGGACAGGTGTTCAGCATTTGGTAAGATATGAATAGGACTGGACAGGACAGAACATGATTGGTTAAATGACCAATTTACCCCAAGTGATTTTTAGTGTTTTTTAACCAAATAAAGTTTGCAAACAGGTCCATTCATGTATAATCAAATGTTAAAACATATTTGCAAATAAATAAAGTTTCCAACAATTCATGTCCACAAGAGTCTGCAACTAAAAAAATCATAGACAGGAGATATAGTAGAGGAAATCGATTTTGATACCAAAACTTGTGGGGAAAAAATCAAAACCTGAGATCGAAATCCAGGGAAAACAAAGCTTGACCAAAAAAACGGAATCGAGATAGGAGAGATCGAAACTTGAGGAGAAAATCGAAATCTGGGCAAAAGAAAGATTGACCAAAAAAACGGAATCGATAGGAGCAGCGGAGAAGAAAATCGCAAAACTGGTGTGAGAAATCGATAGGAGCAGCGGAGAAGACGGTCTCAGTGTGAGAAAATCGCAGAACTGGTGTGAGAAATCGATAGAAGCAGCGGAGAAGACGGTCTCAGTGTGAGAAAATCGTAGAACTGGTGTGAGAAATCGATAGGAGCAGCGGAGAAGACGATCTCTGTGAGAAAATTGCAGAACTGGTGTAAGAAAATGGCAGAACTTGTGGAGGTGTGGAGAAGACGATGTCAGTGTTGTGTTGTGGAGGCGTGAAGAAAGTTTTTTAGGTTTTGTTTTTTAAGGGTATGTTGGGAAATAATGTCCTGTTCTCTCTTGTTCCAGGGGGTGGGGAGGACACGCTTGTCCAAGATGTGTTCTAGTTAGTTCTAGTTTGTCCCACATGTGGTCACACCAAACATAGGACAAGTGTGTTCTGTCCTGTTCTGTTCCACCCTGTCCACTATACCAAACGCATCCTTAATGAACAAGGTTAAAGGGGGGGGGGGTGTTTACATGATCAGACGCGATACTAGGAATGTTAAAAAGAGTAATACGACTAGGCAATCTTTGAGCGTTTCTAGCGATGGTGTGAGCCGTATCATTTGCATGTCTTCTGACGAAACTTACTTGGGAAACAGTCATATGGGAAAGGAGGGATCTAAATCGATTGATAATAGACCCGAACTCTGAAAGGTTATCCACATCCGTATTAATGGCGTCGACGACCAGTTTCGTATCGGATTCGAATATCACCCGGTGATGGTCAAGGTCCCCCACCCACTCGATCGCGTTCCAAAGGGCCATTGCCTCACACTCCCTGACCAACGGAATGCCCTCGTCAAGAGTAGTGCGGCAAGCAATAACAGTCCCGTGATGGTCTCGAAGCATAGCCTTGGCGCCCCATTGTTTGGAGGATGTGAAAATCGCCGCATCAATATTACATTTTAGGAAGCCCGTAGGGGGGCATGCCACTTCATGCATTCGACAGGGGGGCAGGATTGTGGTTGCTAGGACCCAAGCTATTTATCGATAACCAGTCTAAGCGAGTATTGACCGCAATGCGAGACGCCCAACTCGGAATTTTGACAACCCTGTTTATCCACGCATCGTTTCGAAGTTTCCAAATGCTCCAGCAAACCATGAGGGTGGTGTTCCGGAACGTTTCGTTGCTGTCATTTATACATGCAGTTAAAAAGAGGATAAGTCCTCTGCATCATTGGCGATCGAGTCGATCCGATCCCACATATTTGCCTCTTTCCAAACTTTCACGGTGACCGGGCAACCGATGAAAAGGTGCCAATTGTTTTCCGGGTTGGAACCACGGAGGGCACAAAGGCAAGTAACATTGATGCCACGTTTTTTAAGGTTGACCCGGTGTGGAAGAACGTATTTGCCAAGTCTCCAAGAGAAACATCTAATTTTGTGTGGGATTTTTGCCTTCCAAATATGGTTCCACATAAGACCACTAGGAGGGTTTGGGGGCTTTGGGAGCATTTCCTCAAAAAATTGTAGCCACTTTTTACCGTATAAACTCCATTGTGGCTAAAATGCCAAATTATCCGGTCACCCCCCCCCCCCCAATGGAAACTTGGTGGGATTTTGAGGATTTCTTCTCTATCGCGAGTAGAGAAGGAGCGAGCTAGTCGAACATGATCCCAAGTGTTTGAGTTGCTCGAGAGAAGGTGACACACCCGTAGGTTGCCATCTTCGGAAGTTGGGAAGCTTTCCACCCAAAAGTTTTGATCATCTCGAAGCCATGGGTCTTTCCAAACGGAGATAGATTCCCCATTTCCTATCTTCCATCTAAAACCCTTTTTTAAATATTTGTGAGCACTCCAAATACTTCTCCACATAAAACTTGGGTTGTACCCCAACTTTGCATCGAAAAAGTTCCCCTTGAGAAAATATTTAGCCTTGAAGACTCGACTAACCAAGGTGTTCGGTTGGGAGAGGAGTCTCCACCCTTGCTTCCCCAATAGAGCGAGATTGAAGGACGAAAATTCGTGAAAACCAAGTCCCCCAAAAGATTGAGGCGTACAAAGCTTCTCCCACTCAATCCAATTTATAAACCGAGAGCCATCATTTTTTGAACTCCACCAAAAGGAGTAGAGAAGCCGATGAATTTCCTTTAAAAGGGTATTTGGGAGTAGGAACACGCTCATAAAGTAAACCAGAATGGCTTGGGTCGTCGCCTTAATAAGAGTGAGTCTTCCCGCGCTAGAGATCGGTTTATGACGCCATTTAGAAAGACGTTGCCAAACTTTGTCTTTTATGTGCCGGAAAATAGCTTTTTTGTTACGCCCGATAACGGAAGGGAGACCCAAGTACTTCCCGGTATTTATGGGATTCGTCACCCCGAAAGTACCCGAAATAATACTTTTTGTGGCGGGGTCGATGTTACTACTAAACATAATACCAGATTTAGCCAAGTTAACCGCTAAACCGGCCCCTTGCTCGAAATTATGAAGAATCGTTTTGAGTACCATACATTCCTCAACGGAAGCTTGGCAAAAAAGGATGGCATCGTCCGCAAAGAGGAGGTGAGAGATGGTCAGGGCCCGTCTTGATGCTCGGCAGCCATGAATGAGATTCATCGAGGTAGCCTCCGCTAGAAGATTTGAAAGCCCTTCCATGCAAAGAATGAAGATGTACGGGGAAAGCGGGTCGCCTTGACGGAGGCCCCGTTTGAGGTAAATCGGTCCCGCGATGTCGTTGTTAATGCGTACGAAGTAACGAACAGAGGTGATGCATAACATGACCATATCCACCCAAGACTCGGAGAAACCCATTTTAGTGAGAATAAGCCGTATGTAGTTCCAATCAAGTCTATCGTAGGCTTTGCTAATATCAATCTTAAGAGCGACATCTCCACATTTTTTCCGGGTGTTTCTTTTCATGCTATGGAGTAGCTCGAAAGCGAGGAGAATGTTGTCCGTAATAAGTCGACCTTTTATGAAAGCTGATTGATTTTCCGAGACCACTTTTGGAAGATCTTTTAAGACGATTAGCAAGGACTTTGGTTGTGATTTTGAGGATAACGTTGCAAAGGGCTATGGGGCGGAGGTCCTTCATGATGGTTGGATGATCACACTTAAGAATGAGTGTAACGATGGCATCGTTAATGCCTTCCGGTAACTCTCTATTGCGAAGCCAAGAGACGCCCGTCGAGAAAATTGTGTCGCCAAGCAAGTTCCAATAGTGTTGGAAAAATCGGGGATTAAATCCGTCGGGACCCGGCGCTTTATCCGGATGCATTTGGAAGAGGGCTTCCTTAAACTCCTCCTTGTAGAAAGGGGCATCAAGAAAAACGTTATCATTTGCTGAGATAACAGGTCTCACCTTATCGGTGATGAGATTGGCTGACCCATTGCTAACCGAGAAAAGATTTTTAAAGTACTCGGTTGTTAAAGAGCAAAGGTCCTCGGGGTCCGAAACCCACTGCCCGTCCTCTTTTTTGGAGACGGTGTATATGGTTTTTTTCCTTCTCCCGTTGGTGTGGGCGTGAAAAAGTTTTGTGTTCATGTCTCCCTCTTTTAGCAAAAAAAACTTCGCTCTTTGCTTCCAATGATCCTCATCCTTGACTAATAGGGATTAATCTTTTGTTTGTGTCGTCAAACTCGAGTGCATTTTCGGTGGAGGCATGGTCGCGGAGAAAGGCAAGCTTTTGATGACATTTGTTGACCTCGTTTTTGTGGGAGACATGTAAATTACGTCCCCAATTGCGAAGATTACCGGCAACCGAAGAGAGTCGGTTAGGGAGGTCCCGCGAGGAACCAAGATTCCAAGAATTTGTAACAAGAGAATCAAGGGCAGTCTCGTGAAACCATTTATTCTCGATCAAAAGAAACTGAAATTTTTTCATCTCCTCGTGGGTTCTTCTTGAGTGTGGAGGAGAATGGGGGAGTGGTCGGAAATGGGACACACCAAGTTTTCCACCCATGCATTCGGACAGAGGTTTAACCAAGAAGGGGAGCCCACCGCACGATCAAGACGTTCCCAAACTTCGTTGGGTTTGCCTTTGTGTCTACACCACGTAAAGAGGAAGCCATGCATGGGAATATTAATAAGGTTGCAATCCGATAGGGCATCCCGAAACCCGTTTATACACCAATCTGGGTGGTTAAGCCGGCCTTTTTTTCGTTTTGAGCTGTGAGATCGTTAAAGTCTCCAATAACCGCCCACAGGTTGATGGAGTGGGTGGCCAAGGTACGGAGAAGATTCCACGAGTCTCTACGTCTTCCCCGTTCGGGAAAACCGTAGAATCCCGTAATCCTCCAAACACCACGGTTGAGATCGTTGAAGTTTAAGTCAATAAAGTTTTGCGAATACGACAAGAGCGAAACATTAGATTTGCTATTCCATAAAACACAAATATCGCCACTACGGCCATTACAATCGACGACAAGACAGTTTTCAAAACCCAATCTAGACTTGATAACCTCGATTCTAGATTGAGCAACAAGAGTTTCGAAAAGAAAAATAACATCGGGTCGGTAACAGCGAAGCAGGTCCCTCAGGACCAGAACTGCGCGCGGGTTTCCCTAGCCCCGATAGTTCCATGCCATGATTTTCATTTTTCTAGGCAGGCCCGTTTAAACGGACTCGCCTCTGGTTCGTTGGGGAGCGATGGTGTAGCCAAGGGGAGAGTAGTCGCATTATCCGGCGCTTCAGTCTTGGTCGGTATCTCGATCTTGAACTTTTTGCCACTCGTCGATCTCGCTTTATCCTTGATGGAAATGCGTTTGCGGCTTGTGAAACCTTCAATACATTTAAGCGGGGGCACATGATTGTTGATTTCATAGTTGGTAACACTTGAGGTTGTGGTGGGTTGGGGGGTTATGGTAACATTTTCGAGGGTGGTGGCGGTGATATCAAGGGTATGGTGTAACACCCTCAAATTTGGAACGAGCAACTAACATCAAAATTCAATAAAATTAACCAGAATAGATATAATCGCTTCTACAATTCATTCCTTAAAATACCTCGGAATTTAAAACATTATAAGTCTACAATAAAATAACTTAATCGGGTGTTACTTAACACCACAAGTTGCTAGTCCAAACAAATGCGGAATACTTCACTAATCAAGTCACCTCTCGTGCACTCTACTAGCACTCGCCACTTCACAATGTAGCTAGAGCTACCCCAACCTGAGCCTGTTGCACATGCCGACAAATAAAAAGGGTTAGGCTTACGCCTAGTGAGTTCAAGCATTTTATCATGACTATATGAAATCATAAATCAAAAGAGAGGTGTAGTTTTTTAGTCATGATCCCAAAAGAGTTTACTTTAAATGCAAATCATCCATTTTTCCAATTCCCACCATTCCCATAAATGAAATCTTTAATGCAATATGATTTCCAAAATAGACTCATTCTCAAAATTAACGTGATAGGGTGAAATACCATTTGATACTCAGAACAATTAAATCCATTATTCGACTTTTCCTTATTCCAAAAACATCCCGAACATGGATAAAACATAATCCATAACTCATATAACGTGGAAATGCAATTCTCATAATTATGATACATTACCGAAAACATGAATAAACACAAATATCCAAAACATCGCTCACGGATGAGATATAAATTACAACTTACATACCATGGAAAACAATCCATATAAATATAAGGAGTGTGTTGATTATGATTGTTTGTTGATATTATTGTGGGGTGGAATATATATATATATTTGTGTGTATATATTGAACTGTGATTGATGTACTTCTTGATGGATGTTCCAAGAGGTATATGCGTTTGTATAATGAGTTGTGATTATATCTTCTTGAGGGTTGTTCCAAGAAGTATAAGGCCACTTCTTGATGGTTGTTCCAAGGAGTAGGTGTATTGGTATAACGTGTTGTGATTATGTCTTCTTGATGGTGGTTCCAAGGAGCATATGGATTATTATTAATCGTGATATATTTTCTTGATGGATGTTCCAAGAAATTTATGTGCTGGTATGATTAAGGGTGATGCTGATATAATTGCGATCCTATGTAAGGATTGAATTCACTAAGCTTCGTGCTTACCCCTTCCCAAAAATCTCATGTTTTCAGGTGTGAGTGGCAGTCGGGCATGACGGTACACACGGGCGCAAGGCGAAGATTGTTTAAATTGATTTTTAGTAAATGGGGATTTAATTATATAACTTTCCGCTGCTTAAACCTTGTTGACGGTTTTAAATAACGACGTTTATTCTTATTGTAATGGGATTTGTTAACTTTTGGTTTGATTATAACGAAATGTATTACTTTTAAAAATTTTAAATTCCTTGTAATTTTTGGGACGTTACATGTGGTCGGCCCCTGTTCTGTATATGGATGACGCTTAAATATTCCAAATAACTTGGTCCTTTTCCGTTGTGGTGAAGTCGCGACCACCGTGGGTCGCGGTATGTTTGTTTGTGCATCCACCTCCATCGCGTCATCACTCGAACTCGATGGATCACTGAAGTGATCTCCAATCATATCAGACTTGCGAATTCCTGACCCCATTGCCTGGAAGGGCTCAACCCGCGAATACTCCACATTTTGACCAAAAATTTGGTCCATCAAACCGCTGCCCAACTGGGTTTGATGGATAGGCTAAAAAAATTACTATTGTTAATTTTAAGTATACTTTTGTCAAGTACGTAATTAAACCAAAACTATTAAAAAAACTTACATTTTGCATGTACCCCGACGACCCTGGCATCATGTAGCCTGGCGGTGTATCGTAGCTCGTCGCTATTTGAGGTACGTAACAGTCCGCCCCCGACGTCCGAAACTGGGTGACATTGTTCATTATAAGATTATTTCAAACATAATAAGGAAAAACATATAATGAAAAGTGGTGGTTATTTACATTCTGCTGGGTAAACGTCGACGTAGTGGCACACGTCTCCGGTGCAGCCTGCGTGTGTCCAGTTGGGACGTAGGACGGTTGAGGGATCGACATCTAATACAAGTATAGAACATAATATCAATACACAAAGTAAAACATCTATGGGGAAAAATTATGTTAAACACTAACGTGAACGACGTTAAACTGTGAACAAATATCCTCGACAGCTTTTAGTCGTTTCTCGTGTTTCTCGTGCTCCTCGCGTACGTAGCGGGCATGCGCTGACAGCTCCTCGCGTACGTAGCAGCCCAACGCTGTCAGCTCGTCCCACTTCGCTTGATATGGGTCAGGATGTGACATACCATCATGGGAGTAGCAAGGGGGCGGGGGCGCCTCATATGGGTCGTTAACCCCAACAGGATGTTGAGGTTGCGTGTCATCTTCGTCATCCTCGTCGGGAGAGGACCGTCGTGACCTCTTCGTCGGACTTTCCGCAGATCTCCGAATGAAGGCGATACTCTCGCTAAACCAGGGCTGAGCCAGCTCGGCATCCGTAGGCTCAAGCTCACCAAGCGGCGGACGCGACGACTAAATAAATTGAAAACCATGATAGAATTAATATGCAGGACTAAAATTATAAAATAGTAAAATAACTTACATTTACTGAGTTGAACACGGCAAGGCAAGTACTCTTGTTCATTGCTGCAGCCCGGTCCCAACGGGTTCCTCTAATAAACCTATCGCTGCGCAGAATGAAACTTTCTTGGGCAACAGGAAACATCTCTACGATCCATATCTGGAATTACACAACAAGTACGTATAAAAAGGCAACCTCAAACGAATTATAATTTATGTTATACTACTTATCTAACCTTAAAAGCGTATACAAAGCCGGACAAAGTCATCTTGGAATGCTTGTCTTTGCGTCGCACGATGGCAAGGTGCAATTGTTTAAATGTATGGGCCCAGATGTAGCTACCCCACAGAAACCTGCTACATGTATCCAAGTCCTCGGCGGCTCTAAGGACTATCTCGGAAACGATCGAATATAGCTCACGACCCATAAACATGACCTCTACCATCAGCACTATACACACACGGATAATATCGTCGTCTGAATAATCTGCAAGACCTCGCTTAACCCGCTGAACCACCATGTCAATCTTCAAGTCCTCCGGATTGGTTCCGGGCCAAACCCTACTAATGAACCCGTCAGTTGGTAGGGGAGGAAGAGAGGGTTCTGGTCCAAAACGGAGTCCTATCAGAAGACAGAACTCAGCACTCCCAAAGTGCATGTGGCGTCCATACACATCAAAATACATCACGTAATGATCTGCGTTTCGCACAATGACCTCCTTTTGCAAAAACATGTGAACCAGCGTCGGGTGGCCATCAGTCATGGTAACGTGGAGCCATGGACCGAAAGGTGTGAGCTGAAATCTTGAGATCAATTCCCGTCCAGTTAGATTGCCCATATGGGTTTTAATTTTTTTTTGCAAATGACAGGCGACACTTGAGCGTCAAGTCCGTATAGTAAAAATCCTCCTACATGGTAATGAAAAGGTAAGGGACCTAATTCGTAATTATGCAAACTTCACGGACCTAAGTTGTGTTTTGGGCAAACTTAAGGGACCAAAATCGTATTTATGCAAACTTAAGGGACCTAATTTATCATTATGAAAAGTTCAAGGACCTTAGTTTAATTTTTGCAACCTTAAGGGACCAAAATCGTATTTATGCAAACTTAAGGGACCTAATTTGTCATTATGCAAAGTTCAAGGACCTAAGTTGTAATTTGCAAACTTAAAGGACCAAAATCGTATTTATGAAAACTTAAGAGGCCTAATTCGTAATTATGCAAACTTCACGGACCTAAGTTGTAATTTGGGCAAACTTAAGGGACCAAAATCGTATTTATGCAAACTTAAGGGACCTAATTTGTCATTATGAAAAGTTCAAGGACCTTAGTTTAATTTTTGCAACCTTAAGGGACCAAAATCGTATTTATGCAAATTTAAGGGACCTAATTTGTCATTATGCAAAGTTCAAGGACCTAAGTTGTAATTTGCAAACTTAAGGGACCAAAATCGTATTTATGCAAACTTAAGAGGCAAACTTAAGGGACCTAATTTGTCATTATGCAAAGTTCAAGGACCTAAGTTGTAATTTGAAAACTTAAGGGACCAAATCGTATTTATGCAAACTTAAGAGGCCTAATTCGTAATTATGCAAACTTCACGGACCTAAGTTGTAATTTGGGCAAACTTAAGGGACCTAAATTATAAATAACATCATATATCTAACAAACATTTTTATAAAAATCATCATATATCTAACAAACATTTTTATAAAAAAAACAGGCTCTAATCTAACATTTTTATAAACATTTTTATAAAAAAAACATTTTAGACAAAAAAAACAGGCTCTAATCTAACAAACATTTTTATAAAAATCATCATATATCTAACAAACATTTTTATAAAAATCATGATATATATCTAACACACATTTTTAGAAATAAGATGATATTAATAACTGTTAGCTCCAAATATTCATAATATTAGAAGTATTGAAAAATAGGCTAAGTATGAAAGAGTTCCACAGAAGCTCTGCGGTGTTCCACAGAAGATCTGCTGAAGCAAACAATCATTCAAGGAACACCAAGTCCCAAGAAGAATCTACAGAAGACTACTCACAAATGACCAAAGAAGGATCTACAGAAGAATGCTCACCAAGGACCGAGCCACAGAACCTCTGTCACCCTTGACAGAGCCTATGCGCTTCAGATTGAAGACTTGATAGATATTTATAATATCTTGCCACTGTTGCAGAAATATCTTACCACTGTTACAGAAATATCTTGCTACTGTTCCAGGGTCCGTTAATCAACTTGTACAAGGCATGGTCCGACAACAAACACGTGTCAAACTCTGATAGGAATCCTTGCAAGTTGATATTAGCACATTTAATGCATGCAGATTTCCAACTGTTCATGTCATCCCTTCTTTCCTGTAGCATTAGTCCTTTTGTCTAGAATAGTTCTTTTGTAGTAGTATAAAAGGAAGACTCATGTTGAGTTCTTCCTTATCAGATACCAAGTTTAATATACCAGAAAAACACACACTCAATTAACGTTAAATCTATTGTTAGTGTTCTTCATCAAATACAGTAAACTTTGAGATATTCTTCTGTTCTTCATATACTGTTTATTTGATATTTTGTGCTGTTTCTATTTAAACATATCTGTTAGTTCTTCAAATACGCTTCCGCAACACATCTTATTTGAACTAATAGATAAGATAATCTTTGATAATCAAATACGGGAACCAACAATTGGTATCAGAGCAAAGCTTGGTTTTCAATATCAAGCGAACCTCGTTTAACAAGATTATTGATAGAAACATGGTATGATTTTAACCTGTTATTCATTCCTTCAAACAGATTCTATTTTTCAGCCATTTTCGATTTATTCGATATTTGGTAAATCTAGAGAAACTGTTTCTTCAGTTAAAACTCCATAAAAGTGCACTGTTAAGAGCTTCCAAACCCAGAAAATCTTTCCAGATTATTCTTTCGTACTTTTTCGTGTCATATCTTTATACTGAATCTTCCTACTCTTAAAATGACAAGCACACAAAACTTCTTCACAGCTGGTTCATTAACCAAACCACCTTCTCTTCTAAGAAATGAGTATCCTCAGTGGAAAATAAGAATGATCCATTTCTTTGAGGGTACTGATAAAGAGCTCGTACAATATCTTTATAATCCTCCTCATGTTCCTATGTTAATAGTACCTCGTGTACCAGCGACATCTGACACTCCTGAAATCCCTGAGCATCAAAAACCTAAAACCAGGGATGGTTGGTCAGATCAAGACAAGGTAAAAGATGAACTCGCGCAGAAAACAAAAAGAATTCTGATTATGGCAATTCCCAACGATCTCTTCCAGTCTTTAGATGCATGTGAATCTTCGTATGATCTTTGGAAAGAACTGGAAAAACAACTTGAAGGGGGGGCTAAAACTCAGAAAAACCGAAAGGCTCAATACATAAACGAATATTACGCTTTTAAAGCCCTGACAAATGAATCTCTGCAGACAACATACGACAGGTTCAACTCTTTGATCAATAACTGCAAAAAGTTCGGCATCCACAGAACTTCTGAAGAGAATAACGTCATGTTTCTCAAAAGTCTGAACGAAGAATGGCTCCATTTATCTATGTCTTTACAAACCAATCAAGATTTAGATTCCTGGACTCTCTCAGACCTCCACGGAACATTAGCTGGTCAAGAGCCTCAAATCGCACAAGCAAAGACACTAACCACTGCACCTCTTGCTTTGGTTGGCAAAACTACAGAAGATACAGAGAGGCCGAGGAAAGAAAGAACTACAGAGGAAAAGAAGAAGGAGAAAAAGAAAAAGATGGTGGTAGTTGACAGCGAAGATGAAGAGATTGTGGAAGAAGGAGAAATTACTCTGGCATCAATAGCTACATCCTTAGCTCTATTGACAAGAGAATTCAGAGGAAACCAAAAGAATTCTGGTAATGATAGATATGGCAGAGATAATAGAGAGAGAAGAGAAGATTGGAATAGAAGGGATCAAGGAAGAAGAGAAGAATCAGCTGACCGACAGAGGTCAGACGACAGAAGTAACGACCAACAGAGGTCGAGTGAAAGGTACAACAGAGGAAATGACCGACAGAGGTCAGATGACAAGGCAAGCTACACACCACAAGAATGCTACAAGTATGGTAAGCCTGGTCATTATGCAAATGAATGCAGATCGGAAAAAGGTGGTGATCGACAGAAGTCCGACGATCGTGCTGGTAATACTTCCCAGAACCAAGGTTGCTACAACTGTGGGAAGCCAGACCACTTTGCCAATGAATGCAGAAGCAGGTCAAATCGCCCACAGAAGGACTCAGCTTTTTACAAAAAGAAAGCTGAGTATTATGCTCAAAAGTCACTCATGGCGAACAAAGTGGTGAACAAGGAAGATTGGGAGTCAGATACAACCTCTGATGAAGAATACACCAAAAATGCCTTGTTCTGCGGCATGGCAGAAATCAGCTCCGACTCTGACACTGAGATATCTACTTCAAACTCCACCTCTAGTACTACAGAAGTTGATTTGCTTATAATTAAAACTGAAAATGTTGAACTGAAAAAGACTTGTGATGATATTCAGAAAAAGCTCACTTTTTATGAAATAGAAGCTAGACTTCTCACTGAAGAAAAAGCAAAGATTTTCAAAGAAAAGGAAGAATTAGAAGCACACTGGAACAAGAATCTATTTCCTTTAAAAGAGAAAATTTCTTAATTAAATACATCTTTAAAATCCAAAACAAAAGAACTTTCAGATTCTGAGAGCGACAAACTTAACATTTTAGCTCTTAAGGAATATTTTCAAAAGGAAAGAGAAGTCCTTTGGCAAGATCTACTTAGAAGAGATGTGTTAATTAAAAATTATCGTGATGCTCAAAAGGTGTATGAGAAAATAAATACTCAAATTATCGTGATGCTCAAAAGGTGTATGAGAAAAATCTATGTACACCTTATGTAGATCAAAAACTCTCTGAAGAGATCTTATCAGACACCTCTGTTGACTTAGAAAATAATTTTTCAGATAAAGAAAGCAAGTATGACACATGCTCGGAAAGTTCAGCCTCTGTCGAAAGAAATATTGATGACTCAACCTCTGTATATGAGGACGATTCATCATCTGACGACTCAGAGACTGACAAAATAGAAAAGATTCCTTGTGACACAAAGGTTATTAAACAAACGTCTGAAGTTCTTAACAGAACTATTTCTCCAAAAGAGAAAATCACTGGAATTCCTATCTGTCCAGACTTTATGGATATGTGCATACAAGCCAAAACCTCTATTGAGCTTGAAAAGTTGAAACAAAAGAAGTTAATGTCCTCTCAAAATCTAAAAGATTCAAAAAATTTAAAACCCTTAAAAATAAAAGAGAAACCAACATGGCAACAAAAGAGTAAATGAACAAAATCTAACAAATCTTTTTCATCTGTGACAGTGAAATCAACAGAAGTTCACCACAGAAGGGACTCACAGAAGGCTGCTACAAACAAAGATTTTTGCCAACAATCTAATCTACATAAATCTTCTTGTAATAGGAAGCCATATGCTAGAATAGAATGTAATGCCTCTGTGGCCCAGTTTAAAGCTTTCAATGAAAATTTCAAGCAAATCACTTCTGATGTTCAATACTGTCATTGCTTTGATCTAATGTTCAAGTTAAACAATCATTTCTGTAGTTCAAATTGTTTTCTCTCTGCAGTTAAATCAAATATAAAAGAGAAACAAACTGATTCTTCGACAAAAACTCAAATGTATTTCAAGAATGCCAAGGCAAACTTGAAAAATTCTGACGAAACTGGACCCATGTGGATATGGGTACCTAAATCTCTGTGATTATTTTGCAGAAGCAGTTTGTGCCAATATGGTATCTAGACTCCGGATGCTCAAGGCACATGACTGGCAACAGAAGTCTTCTATCCACATTCCAAGAAAAACAAGATGGTGGATCAGTGACTTTTGGAGATAACAAAAAAGGGCATATCAAAGGCTATGGAGTCATAAAGAAAGAGAATATCACAGTACACAAAGTTGCATATGTGGATGGCCTAAAACACAACCTACTCAGTGTAAGCCAACTTTGTGACACATGATTCGATGTACTGTTCAAAAGAACATTCTGCTCTCTACTAAGTGAAGACACAGGAATTGAACTTCTGCGAGCCAAAAGAAAAGGTGATCTGTATCTAATGAACTTCAATGCCAAAAACAAGGACAACATTTGTCTTGTTGCAAGCAAAAGTGAAGAAGCCTGGCTATGGCACAACAGGTTATGTCACTTAAACTTTCATACTCTAGATAAACTGGTAAAACTTGATATGGTCAAAGGTTTACCAAATGTTAAATTCAATAAGGATAATTTATGCTCTGCCTATGAAATGGGAAAACTCAAAAGAGCTTCCCACAAAGGCAAAACTGATGTGTCTTGTCCTAGACCTCTGTACATGCTTCACGTTGACCTCTGCGGTCCAATCGCTATACAGAGCCTAGGTGGCAAGAAATATATACTTGTCTTAATTGATGAGTTTTCACGATTTACATGGGTTGAATTTGTCAAAAAGAAATCAGATGTTCCATGCATCTTGATTAATCTAATGAAAAGAATCCAAGTTCTTTATGAGTGCAGAATTCTGAAGTTACGAAATGACAATGGCACAGAATTCAAAAACTCTGTCATTGAAGCCTATCTCACAGAAGAAGGAATAACCCAGAACTTCTCTGCCGCTCGCACCCCACAACAGAATGGCGTGGTCGAATGAAAGAACCGCACGCTAGTGGAGGCTGCAAGAACCATGCTTTCTGCATGTGGATTACTAATGACCTTTTGGGCAGAAGCAATTTCAACTGCTTGTTATACCCAAAATCGTTCAACGATCGTGAAAAGACACATCAAAACTCCTTATGAATTGATCAACAAACGACGACCAAACATCAAGTTTCTCCATGTGTTTGGATGTAAATGCTTTGTCTTAAACGACAGAGACTCAAGAGGAAAGTTTGAAGAAAAGGTTGACCAAGGCAAGTTCATCGGGTACTCTGCCGCTTCAAAAGCCTACAGAGTTTACCTTCTAAAGTCGCGCACAATAGTAGAAAGCATCAATGTGTCCTTTGATGACTCTTTCCAAAAGACATCTGAACAACTCAGTTCAGAACTCGGGCTAAACATGGAAACCTCTGGCATCTCAAAAACAAATGAAGATTTAGGTCTTCTATTTCAAGAGATGTTCAACAACGACGTTGATCCCTCTGCTGGAACAAAAAGAACCTCTGCAGAATCACTTGTAAACGAAGTAAGTATCTCTCTGTCTGATCCATTTAATCCCTCATCCTCTTCTACAAATACTACAGGTACTGAAAATCTAACAGAAGATACAACGACAAAAGATTCTGCAACAGAGGTTATCCAAATACTAACAAATCCAACAGAGGAAGCAACACAAGAAGAATCACCAGAGGGAAGTGAAGATGAAATCACAATACCTACAGAGAAGGAAATCCCAACTTTAATACCCATTCCTACAGAAGCTGAACCATCAACCACTTCAACTACACAAGTTCAACTTGATGACTCAAATGATCATCTTCCACTAACAACTCAATGGACAAAAAGCCATCCTCAAACACAAATCATCGGTAATCCCACTGATAAGGTAAAAACAAGATCAACATCTGCAAATTTTTGTTTCTTTACCAATTTTATTAGTGTGATCGAACCGAAAAAGATTTCTGAGGCCCTGGACGACCCAAACTGGGTGGATGCTATGCAAGAAGAGCTTCTGCAGTTTAAGCGAAACAAAGTCTGGACCCTAGTACCTCTGCCACGAGGGAAACATGCCATAGGGACTAAATGGGTTTTCAGAAACAAAAAGGATGAAGATGGAGTGATCATTCGAAATAAAGCAAGACTGGTGGCCAAGGGATATCGCCAAGAAGAGGGCATCGATTACGATGAAACTTTTGCCCCTATTGCACGACTCGAAGCAATAAGAATTTTCTTAGCCTTCGCAGCCCACAGAGGTTTTAAAGTATATCAAATGGATGTAAAATCTGCCTTTCTCAATGGAGAAATTCAAGAAGAAGTATACGTCCAACAACCACCAGGATTTGAAAGCTCAAAGTACCCAAGGTATGTCTATTACCTCGACAAGGCTCTATATGGACTGAAACAGGCTCCAAGAGCATGGTATGAAAGACTTTCCACTTTTCTTCTCAATAACGACTACAACAGAGGTACCACTGATACAACTCTATTCTTTAAAGGTGAAGGAAATGAGCTTATTCTTGTACAAATATATGTAGATGATATTATTTTTGGGTCTACTAATGCACAAAAATGCAAAGATTTTGAAAAACTCATGCAGAGTGAGTTTGAAATGAGTATGATGGGAGAATTAACATTTTTCCTCGGACTTCAAGTCAAACAAACATTAGAAGGAATTTTCATAAACCAATCAAAATATGTCTCTGACATACTTGAAAAATATAGCCTCTCTGATGCCTCTGTCATGAAAACCCCAATGGCCACTGGAAATAAACTTTTTTTAGATCCAAATGGCATCTCTGTCGAGTGCACGCTTTACAGAGGAATGATTGGGTCTTTATTATACTTAACGGCCAGTAGACCTGACATAATGCATGCCACATGTCTTTGTGCAAGATATCAAGCTAATCCTAAGAAATCACATTATATTGCTGTAAAGAGAATCTTCAGATACCTCAGAGGGACCAAAAATCTTGGCCTCTGGTATCCGCAGAACTCTGGTTTTGGACTAAAGGCATACACAGATTCAGATTATGGAGGATGCAAACTCGACAGAAAGAGTACCTCTGGGAGTTGTCAATTCCTAGGTGGGAAATTAGTAAGCTGGACTTCAAAGAAACATAATTGTGTCTCAACATCTACGGCAGAAGCTGAATATGTTGCTGCTGCTAGCTGTTGCTCTCAAGTTCTGTGGATGAAAACTCAGCTGAAAGACTTTGGTCACATCATCTACAAAATCCCCATCTTCTGTGATTCCAAAAGTGCAATTGCCATCTCTGCAAATCCAGTACAACATTCAAAGACAAAGCACATAGATATCAGGTATCACTTTCTGAAGTATCATGTGGAAAATCAAACCATCGAGATGCATTTTGTACCAACAGAATTTCAGTTTGCTGATTTATTCACCAAGGCACTTGATGAGAAAATATTCCTTTACTTGGTGGGTAAATTAGGAATGATAAATATGGATTAACCTCTGTAAGTATCTTTATCTTTATATTATACAGTATGTATATTTTTTGTTTTGTTTGTTTTTGTAAATTATTTTTTTTGTAAATTCTAAAATCTCAATTCTGAAAAATACAGAGATTCTGTAAGTCTCCTCAGAACCTCTGACGATTCTTACAGAACCTCTGATACATGACCTATGATATATACATTTACTTTTGATTATTTGAACCAAGCATAGGTCAAGGGGGAGCAAAAGAAGACCTTGCTTAATCTACAGAGATTTATAAGTCAAGGGGGAGCAGAGGAAGAGATGACAACAACAGAAGAAAAGAACATTGCCGGACAAAGAAGAACAAAAAGGTTAGTATCTCGAACAAATTCTTTTTGAAAATAATTTTCTAGGACACAAATTTCTAAATATGTTCTAGAAACATTATTAAACACATTCCAAATAAAATTTGATCAAAAAGAATGTTGAGTTTTCCATTATTAGAAATTTAAGGTCACAGAGCCTCTGCTGAGTCCAACAGAGGTTATGCAGGCAAAAGCTCTGATCTTAAATAAATAATTCTTGGAAACTCTTGTCAAATCTTTTTAGGTGTCAAAAATCAAAAAGAATCATCGCGTACAAGCACTGCAACAGAAGTATCCGGTTACAGAGTTCTCTCCACAAGAAAGACCTTCTGTAGACCAACACATGTTTTAAAAAAGACGTTTTGCTGCACAAAACCTTTTTCAAAAACAATTTTCTAGGACACCAGCTTTCAAACAGGTCCTAAAAACTTTGTTAAAATCAATCAAAAACTTGGATGATCAAAAATGTTTATAAATTGTTAGTTATAAGAAATTTCTTGTCTCAGAACCTCTGCTGGCTCTGACAGAGGTCCAAAAACCTCTGTAAAGGAGTTTCTATACAAGTAATTTATCGATCCTCTCCATGGATTTTTCAACCATTCTTTGTGAAGGTACAACCTACAGAGGCAAGAAAAATAAGATTCTCAAATCACAGAGCCTCTGTCAGTTTTTACTTTAGGCATTTCTGTAACAGTAACGGTAACTTTTCTGCGAGTGAGAATCATGTGGAGGTAAAGAGGCCCACGCGCCCAGCATTTAATAAGGCCGCCCACGACGTCTCATCATAACTGACACTGAGGACGTGTCATCTTTTCATTGGACCTACATGCAACACGTTCCTATGGAAAGTTGAACCCGCCGTAACCACTCAAGTGCGGACCCCAAATATTATTTACCTCAAAATATTAACTCTTTCAGATTCTACGGCCACAAACTCAGTATAAAACCCAAGTTACCTTACCTCACAAAAACTTTACTCACCCTCTTCTCCGGCGAACCTGCAACTATATTCAAATCATCATTTTACTTTGCACAATGGCTTCCAGTTCCCACGCTGCTCAAAACTCTCCGGCGAACTCTCCTCAACACTCCCCGGTGCATTCAGAGCACTCCCAAAACCCTAACATCGCCGTAAATGCTGAAACAGAAAACTCCGGCGACTCTGCAAACTTTGCACCAACCACAAACCTTCAACATTTTCTGAACAAATAACATTTTGAGGATGTTCTTCCATTGAAATCCAACAACTGCTACCTTGTGCCCTCACCAACAGCCTTCGGCGAAGCCCATGCTCTTCTCCTAAATATCATGAAAAATCATATCCTATACCCTCTCCTTTCCAAAACCCCAACAAAAATCCCTGCACGATATCTGAATCAATTTTGGCAAAGTTGCCGATTTGATTCAGATGATTCTCTGATAAAGGGCTATATTTCAAAACCAGACAAGTTTGAGTACCTAGAACTCATGTTTAACAGAACCATGTTCTCGCTGGAGTTCAACCTGCCAACCAGAGGTCTTCTTGGAATCAAGAAATATGCTGAGGTTCCTACGGACGAGGAGCTCTGCCGATTCGTAGAAATGTTAGGGTATAACACAACCCTAAGGAAACGAAATGATTTCCGCAGAGGCAGACTACCACCTCTGTGGAATACCCTATTCTCCATCTTAAATCGTTGCCTCACAGGGAAAACCGGTAGCCCTGACCAAAGCTCACACCAGATCCTGACCATCATGTATGGGATCTATTATGATCTTCCACTCTATTATGCCACCATCATGATGCAGGAGATGATAAATATGATCGACAGAAAGATTGCAACACAGAAAGCCAAACAACATACACCAGGTTATCTGCCACCTCTGCAATACCAAAGGATAATGGGAGTTTTACTCGAGCCTCTGCTTCTTCTGAAGAAATGGCCAATGGAAGGGCCAACGGTAAAACTCTATCCCATGAACAAAAACGTTTCTGCAGAGCATGAAGACAACTACCCACACTGCAGACCTCTGTCATAGAACCTTCTGTCATATGCAACCGATGAAGATAGGAAATTAGAGTATATACGCGTCCACAGGACTCCAGAACCAAGTCTTGTGACACCCCCCGCGTCTAGGAGCCCCCTTGGGTGTAGATGTAGTAGAGAGGATGACAGAAGAAGAATGGGCTAGAGCTTTAGAGAAACATTATTCAGTACAAGACCGTTTCAAAGCCCAAAGAGAGAGCATTTACCCCTCTTCTCCCAAGAGAAAAACCTCTGCAGCAACACCCAAGAAGAAGAGCAAGAAAAGAAAACCCACAGAGGAAACTACAACCTCTGCAGCTCAAACCTCTTCTCCACAACATGCTACAGAGACAAGATCTTCTGCATCTCCACCAAAACAAAGGAAACGAAAATCCAAACCAACAGAAGAGGGAGCCCCAAATCCAAAGAAGAGAAAGTCAAAGAAGAAGAAACCAAGATCACCTCTGCAGGTCATTACAGAGGAAGTCGAAAAAGAAGAGGAAGATCAGACTATACCTCTGCAACCTCCCTCCCCAATAATATATGCAGATCAACAGGGAGATTTCAATGCCTTCCTAAAAAATCCCGACATTGCTCACACCTTAGATGCATCAGGATGGGTCACAGAACCATTGGATCAGTCTACATAGGCTCTGCGCACAACAGAAATCATTTCTGCAGCTCAAGGTACACAAACAATGCACCCTCACGTACGAAAACTCATAGGATCTCATTCCATATATGATTCCTTAAGAGAAGAAGCAGAAACAGTAGGGCCTACAGAGGAAACCTCAGAAGAAGAGGTAAACATAGACTTAACAATAGAGGAAGAGGTTAGGATAGAAACCGAAGAGGGTTCTGCAGAAAAAGATGCCGCAGAAGTAGAAAGCACACATCCCCAAACCCCTCCCAGTGCAACCCACATTTCTGATACCGCTGGTCTAGCGGCAAAGGGTATCATTGAAAAAGAGCAGCACAACTCGATCCCAACCCCTCCCAGCCAGCCAGAGGTTACTCTTTCAACCTCTGTGCCTAATATAACCGGGGAAACCATTCCTGGGGAGTCCTCTCGAAAGGACTCACCCATAGTTCATGATTTATTGCCCCAACTCACACCTGACATCCTAGCAGAGGAATTCGTTTCCTCTGCCACGCACACAATGATAGGGCCAAACCTCCTTTCAGAGGGGAGTAGAGAGCACAATGACGAAGAGACTCTAGACAAGTCTCCAAGTCAACAGAAGGACATTCCAATACCCACCTTTGGAGTGGATTTGGACTCTGACCTTCACAGAACTTCTGTAGAGGTTGAAACTCAAGTTTCTCCTCAAGGATCAGAAGGAAATCCTTCCACCCTCAACGTACAAACAGGGGTAAAAGAAGGTGTCCAAGGAACAAGGACAAACTCTGGAGACGAATGTGTTCCTCCAGAGGTTACCACGAGTTCACAAGTATCAAGGGGTGAGTTCCAAACCCTTGTCACCTTTGTGAACCAAACATTGAAAGAGTTGAAAAGCTCTTTCAAATCTTTTGCAGAAATTACATCCAAGGCCATCTCAGAACTAAACACCAAAATGGACAACTTGTCCACAGAGGTGCAATCTACTCTAACCCAGATGAAGTCTGCTACCACAACTTATGCCACCACACCTGTCTCTGCTGCTGCTGATTTTGAAAAAGCTGCAACTTCTGCCTTCAACAACTTGATCAAAATATATCTGGAAAAGATGAAAGAACAAGCGTCATCATCAAAAGTTATTACTCCAGAAGAACTGCAGAAAGCTCTACGACAAGTTCAGGAACAAACAACAGAAGCCACTCTAGCCATGAAGCCTACCGACTACATGACCAGAGCACAGTTGACAGAACTTGGGCAAAGCATCTTGAATCAAATGACAGAATTTATCAGACCCTTCACAATAGCCAACGCATCTTACGTAAAAGACTTCAAATCTAGTGTGGGAAAGATGCGGTTCAACACAGAGGCCGAAGTCCAAATTCTTCTTGGTCTCTGTGATGATCTTTGTGCCAAAATGATGGTAGCCGAGGCGAAGAAATCTGACACTACTTGCAGAGCAGAAGGTAAAGAAGATAAG
The DNA here is from genome assembly GCA_033807775.1 of Saussurea involucrata. Lineage (NCBI taxonomy): Eukaryota > Viridiplantae > Streptophyta > Magnoliopsida > Asterales > Asteraceae > Saussurea > Saussurea involucrata. The sequence continues at coordinate 133,566,655 of CM066321.1, read as the reverse complement.
GGTCAGGATGACTCTGATGATGATGATTCATCAGATCATCCTGAGGGGGAGAAACAAGGGGAGAAACAAAGGGAAACGGATGCAAGCAATCCTCCAATATCTGCAGTGCCAATTTCCTCTGCACCACCAACCCAAACCCAAACTCAGGAATCACAACAGAGACCCACAGAGGAAACACCAGCCTCTGTGGAAACCACCTCTGTCCTTGAAAAAGATGTCCCTGAAGTTCAGATCCTGACTTCTTCATCCTCAGCAGAACTTCCCCATTCTCCACCAAAATCCCAACCCAAAACTCACCCTAGAAGAAAATCCATTGCCCACAAACCAAAAACATCTAAACGTTCTGCTACTTATGTCCTAAAGAGAATGGAGTTCATATCCGCTTTCAGAGCTGCAAAACGTTTCGATATCCCTCCACAAACCACAACCGAGCTCACAGAAGAAACATCTACAGAACCCAAATCCCCAATCAAACCAACAGAACCATCCCCTCCAAATTCCTCAGAAATTGAAGTGTCAAAAACTACAGAGGCAATTCCCATCATACCCACAGAAACCTCTACACCCATACCAACAGAGACTTCAACACCCAAACCAACAGAAGCAATCCCATAGAGTCCAAGACAGGCAACAGGTTCTGAGCCTCCCAAAGCCAAAGATAAAGGAAAGGGTATCTTGACAGAAGAACCAATGAAGAAAAAGCCAATGCCTCAGACGACAGAGAAGTTGATGAAGAGCTCATTCGATGCCTTTGTCACTCCTAAACCTGAAGATAACTAGGCATTCAATTCAGATCCTCTGTCAGAAATTCCGATCCTTGATCCAAAAGCAAAGGTAACAAAGGGTAGGGTTGCAGACCAATACCACCACCGACTACACGACATGAAGAAATGGAAGAGGTGGTGTATAGGTATCTTTACAGACAGCAATATCAGAACAATCCTATGCCACACATCGAAGATCCTCAACTCAGAACTGACCTTGACAACACCTTTAGCAGAACAAAGCCAAAAACAAGGGCAGAAGTCTTCTCAGAGTCCAAAATTGAAAAGGTAATTTACTGCAAATTCCCTCAAACGAGAACCTTTCCAAAGATCAGGTACAACATCTACAAAGTCAAAAGGGAGAACAGGTCCGAAAATCAATTTTCAGATGCAGATATAAGGAACTTGAACCCCTACGATCTACCAGATCTTCTACTTTTGACGAAAGAAAACTTCGACAATGATGCCAACAGAAGGGCCTATCAAGTATTCAGGAAAGAAATGAGAGAAAAGCTTCTGCTGTATAGCATGATAGACTTTCAACTAGGAAGAGATCTTGGAGTCAGAATCCTGAGTCTGAGACCACCAGAGGATCACTGCCCACCTTCTGCAATACCCAACTCAATCATAACAACACCAAGGTACGGGTTAGTGTATAAGGATCCTTCCGGTCAAGTAAGACTTTTTGTGGAAATGGACTGTCAGAAGTATGCAACCAGTACTCTGAACAAGTTCAGATCAATCTTAGAAGAGAACAGAGGTACTGAGCTTATGGATCAAGAATCAGCAGAAAGAATGATCAGAGAAATAGATGTTACAATTGGCTTAAGAGAACTCTGCATCAAATTCTATCACGAGCTCAGAGAAGTAGGATTCGACAACAGAAGTTTCAATGACTTCAAAGATGCAAATGTCTAAATCACTTTTACATATCTCTGTAATAGTTAAAAAAAGAAATGAAATGAATCTTTTGAGGTATTGTTTAACCTCTGTCTACTTTACTTAGCCTAAATTATGCATAAAGTCAAATTTTCATTTTTCAATACTTAGGGGGAGCTTGTTAGCTCCAAATATTCATAATATTAGAAGTATTGAAAAATAGGCTAAGTATGAAAGAGTTCCACAGAAGCTCTGCGGTGTTCCACAGAAGATCTGCTGAAGCAAACAATCATTCAAGGAACACCAAGTCCCAAGAAGAATCTACAGAAGACTACTCACAAAGGACCAAAGAAGGATCTACAGAAGAATGCTCACCAAGGACCGAGCCACAGAACCTCTGTCACCCTTGACAGAGCCTCTGCGCTTCAGATTGAAGACTTGATAGATATTTATAATATCTTGCCACTGTTGCAGAAATATCTTACCACTGTTACAGAAATATCTTGCTACTGTTCCAGGGTCCGTTCATCAACTTGTACAAGGCATGGTCCGACAACAAACACGTGTCAAACTCTGATAGGAATCCTTGCAAGTTGATATTAGCGCATTTAATGCATGCAGGTTTCCAACTGTTCATGCCATCCCTTCTTTCCTGTAGCATTAGTCCTTTTGTCTAGAATAGTTCTTTTGTAGTAGTATAAAAGGAAGACTCGTGTTGAGTTCTTCCTTATCAGATACCAAGTTTAATATACCAGAAAAACACACACTCAATTAACGTCAAATCTATTGTTAGTGTTCTTCATCAAATACAGTAAACTTTGAGATATTTATTTGTTCTTCATATACTGTTTATTTGATATTTTGTGCTGTTTCTATTTAAACATATATGTTAGTTCTTCAAATACGCTTCCGCAACACATCTTATTTGAACTAATAGATAAGATAATCTTTGATAATCAAATACGGGAACCAACAATAACACACATTTTATTAAAAAACAAGCTCTAATCTAACAAATATATAACACAGTTTAGACATATTTTAATAAAACACGCTATATATAACACAATGAGCTTATGAAACTTAACTTATATATTCGAATAAATATATCAAACACATTTTATTAAAACACAAATAACACATAAATACAACAACGAGGTTTCAAAACTTACCTTACGAGCCATCACGTTCACGTTGTTTAAACGTGTGCACCACACGACTATGATGTGAGAGTGAGAGTTGTGTGTTTCTCATGGTCCCCCTCTTCAATTTATAGAATGGCCACGGATTAAATGGGGGGTGGGGGCAGGTAAGACCGAACCACAGATTAGGGTTTCCAGCCACAATCCCGTGGGCCACGGACTTTAGCTTAGGGCCACGGATTATGTTGTCAGCCACGGACTCCCACGGGCTTATGTACCGTGTAAGTCGATTTTTGTATAAAAATCCGTGGGCCACGGGTTGGGCCACGGATTTTCAGGGTATTTTTGTTAATTTGGAGAGAGATGGGGCATTTAGATAAATCTGAAGTCAACTAAGGGTATTTCAATTAATTTCCCTAATGGAAACGGCATCTTTGTTTTAAGAGCGTGCAAATATTATACTTTTTAAATAATTATATAACACTTTTACTTTTGATATAGAAAAAGAAACTCTCTGTCTGATATGCAACGATAGAATGGAAAATAAAAAATTTACTTTTAAAAATACACATTTTTTAAAACTAATTAAGAGGGTGTTTGGTTAGGAGTATTGAGGGGTAAGGAATGAAAATGATAATGAAAACTGTTGTTTGGTTGGATATAATATAATGAGACCATTACCTCAAACCCATTAATTTTCATTTCTGACCAAATTAGGGGGAATGGAAATTATATTCCCGCTCATTCATTTTTTCTCATGCGACCATTTATTTCTCGATGTTGAATGTAAGATATTTTTTATTTTCATGTTGGATGCCACATATTTGTATTAAAAATATTATATAAATCATTTTTTTAATATATATTGGTTTAACCAAACAACATCAATGAAATGCTACTTTCATTCTCGTGCATTCTCATTCTTTAAAATGAACCAAACGACCCCTAAAACAATAACGTGCACATAACAATAAATTTCCTATAGTTTTTCAAAACTGACATTTTTTAACCTTATCTCTTATTTTCTTTTCTTTTTAAACAGGAAATAAAACTCCAAAATTTGTTTTAAGAGTAAACTCTAATTTTGGTCCCTAAGGTATAGTGATTTCTTTGAAACAAGGACATGTGGTTTCATAATTAGACTTTTGGTTCTCATGGTTCTGATTTTGCTCTAGAATCAGGACCTTGCCACTAATTCCGTTAAAAATCTTCGTTAGAGTCAGGGGTACTTTCGTCATTTCACCATTTTGTCCCATTTTTGCACTTTTTTGTTTTTGTTTAAAAGGTTGAAGTGTAGGGACCTGTTATGTATTTAACTATTATATATATATATATATATCACACAAAGGGGACGATAAGGATCAAATTCCCTCATATCTTAACCCAGTCGAAGAAAAACTTTGTACCCTTTTGGGTTTCTTCGAGTCACTCGGTGTGTAAGGAACCCAACTCGGTAAAATGATTCTCCATAACCCACGAATCATCAGCTACAACATCGACACAAAGCTTTCTGGAGTAGTTGACTTTCTTGCTACAACATCGACACAAAGCTTTTTAGATTTAAGTTTTATATTTTTAGGGTTTTTTAGATTTAAAGGACAAAATCATGATTTGGTCCCTGTTGGAGAAGATTAAATGTAATTGGGGAGTTGCAGATTTGACCCGAGGATATCGGAGATGGGGACTGGGTAAAGGAGTCCAACGTGAAGAAAGGAAGAAGGGGAGAAACGGCTGGTGGTGTGATTCACCGGAGAAGGTGGATGGTGGAGGTGTTGGCCTGTTGGGGTTCACCGGAGAAGGCAAGGACTGAGTATTGTCCCTGTTCTTTGAGTTATATATATATATACACACACACAAAAGGGATTAGAACAATAAAACTCATTCCCAATTTTGCAGGTTGTATTGAGAATTGTGATATTTATCCAACAAAGCAATCAAAATTCATAATGGGTCATCCATAGATTTCAGTTCTTAGATTATTATATCTACACCTTGAAAGCACAAAATCAATTGAGAAATCCCCAAATTCGAAGACATAGTGAAGAGCAATATGAGATTTTATGTTTTTCCTAAAATTAAGGAAATATATATGTTTATATATATGAGTTGAATCAGTCAATTAGATGGTTGGTTCCTGAGGTTTTATGTTTTCCTTAAAATTAAGGAAAAACAAAAAAAGAATGCAAAAATTGGTGGTGCGTAGTGACCGGAGAAGATGACCGGTTCTTTTATGGCTAATTACATAACAGGTCCCTACACTTCAACCTGTTAAACAAAAAGTGCAAAAATGGGATAAAATAGTGAAATGACGAAAATACCCCTGACTCTAACGAAGATTTTTAACTGAGTTAGTGGCAAGATCCTGATTCTAGAGCAAAATCAGAACCATGAGGACCAAAAGTCTAATTATGAAACCACAGATCCTTATTTCAAAGAAATCACTATACCTTAGGGACCAAAACTCCAAAAGTAGAGTTTACTCTTTGTTTTAATTTGGTTTTGTGTACCGGAATTTCTAACAACCCCGATGGTTCAAAATTAACAAACCCCTTTTTCTGTTTGTTATCGACAGAGGAGCGGAAATCACGAAACGGAGCGCGCATTTAAGAGCGGGAGATCCATTTTCCCCCAAATCAACACCGCAGTCGCCATAATAATACCTGCAAATACGTCCATATTCATTCACCGATTGCATTAAAAGTCTTATCTTCTTTCATATTCAACGACTTCGACCTCCTTCCATTCGCAGGTACCGTTACTGATTATTTTTTCCATGCGAATGAATTGCTTTTCTGTTGTTGTTCGTACTATTACAATTTTATGCGCATTTTGGCGTCAAATTGGAGATGAGGTGTTAGCGATTCACTGATTTCGGTGTAAGTTCTTGTGGTTTTTATTGCTAAAACCCTGGAAACGGTATTGTTCCAGGTTTTTGTTATGTTAGGTTTTCGTTTTCGGATTTAGCGGAGAGGTATAGCAAACTGGAAATCGGTGTGTGAGAAAACTGCATGGATGTTTGATCAAATGGTTTATAGTGCGTAATTGGTTTTATTCGGATTGAAGGTTTCACTTGGAACTTATTAGATGCCTGCACATTTATGGTTGAGTTATTACCGTTATCCAATCAGGTCATTGCGGAAGGAATAAATTCTTGTCAAACCACCAAATAACCATCACAATTACCGTTTTCCCTCAAATAGTGTAATTTATAGGGGAAAAAACATACATCTACTCGACTAATTTTAGGGTGAGTCTATTTTTCTGATGTTGTGATACAATGATTTCCGTATCATGTGAGGTTAGTTCTGAACTCAAGGAGTGGTGTTCGTTGTGATCAGTTTAGTTATAGGCAAGTGCCAGAATTTCTTATTTGTTTGTGACTTGTGTAGTTGACAACTACAACAACAGCTCTACCCCAAGAGTATGGAGATGTCTGTCCAGATGCACCTTAGATCAACATTAATCATGTAGTTTGATTTTCTTTTAAATTTTGATAATGTTTTAGACGTGTTCTCCGGACCTTTTTATGAAATAAAACAAAGGGTGGGAGAGTAGAGGAAAATTAAAAAAAAAAAGAACTCGTAAAAATACATGATAACTTTCTTTCCAAAACTAAAGAAATAATAACCCTTAAGATTGATAAAAATACACATCTACCCATTTTTTCCTTTCTTTTTCTTCCTTTCTTTTTTCTTATTTTCCATTCTTTTCTTCCCAAATTCGAGAACACAGCGTTAAAGTCCTTTTTTGGGGAGAGGTAATGCTCCGCCTCCCTATGTTCTCCAATAAGCTCCATATTTGATAATTCATAATTTCATACTGTCTTGCACTTTGCAGACTCTAATTTGAAATAGATGGTTATGTCTGTTGGCTCAATGTTTGTATTGCACTATTTCTTATATATTTTTCTGTATGGCCAACTTATTCTTAGTCTTGTCAATTTTAAATCAAGAAAGAGAGAACTCTGGATATCAAACTCAAAAGGGTTCAAATCCGCCTTCTCTATTGCCTTCTCCGAATAAGTGGAATCGGGGGAGTGCTTGTAGTTCTATCTCGCCATAATCCGCTTGCGTCACCCCCCCAACCCCCCTCAAGGGGGAGTGCTTGTAGTTTTATATCTTGCCATACATAATCTGCTATCGCCTGGAAGAAGTTCAATCCACGGGTAAGAACTTCTTCCTGGCTCGGCTCGTGTTTTGTATTTGCGTATGTGATCAGTGAAACTCTCTTATAAGGTTCTTGCCTCAGGAACAAGAACTGGCTAGTAGCTCGTAAGGCTGCTAGCAAGAGAGACAAGACGGCATTGATTGAGCTATATCTCGGGAGGCACTTCGGTGTTGGGTAGCATAAAGCTACTGTTTTATAGCTCGCTTAATGGGAGTAGTGACCCCATTTAGCACGCCAAACGACCGACGTGGCTCCATACCCTCAAGGAAAAGCAATCTATAAAAGGGGGATAGAACATCTAAAACTTTTATATTTGGCTTATACCTGAGGGGAGGTGAACGGAGTGAGTGCAGGCCCTCGTTAACGACTGTATGGATTTATTGTCACGGTTGGGCTATAACGATGTTATGCAGTAACCCACTGATAGGTCATTTAAGGCCCCTAAAAACCTGTTTTAACAGGGTTTAAATGGGGTCCTATATTAACGTTGACAAAAGACAAAATGTCTTAAGTCAACTTGTTGATAGAATGTCTTTTGTTTCGTTTAAAGGTCAACCCTTATCTTGCGTCACCCCCCCAACCCCCCTAATTAGGGGATTAAGAGAGTAATAACTTGGCTAGCAAGCACATTCATTAGTGTATCAAAGTTGGATTTCTATCATCTTGATATGTGCAGATCAGACATTAATGAAAACTTCTTTTTGCATAATTTTCAGAATACCGATCGTTGTATTGTTTTTACAAGGTCGTCTTGACTTAGGGAAGTGAAGAGTGTTCACAATGTCTGCCATGGGCAAACCAACAAACGTTTTCTGGCATGAATGCACAGTTGGGAAGGCCGAAAGGCAAAAGCTGATAAACCAACAAGGATGTGTTGTATGGATAACGGGTCTCAGTGGGTCAGGTTTGCACTCAAGCATCTAAATTTCTTATTGCTGTGTTTGGATCGTGTTTGCATTTGTGCATGCTTTAGGTTGCAAGTTATCTCTTCACAGTTTTTAATGGTATTTTGTAGGTAAAAGTACGCTTGCATGTTCATTGGATAGAGAGCTTCACTCCAGGGGTAAGCTCTCCTACGTTCTTGATGGTGACAATGTTAGGCATGGACTGAATAAAAATCTTGGGTTCTCACCTGAAGATAGAACTGAGAATATCCGTCGTGTTGGTAAGTATCTTTCTTTTTGATGAATCAAATTCTTTTCCCCAATTTAAGAGTTGTGTCTCCCCTTTAAACTTAAACAAGAGTGACACTATTAGTTGCATGGCGTAGGATCGTGTGAGAAGTTGAGGTTAAAATGAGAAGTGGATCTGAACCGTTGATCATCTTTAATCAAATGTCCTCCCATGAGTTGCGGCTTAGAAGGGAATTGATCCGGTGCATCTCATCCTAATGTGCATCCATTTCTCATCAAATGGTTGATAACCACTTTTCACGCTTCTCACGTTAACCTCAACTTCTCACCGGAACCCAACCCTTAGTTGCATATAGGTCAATTTGAATCAACGAGCTTCATTTTCATGTTTTGATCTTGTACATTTATAAAAGAGTTCAGAGAATACGATGTGCATTTCAGAGATACCCAGAGTATCTTTTGTTAATTCCTTATAAGAGTTCAGATGTTCCAGTTATTAAGGTCATTGTCTGTTTTTTAGACTCTTGTTGGTCTGACTAGGAGTTGATTTATGATCATATTAGGAGAAGTAGCAACGCTGTTTGCAGATGCTGGCTTAATCTGCATAGCCAGCCTGATATCTCCTTATAGAAAGGACCGTGATGCATGCCGTGCAATGCTGACAGATGCAAATTTTATAGAGGCAATGCTTCTTTCTGTGCGTTTTATTCTGTGAACGAGTGTGTGTGCTTTTCGTAAAGGAAGCTATACCTATTGATAACTTGCAGGTTTTCATGAATATGCCTCTTGAAGTATGTGAAGGAAGAGATCCAAAAGGTCTTTACAAACTTGCACGAGCTGGAAAGATTAAAGGTAGGAATTTTACCTGAATCATCGATCTTTGAAACCTAATATCAGTTGCTCCTCTAATAACACGAAGGCCAAACACATATAGCTTCTATTTGTTTTGGTCTTTAGACATTTTCATGGTATGGGTCAAAACGAAAATTTTGATCGCGGGTCCTCCTTACTTATCATGTGTACCAACTGTACCAATTTAATTGGTACCACTTACAGTACGTTGGTAGTACCGTACGACGTAAGCAAGTATTGGAAGTCGCGTACCACGGTAGTACCATGGTACCGACTTATTTAAATATTTGTGAGTAGGATTATAGTTGTTTGTTTGCAATTAGATTTAGAAGGCAAGTAGATTTGGTAATTGCAATCTAGCTCATTTCATATAATAATCTCAAGGCACTGCAGGGTTTACTGGGATTGACGATCCTTACGAACCACCTTTGAACTGCGAGGTACGTAAATTTTGCCATTTGATTTGCATTTTTTTCTTGTGTTTTTGTGAAAGAGCCCCAATCCATGCATGCTTTTTTGCAGATCAATATCGAACATAAGGATGGAGTATGTCCAACACCATCCGAAATGGCTGGGCAAGTAGTTTCTTACTTGGATGAAAATGGTTTTCTTCATGCTTGAGATTGAAAATGATTTGAACTAGTGATTTCTCATTGGTTTCTTACTTGGATGAATGGTATGAACTCAAGTTCATTCTCTAACTGTTGTAGGAATGGAAAATTTTAGCATAGTACAAAAAAAACAGTCTTGTTGATTGAATATTCGATTTTTGTCTTTTCGAGGGAGGTGGGCGAAGCTGCTACACGACTCGAACCAAACCAAATCACGACTTGAACTGAATCAAGTTGAAAAAGATGTTACCTGTGGTCCGGTTTTGGTTTGGGAAACTTCACTACAATTTTGTGGTCTTGTTTTGGTCCGGGAAACTTGACAACCGTCTTGTGGTTTGGTTTGAGACTACGAAAGACAGGTTATCTGATTGTTTATAATAATATACTGTTTCAAAAATATAGACATGAAATCATTTTGAAATGCTAATTCAAAATTGAGGATTGTTGCCATCCAACAAGTTGACCCATTTAAATGGGTCGATAAGTCATTTTTCACTTAAAGCTTGACTTGTTAAGTTGAATAGGTTTTATTTTGGGTTCAGGATCAACTAGAGCTCGAGGATTATTAAGCTTAAGCTCGATTAACTCGTCAAAATCTTGAATCGTTTACACCCTATAGGCACCCATTCTTTGCGATCTTGCTAATCACCCTCGTCCAATATTGCATAACTAGTTTTATAAAAATTCAAACTTATAGTTTAACATAATTCCATGCAATCATTATAGTAATAATAATGATCATAATTTTAATAATAATTATTAGATCATCTAATTTTAGCAAACATATCTTAGGAGCATCTCCAACAGCTTCTCTATTTTGGAGAAAATGAAGAATTTTGAGCTATAATTTTTGCTTCAACAACTTTCCCAAAACTATCTCAAAAATAGGAGTTTTTTCTCCAAATTTGAAGACAACCCCAAAAACTATTACACCAATAATTTTTTTTGAAAATAATTATTTAAAAAGAGATAATATATTTAATAGATGAATGAAATATTTTAGTATTATAATCAATGTTTGTTTCTCCAAAATAGAGAATCTGTTGGAGATGAATGTAATTCTTTTTTGAATATTTTGACTTTTAGTTCTTCATTTTGAAGAAATTTTAGGGAAGCTATTGAAGATTATTTACAACTAGTTAATACACGGTATATGATTTTATATACAAATAGTAAATTGGTACACAATATCGAAAAAAGAAATTGACATAAAAAATCCTTAACCAAAAAATTTAGAAGCAAAGATATGCCGGTAATTAAATGCGTTTAATTGACAAGTGACAAAAATATTTGTAATATATATTAAAAACATTCAAAGTAACATGATTTATTCGGTATATATATTGATTGAATCAGTTGCATATTATAAGGGTGTGTCAGTTAGCAAATAACAAAATACAAGTCTTAAGCATCTTTAGTTGTTTATAATAATAATATTTAATATATATATATATATATATATATATATTTATTCTATGAACAAAAAAGCCGGCATCGAATAAAAACAAATATAAAATATAGGAGAAAAGGACAAATAATCCAATTAGGGATCTTTGGAAAGTGGAAACAAACAGAATTCCATGTATAAAAAGACTCCAACTCTTATGTGCATTTCTTCATCAAACTACAAAAATGTTGGGAACGTTATCGGAGGAGACCAAAGTGAAGGTGCCGGCGAGCAAAGCTTGGGCACTCTACGGCACCCTCGAGCTCGGGAAGGTCGTGACCGGGAAAATCGTGGAGGCAGTTGATGTCGTCGAAGGTGATGGTGGTGTCGGTACCATTCTCAAGCTTACTTTAAAACCAGGTACGTATCAAAATACCCATCACTTTAAACAATCAATAAGTATTGTGATTATGGTAATTATATGTGCAGGGTTAGGGTTTCCTTGTTATAGTGAAAAGTTTACCAAGGTCGATAACGAGAATAAGATCAAAGAAACAGAAGTGGTGGAAGGGGGATATCTTGATATCGGATTTACGCTTTATAGGATCAGATTCGAGATCATAGAGAATCCAAATGATGACACATCATGTCTTGTGAAATCAACGATTGAGTACCAAGTTAAAGAAGAAGCTGCTGCCAATGCTTCTCTTGTCACCAATGAGCCTCTCATCGGCATCATGAGCATTGCAAACGAGCATCTTCTCCAATCAGCTGCTTGATATCAAGAATATATTGTTTCTTCTTGTGTACGTTTAATGACTACAAATAATAAATACAAGTTACTTTCTTTTGGTAATAATCCATGCACTTTTATGGATGATTTGAACCAAAAGAATGAGATACTATAATGTAATGTTGTGCGAGGTTGGAATTACGAAAATACATACAGTTAGTCATTGTCAAACTTGATCCATACAATACAATATGAGCCCGACGGGCCAACCAACTTTAACTAGGAACAATCAGATATTCAAATTTTGGTCTTGCTTTTCTTTCTCATTAATTTTTCAAAGGTGCTAATTTTTCATTAAAGTGCTATAATTACTTCTAAAAGTCCTTGCAAACCCATCTGAGTTGAAATAGACAGCCTTATTTGAGACCCATTCCAACAACCAAATTGCAACTCCAAAAGATTAATAGTAGAGTTTGTCATGTAAGACTGGGCATAGCAAAAAAAACCAGTTACAGTCATGAAAATATTTTAAAACACCAAAAAGGAACTCACATTAGGGGGCGTTTCTAAAATCTTACCCGGTAAGCGCTTACTGATACATTTTAACATTATCATTTACTTACCGGACAAGATTTTAGCACTAAAACAGCATTGTATGCAACAAGTTACCTGGAAAGCGCTAACCGTGGTAATAGTCGTCGTCCTCATTTACCGGGTAAAACTCTTGGTCATCGTCTCGCTCTTGCCAGAAAAGATTCTTGGTCCTTACCATATTCATCTAGTAAGGTAACGTAACTTGGTAAGTGTTTACCCGGGTAAGCCTTTGGTAAACGAAAATTCGAGATGTTACAATACTCCCCAACTTGAAAATGATTTTGTCCCCGAAATCAAATCTAGCTAAACAAATGAGGATATCTAACTTTCATATCTTCCTCTGACTCTAAGGTCACATTAGCACCTCGATGATGCTTCCATTGAACTTTTAACATTACCATCTCTTTACCACTTCGTAACCTCTTAACCGACCTTTCCAAAATTGCCTCCGGTTCTTCTACACATCGACTCCCTTCATCCACCCTTACATCAATAAGTGGAATCACATCTTGTTCTTCGGCTAAGCATTTCCGAAGATAACACACATGAAAAGTATTGTGGATTCCTTCCAACTCAGGTGGAAGATCCAATTGATACGCTTGAAGACCAACTCTTTTGGTAATAGTGAATGGTCCTAGAAAACAAGGACTCAACTTCCCACGCTTTCCAAATCATATCACACCTTTCCATGGGGATACTTTAAGCATGACACGCTCCCCAACTTGAAATTCTTTTGGTCTTCTTTTCAGATCAGCATAACTTTTTCTGTCTATCTTGAGCCGCTTTCATATGCTGCCGAATTTCCTTCACTTTGTCAGCGGTTTGTTGCACAAGTTCTGGACCAGCAAACTGTTTCTCTCCGACTTCTAACCAACACACCGGAGTTCTGCACTTCCTACCATATAATGCCTCGAAAGGTGCTCTTCCAATACTGGAATGGTAACTGTTATTGTAAGCAAATTCTACTAATGGCAAATGAGAATCCCAGTTACCTCCAAAATCCAGTACACAAGACCTGAGCATGTCTTCCAAAGTTTGAATGGTTCTTTCACTTTGGCCGTCAGTTTGCGGATGATAAGCAGTACTCAAATTAACTTTTGTACCCAATTCCTCTTGTAGTGATTGCCAAAATCTTGAGGTAAACCGACTATCACGATCCGACACTATAGACACCGGTATACCATGTCTTGACACCACTTCATCGATATATAGCTTCGCCAATTTATCTATTGGTGATGCTTCTTTCATAGCTAAGAAATGAGCACTTTTAGTCAAACGATCGACGATTACCCAAATAGTATCGTTACCTCTTTGAGTCTTTGGCAACTTTGTCACAAAATCCATGGTAATATTATCCCATTTCCACTCCGGAATTTCCAATGATTGAAAACTTCCGTATGGTCTTTGGTGTTCTGCTTTCACTAACGAACAGGTTCCGCATTTCTCTACTATTCGTGCCACATCCACTTTCATAGCCGGCCACCAATAATGCAACTTCTAATCTCTATACATCTTGGTACTCCCCGGATGTATAGAATACTTAGATCTATGCGCATCTTCGAGAATCAACTTTCGATTTCCACCTATCTTTGGTACCCAAACACGGCCCTGGAACAATTTAATCCCTCGGCTATCTTCAGTCAGCTGAAGATGTTGCTTGCTCATCACTTCTTCTTTCAAGTTGCTTTCTAACAAAGCCTCCACTTAAGCAGCTTTTATTCTTTCAATCAGACTTGACATTACATCAATTCTGGCGTTTGTCGTTTTCAAGCACCCATTATACTCTTTTCTACTCAAGGCATCGGCTACAACATTTGCTTTACCTGGGTGGTAATGCAATTCACAATCGTAGTCCTTCAACAATTCAAGTCATCGCCTTTGCCTCATATTCAACTCCTTCTGATCAAAAACATGCTGTAAACGTTTATGATCAGTGAAGAGTGTACACTTCGTTCCATAGAGATAATGACGCCACAGCTTTAAAGCAAACACAACGGCTGCTAATTCTAAATCGTGGGTAGGATAGTTCTTTTCGTGTTCTTTCAACTGTCTTGACGCATAGGCAATCACCTTACCTCGTTGCATCAACACACATCCCAAACCCATTTTCGATGCGTCACTATAGACTACCAAATCTTCAGTTCCTTCTGCCAGTGCAAGAATAGGAGCTTCGCACAACTTCTGTCGTAAGGTTCTGAAAGCTAATTCCTGCTTTTCGGTCCAAACAAACTTCATATTCTTACGAGTCAACATCGTCAGAGTAGAAGCAATCTTTGAGAAGTCTTTAATAAACCTTCTATAATAACCTGTGAGACCCAAGAAACTTCTTATTTCAGACGCGCTTTTCGGAGTCTCCCAATTCATCATTGCTTCTATTTTTGCTGGATCTACTTTCACCCCTTCCGATGAAATCACATGACCGAGAAATTGTACTTCTTTCAACCAAAATTCACATTTAGAGAATTTTGCATACAATTTCTCTTTGTGTAACACTTCTAACACTTCACGAAGATGGCGTTCATGATCCTCCTCATTCTTCGAGTAAACAAGTATGTCATCAATGAAAACGATAACAAACTTGTCTAGAAACGGTCGACACACTCTATTCATCAGATCCATGAATATAGCTGGAGCATTAGTCAACCCAAATGGCATCACGAGAAATTCATAATGCCCGTACCTCGTTCTAAACGCTGTCTTTGGAACGTCTTCTTCTCTTACCCGCACTTGGTGATACCCTGACCTTAGATCAATTTTGGAAAAGCATCCTGCACCGTGGAGTTGATCAAACAGATCATCAATCCTTGGAAGCGGATACTTATTCTTTATCGTCACCTTATTCAGCTCCCGATAATCTATGCTGTAATATCCTGTATTTTTGTAAGAAATTCAATAAACAAATGTTGGCTCAAGTTTAAAACCTTATGGAACTAGAGGGACTAAATATGTCATTAAGCAAAAGTTTAACATATTTGGGATAACTTATTGCGATTGTGAATGGAAGCGTATGGATATGTATATATAATATATATATTATGCTAAAAAGAAAATAAAAATAAAGAAAGACAAAATAATAAATATGTATATGTCAAGCAAGCAATGTCCAGCGTGGGTTTAGATAAAAAAAGGAAGGGAGATTAGTTTTAGTTGTTTTGTTAATTGGTCAAAGTCGAGGGGCTATTTTTGCATAACCCATTTAAAGATTTCAATTAGAATTGGGTTAGTTTTGATCAGGCCTTTGATAGGCCCTTTTTCTTTTCTTCTTAATTAAACCCTAAACCCAACTCTTGGTGATCGCTAGAGGAAACTGATTGGGAGGGATCGTTCTAGAGGATACGAGAGAAATCGGTGGCAAAGGCAAGTAAGGGTTCGCCAAATCAACGTCGTTTGGAGGTAACTCTCTCTTTCAGTCTCAGAGTTATGTGTTAGTTAATTGGAATGTGGGTTGGAACTGATTTTGAAGTTGTTCGGTGGCTCGAAAGTCACCGATTCGGTCGAAAACGATCACAGCAGCGGGGGGATGATTAAAATCATCTTTAGAACCCCACAATTCTGCTCGTTACCCTCTCATTATAGTCTAAAATTTATGCCTAACATTAATACGAATAGTTTTCGTTATTCTATTGCCAAGAGAGGTGTAAATTGCCGGAAAAACGGACGGAAACAACTTTATTTTAGTAAAGTTTTGCTGCTGCGTTTTAGACGCTTATAATTCGATTCTAGTCATATTTTTCTGCTGTGTTTTGGACGATTAATAGTCGATTTAAGCCGTAGAATTCTGCTGCGTTTTGGCATAATATAAACGTAATTGCTGCTGCGTTTTGGCAAATTATAGACATAAATTGCTGCTGCGTTTTGGCGAATTATAGGCAATTTTAGACCTAGTTTGGTGTTGTTATGGCAATCAAGTGGGAATTATATTAAGTCGTTTTTGGATAATTATAGGTCGGGATTAAAGGAGTAATTGATCGGTGAATTGACAAGTTTGGTGAAAATTAAGGTACGGATTCTTAAACCTTTTCGTTCGTTCGATTCGTTTAAGTAAGTTTACGAAACCCAAGCTTTTGTTTAATTCTAAATACGTGCTTCATGATTATTTGATTTGTCCGTTACCGTATCGTTCTTTTGCTCGTAATTCTTCAAGGTCACATATTTTTATAAAATTGTCCTACATACGTATTTGTGATGTCAATACTAATAAGATGTTTTACGTGGTTCTTAACTTCTTTTTAGTTCGTGTTCGTTGGTCCGATGTATATATATATATACATACATTCATATATATATATATATATATATACACACCCATAAGCTTGGTTCGTTTGTGTTAGCTTTATTCGTACCAAATTATATGAAATTCCTTGACATCTTCGAGTCGTATTATTTGTTGGATTCTCAACTTTTTGGGATTTAATTCGATTGTTCCAAATGTATTAGTCGATGGCGTCGTTATTTTAAATGTGACTTATTTTTGTTTTGCTATCGATCATTGTATAAGAATTAGTTTGATTTGATTTCGACCTCTCAGCCCTTTTAGACCATTTTTGAATAAGTGTGAATAACCTTTTATTTGACTCCGACAACTTTTGTGAAAAATCATTATTTGTTATACGTCACATGTGTGGTGACAACTATTTCGGTTAAGTCGAGCTACTAACCACCTATGGGGGTACCATAGGCATGTCATTGTGGCACCGATGACGTGACACTAACCGTGGCGGTGTGATTAGACCACGGCGTCTCCTCTTTTGTGCTCTTGTGAGGAGCGATATATGATGTGATTATTTGATTTAGGAGGCGTATGGGTCGACCCTAGTTTATGTGATATGTTTGTAGGGTGGATGTCGGTGTAGTGCCCAACGCCGCATCTCACAATTAGTACGTGTGGATTTGCTACCCAACGTACGGGCCTTTGTGGCCAGATGTCTGACACTTGTCACGTCGGTGGATATGCAAGAGTATGCGATTATTTGTTCGAGCTCGGTATACAACAATATGATATGATTTTGAGTTAAGTTTCTAAAATTCGTTTGATATTTAGCTGACAATATTTGTTGTGATTTGACAGTTTTGATCTTCGAAAAGATTTACTGATTTTGATATTATCAGTTATTTAGATTTTTGTCGCACTATATGTTATTCATGGAAGGTAATAACCATTGTTTTTACCAAATTTTCGAAACCATGGTGTCTAATATTTCGAGATCAGGTCCTACATTTTAGTATTGTTTCCGTTGTTACGATTATGCATATCCGCGCACTGGGCTTTTGGCTCAGCCGTGTTTTTCTTTCTTCCTCACGGCAGGTAATCAAGGGGGTTGCTAAGGTGTCGTGAGAAGAGTGGATAAGGTTCCGATTGGAAGAAGGTTTCGAGAGAAGAACTACAATTTTAGGCATTATTAAATTTATTTCATTCGTTTATTAGACTAGCTCTTTCGGTAACTATTTATGTTTGGTTTTGCTTATTTGTTGGGATCTACTTGAATCTTTGGTTTGGAGTTTATTTCTTATTTGGAGACTTCATATTTTTTTAAGACATTTGATATCTGTTACTATGTTTAGAAGTAACCTCTCGTTCCTTAGAATGGGGGTGTTACATATGCACATTCTCATAGTGCCATCTTTCTTCTTAACAAATAATACCGGAGCTCCCCAAGGTGAAGAACTCGGTCTAACAAAACCCTTGTCTAACAGCTCTTGCAATTGAGACATCATTTCTGTCATCTCAGCTGGCGCTAGGCGGTAAGGTGCACGAGCTATCGGTGCTGCTCCAGGAATAAGATCGATGCGAAACTCTACTTGTCTTTCCGCTGGTAGACCTGGAAGATCATCCGGGAATACATCCGAAAATTCACGCACCACTTTGATATCTTGCACTTGTTTCTTTTCTAACTTCGTATCTATAACATAAGCTAGATAGGACCAACATCCCTTCGATAAACATTTACGCGCCTTTGCCACTGAAATCAACGGAATATCTTCTTTCTGCTTTTCTCCAAATATGAATACGTCATCTATATCGGTCATCGGAATTCGGATCAGCTTCTTTGCACACATTATTTCTGCCTGGTTATTGCTCAACAGTCCATCCCCACAATAACATCAAATCCCCCAATTTCCATTAACAATAAGTCAATCGGAAATTCTGTTCCCTCTATCAAAATTTTACAATCGACCAAACCTTCACTAACCAAAGATCGAACCCCATTAGATATCTCAACTACTAAGGCATATCCTAACGTAGTGACAGGCATAGCTAGCTTACGGTAGAACAACTTGGATACAAAAGAATAGTTTGCGCCACTATCAAATAACACATGTGTAGGAATAGAGTTTATAAGGAATGTACCCGAGACAACATCTTTCGATCCTTTCGCTTCTTCAGCAGTCATTTGGAAAGCACGTCCAGTTGGTTTAGGGATAACCAACTTCCTTCCCTGATCTCCCTCCTTCTTTAGCTTCGGACAATCTTTCCGAAAGTGGCCCGGTTGCTTACATTCAAAACACACTGATCCCGGCATTGGGCAGTTCACCGCTATATGCCCCGCCTTCCCGCACTTGTAACATTCATTTCCACCCACTCGACACAAGCCAAAATGTTTGCTTCTACATTTAGAACACCAGCTTTGTTCCCTACGAGAGTCATAACGGATATTCTTGCCAAACAATCTGGTTTTCTGAGAAGATTCTGAACGACCTTCCCACTTTCTCTTTTCTCCCACATGCGCTTTCTCTTCTTTGTCTTTGGCGTACATCTCTTCTATCACTTTCGCTTCCTTAATCATCTCCCTTAAAGTAGTAGCTTTTGAACTTCGGACCCTGGTCATCATATCCGCCGGTAAACCCTTCAGATAAGCTTTAATTTTTTCTTTCTCAGCTGGAGCCACATGCCCCACTAGGTTCAGCTTCTCCATAAAGAATTCGGTATACTTTCTCACTGTCATGTTGCCTTTCTTTAGATTCCTGAACTCTTCTTCGATTCTATCCATTTCTGTTTCGTTACAATACTCTTCCAAAACCTTTGCTTTGAACTGTTCCCAAGTCACGGCATTCAGAACTGCCTCCGTCACAGAAGATGACAGTACGTTCCACCAGGATAGCGCGTTACCGCGTAACATTTGTGACCCAAATCTAACTTTAGACTTTTCATCATAACACTCACAAGCCCGAAAGGCTTGTTCTATTTCTCTTATCCAGTTCATACAAGCCACTGGACTATCATCTCCTTTGAATTCCGGCGGTTTACAGCTCAGAAAAGTTTTGTAAGAGCAGTTTCTTTCAACCCTTCTTTCCGTCTCCGACCCTGGGTTACCAGTTGGATTTATCACACTAGTATCAACTACTGTTCGTCTTGGTTCCGTACTTCGATCATTGAACATTTTCATAAACATTTCTGCTTGTCTTCCCATATTGATGTTCATCATTTCAGCTTGCCTTTCCATTGAGGCATTCATCAATCTGGTTACATTATCCATTATGCGGCCTTCCATACTTGAATCCGATGGTGTTTGATCGGCAGTACTGGCACCCCCTTGATGTACCCGATTTCGCATTCCTCCTAAAGAAAGAAAATCTGGTGGCGTCTCCTGAATTCCGCTTACTCCAGTTTGCCTTTCTCCCGTATCGTCTAACCAATTCCTATTCATAGAAGAAATTGGAGACCTCGGAGGTGTATTCACTATTGATCTAAAGGAGCACAACAGAATACTCATCAGTAATGGTTTATACAACTAGACATACAATACGTACTTTACCGCTAATCAGTCACTGTAACAATTTAGAAACAAGTATGCTTGTGTAACAATATATTCATAATAACAGTAGCTAATTGAAATTGCGAACATATCATACATGAGAATTCTCATTACCATTGTTACAGTACTAACTTCGCGTATTTCTGTCGACTCTAAGACTACCCAGTCTTAGTACTTCTACCCATAACTCACGGATCATAACTTAATTCATCACAGCTTAAGTCTAGGTATCTCAAAATCATACCTAGTTCGCTTAAACTACTGCTCTGATACCATATTGTAACACCCTAAAAACAGGGCCAATTTAAACCTTAAAAATTGCTACAATTTATGATCGTAAAACTTCAAACTTCTATAACCTGAGGATCAAATGTAAAGGTTTTATATACAGTACATCTAATTCAAATAACCTATTAATCTAATCATACATCATAATCAGATTAATTAAGTTATCTAATCCTTTGTCCCAAAAGCATCAAAAGAACAGTTAGATCCTCCGTTATCTCTTTGTTTAAGTCCTTCCAAAAGACCCTCATCACACTTTCCCGCTTACTTCCCGGAGCTTGTACCTGGTAAGAAAATTCAACTTGAAACATTAGGCTTTCGCCTAGTGAGAATATTCAAATCAAATTAAAGTTAAACAATTAAAATCTCAACAGATAAAACAAACCTGTTCTCGTCCATCTTACCGTACAACAACTCCTTTCAATACTGGGAATCTACCCCATTCCCATACTATTCGTCTAGCCATAATATCACTATCAAGAGTTTACTATAAATCATCCCAGATTCAAAGTCATTACTCTTATCTAAGAAATTACAAGTCAAAACCTGCCTATTTCTTAGTCCGGAAGTAGAGATTACAAATTACTTTATGCCTATCTCTAATCTTCCTTTCACAACGGGAAATCTCCGATCTTCCCTATAAAATGGAAATCTCCGATCTTCCATTCGAAATGGGAATTACAAATCAAAATCTGCCTATTCCACATTTCACGTCCTCACCATCTCATAATCACTGACCCCAATGGGATTAATATATCGCGATACACAACCGGGGCCCTCACGATGATTCAAGATACGCTCATTCACTAGAAATTACATCCCTTGGTCAAATGGCAAGTATTTCGGTTCCCATTAGACCGTACCCAGGTGCCCTACTATGACCGGATGCCTATTTCTAGCAATCGCCACACAATACATAAGTATTATTACCCTTACTATTATATGTGCATAACATACAATATATTCTGTTGGTGCAAGTGTACCCAGCTTTAAATATTGTGATATATTTTTGGTACACATAAAATCACATCTCCATATTTATTTTGATGATTACAAAACACACCGCATTATTTGTTATCTAATATTTTATCTGAGTGTGCAGATATTTAAATGATCTCGATAAATTTTTTATCTGAAGAATCCAAGTCTGAAGAGTTTCGTCATTTTATTTTAAAATGATAAACACCCTAAAATATTTTATCACTTGGATATTTCGTATCTATATAAATATATTTGAATCAAATATATATATAATATATATTTTTTTTTATTAAATATATATATAAATCGCATGATATATATATATATGTTATTTTATTAAAATCAAATCTCTGCTACTGTTCATCATTAAATGCAAAGAGTGTTCAGCCGAAAGAAGTCTTCCAGCGCAACTGCCCTTTTGTACGACTGTCAGGCGGTATACCGCCAAGGTCCACGCGGTATACCGCGATACTGTTCACCCATCAGTTCTTCTGCATATGAAGCTTCTCTTGTCAGGAACCTTTTCAGGCGGTATACCGCCGTGTGCAACGCGGTATACCGCGGGTACCATATACCGTTTGTTTTTGCAGGGTTGACCTTCTCCTCTGCAGTGTACTTTTTTCTGACGCAGGTATACCGCGATGGATTGCCGGTATACCGCGAAAGCCTCAGGACTGTTGCTCATCCAGTATAAATATCATGCAACCACCAGCCTTCAATGCTACACCAACTTCAGCAATAAATTCTCCCTCAGCATTTGATTATTATTCTGCTGCCTTCTTACTCACACTAAATCACTTAAACTGATAAAATTAATTTTTGAGTAAGAAATCTTGAGTTGATAGCAGATTAAAATCTCTCGATTAGTTGAATCAGCAACACAACTCAAGTGATCAAACTCTCTAAAAATATCCAAGTGATAAACCTTATTCAAGAGTGATTATTCATATTAAAATTATACCCTCTTGTAAGTGTTTGAATAAGAGTGAGTGATCCACATTAATCTCTCAAAGTAGAGTGATTCGCGTTTGTTGTATTAAGGTTTGTGTTTCTACCGTAAAGAACACGTTTCGTATTGGATCTCCGAGAAGTGTTATTTTCTCGAGGTGGACTAGCCAACTTTGTGTTTGGTGAACCACTTTAAAAATTCCGTTGTCAAGTATTCTCTTTCCCTTATCTATTTACATTTCCGCTGTGCATTTAAATTATATCTGTTTATATAATTGTTGTATACTTATTTATTTATACTCTGCTTTATTTATTCTGTATTTATTTGTAAAAAGATTTTTTTGAAAGTAAAAGATTTAAAATACAACCTCTCCCCCCCCCCCTTAGGTTGTCCAACATTTGGTATCAGAGCAGGTCTTTCAAAAAAATTTCTGCATAAATTTCTTCTATTCCTTTAAATGGCTCAACAAACTAATATTGTGTTTTCAAAACCTCCCTTGATAGATACTGAAAAGTTTGGCATTTGGGCCGAGCTATTTGAATGTCACGTGCGTGGCAAAAATCAAAAGATTTGGAATATTATAGAAAAAGGGAATTTTAAACCCACCATTGTGAAAGATGATGTTTATATTGATAAACCTATAGATGAATGGACTACTTCTGATGAAACTCATTTTTGTTTAAACTTTGAAGCTAAGAATATATTATATGCTGCTTTAACAACTGATGAAATCGAAAGAGTATATACATATAAAACTGCAAATCAAATATGGGAAAGTTTAAATAATACTCATCGTGGAAACACGGAAGTTAAATCTAGTAAAGTAAATATTTTAGTTCACGATTATGAACTGTTCAAAATGAAACAAGATGAGTCAATTGACTCAATGTTTAAAAGATTTAACCTTATTGTGACTACTTTGAAAGGTTTGGATCGCACTTATCCTAACGAGGACTATATAAGGAAAATCCTACGAGCCCTTCCTTCGGAGTGGATGCAAAAGATAACATCTTTAGAAGACTCCCGTGACCTTTCAATAATGAAGATAGATGACTTGATCGGTAATCTTAAAGTGCATGAAATTGCACTTAAAAGAAACAAAGATCGGGAGCAAGTTAAAAAGAAGTCAATCGCTCTTAATGCCTCAACTCCGAATGTCAAGAAGAAGAAGGAGGAAGCTAGCACCTCAAAAGATCCATCCGAAACTCTCAATGAAGTTGCCATGTTGGTAAGAAACTTTTCCAAGTTTTTTAATAATAATAAATTTTCTAACAATGGCAGATTTCAAAGAAACGGTAACTACCGTCGTGGTGGTGAAAATCGAAGTCGTAAGTTCCATAAACGAGACGAAAAAGTTAAGAAAAATGGCGACTCGAGTGAAGACGATAAAGCTAAGCCAAAGAGAGGCTTTTGCTACTCATGTGGTGACAAAGACCACTACGCCAATGAATGTCCGAAAAAGAACAAGTTCCAAAAGAAGAAGGAGAAAGCCTTCATCGGAGGCGCGTGGAGCGAGAGTGAAGAAGAAGATGACTATCAAGCCATTTGTCTTATGGCCGAAAGCGACGACGAGGTAAAATCTTCTTACTCGGATTACGATAGTGATTATGAAAGTGATAATGAAAATAATCTTGAAGAATTATATGAATCTTTTCATAAAATGGCCGCTCTTGCAAATCGTTACCAAGATGAGAATGCTATGTTAAAAGAATCTGTAAATGCATGTAAAAAGGAAATAAATAATGTTAAACAAAAATCTGAAAATGATATGGATATAATTGCTAAATTAGAAACTAAATTAGGAGAAAAAGATTTTTGTAAATCTTGTGATACTTTAAATAAAGAAATTGCATGCTTAAATAAAAAATCACATGAAAATATTATTTGTACAAAATGTGATATTCTTGAGAATGAGATTGCATGTTTAAAAGCAAAATGTGATGCGTATGAAAAGGATGATTTATTAGCAAAAGCTTTTCAAAGTAGTAATGAGAAAGTCCTTAACATGCTAAATATGCCTAACCGTATAAAATGTAGAAAAGGCACTGGTTCCAATACTTGTGTTGATAAATGTTCATGTAAACCCATCAAAAGATTTTATGAATCACCTAAAGTAAATACAAGAAATCAATATGTGCAAAAACCTCCGTATGTGCGTAAAATAAATAATGTAAATTATAATACGAGAAAACCGTATGCTCGCATGTACCATGATAAATATTCTAAACCTAATAATAATGCGAATGTAAATGCTTGTTTTTATGTGTATGATAAATATAATCGCAAAATTAAAATGGTAAATAAATGGATTCCAAAAGGAATGTTTAGTAATGATAATCCCGGTGGTATGCGTTTATGGTTTTAAATGTGTTATATATTATATATATAGTTTTAAAATTTATATATGATTTGTTGTATATATTATATATATAAGTAATATATATTACTATGTACTGTTTGTTTATATATATATATACGTATTACATATATATATATATATGGTGTTTGTTTAATATGTTATATATATATATTTGTGTTTGATGTATTATATATTAAAGTTGTTTAATATATTGTATATATTTTGTCTTACTTGATATGTATTATATATATATATTAATATTGTGTAATGTATTATATATATATATTATGTTTGACTTTATATATATGCATGTTGGTTGACATTGAAACTAATTGTCAAGGACCCACGAGAAATGGGGACCATAAAAGTTACATCTTCATTATTGTAGATTGACCTTGATATGGACTGGATACTCGATAGTGGTTGCACACGTCACATGACCGGAAACAATAATCTCTTTTCATCATATAAGTCATGTGATGGTGGACAGGTAATTTTTGGAGGAAACTCCAAAGGAAATATAATTGGGAGAGGTACAGTCTCTTGCAATAATGTTAAATTTCTTGATGTGAATCATGTTGATAATTTACATTTTAATTTGTTAAGTGTTCGCCAATTGTGTAAAAATGGTATAACTGTTGTCTTCGAAGAAGATTCTTGTAAAATCATAAAAAATGGCAAAGTTCTTTTAAATGGTTTTGTAAAAGGAAATTTATATATTTGTAAAACTGTTGTATCTGAAAATGTATGCTTATCTTCTATTAATGATGTTTCTACTTTATGGCATAGGCGTTTAGGTCACGCTAATCTAAGATTAATGCAAAACTTAAAAAATAAGGAGCTTGTGAGTGACCTGCCAAAATTAAAGTATGATAATCATTTTTGTGATGCTTGTCGTGTCGGCAAACAACATCACGTTTCTCATAAATCAAAAAATGTTATTTCTACTCAAAGAGTTTTAGAACTTTTACATATGGATCTTTTTGGCCCGATGGCTATTCAAAGTTTTGGAGGAAATTTTTATACTTTGGTTATTGTGGATGATTATTCCCGTTATACTTGGACTTTATTTTTGAGACATAAAAATGAGGCTTTTGAAAAGTTTAAAATTTTGGGAAAACGAATTCAAAACCAACAAGGTTGTACGATTGTTTCCATACGTACGGACCATGGACGAGAATTCGATAATGATGTACAATTTGGTGCCTTTTGTGATAAACATGGTATAACTCATAACTTTTCGGCTCCTCGAACTCCTCAGTCAAACGGGGTTGTTGAAAGGAAAAATCGAACGTTGCAAGAAATGAGTAGAACTATGCTAAACGAACATCAAGTTCCCCAAAAGTTTTGGTGTGATGCCGTTGCTACCGCGACCTATGTGCTTAACCGTGTCCTAATTAGAGGTATCCTAAATAAGACACCCTATGAACTTTACCGAGGTAGAAAACCTTCCCTAGCTCACCTAAAAGTTTTTGGTTGTAAATGTTTCATTTTAAACACCAAATCCTACCTAACCAAATTTGACCCCAAAGCCTATGAGGGAGTGTTCCTAGGTTATTCTTGGAATAGCAAAGCCTATAGAATCCTAAATAAGGAAACCATGGTAGTGGAAGAATCCTTAAATGTTAGCTTTGACGAGAGTCCTCCCAAACCGAGTGCACCCTTAGCAAATGACAATGTTTGTGAAGGAGATGTCTTAGCCCAACAACTTAGTACCGTGGATTTAAGTACCCAACCTTCCACAAATAATATTGAATCTAGTGATGCCCCTCCGTGCTTTATTCCACAAGGTATAGATGATCCTAACCTTAGAACCGCTCGAGGCCATCCCGTAGATCAAATTATAGGTGACCTAAACCAAAGGACAACTAGATCACAAATCCATACCCATTGTGCTTTCCATGCCTTTATCTCAACCATAGAACCTAAAACCATAGATGAAGCTTTAGGTGATGAGGATTGGATATTGGCCATGCAAGAAGAGTTAAACCAATTTACTAGGAATGATGTGTGGGACTTAGTGCCTAGCCCTAGTAGTCAAACCATTATTGGCACAAGATGGGTCTTCCGAAACAAGGTAGACGAGAACGGTGGAGTCACACGAAACAAGGCACGTTTAGTTGCCAAGGGGTACAGTCAACAAGAAGGTATAGATTATGACGAAACCTTTGCACCGGTTGCTAGGTTGGAGTCTATTCGAATGCTTCTCGCTTTTGCAAATGCTAAAGATTTTAAATTATTTCAAATGGATGTTAAAAGTGCTTTCTTAAATGGTATTATAAATGAGGAGGTATACGTTTCTCAACCTCCCGGTTTTGAAAGTTTTGAAAACCCGACACATGTTTATAAATTGAAAAAGGCGCTTTATGGTTTAAAGCAGGCTCCGCGTGCGTGGTATGATAGATTAAAAACCTTTTTAATTGTTAGTGGTTATATTATGGGTAAAATAGATAATACTTTATTTGTGAAATATGTTCAAAATGATATTGTGGTTGTGCAAGTATATGTTGATGATATTATTTTTGGTTCCACTAATGAAAAACTGTGTAATGAATTTTCTGCGAAAATGACAAGCGAGTTTGAAATGAGCATGATGGGAGAGTTAAAATACTTCTTAGGATTGCAAATCAAACAATGTGAAACTGGTATTTTTATTAGTCAATCTAAATATTGTAAAGATATGTTGAAAAAGTTTAACTTTGAAAATGTCAAACCCGTTGAAACTCCAATGACCACAAACCTTCAATTATCTCGTGACGAGGAGGGAAACGATTTTAATGAAAAGATTTATCGTGGTATGATTGGTAGTTTGTTATATTTAACTGCTAGTAGACCTGATATTATGTTTAGTGTATGTTTATGTGCTCGCTTTCAATCTTCACCTAAACAAACTCACTATGAAGCTGTCAAGCGTATTTTTCGATATTTACGAGGTACTACTAATCTTGGCTTATGGTACGCAAAGAAACCCGAGTTAGAAGTAACGTGTTTCGCCGATTCCGATCTTGGTGGATCTATTGTTGACCGAAAGAGTACTAGTGGGGTATGTGCCTTTATAGGTCTCTCACTTGTGTCTTGGTTCTCTAAGAAACAACAATCCGTAGCTTTGTCTACAACCGAAGCGGAATATGTAGCCGCCGCAAGAGCGTGTGCTCAAGTCCTTTGGATGAAACACACACTTACCGATTTTGAGGTACACCTAACCAAAATTCCAATTATGTGTGATAACTCAAGTGCCATAAACTTAAGTAAAAATCCCGTTTTACACTCTCGTACCAAACATATTGAATTGAGACATCACTTTTTACGAGATAATGTTCAAAAAGGCAAAATCGTGCTTGAAAAGGTTGATTCGGAAGATAATTTGGCCGATATTTTCACTAAAGCTCTAAACAAGAAGGCGTTCTTTAAATTAAGACTTGGTTTAGGCATGCTTGAGTATAACCCTTGATAAATACTAACTCTCAAATATTTCATATTTTGAGGGGGAGCATCTTTTGAGGGGGAGCATAAGCGACTTTCTTAAACCCTTTTTGCTTCGACAAAAGGGGGAGAGAAACCGAGTATGCTCTCGTGTTTAGCGTTGTGTTTGTCATCATCAAAAAGGGGGAGATTGTTGGTGCAAGTGTACCCAGCTTTAAATATTGTGATATATTTTTGGTACACATAAAATCACATCTCCATATTTATTTTGATGATTACAAAACACACCGCATTATTTGTTATCTAATATTTTATCTGAGTGTGCAGATATTTAAATGATCTCGATAATTTTTTTATCTGAAGAATCCAAGTCTGAAGAGTTTCGTCATTTTATTTTAAAATGATAAACACCCTAAAATATTTTATCACTTGGATATTTCGTATCTATATAAATATATTTGAATCAAATATATATATATAATATATATATTTTTTTTTATTAAATATATATATAAATCGCATGATATATATATATATATGTTATTTTATTAAAATCAAATCTCTGCTACTGTTCATCATTAAATGCAAAGAGTGTTCAGCCGAAAGAAGTCTTCCAGCGCAACTGCCCTTTTGTACGACTGTCAGGCGGTATACCGCCAAGGTCCACGCGGTATACCGCGATACTGTTCACCCATCAGTTCTTCTGCATATGAAGCTTCTCTTGTCAGGAACCTTTTCAGGCGGTATACCGCCGTGTGCAACGCGGTATACCGCGGGTACCATATACCGTTTGTTTTTGCAGGGTTGACCTTCTCCTCTGCAGTGTACTTTTTTCTGACGCAGGTATACCGCGATGGATTGCCGGTATACCGCGAAAGCCTCAGGACTGTTGCTCATCCAGTATAAATATCATGCAACCACCAGCCTTCAATGCTACACCAACTTCAGCAATAAATTCTCCCTCAGCATTTGATTATTATTCTGCTGCCTTCTTACTCACACTAAATCACTTAAACTGATAAAATTAATTTTTGAGTAAGAAATCTTGAGTTGATAGCAGATTAAAATCTCTCGATTAGTTGAATCAGCAACACAACTCAAGTGATCAAACTCTCTAAAAATATCCAAGTGATAAACCTTATTCAAGAGTGA
This sequence comes from Saussurea involucrata, assembly GCA_033807775.1. Taxonomy (NCBI): domain Eukaryota; kingdom Viridiplantae; phylum Streptophyta; class Magnoliopsida; order Asterales; family Asteraceae; genus Saussurea; species Saussurea involucrata. The sequence continues at coordinate 133,537,490 of CM066321.1, read as the reverse complement.
TTATTCATATTAAAATTATACCCTCTTGTAAGTGTTTGAATAAGAGTGAGTGATCCACATTAATCTCTCAAAGTAGAGTGATTCGCGTTTGTTGTATTAAGGTTTGTGTTTCTACCGTAAAGAACACGTTTCGTATTGGATCTCCGAGAAGTGTTATTTTCTCGAGGTGGACTAGCCAACTTTGTGTTTGGTGAACCACTTTAAAAATTCCGTTGTCAAGTATTCTCTTTCCCTTATCTATTTACATTTCCGCTGTGCATTTAAATTATATCTGTTTATATAATTGTTGTATACTTATTTATTTATACTCTGCTTTATTTATTCTGTATTTATTTGTAAAAAGATTTTTTTGAAAGTAAAAGATTTAAAATACAACCTCTCCCCCCCCCCCCCCCCCCCCTTAGGTTGTCCAACATATTCATCTCCAAAACATATTCTATATATATAAACATTTATAAAGAATATTAATAGTTTTGACACCTCGACTTCTTAACTATTCCCTCATTGCTATTTAGCACGGGGATCAACATATCATAACTTTTAGCCATCTATTTGGACTCATTATTGATTAAGACGAGTCATTTATTAACATGTTCAGACATACATATTACATATCTATTTCAATATTAATTGCTGAATTTTAAAGAGAGTTGAATAAACTCACCTGGTATGAAGTCACACTTCTTTTAAAGACGTAGGGACTTCTGTCTTCACCACCACAGTTTACTGTAATATCCAATATACACATATACTGATATTAAATTACAGAACAGAACTCTCTAAAACTAAGAATCCTTATCATCTAAAAATCTCCGTCTTAAGTCGCAACCAACTAAATATTAAAATCTCTTGTCGCAATGCACAGTGCAAGTCGCAATCAACTACTGCGACATGGTCACCATGTCGCAACCTTCTATTGCGATTTCAACCCCAAGTCGCAACCTTCTATTGCGACTTCACCACCAAGTCGCAACCTTCTATTGCGACTTCAACACCAAGTCACAACCTTCTATTGCGATTTCACTTCCTTGTCGTTCTTAAGACTGCGACATTCATGAATGTCGCAATGCACTGTTGCGACATGCTTGAATGTCTCAACCCACTGAAATTATCTAAAACCCAGATTTTATACTTTCAAGCTATGTTTGATTCTGTGAACATGCAGATATGTTTAATACCCCTAACATAACATATATATAATTTCATATTCTCATAATCACCCAAAAATCACCAAAACCCATTTTCTAAACTCATAGAAAGGTTGAGAGGGAAAAACGTACATAAACATTATATTCATCCATTATTTGGCCGCCTCTCTCTAGAAAAGTAAACTCTCCAACCTCTCTCTAGAAACCTTAACTTCTTCTTCTTCATCATCGGCCGCCTCTCTCTCTTTTCCTCTTCACCTCAAGCGCCGCCACCACCATCTGCTTATTGCCGCCACCACCACCTTGCCACCTCCATTTTTTCAGGCCTTGTGTGTGACTGTGAAGAGAGAGAGGGAGTGCCGCTGCCGCGCCGTCGGCCTCCGCCCGCTGAAACGAGACCGACGCTGCTCCGCCTGCCGCTGCCTGTCGCCGCCGCCTGCCGCCGTCTCCCGCCGCGCGTCGCCCGCCGCCGTCGCCTGCCGCCGTCACCGGGTACTGGTTAGTGCTGCCGTCTTGCGCCGCTTCCGGTTCTTCGTCTCCTTGTGGCTCATAATCCCTTTGTGGCTTTCTATATCCCTGTGTGGATCTTTTCCCTTGTGGCTTTTTAGTCTTTTGTTCCGGTCAAAGCAGATCCCAGGAAAACACAACAAGTAGAGTGGATTTTATCCACTTTCATCAAGGAGAAAACTTCAAAGTGGCACCTTCCCACTTTTCTCTTACCTTCAGATCTACTTTTGCGAGAAAACCATGGAATCAGATGTTGATTTCCCTCAGTTGGAATGATTGGGGACTTATCCTAGCGGTGGTTAGACGAGGTTACGAAGCGGCTTTTGAGTCACTTCCGTTGTTGTCTTGTCTTTATCCTTTTGTTGTTTTTAAGTCCTTTCTCTTTGATGTTCCTTGTTATGTAATGTTTCTTGTTTAATGAAGGGTTTGTTATGTTTCAAAAAAAAAAACTCATAGAAATAACAATAAACTTAATAACACCAATAATTGTGAAGAACATACCTTGATTTAACACAGATTTTCCAGCTGAAATCTTGCTCTTCTTCTTGTTCTTGCTATCTCTAACTCTCGGTTCTATCTCTCTCTCTCTCTCGTTATCGAAATAGCCACACACACACACACAATTAGTCACTTAAGACTAATTGTGTGACACCTCTTACTAAAACATGGTGAGTCATAACTCAATTTACCAAATACACCCCTAACTTTAAAGGAATGACACAACAAACCCTCAAATTGAAAATCCACTTCAACCAATAACTTTAAACAAATACAAACTTAACCCCAAGTTAAAACTTGTAATTTACAAAAATAATACAACGAAAATTCGAGATGTTACAATGTCACCACTATCACGTACCTTAAAAACTCCTGCTCTTGTATACAAAGGTGATCTCTGCAGCTATGAAGACAGGTTCAGTAGAACATCAGTATCCATGAACGGAACCTTAGCCTCGGCAAATTTGAAACCTATTAAACAAATAAATGAGAATCGTGTAAAATTCGACTTATACTGTTTGAAACATGTGGTTGCAACTCATCATCAAAGTTACTCGAACAACCCAATAAACATGCAGGTACTTGTATTTTGTATGTATGCATCCTCAATGTTTATAAATTTAATATTTGCATCATTTATCGTCTCACCATGAAGATTAAAGAGGCTGGAGGTTTTCTTGTGCGTTGCAATTACCATTGGCTTTCAAACAAGTCTTTGATCCATAATAGATTTCAAGAAAGAGCACCATTGGGAAACCTTAATCATAAATAAAGCTCTAAAAACAAAATCATAATAGCATCACATATAGGGTGTTTGATTGATTCCATAAAAGTCCTTGCAAACCCATCTGAGTTGAAATAGACAGCCTTATTTGAGACCCATTCCAGCAACCAAAACGTAACTGGCGGTTTGTTAACTTTTCAAATCAAGCGATGTGACATCAAGTGCCCATACCAGTCAAACCGGACAGTGGTTCGGGCAATTTGGTCTGACCGGTTTTGGCGGTTTTGGCCTTTTATGGGATTTAAAACTTAAAATTAAAAAAACATATATAATTTTGAATTTTGGATTAAATAACTATTTTAACAAAACAAAATATCTCAACAAATTAAGTGAGCAACTCTTGAGTTGTCGATTTGAAGTTTTGAACAAAACAAAGTTTAATAAAAGTATATAAAAAATAAATAAATATAAATATTAAAAGTTGTGCTATAGGGCAATACTAAAATAAATAACTAAATATATATATGTGTGTGTGTGTGTGTGTGCGCACGCGCCCAAAAAAAGTTCCAGCCCGCAGACTGAACTGCCCGGTTTGGCTATTTTTTAAACCAAACCACACCACTTAAACCCGCCAAAAACGGTTCGGTCTGACTTGGCTCGACCGGTTTGAGCAGTTCAATGGTTTTCTTGAACACCTCTAATTTGACCCCAAATAAGTCATATAATACAGCCAAGTCACATCAATACCTTGATTTAATTCCATGATATGAAGATATAGAAATTTGACAGTTGAAAAGTAGATTTTAATCCTTGACCAACTCAAGGCCAATGAATGTTTGGATAATAATCAAAGACATTGTGGATTAAAATAACAAATGATACAACAACAATGAAGATTACAAAAATGGCAGCATCAGCAGCAGCTACTTACTTGCTTATATATACAACTACAAGTGCCTCATTATTCGATAAACAAACTCGTTCTTCTATTTAATAGAAATCAAACACCAAGTCATGAGTTACCGTGTGTCCATGCTAGCTACAGACGAAAAATTGTCGATAATATGTTGTATAATGTCGGCACCATCAGAATTCATCCAAGGAGTATTTACCTAAATAAATAACAAACACAACACAATTCACATGTGATGATTTTACATTTATATGTTTAATATGTGCTGCTGCTATTATCATATCATACTTACCTGGATTGTGTTGTGGGCAAAATATATTTGTTTACTTCCTTTAAAGCTAACATCAATTCTTTCCCAACTTATTTTAGTCAACCCTCTGATCATTGCTTCTGCAGTTGCAAAATTAAGTCAAAACTATTGAATGACAAATGGAACAAGAAATGAATCAAAAGATTGGATTACTACCTTCCATGGAGGCTCTGGCTGTCTTGAAACTATTCACCTGTGAATTCGATGACCCTTCTTGTTTTATGGTATTTGTTGTGTCTCCCTTTAAAAGATGGGGGTATTTACCACTTCTTACAAGATGTTTACGCTGAAACCAGATACATGGTAAGAAGGTGTCAAAATACTATAGAATCTGCGACATCTAGTATAGTATTAATACCTGAGGCAGCTCGTTTCTACGGCGGATAGATGATGTGCTCCATCCTACAATATCTGTATATAGTGGTTTGAGTTGAGAGAAACATTCACATGTGAATGGATTGACTTACAGTCATAATTCCCAAAGTTGTTCATGAATAGTTGGGGAAGAACTAAGAACACATATTTGAATTAAGATAAACAACTTAATGAAGTATTTTTAAGAGCTTCATATCTTCGATTATGTTGTAAAGTAATACAGAGGAGCAAAAGTTGCAGTAGAAATAGGACACGGTCAAAATGGGCATTTGCGTAGACAACATGGCGCTTGAATGACTGCAATGCAGAACTGCATATAGCAAGGAAACAAAGGTTAAATTTAGTGTTTAATGAAAATTGATTGTAAAATTTTATTCATTCAAAAGTAAGCTATGAAGGCTCACAAAAACTTCAAGTCTTCACAATCTTTGACCATCTGAAGCAATAGAGGGGGCTGCCCCTGAGCCTTATCAGTCAAAAATAAGTGTCTCCCTGTTCTTCCAAGAATCCATGATATATGATGAGCTACTTTCTCAACGGTGTTAGATCCGCCAAACATTGGGACCTGATGGAATAAAGAAATAGTTGAAAGCTGTTAGGACAAAAGCATAGCGGAAATGTAAATAGATTGCAGTAAGAAAGCGTTTGATTCTTGAAATCAAAATTTACAATTCACCTGTCGATGTCCACCTGTACCAAGATGTGGAGTGGCAACAGTAATAAAGTTTATAGGCAATAATCCAGCAATTCTTCCGCTAGAGATATGCTCTGAGTTTTGCTTATTAGATGCATCAGTTGTAGGGTCTCCATTTTCTTGACATGATAATTTTGTTGAGTCTTGTGTGTAAAGCTTAGCAATAGCGTATCTTGCTACCAAGCCACCAAGCGAGTGACCGATAAAAGATATCTTCTGAAGACCAGGATGATGTTTTATAACATATGTCACCTGCAAAAATATATAATCATTTAAGATTCTAGTTTTTATATGCAACCCCCAACGGAGGTTATCCACGCATAACTTCACAGAAAATAGGTTTTAATGGATTAACAATATTATTAAAGGTAGCAGGAAAAAGAGAAGATAACCAACCTCGTTCGCTAATCTGTTGCCCATCACATCAACACCATTAAGGGGCTGTTTGGTTGGTTTTTCCTTAAGTCATGTGTGGATATAGATGTCTGTCTGGATTTGTCTGTCTGTCTGGATTTTGATATCTTGCTGTTTGTTTGTCGTGCTGAACAAACGAGCTGAACATCAGAAATGACTATTTTACCCTTCATCTTCTTCAACGAAATTTCTACTGTATATACATTAATCAATGATTAAAATCCATTTTTTACAAGTTCCTGGTATCAAAATCGCATTTCCACTAAAAACATTAAAAAAAATGGAACACCAAAATCAAATCCCCATCATTTATAAGCACTTGTAATTTTATAAACCCATCAAAATTATACTCTAAAGCCACATAATTTGAGAAATTAAACCATAAAGAAGCTTTAAGAAGAAGTTTGCCAACACACATACTGGACCATTCAAGAAAAATAGAAAGCCCTAAACAACATCATTCTTCTTATTCGATACCTTCATACCCACCACCACAAAATATACCTGCAGGCAAAACGAGGTTGACAAAACGAGCAGCAACAGGAACGGAAGCAAGGGTTTGAATCTAGTGAGAGAGCTAGCAGCGACAGCGAGCAGCAAGCTGCTCCGGTGAGAACAACTCCGGCGAGAACAGATCCGGTGAGAACAGCTCCGGCGAGGAGCTTGGTGGAGAAGATCAGAAGGTCTCAGCGTGGGAGGGTTTTGATTTGTGAAGAAAGGGTTCGAGTCCAGTGAGAGAGAGAGAGAGAGCTGGGCGATTTCAATTTTAGGAAGGGTATGGGTGGAAAATTCTTGTCTGTTTGTAGAAAGCATCACCCTCAAAGCTGAGCGATTAAGTCAAGGTGTTTTCAAATAAGTTAGTACCAAACACCCATATTTAGCTGAGCGAATAAGTTTAAGGCTCCATTAAGCTCATTAAGCCAGCAACAAACAGGCCCTAAATGTCAATAATGAAGAGTTGCGTTCACTGCCTGTACATAGCACATTGATCCAAACCATATGGTGTTACAATGTGGCATAGAAAATAATCAAGGATGCCAAAAGCAAAGGATGGTATTTAAAGAAAATTGTTTTGACAACAATACATATGACTACAAACTAAATTAACAAAAATATAACTCTCTTATCTGGTCTTCAAATAAGGATGAACATTGTGTTTATCTTCAATTTTTTTTTTTTGAAATACTAATTCTTTCAACTCATCAATTTGACAACTTTATTTCAATTGTGGTTTATTGCAACTTGCACATATACACCGACTCCAAATAAACAGCCAAATAAATGAGAGTTCTACTTGGGGAAAAAAAGATGAATCACATTCCCTTTGTTTAAACTGGTAGTGACAACCTAAAAATCTCAATCAACTTTAAGAAAAGATCCAACACGTGACTTAATCAACCAAAAAAGAACAAGTTTTGTTAATCCAATACTAAGCAAATTCAAACAGAAATAGTTAATACATGACAATAAAATAAAGCAAAGGAAAAACCCAAAATCCCATTGACAATTTTATTTACCATTTTGCAGGGAAAACCCCAAGAAAATAAAGCATTTACAGTTCTCGAGAAAACCCAACTCAAATTTCATGCCATTTATCCCAAATTCACAACTACCATCCCGTTTCACCCACACAAATTATACTCACATACATGGATTTTAGGTTATCTGATCGGTTGAATCCATATGCTTAGCTGTCAAACACAAAGATAAACAGAAGTTCATTCAAACGATAACATAAAATAGAAGATAAAAAACCCAGAAACGATATAAACCTGATGGAACAAATCAAAAGTAAAATAAACACTATGAAACTTGAAAAACTACGAGTGTGAGCTCAAATCATAAGTTAGAACCAAAAGAAAAATCAAATCAAAACTACCAACAAACCAAAACCCAACACATCTGAAAACCATTTGATTTCTTCAACAAAAACACTAAAAGCAAACATCAGTAGATCCATAATACAAACACGATTCTAGAAAATTAAACTAAACTTACAGATTTGATGGCGTTCGAAGTAGCGCAATCGAGGTAACCTCCCAAAACCTCTAATTTTAAATAGAGAAACACACATATTCATGTGATACCAGAATCTTGAAACCAACATTAACCCTAAAAAACCAAGGGATTTCAAAACAAGAACCAGGAAGGAAAATGGAGAGAAGGGAAAGATTATATCGTGATCAAAGAAGCAATCTGAGCATTCGAAGTAGCGCAATCGAGGTAGCAGTGAGCCATCGAAGGGAAAAGTCTGAGAAGAAATCGAGAGGGAGGCGAGACACTATTCGAATTACCATCGATCATAACACTGGATTTCTTGCTTTATAGCGGTTGTCAAAGAAATCGAGAGGGAGAGGGGTTCTGGGAAGTGGGGGAGGGAGAGGTTGGAGAAGGAACGTGGCTAAAAAAATTGAATAACGGCAAATCTTGAAAAACCGCCTCTCTTACTTTTTAATAAAGTAGTATAGACTAGTCAGTGTACCCGCGCGATGCGGCGGGTGATAAATTTTTATTGGAAACCACACGCCTTACCAACTGTTTGAATCGGCTGATGTTGCACTTCCTCCTTTTCCAAGATCACCTCAAAAACTTCTTTCTATTCGTCAACTAACTTCATCAGCTAAAACGATCCTCAAACTGTAACGAATTTCCAATCAAATTATACAAAATAAAACAAAACAAATAACGAAAATTTAGATTCAAATTCACAATTGGTTGAACTGCAAATTGGGAATCAATCCCCTTCTTTCTGCCATAATAATAACATGTGTACTAAAGCGATCTTATAGTCTCTAATCATTATGATTAAATCTAATCTCTCAATCTAAACTTTTCCAAAATGAAACACATTTCCATTAGTGGACCATAGATGTCAAAAGGGTAACCTTATAGGCTGCTTAAAGGCAATCCCCACATACAGAATAGAAGACAATTGAAAACAGAAAACTTGTGAGTATATCATTTTTACCAAGCCAAAGTTTTATACAATTACAGTCCTATCAATGACCACAATATTATCGATTAAGTGTAGCTGCTACAAGTGAGATAGCAAACCGCAAAGAACGCCTACACAGAAAACTAATGGATCCTAAAAACAACAAAATTGGTGCTGGTACGGAACATCTATCCAAGTAACAACAGCAACCTTTTTATTTTCATAATGAATATCAAATCATAAATATATCGCTCCTTTACGGCCACACCGGTAAACTCAAATTCCAACCACCGTATGAGAAAGGATTCAACACCAAGAGATCATCCAATACATCAATTGTTTCACCATCGAGGAACCAAAATCACCTTTGTGAGACCCACGACTTAGAACAGAACCTGCCTTCAACTTTATGGTAAATATATCAAGCCTATCACCATGTTTGAAGAAATAATTTCATATGTAATGTTGGCGAATCTTTGATACATTTTTGCAAGGGGAAATGATACACCATATATATATATATATATATATATATATATATATATATATATATATATCGGTAAAGCATCGTACCTCAACAGTGGAGAAAAAGTTGGTTGACGTAGAAACCTTTGGAGCTGAATCTGTCACATCCGCATTCAAGGGTAGCATTGCTTTCGACCCCTGATTTTATATATTGTAGAATCTTCTCACGTTGCTCCGAGTCAATTCTCTTTAAAAGATCCCTTCTAAAGAGACGTGAGGTTCCTACGTATATACACGTTAGCTGACATGGGACTCCAACATGCAAAGTTTGCACATGGTAAGGTCGATTGGCTGGAACCGTGAGACCATGGTAAGGTCAATCGGTTGGAACCGTTACTCCGTTAGACCATGGATCTTATCCACCCAACCTGCAGGTTTCAAGAACAGAACCCCAAATTACATGGAGATTCACATAAACAGAACCCCAAATTACAAAAACAAGAAAACAATAAGCAACATCTTTCTATCTTTATCAAACCCAACAAACATCACACCAAACTCCTGTATGTTTTTAAACTTCTTTCCATCTTTAGACTTGATTTTTATTCGGACAAAATAGTGATATTTCATCAGGGATAAGAAGAGATCAGATAGAGGTGGAGGAAAGAGATCCACTAACATAGAAGCAAAAGATACATTGAAGACCTGACAGACCCAAGACACGGATGTCATAAACCACCAAACTATAGAGATGAATGATATAAACCGATAACGCAATGCAAAACCATAAAAGCATAGCTGCAACTCTGCAATAGATGCTATTTTGGTACCTGGATCAATTTGACTTTACATGGACCTCAATTATATCATCATCTTCCATCTCAAGACTGGTAGGAGTAGCCGTGGGGTCAATTTTGACCCCATCAAAGCAAAATACCAAGATTTCTACCTTTTGCTTCACTTTGTCAGCATACATTTTGAAAAGCCGCTCAAAATTATCATCCTACAAAGAGCAAACAGCATGAGAATCCAGAATACTAAAACGATGACGATAAAACTATAAATAGCAACATATCTGAGTATACTTCACACATGAATCGATGAGGAAACTTTTTTGATTCAGATATTTTGTTGGAAAGATGGCTGATGAGAAAACTTCCCGCAGCATAACAATATACAAGCCTCTATAGTGACTCATAACGATGACCTTTACTTAATTTGGTAAGTGCCCACATTTTTATATTACTCCCTCCGTCCCAAAATAAGTGTAACATTTCTATTTTAGTTTGTCACAAAATAAGTCTACTTTCCAATTCTACCTTCAATTAGGAGACGGAAAAATTCATTACTCCATCCATTATTAAGGGTAAATTTGTCATTTAGTTAAAAAGTGAAATCAATGTTTTAAGAGACGGACTTGGGCCTCGAGGCATTCTTCCTCGACAAGTGTAAGCCTCAAGGCGGAAATATATACACCAATATATATACATACTACGGTAGTATATACATAATATAATATATATATATATGTTATATAATATAGCATAACATAATATTCCAACACATATTATATAGTATAATATACTCTACCAAAAATAGATATACTATAATATATATATATATATATAACTAAGGTTACGCATTCTACAGCGGTACCTAGACAATAATGAATAAATAAAAACCATCTCTAGTTTGATTGAGTATTTACTAAGTAAACATATTATGCAATTAAAAATTCAAACACTACCTTGCATAAGGAGCACAAAACTACTCGAAACATCCATAATATTTTGTTTATATCTTTTTAGCATAAAAAGAGCCTACCTTATAGACACGGAACTGCTTCAGACCATCCTTTTCTTGGATGGATATAACGGTCTTTGGTCTTTCGATAGCAGGTTTTGACGGCTTCTCTATAGGACTTTCACAAGCAGAATTCATTGAGGTTGTAAGATCTCTTTTCACAGCCTCTTCAACATATCGCAACATGTCTTTAGCTGATTCAGTAAATGACATCAACTCCTGCTTCTTTAGCCTATCATCACAAACATAAACCAATAATAAATAAGCAGAATTACCTGAAAAAAGAGTAAGAATCCCAACTGAACCAAAGTCTACAATAAGGAAAATCTATCTTCAACTTATCATATTTTTAACATCTAATGCAGCTAATGTTGCATACTATGTATAACGTCTGAAACCTCCTGGACTCCAAATAACCCAGTAGGCTGCTTCTTATACAAAACATAGATGGTAGATAAAGTTGCTACCATTTTTCGAACACTTTCTTATAAAAGGAATATTAATTTCATTAGTTTTAATAACTTCTCTATAAAGTAACTATAGGACAGAATGACATTTAATAGGAAAAAGATTAACTTAAGTAAAAATGTCAATAAATGCATGAAAGATTTGCTCAATAGTGCGGAAATAAAGCGACATGAAGATCTATATCTAGAGATTAGTTTCACGTCGCTTTATTTCCACACTATTTCATGACGAGAAATCATCAATGGATTGATACCTCAACTCCTTTATAATCGAATTCTCACATAGCTTCTTGTCAACAGCCACTTTGGGTGGTGGGGCCAACCAATCCAAATCATCATTGTCTTCGCCATCATCAATATTAATTACTTTCGCGGCCTCGTGTACCTTTACAGCCTAACCAATTTAAAAATCACAGGGGTAAACACACTGCATACCATAGGAAAGCCTGTATCTTTGAGAAAATGTCAAAATTCTTTTCACCAACTAACCTATAATTTACCCATTATCACATTAACAGACACTTGGTAGCGTATAACATGCTTCTAATCACTTAAAATGATGAATACTTTGATAAGATATAACATATACTTTAGTGAATTTCGACAGTTGCATATTGTATGTCTGTTCGAAAAAGAAAACACCCAACCATATTCGTTAAAAGTTAAAACCACTTCCTTTTGATTTCAAATTCGATATAAACATTCATACATTTTACACATCATATTTTCAAATTTCTTGCAGTTTTTCATACAAAAAACGAACAGAAACTAAAAAAAAAAAAACTTACAGCAGAAACGGAGTTTTTTCTGCGCTTGGAAGGAATTGGGGGACCGTCCGAGTAATCATCTGCGAAATTATCAATAATCATCAACTTCTATGACAGAATCCAGATCATAACCAATAAAACAAAAAACAACCAAAATTATACACAGGTTGAAAGAGAACGAACCATCATCAAGGCAAACGACATTGAAAGGCTGAACACGAGAGTAATCAAATAAAGGTTCGAGCTCTTCCTCTGGTTCCGCCTATTCCAAACAAAAATTGAGAAACGAAATCAAATTGAGAAACGAATCAAATTTCGAAACCCTAGGAAAGATTTCTCTTTCTAAATTCTGAAAAAAGGAAGAAAGAATCGCACCATTTTTATTAAACCTATGTCGTTCTTGTGTTGATTGATCGCTGGTCCTTCGATTGACGGTTCTTGTGTTGATTGATCGTTGCTCCTTCGATTGAATGTTGTTGTGTGGATTGATCGCTGCTGCTTCGGTTGAACTCTCAGAAAAACCTCAGAATTTTGGAAACTTGTAGTGTACGCATAAACATAAACCCTTTGTTTTTGGTCGAGAGAAAAATCTGAGATGTATATGGTCGAGAGAAGAAAGCATCAAGCAAACTATACCATGGGTGGTGAACTGGTGATGGAGAAATCAGGAGATTTGAGAGAACGTGGAGAAGTGGGGAGGGAGAAGGAAAACTGATTTCAATGATGCTGTAGGAAATTGTACACCAAGCTTAAAAAATTGTAAACTTGAAAGTAGTGTTTTTAGAAAATAACCGTACACTATTCTTTTAATATAGTAGAATTGATATTGAGATTTAACAAAAAATCCTTTTTTATTTAAAAAAAACAAAAAATTCGTTTACCCCTTGTCTTTTCTGTTTTAAAAAACCTTTTAAACGATTTGTCAAAACAACTGATAATCATTTTCTTTGATCTATTAAAAAAACTGCTGAAATACTCTCAACTGATTTTAATCAAAGATGATTAATTTATCAATTGCTTTAAGTTTTTAATTATCGATTGGTTTAATTTTTTGGACGATTAAAATAATTGATTGTTAAAAATCAATATATATATATATATATAAAGAAACCACCACGTATGATTTGGCATCTTTTTTCTCATTTTTTCAAAAAATTTAATTCTAATTAAGTTAAAGATTTTTATACTTCTTCTGGCAAATTGTATGTTTCATAAAAAATAGAATTTTTTGGTAATTTTGCATCCACCTTAAGTTTAACCTCCTTGACTATTCAACTTATTGATAAACATTCGATTTAATTTTAATTTCCTAAACTATTCGACTTCTTTATAGAAATGTCTCTATTGTTTTGTTGCAATTGATTTACTTTCTCCAACTTTTCTTCTCTCCTAAAGCCTAGAAAGTCATTTTTCTTTTTTCTCCTTAATTCTCTAAATATCTACCACCATCATTTTGTTATTTTATGATTTTTTAATTTCAATTCATTCATCTCCTTCTATATTAATTCAAGTGACATAACTCCAAACCATTCATCTCTTCTAACTGTTGATTTTATCTTATATTAAAGCTATATAACTCCAAATGTTCCTATTTAAGGATGTTGATAGCAACCTTGAAGAACAACATTTGTGAGCATACGATCGTGGAAATCGTCTACAAGAGGTCATGTACAATTATAAATTACAGTTTGTTTTTTTGACAAATCGTGATCTTGGGTTTGTTTTATTGATGATATTTGAAATGTTTTTCTATTGATTTTTGTGTTTTTAGTTGGATCATGTGACTTTTGATAATATGATAAGTTGAGTGTTTTTGTTTGTTTGGAATTAGCAACTAAAATATTTGCATAATAAAGACTTTGACGACCTTCAAGAATACATGTTATGGTTTCAACAATATCCTTTAACAACAAAGGTACCATATATACTTGATTTCCTATTTTTTATTTTTTCAAAATTTTGGTTTTGTTCTTTTGATGAATGTTGAAATGGTATTACATTGATTTTGTGTTATAGTTGCATTATGAACCATGTATTGTGATTTTATCATTGATGAGTTGAATGCTTTTTATTTCTTTGAAGTTAACAACTAAAACTTTTGCATATTAAAGGATTTGACAACCATGATATTGTCCGTGTTTATAAACTTAAGTTGACTTTTTTTAGGATGTTTTGTTTAGCCAAACTGCAAGGTATGATCATGTCCATTTTACCCAACTTCATGATAAGTGTTTGAATTAACTCTTTTTGAAGTTATGTTTATTGACATATGTAGGCAACGAATCACATTAAAACAAACTTTACCTCATTTTTCTTTTGCTTCTTAAATCTCTCAATATCCATTGCTATCATTTTTGTCAATTTATCTTTTTTTTGTTATATTATTTGCATTCAATTCCAAACCGTTCATCTCCTACTATATTAATTCGAGTGACATAACTCCAAACCATTAATCTATTCCAACTATTGATCTTATCTTATATTAAAGCTACATAACTCCAAGTGTTCCTATTTAAGAATGTTAATAGCAACTTTGAAGAACAACATTGCTAGAACACGATCGCAAAAATCGGGTACAAAGGGTTGTGTACAATTATAAATTGTAGTTTGTTCTTTAGACAAATCATGATCATGGGTTTGTTATTTTTTATGAAATTTGAAATGTTTATCTATTGATTTTTTTGTTTTTAGTTGGATCATGTGTATTATGGTTTTTTATAATACGATAAGTTGAGTGCTTTTGTTTGTTTGGAATTAGCAACTAAGATATTTGCATAGTAAAGACTTTTGATGACCATTAGGGCTTCAACAACATCCTTAAACAACAAAGGTACCGTATATATTAAATTTTCCATTTTTTTTAATTTCACAAATTTGGTTTTATTCATTTGATAAATTAGAAACTGTAGTTTATGTTTTTGATGAATATGGTGTTAGGTTTATTTCATTTGATGAACGTTGAAATGTTTTTTCTATTGATTTGTGTTTTAGTTGCATTATGAACCATGTATTGTGATTTTATCATTGATGAGTTGGGTGTTTTTTGTTTGCTTGAAGTTAACAACAAACTTTTGCATATTAAAGGCTTTGACAACCATAATATTGTCGGTGTTTACAAACTTAAGTTCACATTTTTAAGATGTTTTGTTTAGACAAACCAAAAGTTATGATCTTGTCCACTTTACCCATCTTCATGATAAGTGTTTGAGTTAGTTTTTTGAAGTTATGTTTATTGACAGTATGTAGGCAACTGATCACATTAAAACAAACTTTACATGCATAAACACCATTTATTACAACTGATGTCACCATTTATTTTTTATTTTTTGAAGAAATATCACCATTTATGAAAATTGATGTACATTTATGTGTCTAAACGTATGTTTATTTATATGAAGTGATGTGTATTTATAGAGAAATGGGGAGGTTTTATTGTTTGTATTTTTTTGCAAATTAATTATGTAAAGTTGAAAAATTTGAAAGATTTACATGATTATTAGATGTTAAGACATGTTTGTGTTTGTAATATAGATCAACATGCAGTCAAAAATTTAAATTATAATATTATATATAATGGGTTTATACTAACTTACTTTTTGTTCACTTTTTTTTTAAGTAACCCTAATAGCTGCAACAATCATGATGAATATGGTGTCAAAATTCAAACAATTGTTAAAGTAATGCAAAAATATTTAAAGTTGTTGCGTGTTTGGAAAGTTATAGAGTTGTTAATTCAAAGTTTAAAATCATAGTTAAGTCGAGATTATTCCCTGCCGTATACAAGATTCTAAGTGGAAGATTACGAGCCACTGACGAAGGCATGATAATTGAAGATCGATGTTGATTACAATAACATTCCACATTCTTGATTCACTATGTGGATACATTTGTTCTAAAAAGAAACATCAATAATTGTGAATGTATTTTAATTTCGTTTGAGCTTTAGATAGTTGATTATTGTGTATTTGTTTGATAATTTTATTCATTTAGTAACGACATTTATAATAGGTATCAAACTTAGTAGATAATATTTTTTTGTGAAATTTTTGTTTTCTTTTATCAATTATTGTACGTGTCTCAAAATTATTTAACAACTATTAAACATCAAATAATTAACTTAAAACACATATTTGATTGTCGGCGAGCCGAATACTAGTATTTAAATATAGGGAAATTAATTAAAATACCCTAAGTTTGACCATCTCTTACCAAAATACCCAAAATCTCTCCCAGTTTACAAAAGTATCCAAAAAATCCGCGATGGAGCCCGCGATCGCGGGCTCCAGGCCACGTGTCACCAAGAATGCCCGCGTTGGTCCCTCAAGAATGCCCGCGGTCCAGCTTTCCCCCCTCAAGAATGCCCGCGTGTGCAGTTTTGGTCCCTGCCCGCGATTGACTCATTGACCCCCGCGATCGCGGGCTACACGTGCCACCAAAGTTTGCCCACTTTGCCCGCATTGGTCCCTCAAGAATTCCCGCGGTACAGCTTTCCCCCCTCAAGAATACCCGCGTGTGCATTTTTGGTCCCTGCCTGCGATTGACTTTCGTTGACCTCCCGCGATCGCGGGCTCCTGTGCCACGTGTCGGCACAGGGTTAACCCTAAAATCCCTTTGACGAACCTAAACCCTAATCCCATTGTTTCTTCGGCCGCACTATATAAGGGGGGGGGGGGGGGGGGGAGCAAGACACGGCCACTCTCCACTCTCAATTTTTTTAATCACTCTCTCAATTTTTAATCAAACTCTCTCAATTTTCTCCCACTCTCTCAATTTTCTTGTGTGGAATACGCGTTCGGGTTTTGTGAAGATGTCTCGTATTACCTCTTTGGTATGTTTTTCTTATGTTATTTGTTATTTTTTGTATGTTATTTTAAGTTAAGATATATGATTTGTAGGTTGTTATAGTGTTTATAACTTATGTTTGAATATGTTCTATGTTTAACATGATATGTATGGTTTTATGTTTGAATGTGATATTTGTATGTTATAATGTGTATGTTGTTATAGTGTGTTTTTTCATATAAAAATTGTTAAGAGTGTTTTTTTATAAAAAAATTGTTAAGAGTGTGTTTTTATAAAAAAATTGTTAACAATGTGTTTTTTTTTTATAAAAACACACTCTTAACAATTTTTTTATAAAAACACACCCTTAACAATTTTTTATAAAAACAGTTTTTTTATAAAAAATGTTTAATAGTGTGTTTTTATAAAAAATTGTTATAGTTTTATGGTTTTTATAATGTGTTTTTTTATAAAAAAATTGTTAATTTTTTTTTATAAAAACAGTTTTTATAAAAAAAATGTTAAAAATGTGTTTTTTTTTTATAAAAAATTGTTAAGAGTGTGTTTTTATAAAAAAATTGTTATAGTTTATGGTTTTATGTTTGAATGTGATATTTGTATGTTATAATGTGTATGTTGTTATAGTGTGTTTTTTCATATAAAAATTGTTAAGAGTTTTTTATAAAAAAAATTGTTAAGAGTGTGTTTTTATAAAAAAAAATTGTTAACAATGTTTTTTTTATAAAAACACACTCTTAACAATTTTTTTATAAAAACACACCCTTAACAATTTTTTATAAAAACAGGTTTTTTTATAAAAAAATTGTTAAGAGTGTGTTTTATAAAAAATTGTTAAGGATGTGTTTTTGTAACATCCCAAAAATTTCAAGGAAATTTAAAATTTTTAATTAACGCTTTATATAAAAACTCAATAAACAACCCCAACATATTAATTGCAAAGTCATAAATATTGTTCAAGTAATCAGAAACCAGCGGAAGCAATGTTCAATAAATAAAACTAATATCAGTCAGCTCATCCTGTGCGCCAGTGTGTACCCGTCACGCCTTAGAGCCACTCGTATCTGAAACCACAGATTATTGGGAAAGGGTAAGCACGAAGCTTAGTGAATTCAAACACATGCGCAGGTAGGAATTATATACACATCACCCCTACCCGCACATAAGCAACAACATCACAGATACATAAAACGAGTAAACATCTACAGGTAATTATGTATCCAACCACCTCAGTACCATCGAGGCCTCGGTCCCACCGAATTGTAAGGTAACCAACACCTCAGTACCATCGAGGCCTCGGTCCCGCCGAATTGTAACATAACCAACACCTCAGTACCATCGAGGCCTCGGTCCCACCGAATCGTAAAGCAACCAACACCTCAGTACCATCGAGGCCTCGGTCCCACCGAATTGTAAAGCAACCAACACCTCAGTACCATCGAGGCCTCGATCCCACCGAATTGTAATGTAACACATTTATACCAAGCATTCAAACCAATCAAATATTATACACCACAACAACTAGTTCACACCACAAAGACAGTAGTACATGCAAACTATTATGACATGCGTACAACCCCTAACTACACAGTGAGAGAACTCACCTCAAATGCGCGCCTAGCTTAATCAACACGAATCAAGCTTCACAATTACGGTCACTTCCCAGCACCTAAACGCATGTTAAAACGTGTCAATACGAGACCCGGATCCTATGACACGACACACGCTTAAACCGTCACTAAAACTAATTTCCGTTCACACAAAACAGGTCTGTTCGGGACCTGTTTCGACCCCCTTAAATCCAGAAAAATCCCAATATTATTTAATGACCAGAAAGTCCTCTGAGTTGGGGTTCCAAGGACATATTATACGCCTCCTAACGATTTTTCTACAATTTATTATGAATTAAATACGAACGGTTACCAAAACTGCCAGTTTTCGGTCCAGCCTGAACAAACAGTCCAAAACAGCCTAGCTACGGGTTTAATCAGACATTCGGCAAAACACGAAAAACCTTCCCAACTCGAATAGGGAACTATGGCCACCAAAATCACCTCAAAACGAGTTACGAGTAAAACGTTACGGTCCACGCAAAACAGTGGCAGATTCCAGGAAATTTTACATAAAATGACGAACCGCAGAACTTGCGACCACTTTTTCTCCCAACTCGAGGCCGAAACAGTTTTCCGCTAAAACACAGAAAACGTGCCCGGTCCCGAGCTCGAAGCGTGGGCGCCAGTTTCGGCTCAATCGGAGTTACGACGGAAAAGTTATTGCCGTCACAAAACAGGGGCTGAACCATATTTTCGCATAAAAAGTGATTTTAGAACCGACGGTTTAAACTATTCGGCTTAAACGATTAAGTCACGGGTTACGGGCTCTAAAGAGACTAAGGTCTGGTCACGGCCACGCGCCACCCACTACCATCTCCGGCAGTGGTGGTCGCCGGTGGCGACCGGCGGCGGCCAGCGGCGGCCGGCGGTGGTTTTTCGATTACGATCGCGCGAGACAACAACCCGACCATTCTCCCTCTCTCTCTCGACCAGTCTCACGCACACGCACCCACAACGGCAGCCACGGCCGTCCATCACCATCGCCACAGCGGCGGCGAACGGCGGCGGCGACGGGAACGAGAAGGAATGAAAACGAAACATGAGAGGTGATTACCTTACGACGACGCCACGTAACCGCACTCGATCCTCCCTCCCTCGAAACTCCGGCGAACAGCAGGAGGTGGTGACAGCGTCCTCCGGCGATCTCTCTCTCTTTCCGGCGACTGCAGGTCCCTCTCTCTTTTCCGGCGACTGCGAGTCTCTCTCTCTAACTCTCTCTCGGTTTCTTCTCTATCTCTCTCTCGTTCCTTTTCTCGCTGCCGCACCACACACAAGGAAGAGTCAAATAGGGTTGTTGAAAATCATTTGGGTTTGCTTGGCTTTCACGAAAAAGAAACGAGAAAGGGAAAACGGCCATGGGCCGTGACCCATGCAACTTCTTCCAACATTTTCACTTAGCCCCCAAACTACCCCTGATTTACAATCTTCACTAAAAGACATGGATTTTAACATTTTGGTCCTTAACGACATCAAACCCCAAACCAAAACAATTAAAGGTAAACATTTAAATTACTGAAAATTAATTAATAACGTACCGGGACACGGGCTTTACAACTCTCCCGCGCTTGGATTAGACTTCGTCCCCGAAGTCCACGCCCGCAAACAGCTCCGGGTAATTCTCCCGCATCTCGGCTTCTGGTTCCCACGTCCACTCCGAACCTTTTCGGTGCTGCCACTGGACCTTCACCAATCCAATAA
Source organism: Saussurea involucrata (assembly GCA_033807775.1). Lineage (NCBI taxonomy): Eukaryota > Viridiplantae > Streptophyta > Magnoliopsida > Asterales > Asteraceae > Saussurea > Saussurea involucrata. The sequence goes on along the minus strand of CM066321.1, from coordinate 133,517,359 downwards.
TTTTGTTCCGCAGAGTCTTCGTCTTCCTCTCGACGATGGCTATTGGCTTCTCCACATAGTTGAGTCGCTCGTCAATCTGAATATCTTCAAGGGGAACTACCGCAGACTCATCCATCACACACTTCCGCAACTGAGAGACATGGAACGTGTTGTGGATTAGGCTCAGCTCCTCTGGTAGCTCCAATCGGTAAGCTACTTTCCCCACACGCGCGATGACCTTGTACGGTCCGATATATCGGGGACCCAACTTTCCCCGCTTGCGAAAACGGATTACCCCTTTCCAGGGTGACACTTTCAAAAGAACGTAATCCCCGACTTGGAACTCCAAGTCCGATCGTCTCTTATCGGCGTAACTCTTTTGTCGACTCTGAGCAGTGACTAACCGATCCTGCACCATCTGAATCATTTCTGTCGTCTTTAGCACGACGTCGGTGCTCCCCAACACTCTGTGACCAACCTCGCCCCAACAAATGGGCGTCCGACACTTCCTGCCGTACAACACTTCGTACGGCGCTCTACCGATGCTAGCGTGATAGCTGTTATTATAGGAGAACTCAGCTAGTGGGAGATACTGATCCCAACTACCACCAAAGTCAATCACACATGCTCGCAGCATGTCCTCAAGTGTCTGAATAGTACGCTCACTCTGCCCGTCAGTCTGAGGATGAAATGCTGTACTGAAATGCAACCGCGTACCCATTTCATTCTGAAACTTCTCCCAAAACCGGGAGGTGAAACGAGTATCCCGATCCGAGACAATCGAGACTGGCACCCCGTGCCTAGTTACAATCTCTCGGATGAAAACCTCCGCGAGCTTATCCGCCGAGAAGCTCTCTTTAATCGCCAAGAAGTGAGCGCTCTTAGTCAGACGATCCACAATTACCCAGATGGTATCATTCCCTCGCTGAGTTTTGGGAAGCTTCGTGATGAAATCCATCGTAATCTGCTCCCACTTCCACACCGGAATCTCCAAAGGCTGCAATTTCCCGTGCGGTCGCTGGTGCTCCGCCTTGACCTTCCGACAAGTCAAACATACCTCCACACATTTGGCCACATCCTGCTTCATGTCGGGCCACCAATAGCCTTCCCGTAAGTCTCTGTACATTTTGGTAGCTCCCGGATGAATCGAAAACTTGGACTTATGCGCCTCGTCCAATAGTATCTGTCGGTTCCCACCGGCGAATGGGACCCAAACTCTCCCATATCGGGTCAATAATCCTCGACTATCCCGTACTAATTTCCGAATCTCTCCCGAAACCCTCTCACGTTTTGCATTTTCCGCCAACACGGACACCTCCTGAGCGACACCTATCGACTCCAAAAGAGGTGCAACCACTGTCAACCGCTGACACAGACCCTTCAGCGATCCCCCAACCGGATGTCGGCTAAGCGCGTCCGCGACTACATTCGCTTTACCCGGGTGGTAAAGTATCTCGCAGTCGTAATCCTTGACCACATCAAGCCATCTTCGCAGTCGCATATTAAGATTTTGCTGATCCATCAGGTATTTAAGGCTCTTATGATCAGTGTAGATAGTACACTTGACACCATAAAGATAGTGTCTCCAAATCTTCAGAGCAAACACCACTGCTCCCAACTCCAAGTCATGAGTCGGGTAGTTCGCTTCGTGAGGCTTCAGCTGCCTCGAAGCGTAAGCTATGACCTTGCCGCGTTGCATAAGCACGGCACCCAACCCCTGATATGAAGCATCGCAATAAACCACCAAGTCCTCCATACCCTCGGGCAAAGTCAACACAGGAGCCTCGCATAAACGCCTGCGTAGCTCCTCAAACGCCTTCTGCTGCTCTTCACCCCAACTGAAAGCTGCAGTTTTCTTCGTCAGTCGAGTCATAGGCAAGGCAATCTTGGAGAAATCTTGGATAAATCTCCGATAGTATCCTGCTAACCCGAGAAAACTCCGCACCTCGGTAGGAGTTTTCGGCACCTCCCACCGCATTACCGCTGAGATCTTGGCCGGATCGACCATGATACCGTTCTGATTTACGACATGTCCTAGGAATTGGACCTCTCGTAACCAGAATTCACACTTGGAGAACTTAGCATAAAGCTTCTCCCGCCTCAACACATCCAAAACTTCCCGCAAATGCACCTCGTGCTCTTCTCTCGTCTTCGAATATACGAGGATATCTGTAACATCCCGAATTTCCGTAATATTTTCATAATTTATAATTATAAACTTTGGGGATAAGTTTGTAATTTTGGGCTAAAGTATAAGTTGAGGTGAAGATTTAATATGTCCAATAGGTAAAAGTGCGGGGTGTGATTTGTAAATATGGGGATGACTCATCAGATTTTAAGTATGGGTGAAATATAGAGGGTGTCCTTCTTGTTCATTGGGTCGGTCATGTGGTTACGGTTCCAGCAAAGAAAAGAGAAAGAAATGAGAGAAAAGAGAAAAAGTGATTTGTGTGAGGTTTGAGGTTTTGATTTCAACCGTAAGAAAGAAGAAGAAGATCAAGGATTTGTAGAAATACAACAAAGGTAATCTCTTCTACAACTCTTATCCATTGGAAATAAAGATGTGCTTTAGGATGATAAGAAAGGAAATTTAATATTATGATGATTTGGGTATTTTGTTTATGGGTAATGTTCTAATGGTAGTAGTGAACTTATATGCAAAATTTCATAAAGATCCATCGATTAAATCTATAGATATATGGATTTTAGATATTTAAACGAACTGGGTATTTTGATGAAGTTCATACGAATCGCAAGTGTTCATTGCGAGGTTTTGGGTTGCGAGGGAATGAGTTGTGATGGGAGGAATAGGGATTGCGCAGTTACTATTCATCGCAGTTACTATTCATCGCAGTTACTGTTCATCGCGAGGGTACTGTTCATTGCGAGGGTACTGTTCATTGCGAGCCCATGTTGGCTGTGATGTCAAGTGGATTGCGATGGGTGTAGTAGTTGCGATAGAAATAAGTATGGTTTTAGGATTTGGTATTTAAATATATCATAAGCAATAAATTAATACCAGTACATTTATATATGGGGTATTTCAGTTATTCGTGGTGTTGAAGTTCCTACGACTTAGAAGAATTAAAGTAGCGTGATTTCTTACCAGGTAAGTTCATACTTACCTTACCTGTTATATTATAAATGTTATAATTATGATAAGATGTTGTTATATATGAAATGTTTGAATTATAAAGAAGATTTATGATGTGAAATGTTATATAAAGAGATAAGGTTGCGCTAGATGATTATTAATGTTGATTAATAAATTATAGCAATGATTTGTGTATGGACATATAAAGGATAGGGATTTTTAGACACTAAAGACGATGTACAAGTAAGATAGACGATGGGTTTATTATTCTGATGTTTATGAGCAACGAGCGGCTTAATGTCGGATTCGTAGTCATAATACTTTGATGTGAGCAACGAGCGGCTTAATGTCGGATTCGTAGTCATAATATTTGATATGAGCAACGAGCGGCGTAATGTCGGATTCGTAGTCATAATACTTTGATATGAGCAACGAGCGGCGTAATGTCGGATTCGTAGTCATATTATTTGATATGAGCAACGAGCGGCTTAATGTCGGATTCGTAGTCATAATATTTGATATGAGCAACGAGCGGCGTAATGTCGGATTCGTAGTCATAATACTTTGATGTGAGCAACGAGCGGCTTAATGTCGGATTCGTAGTCATAATACTTTGATGTGAGCAACGAGCGGCTTAATGTCGGATTCGTAGTCATAATATTTGATATGAGCAACGAGCGGCGTAATGTCGGATTCGTAGTCATAATACTTTGATATGAGCAACGAGCGGCGTAATGTCGGATTCGTAGTCATAATACTTTGATGTGAGCAACGAGCGGCTTAATGTCGGATTCGTAGTCACAATATCAGTTTGGTTTTAACTATATTGAGATATGGTTTTGCAAATGGTAAGAAAAGGGTAATTCAGGTTGGTCCAACATTGTTTACAATAAATTATAAATGTTATTTTTGAAACTGATTATTAATGATAATATTAGTCTAATCGATTTGGATACTATTTCCTTATCAGGTTCAGGTACGGGGAAATGAAGGGATGTGGGACGTGAGCTTTTGGATGAGCAAAGGAGATTTCGTTATGAAGATTTTGGATGGCCACTTAGATAACTTAGTTAATCTGATTCAAATGACAAGATTAGATTAATAGGTTATTTAAAGAAGTTTAGTTTGTAAATATGAACCTTAAAGTTAAACCTTTGCTTATGAATCGAAGTTAGACAAGTTATGTTTAATATTGATTATAAATCAAAGTTTAAATTAGTCGTGATTTTTAGGGTGTTACAGTTTGGTATCAGAGCCTTAGTTTAAGCGAACTAAGTATGCTTAGGAGGTACTTAGACTTAAACTGTAGTGAATTAAGTTATGATTAGTGAGAGATGGGTAGAATTATTAAGACCGGGTAATTTTAATGTCGACAGATACGCAAGATTTGTACGGTAACATTGGTAATAAAGACTCTCATGATTAATATGTTCGAAATTTCAATTTACTAATGTTATTCAGAGTATGTTATTTCACAAGTATGGTTACTCCTCATTGTTGTGAGATTCCACGTTGGCGAGGAGAGGGAACGAAGTCCTCCTTTTAAAGGTGGATGGATACCTTCCTTGCATGAGATTTTTCCTGTCGCAGGGTATGGGCTGGGTGCGTCCCGCGTATGCCTGTGCAGATTAGAACAAAAACCGTAGGCGGTACCGGCATGCTGTATGCAGAGGGTATCCGCAAAACGGACCATATCATATATGATGGAATGGAGATATTATATTGTTACTGTGGCTGAATAGCGGTAAAACATGTATCGGATATTGAGTATTGTATGAATCATTATTAATGAATATTTATTTTGTGTTACCAGAGCTATGGTAAATACACCTCCGGGTTCTCCTAATCCTTCTTTGGATAGGACTTGGCTTGAGGAACCGAGAGATATACCGGTTGGAGTGGGCGGAGTTTCTAATACGCCACCAGATTTTCTTTCTCTCGGGGGAATGCGAAATAGGGTGCATCGGGGTGGTACTAGTAATGATGATCACACGCCTTCGGATTCAGGCATGGAAAGTCGGATATTGGATAATGTAACCAGATTAATGAACGCATCCATGGAAAGGCAAATGGAAATGATGAACACAAATATGGAAAGACAAGCTGAAATGTTTATGAAATTGGTTAATGATCGGAATGCTGAACCGAGACGAACATGGATTGACTTCAATCAGGTAAATCCAACTGGTAACCCAGGTTCAGAGACTGAAAGAAGGGTTGATAAAAGTTGCTCTTACAAAACATTCCTGAGCTGTAAACCGCCAGAATTCAAAGGAGATGATAATCCAGTGGCGTGTATGAACTGGATCAGAGAAATAGAACAAGCCTTTCGGGCTTGTGAGTGTAACGATGAAAGGTCAAAAGTTAGATTTGGGTCGCAAATGTTACGCGGTAACGCATTGCGGTGGTGGGATTTGTTGTCAGCTTCTGTGACGGAAGCGGTTCTGAATACCGTGACTTGGGGACAGTTCAAAACAAAGATTCTGGAGGAATATTGTAACGAGACGGAAATGGATAGGATCGAAGAAGAATTTAGAAACCTCAAGAAAGGTAATATGACTGTAAGGAAGTATACCGAAACCTTCATGGAAAAGCTGAACCTAGTGGGGCATGTGGCTCCGACTGAGAAAGACAAAATGAAAGCTTATTTGAGGGGTTTACCGGCGGACATGATGACAAGGGTCCGAAGCTCGAAAGTTTCTACTTTAAGAGAGACGATTGAAGAAGCGAAAGTGATAGAAGAAATGTACGCCAAAGATAAAGAAGAGAAAGCGCATGTGGGAGAAAAGAGGAAATGGGAAGGTCGTTCTGAACCTTTTCAGAAGACAAGATTGTTTGGCAAGAATATTCGTTATGATAATCGAAGGGAACCGAACTGGTGTTTTAAATGCAGAAGTAAACATTTTGGGCCGTGTCGAATGACAGCAACAGAATGCGCCAAATGTGGAAAGAGCGGGCATATTATGGCCAACTGTCCAGTCCGGGGATCATTGTGCTTTGAATGTAAACAACCAGGTCATTTTCGGAAGGATTGTCCGAAATTGAAGAAGGAAGAGGATCAAGGAAAGAAGTTGGTTATCCCTAAACCAACAGGTCGTGCATTTCAGATGACTGCCAATGAAGCGAGAGGATCGAAAGATGTTGTCTCGGGTACATTCCTTATAAACTCTATTCCTGCTCATGTGTTATTTGATAGTGGAGCAAACTATTCTTTTGTGTCCAAGTTGTTCTATCCTAAATTAGCTATGCCTGTCACTACTTTAGGAGATGCCTTAGTAGTTGAGGTAGCTAATGGGGTTCTAACTTTGGTCAGTGAAACACTTGTGGATTGTAAAATTTCGATAGAGAAAACTGAATTTCCGATTGACTTGTTGTTAATGGAAATTGGAGGTTTTGATATTATTGTGGGGATGGATTGGTTGAGCACTAACCAGGCAGAAATTATGTGTTCAAAGAAGTTGATTAGAATTCCGTTGACCGATAAAGATGATGCATTCATTTTTGGAGAGAAACAGAAAGGGGATATTCCGTTGATTTCTGTGTTAAAGGCGCGTAAATGTTTGGCTAAGGGATGTTGGTCCTATTTAGCTTATGTTATAGATACAAAATTAGAAAAGAAGAAAGCGCAAGATATTAAAGTGGTAAGTGAATTTCCGGATGTATTCCCGGATGATCTTCCAGGATTACCGGCTGAAAGACAAGTAGAGTTTAGTATCGATCTTATTCCTGGAGCAGCACCGATTGCTCGTGCACCTTATCGTTTAGCACCAGCCGAAATGGCCGAAATGATGTCTCAATTACAAGAGCTGCTGGATAAGGGTTTTGTTAGACCGAGTTCTTCACCTTGGGGAGCTCCGGTACTGTTTGTTAAAAAGAAAGATGGCACTATGAGAATGTGCATAGATTACCGAGAGCTGAATAAAGTGACAATAAAGAATAAGTATCCGCTTCCAAGGATAGATGATTTGTTTGATCAACTCCAGGGGGCGGGTTGTTTTTCCAAAATTGATCTAAGGTCGGGATATCATCAAGTGCGGGTAAGAGAGGAAGATGTTCCAAAGACGGCGTTTAGAACGAGATACGGGCACTATGAATTTCTTGTGATGCCATTTGGGTTGACCAATGCTCCAGCTATATTCATGGATCTGATGAATAGAGTATGTCGACCGTTTTTAGACAAATCGGTGATAGTTTTCATTGATGATATATTGGTTTATTCAAAGAACGAGAACGATCATGAAGTTCACCTTCGAGAAGTGTTAGAAGTGTTACGCAAAGAGAAATTGTACGCCAAATTCTCTAAATGCGAATTTTGGTTGAAAGAAGTACAATTTCTCGGGCATGTGATTTCATCGGAAGGTGTGAAGGTGGATCCAGCAAAGATAGAGGCAATGATGAATTGGGAGGCTCCGAAGAGTGCGTCTGAAATAAGAAGCTTATTGGGTCTCGCAGGTTATTACAGAAGATTTATTAAAGATTTCTCAAAGATTGCTTCTAATCTTACGGTGTTGACTCGTAAGAATGTGAAATTTGTTTGGACTGAAAAACAGGAGACTGCTTTCAGGACCTTACGGCAGAAATTGTGTGAAGCTCCTATTCTTGCACTGCCGGAAGGAACTGAAAATTTGGTGGTCTATAGTGACGCATCGAAAATGGGTTTGGGATGTGTATTGATGCAACAAGGCAAAGTGATTGCCTATGCGTCAAGACAGCTGAAAGAACATGAAAAGAATTATCCTACCCACGATTTGGAATTAGCAGCTGTGGTGTTTGCTTTAAAGCTGTGGCGTCATTATCTTTATGGAACAAAGTGTACACTCTTCACTGATCACAAAAGTTTGCAGCATGTTTTTGATCAGAAAGAGCTGAATATGAGGCAAAGGCGATGGATGGAATTGTTGAAAGACTATGATTGTGAATTGCATTACCACCCAGGTAAAGCAAATGTTGTGGCCGATGCCTTGAGTAGGAAAAAGTATCAAGGATGCTTGAAAACGACAAACGCCAGAATTGACGTAATGTCAAGTCTGATTGAAAGAATAAAAGCTGCACAGATGGAAGCCTTGTTGGAAGACAACTTGAAAGAAGAAGTGATGAGCAAACAATATCTTTAGTTGACTGAAGATAGTCGAGGGGTTAAGTTGTTCCAAGGTCGTATTTGGGTACCAAAGTTAGGTGGAAATAGAGAATTGATTTTGGAAGAGGCACATAAATCTAAATATTCTATACATCCGGGAAGTACCAAGATGTATAGGGATTTGAAATTACATTATTGGTGGCCAGCTATGAAAGTAGATGTGGCACAAATAGTAGAGAAGTGCGGAACTTGTTCGTTAGTAAAAGCAGAACATCAAAAACCATACGGAAGTTTTCAGTCTCTGGAAATTCCGGAGTGGAAATGGGATAAGATTACCATGGATTTCGTGACAAAGTTACCAAAGACACAAAGAGGTAACGATTCTATTTGGGTAATTGTCGATCGACTGACGAAGAGTGCTCATTTCTTAGCTATGAAAGAAGCAACACCAATAGATAAATTGGCAAGGTTATATATTGATGAGGTGGTGTCACGACACGGTATACCGGTGTCTATTGTGTCGGATCGTGACAGTCGATTTACTTCCAGGTTTTGGCAGTCGCTTCAAGAAGAATTGGGTACTAGAGTTAATTTGAGTATTGCTTATCACCCACAGACTGACGGTCAAAGCGAAAGAACAATACAAACTTTAGAAGACATGCTTAGATCATGTGTGCTAGATTTTGGAGGTAACTGGGATTCTCATTTGCCGTTGGTAGAATTTGCCTATAACAACAGTTACCATTCCAGTATTGGAAGAGCACCTTTCGAGGCATTGTATGGTAGGAAATGCAGAACTCCGGTGTGCTGGTTAGAAGCCGGAGAGAAACAATTTGCTGGTCCGGAACTTGTACAGCAAACCGCGGACAAGGTAAAAGAAATTCGGCAACATATGAAAGCGGCTCAAGATAGACAGAAAAGCTATGCTGATCCAAAAAGGAGGCCGAAAGAATTTCAAGTTGGGGAGCGGGTAATGCTCAAAGTGTCCCCATGGAAAGGTGTGATTCGATTTGGAAAGCGTGGAAAGTTGAGTCCTCGTTTTCTAGGACCTTTCGCTATCACCAAAAGAATTGGCTTACAAGCGTATCAATTGGATCTTCCACCTGAGCTGGAACGGATCCATAATACTTTTCATGTGTGTTATTTGCGAAAATGCTTAGCTGAGGAGCAAGATGTGATTCCACTTACTGATGTTAGGGTGAATGAAGGGAGCCGATGTGTAGAAGAACCAGAGGCGATTCTAGAAAAGTCAGTTAAGAAGTTACGAAGTGGTAAATAAGTAACTATGTTAAAAGTACAATGGAAACACCATCGAGGTGCTAACGTGACGTTAGAATCAGAGGAATACATGAAGAGTAGATATCCTCATTTGTTTGATTAGCTTCGATTTCGAGGACGAAATCAGTTTCAAGTTGGGGAGTATTGTAACATCCCGAATTTCCGTAATATTTTCATAATTTATAATTATAAACTTTGGGGATAAGTTTGTAATTTTGGGCTAAAGTATAAGTTGAGGTGAAGATTTAATATGTCCAATAGGTAAAAGTGCGGGGTGTGATTTGTAAATATGGGGATGACTCATCAGATTTTAAGTATGGGTGAAATATAGAGGGTGTCCTTCTTGTTCATTGGGTCGGTCATGTGGTTACGGTTCCAGCAAAGAAAAGAGAAAGAAAGGAGAGAAAAGAGAAAAAGTGATTTGTGTGAGGTTTGAGGTTTTGATTTCAACCGTAAGAAAGAAGAAGAAGATCAAGGATTTGTAGAAATACAACAAAGGTAATCTCTTCTACAACTCTTATCCATTGGAAATAAAGATGTGCTTTAGGATGATAAGAAAGGAAATTTAATATTATGATGATTTGGGTATTTTGTTTATGGGTAATGTTCTAATGGTAGTAGTGAACTTATATGCAAAATTTCATAAAGATCCATCGATTAAATCTATAGATATATGGATTTTAGATATTTAAACGAACTGGGTATTTTGATGAAGTTCATACGAATCGCAAGTGTTCATTGCGAGGTTTTGGGTTGCGAGGGAATGAGTTGCGATGGGAGGAATAGGGATTGCGCAGTTTCTATTCATCGCAGTTACTATTCATCGCAGTTACTGTTCATCGCGAGGGTACTGTTCATTGCGAGGGTACTGTTCATTGCGAGCCCATGTTGGCTGTGATGTCAAGTGGATTGCGATGGGTGTAGTAGTTGCGATAGAAATAAGTATGGTTTTAGGATTTGGTATTTAAATATATCATAAGCAATAAATTAATACCAGTACATTTATATATGGGGTATTTCAGTTATTCGTGGTGTTGAAGTTCCTACGACTTAGAAGAATTAAAGTAGCGTGATTTCTTACCAGGTAAGTTCATACTTACCTTACCTGTTATATTATAAATGTTATAATTATGATAAGATGTTGTTATATATGAAATGTTTGAATTATAAAGAAGATTTATGATGTGAAATGTTATATAAAGAGATAGGGTTGCGCTAGATGATTATTAATGTTGATTAATAAATTATAGCAATGATTTGTGTATGGACATATAAAGGATAGGGATTTTTAGACACTAAAGACGATGTACAAGTAAGATAGACGATGGGTTTATTATTCTGATGTTTATGAGCAACGAGCGGCTTAATGTCGGATTCGTAGTCATAATACTTTGATGTGAGCAACGAGCGGCTTAATGTCGGGTTCGTAGTCATAATATTTGATATGAGCAACGAGCGGCGTAATGTCGGATTCGTAGTCATAATACTTTGATATGAGCAACGAGCGGCGTAATGTCGGATTCGTAGTCATAATACTTTGATGTGAGCAACGAGCGGCTTAATGTCGGATTCGTAGTCACAATATCAGTTTGGTTTTAACTATATTGAGATATGGTTTTGCAAATGGTAAGAAAAGGGTAATTCAGGTTGGTCCAACATTGTTTACAATAAATTATAAATGTTATTTTTGAAACTGATTATTAATGATAATATTAGTCTAATCGATTTGGATACTATTTCCTTATCAGGTTCAGGTACGGGGAAATGAAGGGATGTGGGACGTGAGCTTTTGGATGAGCAAAGGAGATTTCGTTATGAAGATTTTGGATGGCCACTTAGATAACTTAGTTAATCTGATTCAAATGACAAGATTAGATTAATAGGTTATTTAAAGAAGTTTAGTTTGTAAATATGAACCTTAAAGTTAAACCTTTGCTTATGAATCGAAGTTAGACAAGTTATGTTTAATATTGATTATAAATCAAAGTTTAAATTAGTCGTGATTTTTAGGGTGTTACAATATCGTCGATGAATACGATCACCGAGCGATCCAGCATCGGGCTGCATACCCTGTTCATGAGGTCCATGAACGCTGCTGGTGCGTTGGTGAGCCCGAAAGGCATCACCACGAACTCGTAATGGCCATACCGCGTTCGGAAGGCCGTTTTCTCCGTGTCCTCACTTCGTACCCGCATCTGATGATACCCGGATCTCAGGTCAATCTTAGAGAACCACGAGGCTCCCTGCAACTGATCAAACAAGTCGTCAATCCTTGGCAGAGGATAACGATTCTTTACCGTAAGCTTATTCAGCTCCCGGTAATCAATACACATTCGTTGAGATCCATCCTTCTTCTTCACGAACAATATCGGAGCTCCCCACGGTGAACAACTCGGCTTAATGAACTCTTTCTCGAGAAGTTCCTGCAACTGATCATACAACTCCTTCATTTCCGGTGGAGCCAGGCGATAGGGTGCCTTGGCCACCGGAGCAGCACCCGGAATCAGATCGATTCGAAACTCCACCTGTCGTTCGGGAGGTATCCCCGGTAACTCGTCGGGAAACACATCGGCAAACTCCCTCACGACTGGTACATCTACGGCTGTCTTCTTCGCCTCGTCAATACGCGTATCTATCACATACGCCAAGTACCCCTGACCACTATGCTGAAGGTGTCTCCGAGCCCTCGCCGCGGAACATATCGCCGTAGTCCGTCTGGGCGGGTCTCCCTGAATCAACAACTCTCCCTCGCTTGGGGTTCGAACCCGTACTTGTTTGTGGCGACAAACAATTTCTGCATCAAACGCGTTCATCCAATCCATGCCCACAATCACACAAAGCTCTCGCATAGCTATCGGAATCAAATCTATGGGAAACCTCACACCCGAGATTTCCAGCGTGCATCCCCGATACACATCCGTAACCGTCAAGGTTCGATCATCGGCAACCTCGACTACCAAAGGACATCCTAACCGTCCCACCACTCGACCCAAACTCTCGCTAAAGGTGCGAGACACAAATGAATGAGTAGCCCCGCTATCGAACATTACAACCGCAGGCACCGAGTTAACTAGAAACGTACCTAACATACAATTAACAACATATAAAAACAAGGCATGAAAAGGAAGGACGAAAAGAAAGAGGGTGATAAAACATACCTGTCACCACCTTAGGCGTCGCCTGCGCCTCTTCCACCTTCAGCTGGTGGACTCTACCTCGGCCTGCCTCTGTCCCCGGCTGACCCGTGCGACCGTCAGTGATGCGCAGTGGGGCATTTGCAGGAGCCCTCTGTGCACCACCCCCATCAGTTGCCCTAGCATTCGGACAATTGGCCCTCACGTGGCCCGTCTGCTTGCAGCTAAAGCAGATCATCAAAGGCGACTTGCAATCCCGGCTGAGATGGCCGGACTGCCCACACTTGAAACACCCGCCAGTCTTCTTCCCACTAGAATCCCTGGGTTTAAACCCACCACTCCTCGAACTCCCACGCGAATCAGAAAACTTTGACTTCTTTTGCACCGCAGAGATTGGCGTCACCGCCTGGGCTGCCTTTCTCTTTCTGGCTTGGGTCTCTAACTCCAGCTCCCTTCTCCGGGCTGCATCCATCATTGCTGACAAAGAAGCGTACGGTACCGTGCTCACGAACTCTCTGATCTCGGTACGTAACATATCTTTATACCGGGCCATCTTCATTTCCTCCGAAGCGGCATATTGAGGACAAAACAGCGCCATCTCAGTAAATTTCTTGTTCATTTCTTTAACAGTCTCTGTAGTCTGGGTTAGTTCCAAGAACTCCTTCGCTATCCTCTCCATCTCCACCAGAGGCACGTACTCGGCACGGAACCGAGTAACGAACTCCTCCCAAGTAAGGGTAGTACGCTCAGCAAGAGTCAGCGCTGAGGCGCACCAATCCTTCGCCCCATCGCGAAGCAAATTCACAGCAAAACGGACCTTCAGATTATCCGGGCAGCCGCAGGTCAAGAAGGCACACTCCATATCAGAAACCCAACGCATGCTAACAATTGGGTTCGAGTCTCCCTTGAACTCCGGGGGAGAACAGGCAGAGAGATCCCGATACTAGAACTCTCGATTACGGGGCTGTCCCCCAGCAGGCGGCGGAATCGCTGCAATGCGCTCCTCTAGCAAAACCGTCACCTGATCTTGTATGGCGGTGATAATCTCGGGGATTGCCTCCCCGACCGCATGCGCTACCTCTGCTGCAATCATCTCTCGGATCTGCTCCTCCGTGATCCCCGCCTCAGCTCGCGGCTCAGTCGCGTTGCTCCTCCTAGTGATGGCCATTCTATAAAGAAGAAACATACAACGAGTTATTAGCACCTAATAACTCACATCAACAACACTCACGCTCAACTCCTTGGAATCCTCGCGACTTTCCCGACTCGAGCACTGATCCTGCGCTTCCGGTAGTAGGAGCTCTACTACTACCTTCCACGCCTATCATCGCTCGTTCCGAGTCCCATCCCGAGGGGTCCAAGTAGCTTCTCGCCGCAACTACACACATATGCCCGCACCGGCATATATACTCACTCTTCCCAGCTCCCTAGGAATTTCCATCTCAATCACTACCCTTGCTACTAATGAATCCTCACTAATCATAAAGAGTGGCCTCGCGAATACCCGATTACATGCAGTGCAAAACAAATAGACAGTCGAATACAAGATTCTATCCTAGAACGGTTGGACTCAAACAAGAGCTGCGCAATAGAACTAAATCGAATATTCTAAGGCTATCAGTCTTTTACTGCATACAACCTAGAGGGCATTCACTTAGTAACCTATCATAATTAGCATAAACTCCTAATAGCAAGCAATTCAACATACCGCATAGTGTCAACAACAGGCAATCTAGCATGCATACTCTATGATCTAGAAAGCAATAAAACACTAAGCATTGTACATTTCCCTTCGGCTCCGGCTGACTGTACACACTGCGCCCTCGATCACCGTTCCTCGAACGGGTTTTTACTTTTTCTTTTATTTCCAAAAAGATTTAATAAAGAACTTGAAAATTTCCCAGCCGCAACTTGAGACCAAACACACCGAGGTGCGTCTGATTCACTCAAGCTGTGCTCTGATACCAAGTTGTAACATCCCAAAAATTTCAAGGAAATTTAAAATTTTTAATTAACGCTTTATATAAAAACTCAATAAACAACCCCAACATATTAATTGCAAAGTCATAAATATTGTTCAAGTAATCAGAAACCAGCGGAAGCAATGTTCAATAAATAAAACTAATATCAGTCAGCTCATCCCGCGCGCCAGTGTGTACCCGTCACGCCTTAGAGCCACTCGTACCTGAAACCACAGATTATTGGGAAAGGGTAAGCACGAAGCTTAGTGAATTCAAACACATGCGCAGGTAGGAATTATATACACATCACCCCTACCCGCACATAAGCAACAACATCACAGATACATAAAACGAGTAAACATCTACAGGTAATTATGTATCCAACCACCTCAGTACCATCGAGGCCTCGGTCCCACCGAATTGTAAGGTAACCAACACCTCAGTACCATCGAGGCCTCGGTCCCGCCGAATTGTAACATAACCAACACCTCAGTACCATCGAGGCCTCGGTCCCACCGAATCGTAAAGCAACCAACACCTCAGTACCATCGAGGCCTCGGTCCCACCGAATTGTAAAGCAACCAACACCTCAGTACCATCGAGGCCTCGGTCCCACCGAATTGTAATGTAACACATTTATACCAAGCATTCAAACCAATCAAATATTATACACCACACCAACTAGTTCACACCACAAAGACAGTAGTACATGCAAACTATTATGACATGCGTACAACCCCTAACTACACAGTGAGAGAACTCACCTCAAATGCGCGCCTAGCTTAATCAACACGAATCAAGCTTCACAATTACGGTCACTTCCCAGCACCTAAACGCATGTTAAAACGTGTCAATACGAGACACGGACCCTATGACACGACACACGCTTAAACCGTCACTAAAACTAATTTCCGTTCACACAAAACAGGTCTGTTCGGGACCTGTTTCTACCCCCTTAAGTCCAGAAAAATCCCAATATTATTTAATGACCAGAAATTCCTCTGAGTTGGGGTTCCAAGGACATATTATACGCCTCCTAACGATTTTTCTACAATTTATTATGAATTAAATACGAACGGTTACCAAAATTGCCAGTTTTCGGTCCAGTCTGAACAAACAGTCCAAAACAGCCTAGCTACGGGTTTAATCAGACATTCGGCAAAACACGAAAAACCTTCCCAACTCGAATAGGGAACTATGGCCACCAAAATCACCTCAAAACGAGTTACGAGTAAAAAGTTACGGTCCACGCAAAACAGTGACAGATTCCAGGAAATTTTACATAAAATGACGAACCACAGAACTTGCGACCACTTTTTCTCCCAACTCGAGGCCGAACCAGTTTTCCGCTAAAACACAGAAAACGTGCCCGGTCCCGAGCTCGAAGCGTGGGCGCCAGTTTCGGCTCAATCGGAGTTACGACGGAAAAGTTATTGCCGTCACAAAACAGGGGCTGAACCATATTTTCGCATAAAAAGTGATTTTAGAACCGACGGTTTAAACTATTCGGCTTAAACGATTAAGTCACGGGTTACGGGCTCTAAAGAGACTAAGGTCTGGTCACGGCCACGCGCCACCCACTACCATCTCCGGCAGTGGTGGTCGCCGGTGGCGACCGGCGGCGGCCAGCGGCGGCCGGCGGTGGTTTTTCGATTACGATCGCGCGAGACAACAACCCGACCATTCTCCCTCTCTCTCTCGACCAGTCTCACGCACACGCACCCACAACGGCAGCCACGGCCGTCCATCACCACCGCCACAGCGGCGGCGAACGGCGGCGGCGACGGGAACGAGAAGGAATGAAAACGAAACATGAGAGGTGATTACCTTACGACGACGCCACGTAACCGCACTCGATCCTCCCTCCCTCGAAACTCCGGCGAACAGCAGGAGGTGGTGACAGCGTCCTCCGGCGATCTCTCTCTCTTTCCGGCGACTGCAGGTCCCTCTCTCTTTTCCGGCGACTGCGAGTCTCTCTCTCTAACTCTCTCTCGGTTTCTTCTCTATCTCTCTCTCTCGTTCCTTTTCTCGCTGCCGCACCACACACAAGGAAGAGTCAAATAGGGTTGTTGAAAATCATTTGGGTTTGCTTGGCTTTCACGAAAAAGAAACGAGAAAGGGAAAACGGCCATGGGCCGTGACCCATGCAACTTCTTCCAACATTTTCACTTAGCCCCCCAAACTACCCCTGATTTACAATCTTCACTAAAAGACGTGGATTTTAACATTTTGGTCCTTAACGACATCAAACCCCAAACCAAAACAATTAAAGGTAAACATTTAAATTACTGAAAATTAATTAATAACGTACCGGGACACGGGCTTTACAGTTTTTATAAAAAAAAACACATTTTTAACAATTTTTATATGAAAAAACACACTATAACAACATACACATTATAACATACAAATATCACATTCAAACATAAAACCATAAAACTATAACAATTTTTTTATAAAAACACACTCTTAACAATTTTTTATAAAAAACACATTTTATAAAAAAATTGTTAAATATGTGTTTTTTATAAAAAAAATGTTAAGAATGACAACTTAGGTCCCTAAACTTTTAAGAATGCCAATTAGGTCCTAAACTTTTAAGAATGACAACTAGGGTCCCTAAACCGCACTTTATCTCTATATAACAATATGATACGTTGAAATAAAATAAACCGCATTTTATCTATATATAACACTATTATACGTTGAAATAAAATAAACCGCACTTTATCTATATATAACACTATTATACGTTGAAATAAAATAAACCGCACTTTATCTTTATATAACACTATTATACGTTGAAATAAAATACAACCGCACTTTATCTATATATAACAATATGATACGTTGAAATAAAATACAACCGCACTTTATCTATATATAACACTATTATACGTTGAAATAAAATAAACCGCACTTTATCTATATATAACACTATTATACGTTGAAATAAAATAAACCGCACTTTATCTATATATAACACTATTATACGTTGAAATAAAATAAACCGCACTTTATCTATGTATAACACTATTATACGTTGAAATAAAATACAACCGCACTTTATCTATATATAACACTATTATACGTTGAAATAAAATAAACCGCACTTTATCTATATATAACACTATTATACGTTGAAATAAAATAAACCGCACTTTATCTATATATAACACTATTATACGTTGAAATAAAATAAACCGCACTTTATCTATATATAACACTATTATACGTTGAAATAAAATAAACCGCACTTTATCTATGTATAACACTATTATACGTTGAAATAAAATACAACCGCACTTTATCTATATATAACAATATGATACGTTGAAATAAAATAAACCGCACTTTATCTATATATAACATTATTATACGTTGAAATAAAATAAACCGCACTTTATCTATATATAACACTATTATACGTTGAAATAAAATACAACCGCACTTTATCTATATATAACACTATTATACGTTGAAATAAAATAAACCGCACTTTATCTATATATAACACTATTATACGTTGAAATAAAATAAACCGCACTTTATCTATGTATAACACTATTATACGTTGAAATAAAATACAACCGCACTTTATCTATATATAACAATATGATACGTTGAAATAAAATAAACCGCACTTTATCTATATATAACACTATTATACGTTGAAATAAAATAAACCGCACTTTATCTATATATAACACTATTATACGTTGAAATAAAATACAACCGCACTTTATCTATATATAACACTATTATACGTTGAAATAAAATAAACCGCACTTTATCTATATATAACACTATTATACGTTGAAATAAAATACAACCGCACTTTATCTATATATAACACTATTATACGTTGAAATAAAATAAACCGCAACATCTATATAAAATAAAATAAACTGCAGCATCTATATATAACACTAACTATAACATCTGTGAATGACTATGTAGAAGGATTTCTCTAACATCGACTTGATGGTAAGGTGCAAAGTTTCATACATCGAGGAATTAGGAGCGCTGTTTAGGGGATTAGGTGATCGCGCAGATACCCTTGAGACCATCTATAGAGGGACACCGTTCGGGCCATGGATGGATGTGTCTTACTCTGGTGGCGACCCTACGCTAGTACACATGTTTCTACAGTTGGAGGTCGAGGACGCCAACGCTGAGCCGGAGGAGATGCATTTTGATTTCTTCGGCTCGCAATTGCATTTTGGGCGTCGAGAGTTCTGTCTAATTACAGGACTACGTTTTGGAGAGGCTCCCCCCTTCCACCCTTAGAAGACTGCTCCTTCGTTCCTAGGGTTTTCGGCATTTCAGCATCTCGTTTGAAGCTGAAGGCAGCCCGGGAAAAGATGAAAGAGGGCCTTAGTGCCCTAACCGACGACGATGCTGTCCGTGTATGCTTGGTGGTGATCGTGGATTTGGGCTTCCTGGGCCGTGAGTATAGCCAGCATGCTTCATCGACGGTCCTTAGGGCCGTCGAGGACCTTGAGCTGTTTAACAGCTACCCGTGGGGTAGCCATATCTGGACACATTGCTACTCTAATATGCACCGAGCCATAGGCAGACGCGCCGATCGACATGCAAAGATGAATCTTTGTGGTTTTACATACGCCTTCAAGGTTAGATACGTAGTATAACAATTGTTAATAATACATACAAACTGTTTGGCTTTTCTTTTTACGTACTTGCTCTTCTTGTCTAATTCCAGATATGGATCTTGGAGATGTTTCCCGCATCAATCCGATGTTTTGTCAAGCGCGACGATCGAGTACTTAGGGGAACCCGTTGGGACAAACGTGTTACCCTAAGTAGGTCGCTTTGGATTGAGTTCTTCAAAGCGTCTAGAAATGTAAGTTCTTTTACTATGTTTACAATTTGCATACGTTAGTCCCGCTTATTAATTTCTTTTATGTTTTATCATATATTTAGCAGCCACTCTTGCCCGCCGATCGCCTTGTGCCTACTGTCGACGAGATGGGCACAGATTGGTACAGAGACAGCGTGGCCTTTATTGACGCAGAGGCGGAAATGGCTCGACGTCCCCCTACTTCCGAAGATGAGGAAGACGACGACAGGCCCCCTTCCGATGGATACCAGCCGCCCCGTTCCTCCTCCTACCAGCCGGCCCGTTCCTCCTCCTACCAGGCGCCCCGTTCCTCCTCCTACCAGGCGCCCCCTTCCTCCTCCTACAATCCATATCAGGCGGCCCCTTCCTACGAGCCACAACGTGGCTCACATGAAGTCCTGTGGGACTACGTCCACGGGCCGCTAGAGACACGTGTACACTATCTGGAGGAAGTCTACAGACAGTTTAGCGCTGTCAATGTTAGTGTTTAACTTAATTTGTTGGCCACGTTTATTTAGTTTGTATATTAATATTACGTTCTAAATTTGTTTTAGCTGTCGAGTACGACACCGATCCCCGCTCCGTTCGGACAGGGGACACAGGCGACGTTTGCCACCACATCCCATCCGTCATTCCCTGAAAATGTAAGTGACATTGAGTAACCATTATAGTTATATGTTTGTTCCTAAGTTTGTAACTCTTATAATGATCAATGTCACGCAGGCCGGGATGTCGGAAACGCCGTTCGCCACCACATCCTATTCTACTATCCCGGAGAGTGTAAGTGACACTGAGTAACCATTATAGTTATATGTTTGTTCCTAATTTTGTAACTATTTTAATGATCAATGTCACGCAGGCCGGGATGTCGGGGGCATACACCTCGCAGATGCCGTCGCCGTTCGCCACCACATCATATTCGACTATCCCGGAGAGTGTTAGTGACACTGAGTAACCATTATAGTTATATATCGATAATCCTAATTTTGTAACTATTTTAATGATCAATGTCACGCAGGCCGGGATGTCGGGGGCACAGCACATGCCGTCGTTCGCCACCACAGCAATCACAAACATCTTTGGCGGTTCGGCCGATGACTATTACAGGCCGAAAATGCATACTGTAAGTTATTTTGGTAGTTTTGGTTTAATTGTGAACATTTCCTAAATTGTACTTAAAACATTGAGTAACGTAATTTTCAGACGGGGTCTCCTATTATCCAGGATCACTTCTCGGAGCACTTCTCGGAGCCTGACGATGACTCGATGGATGTTGTAGATCCACCACCACAGGTGATCCCGCTCCCTCTAAAGCGGTCGCGATCAATTTCACAATGGTTTCGTTACCCGTTTGGCCAACAAGGATCTACGACACCACCGGCCGCTAAAAAACAAGCAAAGAAAGCGGGGGGAAAGAAGGGAGGAAAGAAAAAGGGAAAGGTGCCTTCACCGGAGCCTCACCCGGCATCAGAAATAATGAGGATGTGACGGACTGGTCGCCTCCCCAACTTGACATTCACCCCTTACGGGGGCTTAGAAATCAACCCCTCGTTTTTTGAAACATTGCTTGCGGATGACCCTGTGAACTCTGACTTAGACGATACGGTTAGTATGAAGTTAAATTATAGTCATATATAATCAAATATATTTATATTACATGTCTAACCATCTATTTTTTATGCATATCACGTCGATTCTTGGGTTAGCCTGTTGCAAAAACATCGTGGCGTAGACACGAGGTGGACCATCATGCACACTATGTTCTTTCAGTGTATACTGATGGACCATCAAGGTCCCGCCTCCGTGGTCGAAATATGCAATGGCTCGGAAGGGACCTCTTGGACTCTCCTCGATAGGGTATGTAAATCGTTTTAATGTTATTTTATTTAATAACATATATGACATATATTGTAATATTTCAGGTGTACATCCCCATATGCTTGCATCCCAGACATTGGCTGCTTGGAGTGTTTGAACTTGACACTATGGTCATGACCCTATATGACAGCAAAAAGGACGGTCTCTGCAAACAACAATTGACAGAGCAGATGCAATCGTTTAAAGCAAAACTATATACGTTATTTTCATTGATAGGGGATCATAGACGTCGCGAAATGTCAAGTATCTTTCGCACAAAGATGGCCGGCCAAGTACCCCAGCAGACCGGGTTATATGTGGATTGCGGTGTATGGGTATGTCGTAATGTCCAAAAGTTGATAAATAACGAGGAAATATGGGTACCCCCTAACGAAACCGACGATGAGGCAATGGATTTCCGCCGACATATGGCGGAGTCAATTTATGCGCATTGTCTAAGTAGTTAGGTTGTTTATGTAACATTAAATAATTGTTATTTTTAGTATTAACTTATTTTGTTAAAGTATTGTGATACAGTTACCGTTTACTTCATTTGGTTTTTGCTAATTTCATCCATTTACTCAACTTTGAGTATCGATATCTCTTTCACACATACTCCATTTTGGACGCATTATATATCATTTCGAAGCTCTCATATAGGAGAACATAAACCTACTAAAAGTTAGTTATATATAACACATATATATAAATTTAAATGCGTCCAAAGTTTAGTAAAACCCATATTTCCAACACCTAGTAAGTAGGTTTATGAAACTTGCGATAATCCTAATACATAGATTATTGGATGAACAAGCATTTATTTCTTGATTATTGGGGTATTGGTTCTTGTTGTCTGGAAGTGATTCATATGATGCAAAAATTGGTATCATGTAATGTAGAACAATATCTATATTATAGAAACTTGCATTTGATAGTACCATATAAATCTGATCTAAATTCTCATTAATTAGCTATGTTTGACTACTTAAAGACTAATTTTCTGCCTAATGAAAGACCTTTATTCAAGAGCAGACGAATATTGCAGTTACTTTTTCAGTGGAATCTTACAAGCTCTTTTCAAACGAATCTTGCAGTGAACTATTCAGACGAATCATGCAGGCAACTTTTTCAGACGAAATCTTTGACCATATCTGATGAAGAACATACATTTTCACGGCTATAAGTAGATGGCATGATGGAGTAGTAATTCACAACTTCCTATCTATCTTTTATACAAACACACTCTCGCTTTTTTTAACACAATGGATGGAGGTTCAAGATCAAGGGGGAACAGGTCGGCGAATGTGGCTGGAACTTCACGTTCGGGAGCCTACCAACCACTGAACGACGGAGCTCGCCGGAGTACCTGGAAGGTACCGGAAACAGACGAGGAGTGGACAAACTGTGGGCGAACTGCAGCCGATTTTCCATTCACGCCTGAGGAGGAAGCAGACTGGGAGATGGCATCCGACAATTACTACTTCGATAATGGCATGAGAACCCCACCAATGTATGATTTTATGCCGACGGGTCTTCGACAAAGTCAACGAATTACTCCCGCAGTGCAAAAAGCCATTAATGAGGCGAACGCCGGTATCGAAAAGGTAAAGGGTATGTGGAACCATAACAGGGGGATTCAGCAGGGGAAAATAGAGTATCTAGCGGAGAAGAAACGAGAACTGGCCATGACTAGGGCTCACGTTCGGCAGCTGCAACGAGAGATTAAGAAAGCTGAAGAGGAACTAGAAGAACTCGAATCGGACTACATGGGAATGGAGGACGTGATCAAGGAAAAGGTTAACTTGATCACAGGACTCCAGGACGCCTTCCAGTAATAGATTTCTTTGTTTACATGCACTGTATCCGTTTCGGTTGGGAAGATGATTTGCAATACTCTGTAACTGCAAATACTTCAGCTCCAAACACACATGAATCATCATTCGCCAAATACCCATTTTCACAATTCTTAAATGAGTCCAGTGATACCAACTTGTCAAAACCCCATTTAATATTCTTCTCGTGAAACCTTCTCCTATTGCCATTCACGATATCTATAAACACATTCAAATAATAATAATTTAAAACGATTTAATGAATTAGTTAATATATGATTATTATGTTAATGCGATAGGAGTGTAAAAAAATTGAAAAAAAAAATAAGAGATGTACCATAAATTAAATAATTAACTATAAGAGTATGAATTTTAAATATAAAAAATATTTTTTTATGTAGTGTATAACTGTATATGATATATATTAAAATATATAAATCCAAAAAAATTCAAGATTGGGCTCATTTCGAACGTATCGAAGAGACGATTATAATGGTGTAATTTGTTAAAATTAAAACGTATTTTTTAACGTATTTTAGTTAATAAACGATTATATGTGTTAAATGTAAAATTAAAATAATGAAAGTAAAAGGTATAAAGTAAATTTAGTAAATAAGTATAGGGGTTGAAAGTGTAAAATTTTATTTTAAATTCATCAAATTGAAAGAAAGCGGGGGTGAACAGTGGGATTCTACGCGATCGCGGTTCAATTTTTCATAAATGGTCCCTGGAATTTTTCAAAAATGGTCCCTTGCAATTGAAAAGTCACAAAAAGTACCCCATCGCGGGATGAGCCCGCGATCGCGGGATTCCATTTTTCAAAAATGGTCCCTGCAAGTTTAAAAAAGTGTCAGAAATGGTCCCTGGCCCGCGATCGCGGGCTCCCATCGCGGAAAAAAGGGGTATTTTTGCAAACTGGGAGAGATTTTGGGTATTTTGGTAACACTTAGTTTGACTTAAGGTATTTTAATTAATTTCCCTTAAATATATGGTTTACAAATTACTGTTTTTATTACAGAATATATTTCGTTTTTAATTTAAAATAAATATTATTGATAAAACGGAAGCGCGTGAGGGAGAGAATTGGGGAAGATGAAGACTCTGATGGTACCTCCGACTCTAGGGTGCTCAATATCCTCAGCAACTTCACGAATTCATGACTTTGATCTTCATCGATTATTGATTAACAAAAATGGCCGAATTAGTAGCAATTGCTCAATCACTCCACCACTACTATCTCACTCCAAATCCTCCTACTTCTTCGCCGCAACCTCCACCAGCCACCGCCGTCCTCCTCCTATCTCCGCCATGGCTTCATCCACTCAAGCACCTTCGCAGGTTTCTGATCATATACTTTCATTAGCTTCGCTAATTTTCTATTCTCGTTGGTTTTTTATGGTTAGTGATAAATTTGTTTTTCATCCGCCGTGTGAAGACTTCGTATCACCGTGGAAGTTTTAGTGTAGTGTGTTTAGAAAACTAATAGAATATTTAGTTCAAATTTAATCAACTTCCGCTAAAATCGTGGAAATGATTGGGAATTACGTCTATTTTTTTCCTAACTAATGACTGTGGATTTCTTTGTTGTTGAAATTTGCTTGATTCAACCCTGGGTTAATTAGAGTGCTTCATCTGGTGATGCTACGGCTGATATCTTTCAACTCATTAAAGCTCATCAGGTACTCTTATGATACACAGTGTGTGTGTGTTTTACTGTGTTTTGTTGTATTCATTCTTTGAAAAAATACAAATACGTGTGTGTGTGTGTGTTTGTTTGATATGCTCATTGTTTGCCATTGTAGGAAAAGGCTGCTAGATTGCCTCCCATCGAAGAGGTCAAGACTATCCTTCATCATGGAATGCGTGGTGTCCTTTCCACTTTTTCCCAGGTTCTTTTCAGTTCTGTTCTTAATTCGCAAAAGTTTTTGATAGTATATTTTTTAGCACATGGTGTTTTACATACATAATCTGGTTAAGTCAATGAAACATGGATTTTAGGTTACAATCAAGTAGATCGGTTTGCAAACAAATAGCCTTCCTTTGCAAAAATTAGAGATGATTTATGTGCTCAAATGAGCCACTTTGAGGATCGCTAATTGACAGTTATATATATTTGGAGGAAACAAATATGCATTGTTACTTGTATGATTCTGACTGCTGGTACCTAGCTTTTTCATCTTCATGATAAAAGTATAATCAGGTCATATCAAAATGAAAAAATCATCTATTTGACCGGAAACTCAAACTTTTAGTGTACTATTGGAGTGGATCAGTGGATGTGGTGTACCTAGATCTAAATCGTAGCAAACAGATGATACTGGCTCCGTATACATGCTCTAAATTGAATTCATTTGATCATTTCGCCTCATTGTTTTCCTATTGTTCTGTTCTCAATTGTTACAAAGTTATTTGCTTTGCAGAAGCACGATGGTTATCCATCAGGATCAATGGTTGATTTTGCATGTGATGCCTATGGATCTCCCATATTAGCAGTCAGCAGTTTGGCAGTTCATACCAAGGTTTTCAAACACGAGTGAATTTTATAGTCATGCAACGTATAACTAAAAGATGTTTTCTTATTACAGGCTTAACTTTTAATGTTCCTCCTTTGCAGGACCTCCTGGCTAATTCTAAATGCTCATTGCTCGTGGCAAAAGATCCGGAGGATAGGACAGATTTAGTTATAACCGTACATGGTGATGCTGTTTCTGTAAGTCCCTTTTTTCTCTGGTTCTCAAACCTTCAGTGTGATTACTTTCCGTTGCCATTAGCATCTCCAATTCATCGTATGGTCTTTCTTTAAACTTCATGGTTGACACATTTCCACTAACTCGAATACTAAATCAATCATTGACATTCATATGTTTTGATCAATTCTGAAGGTTTCTAATGAGGATAGAGACATTATACGCACTGCATACTTGGCAAGACATCCTGATGCATTCTGGGTACAACTTTTTTGTAACCTAATACCTTGCTTGAGGTCTCATATCCTTCTTGTTGTTTACATCCACCTGGCATTTTATCTTGACACCAAGACTTGTTTGCTGTGAAGGTTGACTTTGGTGACTTCCAATTTCTGCGCATTGAACCAAAAGTTGTGCGATTTGTTTCTGGTGTTGCTACCGCTTTGTTAGGGTCAGGAGGTTTGTCTATTTGAAATTCACCTGTTATTTTTTTTTTCTTGATTGTGATTATGATGCATTTGGAATATCTATTTTGCACCAATTTGACTTCAACGAGCCTAGGAGTTGTTTCCAGTGGCTAAATGTTGCTATTGGCCAAGTGATTAAATATGGTTTTAAACGGGAATCCTAGTATCTAATTAAAACGATTTATGATTTTCATATTCTTCTCGCTCTTGAATTGTCAAGTTTCCCCAATAATCTCAGAGTTCACGAAGGAGGAGTTTAAAGCAGCAAAGGTGGATCCAATATATCAATTTTCTAAGCCTGTAACGGTATGGCCCCACTACTGATGCTAATTTCAGAGGAGATACATACTAAACGTTCACCTTGTTTCGTGTCTTGGTCATCTCACTTTTTATTTTTCTTTATTTTCACTATGGTTTTTGCTATATTTGCCATTAACAAACTTATGATGTGAGTTGCAGTCTCACATGAATAAAGACCATTCAGATGATACCAAACTCATGGTTCAGCACTCAACATCTATTCCGGTAATCCATAATCTTGAGCTCTCTTGTTGTAAATAACTTCCCATATTTACTAGAAAGAGAAACCTAATTTTCTCATTCAATCTTGAGTAATACATTTATAAAATATATTATTTGCCCTGACTAGAGGATAGGTAAATACGTAAAACTAGTAACAGTCTCGTACTCTCATTTATCATATTATCATAATTTGGTTTTACAGGTGGACTTTGCACACATGCTGGATCTTGATAGCCTTGGGTTCAATGTAAAGGTGACGTTGATGTCTTTTTTAGCAGCATAATATCATCTTTGATCCTATTCCAATGCTTAAATGTAGAATCTTTGATCTCTTTGGGTTCCTCCCTATAGTAGCATACAAATAATACCATCTCAACTTGATGCTTAAATATGAAAACTTTGAGCAGATACATAAATTTAGCTTCAAAATTTGACGAAAAAGGAATTTTGTAATTTTCGTGTAGCATCTCGAAGATGGAAAATTGTTGTAGTTTTTGTGGGATGGAACCAAAGAAGTCTTGGTTTCTTCTTCAGTTTGTTTAATGATTCATAACTTTTGTTTTACGTATGTTATCTTAGGCTGGCTATCAAGGGAGGAGCTTTAAGCTTCGGATTCCATTCCCTAGGCGTGCAGAAGACAGAAAGTGAGTCTCGAAATATGTTGTAACACGCTACTTGTTTTAGTTGTCGAATTCTTTCTTTTTATTCATGTTTTTATGTTTTTTTTTCCAACATTTATAGGGATGTGAAGACGCTCATAGTGGAGATGCTTCAAGCTGCTGCCAAGTCTCCAGTCAGTTGATCACAGTAACTAAATAAAAGGCATGTTTCTTAAACCTTAATTAATCCACTTTTATATTCTTTTCATTTTTATGGTACAAGGAGAATGAATATATGATTATGTGTTCATTTTAGAGATATGAAGATGGGACCTACAAGTTAGAAAATTAGAGATCAAAGATACGATAAACTATTAGAATTTGCACATTTTATAGTTTGAAACAAAAAGATTTTGGTGTCCCAAGCCCAAAGCAACGGAATGACCCATAGCTTTGAATTTAATTTAAAATAATGATAAAAGTCATTGGTAGTAGTCCACAACTTTAAGGGGCCGTTTACCTAATCACTTACCCGAGTAAGTGCTTACGGGTGAAATTCAACACTATCACCTACTTCTCGGGTAAGATTTGAGTCCACCAAAATGGCATCGTATGCTACAATTTAGCCGGTAAGCGCTAACCGTGGTAAGAGTCATCGCACTCACTTACCGGGTAAGACTCTTGGTCCTCGCTTTCGACTCTCGGTCCTTGCTTCCGCTCTTACCGGGTAAGATTTTTGGTCATTGCCATATTCATCCGGTAAACTAATATAATTTGGTAAGCACTTACCCGGGTAAGAGTTTTGTAAGAGCATCTCCAACAGCTTCCCCATTTTGGAGAAAATGGAGAATATGGGGATTTTGGGCTGGATTTTTGCTCCAACAGCTTCTCCAAAACTATCCCTAAAATGGAGAAAGTAGGATAGAGAATAAGTTTTCTCCAAATATGGAGATAACCCAAAAAATGATTACTACATAAGAGGGCCAATAGAAATCTTTGAAAACAAATTATTTAGAGAGAAAAATAATATTTTAATAGATGAATGGAATATTTTAATATTATAATCAATGTTTTTTCTCCAAAATAGGGAATATGTTGGAGATGAATGTAATTTTTTTTAGGGATTTTGTCTTTTGGTTCTCCATTCTGGAGAAATTTTGGGGAAGCTGTTGGAGATGCTCTAAACGGCCCATAAGTTATAAGGTCTATATGTGACGGATTGTTACATGTTACGTGTAAGTTGATTGGTACAAACTAAACTAATTAATGGGGGTAGCATGGTCAGGTATGATGTAAAAATGAACCATATTTTGTTTGAACTATTATTTTCTTACAAATTTCGTATTACGATATTAACATGATTTGATTTTTTTTTTATGAATTGACCAAAAGGGGGTCCAAATAATAACACCTATAAGGTTGATGATTGTTCTTGTAGGCTGTAATATCTAGTTCTTTTGAGAAGTGTGTGTGTGTTTTTTAGAATATCCCCAATAGATTCTTCAAAATGCAGAATATGGATATTTTTGGGATTTTTGGCGATTTTTTTTGCTCCAATAAATTTTCTGAAATGGAGAAAATAGGAGATAGGGTTTGAAATTCTCCAAATTTAGAGAACTCCTCACCGCTAGAGAGAATTATTTTTTATATCAATAAGAATTCTTGAAGTCAAATGCTTAGTAGTTAGAAATAATATATTATTAAAATATATGAAATATTTTAATAGTATAAATATTGTAATCTTCAAATGGAGAAACTTTTACGGTCTCTTTAAGATTTTGAATTTTGATTCTTCATTTTAAAAATGTTTTTATTTTTACACCACGTTTTGTCTTGCATAAGGTTTAACAATTTTTTTCCCCATTCCTTCAAATTTCAAGTTAAAAACAACTTATTAGTCGCTTATAATCATGCAAACAAATTGATGATTCATAAAATTTTGTTATTGATTGGAGTGTTACATTTTACATTATAAACATGGGATCATGTGAGAAGTGTATTTTTGGTGAAAAGTGTGGAAAATATTTTAAAATCGTTGATCACTTTTAATCAAATACCCTTCCATGAACTATAGCTTAAAAGAGAATTGACCCGGTGCATCTTATCTTGGTGCATCTCATTCTAATGTTTGTCGATTCTCATCCGGCGGTTGATAAGCATTTCTCATGCTTGTCACAAAATTTGGCATGTTTTACCCAAACCCAACCCTTACATTATGTAGCAGCAGTTTATAAATAATGGATCAAATTAAACATTACTAGTTTATAAAATAATGTAAACAATGGTAGAATTATTTTAGAGTAAATTACTATTTTTGTTCATGTGGTTCGTTAATAGTTATTTTACCAACTTCATAAGATATATATAACTGTATCTCTCTTCAAAAAAAAAAACTACGTGTAATATTATTTCTTTTAATCAAAATAAGCTAAAAGTTGATAAAACAAACAAACAAACATTTCATTGAATAATAAATTTTATATAACTTTCAAAATAAAACTAAATAAATAAATATCATTCAAGATTAAGGGACCATTTATGTATATATTGAAATCTAACCAAAAAAAAGGTGTAAAAGAATAGTGTTAGAGAATCCATAAGTTAGGTTTTCCACAACACATCGTCTCCCTATTAACAACTTAAAAACCTTTACATATCTTCACTATATGAAAAACTTTACCCAAATGTTTTCATAGTTTTTTCAAAATTTTCAGGCTTCTACCAATTTAATTTTATATAATTATATTTTTATTTATAAAAATAGATATAATAAAATTTATACAAATACACATTCAATTATATCTAGAAAATATTAAACAGTTACAATTCTTGAAATAAAGTATACAACATTGAAACAATAAAAAGTTAATTTAAAAGTATGTACAATAAAAAATAAAATTTGGTTATCAAGAAATATGTAAAAGTTGTATAATAAATTAAAAAATGTTAAATTTAGTAGTAGCTAAAATTAAAAATACAAATTAGTGTCTACTGATAATTACACCGAATTAGAAGTAGCTAAAATTAAATATAAAAGTATCCAATAAAAATAAAAAAATAGTGTCTACTGATAATTACACCAAAAACGGTACAAGAAAAGAAGGCATTAAAATAAAATGATGTTGGTAAAGCAAAAATGGCACAAGAAAACCCCCATTGGAGATATGGTCTAACTCTAACATCAAATTTCAAAATTTGCACCATTTTAGCATTGATAGTGAATAATATATGTAACACCCTGAAATTTGGTAGTTTACTGTTATTATTAAAGTTGGTGTTGAAATATTGTTGATTTGGTCGATAATCTTTTGTTGTGTTTTAATTTTAGAGATAAAATGTTAAACATTAAATATGCATTAATTTTGAAACAAATAAATACATCCAACATTTGACAATATTTAGGGCCCGATTGGTTCACTTTCGGGAATGTATATGTCAAGGAGTGGCAATGAATATATATATATATATATATATATATATATATATATATATATATATATACATACCATTACATTACATTACATTGTTGATGTTTGGTTAGAGAGAAACATCCAGATTATACAAAGTTGAACATGAAAATAGGAACAACTTCCCCAGATTACACAAATCGAAATTGAAGATGAAAATATCGAATTTGTGCCTCCCTAACCCTAACAAAAATTGAACAAGTGAAGAACATAAATAAAGAAAACAAACAGATGAAGAAGAAGAAGAACCGGATGAGGATGAAGGCTACAAATGGGCACGATTTGTGGGAGGAGATGGCATCACCTTCTACTTTCATGACCACGATTTGTCTGGTTTCCGACACCAATCACCACATCAATGGCCACTTGGTCAGAAAACGAAACCCTAAACTTATCCATGCTTCTGCAAATCGAAGATGAAGAAGATTTTGTGTTTCTTGATTCGATCTGCAATCTTGTGTATTTTTTTTTGTGTTGATTTGGCTTGCCGCATTCTCCAATTATCATTCCTTATTTGAACCAAACATCATCAAATCAATTATTATCATTACCCCTTAAGACAGACAGAAAAAGAAAAGAAGATTGATTTGAGGTTGAAAATGTGGTATATATACTATTCTGAATCACTCTCCATGGCCTTCAATCCTGTTGGTCTCTGCATTCAATTTACAAGACAATATTACTCCATTAGTAATAAAATTTCAAATCATCATATCTATGATATTATTTTTAGCAAAAATCCTTTGGGCCAAATTGATGTACCTTGTTGGTGTTGTTCTTTTCTGTGACTTGGTATCTCTCTTGGCACATATCGGTCAACCATGCCCCTGGACTCACCAACTGATTCATCCACCAATTTAAGAAAGAATATTATATTTATATATTTATAGAAATGGAAATGGAAATGGTTGGTGTTACTTACAAGTAAAGTTGTTTGGATAAGTTTGGGCCTTTTCTTGGGTCTATGAGGAAGCTTGCAACCTTTCATCGCCATGAAATCTTCTTCTTTCTCCTTGCTTGTTAATGCTATGTACAGTTTTGGCCATACATGTTTGCTTTTACTTTCCTCCTCCACCCCTCCAGATGATGATATCTTCGGCTTCGAATACAACTTATTCCGGTTGCTTTCCGATCTTAAAATCAAATTAACAAACAAAATCCATATACTTAAAGGAAATTTTCATTGTAATCTCGAAGCAAAACCACATCTAATTTGTAGCAGATTTTGGGGGATTTCATTTTTTAAAATCAAACCGATATAAAATTTTCAGCAGATTTGTGAGGATTTCGTATTTCAATTCTCAAAATTTCTACATGTTGAATTTTTGGGAATTTGTTTTACCTTGTGAGGCGGGTGGATTGTGGTGGAACTGGAAGAGAAGGTTCTCTATTTTCATTATCGGAACTAAAAGCAACAAAATGAGAATTGACTTTCCGGCGAATTCTACCGGCAAATGATGGGTCATCTGGATCTCTCACTCTCACACATCTGACTCTCTTTTTATTACCCCATCTCAATAACAAATCTTCTCCTCTCTTGTCTATTTTCTCCATCACTCGAAAATAATTCAACCAAATCCAACGATGGTTACAAATTCATCAACAAAAACAAACATCTGATCGATTGTTTTTAGAAAACGTGGACAAACATAAACCTGCAAAATCAACAAAAAACTTGAGAGTTCAAATACACAAAATCGAACAACAGAACAGATCTGATTGTTACAAAACGGATTTGATTAGATTAAAAAAAACTTACAGAACCGATTATGAAACCACAAGCAGCAAGAATTCCTAGTGTTTGATGAAGAATTATGTGAAATTTGTGGCTAATTGAATTGAATTGAATTGATTTCTGGGTAAGAAATGGGTTTCTTCTGCTTCTTTTGCAATTTATATATATAGATATCTTGCACTCTGTTGTGGGATAAGTTCCGATGTGTGGTGGTGACCCTTGGATTTTGAATCAACGGTGGATCATCATCCACAACCTTTTGGTTTCAAAAAAACAGGATCCATCAATAATTTTCCTCTTTTCTATTTGGGCTTTGTCCATTTAAGCCCACTTCCCACATATTTCAAGCCTTCAAACCTTCAACTCCCAAAATTGGACTCCAACACCAAAGAACAAAAGGAAATATAATTTTTTTAAAGTACTAGTTATCGTACCCGCGCGATGCAGCGGGACGCAATTCGATTCTGAAATCAAATAGTCAAATCCTCAATCTTGCTACCTGCTTTGTATTATTTCTCATCAATCTTGCACTTATCGGGTCATTTACTTTAACATTTGGAGGATCTGATGGTGTCCCTGTTTCAATATTCCGATAAAACAGTTGGGATTTAATTCACATGCAGATTGAAGCATAGGGTATTAACAAATCCAGAAACTTAAAACAAACAAGGAACAGAGTTGGCCCCTCCTGTTTCTGCATCTTCTTCTATTGTTTTCAGTTTTCCTCCTGCTATCTAGCCAAATATACCAACGATAGAGCTCGGATTCAAACCTCACAAAAGGTAAAGAGTGTGTATAAATATTATATACTTAAAAAACAGTGAATAGAAAAATGGAGAATGAAGTAACGTACCTCGGTAATGCCCATAGAAGAAAAAGTTTGACATAAAATCCATAGAACCAAAGATCTCTTGACAAAATAAACGGCCACGCACATACATATATGTTCAAATAAATGTGTGTGTACGTGCATAAGTGACTAACTGTATATGTTGAAATGGAGAGCAACATGCAACAAAGAGATTTCATAGTACCCATTTATCAACTTTTATAAAGAACAAACTTAAAAACATTACCATTGGCTAAAAATCTTTTCCGTTATTACGTAATTTTGAATGATTTCTCGTGTAATAAAAAAGATCTAATTTTAAATATCCACGTATATTAGTCAATTATTCCGTCGTTATGTTTCTAGTAGTACTTCCTTTTAGCAATGTTGAGTAGCTTAATGAAGGAAAAACAATCCAAAGAGAATGGATACCAAGTAATACTCCCTGTGGCATGCTTAAAAGGGTGAAAGATTGACAAATCACAACAATACTTATCACAATATCATGAAAAGAATGCAGAAGGCATATACCAACTTCAAGTTGACACCAGGAGTATGAGAAACTTGCTAAGAAAAAGAACCATATACTACTATACTATTGAAGCAACTCAATAGCCTATTCATGTAATCTATTTGCAACTCCTTGTAACCCCATAAAACAAAGTAGTTCAGGGTTACCACAACAAATAGTATATTCATCCATCCTAACAAAAATCCAAATAAATGATCAAGCTGGAAACCTTCTATGCCAAAGCCAAACAAAGTCAGTAGCTTTCTGAATAAAAAATTAAGATAACATTGTGGTTATGCTATGCTCCAATGATAGATTGAGTATTTAAATAATGGATGAAAGCTTTGCATTATGAAGTCCTCTAAAGCAATCCACCATGGATTTCCTCAATGAACCTGAAGTTGGCAACTGCTGACACAACCATTCCACCAATCTTTCAAGATCTGCAGCAAAATCATGCATGTTTCTAACCAAAAGCTCTGGAAGTCCTATTTTCTTCCCACTTGTTACCACTATTGAAGCTTGTAGGTATTCTAGCTTTGCTCTTTCCAACTCATTCACAACCCCATCACTTGTATATACTCTTACCTTTATAATACAAAAAGGGTTACATATATTAGCATCTTAAATATACGAAGAGGCTAAACGTTGCAATAAGTTTACACGATGTTTTTAAGTGGTTTCACAAGTTCTTTTAGGAATTAATTTTTTTATATGATATTATTTGAACAAGTGTGTTGTAAAAAAATGTCCTATATAAAATAGCTAATAGTCTAATACGACACCTTTTTTCAAAAATATTCTAAAAAACTTGTTAAGATGCCAAAAAAAGGTCATAAACTTATTGTAATATTTTTAAACATGACTTTTTATTAATTGATACTCCTAAAACGATAATATGACTTCACGATGATTTATGGAGAGTAAATTTTTGTTGTGGACAAACTTACATGCATGATAAAAGCATTGTACATGTTGATCTAGAATGCCAATTTCTGTTGTGATGTCAAAAACATCAAATCCACCTTTTGCAGCCTATTCATATAAGCCCTGCAAGTACACCATTAAATTAGTTGCCACATTGTACAACTCATCAATGCATGGGTGACCATGTCACTGAAAATCTTGGAAAGTACCTCAATTTTTGTAGCAATGGAATGTAACTTGAACTTGAAATGCATTTAGGGTCCAAAGAAGTTGATGTGAACTTAACCAAGTTCTTGTAGCAGCCAATGTCTCTAGGAATAGTCTTCCAGATTAAAGATCCCATAAGGATCTTGCTGTCTAGACTCCTTTTGAAGCAGCAGGCTATCCTTTGAGTTCAAGCAGGGTTCAGCCCTGAAGCTCATCGAAAAGTTGGCTGATCTAGAAATGGGGCCCGATTTCTCTAGCTCCATTGTTCTCGATGTCCTGAGGAGCCTCGTGAAAATGAAGATCAAGCATTTCATAATGTTTTCAGATAGCTTGTTTGGTGACCATTTTAGGATTTTCTCTTCTTCAGATTGGTTCGTGCCCGGTTGTGTTCGTTGTGAAGAAAAGCTACTTCAAGTAGCTTTTCAATAAGCTCAAGGGACTCTTTTACAATCATCCCTATATATGTTTCAAAATGTGTATACATACCTCTCTCCAAAGCTACCTCTGCCAAAGCTGAAAGAATGTCTACTTTCTCCATCGTGTCACCTGCTTGTTTTTCCGCAATTGCCCTTGCAACATCAAGCATTTTCCATGCTAAATCCAGGTCGGATTCATCCTCATCAGATCCAGCATCATCAGCATCACTCCCATCATCATCTTCTTCCTGGTCTTCCTCACCACCACCTATCATCCCCACAAAAGGAAGCATACAATATCATCCAGGTTGTGCGTTATTTAGAAACTACAAAAGTACAATTTTAACCTTTATCCAAAACCTCAAAATCCAATTTGATATTACTACTCATAAAAAGATCTCTGCTTACTATTGCATTGATTATAATTAGACCCTCTAGAATGCATTGGGGATGCATACAAACACACATTTGAACTATGTTAATTCATAAATAAGAATTCGTTATCTTATGCATTTTATATTTTTATTAGGATACTACCATGAATGAGAGAAAATATGCATTTTTATTACGGCTGCTACTAACCATCTGCTGTCACTTCTTGAATAGTTGAAGTCCCTTCTTTAGAATTACTTGTCACAGAAGTTTCCACTTTCAGCACCCTTAGCAGATCCTTTTTCAGAATCATGTTCTGAACCAACCTCTTTCTTGGCCACAACACCTGAAACTAATGGGTCAGACTCCTCTTGAGCTTTGTACAGGAGTGCACATCCATATTTGTAATAATATCTCACACATTCAGGTGCAAGCTCTCCAAAAGAAATCAACACAGAGAACATTTGATTTCTAATTTCAATCACTTTGCCTGATGCCAAATCTACATGAATATTGGTGCAAATAATAAGTTTCCCTTCATATATGAGGCATAAGCCTGCAAATTAAAATCCAGTTTCTCAGCAAAAAAGGTACAATGGTGCACATCATCCAATTATATATTCATTATAACCTGTCCACAAACAAACCTCGGCTTCTAATGATGTCCTAGAGTCTCCCTTGATAGGACATAACTCTGCAAAAAGATTAGTGAAATTAGAGTTACAAAAATACATTAAAAATAAAGAGAACTTATTGAGGTAGAAGTACCTCAAGAGCCCCATTGTGCATGAAAGCATCAAATGTAGAAATGCAACTACATTTTTGGCCAAATAACACATCTATGGAAGCTACATGTCCACTTGGGAACATATAACACTTTTTACAAGCTAAGATCACCAAGAAACCAAATTGTCAATAAGATCCATTGATGTCAATTTATCAAGACATCTTCGTGATTGGTAACACTTAACCCCAATTCACCAATTCTCCTTACGTAGTTTCCTGCTAATTATGTTACCATTATGTGTTGTGCATCAACAATAGTTCCTTCAGCCCAAGTGAAAACCTGCACCATTCATCTCAATGTCATGAAATATGCTTTAGTTCCAGTTTCGGATGTAGTGAGTAGAGTGAAGAAGATAAAGCCTGCAAATTAAAATCCAACTCTGAAAACAGTAAAGAAACTCACTAAATATGAATAGACGTAAAATATGGGATAAGATCATGATAAGCTTCATGAAAACAGTAAATACTCAAAATGCTCTAGATTAAGATTTGAATATTTGAGTATTGCTTAAATGATTTACGAAACCTCTAAAATCGATTGAGAAAACTTGAAAACCAAAAAGGTTGTAAACCAAACCTTAGAAATCGAAACAAAAAAAAATTTAAACCAAAATCGTACCTGGAGGGCTGAAACCAAAATCGATTGAGAAGTGTAACCAAAACTTGAGAAATCGAAAACCAAAAAGGATTGTAACCAAAACCTGAGAAATCGAAAACCAAAAAGGGTACCTGAGAAGATGATTGCAGAAATCCATTTTAAACCAAAACCTGAGAAAACAGAAGATGTATAATAAACCATATGTGGTTGTGGTGGGTTGAATCCAAATAAACAAAATCCCCAAATCCACGTTGTAGATTAAAATGGTAGATTAAATGTGCAATCAAAACTGTTACCTGAACCTGTTGAATCAAATCCAAAGAAACCCATCAAGAAAATGGATTGAGGGAAGGATAGAGTCATGGTACTCTGATGGTGTTGACGTTTCGGTGGAGCAGGCCCTTCTAGGTTTTGGTTTCGAAGCCAACCACGGTGAGAAAAGCTTATGGGTTTCGATTCTTGAAGCAAACCATCGTAACAAACCCTAAAGGAGATGAAACAGAAAGAAAATATGCCCTAAAGAAGACGAGGTTGTGTTCTTCGAAGTTCATCAATGGAGATTCTTCTCCAAACAAAATATACCCTCTATGCAGGGCTGGTTTCAAGTTTCATGTTTTTTAATTTCGAAAAACTCCATTGATTCCACGAAAATCCAGCAGGAAAGTGAGCAATTTAGGGAGAAACTGGAGATGGAGAAGGAGAAGTTTGGAGAGGACGTGGGGAGAAGAGGGGAGAAGAGAACGTGGCTGTTGAACAAAACCGCTCACTATTCTTTTTATATAGTAGAATAGATATATAATATTTTTGTGGCAACTAACACCATCCACATCCATGCAATTCATGTACACTTTCAATTGTGCCACATCAGTTTTTGCAATTATTTTCCACACACGTGCAATCCACCTGCACTTTCAAAAGTGGTCCCTACTATAATATTTATTAATTACTTTATAAATTAATATATACATTTATTAATGGGAAATTAATTAAAATACCCCAAGTTTGAAGTTGACTTACCAAAATACCCAAAAAAAATGAAAAGTTTACCTAAATGCCCCAAATTTCCGCGGAGGGGCCCTCTATAGCGGTCAGGGACCGT
Source organism: Saussurea involucrata (assembly GCA_033807775.1). Taxonomy (NCBI): domain Eukaryota; kingdom Viridiplantae; phylum Streptophyta; class Magnoliopsida; order Asterales; family Asteraceae; genus Saussurea; species Saussurea involucrata. The sequence continues at coordinate 133,479,064 of CM066321.1, read as the reverse complement.
GAAAATTTTTGCAAGATTATTTACACTTTCAGTCCCCACCGCGGGACCGCCGCGGGCCGCGATCGCAGGACTCCACCGCGGGCAGGGACTGAAAGTGTAAATATGAAGCACATAAAGTTTCAAAAATGGTCCCTGCCCGCGATCGCAGGACTCCACCGCGGAAATTTGGGGCATTTGGGTAAACTTTTCATTTTTTAGGGTATTTTGGTAAGTCAACTTCAAACTTAGGGTATTTTAATTAATTTCCCTTTATTAATTACTTTATTATAATTTAATCTATTTAAATAAATAGAAAATGAAAAGAGTTGGTGATGTGGCATTGCAATTGCAATTGCTTTATGAGGGGGCATGCTTTTTTGTTTTGAAATTGAGTTTGCAATTGTAGTTGCAAGCGTATGTGGATGCTCTAACTAACTAACTTTTATTTTTGCTTTAAACTATAAAGCAAACAACATATTTGCTTTACCATTTTTGACGTAATTTGGTAATACGAAAGAAGCAGGTGAGTGGATTCTTTCATTCATTATTCATTTGAAATTTCAAAGTTGCTTGTGTTATCTCTTTGCACTGCCACATGCAGACATGCTGTTGGAATTGGCTCTGCTGGCAGTCCTCACTAGAGGTGGCCAAATGTCGGGTTCGGGCCGGGCCGGGCCGGGTCGGGGGACAACCCGGTTCTGCACATTAACCGTGCGAACCGGGTCAGGTGAGAACCGGGTCGGGTCGGGCCGGGTTTAAACCGAAATCCCCTGACCCGTTTACTTGTATGTAGAACCGGTTTCGGGAGGGCCGGGCCGGGCCGGGCCAAGAACCGGGTCGGAGTAGGGCCGGGGATTTTTTTGTTTTTTAACTGCTTTCTTTGTATAATAATTAATTACTAAACTTTAACAAAGAAAAATTGGATTGGAATCATTGGATAAGTAAAATACACTTTAAAATACGTTTTATTTATAATATATATCACTAAAATACACTTTTACGTTTTATAATTTATATATAATTTTAAGTTACAAACTTACAAGTTACAAGTTACAATACATAAATTCTAAACATTCGAAGGTCCCGCTCCCGAACTTCCACTCCCATCACCCGGATAGTAATTGAATGGATTATAATTGAATGGATTGTATGGAGCGTAGTATGGATTTTGATTTGGATTGTAGTCTTCAAGAGTATTGTACTGCATCAGTCGTGTAATAGCCGTCTGATCGTCAAGGCGGTCGGTGTCTACATCTTCGTCATCTACGACACTACTAACATCAGAACTATCGGTTACGGACGGCGTACTTAGTAGTTCATCCGTGTCGTTTTCGAATAAGTTTTCTTCCACGCCTTCTATATCATCCTCCAGGTTCGTTCGATTTTGAATGCGGTCTTCTCCATCCAAGTAATCCTTCAGACATACGCAGCACCCCACCGATTTTGGGGTTAATTTTGTCCGACGCTCCGATATGATCCTGCCACTAAGAGAAAAGGCCGACTCCGAAGCTACAGTACTAGCTTGGATTGTTAGTACATCAAGTGCAATAGTGGCCATAATTGGGAAACTTGATTGTTTACTTTTCCACCATTCTAATAAATCTAGGGATTCAACATCTACGACGTTTGTGAAGGATGTTGTTATAAAATTAGTACGTACGTATTGATTGAATTCACCCAAATTATCCCCATCATATCTAGCTTTTTTAGAAGATTCCATGACAACCGATTGCATTAAAGTTTGCATTAAGTCTTCTCGGTTTCGGCCACGGCTGCTACTAGAACCCGGTGAAAACATTTGAGGTGTAGGGGTTTGTTGGCTTCCTCCCCCATAATTAACTCTATAAATTTCATATAATTGATGAAAATCAGTATTAAATTGTTGTATGCGTTTCCTTGAAAAGCTAGAATTTGTAAGAGAATCCAAACCAAACGATAAACATATTGCTTGTATTAAAACTTCGACACCCGTAACATTTAAAAACGGGTTTAATGCCGCGGCACAAAGAAAAGTGAAGGGGATCTTTTTAAAATATTTTACCAATTTTTCTTTCATTGGTTTCACCACGTCGTGAAAGTGCAAATCCTGTTCGTATTGAGCAATTTTACTTGCCAAAATATAAAGTTGATTTAAAAGTAAAGGGCTCGTTGGATAATAAACACCGGATAACATAGTTGTTGCAGTTTTAAAATCGCCCAAAATATCGTGAAAGCCATGAATCCTTGTCCAATCATCCTGAGTTATCGTGTTATCCGGGTAATGAATGTTATAAAATGCTTGAATATATTGTTGTTGTCTTAATAAATTATCCATCATTTTCCAAGTCGAATTCCATCGAACCGGCATATCGTGCGCCGGTCCCAAAGCTTTAAAACCGACTTGTTTGCAATAATCTCTATATAAGTTTTGCATTTTTTTATTTCTTGTGAAAATTCGGCGTAACATAAGCCTAAACTTAGTTAAAGGCTCATCAAGTTTACTTAAGCCGTCTTGAACGGCTAAGTTTATTATGTGTGCGCAACAACGTGTATGAAATAATTTTCCCTCTAAAATAGGGGATAAAGCCAAACGTAATCGGTCTACGCATGCCGTATTATTACTAGCATTATCAAACGAAATACTAATAACTTTATTTTTTAAATTATAATATTGAAGACATCTCATAATTATAGAAAACTGACGTTCACCCGAATGTGGCGAACCAAAGAGCTCAAACGTGATTACACGTTTGCATAATTGCCACGATCCCGGCACAATCCAATGTGCCGTTATGCATATATAAGAATTTGGCAATCCGCATGGTGCGCTCCATACATCACAAGTTAAAGAAACTTTGTTGGGTAAGTTTAAAAACATTTCTCGCATAATTTTTTGAACCTTATTCCAATATTTTAAAGCATCACGCTTAAGAGTTTGACGACTTACCGAACCATTGTAGCGTGGTTGGAACCCATTTTTGATCATGTTTGTAATGTGAGGATTGTCGAAATGTCCGAACGGCAACGCCATTTGAATGACACATTTCATTTGCATTTCTCGGGCGAGATCATTATCATACGACCATACTTGACCGGAATTGTCAAGTATGGGTTGAGTTGGATCGGGACCCGATTTCAACCTCTTGCATCTTTCCTCGAAGTGGCGCTTTAACGTGCTATTTGATTCGGGTTTTAGGAAATCTCCACACCGTTTGCATTGCGCCTTTTTTGTATCGTCGGGAAATTTTACCAAGTTGAAATTATCCCAAACCGGTGATTTTCGTGAATGATCGACAATAATGGTGTAATTTTGTTCGGCCATTTTTTTTATAGTAGAGACTAGAGTAGAGAGTAGAGAGTAGAGACTAGAGAATTGTATGCGTTTTTTGCGAGAAACGAATATAGCGAGAGCCGAGAAATGAGAATTGTATGTGTTTTTTGCGAGAAACGAATATAACGAGAGCCGAGAAATGAGAATTGTATGTGTTTTTTTGCGAGAAACGAATATAACGAGAGCCGAGAAATTAGAATTGTAAGCGTTTTTTGCGTTTTGTAAGCAATTGTAAGGTGGTGATCACTCCATAACACCCCTAGTATTTATATGGGGTTTGGAGGGTGTTTTTTGAGGCAAAAAACGGTCAAAAAGGGGTCCCAACGGCTCTCTAACGGTCATATTGTTTTTTGAAAAAAATCGGGTCGGGCCGAGGAAAATCCTATATACGCGAACCGGTCCCGGCTCTCGGGCTTGAAACCGGTTCTTGACCGGGTCGGGCCAGAACCGGTTCTTGGCCGGTTTCGGTTCGGGTCAGCCCGTCGGGTCGGGTCGGGTCGATTTGGCCACCTCTAGTCCTCACTCTATGGCCACGTCTAAGCTTTTATCACTCCTCTCCACCTCCCTGTTTATTTTTGTAATTGCGTCTACAACTACAACTATAACTACAACTACAACTACAACTGGCGGTGGTGCAGGAGGAAAGAATTCTCTCTGAATTATATTCTCACAAAAGTTTATGACTTCTCTCTCCCTCTTCCATCACAAATCCTGATATATATATATATATATATATATATATATAATATTTTATAACATATATTGGCATCTCCTAAGGCCACAATGCAAATCGTAAAACTATATGAAATCAGGTTCTCGAGAATATTTAGTTTTAGAGAACCTGTTTTCATTTCGACAAATTGGTCAGTGTTCTTTCTTGAAGAAAACTGACCAAGATTGGATGTTGATCCAACTGTGGCTCATTTCTTGCTTCTTTAGGCTTGTTGTTAATCATAATCGGGAGTTTGATCATTTCTTTGACCTCATGATCCAATTTTGTCGGCAAAGGAACCAATTGCTTCCCGAATCTAGGGACTTTTGTTTGTGGGGTACCATTACCAAGGTAAATTAAACATTAAAACTAGACAAATTTAGAGTGGTCCATGGGACCTACATGATGTGAAACAAATTGATTTCCAAATGCTTCCTTTGATATTGTTTGTAATGGGATATTTTAATTGTAATACAATTATATTATTTTCTTCTTTAATTTGAGTGAGTGAGTGAGTGAGACGTAAATAATCTTCCTTCATTAGTTGTATTAATTTAAAAGATACAACTTCTATTTATCCTTTTAAAAACTGCATTATTTTTTTCCATTTAATTAACTTGAAATTTACTAATGTACTCGTCTTTATTTTCAACTACAGTTTTATTTATTTATTAAATTTTGTTTTAAGAAAATGACATTTTAGGAATTACTTATTTTTAATAAATTATATATGAAACCAATTATGATTTTTTTGAGACATGAAAAATACTTTTCTAAAACAAGGAAAAAATAGGTAATGTTGGAAAATAACAAGGTTGGAGATCAAACATCTATTGTTGTTTTTACAAAGTCATTCAAGAACAACAATAGGCTAAGTGGTCCTTTACCCGATGCTTACCCGCTAAGCGCTTACCTGTAATGATTAATTTTTCTACTTACTTATCTGATAAGATTTTAATTCATTAAAATGATATTGTATGCAACAAATTTATTCAGCGCGTACCCGGTAAGAGTCGTCACTCTCACTTATCGGGTAAGACTTTTGATCCTTGTCATCGCTCTTACCGAGTAAGACTCTTGCTCTTTATCATGTTCATGCGATAAGACAAAGTAAGTGAGTAAGCACTTACCGGATAATAGTTTAGTAAACGGACTATAAGTTGGCTACACAATAATAAATTACATAGTTGGGTCCTTGTTGGCTAGTTTCTGAAGGACTAATTTTGTAAAATATGGAAAGTACAGGGTGTAACAGACAGGTGGAAACAAGTATAACTCGTACAAAAAGGGGAAGTTTTCATTTTCATTCCCTTTCTTTTTTGTGAGTCAATCTGAAAACAGGCGAGTGCGAGAGAGCTAGGGTTTTCGCAAAGGGTACCGGAAAAGTTTTCAGAGATGGATGCATCGACGGAGAAGAGGGGAGAAACCGATAAGAATACCAACAATAACTCTCAATCCGAGTACGATTCATCTGAAGATCGCGACCGGCAATCGCGCGAGCTTAAAGCTGGTTTGCATCCTCTCAAGGTATCTCTCGATATGCTTACGTTCAATTAGTGCTTTTGTGGCTATTTTCTTTTATCCAGGAACCTAGCTGCAATTTGAATATCCATCAGCTTATTTGCAATTGGAAGTTGTTCTGAGATTTATTCGCTGGAATGAAATAACAACAAATCTTTCAAATAGGAAAAAAAAATGCTGGTGGCAGATTAGTGAAATAATTCTGTATCAATTTTGTATACCTGGTTTGACGTAGAAAAGTTAAAGCAGGTTTTATGGAAGTGAGATGCCAACAGTTTTCGATTTCATTACTCAATATTTCAGTTTAATTGAATATATACGTACTCACTCATGTTGTAACTTAAGTTGAGAAGCTTAAAACGATAATTTGTTTGTTCAGTTTTGCAGGATTTGTTACCCCTGCTATGCATATTTGATTGGTAGCCTGGGTGTTATATAGCACCTAGATTAGTTGTTGTCGTCAAGTTGGGAGGTGTGACTTGTGAGTGTATTGACTAGCTTGGTTGTTGTTGTCTATGATGAGAGAGAACTCATCAACCCATACTGATCATTCAAATGTTGTGTATGGCAACTATCTAAGTACTGTTTGTTATCACTTATCAATAAGTGTAACTCCGCTGCTTTCTATCTTAGAAGCAAATGCTTAATCGGAATCTTGGCTTTGTGTGTATGAGGGAGAGGTGGAGGCTAGGTATGTGGTGGCCACTTATGAAGCCTATTTCGAGAGGTTGAGTGAGACCCCTCACTTATAGGTGCATTATTATTCACTTTAACATCTTTCGATCACCAGCATTGTGATAAATATAATTGTTGTAAAGAAAGTGAGTGTTTCTCGGAAGTTTTACTTCACAAGTTTACTTAGATATATAATAGAGACAAACGCTTCAGTTTGGATTGATATGTGCTACTCACTATTAATTTGCATCTCGAGGTTTGAACAATTTATATACATATATTGCCATCGTTTAGAGTGTTAGTTCCACTTTTTTGGATCATCCTAATCATCTTACTCCAACAGCACAAATTTGTATTTTGGTACACTCGCCGCACACCAGGTGTTCGGACTCAGACATCATATGAAGACAATATAAAGCAGATAATGGACTTTAGCACGGTAAAAAAAATCATTTGTATATTTTTTTTTGTAGACTGACAATCACTCTTCAGTGGTCTTTAGTTGCAAAGTTGGTGTTTATCATAGTTGACTGGTATTTCTTGCACTAAATACAGGTTGAAGGTTTTTGGGTGTGTTATTGTCACTTGGCTCGTCCATCATCCTTGCCAAGCCCAACTGATTTGCATCTTTTCAAACATGGGATTCGTCCATTATGGGAGGTATAATGGATCTTTGAATGCGTACTGCTTTATCTGTTGGTCATTGTTTTTTATTCATCCCATCTAGGCTAGCTGGGTTTAAAGTAAGCATAATCCTTTTGCTTCTGTGATTGTTATTTTAGGATTCTGCTAATTGCAACGGTGGCAAGTGGATCATACGATTTAAAAAGCCTGTCTCGGGACGTTTCTGGGAGGATCTGGTAACGAAAAAAGGCTAATCTATGATCCAATTCATTGTTATAGTAGCATAGTTTTTCTTGGACACTTAAATTTTGTTTTAACCTTTGAAGGAGGCTTATGTTTACCATATGCTACCTTATCCTGCCCACGTTGTAGCACGTTTTAACTAATTTTAGATGAATTTTCCTCGCAAACTGCAATGGAGGAAGTATCCAAGACACCAAGGCAATACGGCCCCTTTTAAATATTCTGTGAGACGATTGTCCTATAAAGATGCTAGCATTAGTCCTTTTGAGTTAGGTATTAGCCTCACTGCTAATATTACACAGGCATATGGGCTATGGCTTATATGATGTTTGGCACATGTTACTTTCTTTTAGTTCATCTTTCTCACAACTGCCACACACCCAAGGTGAAGCCTAGTTGCTGCTTTTCCATTCAGGGGTTATTGGATGTGGCAGAGCCCAAACTCCCTCCCTCCTTCCGTTTTCCTTTTATTATCGTCTATTAGGTTATCTCGTGCTTTAAATTTCATTCTCTCTTTTGGTTTGCTGAACTTGAAGTAAAGACCCAATATTTTTATATCATGAACCATGTGACAACTTTCTCTTAAGTCGTAGCCACACTGTTTTGATACTTTGGCTATGATAAATGGTTATTCCAAGTTATAGCCGATTCTGCTATTGAAGTATTAATTGAATGGCTCACAAGGTCCCTCGCCATTATATACTAGATGAATTAGTATAATAACAGCTAGATGTGATTCACACGCTCATTGAATCCATCAATCAAAACCTCCCATGGGACAACTTAGGGGCCGTTTACCAAATGCTTACCCGGGTAAGCGCTTACTAAGGGGCCGTTCACCAAAATGCTTACCCGGGTAAGTGCTTACCAAGTCACATTACCTTACCTGATGAATATGGCAAGGACCAAGAATCTTATCCGGTAAGAGCGAACGCAAGGACCGGGAATCTTACCCGGTAAGTGAGTGCGACGACTCTTACCACGGTTAGCGCTTACAGGGTAAATTGTTGCATACGATGCCATTTTGGTGGACTAAAATTTTACCCGGTAAGTAAGTGATAGTGTTGAATTTTACTGGTAATCACCTACCGGGTAAGTGATTAGGGAAACGGCCCCTAAGTCACGTTACCTTACCGGATGAATAAGGTAAGGACTAAAAATCTTACCCGGTAAGAGAAACTAGGACCAAGAGCTTACCCGGTAAGTGAGGGAGACGACTCTTACCACGGTTAGCGCTTACCGGGTAAGTTGTTGCATATGGTGCTGTTTTGGCGAACTAGAATCTTACCCGGTAAGTAAGTGATAGTGTTGAATCTTACCGGTCGGTAAGTGTTTGGTAAACGCCTAAACGGCCCATGTCTTATTTTTATATTTTATCTGCTATTTATTTGCAAAATCGTTTTACAAGTTGAGGGCATTCACGAAAACAACTTTTCTACCAGTGTACATCGTACTATCCCCAGACCCTACTCATTGTGGGATTCACTTGTTTTGTTGGGTCGGGCCGGGTTTATAGACATTTGTTGACTCTTGAAACTTTTTTTGTTGGAGTGGATGCCAGGTTTTAGCATTGGTAGGTGATCAACTTGATTACAGTGATAATATATGTGGCATTGTGTTAAGCATCCGCTTCAACGAGGATATATTGAGCGTATGGAACCGCAATGCATCTGATAATTCGGTTAGTTCACCAAAGGCATTCCATAATCCATATTATATGCATGTTTCCATATATTTATTGAAGCAATAGTGTGTGTGTTTTTTTCCTTTTTTCTTGAGCAGGCGGTGATGGCGCTAAGAGATAAAATAAAACGACACTTGAAACTTCCCCATGGGTACGTGATGGAGTATAAGCCGCACGATGCTTCCCTGCGTGATAACTCATCATATCGGAACACTTGGTTGAGAGGATAGAGAAGAAGTATGATGTTGCCGCTCGAGTGCCTCTTGCTTTGCTTATGATGGTCGGTTGTGTCTTTGCCACAAGTGTTGCTAACCTAAAACGTGTTGATGTAATTGGTTGGGTGTTTTTACGGAGCTTATGATTATGGATATTTTATGCATTTATTTCTGCTTAGTCATTCTGTTGCCATCTTATGTAATCAGGATGTGATGATTGATAATTAGGGAGGTTTACTTATCCCATTTTAGTACCAGAATTATCACATAAATAATATCTTTCTAAAGACAAACAGAAGAGATTTATCAAACTACAGCTTAAGAGATTCTTACTTACATCACCAATTATATTATTTAAGCATTCCACATCTTTAATAACATATTAATATCGTTGATAATTTCATTTTTTCCCTTTGGTTTGTAGCCGAGAAATTAAAAAATCTCAATGGAGTTGGTATAATTTCAACCCAAGATTCAAATATTTAGCAACAAGTTTTCTGATTTGGGTATCTATTACGAATGAGCTAATAAGTTATCTATCGATCATCACATGTTGCTCCAAGGGAAACCCACCACCAAAATTCCATCTTTATCAAACATCGTCAATGTCACCCGAGTGCTCACTCCTTCCATACAACAAGTTTCCTCATTATTCGAGGCTCGCGAACTGGATAATTCCCTAACCTACACGAAACTGGTTCAATCATCCGCGCATTTAGGGTGTTCACTTCATGGGAAGCTCGTTCAATCACATATGCTGAAAACGGGTTACAATCCAGGCTTGTTTTTACATAACACCCTTCTCAATATGTACTTAAAATGCAATGAATCCGATATGGCTCTCCAACTGTTCGACGAAATGCCTCAACGGAATGTTGTTTCTTGGAATTCATTGATTTCTGGGTACACCCGATTCGGTCGCTACTCTAAAGCAAAAGAAATATTTTGCAAAGCTAGAATTGCGAAAATCGACCTCAATAAGTTTACGTTTGCGAGCATGCTCAGTATCTGTGCTCAAACCGGTGACTTGAAACTAGGGAAGGTTGTTCATGGGTTGCTTATTTCGAGTGGCGTAGGTGTAGGAGATGCGTTTCTGACGAATCCGCTTGTTGCTATGTATTCCAAGTGTGGGAGAGTCGATCAAGCACGAGTTGCGTTTGATCAATGCGATGGATTGGATGACGTTTCCTGGAACTCAATGATTGCTGGTTATGTTAAATCCGGTTTACACGATGAAATGTTACAAGTTTTGGTCAAAATGCATCAATATGGAGTGCGATTTAGTAGCTACGTGTTGGGGAGTGTTCTTAACGCGTGTTGTTCGAATTTCGATCGTTCGTTGGTATGGGGAAAGTTGTTGCATTCGTGTTCTGTGAAACTCGGCTGGGATCTTGATGTTGTAGTTGGGACTGCGTTACTCGACATGTATGCTAAAATCGGGGATTTAGATGATGCAGTTTCGACTTTTAGTCTTCTTAACGACAAGAATGTGGTCATGTATAATGCAATGATTTCCGGGCTGCTACGTGGGGAGGAAAAAAGCGCGAAAAAAGCGCTAAATCTTTTTCCCGAGATGCAAAGGCACGGGCTTCGGCCTTCAGAGTTTACGTTTTCCACAATGATTAAAGCTTGTATCGCGTGTAAAGATTTCGAGTACGGGAAACAAATTCATGGGCTTGTTTGCAAGAACAATCTTGAGTGTGATGAATACATTGGCAGCGTGCTTGTGGAGATGTACTCGATGTGGAGCTCAACCGATGATGCATTGACTTGTTTTGATTCGACCGGTAAACAAGATATTGTGATATGGACATCGATGATCGTGGGTCATGCTCAAAACGGTGAATATGAAAGAGCACTGGTTCTTTTCTGCAAACTGCTTTCTTGTGGATCGAAACCGGATGAGTTCACGATTTCGACCATGCTGAGTGCTTGTGCCAATTTGGGTGCAGGCCGAGCTGGTGAACAGATTCAGAGTTATTCGATGAAAACTGGAATCATGGAGTCGGGCATGGTTGGAAATTCTTTGATATACATGTATGCAAAGTCAGGGGATATAGATTCTGCGAATAAGAGCTTCGAGGTAGCTGATAAATCCGACCTAGTGTCGTGGAGTGTGATGATCTGCAGCACTGCACATCATGGACTTGCCAAGGAAGCTTTGAGCCTCTTCGAGTTGATGATCAGTAGCGGGATTGCACCAAACGACGTGGCGTTTCTTGGAGTTCTTACGGCTTGTAGTCATGGAGGGCTTGTTCAGGAAGGACTCAGGTAACTGTTTTGCTTTGTTTTTGTCTTGTCTTGTCTCGTCCGCATACCAAACACACCGTGTACGTTTTGGTGCCGCTGACTTTATGAACAATTTGTCAGGTATTTCGAGAGTATGAAAAGGGACCACGGTATTGAAGCAACAGAAAAACACTGCGCGTGTATCGCAGACTTATTCGGCCGTGCCGGAAGGCTATCCGATGCGGAAACTTTTATCATGGAGTCGGGTTTCAGTGAGGCTCCAGTAATGTGGCGAAGCCTACTAAGCTCTTGCAGGATTCACAAGAAGAGGGTGATGGGGAAACATGTAGCGGAGAGATTGATGGAGTTGGAGCCTGAAGCATCTTCATCGTATGTGCTTCTTTACAATATCTACAATGATGCCGGAATGGAAGGAGCAGCGACAGAAATACGAGAGTTGATGAGTAAGCGAAGGATCAAGAAAGAACCGGGTTTAAGTTGGATTGAAGTCGGAAACAGAGTGAACTCGTTTTTGGTTGGAGATAAATGTCACCCTGAAAGCGAAAGAATTTACGCCAAACTGGAGGATTTGTTGCGGGAAATCAAGAAAATGGGTTATGTAGATGAAAGAGGGGGTGAGGGTGATGAAGTGAATGAGCATAGCGAGAAGTTAGCAGTGAGTTTGGGTTTGATCGGTTTGGCTTCTTCTGCTCCGGTGAGGGTGATGAAGAACTTGAGGGTGTGTGGTGATTGTCATACGGTCATCAAGTTGATATCCAAGCTTGAAAAGCGTGAGATAGTTGTACGAGATCCGATTCGGTTCCATCGTTTCAGAGACGGAAGTTGTTCTTGTAGGGATTACTGGTAAACTTTATGACCCTCAACTGCAAAAGATTTTGGAGGCTTCACCTCGGGGTTAATATAATACATGGAAAAACTTTAAATATATATTTTTTTCACAGTAAACGCCGACGATACCCTTTTTCTTGTGGTACCGTAAACTATGGGGAAATTGCCATTCTACACCCTTGGCTTTTTTAAATAACCACTTTCTTAACCTTATTCCCAAAATAGCCAAAACTTACGCATAGAGTTTTCTCTTCGTAATTTATTTTTCATCCCAAAAAATTAAAAAAAAAATTGGGAGGAGGAAAACTTACGTATAGAGTTTTCTCTGCGTAAGTTTAATTAAAAAAATTAAAATATTTTAAAAAGAAATATATTTTTTTATTTTTTTGGAGGAAAATAAAACTTACGTAGAGAAAACTCTATGCGTAAGTTTCTCTGCGTAAGTTTTTGCTATTTTGGAAATAAAGTTATCAAAATAGTTATTTAGAGAAGCAATGGTGTGTGGAAGGACTATTTAAGTCAATTTCCCTAAACTATGACCTTGGCTTGCTTTTTGTACATCAAGGAATGTCCTTGAGGTGGGTCCACTTTTCTTTTGGATGTGTCAGAAAACTGCAAGAAAAAGTGCTTGCAAAGTTAGGGCATCCGCAATGGTCGACCTATTGCCAAAGACTTGAGGAATAAAAAAAAATAAAAAAATAAGGTGGGACCCACAATAACTTGATCTCAATTTAGAAACCCTCTCACAAGACTTCTTCAAATGACTTGGTCTGCACCAAGTCATTAGTATCAAGCTATTACTTTAATTAATAAACAAATGGTGGGGTCCACCACTCAAAGACTTGATCAAGTCTTTTTTGGTCACCATTGGAGATGCTCTTAGACTTGCAGTTTCTCTCGGTTATTTTATGAATATTTTTTTTAAGGTGGCTACAAAGTAAAACTTTTGAGGAAATATGGTTGGTTATTTATGTTAATAAGAACATCCACAACAACGATTTCATTAATATCATTTGGATTACAAAAGTGCCAACTAGAGTGGTTGTGAGTATGATTGTTAAATTAAAAATTGGTTTTGGTAATTTGCAAATGTCAAATCAGTACTTTTTGTTGATGTGACAGTGAATAGTATAAGAAATTATAGGGAATAATTTCTAAATTAAAAATTGTTTTATGTCAAATCATGTTTTGTAATGTTTTGTAGAGTATGTTTATGAAAAAATGTATGAATAATTTTATTTGTGTAACAACCCATTCCAAAACAAGACATATAACATTAAATCGCCAAAACTTGGCCCAAGGTTCACACCATCAAAATTCAAAACTTTGGGTTCGCGGAATAACCCTAATTACAACTGAGAGTTTCTAATAGCAAAATGTAAAGGAAGTCCACTAATGCCAAGCCATGCCCGCTCTCACGCCTTCTCTTCACCACTAGAGGCACTGCTCTTAACCTGCTTACCTGAAAAGGGTTTCAGTTTTGAAAAAGCGAGGGTTAGACCACAAGGTCTAGTGAGATCCCTCAGTTACAATCACACCACATTTATCATTTAAAACTTTGCGAAACATAAATCAATGTAAGGTTTGGCAAATAACATATGGGACACACCCCCCATAGGCATCATACTACGACATATGGGACACACCCCCCATGATCGTCATGCCATCACATATGGGACACACCCCCCATAATCGTCATAACATCACATATGGGACACACCCCCCACAAGTATCACACCATATCGTATGGGACACCCCCCCCCATATAGCTCACATCATGCATAAGTAATATATATGCACATACATTAAGTAAACACACCTGTACAAGTAAATGAACAAGTACCATCAAGCTTTGGTTAGAAAAACTCACCTGTTACGCTTACGTTCCTTTCTTGTTCTGGTGTGCACTTCCAAACGATCTACCTGGCGAAAGGATAAACTCATAAGCTGATCATCTCAACTCCCTGGACGACACTCTATTCCGGACAGCACACTTATCCGGACAACACCCCTATCCGGACAACACACCTATCCGGACAACACCCCTATCCGGACAACACCTCTATCCGGACAACACCTATCCGGACAACACCTCTATCCGGACAACACCTCTATCCGGACACCCACACGCAATAGATACTTACCCGGAAACCTTCAACTGATCGGGGTGTCCGGACGTCCAGGAAGGTATCCGGACGTCGACCTGTCCCTTACTTGGTCCGATAAATCCCAGAAACGGCCGAAATCTCACAGATGGAGATTAACAACTACAATAGGGTCAATATGCTCAACTACTACTGAAATATTAGCTGCAAAAGATAAGATTTGACACCTAATCTCTTCCATTTAGTTCCAAACCCAACTTTTAACAAAAACCCCAAAAATAAATCATCTTAACCACACCCCACAGATTAAGGATGAGTAGAAGAGAATTACCTGGATGACTTCTTGCAGAAATCGAATCCCAACACACCCTTTCTTCTGATTTCCAAGCTCAAGGCTCCTTTATCCTCCAAAATGCACAAGAACTCCAAACCTTTCTTTCTCTCTATTTCTTCTTCCTTCAGCCGTCAATCAACACAACAATTCAGTATTAGCATGTTTCCCTTAGGGTTTTGTGCCTATTTATACCCTAGACCTCAATTACAAAATACTCCCCTCAACTTTCATTTTAACAATTTCTACCACAAGACTTGGTACTCTTTCTTTTTGGACACGGTTACTACAACACTCCCCCCTCAAAAGAATTCCGTCCCCGGAATTCCATTCTCAAAGAGGTGAGGGTACCTGGACTTCATGACCGCTTCCACTTCCCAAGTAGCCTCCCGTCCTTTATGATACTTCCACTGGACCTTCACTAAACAAACTTCTTTGTTTCTCGTCTTTCGTATCTTACTATCTACGTTTTCCATTGGCTCCTCTTAATACCTCAATTCTCATCGACACTAATGTCTTCCAACCGTACTACTATGGCTTCTTCGGCCAGACACTTCCTCAAGTTCGACATAGGAAAGATCGAATGAACTCCCCGGAGTCCGTCAGACAACTCCAACTTGTACGCCACTTCTCCCACACGCTCAATGATAGCGAACGGCCCATCATAACTGGGTCTTGTTTCTCCTTTCTCTTCAACGCACAACGTCTTTTCATGACTAACCATGAGTATTGCACTGTCTCCCACACGGCATTCGATCAAACTCTTCCTTCTGCTTACATCCTGTGGCGGTCTCGAGCCACGCTTAATTTCTCACGAAATGCATGACCTAATGGTGGTCAACCACACGACCTCCGGTCTCACCCAAAATCATTCACACATCTAGACTCATGGTTTTAAAACGCGTCACACTAAGGGTTTCACACAAAGTTTTTTTTACCTCCTTAAAAGAACGCCTTCTACCGAAGTTAACGCCACACATCCCGAAACCCTTATAAAATAACGGCGCTCAAATCGCCAACTGATCACCGGATCAACCTTGACTATCACCTTAATCCCGCAGTTAAGATTTTTCCTCCACCGGCTATACACAACTCTACAATCACTTTTCTAACACAAAATACGTCTAAGGCAGATAACACCTTCTTGCATTAAATGTGCCGACCACAACCCGTTGATAACAATCAATTCCGACACTTTTACTACAACGGCACCCCCATACTACTATCAAGTCCAATCCCATGGTCCTTCATCCGAGCACTACATTCTATTACTTTCTTCCACTTCCTTCTCAAAACACATTTCCAAAGAATAACTCACTAGAAGATACACACTCTTGATCAATCACATAAGCTAGTTTTCCTCCACGCTTAAACTACTCACGTACACACAAATCCCCTTTCTCATACTCTCACTAGAGTTCATGCACTCAATGGTGACTTTCTGAAACATTGCTTCCCTCTTTCCGAGCCACTTGTCACACTTTTTACTTTACACTTACTCTCTTATTCCATACTACCGCCCCCAATTACCTCGGGCTAACATGGAACATTTCTCCTTCAACGTTGACCACTCCATACACACAATTTCAACGGTTACTATGTCTAATCCCACAGTTTCACCACATCTCATACGAGAAATTCGACCAAGTCAAACCGGACTTCCACGCTACGTTCGAAGCGACCACACACTTCTCAATCCTCAAACGATATTAACCCACTCCTTTGCATTCCTTTACACCCAAGGATCAGTTCAACATTCTCAGAGATTTCACAACTACTACAAGATATCATGAACTAATCAATCCAACATTTTCACAATTATTACAACGATACAAGGCAAACGCACTTATTAATCAACTCAAGAGTACACAAATTTCTTCTTTTCTAGTCACCCATTGTCACCCCATTCTTTTATTTTCGGGTAACAATACCACACGCCACTTAGACATCCAGGCAACTCCACGCATAATTTGGTCATCTCTGAACGACTTATGAGCAAACCCCGAGCAAAGACCTCCACCTATGCTCATCCCCCATCAACACTAGCCCACCACTTAACCTCACAACAATTCATCCCCACCATGCTTCGCATGCTCACTAGATATAAGTTACCACCAACTTATCCACATAACCCCCACACACCGGAGGTTCGATCGTCACGATCATTTACACACACACACCAGGCCACACTTTCTTCACAACAAACCCAACATTTATATAAAAGAGTATACGAAACAATATGCAATAGCTAGCTTTGCAATTCATCACCCTTACACAAATAACGGGAATTTCTGCCTGATCACTACACACTTGTGGCCTGATCTAGGGCACACACACCCGCCCTCGGGAATAGACCAAGTTCGTTCGAATAATCCATATGGGACACACCCCCCATATACATCACACCAAGTCATACACAATTTATATGAAACTACACATTTAAATAAGCATACTTTAAAAAGACAATCACCTTTTGATACCTGCTACTGGCATACGCTATAGTCACACACACCGTGACAGCGCCAAAGAGCACACTCGCTATATATGAAACAAATTCATATATATAATTAATATGGGACACACCCCCCATTTTCTCGACAACGCCAGAGCACAATGCATAAATAAAGCATGCATTCTACCACACACTTGTTCTTAGCTTCAAACTTAAGCAGTTGGAAACACGCGAATAGACAACAACCACACCACTCACTTAATCGTCGCTTTGTAATAAATGCAGCTGAGAAGCACACAATTATATAATAACTCTGTCACATTTGTATAAAATTTAGGTTCAGAAAGACTCACAACCTTGTCTTTCTCCCATCTAGGTGAATCACAAATTATGACCGTCTACTACACTCGATCGAGTCATTATTCCCGACCGACTCTTCGGGTCCACTTGAAGCACGCTCAAATAAATCAAACTATAAGACACATCCTTGCAAACCAACATAGTCTACGTGTCCCACATGAGTTGGGAAAACTACCTCGTTCGTAATTGACATAACAGTCACAAGGAAGAATCACTTATCCAACTAACACATCTCCACCTTCAGGATACTTCACCAAAAAGGCGGTCCATCCTCTGGGCAGATACACCCGTATCCCAACTGTCCTCTTATCTCCGCGCTCACACCCGACAAACAAAAATCACACCAGGGCTAGTCTTTCAACTCTCAAATCTCCCGACAATGACTCAACACTCGACGTTGACTTCCACATCAAATCCTGGCAATTAGCCTAAATACAACTTCTCCTCAACTCCGGTTCTACGCCGATACCGACTCATCTACATACCACAACGTTACCTTTCAAAGTATTTTGCCTACTTCGAAATCACCCGGGACACACCCCTCGCCGTCAGTCTTATGCCTACTTACCGAAAAGAGCAAGGACTACCGTCACACAAGCATTCCCACAGTCAAAGACCGAGACTACAGGTA
Organism: Saussurea involucrata; assembly: GCA_033807775.1. Lineage (NCBI taxonomy): Eukaryota > Viridiplantae > Streptophyta > Magnoliopsida > Asterales > Asteraceae > Saussurea > Saussurea involucrata. The sequence goes on along the minus strand of CM066321.1, from coordinate 133,461,144 downwards.
GGCACTGTCCTCCCTATACTGTAACACTAAGATCACAATTCAACCATCGACGACTCGACCACATTTTCCACTCCCGAAATGTAACACCCGGAAAATCCTTGTGAGTAATAATAGTCCTAATATTTCTTTATATTTTGACTTCTTAGATTATAATTGATTTCCTAAGTAATTTCCGTGAGTGTTACTTGTTATTTGAGAACTTCCGATAGAAATTCGTAAGTTTATTCCTTAAGGAAATTAATGAAAAATAGATGATAAAGTTAAATATTAGATTTTATGGATTAGTTGGATGGGTAATTTGAATACGAGTCCAACGGTTCTTTCCGGAGCAAAAACGGAGTTCTAACGAAGAAGTTACGGCCAAATTAGTGGAAATTGAGAAATGACCAAACAGAGGTTGGCGCGGATGGTGGCGCCGATGCACTGGCGCGGGCGCTGGCGCCGAGCACCTGACGTGTTGAAAGGGGGTTAAAACCCACCTCTTAGTCCTAAATCAGTATTCTTTCATCTGAGAACTCTCAAATCTGATATTTTGCTCTGCTCTATACCTCTTAGGCGATTTTCCATCTGAAGTTAAGGTAAACTCTTATATCTCAATCTTAATTCAATTCAAGCAACTATTAGATGAATCTTACCATTTAAACTCCATTTAGGGCTATATATCTTCATCCTTCTTATTGGAGTGTTTGAGTTCAAATCATCAAGATTAGGGTTATTGCAATTGAAGATTTAAAGGTGAGTAACATCTATCTAATTGATTGTATTATACTTATTTACCATTTTATCTTGATTTGGTATGATTAATGAGAAATCTTGATGAATAAGCTCTTAATGGTTGAGAGGGAAACAAGAAGATTTCAAGTAAGTCATGGTGGCTTAATTGTATTTATGGCTTAGTATGTCATGTTAAATGTTGATGCTAAGAGTTTAGCTTTGATTATACATCAATAGGATGTGATTTTGATGAGGGCTTAATAGATGTCTTAATGATGAATTGATGGCTTAATGGTCAAAATGGACTTATTACTGAGTTGTAAACATGGTGGTTTATTATTGAATTCATATAGAAAGTGATTTAATACATATGGATGTATATGAACTACATGGAAGTAGTATTGATTATGTTAAATGGTTAGACCATTGATATGTGTTAAATATGCTTGATATCTTATAGAATATGATTTATTACATATGGATGTATATGAACTACATGGAAGTAGAATTGTTATGTTAAATGGTTGGACCATTGTTATGTTAAATGGTTGGACCATTGTTATGTTAAATGGTTGGACCATTGTTATATACTGAATATGCTTGAATATTATTAGGATTAACATATTTGGTATTCACATAATTGGAGGAGCACCTAGTATGCATTGGAGGATATATCCTTACATACCGTGGGGTAAATGTAATGGATTCATACCTTCGGATACCGTGGGGTTTTCCGTTGTGATATGTCTTGTGACTCTACCGTGGGGTACCGATCATTGGATATCTTCGATTATGATGTAACTGGTAGCAATATGGGCCTTCTCCATGGAATCCAATTTGTGAATGTACCGAATTGTTCTTCCTACATGTTATGATTATAATCTATGTATTATGTGTAAACCTCACTTAGGATTTAAAAGCCTAACACTTGCTATGTGTTTTATATGTTACAGATATTAGTGGATCCGGACACAAGAAGGTTTAGAACGGGTGTGAGCTTGGGATTGATGTTGGAAGGTTAAAGAATTGGAAGATTTACATTAGAACTTCCCAACACCCTTTTGATCTTGGATTGCTATAGTATTGGGCAACCAAGCTAGTATTTCTTTAGTAGTTATACTTTAACTAAATAATTGTATTAAAGGTTATGAAATGATGTTATGTACACTTTCACTCTAGCAATGTGTACCACTCTTCCGTTTTATGGAAGTTTTTGTTAACCCCTATTTTGGGGTGTTACAAGTTGGTATCAGAGCTTTAGTTTAAGTGAACTAAGTATGATGAGGAAATACTTAGACTTAAGCTGAGATGAATTAAGTTATGAATTGTGAGAGTGGGTAGAAGTATTAAGACGGGATGGCCTTAGGGTCGACGGAAATATGTGAAATTAGTACTGTGACAATGGTAATGAGAATTCTCATGTATAATATGTTCACAATTCCAGTTAGCTACTGTTATTATGAATATATTGTTACGTAAGCATGCTTGTTTCTAAATTATTATAGTGACTAATGATCGGTAAAGTACGTTTAGTATGTCTATATTCGTATAACCATTTCTTATGGTTATTCCTTTGTGTTATAGCAGATCGTTGGTGGATATGCCACCAAGGTCCTTTAATTCTTTAGAGAATAGATAAGTAAATGATTTGGGGGTTGGAAGGACAACCTAGAATTGGCGGGACTTATGAAAGCCCGCCGAGGTAACCTTTAATAGGCGGATGGAAATGTGTAGAGATAGAATGTAAGGTGATTCATCAAAATGGAAATAATATGAAATGATTAAGTAAGTGGGCCGTGGAACGCATGGATAGAAAGTGTTACAAGGTCAAGAGGACGACCACTAGTCGGAAGTAGAGTGTTAATGATAAGTGATGTGAGTACAACGATTGACCTTGTTTGGGTGAGTAGCCTTCATTTGCGAGTAAAGTTTTATGCATGGTGTCCTAGTGAGTGTGCTACATGAGTTTTCTTGATTTTAAAATAAATGCATAAATAATAATTTTTATTCAAGAATGAGTTGCTTGTACAAATGTGTATCTTAAGAAAGAGACAATTTCATTTTGATGCACAATGAAATTTTGGGTTTAGTAACTTGCAAAATATTTCGTATTTTCTTTATATATGAAAAGTTAATTGTAAAAAAGGGTCAAGAAAACATTGGCTAGCAAAACCTTTTGTAACCAACAAAAGTATTAACTTGATGATATCAAGTAAGAAACGACTAGCTTGCTTTGTGTTGGAAAATTCTTTTAAAACTTTTTATAGTATGAGAATATTTTTATATATTACTATCGTAACAACATCATTTTGGTTGAGAAAGATTAAGTTTTACGGAAAGTTGTATGCAAACGGTTCTCGAGATCGTTGTGCAATACATTGAAGTTTTGAGAATGTTGGGGGTCATCTGTGCCCAAGTTGCTTCAAGCATTGTTTGTTAAGATGAGAAAATGTGTGAAATGATTTATTTATCACGTTGTCATGCATGAAGGCTATGAAGTCACTAGGTCGTAGAGTATTACATTATAAGCTAAGAAAGAACTCCAAGAGTGGAGAGGTGTGGGATAAAATTGGGAGAATGTTTATAGTTTTGGTATTTGTGTTCAAAAGGAGAGATGAATAATGGGAGAATCGAAAGTGGACTTTAGTGTCGGTTGTAAGAAGGTCTATACCCTTGTTTGGTAACTAGAAATACAGTTGGCAAGGGACGGTTGTGTCTGGAGGAAGGATTAGTAGTCATCAAGGTGATGGAATTAGCAAATTGCTATGAGTAGTGTGGTGAGACAGTAAGGAAATACCCTCGACGTTAAATAAAAATTTATGGTGATTTTGTGATATTAGTATTGCACGAATAAGTTTGAAATGAAGACGATGAGATGTAAATTGAATTGTGTTATGTTGAAAGGATTAGGTTCAGTCCTTGTTAATGAATAGATTAAAGAAGTATCGATAGGTCGACTATTGACATTGAAGTCGGCAATTGTGTAAGATGTATGAGGCCTTTTGCCTGTCACAGGGTGCAGTCTGGGTGCGTCCCGCGTATGCCTGTGCGGGCAGGAACAAAACCGTGAGCGGTGCCGGTATGCTGTTATGCAGAGGGTATCCGCAAAGCGGACGTTATCGTGTACAGTGGACTGGGGATGTTACAGAACGTTATAGAATGCGGACAATACATATCTTGTGAAACACCACATGTAGGGATTTTGAGTGATTGGCGAATAAATCACGAGTGGAAGAGGTTTTGGTTAAATTATTACATAAGTGAAAGTTAGGTGGTTAAAATATGCTTTTAAAAGTTTATTGTGGTCGTGCAATAAGTATGATGTGTTATGTGCTTAATTGCATTTTATCTAAAATAAATGCCGTTTTAGGTATTGGTCTTGTATTTTTAGTACCTTTGGTACTAATGAACTTTGGTAATATATATATGTTGTTGAGTATAAAAGAGTTGCATATACTTGTACATATAGATACATATATGAATTAATTTCATTGGAAAATTAGCAATAAAGGGGTCGTGAGATTATCACGCCTCGAAGTGTGTTGCATAATGTAAGTTAGATGTATTTACATTGCATGAGTTGATATTTATAAATGATCTTTGGATCTTTTTGAGCAGATGGCTCGGTTCTTGACTTGGTTAAGTTTTGAGAGTATTCGCCCGGTTTAATAAGCAACGTAGGCTTGGGATTAGAATTACATGAATTGTATTATAACTGAAGCTTTCATGATGTGAATGTATTGGTTATCCTTTGAGGACATGTATAAATGTTAAGTTAGAATCGGAGGATTAAAAGTTGAAGGATCACCTTGTGGGGGGTGTTAGGATAGTGAAAGACTATTGTTGTAGATGAACATTCTACTTATGATGTAGATGGTTCATATAGAATGAAGAATTAGGCACGAACATGGTAAGGGTATGGACTATGTCGACTCGTGATGGAGTGTGCACAGTATATAAAATGGTTGGGAATCACAAAGAAGTAGTATGAAGCGGGTAAGTTTAAGTTGATTAGAAACTCGTGAGTTGTAGTCCAAACTAAAGTTGGGGAGGAATAAAGTAATGAACTAGATTCGGTTAATTGTGCGGGAGAGCATGAAGGTAAATTTGATTTGTGTATGAATGACCAGGAGGTATCTGGTCTGCTGTGAGATGTTATGAGTGGAGAATGTACAAACGAGTAGTAGCATTAATTATCAAGATAAATGTGTCAACAGTAATAAGAAGTTATAAAGAGGGAACATTAGATGAAAGTCTTTTCGGGGATTCCAGATGAATAGCGCTAGTTGTCAATAAAGCTGTTGGAATAAGTGATTGTAAGATGGTGTAGTGATTTGGCTATTATTGGAATAGAATGCCGAGCGGTAGTATGAGTTTATCCAAAGTGAATTTGGTTGTGTGAGTCGCTAAATAAGTTTATGATTTTGAATCATAGGAAGTTTAATAAAGATGAGAAAGTGTTATCGGTATGTGGAAAAGTTGGGGGAAAGAGACAAATATTGATTGGAGGGTAGTACTCCATGCTAACGTAGGAAGTAATGATAGAAAGGTCGGACCTAAGAATGTAGTTATACTACAGGTTCAATGGAATTATCACCTTTGATATATAATATTTTGGTGCTTGGTTGCAATGTGGTCGCGTAGTACGATATTGATGTGAGAAAGTGGTAGTACTTTATACTGAAGAAACGTGTGGGTCATAGATGTAGTGATGGGTGCCGTAGATATAGAAGTATTCAAAAGTGGTGAGTATGCTCAATTTAAAGTGATATTGGATTTTCAAGCAGTATACGTTAATGTTATTTTGAGACCTGGAGATTGAGATGTAGATGATGACGGTATTGAAGACCAAACAATAGTCGGATAAAGGTTTAATGGTAAACGGTTACTTTAAGGAGGCTTACGAGTGGATAATGAGGAAAGAAGTAAGGTTCAGGAAATATGAAAGATGAATCCTTGTTCCTTCTAGATTTTTTTTTATTTGTGAATGGAACTCATGTGTGGGTTTGGTTAGAGTGCAAAGGTTGGTGATAATTAGGTGTCAACTTTTGGGGCTTAAGGCCGAACATCTTTAGTGTAATCGGGGAATTGTAGCCGATTTTAAAAAGAATGATGGTGATGGTAGTAGTAACCTTAAGATACTCATTTGTGATGAGTGGTTTTAGTGAACTAATCTTTGTGTATGGTTAATGAACCTGTCTGTTTGATGATTAATTATTGAGATGGATTTTGGAGTCTATTAGAGCTCTTTGGATGTGAATGGCCGTTAACGATGGGGACAATTGAAATTAGAGATTTGGTTGGTCTCAGTATTAATTGAGCCTTAAATTGATTTAGAGTTTGAAACTGAAATCAAGATGTATAGAACATTTTAAGGTTGGGAGACGACTGAAGTCGTATGGTTGGGAGTTTCTCTATGGTTGGAACGTCTATCCGTACATAAGTACAACGTATGTGTAGGGGTTTTGTTAATAAACAATTGTTCGAGGAATTATCTTTAAAGACCGTGTGGATGGAATTTAGATTCCCGTTAGGAATTGTTGAATTTTGGTCGACAGTGAGTCGGTTGACTTTGGGTTGTAAAGGATATAGATTTCGAGGACGAAATCGTTTTAAGGTTGGGAGAATTGTAACACCCGGAAAATCCTTGTGAGTAATAATAGTCCTAATATTTCTTTATATTTTGACTTCTTAGATTATAATTGATTTCCTAAGTAATTTCCGTGAGTGTTACTTGTTATTTGAGAACTTCCGATAGAAATTCGTAAGTTTATTCCTTAAGGAAATTAATGAAAAATAGATGATAAAGTTAAATATTAGATTTTATGGATTAGTTGGATGGGTAATTTGAATACGAGTCCAACGGTTCTTTCCGGAGCAAAAACGGAGTTCTAACGAAGAAGTTACGGCCAAATTAGTGGAAATTGAGAAATGACCAAACAGAGGTTGGCGCGGATGGTGGCGCCGATGCACTGGCGCGGGCGCTGGCGCCGAGCACCTGACGTGTTGAAAGAGGGTTAAAACCCACCTCTTAGTCCTAAATCAGTATTCTTTCATCTGAGAACTCTCAAATCTGATATTTTGCTCTGCTCTATACCTCTTAGGCGATTTTCCATCTGAAGTTAAGGTAAACTCTTATATCTCAATCTTAATTCAATTCAAGCAACTATTAGATGAATCTTACCATTTAAACTCCATTTAGGGCTATATATCTTCATCCTTCTTATTGGAGTGTTTGAGTTCAAATCATCAAGATTAGGGTTATTGCAATTGAAGATTTAAAGGTGAGTAACATCTATCTAATTGATTGTATTATACTTATTTACCATTTTATCTTAATTTGGTATGATTAATGAGAAATCTTGATGAATAAGCTCTTAATGGTTGAGAGGGAAACAAGAAGATTTCAAGTAAGTCATGGTGGCTTAATTGTATTTATGGCTTAGTATGTCATGTTAAATGTTGATGCTAAGAGTTTAGCTTTGATTATACATCAATAGGATGTGATTTTGATGAGGGCTTAATAGATGTCTTAATGATGAATTGATGGCTTAATGGTCAAAATGGACTTATTACTGAGTTGTAAACATGGTGGTTTATTATTGAATTCATATAGAAAGTGATTTAATACATATGGATGTATATGAACTACATGGAAGTAGTATTGATTATGTTAAATGGTTAGACCATTGATATGTGTTAAATATGCTTGATATCTTATAGAATATGATTTATTACATATGGATGTATATGAACTACATGGAAGTAGAATTGTTATGTTAAATGGTTGGACCATTGTTATGTTAAATGGTTGGACCATTGTTATGTTAAATGGTTGGACCATTGTTATATACTGAATATGCTTGAATATTATTAGGATTAACATATTTGGTATTCACATAATTGGAGGAGCACCTAGTATGCATTGGAGGATATATCCTTACATACCGTGGGGTAAATGTAATGGATTCATACCTTCGGATACCGTGGGGTTTTCCGTTGTGATATGTCTTGTGACTCTACCGTGGGGTACCGATCATTGGATATCTTCGATTATGATGTAACTGGTAGCAATATGGGCCTTCTCCATGGAATCCAATTTGTGAATGTACCGAATTGTTCTTCCTACATGTTATGATTATAATCTATGTATTATGTGTAAACCTCACTTAGGCTTTAAAAGCCTAACACTTGCTATGTGTTTTATATGTTACAGATATTAGTGGATCCGGACACAAGAAGGTTTAGAACGGGTGTGAGCTTGGGATTGATGTTGGAAGGTTAAAGAATTGGAAGATTTACATTAGAACTTCCCAACACCCTTTTGATCTTGGATTGCTATAGTATTGGGCAACCAAGCTAGTATTTCTTTAGTAGTTATACTTTAACTAAATAATTGTATTAAAGGTTATGAAATGATGTTATGTACACTTTCACTCTAGCAATGTGTACCACTCTTCCGTTTTATGGAAGTTTTTGTTAACCCCTATTTTGGGGTGTTACACGAAACTTCGCATACCCTCAGGTACGATATCTCTTACTACCTAGCGAGTTCATAGCCTTCATGCATGACAACACAATGATTTAAATTGTTTTACACACTCAAAATATCCCACAAAACAGGGTTTTAATATGCATGCCACGACACTCCCATAAATTACCACCACACACGCCGATCTCAAAGATCGCTCACACGCAACCTTGTTCATCATTTGAAAGTGCATTCACTGAAACTCTCCTTGTGCAAAAATTTTAAAAAAAATACAGCAATATCACCCATACTGGGATAGTCGACCGACTCTCACACTTGCTGATATGTCAACCACATGTTCATATCGTTTTCATCCATAAAACCATGCGATCTAATATTGTTACGATTTTTTTTTTTTACAACAAGGTTTAACTCACTCGCAAAAGAAGTGAAGTAACTCACTATTTCCCCAAGTTCGAAATTTATTACACCATGTAAACAAATTTATCTTTTCCTTCCAGCACACACTTGCACACGCCAACTCATTTTCAAAATCGGAAGTTTACAAGGCACACGCACACACTCACACATTTTGTCATGGGGACCTACGTAACCGGTTTGAAAACGTAATGCATGACTCGCTTTACATTGAAGGCTATTCGCTCAAGCAGGGTTAACCTTTTTGCAGTTACAACAAATCAACGCCGACACCCTGCTTCCCACTACACCATCAGGTTCCTTACATTTGAACCAACCTTCGGTACTGATACTTCCCCACACACTTGGATGCTCCAACCTCACAGTCACCACCTGACTATTAATTTGTAAAATAAATGGCTTTACCTCGGTCCCAAGTTGGTTAACCGACACCAATGTTACCAATCCCTACATATATCACTTTTCAACCACTCTTGTCACTCTTCCACTAACTAGAGAGTAAGAAAGCACCTCTCCATTATCCGATCCTTAAGTTGAAACTCTCAAGATTTCAGCTCACCGGCATCGGAAATCTCCCAGAATAAAGACTCATTAAAGAATAGGAATTCACCTCCAAACACTTATTTCCCTTAAGAACCCTAAAGGTTCTACTTCCCACGGACACTCATACCAAACATTCAAACGAGGCTTCTTCTAGATAGTATCATCAATCACGCCGAGAATAATCTGCACAACACACTAAGCCGTTGCCAAAATGACAAGATTAAACTTTACACACAAAACAGATTAACAACCGTCCCAAAATAACAAGGCAAGAATGATCACCGTCATGCACCTGTAAATTCACAATTACACTGGCCAGGTGTAATCCCGAACTTACCTTACATGATAGTTCTCACCACCCTATTATTCACACTCCCCAGTGAGGTCTTCCTAGGCCTTCCTACATTCTCAGTTGTACTCCTACAGTTTAAGTTTAGGCCCATCCGGTCACCTAAATCCCTTAAACTATGGCTCTGATACCATTTGTAACAACCCATTCCAAAACAAGACATATAACATTAAATCGCCAAAACTTGGCCCAAGGTTCACACCATCAAAATTCAAAACTTTGGGTTCGCGGAACAACCCTAATTACAACTGAGAGTTTCTAATAGCAAAATGTAAAGGAAGTCCACTAATGCCAAGCCATGCCCGCTCTCACGCCTTCTCTTCACCACTAGAGGCACTGCTCTTAACCTGCTTACCTGAAAAGGGTTTCAGTTTTGAAAATGCGAGGGTTAGACCACAAGGTCTAGTGAGATCCCTCAGTTACAATCACACCACATTTATCATTTAAAACTTTGCAAAACATAAATCAATGTAAGGTTTGGCAAATAACATATGGGACACACCCCCCATAGGCATCATACTACGACATATGGGACACACCCCCCATGATCGTCATGCCATCACATATGGGACACACCCCCCATAATCGTCATAACATCACATATGGGACACACCCCCCATAAGTATCACACCATATCGTATGGGACACACCCCCATATAGCTCACATCATGCATAAGTAATATATATGCACATACATTAAGTAAACACACCTGTACAAGTAAATGAACAAGTACCATCAAGCTTTGGTTAGAAAAACTCACCTGTTACGCTTACGTTCCTTTCTTGTTCTGGTGTGCACTTCCAAACGATCTACCTGGCGAAAGGATAAACTCATAAGCTGATCATCTCAACTCCCCGGACGACACTCTATTCCGGACAGCACACTTATCCGGACAACACCCCTATCCGGACAACACACCTATCCGGACAACACCCCTATCCGGACAACACCCCTATCCGGACAACACCTCTATCCGGACAACACCTATCCGGACAACACCTCTATCCGGACTGTTAGACAACCTAAGGGGGGGGGGTAAGGTTGTATTTAAAATCTTTTACTTTCAAAAATTCTTTTACAAATAAATACAGTACTGAAACAGTATAAATAAATCAGAGTATAAACAAATAAATATACAACAATTATATAAACAGATATAATTTAAATGCACAGAGATTATATAAATAAATATAAATGCAAAGCAGTTTATATAAATAAATATAATATAGCACAGCGGAATAAATAAAGAGATAAGGGATAGAGATACTTGACACAGAGATTTACTGATTTACCACCAACTGTGATAAACCAGCAGCCGAGACACTTCCCGACACGATCCAATAAATGTATTCTTTACGGTAGAATACAAACCAAGTACAAAGGTAACGTAATTGATTCTCAAGCTTCTGCTATGAGATGTACAGGATCACACACCCGTTATTCAAATACTTACAAGAGGAGTATAACTCACAATGGGTAATCACTCTTGTATAATATCTCACACTTGGATATTTTATAAAAAAATGTTTTATAAAATATATATTATAAATAGATGAGAGAGCTGAGAGTTGCTGTTTGTTGTTGCTTGTTACTGTTGTTGTGGTCTTAGGTCTTTTTATTCTTCATCACCAACAGCTTCTTTATATATCAGCATCTCCAACGGCATTGTGCATCCGCGGTATACCGCCAAATGCATGCGGTATACCGCCGTCAGAAAAGGTGACTGACACACCAACGGCTACATGCAAAGTTGACAGGAAATACGTACCCGCGGTATACCGGCTGGGTCTCGCGGTATACCGCCGTCAGGAAAAGTAACTGGCAACCAATCAGAATTGTACACGGACTGCCGCGGTATACCGGCTGAACACCCGCGGTATACCGCCAAAAGTGTACCCGCGGTATACCGGGTATTCTCCACGGTATACCGCCGTCAGAAAAGACAGCTTCCAGGACTGCAACCAAATCTGCTGGATCTTCTTAAAACCTTATTAAAATTAATTGTTGGGTTTTTAGAAATATCCAAGTGGTATATTATTTTAGGGTGTTTATCATTATTAGTTATAAACAATAATGACGACGTAAACACTTCCGTCTTGAACCCTTCAGATTAAATCTTCGTGTTCTTCAACAACTGCACACTTGGATTAAATTGTTAGATAAACAATAATACGGTGTGTTTGTAATCATCAAAATAAATATATATAAATATATAGAGATGTGGTACACTTGCACCAACAATCTCCCCCTTTTTGATGATGACAAACACAACCGCTAAGCAAGAGCATATGCGGTTTCTCTCCCCCGTTTGTCGAAACAAAAAGGGTTAAGAAAGACGGTATGCTTCCCCTCGAGAGATGCTCCCCCTCAAAATATGCATATATTTGAGAGAGCATAATCTCATGGGTAAAAGAGCTAAAACGCTCCCCCTCAAATTAATAACGATATCAATTTGATTTTATAAAATTTGAGGGATAAAATAAAATGCAAAAAGCAATAGAGACATAAGATATACAAACCAATACGAAACACTTGCACCAAAACGGATCTTAAGGCTTCAATATTCGGTTAATTTTATGTGATAAAAAAAATCACCACGTATTATGACCTCGTCAGGTAACCACGTATTATAACCTCGGCAGGTAACCACGTATTATAACCTCGGCAGGTAACCACGTATTATAACCTCGGCAGGTAACCACGTATTATAACCTCGGCAGGTAATCACGTATTATAACCTCGGCAGGTAATCACGTATTATAACCTCGGCAGGTAACCACGTATTATATCCTCGCCAGGAAACCACGTATTATAACCTCGTCAGGTAACCACGTATTATAACCTCGGCAGGTAACCACGTATTATAACCTCGGCAGGTAACCACGTATTATATCCTCGCCAGGAAACACCTACAAAAGGCAAAGAAAATTTTTCGTGGTACCCTTTTCTTATGGGTCCTTTTAACAGTTAGTATAAAACATAAACTGCAAAAAAATATGTTGTCGACATAAAACAAACACGACAAACATACAAAGCCATAAAAATGGTTTAAAACCATAAACGCATTCCACCCGGATTATCAACATTAAACATTCCTTTCGGAATCCATTTTCTAACCATTTTAATTTTGCGATTGTATTTATCATACACATAAAATGAAGCATTTATATTCGCATTAGGTCTAGAAAAATTACTATTATACATACGAGCATACGGTTTCCTCCCATAATTCACATTTTTTATTTTTGACATATATGGGGGTTTTTGCACATAGGGTTTTCTCGTTTCAACTTTAGGAGATGCAAAAAATCTTTTAATGGGTTTACACGAACATTTATCAACACATGTATCGGAACCAATGCCTTTTCGGCAATTTATACGATTTGATATATTAAGCATTTTAAGCACTTTATCATTGCTACTATTAAAAGCATTAGCTAACAGATTATTTTTCTCATGCGATTTACATTTAGCATTTAAATATGCAACTTCATTTTCAAGAGACTCGCATTTTGTACATGCAACACTTTCTTTTTTATTTTCACTTAAGCATGCAATTTTATCATTTAAAATAACACAAGATTTACAAACATCTTTTTCTCTTAATTTATTTTCTAATTTAGTGATAATATCTAAATCATAAGCAGATTTTTGTTTACCGTCATCTATTTCCTTTTTATATACAGATACGGTTTCTTTTAAATTAAAGATTTCATCTTTATACCTATTTGCAAGAGCGGCCATATCATGAAATGATTTATATAATTCGTCAAGATTATTTTCATCGTCACTATAATAATTATCACAATTATTTTTAGAGGAATATGATGAAGATACCTCATTATCATGGTCGGCCATGAAACAAAAAATTTTGGTCTCATTTATGCTTGCGCTCAACGCGCCTCCAACCAAAGCTTTTGGTGTGTTGATTTGTTTTGCTCGATTCGGACACACACTTGCATAGTGATCCTTGTCACCACACACATAGCAAAAGCCTTTCTTTTTATTGGCTTTTTCATCGTCGCTAGATTCGTCATATTTGTCTTCACTTTTATGGACGTTGCGACTTTGGTTTTTACCACCACGACGGTAGTCTTCATTTTCTTGAAACCTATCAATATTGGCAAACTTTTTGTTAGATAGGAGTTTAGAAAGTTTTCTTACCAACTTGACTAAATCGTCAAGATTTTCGGGTTCATCATCGGATGAACTTGCATCTTCCTCCTCTTCCTTTTCTTTTGAGGCAACGACCTTGAGAGCGATGGATTTCTTTTTGACTTGCTCCCGGACTTGATTTCTTTTTAGTGCGATTTCGTGCACTTTAAGATTGCCGATGAGATCATCGAGCTTCATAGTTGCGAGATCTCGGGAGTCTTCCAAGGATGTGATTTTTGCCATCCACTCCGAAGGAAGTGCTCGAAGAATTTTCCTTACATAATCCTCATTAGGATAAGTACGACCTAATCCCTTCAAAGTAGTCATAATGAGGTTAAAACGTTTAAACATTGAGTCGATTGACTCATCTTTTGACATTTCAAATAATTCATAATCATGAACTAAAATGTTTATTTTAGAACTTTTAACTTGAGTATTTCCACGATGAGTGTCACTCAAGCTTTGCCAGATTTGATTAGCAGTTTTACAGGTATATACTCTTTCTATTTCATCGGAAGTTAAAGCAGCATATAATATATTTTTAGCCTCAAAATTTAAACAAAAAAGAGATTCTTCAGCGGGAGTCCAGTCTTTAACAGGTTTATCAACAATAACATTATTTTTTATAATAGTAGGATTAAAATTCCCATTTTCTATAATATTCCAAATTTTTTGACTTTTGCCACGAACGTGACATTCAAATAGCTCGGCCCAAATGCCAAACTTTTCAGTATCTATCAAAGGAGTTTTAGAGAACACAAAATTAGTTTGTTGAGCCATTTTAAAAGAAATGACTTTAAAAATTTAAACAGAAAATTTTTGAAAGCCCCGCTCTGATACCAAATGTTAGACAACCTAAGGGGGGGGTAAGGTTGTATTTAAAATCTTTTACTTTCAAAAATTCTTTTACAAATAAATACAGTACTGAAACAGTATAAATAAATCAGAGTATAAACAAATAAATATACAACAATTATATAAACAGATATAATTTAAATGCACAGAGATTATATAAATAAATATAAATGCAAAGCAGTTTATATAAATAAATATAATATAGCACAGCGGAATAAATAAAGAGATAAGGGATAGAGATACTTGACACAGAGATTTACTGATTTACCACCAACTGTGATAAACCAGCAGCCGAGACACTTCCCGACACGATCCAATAAATGTATTCTTTACGGTAGAATACAAACCAAGTACAAAGGTAACGTAATTGATTCTCAAGCTTCTGCTATGAGATGTACAGGATCACACACCCGTTATTCAAATACTTACAAGAGGAGTATAACTCACAATGGGTAATCACTCTTGTATAATATCTCACACTTGGATATTTTATAAAAAAATGTTTTATAAAATATATATTATAAATAGATGAGAGAGCTGAGAGTTGCTGTTTGTTGTTGCTTGTTACTGTTGTTGTGGTCTTAGGTCTTTTTATTCTTCATCACCAACAGCTTCTTTATATATCAGCATCTCCAACGGCATTGTGCATCCGCGGTATACCGCCAAATGCATGCGGTATACCGCCGTCAGAAAAGGTGACTGACACACCAACGGCTACATGCAAAGTTGACAGGAAATACGTACCCGCGGTATACCGGCTGGGTCTCGCGGTATACCGCCGTCAGGAAAAGTAACTGGCAACCAATCAGAATTGTACACGGACTGCCGCGGTATACCGGCTGAACACCCGCGGTATACCGCCAAAAGTGTACCCGCGGTATACCGGGTATTCTCCACGGTATACCGCCGTCAGAAAAGACAGCTTCCAGGACTGCAACCAAATCTGCTGGATCTTCTTAAAACCTTATTAAAATTAATTGTTGGGTTTTTAGAAATATCCAAGTGGTATATTATTTTAGGGTGTTTATCATTATTAGTTATAAACAATAATGACGACGTAAACACTTCCGTCTTGAACCCTTCAGATTAAATCTTCGTGTTCTTCAACAACTGCACACTTGGATTAAATTGTTAGATAAACAATAATACGGTGTGTTTGTAATCATCAAAATAAATATATATAAATATATAGAGATGTGGTACACTTGCACCAACAATCTCCCCCTTTTTGATGATGACAAACACAACCGCTAAGCAAGAGCATATGCGGTTTCTCTCCCCCGTTTGTCGAAACAAAAAGGGTTAAGAAAGACGGTATGCTTCCCCTCGAGAGATGCTCCCCCTCAAAATATGCATATATTTGAGAGAGCATAATCTCATGGGTAAAAGAGCTAAAACGCTCCCCCTCAAATTAATAACGATATCAATTTGATTTTATAAAATTTGAGGGATAAAATAAAATGCAAAAAGCAATAGAGACATAAGATATACAAACCAATACGAAACACTTGCACCAAAACGGATCTTAAGGCTTCAATATTCGGTTAATTTTATGTGATAAAAAAAATCACCACGTATTATGACCTCGTCAGGTAACCACGTATTATAACCTCGGCAGGTAACCACGTATTATAACCTCGGCAGGTAACCACGTATTATAACCTCGGCAGGTAACCACGTATTATAACCTCGGCAGGTAATCACGTATTATAACCTCGGCAGGTAATCACGTATTATAACCTCGGCAGGTAACCACGTATTATATCCTCGCCAGGAAACCACGTATTATAACCTCGTCAGGTAACCACGTATTATAACCTCGGCAGGTAACCACGTATTATAACCTCGGCAGGTAACCACGTATTATATCCTCGCCAGGAAACACCTACAAAAGGCAAAGAAAATTTTTCGTGGTACCCTTTTCTTATGGGTCCTTTTAACAGTTAGTATAAAACATAAACTGCAAAAAAATATGTTGTCGACATAAAACAAACACGACAAACATACAAAGCCATAAAAATGGTTTAAAACCATAAACGCATTCCACCCGGATTATCAACATTAAACATTCCTTTCGGAATCCATTTTCTAACCATTTTAATTTTGCGATTGTATTTATCATACACATAAAATGAAGCATTTATATTCGCATTAGGTCTAGAAAAATTACTATTATACATACGAGCATACGGTTTCCTCCCATAATTCACATTTTTTATTTTTGACATATATGGGGGTTTTTGCACATAGGGTTTTCTCGTTTCAACTTTAGGAGATGCAAAAAATCTTTTAATGGGTTTACACGAACATTTATCAACACATGTATCGGAACCAATGCCTTTTCGGCAATTTATACGATTTGATATATTAAGCATTTTAAGCACTTTATCATTGCTACTATTAAAAGCATTAGCTAACAGATTATTTTTCTCATGCGATTTACATTTAGCATTTAAATATGCAACTTCATTTTCAAGAGACTCGCATTTTGTACATGCAACACTTTCTTTTTTATTTTCACTTAAGCATGCAATTTTATCATTTAAAATAACACAAGATTTACAAACATCTTTTTCTCTTAATTTATTTTCTAATTTAGTGATAATATCTAAATCATAAGCAGATTTTTGTTTACCGTCATCTATTTCCTTTTTATATACAGATACGGTTTCTTTTAAATTAAAGATTTCATCTTTATACCTATTTGCAAGAGCGGCCATATCATGAAATGATTTATATAATTCGTCAAGATTATTTTCATCGTCACTATAATAATTATCACAATTATTTTTAGAGGAATATGATGAAGATACCTCATTATCATGGTCGGCCATGAAACAAAAAATTTTGGTCTCATTTATGCTTGCGCTCAACGCGCCTCCAACCAAAGCTTTTGGTGTGTTGATTTGTTTTGCTCGATTCGGACACACACTTGCATAGTGATCCTTGTCACCACACACATAGCAAAAGCCTTTCTTTTTATTGGCTTTTTCATCGTCGCTAGATTCGTCATATTTGTCTTCACTTTTATGGACGTTGCGACTTTGGTTTTTACCACCACGACGGTAGTCTTCATTTTCTTGAAACCTATCAATATTGGCAAACTTTTTGTTAGATAGGAGTTTAGAAAGTTTTCTTACCAACTTGACTAAATCGTCAAGATTTTCGGGTTCATCATCGGATGAACTTGCATCTTCCTCCTCTTCCTTTTCTTTTGAGGCAACGACCTTGAGAGCGATGGATTTCTTTTTGACTTGCTCCCGGACTTGATTTCTTTTTAGTGCGATTTCGTGCACTTTAAGATTGCCGATGAGATCATCGAGCTTCATAGTTGCGAGATCTCGGGAGTCTTCCAAGGATGTGATTTTTGCCATCCACTCCGAAGGAAGTGCTCGAAGAATTTTCCTTACATAATCCTCATTAGGATAAGTACGACCTAATCCCTTCAAAGTAGTCATAATGAGGTTAAAACGTTTAAACATTGAGTCGATTGACTCATCTTTTGACATTTCAAATAATTCATAATCATGAACTAAAATGTTTATTTTAGAACTTTTAACTTGAGTATTTCCACGATGAGTGTCACTCAAGCTTTGCCAGATTTGATTAGCAGTTTTACAGGTATATACTCTTTCTATTTCATCGGAAGTTAAAGCAGCATATAATATATTTTTAGCCTCAAAATTTAAACAAAAAAGAGATTCTTCAGCGGGAGTCCAGTCTTTAACAGGTTTATCAACAATAACATTATTTTTTATAATAGTAGGATTAAAATTCCCATTTTCTATAATATTCCAAATTTTTTGACTTTTGCCACGAACGTGACATTCAAATAGCTCGGCCCAAATGCCAAACTTTTCAGTATCTATCAAAGGAGTTTTAGAGAACACAAAATTAGTTTGTTGAGCCATTTTAAAAGAAATGACTTTAAAAATTTAAACAGAAAATTTTTGAAAGCCCCGCTCTGATACCAAATGTTAGACAACCTAAGGGGGGGGGGTAAGGTTGTATTTAAAATCTTTTACTTTCAAAAATTCTTTTACAAATAAATACAGTACTGAAACAGTATAAATAAATCAGAGTATAAACAAATAAATATACAACAATTATATAAACAGATATAATTTAAATGCACAGAGATTATATAAATAAATATAAATGCAAAGCAGTTTATATAAATAAATATAATATAGCACAGCGGAATAAATAAAGAGATAAGGGATAGAGATACTTGACACAGAGATTTACTGATTTACCACCAACTGTGATAAACCAGCAGCCGAGACACTTCCCGACACGATCCAATAAATGTATTCTTTACGGTAGAATACAAACCAAGTACAAAGGTAACGTAATTGATTCTCAAGCTTCTGCTATGAGATGTACAGGATCACACACCCGTTATTCAAATACTTACAAGAGGAGTATAACTCACAATGGGTAATCACTCTTGTATAATATCTCACACTTGGATATTTTATAAAAAAATGTTTTATAAAATATATATTATAAATAGATGAGAGAGCTGAGAGTTGCTGTTTGTTGTTGCTTGTTACTGTTGTTGTGGTCTTAGGTCTTTTTATTCTTCATCACCAACAGCTTCTTTATATATCAGCATCTCCAACGGCATTGTGCATCCGCGGTATACCGCCAAATGCATGCGGTATACCGCCGTCAGAAAAGGTGACTGACACACCAACGGCTACATGCAAAGTTGACAGGAAATACGTACCCGCGGTATACCGGCTGGGTCTCGCGGTATACCGCCGTCAGGAAAAGTAACTGGCAACCAATCAGAATTGTACACGGACTGCCGCGGTATACCGGCTGAACACCCGCGGTATACCGCCAAAAGTGTACCCGCGGTATACCGGGTATTCTCCACGGTATACCGCCGTCAGAAAAGACAGCTTCCAGGACTGCAACCAAATCTGCTGGATCTTCTTAAAACCTTATTAAAATTAATTGTTGGGTTTTTAGAAATATCCAAGTGGTATATTATTTTAGGGTGTTTATCATTATTAGTTATAAACAATAATGACGACGTAAACACTTCCGTCTTGAACCCTTCAGATTAAATCTTCGTGTTCTTCAACAACTGCACACTTGGATTAAATTGTTAGATAAACAATAATACGGTGTGTTTGTAATCATCAAAATAAATATATATAAATATATAGAGATGTGGTACACTTGCACCAACAATCTCCCCCTTTTTGATGATGACAAACACAACCGCTAAGCAAGAGCATATGCGGTTTCTCTCCCCCGTTTGTCGAAACAAAAAGGGTTAAGAAAGACGGTATGCTTCCCCTCGAGAGATGCTCCCCCTCAAAATATGCATATATTTGAGAGAGCATAATCTCATGGGTAAAAGAGCTAAAACGCTCCCCCTCAAATTAATAACGATATCAATTTGATTTTATAAAATTTGAGGGATAAAATAAAATGCAAAAAGCAATAGAGACATAAGATATACAAACCAATACGAAACACTTGCACCAAAACGGATCTTAAGGCTTCAATATTCGGTTAATTTTATGTGATAAAAAAAATCACCACGTATTATGACCTCGTCAGGTAACCACGTATTATAACCTCGGCAGGTAACCACGTATTATAACCTCGGCAGGTAACCACGTATTATAACCTCGGCAGGTAACCACGTATTATAACCTCGGCAGGTAATCACGTATTATAACCTCGGCAGGTAATCACGTATTATAACCTCGGCAGGTAACCACGTATTATATCCTCGCCAGGAAACCACGTATTATAACCTCGTCAGGTAACCACGTATTATAACCTCGGCAGGTAACCACGTATTATAACCTCGGCAGGTAACCACGTATTATATCCTCGCCAGGAAACACCTACAAAAGGCAAAGAAAATTTTTCGTGGTACCCTTTTCTTATGGGTCCTTTTAACAGTTAGTATAAAACATAAACTGCAAAAAAATATGTTGTCGACATAAAACAAACACGACAAACATACAAAGCCATAAAAATGGTTTAAAACCATAAACGCATTCCACCCGGATTATCAACATTAAACATTCCTTTCGGAATCCATTTTCTAACCATTTTAATTTTGCGATTGTATTTATCATACACATAAAATGAAGCATTTATATTCGCATTAGGTCTAGAAAAATTACTATTATACATACGAGCATACGGTTTCCTCCCATAATTCACATTTTTTATTTTTGACATATATGGGGGTTTTTGCACATAGGGTTTTCTCGTTTCAACTTTAGGAGATGCAAAAAATCTTTTAATGGGTTTACACGAACATTTATCAACACATGTATCGGAACCAATGCCTTTTCGGCAATTTATACGATTTGATATATTAAGCATTTTAAGCACTTTATCATTGCTACTATTAAAAGCATTAGCTAACAGATTATTTTTCTCATGCGATTTACATTTAGCATTTAAATATGCAACTTCATTTTCAAGAGACTCGCATTTTGTACATGCAACACTTTCTTTTTTATTTTCACTTAAGCATGCAATTTTATCATTTAAAATAACACAAGATTTACAAACATCTTTTTCTCTTAATTTATTTTCTAATTTAGTGATAATATCTAAATCATAAGCAGATTTTTGTTTACCGTCATCTATTTCCTTTTTATATACAGATACGGTTTCTTTTAAATTAAAGATTTCATCTTTATACCTATTTGCAAGAGCGGCCATATCATGAAATGATTTATATAATTCGTCAAGATTATTTTCATCGTCACTATAATAATTATCACAATTATTTTTAGAGGAATATGATGAAGATACCTCATTATCATGGTCGGCCATGAAACAAAAAATTTTGGTCTCATTTATGCTTGCGCTCAACGCGCCTCCAACCAAAGCTTTTGGTGTGTTGATTTGTTTTGCTCGATTCGGACACACACTTGCATAGTGATCCTTGTCACCACACACATAGCAAAAGCCTTTCTTTTTATTGGCTTTTTCATCGTCGCTAGATTCGTCATATTTGTCTTCACTTTTATGGACGTTGCGACTTTGGTTTTTACCACCACGACGGTAGTCTTCATTTTCTTGAAACCTATCAATATTGGCAAACTTTTTGTTAGATAGGAGTTTAGAAAGTTTTCTTACCAACTTGACTAAATCGTCAAGATTTTCGGGTTCATCATCGGATGAACTTGCATCTTCCTCCTCTTCCTTTTCTTTTGAGGCAACGACCTTGAGAGCGATGGATTTCTTTTTGACTTGCTCCCGGACTTGATTTCTTTTTAGTGCGATTTCGTGCACTTTAAGATTGCCGATGAGATCATCGAGCTTCATAGTTGCGAGATCTCGGGAGTCTTCCAAGGATGTGATTTTTGCCATCCACTCCGAAGGAAGTGCTCGAAGAATTTTCCTTACATAATCCTCATTAGGATAAGTACGACCTAATCCCTTCAAAGTAGTCATAATGAGGTTAAAACGTTTAAACATTGAGTCGATTGACTCATCTTTTGACATTTCAAATAATTCATAATCATGAACTAAAATGTTTATTTTAGAACTTTTAACTTGAGTATTTCCACGATGAGTGTCACTCAAGCTTTGCCAGATTTGATTAGCAGTTTTACAGGTATATACTCTTTCTATTTCATCGGAAGTTAAAGCAGCATATAATATATTTTTAGCCTCAAAATTTAAACAAAAAAGAGATTCTTCAGCGGGAGTCCAGTCTTTAACAGGTTTATCAACAATAACATTATTTTTTATAATAGTAGGATTAAAATTCCCATTTTCTATAATATTCCAAATTTTTTGACTTTTGCCACGAACGTGACATTCAAATAGCTCGGCCCAAATGCCAAACTTTTCAGTATCTATCAAAGGAGTTTTAGAGAACACAAAATTAGTTTGTTGAGCCATTTTAAAAGAAATGACTTTAAAAATTTAAACAGAAAATTTTTGAAAGCCCCGCTCTGATACCAAATGTTAGACAACCTAAGGGGGGGGGTAAGGTTGTATTTAAAATCTTTTACTTTCAAAAATTCTTTTACAAATAAATACAGTACTGAAACAGTATAAATAAATCAGAGTATAAACAAATAAATATACAACAATTATATAAACAGATATAATTTAAATGCACAGAGATTATATAAATAAATATAAATGCAAAGCAGTTTATATAAATAAATATAATATAGCACAGCGGAATAAATAAAGAGATAAGGGATAGAGATACTTGACACAGAGATTTACTGATTTACCACCAACTGTGATAAACCAGCAGCCGAGACACTTCCCGACACGATCCAATAAATGTATTCTTTACGGTAGAATACAAACCAAGTACAAAGGTAACGTAATTGATTCTCAAGCTTCTGCTATGAGATGTACAGGATCACACACCCGTTATTCAAATACTTACAAGAGGAGTATAACTCACAATGGGTAATCACTCTTGTATAATATCTCACACTTGGATATTTTATAAAAAAATGTTTTATAAAATATATATTATAAATAGATGAGAGAGCTGAGAGTTGCTGTTTGTTGTTGCTTGTTACTGTTGTTGTGGTCTTAGGTCTTTTTATTCTTCATCACCAACAGCTTCTTTATATATCAGCATCTCCAACGGCATTGTGCATCCGCGGTATACCGCCAAATGCATGCGGTATACCGCCGTCAGAAAAGGTGACTGACACACCAACGGCTACATGCAAAGTTGACAGGAAATACGTACCCGCGGTATACCGGCTGGGTCTCGCGGTATACCGCCGTCAGGAAAAGTAACTGGCAACCAATCAGAATTGTACACGGACTGCCGCGGTATACCGGCTGAACACCCGCGGTATACCGCCAAAAGTGTACCCGCGGTATACCGGGTATTCTCCACGGTATACCGCCGTCAGAAAAGACAGCTTCCAGGACTGCAACCAAATCTGCTGGATCTTCTTAAAACCTTATTAAAATTAATTGTTGGGTTTTTAGAAATATCCAAGTGGTATATTATTTTAGGGTGTTTATCATTATTAGTTATAAACAATAATGACGACGTAAACACTTCCGTCTTGAACCCTTCAGATTAAATCTTCGTGTTCTTCAACAACTGCACACTTGGATTAAATTGTTAGATAAACAATAATACGGTGTGTTTGTAATCATCAAAATAAATATATATAAATATATAGAGATGTGGTACACTTGCACCAACACGGACAACACCTCTATCCGGACAACACACCTATCCGGACAACACCTCTATCCGGACAACACCTCTATCCGGACAACACACCTATCCGGACAACACCTCTATCCGGACACCCACACGCAATAGATACTTACCCGGAAACCTTCAACTGATCGGGGTGTCCGGACGTCCAGGAAGGTATCCGGACGTCGACCTGTCCCTTACTTGGTCCGATAAATCCCAGAAACGGCCGAAATCTCACAGATGGAGATTAACAACTACAATAGGGTAAATATGCTCAACTACTACTGAAATATTAGCTGCAAAAGATAAGATTTGACACCTAATCTCTTCCATTTAGTTCCAAACCCAACTTTTAACAAAAACCCCAAAAATAAATCATCTTAACCACACCCCACAGATTAAGGATGAGTAGAAGAGAATTACCTGGATGACTTCTTGCAGAAATCGAATCCCAACACACCCTTTCTTCTGATTTCCAAGCTCAAGGCTCCTTTATCCTCCAAAATGCACAAGAACTCCAAACCTTTCTTTCTCTCTATTTCTTCTTCCTTCAGCCGTCAATCAACACAACAATTCAGTATTAGCATGTTTCCCTTAGGGTTTTGTGCCCATTTATACCCTAGACCTCAATTACAAAATACTCCCCTCAACTTTCATTTTAACAATTT
Source organism: Saussurea involucrata (assembly GCA_033807775.1). Lineage (NCBI taxonomy): Eukaryota > Viridiplantae > Streptophyta > Magnoliopsida > Asterales > Asteraceae > Saussurea > Saussurea involucrata. The sequence continues at coordinate 133,436,760 of CM066321.1, read as the reverse complement.
CTACCACAAGACTTGGTACTCTTTCTTTTTGGACACGGTTACTACAATTTGTTAATAAAAATATTAATTTTTTTTAAAAGCAAAAATATTAAAAAATGCAAAATATAATTTATATTAAAGTACAATAAAATAAATTACATATAAAAACAATACAAACTTAACACGTAAAAATACATCATTGTTCGTTTAGAAGTTCTTCAAGTTGATGTTCGTACAATCTCCGTTGTGGTTCGCTATTGTATGTGGGTCATCTCGTATGTGGTGTAAAGAAATAGGAGAAATAATGAGAGCATGTATAATCATGCACAACATGATCGTCAAAGATGAACGCCATATTTATATTCGTCAATTAGATGATATAAACGATGATGTTAATTTTACTATAACTACGCCTCAAATCTCTCGTAGCATACTTCTCGAGTACGAAAACTATCTCAAAAATCACATACAAGTACGTAATCAGTCAACGAATCATTGTTTACAATCAGATTTGATTGAAGAGATTTGACAAAGATTTAGAGAAGAAGAAAATGACGATTAATGTAATATTTTTACTTTGTATTTTAATTTAATGTTTTATAAATTAAATATTTTATTTAATTAATTAATTAATTTTATTTTATTATAATTATTTAATTAATAAAATATTTCGTATTAAATTATAGTAAAGAATATTTAATTGTAGTTTTGTTGTTATTTGATTAAAATATAGTTTTTTATGATGATGTGTCACTTTAGAAAGTGGTTGAAATTTCATTGTTGTGGAGGATAATTTCAAGATAATTGCAAAGCTGATGTGGCGCTGATGTGGCACATTTGCAATTGTAATGAAATTTCATTGTTGTGGACGCTCTAAGCCTTAGAGCATCCCAGTCATGAACCTCTGAAGAGGTTCATGACTCTGCCACATCAGCTTTCTCTCTCTGCCACATCAGTTTTCTCTTTCCTACTTATTTTATAAACCTTTCACTCTCAATCATGGACCGGTTCATGATTTATATAATAAAAATATAATAATAAAATTATAATGGTTAAAATTTCGTTATTATAATTAAAAGCAACAATACTTATAATATACTTATAATAATTAAAAGACAATAATAAAAATTACAATGATAAAGTCATAATAATTAAAAATTACAATACTAGAAAACATTTTAATAATTCTACATTAATCTTCAGTAAACCGTTCCCAAATATGTTCGACCAAATCTGCTCGAAGTTGATGATGTACTGAACGGTCACGTATTTCAGAATTCATTTGAAGGTATTGTTGAAATTGTTGAACGGAACCTTGAGATACGGATATTGGAGGATTTACGTGGTCGTCTGACCAACTAGTTGCCGAAATCCCTTCGTTTTCTATAATCATATTATGTAATATGATGCATGTATAAATGATGTTACTCATTATTTTGATTTGCCAAAATTTTGTTGCTCCTCTTATGATTGCCCAACGAGATTGAAGAACACGAAACGCTCGTTCTACAACTTGAGTTAAAAGCGACAATCCACTATTTGAGTTTAGGATAACTAATTCATGCATCATCATCATCCAGAACGCCAAAATTTTGCTGCTCCAATTTACCAATCAGCCCCTCAAACTTACAACTTTACCACTTTCGCCACAAAACTTAATTTCTTTTGCTAAAATTTCGGTTATTACATGGTAACAAAGATTAAAATATTATTTATCTTTTTATAGAGTTTTAGAGACTTATCTAAATATAAAATTAAAATATTATTTATCTTTTTTTCTATAGAGTTTTAGAGAGTTATCCAAATATAAAATTTTACGTCTTTATCTTTTTTCTATTCTCCTGCACTATTTAGCAAAATTTGACAAATTTATATATATATATATAGGGTTGGGTTCACGTGAGACCAACCTGTTTTTGTGAGACCGTGATGCCACGAAATTAACACTAAACCTTCACATTGATTCATTGTGAAGGTAAGAAAAACAACGAACCTTCACAGCAAAAACACTGTGAAGGTTTACCATCACAGTACCTTCACAGTGTTTTGTTGTGAAGGTTTAGTGTTAATTTTTTGTTGTCTCACGAAAACGGTCTCGCTCACAAGGAAATTGATCCAGTACATCTTGGTGTATTTTTTATTGATGCTTAATTTGATTCAATTTATCGTTCAATGGTTGATAATTACTTGTCACATTTCTCAATGTTAACCTCAACTTTTCAAGCAACAATCCACTATTTGGAGATGATGATGCATGAATTAAATGTTATGGTTTAAAAGAGAAACGTGAAATAAAAAATTATAGAGCAAAATTGATACATTTGGAGGTGAGATTGTCATTTATGGCCCTGTAAAATACATCCTTTTTTTATATATATATATATACAAGATAGATAGATATATGGAAATTAGTACTCATCATCTCCTTGCTCCCCATCCTGCACCATTTCCTCGTAGTCTTTCTCCAGGGCTGCAAGATCTTCACGAGCCTCTGAAAACTCACCTTCCTCCATGCCTTCCCCCACATACCAGTGAACGAATGCTCGCTTCGCAAACATCACATCAAACTTATGATCGATCCGATTGAAAACCTCCGACACCGCCGTGTTGTTGCTTATCATGCAAACTGCTCGTTTCACCTGCGCCACATCTCCACCGGGAACCGCCATTGGAGCCTGGTTGTTGATCCCGCACTTGAACCCCGTCGGGCACCTGAAAATTGCACTTGATTAACAATCTGTACGTTATGTACTTGAGATTAAATATATATATATTGAACTTACCAATCGACAAACTGAATGTTTTTTTTAGTTTTGATGGATGCGATGGCCGTATTAACGTCTTTTGGAGCAATGTCTCCACGATACATGAGACAACAGGCCATGTATTTACCGTCCCTTGGATTGCACTTAGCCATCATGGTAGATGGATCAAATACGGCATTTGTGATCTCCGGAACTGATAACAGCTCGTGGTAGGCTTTGACGGATGAGATGATGGGTGCGTATGATGAGAGCATGAAGTGGATGCGAGGGAATGGGACGAGGTTTGTTTGGAACTCTGAAATGTCGACATTCATGGTTCCATTAAACCTCAAGGAAGTTGTTAAAGAGGAAATGGTTTGCGATATTAAGCGATTGAGGTTCCTGTAAGTCGGCCTTTCCATATCTAACTTTTTCTTGCATATATCATATATGGCTTCGTTGTCTAGTTGCACCACGATGTCGGTGTGTTCGATCAACGAGTGAGTTGATAACACGCTATTGTAAGGCTCCACAACGGAAGTCGAGACCTAGGGTACGTGGAATTGAAAGTTGAAACGATGAGATATTAATTAATTAATTAATTAATTAAGGCCATGCATGCATGCATGCATTCTTGTTTGTTTGCTTAATTACCTGTGGAGATGGAAAGATTGTGAAGCCGAGTTTGAGCGTTTTTGCATACTCGTTGGACAAGCGTTCTAAGATCAAGGATCCTAAACCAGAGCCAGTGCCACCACCCACGGCATTGAAAACCATAAACCCTTGCAAATTACTGCAATTGTCTGCTAAATTTCTCACTCTATCCACACATTCATCGACCACTGCTTTCCCAACTGCAATTACATACAATATAATCTTAGTAAGAAGTTGGAAATATATATATATATATATATATATAATTGCAAGTTAAGTTAAGTTAAGTTAAGTTACGAACCCGTGTAATGTCCTCTGGCGAAGTTATTGGCGGCATCCTCCTTACCGGAAATGAGTTGTTTGGGATTGAAGAGTTTGGTGTAGCTTCCGGTTCTAACTTGATCAATGACCGTGGGCTCCAGATCCACAAATACAGCCCTGGGGACGTACTTTCCGGTACTGCCTTGGCTGAAGAAGGTGCCCAAGGAATCGGTTGATGAGGAGGTATTATTACCCCCCACACTAGAAATTACGTACATTTTTGTTAGATATAATAATCAGTTGTTGAAGTTTTAATTTGTTTGTAGAAAATAGAAAGCATATATATATATATATATAACAAATTAAAGGAGTTAATACGTACGTAGACATATAACCATCAGGTTTAATGCCATGCTCGAGGCAATAAAGCTCCCAACACGAATTTCCGAGCTGAATTCCAGCTTGTCCAACGTGTATGCTCACGATTTCTCTCATTCCCCACCTCCCTCTTTCTTTCTTGATCTCTCTGAAAAACAATAAAATATATTTATTGTTTCGAGAGAGAGACGGAAAAGAAAGAGAGGATGATGAGATTGATTAGTTGAATCAAATCAAGCTTAATATTTGATCAACAAAACAAGCCATATATGTTATATAAACAATTTATTGGAAACTTAATTTTAACCGATTGTTGTGGGTTACCTCTAGTTATATATGGATATAGAAAGCGTATATATGTTGTTGTTATTTCCCAAAATATGTACGGCTACTATACTAAAAGAACCACAATTTTCGTTTTTGCCTTTTAAATAACAATTATTATTATTATTATTATTATTATTATTATTATTATTATTATTATTATTATTACAATGTTATAATAAGAATAACTGTAAAGTGTATCCTATCCCTCCAACTCTACTCCCAGCTAGCTAGGGTTGCACATTGGTTGAGTTTCAGAGCATCCCCAAATACCCAATGGTGGCCCACGTCATCCATGTACCGGTTCAACAAAATCGGAGCGGTGCAAGTGTCACGCATGCCACCCAAATACATCCATAATTTAATTACAATGCATCCATATCTCAATATATATATATATATATATATATATAGTTATTGAATGTTCTCCATGTATCCATATCTCAATTTTCTTTAATTAAATAAATAATTTATTTAATTACATTAAAGAATAATTTAATAATCAATTGAAAAATAAATTAATTAATTATTAACTTTTTACCTACTCAATTTTAATACAACTTCCAACTACACCAATAAATTACCAATTTTTACCTATAAAAAAACTTACCTACATCATTAAAATTACAATTTACAATCTTCATCGTTTCATCTCTTTCAATATTTTACTATCTTTCAATATGGATCCTAACCATCCAAACTATTTTACAAATTTGTTGAACTCGTCCGTCAATGATACAAGTTCACCAAATACAACAAATCGACAAGTTCAACCGAATTTTCTACCATATCCATTTCCACCGTTTTACGCACACACTCAAGATTTTTCTCACGATACGTCGAATGTTGATCGTATTTTATTTCCGTCAAACACTCAATATTCTATGCTCACACAAAATCCATATATGCCTACATTTTCGTCACAACCCACACCGAATGCACCGAATGAGTTTTCTGAAATCCCACCATTTTCTACCCAAGAAAGTTTCGAAAATAAAAATCTTGACGAAAAGAATCATTCGGAAGCATTAAATAAAGGAAAATGGAGCTACAAATAAGATGAATTAATGATAAGTGCTTAGCTTATCATTTCCACCGATAGTGTGGTTGGCACCAATCAACAAAACAAAGATTTTTGTAAAAGAATTGTGGAGTACTATAATAGTCATCGCGCTTCTTTCATCGAAAGAAAAACAACTGTTTTGAAATCTCATTACTATAGGATAAATCCTCAAGTAAATGACTTCAATCAAGGTTTTATTCGATTAAAAAATGAGCGACATAGTGGGTGGTCCGATGATCAAATTATGGAAAAAGCTCGTGAAGTTTACCACTCCGAACACAATCAACAATTTAAATATGAGCATGTGTGGAGAATGGTTAAGGATGAACCAAAATGGAGGGGTGGAACGAGCATTTGGTGTTCTTCAATCTCGTTGGGCAATCATAAGAGGAGCAGCAAGATTTTGGCAAATCAAAATAATGAGTGACATCATTTATGCATGCATCATATTACATAATATGATTATAGAAAAAGAAGGGATTTCAGCAACTAGTTGGTCAGACGACCACGTAAATCCTCCAATATCCGTATCTTAAGGTTCCGTTCAACAATTTCAACAATACTTTCAAATGAATTCTGAAATACATGACCGTTCAGTACATCATCAACTTCGAGCAGATTTGATCGAACATATTTGGGAACGGTTTACTGAAGATTAATGTAGAATTATTAAAATGTTTTCTAGTATTGTAATTTTTAATTATTATGATTTTATCATTGTAATTTTTATTATTGTCTTTTAATTATTATAAGTATATTTTAAGTATTGTTGCTTTTAACTATAATAACTAAATTTTAACCATTATAATTTTATTATTATATTTTTTATTATATAAATCATGAACCGGTCCATGATTGAGAGTGAAAGGTTTATAAAATGAGTAGGAAAGAGAAAACTGATGTGGCAGAGTCATGAACCTCTTCAGAGGTTCATGACTGGGGATGCTCTAAGCCTTAGACCATCCGCATCCCTGCAAATCATTTACACTTTCAATTGTGCCACATCAGCTTTTGCAATTACCTTTCACACACATGCAATCCACCTACACTTTCAAAAGTGGTTCCTACTATAACATTTATTAATTACTTTATAAATTATTATATACATTTTATTTTTTAATTAATATGACATAATATATAAAATTCTTTATTTTAATTTAATGTTAATTAAAATATAAACATTAATTTCAAGAATAATTAATTAAAATATAAACATTAATTTTAATGTTTATTATGTATAATAGTAATTTTAAGTAATTATTAAATTTAATGGTTAAAGAATAATTAATTAAATAAAAATAAATAAATTCATATTAATAATTTATTGTTTTCAATAGCCGTGTAATATATAATTTATTAAATAGTATTATTTAATTTATTTAAAATAAATAGAAATTGAGTAGATGAGGATGAGGTGGCATTACAATGACAATTGCAACACTTGCGATTGAAAGCTGATGTGGCTTTCAAAGCCTGACATCAACACCATTTGGAATTCTATTTGAAAGCCCTATGTGGGTGCTCTTAGAGCATCACAACAATGAAATTTTAGGACAATTGCAAATGAGTCACGTCAGTGCCACATCAGCTTTGCAATTATCCTCTACATGTAAAGCCCGTATCCCGGTATGATTTATTTTATTAATTTAATTTTCTTTTAATGTTGTTTGTTAACGGGATTTGACGGAAAAGCCAAAATGTTAAAGGTTGTGGTTAGGGGTCTAATGTGAAAGCTCAAACTCCAGGGGTTGTTTGTGTACTTGTCGTAACCTGCATGGAGATCGGCCCATAAGGAAACCGACCTCCCTTCCCTTCTCTTCTCGTTACTTTCGTCCCACGCAAATATCAAACCCCAAACCCTAATCCTTCCCTTCTCCTCCTTTCTTGCCTTCATCGCCGACCCCCCCCTCCCTCCTTGCCGCCGCTGCTGCTGTTTCACCCAGGACCACCGCCAGTACCGCTGGGTTTCTGCCGGCGAGAGAAAAGTGTAGCGAGGGAGAAAGAGAGAGCGAGAGAGGGAGAAGAAGTCGGGTTTCGCCGTGATCGCTGTCGTTCGCTGCCGTTTCGCCTGCAAGAGGTAAGGTTTCCCTCCCCTCCTTGTTTCTTTCTTGCGTTGATGCCAAAAACCACCACCACCGCCGTCGGCCTTAGCTGCCGGCGGTGTGCGCCGCCGTTGCGGGTGTTGTTTGGTGCAAGTTGCTGTGGTTCGTTGTGCGTAGGGTGGGTGTGTGATTCGTAAATCGTTGGTTAGATCGCCCCTTTCATCGCCGGTTTGTTAGTACCGAACCACCGTCAAATCGCCACCGGCGCCGCAGTCGTGGCTGCCGCCGCCGTCGCTGACCACCACCGCCGGAGGTGGCAGTGGGTGGTGTTGAGATTAGTCCAGCCGTGGCTACCTTGACCCGAACCTAAATAGCTAAACCGTAACCCCAAATCGCTAAAACATTAAACCGTTTCAAAATCGTCATTTTATGTGAAAACGTCCTTTCTGCCGCTGTTTTGCATCGGCCATAACTTTTCCGTCGTAACTCGGTTTGAGACGAATCTGGTGCTCACGGTTCACATTCTGTGTCGGGCACATTTTTCGTGTTTCGGCGAAAGTCTGGTTCGGCCTCTAGCTAAGTGCAAAATAGCCATTTTTACAGCAGGTCCGAATCTGCCGGGATGACGTTTCAGTTTTAGAAAAATCATATAAAATCGTAGGAAAGTCGTTAGAAGGCGTATAATATGTCCATGGAAAGCTAAGACCTAGACCTATCTGTTTGTAAAAAGTGATCTCTAGAATTGTGGGTCTAGAAGGGGCTAAGCAGGTCCCGAACAGACCTGCAGTTTAGGCCGAAAAGGGGAAATATCACCCGTTTAATCTTATGTTTATAATTAAGGATCCCGAGCTTCGAGTTGACACTTTATAGTACTTATTTAGGTGTCGAGAAGTGATTTTGGAGTTGGCTAGCTCGTGTGATCGTTCGAGATTTCTACATCGCTTTGAGGTGAGTTCACTCACTATGTAGAACTATGGTTATATTTACATTACTGTAGCTCGCGTGTGCTAAGTGGTATTACTTGTTGTGTGGTACTAGATAGTGTTGTGTCTAGTATGGACCTTGGGTGTCGTGTAAACTCGGTGGGACCGAGGACTCGGTTGGACCGAGGATGGTGTACACGAGTGGCGTAGGAACTCGGTGGGACCGAGGGATACGTGCACGGTTATCGTGTGACATCGGGGAGACCGATGAATGCTTGTTTAGGTGGGTTGGTGTGAGTATGCTTGTTTAGGATGCGTTCTTAGACTTGCATGCTTGGTTATGTGTATCTACCTGTTTTAGGGGTAGTGTTATATAATTGTGTTGTATGTGGTGTTGAATTCACTAAGCTTCGTGCTTACCCTTTCCCTATAAATCGTGGTTTCAGGTACGAGTGGCTCAAAGGCGTGACGGTACACACTGGCGCGTGCGAAGAACTTTTCACAATTATGAGTTTGAGATATTATATTTAAGAATAATTTATTCCGCTGTTAATTTAATGAGATTGTTTATTAATTGAGTTTGCAACGAAACGGTTATTGGATATATAATGGCATTTTATTGAATTAAAGTATTATTTTAAAAGTTTAAATTTACTGTGATTTTTGGGACGTTACACTACAACAATGAAATTTCAAGCACTTTCTAAAGTGACGCATTATCATAAAAAACTATATTTTAATCAAATAACAACAAAACTACAGTTAAATATTCTTTAGTATAATTTAATACGAAATATTTTATTAATTAAATAATTATAATAAATTAAATTAAATTAATTAAATAAAATATTTAATTTATAAAACATTAAATTAAAATACAAAGACAAAATATTACATTAATCGTCATTTTCTTTTTCTCTAAATCTTTGTCAAATCTCTTAAATCAAATCTGATTGTAAACATTGATTCGTTGATCGATTACGTACTTGTATGTGATTTTGGAGATAGTTTTCGTACTCGGGAAGTATGCTACGAGAGATTTGAGGCGTATTTATAGTAAATTAACATCACCGTTTATATCATCAAATTGATGAATATAAATATGTTCATCTTCGACGATCATGTTGTGTATGATTATACATGATCTCATTATTTTTCCAATTATTTCTTTGCACCACATACGAGATGACCCACATACAATAGTGAAACGTGATTTGAGTACCCCAAACGCTCTCTCTACATCTTTCCTAACAGCTTTTTGTTTCTTTGCAAATAGTCGATGTTTTGAAGATTGAGGTAATGGAATTGACTTCAAGCCCAATTATATTTTGCATTTTTTTAATATCTATGTCTTTAAAAAAATTAATAATTTTATTAACAAATAAAATTATTCATACATTTCTATTTTAGAAATTGGGCTACATTTGTTTATATTTAATATTAGAATTACTAAAAATGCAATTAATTCTATGGAAATTCTTTTTATACAACTTTGATCCAACCCTAATAAGGTTTTATTCAATGTATGTTATATATATATTTAGTTTTTTATGGTTTAATTTGATGATATAAGATTGGGTGGGTTATTAATTACATGGGATGGGAACCTAAAATCACAATTACGAAAACAGCATCAATATTTATTCTAACAGATTTTTGATTCAATATCAAGTAGCAAAGCAGAAAGATAAAAGTATTATAACAAACAAAATGGATGGATAACTCAAAATCCATAACATAACAAAACAACCAATAACTAATTGTTTTCCACCAACATAGCAACCAAAATCCTAACATTATATTATTATATCTTCTTCAACGATTGGCCTTGGCAACCCTCTCAATCTCATCCTTCTTCTTAATAGCATAACTGCACCAATGATTTAACAAATTATTGTAACTACCAGCGATGGGGCCACAAAACATAAACCCTAAAATGTTACAAATCAATATTTATGGAAATGATGAAGATTTGTTATGATTTGAATATTGATGGAAAATTATTAGAGTTTATTGACTATGAAACCATACATTCGTTACAAGGGTTTGATTCCGGTGAGAAGTGGTTATAAACCGTTGGAAGAGAAATGGATGCACCTAGTGATAACGGTTCAGATCCACTTCTCGGGCTTCTCACAAGATCCTTCGCCTTTGTTAGGATACATGGACGGTTGAGATTGGTTTGTATTTGATTGGGACTAACAATATATGATTATTATTTCCCAATCCATATGCAAGTCTCTTACCTGTTCGAAGAACCCTTGGCAGCATTGATAAGCTCATCAGCAAGGCACTCAGCGATTGTCTTAACGTTCCTAAATGCACTCTCACGTGCACCCGTTGTAAGAAGATAGATAGCCTGGTTGACACGCCTCAAAGGAGAAATATCAACAGCCTGACGCCTAACAACACCAGCAGAACCAATCCTCGTTGCATCTTCTCTTGGTCCACTGCATTTGATCAAACTATTAATTATCATCATCTAACAAAATATACAGACTTAGAATCGGATTGAGTTCCAATGAGAATGAAAGTTATGAGATGCACCGGATCAATCCCTGTATCAAGTGTGATTCATGGGTGGGTTTGAGATTAAAAAGGAACAAAGGTTCAGATCCCTTCTCACCTTATATCTTCTTCTCACACAATCCTTCAAAGACTTAAATAATCCCATCCCATTTTACAAATTAAAGATTTTTTGTTAAAGAACACATTATTAAGGAAACATGAGTGAAGACAGCTAACTGCACCTGTTAATGACAGCATCAACAATAATTTGGATGGGGTTGGCATCGGTTAATAAGTGAATGATCTCCATAGCATGCTTGACTATGCGAACAGCCATCAATTTTTTACCATTGTTCCTCCCGTGCATCATGAGTGAGTTGGTCAAACGCTCCACAATTGGGCACTGGGCCTTCCTGAATCTCCTAGCTTGGTATCTGCCAGCTGTGTGAGGCATGTAGATTGGGTGCTTAGAAGCGGTTGCGGTGATGTAATCCTCCACTGAGAGGTCGGAAACCTGCACATGAAAACAAAAGATTTTTCAGGCTGCTAGAATAGCAAAATATGTTTGCAAATTAATAGAGCATATCCACCTATGGAGTTCTAATCATGTAACAATATGAAAAACAAAAAACTTGCATCAGTCTCTAACTAAGTTCATGTAGAAATATCTTCATATCTCAATTACAAGCACAGTATGTTTCTGTAAATAGAACCTTTACAAACATTTTATTAAAATTTTAAGCCTTAATCTAGGTCATCTGTATTCACTTATATAAGCTTTTCAAGTATACTATATTGCCTAGTAACCAAAACCAAACCAAATGCAAATAAACACCAAAAAGATGTAAAACAATGGTACAATGAAAAGTATCAAAATCAAGGCAGCAAAAACTAAAATTTACTTTGCAGGCCATTTGGCTAAAATTGCACATAAAAAGATGGCTGGCAATAAAAATAGAAAAATATTCCAGTCTCCCCGGTTTATTAGCTTGAGTTTCCACTATCAAGTAAATAATCACATACATTTTACATGGTTCAGCAAAATACTTGCATCCACATGTTGCTATAATTGATTCTGAAGTTCCAATTGAAAGACAAAACCCTTTCAATGATGATAATTCAGAGGTTTTGAATAATTGAGCAAACTGTATTGTCACTTGTAAAGTAAAAATTAAAAACTCTGAGGTCGATAACAACTTAAATTAGGTTCATAACTCACGTATCTATGCATCGTGTGATTCTATGGGGTATAAAAGTTACAAATTCCGCGCGAAAACCGGAATCTAACCCAAAATAACTCATCAACATTACGGCTGTTGAATGGCTTCCAACAAAATGCTTCGGGCCCAATCAATCATGTCATATACTCGCATTTACAACGAAAAAGACGAACGAAAAAAAAACTTGAAGAATGTAACATAGATCTGACAAGTAATTAACCTGAACGTCATCGTAGGTCCAACGGTTGAACAGCAAGACATCGCTGCGAAGCTTCCCGTCTTCAGCCAAAGATGGTACGACCTCCATTCTTACAGCAAATAAAATTAAGATTAAATTCAATACACCTATCAAACTCTCCAAAAAAAATGTACGTAGAATCAATGTGATTATAATACGAAAACTAATTAGCTAACCTTGAGTTCGGGACTTGGGATGGGGATGGGGGAGGCTCGAGCTGCTGGTTCTGTAGTTCTGCGAAGATCTTTCGGACGTCGATGACGATGACAAAACCCTAATTAGGTTTATATCGGCTTGCTGGGCTTTGTTATTGGGCTTTCAAATAGTCAAAAAGTGAAAACTTGTGAAGCAATGTCTTAACGAGGGGGCAAATTCGACCAAAATTTTAATCAATTTTGATTAAGGATGTGTAAACTCGATTAGTCCATGAAACCGAACCTAAATTAAAAATAAGGTGTCTTTGTAAAATCCGAATACTTTGAAATTCGAAAATTTGAAACCCCATTTTTGGAGGTATTTAGGTTGGGATTGGGTTTGATCTTTGGTCACCTGAATAATATATGTATAATTTTAGATGTTATATAAATATATTTATTTATCTAATGATCTTTTAAAAATTGTAGTCTAATCGGCCGAAATGTTTTTCTAATTTTTGAACATACTATCGATTTCATCAGTTCGCAACCATTGAATTCATCCAAAAGCTGCAATATCTCCTTTTTACCACTTCCATCATAGGTGGGTTCAACCTCCGTTGCGCCACTCGAAAGGGCTTGTACTCATCTTCTAGTAGAATCTTGTGTTGACATAGTGATGGGCTAAGACCCTTGATGTCGGCGATGGTCCATCCTATCGCCCTCTTGTGCTCTTTCAACACCTCAACCAATGCTCCTTCCTCCTTGGGTGATAAGGTAGATGATATGATCACGGGAAGGGTCTCCTTATCTCCCAAGTAAGCATACTTCAAATGATCCGGCAACGGCTTTAGGCATGGGAATGGGGCGGGGACCTCAATCCCTATCCCCGTCCCCATCCCCGACGGGGAATAGATCATATCTTTATCCCCATCCCTAACGAGGAAACGGGGATTTTTTCCCCGATCGAAAAAAAATCATTTTAATACAAATTACAAACATCATATAGTAATTAATAACCTAAAATCAAAAGAAATCCAACCTAAAACGTCACACGTAGGGGTGTTCATCGGTTGACATCCAATGGATGTGAGGGGAACCGAACCGATCCAGTCATCCATTGGATGTCCGACTTTTCTAACCGAACCGATCCAATCATCAATTGGATGTTTGATTTTTCCAATCCAATAGATGGTTGGATCGGTCCGGTTCCATCCATTGGATATCCATTGGATCGGATCCATCGAATGTTTTTATGTTTCTTTATAAAAAATTTATTTTTTATTTTTTACAAATGTTTTTAAATTATAATGTTTCAAAAATAAAAACTTTTTACTTTTGAAACTTTGAATTATAATGTATTGGATGGTAGTTGGATGATAACGGGATGGGTGGTTGGATAATAACCGGATGAGTGGTTGGATGATAATTGGATGAGTGATTGAATGATAATTGGATGGTGAATCGGTTCGGTTTTGGTCGGTTCTGGACTGTCATCCAAGAACCGACCGATCCAAATTGGATGTTGAAATTTTGATCCGATCCGATCCAATTACAATTGGATATCCAATCAAAGTCGGTCGGTTTTAAATGGATCGGTCGGTTCTGATTAGATCGGTTGAGTTTCTGCACACCCCTAGTCACACGTACCAAAATATATCGAGTAATATTCAAAACCATATCGAGTAATTATATATTGATTTGACTTCCAAAAAACATATTAACATTCGAAAATAACAATTTTATATTCTAAACCTAGTTTGGAAATAGGAAATTATGAATTACCGATTTAGTTTAAATAAATTAATATATATTTAATTTATTAATTTAAATATATGACGGGGACGGGACGGGGCGGGGAGTGTCATACTCGTCCCCGTCCCCATCCCCGGTTTGAGACAAACGGGGATCCACGTCCCCGTACCCATCCCTGGTTTAGCGGGGAATCCCCATCCCCGATCGGGGCGGGCGGGTCGGGTTCCCCGACGGGTCGAGGCCCATTCCCATGCCTAAACGGCTTCAATTCTAGCTTGGGTGCCTGTTCAACATAAGGTAGAAGTCTACTGTGTGATAATGGCAATTCAATTTTAGAAACTTCATACCTTGGCTTTGGTGTTCTCCCTTTTTCCATCCAAGACACCAATTCTGCATATTCATCATCAAGCTTGTACTCTTGAGCAAACTTTTTCAAACTCCCATTTGTCAAGTCCCGGTCTAAAATCACTTCTAACACATCTTCATTAGATAAATCAAACATAGTGTCAGGTAATGAAACACCCTAAAAATCACAATAAGGTTAAACCTTAAATCACAAGATTTACAACTACGTCTTCCAAAAACTTTCATACATAAATGGAGAATTAGTAACGAAGGCTCGTATTTACTACTGAACTATAAAAACAACCTACTAATCTAATCCATAACAATAAGATCATGTTATAAAGGTTGTCTAGGTAATCTCCCAAATATCTTCGTCATAAACTAATCCCTCCATTTAACCTTCAAAAGTTATATCCCAAGAGTTGCTCTCCGCTCATCACTTCACATCCCTTCCCGTGCTAGTATCTGGTAAGAAAATTTAATTTGGAAACATTAGGCTTGCGCCTAGTGAGAACATCCAGTTAAATTCAAACGTTTATAAGCTTTGAAAACCCAATTTGTAAACAAAGCATATAAAATAACATGTTCGCAAACTTTCTTACCGTACACATAACATCTCTCGATGACGGAAATCATACCCGATTGTAACACCTCGGATTTCTATTATATTTAACATGAAGGGTCGAAAGAATAATTAGTCACCGTTTTGGACTAGTTATATAATATGAAACCTGGGGGTTAGTTTTATCATTTTGGAAAGTTTGGGGTTGGTTTGGTCATTTGATGAAAGTTGATTTGGTATAAAATTGATAAGTCGGCTGAATTGAGATTTATCTCAATTCAGTTTTGGTTAAGTCGGTTCAAGCAGAAACCTTTCGATAGCAACTTTCATTCGGTAAGAAATTGATGATTTTCTTCAATTCAATCTCGTAAACAATTTGATAATCAGGTTAAATTGGTTTCGATTAGGTTATTGAATTGTTGATGGAGAAGATTGAGTTTGGCAGACCCTGTATTCGATTTCTACTTCCAGGTGAGTTCATCTCCTTTCTAAATAATTGATGTTGAAATTGAATGAAATATGTGATGGTAAATGGCTTAAGTGTTTTAGTAAATGAATTCTGATATGAAGTTGATGTATATTGAACTGAAATGAGTTTTTAGAGTAAAATCGATGTCCAGTACAAAGAGTCCGAAAGATAAATTTTAAAATTTTCTGGAATCTAGATGTTTTTCGGATACCGGATTTTACCGGATTTCGGATGATTGTCCGAAAGGTACCGGATCCGGATTGTATCGGATTCCGAATAGTGTCCGGATGATTTTTACCGGATTCCGAATGGGCCCGGAATTAAGGTTCCGGAATTGAGCCCTCTGCTCAAAAGATCTAATGATCATTTATCAATATCAATTCATGCAAATGAAATGCATCTAACTCACATCATGCAACACACGCTCCGAGGCATGATAATCTCACAACCCCTTCATTGCCACCTTCCCAATGAAGTCAAATCATATATGCATCTATATGTACACGTATATGCAACTATTTTATTACTTGACAATGCATATAACTCACTAAGGTTCATTAGTCCCAAAGGTACTAAGAATAAATCATCAAACGGTCTTTACACATAAGACCAACACTTAAACCGGCACGTATTCGAATAAAATGCAATTAAGCATATAACACATCCAAGACTCCATCTCGAGTCACTAAAACCGGCAAACACTCAAAAGACTCATTTGAGTATAAATCAAGCCTTTAAGGCCAAAATAAATGTTTGGTTAAATACGTGTCACTCACACGGTTACATAAACCCAAATGCATTGTTACCCAAAATCTTTATCTTTTAATTCCTCAATAGGCCATCGACCCCAAAATAAAGGTTTACAACTCTTAAAACATTCACATGGTCGGATTGACCAAAATCCCCAACTCACACGTTCACACTTTAAAATGTGCCACATCATAGTTATCACATAATCACAAAACACTAAAAGTGTATTTTGACCAAATAACCTTCACTTATGCAATAAATTAACAAAACCTCTTTCACTCGTGATTTATTCATCAATCACTCAAAATCCCCAAATGTTGGTGTTTTTACAAGATTTGTAAAGTTCAACACTTTGATTAAATCAAAACCCACTAATTAACTCAACAAGTGATAATTTCATATAAAGCACACAAATACTTTAAAAGAAACATTTTGGCATGTACAAAGTTTTCACAAAGCAACTTGAACTCACCTTGCTAGATTTAGGCTAAATCTAGATTTTTTTTCCCAAACGTAAGCTCCCTTGAAGAACTTGAATCCTCAAGCCCAAAACTTCCAAAAACCTAGATCCACAAGTTTCCAACCATAAATAATCATCCCCAAACACTTATGTATGTTTCCCCTAACATAAAACATCCAAAAATCACCAAAACACCAAAACCCTAACTTCTTAGATGAAGAAAAGTGAGAAGTTTACCTCAACCACCACCAAATACTCTTGGATCATTCATCATACTTCAAAACTCTTTCTAGATCCTTGAAGAGCTCTCAAAAACGAAACCGTAGCAACTTGAATCATCAAAATCGAAGTTGGGATGCAAAAGTTATGAAGGTTTGAAGTATGAGGCTGAAATTCGCGTCTTAATACACCAGACCATTCCCGCGGTTTGTCCCGCGACTTTGAAGTCACGTGGAAAGCCGCGCGGCTCCCTGTTGGGTCGGTCGGTCGGATACTGTTTCGTCCGTAACTTCTTCGTTATAGCTCCGTTTTCGCTCCGGAAAGAACCGTTGGACTCGTATTCGAATTCCCCATCCAACAAGACCATAAAATCTAGGATTTAACCCCAAAACTTATTTTTCATATTTTTTCTTAAAGATCGGTTCCACACTGATTCGACATTGGACCTATCTGGAAATTACGGGTGTTACACTCCTCCCAACCTTAGGATGATTTCGTCCTCGAAATCTACATCCTTTACAATCCAAAGCCAACCGACTTACTGTCGACCATTAATCATCAATTCCTAACTGGAATCTAAATTCCCCCACACAGTCTTATAAGGACGAATCCTCGAATAATTTCTTACCAACAAAACTCCTTCAAGTACACGTTACTTGACCGTAACAACATTCTAACCACTGGGATAACTCCTAGTTAGACGACTCCGGTTGTCTCCCAACCTTAGATGTTCCATACTTCCCAATCATACTACATTTACACGTTCTTTACTTTTCTCTCCAATTCAACCCTACGTTCAATCACTACCAACATCAACCAAAACTTCATAATCCTCAACTAATCCCGCTAATGGACTAGTATTTACTCTCAGCGGATCCCACCAATTTTAACACCAACGGTCATCACTGACCCATCAGCTACACAATCCCAAGGATGTGTCCAATTATCAAACATCAAGTTGACAGTTTCTCTTACCACGCAAGGAAAGTCATTTCCCTAAATCCTCTTATCACAAAAGAGCATCTTAAGATTACTACTACCATTACCATTATTCTTTTAAAATCGGCTACAATCCCCCGATTACACTAAAGGTGCTTGGCCTCAAGCCCAAAAGTCGATACCTAAATATATCACCTACCTCAAATAGGTACCGCACATTTATTCTCTTAATTACAAAGGCCATCATCCCTTAACCGATACCATTCAGTCTACGGTATTATCACACGTGAAATACTCAAGCTTCCACCGTCGAAGTGCTACACGCATTTACTCTTAACCGAGTTACTTACCCTTTCTAAGGTCCTAACGAGTTCAAGGTTTTCAAGTGCGTTATTCCATAAATATGCCACTCAACAAAGCCTTTCACAAAAAAAATCTCAACACAAAGATTTTCACGTCACATAAAGCGTACGCATAGAAAACTACTATCAAATCGGTAGTTACGCAAAATGGACACGCTCGTCCCACATATGAAAATCATGTTGAAAATTATTTCATTGCAGTTCAGTTTTCCCACAAAACGCAAAAGCAAAAGAAACAATTTCTTTAAAGTGGACGCCACGGTTCTAGTATGGATTGACTCACGACAGGCATGTAAAGTGACTGCTCAACCTTAAACGGGGTGCAACACAAGGTGTGCACGTATTTCAAAAGAGTCCAAACGACATTTGACTCCAAATTCTTTTCTGACCATAAAATCGTATGGGACTAGGTTTCCCCAACACATTTTGCGCGCGTCAGTTTATTATACAAAAACAAGGAAACAATTCCTACTTACACCTCAGTCAAAACTCAAAAGGACTTGTGCAATTCCCCTATTTAAAACAAACTCGTACGTTTCCATTACTTGGAAACATCGACTAAAACATCATAAAACCTCACATTGGGGTAGGCATGCAAGCTTGTAACATTTCCATTAGAAATTTTCTTGAAACGAAATAACATGCATCAAATGGTTCGTGACCAGATTTTAAGAGATGAAACTCTTTAAATCAATTTCCCAAAATTCCTCATTCGGTCCTATAATGACATTTGAATAAAACGTTTTCCGGCAAAACTTGCACACAACAATGCGTTTGTCCAAAACATACGAGGAAAGAAGTGTTAATAATTTGTTGACACCAAAAAGGGTTCAAACCTATTTTCAAATCTCAAACTGCACCCACGGTGCGCATCAATGTTCAAAACATAAGAATTCCACGCATCATAATTTTATACAAACAAGTTTTCTAAAATCTTTATCACGAAGCACTTTCCTCAAAATTCCGTACTTGGAACATAAAACGTCAAAACGTCATTGCTTAAAATGTATTTGTCAAAATATTTAAAATACACATTTCCTCCAAACCAAAAGGTTTTCAATTTTCCAAAAAATATTCGGCAAATCAAAATTGACCAATGTCAACGACTCATACATTTGTGTTTTTCAAATATCACGTATTGTAAACCATCTGTGATCCTCACACCTCTAAAACATGCTTTGACCAAATGGTCTCTCATTTAAATAAGGAGTTAATAAAACATTTTCATGCATGTCTCGTTTAGCAAAGTGTCGAGAAAACAATGGTTACCAAGCTATGCATACCCCTAAGTCGATATAACACATTTTACATAAAAATGCTAATAAAACATTTAACTGACCATAAGCGCACCAAGCAAATTATTGTGAATCGTCACCAAAAATGTCCTTTCATGCATCACTTAAGCCACGTATAAATCAATCAATACACTGAACTATTTGCAATAAAATACTTACTAACACAAACACTTGAAAGAAAAGTTATGCGACACTAGAATTCCAAACTCATCTTTTCTTAGTCGCCTTATGGCATAAAATTAACTTTTCTCAACAAAAGTCAAGTGGGACCAAATGCCCAACATAACTCGTAAACTTTTCACATAAGCAAATAGAGTATGCACATAGTAAAATTATACTCACATGACTCAACATGTCGTAAAACAAAACTCCATGAACCTCAATGGACTCAACGACTCCAAGTCAATAAAACGGCGTTAAACATCATGCTTCCCAAAGCCAAATTGCTATAAGCAAAATCATAAATGAGACGCCAAAATCCCAAAAATTCCCTTCTCGGGTAATACCCCATAAACAACGTTGTTTAACAACTCACATTAAACAAATTCCCAAAATAACTTTACATAGATATTATGGAAGATAGCTTTCCGCCCAAACTCTAACATATGTGGAGGAGATCCAATGTTAAAGTCACAAGCCGTAGTCATTGCCCAACCTCTTAAACATCATAAAAATATGATTATCATTATATCCGAAACCAATGTTGAACAATAATGAAATAAAGCAAAACAAATCCCGGCGGAGTTTGCAACTCTCGCAATAAAATGGTTTCATGCACGTTCAAAACCATGATTTGAAATCTTGTGTGTGTGCTAATCATTTTCTCAAAATTCAAAACACAATCCATATAAGGATTGGAAACACAAGAAATAGTTGATGCAATTTATTTCCAAAATAACTTTGTGCATGACTTAGTCGGCATTCAACGTCTCAACTCATACTCTTCCAAATCTCTCCGGTCCACTATTGTCATCCGGATGCTTTCACCATCTTAAGGTGTGTTGGGAATTACATCAATTAACCTTACGGTTTTTCCTCGAATCAAAATCGGCTCAATAAGCCTATGGTTCTAGTCCAACCATCAATCTTGACCTGAAACGGTCTACTTAAAGCAAATATCATGCTCATCATCACTCCAAGTGACTAATACTAGAATCGTCCATCTATTCCAACGACTACTAGCTTAGAACCTCCTTCACTACCCCAACGATCATCACATGAAAGCAATTCAAGTATGCATATGTACTAGTAGGTTCACCATGACACTGGCCAGGTGTCACTATGAACGCACCGTACATGCTTATCCTTGCTACTCTCAACATGATTCTCGTTTCTAAAAGCTCCATCAACTTCAAAACATCCTATCTTAAAGTGCCTAAAGGTGAATTTCACTCTCATTTACTTAAACAAATGCTAGTTTGAGTCTAGGTATCCAAAATCAACACCTAAATCTCTCAAACTTATGCTATGATACCAACTTGTAACACCCTCAAATTTGAAACGAGCAACTAACTTTAAAATTCAATAAAATAACCAAAATAGATAAATCTTTTCTACAATTCCTTCATCAAAATACCTCGGAATTAAAACATCATAATTTCTACAGTTAATAACTTAAAACGGGCGTCGCTTAACACAACACAAGTTGCTAGTCCAAACAAATGCGGAATACTTCACTAATCAAGTCACCTCTCGTGCACTCTACTAGCACTCGCCACTTCACAATGTAGCTAGAGCTACCCCAACCTGAGCATGTTGCACATGCCGACAAATAAAAAGGGTTAGGCTTACGCCTAGTGAGTTCAAGCATTTTATCATGACTATATAAAATCATAAATCGGAAATTAGTAGCTTTAGTCATGATTCAATAAATCTTTAATGAAAGTTTGCGACAAAGGTTATCATTTCCAAAGAGTTCCCAAATATGACATAAATGACTCATTTTCCAACGCACCTAAAATCCATGGGAATCCTCCCCAAAAGTGTAAAGTGTTTTCCAAAAATGAGTTACGAATCCCAACCCACTTAAATACGTTCGTAAATCTAGCTTTAGGCAAAACCTTCAAATACGGTTGACAATACATACTCAACCCGTGTGACATGGAAAACATCCATTTACATATAATCTTTCATTGGAAACATAATACGAAGCAAAACTTACGCAAACGTAAAATGTATTAAAATCCAAATACCATAAAATAAAACTCCAGCAGTTAAAACATCCAATAAGAATGTAACATAAATCCGCCCATCAGTCATGGAAAACAATCCATATGCATGTAATATAACCTCAACAATGTGAATAGATAAAATACCCTAAATCAACACCCTTCGGTGACGGGGGAGACCCGATCTCATCGAGTGTAACACCCTAAAAACAGGGCTAATTTAAACCTTAAAAATGCCACAAGTTATGATCATAAACTTCAAACTTCTATAACCTGAGGATCAACTGTAAGGTTTTATATACAAAAACAACTAACTTAAATAACCTATTAATCTAATCATTACATCATAATCAGATTAACTAGGTTATCTAAACATCAGTCCCAAAACATCAAAAGAATAGCTAGATCCTCCGTTATCTCTAAGTTTGAATCTTACCAAAAGATCTCATCACACATCCCCGCTTACTTCCCGGAGCTTGTACCTGGAAGAAAATTCAACTTGAAACATTAGGCTTTCGCCTAGTGAGAATATTCAAATCAAATTAAAGTTTAACAATCAAAATCTCAACAGATAAATCAAACATGTTTTCACCCATCTTACCGTACACGTGCTCAAATCTTAACAGCGGAAACCTACCAAATCTCAAAACTATGACTAACCTTCAGTAAGTCATATTATCACAAACCAGAGCCAACTATGAATCAATCCCAGATTCTAGATCAATGCTCTCATCTAATAAATCGCAATCACACATGCCTATTTATCAGAAAGGAAGTAGGGATTACAATTACTCATGTCAATCTCTATTCTTCCTTAGAAATCAGGAATTACGATTACTCACATCAATCCCATGATTTCTTAAAATGCAAAATAGGAATTACGATTACTCACATCAATTCCATATTTAACATACACTCAGGAATTATGATTACTCACATCAATTCCTTGATTCAAATAAATGGGAATTACGATTACTCACATCAATTCCTCATTTAACACCACACACTGGAATTACGATTACTCACATCAATTCCATGTGTTATATCAAACTAGTGCCTATGGATCTATTACACTCTATCATAAGTATATACAATACTATATACTATATCCCGCAACATATTCTATATACATCTATAAAAATATTAATCTCGACACCTCGACTTCTCAACTATCCCCTCTTTGTTATTTAGCACGGGGATCAACATAGCATAACTCATAGTCATCTATTTGGACTCAATACTGATTAATACGAGTCCTTATTAACATGTTCAGACATACATTTTGATATATCTATTTCAATATTAATTGCTGAATTTTAAAGAGAGTTAAATAAACTCACCTGATGCGAAGTCACACTTCCTTTAATTCTTTTAAAGTCGTAAGGACTTCTGTTTTCCCACCACAGTTTATTGTAATAACCAATATACACATATACTGATATTAATTTACAGAACAGAACTCTCTAAAACTAAGAATCCTTATCATCTAAAAATCTTCGCCTTAAGTCGCAACCAACTAAGTATTAAAGTCTCTTGTCGCAATGCACAGTGCAAGTCGCAATCAACTACTGCGACATGGTCACCAAGTCGCAACCTTCTATTGCGACTTCACCACCAAGTCGCAGTGGTCTATTGCGACTTCACTACCAAGTCGCAGTGGTCTATTGCGACTTCACTACCAAGTCGCAGTGGTCTATTGCGACTTCACTACCAAGTCGCAGTGGTCTATTGCGACATGCATGAATGTCGTAACTCAAGGTTGCGACATCCATGATATTCATCTATGTCTCAGTCCACTATATTCATCCTAAAACACAGATTTTGCAGTTTTTACACCATGAATCTTTCTGATAATATGCAGATATGATTAAGGCTATGAACTGAACCTACTCATATACTCAGATTTCCCAAAACGTCCATATTTCATAAAACCCATCTCTAAACTTATCTAATAACTTATAATCATAAAAATAAGGATATATTACCTTTGTTTCTTCAATTAATCTCAGAAACCCAACTGAAAATCCTTGCTTCACTTGTTCTTCTTCTTCTCGTTCTTTCTATCTCTATCTCTCGGCTCTATCTCTCTCTCTCTCTCGTTACCGAATACTCTCACACACACACACACACAATTAGTCACTTAAGACTAATTGTGTGACACCTCCTACTTATATAAGGTGAGTCATACCCAATTTACCATACACACCCCTAACTTTAAAGGAATGACACAACAAACCCTCAATTTGGAAATCCATTTCAACCAATTACTTAAAACAAATACAAACTTAACCCCAAGTTAAAACTTGTAATTTACAAAAATAATACAACGAAAATTCGGGATGTTACAATACTCCCCAACTTGAAAATGATTTCGTCCCCGAAATCAAACCAAGCAAACAAATGGAAATATCTATTCCTCATAACTTCCTCCGTTCTAAAATCACATAAGCACTTTGACATATCCACTTCTTATTAATTCATCACTTTCTAATATATCTTTCTACAATCACTTAATCATAACTAAAGATCCCGAAAGAATAGGAACTCAATTCTTCACATTATTAAAACGCATATCCTTTCAACATTACCCACTCCCCAACTTGAAAATTTTACAAGTCTTCTTGAGTAACATTATAATCATCAAATTCTTATCCTACTATAATACTTGATCTTAATTCAACTGCTTATTTTCTTATCAAAACCACAACTGATATAACTAACTAGCAATCAACGATTTAGATACAACCAACAATTTAACCTGCACGAAGGAATGAAGTTAACGAGGAATGTACCAGAAACAATGTCGTTTGATTCTTTAAGTTTCTTCAGTGGTCATATGATACGCTCGGCCCGTTGGCCTTGGAATATCAGTTTTCTTACTTTGATCTCCCTCCTTCTTCAACTTTGGGCAATCCCGACGGTAATGGCCAGGTTGTTTGCATTCATAGCACGTCGATCCTCGAATAGGACAATTATTCATAGAATGCCCACTCTTCCCACACTTATAACATTCAAACGTGGTCCTCTGACATGGACC
Organism: Saussurea involucrata; assembly: GCA_033807775.1. Taxonomy (NCBI): domain Eukaryota; kingdom Viridiplantae; phylum Streptophyta; class Magnoliopsida; order Asterales; family Asteraceae; genus Saussurea; species Saussurea involucrata. The sequence goes on along the minus strand of CM066321.1, from coordinate 133,411,931 downwards.
AAAATGCCTATTTCGACATTTCGAACACCAATTCGGTTCTTGACGCGGCTCTAAATGCGGGCCATCAGAAAAGGGCTTTGATACATACGATGATCCCGATCGAACTTCCCCTTTTCTTTTCTCTCCCACCTGTGCTTTCTCTTCTTTGTCCTTAGCATACATTTCTTCTATTACTTTCGCTTCTTCAATAGTTTCTCTTAACGTAGAAGCTCTCGAACTTCGGACCCTTGTCATCATATCTGCCGGTAGACCCTTCAGATAAGCCTTAACTTTATCTTTTTCATTTGGAGCCACATGCCCCACCAAGTTAAGCTTTTCCATAAAAGATTCTGTATACTTTCTCACAGTCATATTGCCTTTCTTGAGATTTCGAAACTCTTCCTCGATTCGATCCATTTCAGTTTCGTTACAGTATTCCTCCAGAATCTTTGCTTTGAACTGTTCCCAAGTCATGGTATTCAGGACTGAAGATGACACGGAAGATGATAACACGTTCCACCAAGACAATGCGTTACCGCGTAGCATTTGCGACCCAAATCTAACTTTCGACTTTTCGTCACAACACTCACAAGCTCGAAAAGCTTGTTCAATTTCTCTTAGCCAATTCATACAGGCTACTGGGCTATCTTCTCCTTTGAATTCCGGAGGTTTACAACTCAAAAAGGTTTTGTAGGAGCAATTCCTATCAACCCTTCTTTCAGTTTCTAGACCTGGGTTACCAGTTGGATTTATCACATTGAAATCAATCCCTGTTCTCCTCGGTTCCGCACTCCGATCATTGAACATTTTCATAAACATCTCTGCTGGTCTTCCCATAGTGGTGTTCATCATTTCAGCTTGTCTTTCCATTGATGCATTCATCAATCTGGTCACATTATCCATTATCCGCCCTTCCATGCCTAAATCCGGTGGTGTTTGATCGGTAGTTGAAACACCCTAAAAACAGGGTAAATTTAAACCCCAAAATAAATGCTATGATCATTAAAGATACCAAACTTTTATAACAACAAGGATCTACAACATCATTTTATATACAACATTTAAACTTGTCCTAAATAATCTTATTAATCTATTCTTACAACATAAATAGATTAACTAGATTATCTAAGCTTCGTCCCAAAATCTCCAAAAGAATTGCTGGATCCTTCAACACCTCAAAGTTTGATATGAAATTCACTCCCCAAACTTCTTTCCCGAACCTGAACCTGGTAAGACAATTCAACTTAAAACATTAGGCTTTCGCCTAGTGAGGTTAATCAATTCAAATTTAAAACTCAACAACTAAAACATCAGGTGTCTCAAACCTGCATCTTTCATCTTACCAAATCAAATTCCAACCACTATGACTATTTCACCTAGTCATTAAATAGAATAACAACATCAACTACTTATAATCCCACCAGATTTATAAGAAATTAAACTCAACAACCCATGAAATGCAAATTACAACTCGATGTAATTTTCTCACACTTCATTATTTAATAAACACCGGAAATGCGAATTACACCTTAATGTAATTCTCTCACACTTCCTATCGCCTGAAATGCAAATTACAACTCGATGTAATTTTCTCACACTTCATTATTTAATAAACACCGGAAATGCGAATTACACCTTAATGTAATTCTCTCACATTTCAATACCTCACCATCCTGAATCACTGGTTCCCAATGGGATTTTATTCATCGCTGATCACAACAACCAGGAACCCTCACAGATGATTCAGAATTCACTCCACCACTAGAACTACATTATAGGTCCCAGCTAGTATGCGGTTCCCATTAAACCGTACTAAGTTGCCCACTAGACCAAATGTAAATTTTAGCCATCGCAACACAATAAATATGTATCATCACTCTTTCTATCACATCCATAGTGCCAATAATATCAGATAAATCTCTATATTTAATAACTGATATAAACTCTTCACATGATAATATCTCATGCATATTCTTCATCATTAAATCATGTCAAGAGCATATAAATAATAACATGAAACATCACATAAAATCATCATGCATTTTTATTTCAAAAAGCATCAAAGTTCGCGACTACTGATTGCGGGTTTCATGAAATTCGCAAGCCAAAGCTGCGAATTTCAGAAGTTCGCAGGCTATGGTTGCGAGTTTCAGAAGTTCGCAGGCTATGGTTGCGAGTTTCAGAAGTTCGCAGGCTATGGTTGCGAATTTTATCTGATTCTCGCAAGCCAAGGCTGCGAGATTCGTTCACTGCTCATCATCATCTACCTCTCATTAAGCTGTTTCTTACCAGATTAAGCATTAAGCACATAAAATGATATTTAAGCTCAATAAACACATACACAATTGTTTACATGTTAAGTTTTAAGCAAGAATCAATTAAACTCACCTCAAAAGTCGATTTATACACTGATTCACGTAAGAGCTTAACGAACAGCTTAATGGCAGCTTATCAACAATCTGGAAATAAACAGACTTTAAAAAACTATACATCCTAACCACAAACAGTTAAGAAAACAAGTTCTTACCTCTAATTTCACCACTGATTTCTTTTTTTTTCTTTTCCTTCCTTCGTCCTTTCTCTTTTTCTCTCGATCTCTCTGTTCTTCCTTTTTTTTGTGAAACACTCCAACAACAACAATCAGTATTTTACAATACTTTTATCCTCATAATTTGACACCTCAACACCAATTAGATGAGTCATTAACTCATTTTCCCAATTAATACCTCAACTTCCAAAAATAACAATTTAACCCTTCTAGTTAACTTTCTTCATAAACTTTAAATAAATAATACCAAGTTATTTTTTTTTATACAATGGAATTTTCAGGATGTTACAATACTCCCCAACTTGAAAATGATTTCGTCCCCGAAATCAACTAAGCAAACAATTGAGGATATCGTTTCTTCATCTCTTCTTCCGACTCTAAAGTTACATTACTGCCTCGATGGTGTTTCCATTGCACTTTCAACATAGGTACCTCTTTACCACTACGTAGTTTTCTAACCGATCTTTCTAAAATTGCCTCTGGTTCCTCTACACAACGACTCTTTTCATCTATCCTCACATCTGTGAGTGGAATCACATCCTCCTCTTCGGCTAAACACTTCCGAAGATAACATACATGAAAAGTATTATGAACCCCTTCCAACTCTGGTGGAAGATCTAACTTATAAGCTTGTAACCCAATTCTCTCAACAATGGTGAAAGGTCCTTGAAAACGAGGACTCAACTTCCCACGTTTTCCAAACCTTATCACACCTTTCCATGGGGATACCTTGAGCATCACACGCTCCCCAACTTGAAATTCCTTCGGTCTCCGCTTCGGGTCAGCATAACTTTTCTGTCTATCTTGGGCTGCTTTCATATGCTGCCGAATCTCTTTTACTTTATCCGCTGTTTGCTGTACTAACTCTGGACCAGCAAATTGTTTCTCCCCGGCTTCTAGCCAACATACCGGAGTTCTACACTTACGACCATACAACGCTTCGAAGGGTGCTCTCCCGATGCTCGAATGATAACTATTGTTATACGCAAATTCTACTAACGGTAGATGCGTATCCCAGTTACCACCAAAATCCAAAACACAACACCTGAGCATATCCTCCAAAGTTTGAATAGTCCGCTCACTCTGTCCATCGGTCTGCGGATGAAAAGCAGTACTCAAATTAACTTTAGTACCCAATTCTTCTTGCAATGATCGCCAAAATCTCGAGGTAAACCGACTATCACGATCTGACACTATCGACACCGGTATACCATGCCTTGACACCACTTCATCAATATACAACTTTGCTAATTTCTCAATTGGTGATGCCTCTTTCATTGCTAGAAAATGAGCACTCTTAGTTAATCTATCCACGATTACCCATATTGTGTCGTTACCTTTTTGCGTCTTTGGTAACTTCGTCACAAAGTCCATGGTAATCTTCTCCCACTTCCATTCCGGAATTTCCAAGGATTGGAAACTTTCGTAAGGTTTCTGATGTTCGGCTTTCACTAACGAACATGTTGTACACATTTCTACCTTTTGAGCCACATCTACTTTCATCGCTGGCCACCAATAATGCAATTTCAAATCTCGATACATCTTCGTACTCCCAGGATGTATGGAATACTTAGATCTATGAGTGTCTTCGAGAATCAACTCTCGATTTCCTCCCATTTTAGGCACCCAAACTCTTCCTTGAAACAATTTAATCCCCCGACCATCTTCAGTCAACTGAAGATGTTGCTTACCCATTACTTCCTCTTTCAGATTTTCCTCTTGTAAAGCAATCACTTGTGCTTCTTTGATCTTTTCCATCAAACTTGACGTTACATCAATTCTAACATTTACCGATTTCAAACACCCACCATATTCTTTTCTACTTAAGGCATCAGCTACGACATTTGCTTTACCAGGATGGTAATGCAATTCACAATCATAATCCTTAAGCAATTCTAACCATCTTCGCTGCCTCATGTTTAATTCTTTCTGATCAAAAACATGTTGCAAACTCTTGTGATCAGTATAAAGAGTACACTTCGTTCCATACAAATAGTGTCGCCACAACTTCAAAGCTAACACCACTGCTGCTAACTCTAAATCATGGGTAGGATAATTCTTTTCATGCTCTTTAAGCTGTCTTGAGGCATAGGCAATCACTTTGCCCCTTTGCATTAGCACACATCCTAAACCCATCTTTGAAGCATCACTATATACAACAAAATCTTCTGTCCCTTCTGGCAGGGCAAGAATAGGTGCTTCACACAGTTTTTGACGTAAAGTTCTGAAAGCTGTTTCTTGTTTCTCCGTCCAAACAAACTTCTCATTCTTTCTGGTTAACAACGTCAAAGCAGATGCAATCTTAGAAAAATCTTTTATGAATCTTCTATAATAACCTGCTAATCCCAGAAAGCTTCTTATCTCAGATGCACTTCTAGGTGTCTCCCAATTCGTCATCGCTTCAATCTTTGAAGGATCTACTTTAACTCCTTCAGAAGTAATCACATGACCTAGGTACTGCACCTCTTTCAACCAAAATTCACACTTTGAAAACTTTGCGTATAACTTCTCTTTTCTTAAAACTTCTAAGACTTCACGAAGATGCTGCTCATGATCTTCTTCAGTCTTTGAATAAATAAGTATGTCATCAATAAACACGATGACAAACTTATCTAAAAATGGTCGACACACTCTGTTCATCAAATCCATGAATACTGCAGGAGCATTTGTCAACTCAAATGGCATCACAAGGAACTCATAATGCCCATATCTTGTTCTAAACGCTGTTTTTGAAACGTCTTCATCTCTTACTCGCACTTGATGGTATCCAGATCTTAAGTCTATCTTTGAAAAGCATCCCGCACCTTGGAGTTGATCGAATAGATCATCAATCCTCGGAAGCGGATACTTGTTCTTAATAGTTACCTTATTCAACTCTCGGTAATCAATACACATTCTCATGGTACCATCTTTCTTCTTAACAAATAAAACTGGAGCTCCCCAAGGTGAAGAACTTGGTCTCACGAAACCCTTATCCAATAACTCCTGAAGCTGAGTCATCATCTCTTTCATCTCAGCGGGTGCTAAACGATAAGGTGCTCGTGCAATCGGTGCCGATCCAGGAATAATATCAATACGAAACTCCACCTGTCTTTCAACTGGCAAACCTGGAAGGTCATCCGGGAACACATCCGGAAACTCACGCACCATGTTGATATCTTGAATATTTTTCTTTTCTAACTTTGTATCAATAACATAGGCTAGATAAGACCAACACCCTTTTGATAAACATTTCCGTGCCTTCATCACTGAAATCAACGGAATTTCTCCTTCCTGTTTTTCTCCGTACACGCATACACTATCTTTCTCGCCCATTGGAATTCGAATCAGCTTCTTTGCGCACATAATTTCTGCCTGGTTGTTGCTCAACCAGTCCATCCCTACCACAATATCAAAACTCCCAATTTCCATTAACAACAAGTTAATAGGAAATTCTGTTCCCTCTATCATAATCTTACAATCGGCCAGGCTCTCCTTAACCAAAGTCTGAACTCCATTAGCTATTTCGACTACTAAGGCATCTCCTAGAGTAGTAACAGGCATAGCTAGTTTATGTTGAAACATCTTGGATACAAAAGAGAAATTTGCGCCACTATCAAACAACACACGTGCAGGAATAGAGTTTATAAAAAAAATACCCGAGACCACGTCCTTTGACCCATTCGCTTCATCAGCAGTCATTTGGAATGCACGACCGGTTGGTTTGGGAATATCCAGCTTTCTCCCCTGATCTCCTCCTCTTTTCAACTTCGGACAATCTTTTCGAAAATGACCCGGTTGCTGACATTCAAAACAAACCGACCCAGGCACTGTACAATTTGACGCCATATGTCCCATCTTCCCACACTTGAAACATTGATTTCCAACCACACGGCATTGGCCAAAATGTTTACTTCTGCACTTTGCACACCAACTCGGTTCCCTACGAGAATCATTACGAATGTTCTTTCCGAATAATCTTAATTTCTGAGGAGGTTCTGAACGACCCTCCCATTTTCTCTTTTCTCCAACCTGCGCTTTCTCCTCCTTATCCTTCACATACATCTCTTCTATGACCTTAGTTTCCTCAATCGTCTCCCTCAAAGTAGCAGATTTTGAACTACGAACTCTTGTCATCATATCTGCTGGTAGACCTTTCAAGTAATACTTAATCTTTTCTTTCTCTGTTGAAGCCACGTGCCCCACAAGATTTAGCTTCTCCATAAAGACCTCGGTATAATTTCTCACCGACATATTACCCTTCTTAATATTCCGAAACTCCTCTTCAATTCGGTCCATCTCGTGCTCGTTACAATATTCTTCTAAAATCTTTGCTTTAAACTGACTCCAAGTTACAGAATTCAAAGCTGCTTCCGTCACAGTTGATGACAACACATTCCACCACTGCAACGCTTTTCCACGTAACATTTGTGACCCAAATCTCACCTTAGATCTCTCATCTGTACATTCACAGGCGCGAAAAGCCTGCTCGATTTCTCTTATCCAGTTCATACAAACCACTGGATTATCATCTCCCTTGAATTCTGGTGGTTTACAACTTAGAAACGTCTTGTAGGAACAGTTTCTGTCAACCCTTCTAACTGTCTCCACTCCTGGATTTACAGTCGGATTTATCACATTAGTGTCGGCCACTGTTCGTCTTGGTTCCACGTTTCGATCATTAATCAATTTCGTAGACATCTCTATGATCATTAAAGATACCAAACTTTTATAACAACAAGGATCTACAACATCATTTTATATACTACATTTAAACTTGTCCTAAATAATCTTATTAATCTATTCTTACAACATAAATAGATTAACTAGATTATCTAAGCTTCGTCCCAAAATCTCCAAAAGAATTGCTGGATCCTTCAACACCTCAAAGTTTGATATGAAATTCACTCCCCAAACTTCTTTCCCGAACCTGAACCTGGTAAGACAATTCAACTTAAAACATTAGGCTTTCGCCTAGTGAGGTTAATCAATTCAAATTTAAAACTCAACAACTAAAACATCAGGTGTCTCAAACCTGCATCTTTCATCTTACCAAATCAAATTCCAACCACTATGACTATTTCACCTAGTCATTAAATAGAATAACAACATCAACTACTTATAATCCCACCAGATTTATAAGAAATTAAACTCAACAACCCATGAAATGCAAATTACAACTCGATGTAATTTTCTCACACTTCATTATTTAATAAACACCGGAAATGCGAATTACACCTTAATGTAATTCTCTCACACTCCCTATCGCCTGAAATGCAAATTACAACTCGATGTAATTTTCTCACACTTCATTATTTAATAAACACCGGAAATGCGAATTACACCTTAATGTAATTCTCTCACATTTCAATACCTCACCATCCTGAATCACTGGTTCCCAATGGGATTTTATTCATCGCTGATCACAACAACCAGGAACCCTCACAGATGATTCAGAATTCACTCCACCACTAGAACTACATTATAGGTCCCAGCTAGTATGCGGTTCCCATTAAACCGTACTAAGTTGCCCACTAGACCAAATGTAAATTTTAGCCATCACAACACAATAAATATGTATCATCACTCTTTCTATCACATCCATAGTGCCAATAATATCAGATAAATCTCTATATTTAATAACTGATATAAACTCTTCATATGATAATATCTCATGCATATTCTTCATCATTAAATCATGTCAAGAGCATATAAATAATAACATGAAACATCACATAAAATCATCATGCATTTTTATTTCAAAAAGCATCAAAGTTCGCGACTACTGATTGCGGGTTTCATGAAATTCGCAAGCCAAAGCTGCGAATTTCAGAAGTTCGCAGGCTATGGTTGCGAGTTTCAGAAGTTCGCAGGCTATGGTTGCGAGTTTCAGAAGTTCGCAGGCTATGGTTGCGAATTTTATCTGATTCTCGCAAGCCAAGGCTGCGAGATTCGTTCACTGCTCATCATCATCTACCTCTCATTAAGTTGTTTCTTACCAGATTAAGCATTAAGCACATAAAATGATATTTAAGCTCAATAAACACATACACAATTGTTTACATGTTAAGTTTTAAGCAAGAATCAATTAAACTCACCTCAAAAGTCGATTTATACACTGATTCACGTAAGAGCTTAACGAACAGCTTAATGGCAGCTTATCAACAATCTGGAAATAAACAGACTTTAAAAAACTATACATCCTAACCACAAACAGTTAAGAAAACAAGTTCTTACCTCTAATTTCACCACTGATTTCTTTTTTTTTCTTTTCCTTCCTTCGTCCTTTCTCTTTTTTCTCTCGATCTCTCTGTTCTTCCTTTTTTTTTGTGAAACACTCCAACAACAACAATCAGTATTTTACAATACTTTTATCCTCATAATTTGACACCTCAACACCAATTAGATGAGTCATTAACTCATTTTCCCAATTAATACCTCAACTTCCAAAAATAACAATTTAACCCTTCTAGTTAACTTTCTTCATAAACTTTAAATAAATAATACCAAGTTATTTTTTTTATACAATGGAATTTTCAGGATGTTACAGTAGTACTGGTACCCCCTCTATGTGCCGGATTACGCACTCCTCCTAAAGAAAGAAAATCTGGTGGCGTCTCATGGACTCCTCCTATTCCAGTTGGCCTTTCTCTCGGCTCATCTAACCAAGTCCTATCCACAGAAGAATTAGGAGACCTCGGCGGTGTATTCACTATTGTTCTGAATAAGCACAAAAATACTCATCAGTAATGGTTTATACATAACTAGACATACGATACATACTTACCGCTAATCAGTCACTGTAACAATTAGGAATAAGTATGCTTGTGTAATAATATATTCATACTAACAGTAGCTAATTGAAATTGCGAACATATTATACATGAGAATCCTTATTACCATCGTTACAGTACTAACTTCACGTATTTCTGTCGACTCTAAGACTACCCAGTCTTAACAACTCTACCCATACCTCACGGATCATAACTTAATTCATCTCAGCTTAAGTCTAGGTATCTCAAAATCATACCTAGTTCGCTTAAACTATTGCTATGATACCATATTGTAACACCCTAAAAACAGGGCTAATTTAAACCTTAAAAATGCCACAAGTTATGATCATAAACTTCAAACTTCTATAACCTGAGGATCAACTGTAAGGTTTTATATACAAAAACAACTAACTTAAATAATCTATTAATCTAATCATTACATCATAATCAGATTAACTAGGTTATCTAAACATCAGTCTCAAAACATCAAAAGAATAGCTAGATCCTCCGTTATCTCTAAGTTTGAATCTTACCAAAAGATCTCATCACACATCCCCGCTTACGTCCCGGAGCTTGTACCTTGAAGAAAATTCAACTTGAAACATTAGGCTTTCGCCTAGTGAGAATATTCAAATTAAATTAAAGTTTAACAATCAAAATTTCAACAGATAAATCAAACATGTTTTCACCCATCTTACCGTACACGTGCTCAAATCTTAACAGCGGAAACCTACCAAATCTCAAAACTATGACTAACCTTCAGTAAGTCATATTATCACAAACCAGAGCCAACTACGAATCAATCCCAGATTCTAGATCAATGCTCTCATCTAATAAATCGCAATCACACATGCCTATTTATCAGAAAGGAAGTAGGGATTACAATTACTCATGTCAATCTCTATTCTTCCTTAGAAATCAGGAATTACGATTACTCACATCAATCCCATGATTTCTTAAAATGCAAAATAGGAATTACGATTACTCACATCAATTCCATATTTAACATACACTCAGGAATTATGATTACTCACATCAATTCCTTGATTCAAATAAATGGGAATTACGATTACTCACATCAATTCCTCATTTAACACCACACACTGGAATTACGATTACTCACATCAATTCCATGTGTTATATCAAACTAGTGCCTATGGATCCATTACACTCTATCATAAGTATATACAATACTATATACTATATCCCGTAACATATTCTATATACATCTATAAAAATATTAATCTCGACACCTCGACTTCTCAACTATCCCCTCTTTGTTATTTAGCACGGGGATCAACATAGCATAACTCATAGTCATCTATTTGGACTCAATACTGATTAATACGAGTCCTTATTAACATGTTCAGACATACATTTTGATATATCTATTTCAATATTAATTGCTGAATTTTAAAGAGAGTTAAATAAACTCACCTGATGCGAAGTCACACTTCCTTTAATTCTTTTAAAGTCGTAAGGACTTCTGTTTTCCCACCACAGTTTACTGTAATAACCAATATACACATATACTGATATTAATTTACAGAACATAACTCTCTAAAACTAAGAATCCTTATCATCTAAAAATCTTCGCCTTAAGTCGCAACCAACTAAGTATTAAAGTCTCTTGTCGCAATGCACAGTGCAAGTCGCAATCAACTACTGCGACATGGTCACCAAGTCGCAACCTTCTATTGCGACTTCACCACCAAGTCGCAGTGGTCTATTGCGACTTCACTACCAAGTCGCAGTGGTCTATTGCGACTTCACTACCAAGTCGCAGTGGTCTATTGCGACTTCACTATCAAGTCGCAGTGGTCTATTGCGACATGCATGAATGTCGTAACTCAAGGTTGCGATATCCATGATATTCATCTATGTCTCAGTCCACTATATTCATCCTAAAACACAGATTTTGCAGTTTTTACACCATGAATCTTTCTGATAATATGCAGATATGATTAAGGCTATGAACTGAACCTACTCATATACTCAGATTTCCCAAAACGTCCATATTTCATAAAACCCATCTCTAAACTTATCTAATAACTTATAATCATAAAAATAAGGATAGATTACCTTTGTTTCTTCAATTAATCTCAGAAACCCAACTGAAAATCCTTGCTTCACTTGTTCTTCTTCTTCTCGTTCTTTCTATCTCTATCTCTCTCTCTCTCGTTACCGAATACTCACACACACACACACACACACAATTAGTCACTTAAGACTAATTGTGTGACACCTCCTACTTACATAAGGTGAGTCATACCCAATTTACCATACACACCCCTAACTTTAAAGGAATGACACAACAAACCCTCAATTTGGAAATCCATTTCAACCAATTACTTAAAACAAATACAAACTTAACCCCAAGTTAAAACTTGTAATTTACAAAAATAATACAACGAAAATTCGGGATGTTACATCGAGTGTGGCAAACACATAAATTAAACTATGATTAAATAAATGTAGGTAAGCTTCTTGGATGTGGAAAACGGATGACATCAACCATACTAGGTCTTTAGTCAATTCCTTGGCATCAATCATACTAGATCTTTAGCCCATCTTAGACATCAACCATACTAGGTCTTTAGTCCATCTCAGACATCAACCATACTAGGTCTTTAGTCCGTCTTTGGCATCAACCATACTAGGTCTTTAGCCCCTCTTAGACATCAACCATACTAGGTCTTTAGTCCAAGCCCTCAAGTTCAACCATACTAGGTCTTTACCTTGGAAAACCCACCATCCAAAACAAGCTTACTTAACTTAAAAATTCATACATGACCTCAAAAGAATAACTAATGCATTCAAATCATGTAAACTCCAAATATGATTCAATTCATGCAACTCAAACCCCAAGCCCACGTCGAGCTTATAAAAAATCGGGCGAATGCCCTCGAGACTCAACCGAGCCCTCTGCTCAAAAGATCTAATGATCATTTATCAATATCAATTCATGCAAATGAAATGCATCTAACTCACATCATGCAACACACGCTCCGAGGCATGATAATCTCACAACCCCTTTATTGCCACCTTCCCAATGAAGTCAAATCATATATGCATCTATATGTACACGTATATGCAACTATTTTATTACTTGACAATGCATATAACTCACTAAGGTTCATTAGTCCCAAAGGTACTAAGAATAAATCATCAAATGGTCTTTACACATAAGACCAACACTTAAACCGGCACGTATTCGAATAAAATGCAATTAAGCATATAACACATCCAAGACTCCATCTCGAGTCACTAAAACCGGCAAACACTCAAAAGACTCATTTGAGTATAAATCAAGCCTTTAAGGCCAAAATAAATGTTTGGTTAAATACGTGTCACTCACACGGTTACGTAAACCCAAATGCATCGTTACCCAAAATCTTTATCTTTTAATTTCTCAATAGGCCATCGGCCCCAAAATAAAGGTTTACAACTCTTAAAACATTCACATGGTCGGATTGACCAAAATCCCCAACTCATACGTTCACACTTTAAAATGTGCCACATCATAGTTATCACATAATCACAAAACACTAAAAGTGTATTTTGACCAAATAACCTTCACTTATGCAATAAATTAACAAAACCTCTTTCACTCGTGATTTATTCATCAATCACTTAAAATCCCCAAATGTGGGTGTTTTTACAAGATTTGTAAAGTTCAACACTTTGATTAAATCAAAACCCACTAATTAACTCAACAAGTGATAATTTCATATAAAGCACACAAATACTTTAAAAGAAACATTTTGGCATGTACAAAGTTTTCACAAAGCAACTTGAACTCACCTTGCTAGATTTAGGCTAAATCTAGATTTTTTTCCCAAACGTAAGCTCCCTTGAAGAACTTGAATCCTCAAGCCCAAAACTTCCAAAAACCTAGATCCACAAGTTTCCAACCATAAATAATCATCCCCAAACACTTATGTATGTTTCCCCTAACATAAAACATCCAAAAATCACCAAAACACCAAAACCCTAACTTCTTAGATGAAGAAAAGTGAGAAGTTTACCTCAACCACCACCAAATACTCTTGGGTCATTCATCATACTTTAAAACTCTTTCTAGATCCTTGAAGAGCTCTCAAAAATGAAACCGTAGCAACTTGAATCATCAAAATCGGAGTTGGGATGCAAAAGTTATGAAGGTTTGAAGTATGAGGCTGAAATTCACGTCTTAATACACCAGACCATTCCCGCGGTTTGTCCCGCGACTTTGAAGTCGCGTGGAAAGCCGCGCGGCTCCCTATTGGGTCGGTCGATCGGATACTGTTTCGTCCGTAACTTCTTCGTTATAGCCCCGTTTTCGCTCCGGAAAGAACCGTTGGACTCGTATTCGAATTCCCCATCCAACAAGACCATAAAATCTAGGATTTAACCCCAAAACTTATTTTTCATATTTTTCTTAAAGATCGGTTCCACACTGATTCGACATTGGACCTATCTGGAAATTACGGGTGTTGCATAAATGTTTTGTGCGTTTGAGTAAATACGCATGTATGCTAGTAAGTGTAATGGATCCATATGCACTGACATTATTTGTAACGTGGAATAAGCATAAAGTAAATTGTAATTCTCATTTCGTAAGGTGATGAGAAATGAGGAATATGCATAAAGTAAATTGTAATTCCCATTTCGTATTATAATGTGAAACATGGAATAGGCATAAAGTAAATTGTAATTCCTGTTGACATGAAATGAGGAATAAGCATAAAGTAAATTGTAATTTCCATTTTGTATTGTGATAAGAACTCTAGGAATAAGCGAGAGTTAATCGTAATTCCTGATTTCTATGGGAAGGTTAGAGACAGGCATAAATTAATTTGTAATATCTACTTCCACTCCAAGAAATAGACATAAAGTAAATTGTAATTTATTGGACATGAGCAATGATCTAGAATCTGTGATGATTCGTAGTAGGCTCTCGAACGTGATGATATGACTTACTGAGTGTTAGGCCATCCGCAGCGCCCACGGGCTCGGGCTCGCTGCGGGCTCGTGCGGGAAGCGGTGGGGGCTGTTCGGGCTTCGAGCTCGGGCTCGGCCTCCGGGTTTTCAAACCCGAGGAACCCGAAAGCATTTTGTATTTTTTTTAAATCTTAAAAATAAATAAATCCAACGGCTACTTTTATAAAAAAAATAATTTTTTTTTCAATTTAATCTCACTATATATATTAACCCTCAACCTCATATTTTTTCACACCAACAATCTCTCAAACTCTCCCATTCTCTTCCATTCTCTATATTTTAAACAATATGGATTCGACACAACCCGGTTCACCGACCGCATCATCATCATCCGTAGACACCGACGAGTAGTTTTTTAAATTTATTTTGTAATTTGGCGTATCCAAGTTCCCAACAATGACGACGAGTAGCTTTTTAAATTTATTTTGTAATTTTTAATTTTTTAATGAATGATATGAATTTTTATTTTTATTATTTATCTTATTTTTATTTATTCAAAAATATATAAATATTTTTATTTTGTTAAATAATTAAATGTATAAATAAAAGAATTAAAAAAATGATGTGGCGCTGATGTGACATTGAGGGCTTTTAGTTATGCGCTGGGGGTGTTTAGGGCTTGAGGGCTTAGATGATGTGGCGTTGAGGGCTTGAGGGCTTTTATCTATGCGCTGTGGATGGCCTTAGTCATATTCATGGAATCGGGTATGTTCCCGTCATCGCAAGATGTTCATATGTACGGTAAGAATGATGGCAAACCAGGTTTGTTTATACACTTTGTTTACATTGGTTTCCAAAGCTTATAACGTTTTAATTTGAAAATGGATGTTCTCACTAGGCGTAAGCCTAATCGTTTCAAATTAAATTTTCTTACCAGGTTCTAGCTCAGGAAAGGATAAGCTGGGACGAGCGTCGAGAGGTTTATGAGTTATGCTTTTGATGTTATGATGGAGAAGTTAATGGAAGTATTGATGTTTTGGAGATTTTGCAGGCAATCTTTTATAATCTAATTGTGCACGTTATGGATTAGATTAGTAGGTTGTTTATAAAAGTTGGATGTATATACAAACCTTGTTATGACTTCTCCATTTATGTATGAAGTTTTTGAGAAATAGTTGTTGTGGACCTTGTAAAAGTAAAGTTTAAATTTGTTGCGATTTTTGGATATTTCACCGATTCCATGAGTATAACGAATACTAAGTAAGTCATAGTATCATGTTTAAGAGCATCATTATGAATCATGGAAGATTTTAGATTCCATAAATATAACGAACACTAACTAAGTCATAGTATCATATTTTAAAATATTATGTTATAAACAATAATTTTCTCAAGATGCTCTTACAAAGTAAAGGCAGCAGACGAGTTCATTCTCCCCCTCACAATGGAGTTATCACTCTCATCTTCTTCCCTTCGAGTTTATGCTACATCTCCACATTACACTAAATCATCCATAAATACCAAATGCAAAACAGTCTTCAAGTGCCCCGACAGCTCTACTTTGAGAACCAACTTTTACAGTATCAAAAGAAGCTCCATACTTGTTTCGAGCAGATACACAAAGCAATTTTCCATCAGGGTATGTTTAATCCATCGCTACTTTGTCTATTACTCAAAATTCGCTGCAATTCCGGTTTACTTTTCCGGAATTTATCTAATTGACGTGATCCTTGGTGTGAAGTTTGATTTGCTTATCGATAATATATGTTATATGTAAACAATCCATATCGAATTCGAAGTTAGTCCAGTTGACCACATAAAATTTCGGAATGTAATGTTTCAATTTTGTTTTTCAATTGCCATTCTTACTTGACTAGAGGATGTTATGGAATTTGGTTTTGGATTCCTGTTGGCTTTGCATTGGGAACTTTCGATTGAGTCATGGATGATTCGGACATCATACATAGGCGGATTTTAGAAACGTGGATACGTATCGGGGGAGTTCGAAAGGGGAATTCCTTTAATGGCGCAACTCTTGCCTTTAGGGTTTGGGTCTAGAAGGTCCAAAGTTCGTTATCCCTATCTCTTCTGTAAACTGTTTAAGAAAGGAGAACAAAATCTGGAGTCCAGTGGAGTACAAATTAACAAATTACACATTAAATTCATTAGGGTTTCTTTGAAATGCTACTAGGACAGGAGACGAATGAGTTAAGTCATCCGGATAAATCTGTCTGTCCAAGAGACAAGACACCAATGGGTTTGAGGGGGGCAAAGACAGAGGATTGAATTATTTATGGGCATTCCTATTTCCTAGTATTAATTTGTTTGGGGTGGCTTAATGCGGACAAGTCAGGGGTCCTGTCTTATTCCATATAGCCATTTTACTTAATGACTTAACAATTAAGCTTTAAAGAAACATTCATGCATGGCTGAGTGAATAAGCCGTTCAGACCATTTAGCTCATTAGGTTGTAAGTAAACAGCCCCTTATTTGCTCTTAAAAGCCTGCAGTTTCGAATCCTGCAGGAGACGGGGTTGAACCCCTTTGCTAGTGGGGCCGGTTGGGGTTGCCAGTAATCAACCTTTTACTCAAGTAATCTATTGGCTATTTCCTGATTGACTTATTTATGGATAAATTTGATGATATTAGGATCCACATGATGCCCTTTTTTGTCGCTGTTGAAGGATATTTTAGACATACAATTCCTTCCCATGCCCATATGGATGAACTTAGTTGAGACTCACTTTCTTGTGAACGCTTTTAAACTTCGTGCTTAGTGACAATAAAATCCTCCCACTATTTTGTTGTGATCATATCAAGAATCAATCATTTGCTTCATGGCATTTGCATGGAACTTATCCAACAGGCGTGCGGTCAAGTTGGTGCTGCTGGATCCGATCCAGCATTGGATAAAGTTGCAGACTTCAGAGACGCATTTTGGAGATTTTTAAGGCCTCACACAATACGTGGAACAGCATTAGGATCAGTGTAAGCAATTATCAGACAATCACTAGTTGTCTACTGATTGCAAGCTTTATGACGTTGAACTGAGACTATTTTCATTGGTTTTTTGTTGATAGTTCTTTAGTTACGAGAGCACTGCTTGAAAACCCAAATCTGATTCGGTGGTCACTTTTGTTCAAGGCATTTTCTGGTCTTGTTGCTCTGATATGTGGGAATGGTTATATAGTCGGCATCAATCAGATCTATGATATTGGAATTGATAAGTAAGCTTCACAAATTTGATACCCTCTACTTTCTAAGATCAGAGTCTGCCGTCTATTTTCGATATTCAGTGATAAGAGTCCCATTTTGAGTTCTAACAAATATTTTGGTCCACCAAAAACCCTTTCTTTTAGGGTCTGTTCAGCGTTTGGTACCAACTAGCATGATACAACATAATTAATTTCTGTTGTTTATTTGACTTTAGTTCAATATTTTCAGAGTGAACAAACCTTATTTACCTATTGCTGCGGGAGATCTTTCGGTTCAGTCAGCATGGTTTTTGGTGTTATCATTTGCAGTAGTAGGCGTTATCATTGTTGGGATGAACTTTGGTTCGCTCATTACTTCCCTTTACTGCCTTGGTCTTTTTCTGGGCACCATCTATTCTGTTCCGCCATTGCGAATGAAGAGATTTCCTGTCGTAGCATTTCTTATCATCGCCACGGTACTTTCTGTTTTTCCTCCATTACACTTCTGCTTTTTGCAAGGAAGATAGAGTAGTAACATATGTATCAAGTCATTAACATTTCAAACCATCATATATTGTTGAATAATTTACTTACAAAAAATTGCGCTATGCTTGGCAAAAAACAGTGACAGTAAAAACTGTAATTGCTATCAACTTATATTGTTTTAATTTCACTATTTCTGTCGCCCCGGTGTTCCTTTTTGGTGCGTTTGGTATGCAGATAGGACTCGACATGACTGGACGGGCGAGAGTGATGTTGTTAGGTGAAAGAATTGTTCATGGGTAGTTTAGTAATTACCAATCTTGTCTATCTGCCTGATTTTTGTTCCACCTATTTTGGTGGGACCTACTCATGTCCTGCCTACCACAGGCACCTTTGCATTTTTCATTGTTGGTTTTTTAGATCCCAACTGCCAAGTACAATGGTTTGAAGTGCTAATCACTTAATGGATAAACGTATTAAAGACTCTCTATGTACCACAACAAGAACCCGCTTGCCAAAACTGAAAGATCGATGATGTATGCGAAGTAAGAGTGATGTTGAATGCATTATTGTGCGTAACGATGCAACTTCTTCAGGTGAGAGGTTTTCTTCTAAATTTTGGTGTATATTATGCCGTGAGAGCCGCTCTGGGACTAACGTTTCAATGGAGGTTAATTCTTGTTGCTTTATATTTCATTCCATATTCCGTGAAAATTGCAACACCTTACCTTTCTTGGATGTCCCATTGAACTTGTAGCATTTTCAATATGCAAAGATTTCCATGTTGAAGTTACCTATTTGCCTATTATTATGGTTAAAATGAAAAGCTGAGGAACACCCTTGTAACCGTTTATCTGCACAGTATATGCACATCACATGTGCATAACATGCACACCTACACAAAAACCAAGAAACAACTTCAATTACTTGTATGCACATGTGCATAATGTCCAGATGATGGTGTTCCTTGGTTTTATTTTTGTGGGTTTCCCCTAAACCTCCCTCTATTATCGTTAAAAATAAATTGCTAGTCTTAATTTTGTTCCACAAGGTTCGTTGATTTGTCTTTTAAGTGAAGAGTATTCTAGATATCGACGAATAGTAAAACATTTACTTAAGCCATTTGTCATTTGTTAAATACTGCAATTTTCATGGGACATCTCTTTCATGTGGTAGTTCGTTATGTTTGGAGTAAATTTATTTATTTCAATTTTAACAGCTCACCGGTGGCTTTCATCACCACATTTGTTACGTTATTTGCTTTAGTGATTGCCATTACTAAAGATCTTCCTGATGTAGAGGGTGACCGAAAGTAAGTTCTGAAATTTAAAACTTCAATACTTATTTTGTACCATTTTCCCCCATTTTGAACCTTGTACTTGCTATCCAGGGTTTATTTTTCCTTTGTTTTTTTTTGTTCATCATATCACCTTTCTAGGTTTCAAATTTCTACTTTTGCAACGAAACTTGGAGTACGAAACATTGCATTACTAGGGTCCGGACTTCTGCTGATTAATTATATTGGTTCCGTTGTGGCAGCATTCTACATGCCTCAGGTGAATAGAAATGTCATTAGTTCCTCTCAATAATAACGAAATAGGGGGGAAGTTTAAATAAGAAGGCTAAATATCGGAATAAAGGAAGTTTCATATGTGAATCTTTGTAAAAATCCATTTGCAGATGCATATGTGAACTCATACGAATAATCTGTGACGTCAGTTCACATATGCATTATTTTTTTCCAGATTTTTTCAATGATTCACATATGAACTTTTCCTTCTCACATTCTCACTATATCTAGCCTTCTTATTCGAACCGGCCCCTAGGGGGCAGAATGGGCAAACTTGCTCAAAATAAACATGTGAGTAGCAATGACATCTCAAAATGGAAACTTTTCTGACTTTTTTAGAACTGCAATGATGCCCACCTCCTTATATGTCAGGCCAAAAGCCACATGGACATCTCATTATTTATTTTTATGGTGCAAAATTTAAAAATGGTGGTTGATCAAATGCAGGCTTTCAGGAGCAGCTTGATGATACCATTCCATGCTATCTTGGCTTCATGTTTGATTTTCCAGGTTTGTATAATCTCTGTAACTTGATCCCTTTTTACCGAAGATGCATCGTTTCAGACTTCCCCTGATCAAATATATTATGAAACTGCATTAATGCAAATCGATTGATGCCATTTTGGTAAATTAGCAACAAAATTCTTATCGGTTTTGTGTTTCAGAAATAGAAAGTAGAGACTAAATACATCTCTTTTGCCATTTAATTGTGGACGTGCATGTTAAAAGTGATGTATAATTTTTTTTATGTATATAATATTTATATACGGCAAGTACAACAAATAAGTGATGATGGTACAATTGTTTTGTGCAGGCTTGGGTACTTGAGCGTGCAAATTACACCCAGGTAACACTCGTTCCAAAATTTTCAATGACTTTTTGGTGATAATTCTTCTTTTTGTTGGAGTGTATAATATTTAGGGTTTAGGTGAAGTTTGAACCCTTGACCTTCAAGGAGGTCGGGCTCTATCAGTAACCCAGATACCATTGGGCCTAACCATTTGGTGTCATAATTGTTTTTATGGCCATTTACATGCAACCAAAAGCTTTTAAACATTTAAGGCCCATTTGGTTTGACAGAATATTTTTAAGGGATTTTGATTTCGTAGAAGGTTTTTGAATCAAGAGGATTTGGAATCTTTGACGTGTTTGGTTTTGTAGGATTTGGAATGTGAATTTCATTCTTTATAAATAATTTATAGAAACAAAGTATATAAATAATTAAATTAATTAATTATTACAAAACAAGTGTTTGTTTACATATTTTGAAACATTACAAAGAAATCCTATGAAATACCAATCATCGACAAGGGATTTTTGAATCTCATATTTGGTGGAATTTCAATTCCGGACTTTTTCTTTAAACCAAACGTGGGATTAAATTCTACCAAATCTTGCAAACCAAACGGGCCTTAGATTCTTGTATTTCATGTACTAAGGGTTGCAGGGTTTTAACGATCCCAACACTTTGACTTGCAGGAGGCGATAGCGGGGTTCTACCGTTTTGTATGGAATTTATTTTATGCAGAGTACATCATATTTCCTTTCATTTGAGTATATAATTTTCAAGTGATATACCAACTACAGTTGACTTTCTTTTTATCTCAAAGAAAGAAAGAAAGAAAGAAAGAAAGGTGAAAGGCGACTTCTTCTTGCTAGATGACATCTGTATATGATCCAATGGTGATGATGTATCAGTTACCGGTGTTTGACTTTGACTTTATGTAAGGACAAACATGTTGACTTTTTAAGAAAACCTGTCCCTCTCTAGTTTTTTCTTTCTTTTAAAAAATATAAAAATGCATTAAAATTTATGGACGTTTGTATTAGTTACTAGTTATTATATTTAATGTGATAAATTTTTAATTCATGTCAATTTTAGCTGGTAAATATGTTTGCAATGAGTTCATCAGCTAGTTTATCAAATGTAATGTTTAGACTACTAGTAAGTTTCAATTGGACTCGGATCATGGTTAAACATGAGTAAAATCCAAGGACGGGATTTTTAGAAAACTTAAAATTTAAATTTGAACACATACATACATACATACATACATACATACATACATACATACATGTTTTTAGGTACGATTTAAAGAAATTACCAAAAAAATTAGTTTCAAGATTTGTTAGATGAAATGCTCTCTCTCTCTCTCTCTCTCATCTCATGGTGCTTCTATTCTATCTATATTTGGCAAATATACATTCTCCATAGAATAGCTTTTCTTCCTCTTTATCTTACCTGTTTCACCATTTGTATTCCCCAATCTAAAACAACTAGTTTTGGGTGACAAACAGACTTCCTCCAAAGCCCGGAACTGTAGCTCCGACGGGTAATCCCGTACGCACCCGATCCGGGGCCCGGCTCCGGTCGACCACCGGCAACTAAGGTGCTTCCCCAACTGAAGAGACTTTGTTTCTTTATGTGAGTTTATCCTATTCATAATCTTCTCTTCTGGGATCGATGATGCTTCTTCCCCAAAATCGATTAAGTTTCGTTTCGAAACCATGAGTTCGATACTCGATAAGAAAGCTTCTGTTGTTTCATCATCATCTGAGCTATCGGGTTCAGGTTGAGATTCCGGACCTTTCTTCTGGAAGGCCAAAATGATATCTTCCTTTTTCGGGATTTCAAGTGCAGTCATCTTTGGATTCAAACCTTTTGACAACGATGGAGGACAAGTGCTGTGCCTTTCCAGCGATGGTTTACACTCAGTTTCTTCTGTAGCTCGACAAAAATCAGGCTCCGATACGCTGTTTCGCATCTCGTACCCCGTCACTTTCTCGTTGTCGATTTCTTCCTCGTCATCTGGGCTTTTCTGCATGATCCAAAGCCCATTTTAACCAACTTTTCGAGCAAAAGATTTCTTTTACAGATTCATTAATACCTTGATAGTTTGGATATTAATCTGGTGTTGCTCGAGAAACGACATGAAGGTGTCAAAATTTTCTTCGGTTGGGAGGTAATGTCCGCTGTGAGGCCAAACCGCCTATCCACTTGAAGAAATTAACGTTAACCACACTTGAAGACTAGGCTTTTCTAACCAACTTCGAAACAGCAATTTGAGATTTTAGTTATAAAAACACACCTTCAAGATCCCGTCTATAACCACCAATCGTCCAGCCGCCAATGTAGCCCCACCAGCCAAAAAACTCGAATGCTGAAATTTGCCTTTTTGCTTCATTCCAACATACAAAATATTCGACGTGCTAAGCACGAATATCCACTTAGTGCCAGCGGGACCCGATCTTGTGTCGAGAAGCTTCCGGCTCAGTTTGTAGATGAACTTCCCGTCCTCCACCGTCGCTTCATAAGCCTCCCTTTCGATCTGCAAACAAGCAATTTAATTAATTTGGTGTCTATCACTAGAACAAAATCAGCTTTACATTTATATGACACTAGTTTTTCAAGTAATATCATATAAAAAGACTAGCTAATATGACGTTTTATTTCACAAATGATCTAAAACTTACGGGGCTGAGATACGAGATGCATTGCTGCTGAAGCTTCGGCCGTGGGCATCTTTCGAGACTTACTTCTCTGCCTTCCCCTACGTCAAGCCTAAGATTGTGTCATAAACTATATATGCGGTTTAGTCAACTTAATTAATCTGCACTTTTCTTTTCCAAATCCAATCAGATTCTTCAATCTTACCAATAGAAAAAGGGTTGTGTACTCTGGCATTGAAGCCATTTTACATAATAAAAATGAAGATTATGACCATATCGATGTCGGGGATCAATCTGAAAACGAAATTTAATCATTACATTTTATCATTAAAAAAAGTTACTCGAGAGCGTAAGACTTACCGCCTCGAGCCAATGCTGTAAGGCAAGTTTACATGCCTTTGCATGATGTGACAAGCCTTTTCCGACCTGCAATCGGAAATTATGATATTACTTTTTGTTTCCTATTAAGCATGCTCAACTTCATTTCATAGATACAAGTCGTTGTAATGGCTTTTATGATTCTAGAACTACAGTAAGTAATACACATGTGCCTCCTGAAAGACCCATTTTGTTGTAGGGGCTATTTTACGTACCTTTGCGGCTCTGGTTCTTGCTCTTGACCATCGTGAAACAGCGGTCTCGGGTTTTTCAATTTGAAAGAACGATACCGAGCTGCACTTGAGCACAGCAAAATCTAATAGCTTCCACCTACATCATAAAAAAGTCAAACTTTCAATACTTCAGCAATCATGGCGGATCCAAAAAATTTGCCTAGCGAGGGCACCTTTAAGGTAGATTAAAGGCCCGCAAAGTCGCCGATGTGTTTTTAGCCTAATTCCAGCGATTTTTAAACTTTTTTTGGTTGATTTCGAGGTTTTTTTTATTGGTGAGGGCGTAAGGCGGAAAATTACTAGGGGTAACTAGGGTAGAAAGTTAAAAATAAGTGTTTTTAACCTAGGTAAATTTTTTTAATGGGCCCACCCCTTAGAGCATCTCCAACAGCTTGCTATAATTTTTCCAAAATAGAGAATCAAAAGTTAAAATCTCTAAAAAAATGTTACATTCATCTCCAACAGCTTTGCTATTATAGAGATTTTAACACAAATTATATTAATATAATATTCTTTAATTTATATTCCCAATGCACTTTAAAAGAAAAACTTAATATAAAATGATAAAAGAATTATGTCATTGATGGATTGAATTAAATAATTATTTTTATCTCTCCTATTTAGAGAATTATAGAGAATTCTCTATATTTAGAGATTTCTCCAAGAATCTCTATTTTAGCAATCAAGATAGCAATGATGTTGGAGAAGAATAGCAAACAAAAACCCACTTTTTTCTATTTTAGCAATGCTGTTGGAGATGCTCTTACATACTAAGTCTGCCCCTGTCAGCAATCCCACTTTTTACGATTCTACATGTGATTGGAACCCAATTACTCCCCGAAAGAGTCATCTGCAAGACCAACACCAAAGAGCTTTACCCCTTGGAACCCCATCAAGGAGCGCCCTCGTTGACCCCTGCCATATGGCAAGCAATCCCGGGTTCAAGCTAGTTTATACGAGTGTGCACTCCGCACCTCTTCACCCGTACTATAGCTTATCAACTTCTTTATTCGCTTCTGAATCCAATTACACAAAACGGCCTGATGATTCACTATAATCACCAAACTCTATCACTGTAATCTATGCATTAACGTTGGTACCCGACTACCCGTTGCAAGAAAATCAAAGCCAACATGAACGCAAAAGAGTACTAACCATCTATGCTCAACGAGTATGGCGCAATCAGCTAACTGTCTCCTGGTTCTGAAACTTTTATATGTTTTCTGCAGCTTCAACGCTGCGAGATTACGGTTCATAATAGGGTCCGGCAATGGAGATTCGGGCCCAAATATGTTGGATTCCGACGTTGGATTTTCAAAGGCTTTTGCAGGCATAGAAGAAGAGGGATCAATGGGAAGAAGAGTGTCCATTTTCCTCCCATTAAAGCTCAGAGGCCCTCCAAGTACCATCTTTCTGGAAACACTAATTTCATCTTGGCAAGCTACGATTATTCATGGTAATTCATTCAAACTAATGATTTGAAGACACTCAAGTAATCAGTATTCGCAAATGTGTATATATATAAATTGAGGTTTTAGGTACGTTTGATATCAGCAACCTTTTCTTTAACCTGGTAAAATGGAAGAAAGACAAAGTCAACGGAAAAATTCAGTGATTTAGAATGTCAACTTTCTAGATGACTCATAATTAAATCAAGTTTGGTGAAACATCCATGTCTTACTTCACCCACTGACTTTATATTTATGTGGGTCGCACTAAATTGAATGTTTTTTTTTACTCACTGCATGTTGTTTTACACATGAAAACTGGTTTTTAAGTCTGTGCATATTCTCAGAAACAACATAAAACTGGTTTGTAAGTTTGTTTCAAAGTGTTTATACACCATTGTTTCATGTGCGAAAAAAAAATAAAACAGTATTGAAATGAAATGAAACAAATAACATGTATATGAAACAACACATGAAAGACCAGTTTGTAATTGTGTATGAAGGATTAAGGGGACTTGTACTAACAAATCACAAATGTCCATTAATCATAATCATAATCATAATCTGGTGTTTAATTAATCAACAAACAAATTAAAGCCAATGCCATGATAACATGAGATGCAGAAAATAATCAAGTATTAAGAATCGAATCCAAACCATGACCTAAAATCCAAAATGTCAATCAGAAATGGAAAAACTAGGGAATCCCATTCCCACCATACATATTATATATCGAAACAAACCAAACCCAAATGGCAAAATGCAAATAGCCATTTCCAAATCTCAACAAGAAGAATCATTACCTTAATTATGTGGCTGTGTATTTCTTGATTTGAAAAGATTCAGAGAAGAAAATACAAAGGAGGAGAGAAAGGGTGGGTGACAAACACAAATGCAGGGAGTTATGGGTGGAAAAGAAAAAGTAGGGAAATGTCTGTTAGTGTTAGGTGGCATTTATGATCAAGATTAAATTAGGGCACACACAGTGGAGACAAATGGCAAATTGGAGAAGAAATAGAGTGGTTCCACTTCCAACTTCCAACTTCCAAGTCCAACCACGTGGTGCTGATAATGGCGACTTTAATTGATTGCAATCGACCAAAAATGGATTCATCTCGTGTTACATGTTTTTGTAACCTCTTCTTCTTGCTTTATTTTTATATATATATTTCTTTAAAATAGAGTATTTAAAATCAGAATCTTAAAAAAAATAAAAAATTACTGTTAATAGGTTGGGATCATATGAGACCAAGCTTTCGTGAGACTCGTGATATCACATTTTTACACTTGAAACTTCTCAGCAAAACACTGTAAAGATAAAAAAGTCTACAACTTTCACAGCAAAAACATTGTGAAGGTAAAAAAAAATATGAACCTTCGCAATAAAAATACTGTGAATGTTACATTCATAGTATTTTGTTGTGAAGTTTCAAGTTTAAAAATATAGTTTCACGGGTCTCACTCAAATAGCTTAGTCTCACATGATTCTAAGTTTACTATTAATTCCAATAGATATTCTATTTTAAAAATTGTAGCATTAATTATATTATTAAAATAATCAGTGAATTAATAAAATATTATTTATCTCTTTTAAACAATGTCTTTTATTGGTAAAAGGGTGTGTTTTATATATTTCTTCAAATTTACATACTTTTATCTTTTTTTATTCGATATACAAGATAACACAACTATTAAAACACAAAATTGTTAAAATCTTGCTTTTCTCAATTTTAACATAACTATTGAAGATGCTCTTGGTATACAATTTTTTTTCATTTGTTGAACACTTGTGCACATTGGCAAATGACAAGCTCTTTAGAGCATCCACAACAAGGATTTCTTTAGAATATTATTTGGATTGCGAAAGTGTCATGTAGGATTGCTAAATTAGAAATTGTAGTGGTTGTGAGTATGATTGCTAAATTAGAAATTGGTTTTGGTAATTTGCAAATGTCAAATCAGTACTTTTTGCTGATGTGACAGTGAATAGTATAAGAAATTGTAGAGAATAATTTCTAAATTAGAAATTGTTTTATGTCAAATCATGTTTTATGATGTTTTGTAGAGAATGTTTATGAAAAATTGTATTAATAATTTTATTTGTTAATAAAAATATTAATTTTATTTGAAAGGCATAAATATTAAAAAATATGCTAAATATAATTTATATTAAAGTACAATAAAATAAATTACATATTAAAAAAAATACAAACTTAACACATAAAAATACATCATTGTTCTTTTAGAAGTTCTTCAAGTTGATGTTCGTACAATCTCCGTTGTGGTTCGCTCATTGTTGTGGGATCCATTTCCATCAACTTCATGATCATTTTCCGATTTTTAGGGTTTTTATCATTTTTTGGATATGAATATGAGTTTTATGATTTGAGTCGTAAAATGTGATTTATAAACATTATTGGTGGTAAAATACTTAAATGAAGTCATTTGGTTACATTTAGGGTTTTCACTAAACTTGTAAATTCCACTTAGAAATAAATGGACGGGTTGTTGGATTAACAAAGACTATTTAAAGGTTTTATACCGTTGAAAAACTTTTTTTCATGAATATTATATTTTGGAAATGGAAATGGTTATTGGTTGGACATTGTTATGAATTTAACTTCATATGGTGTTGTTTATGCAAGAAGCTTATCATGGTAATGTTTGATGAACTTGAGAACCATATATGGGATTATAGTTATGTCACAAATGTAATTGTGACAAGTCTTAGACTATTACTAATGAATCCATATGTATGGGAGTCGACTCATTTTGGGATGTTTTTCCGTTTGTAACTAGTTGAGACAATGGGTCCTCTAAGGCAAATTGGTACGGTTATGTGGGTCCGAATACTAGCCAGGGGTCGTAAATGTAATCCTAGTGAATTAGTATGACTAGGATCATCGGGTGTCCTCCCCCACATCTATGTACGAGCCTGCGAACTCGTGGCCTGATCCTAGTATGAGCTCACTAACTTGGAAAGTACCTTACTTTTGTATTCCGCTACAACATTTGGAACTCGGGTTTCTCCCGTCATCGTAAGATGTTTTTGGACCGTATGGTTCCTATGTGGTTTATATGGAAACAAACTTAGTTCATATTATTGGAAAAACATTTATTGTCGTTTTATGCTTCTTTAAATATATAAATGTTTTTTCTCACTAGGCGTAAAGCCTAACATTTTTTTGAATGGCATGTATATCAGGTTCTGTGCAGTGGGGTTTCCAAGTCTTGAGAGACGAGTGGTTGGCCTTGACGACATCTTTTGGAGATAGTCATTTTTGGACATACAGTGTGCATACTCTTGATAAAAGCTTTTGGAAGATGTAGTGAACCCCGTTTTAATCCAAGCTTCGTGTAGTTTAGATTAGTAGGTTGTTATAAATCATTTTCATTATTTGTGGTGTAAATGCTATTACTATTTCTCATATTTTTAATATAGATGTCATTGTTACGTCATTATTTAGATTTAAATTTACCTTTATTTCTAGGGTGTTACATTACACCATCAAAATTTGATGGTTGGCAAATTGCTCCGTTATAAATAAAGTGAGATTTATAAAGTTATCAAAGCCGTGGATCGATAAAACTTGTCGTTCAAACATCTAACCAAGTAATAAGTATTCAAGACATAATTCTAAATCTAGATTGATAAATAATCGAGTATTCAAATCATCAAGTCATACATACATTCCACTAGTGGAGGACTTGCATTGAAAAAAAGGTAATTTTTTAAAAATAAGCCAGGTAATTTCTTTTATTCTTATGTTCATACTTCTTCCCAATCATTTTCTACGGTGGTCCAATTTGTTTTGACGGAACACTCTAACTCCCTTGCTTCTCAGTCATTCTTTCCGTACAGTTACAACCAGTTCTTGCAATAATGTTATAACGATGACGGTTGATGGTTTTGTTAAATATATCTCAATTTATTGTTTATTGGTTTAAAGATAAATCGATTCACATAATGTTAATCTTGTATATGCTCAAACCTCATCTACTACACAAATTAAATAATGGTATAATTTCCTATTCGGTTAACTGATATGGTAAAAAATAGAAATCAAAACTTATCTTATTTGGTTAACCAAACCATTTAACCCGCTAGTGGTGGCCAAACTGACCCGACCCGGCGCGACCCGAAACCGGCCAAGAACCGGTTCTGGCCCGGCCCGGTCACGAACCGGTTTCAAGCCCGAGAGCCGGGACCGGTTCGTGCATTTAGGAATTTTCTCGACCCGACCCAGGACCGGTTCGTGACCCGGTTCGTGGCCCGACCCGGACCAACCCGATTTTTTTCAAAAAATTATAACCGTTAGAGAGCCGTTTCTAGCCGTTGGGAACCCCTTTGTGACCGTTTTTTGGCTCAAAAATATCCCCTCCAACCCCATATAAATACTAGGGGTGTTATGGAGTGATCACCACCTTACAATTGCTTACAAAACGCAAAAAACGCTTACAATTCTCATTTCTCGGCTCTCGCTATATAAATAAAACGTATTTTTAAAGTGTATTTTAGTGATCCAATCCAATTTTTTACTTTCTAAAGTTTAGTAATTAATTATTATACAAAGAAATTATTTTTTTTTTAAAACAAGAAAAATACCCCGGCCCGATCCCGAACCGGTTCTTGGCCCGGCCCGGCTTTATAAAAACCGGTTTTTTTAAACCCTATACGGGCCAGGGGTTTTAGGGTTTGACCCGGCCCGACCCGGCCCGGTTTTTGGTTGACCCAGTTTTCCCCTTTACTGTTTGAGCCCGGTTCTTGTTCCGACCCGGCCCGAACCCGATTTTTGGCCACCTCTATAACCCGCAAACCAAATAACATAAAATCACTTTTGTTTGGACGAATTATTCGATTTCGGATTTTTTATACCCTAAGGTGTCCAGTCACATAGAGTTTTTGATCCACCATCACTTATAAATTTTAGAGTAAACTACACTTTTGGTCCCTGTGGTTTGGTGTTTATAACACATTTGGTCCCTATAGTTTAAAAATTACACTTTAGCCCCTACTGTTTGCCATTTGGTCCGGATTTGGTCCCTCTGACAGACGTCCGTCCAATGTCAGACGTTAGAGGCAACCATGTGAGTTGCACATGAGGGTAAATCCGTCTTTTTACCTCACAGGGACCAAATCTGAACGTTTACTAAAAGTATAAAACCCACCCCACCCCACCCCTACTCTCTTTCTCTCTCCTATCTTCTTCTTCCCCAACTCACTCCCTCTTAAACCCTAAACCCATTTAAACACACTTAATACACACACACACACACACACACACACACACACATATACATATACATACATATATATATATATATATATATATATATATATAGAGTCCCACTAAAATGTAAACTATGAAAAAAATGTAAACTATGTAAACTAATCTAGACCATTGATCATTGAAATCAATGGTGAAGATTTGGGCGGTGGCAAACTCGTAATATTCTATGAAAGCGGTGGCATATAGGGGAAATCGAAAGTATGAAAAGGGGCAAAATTGGAAGAAGGCGACGGAAAGAG
Organism: Saussurea involucrata; assembly: GCA_033807775.1. Lineage (NCBI taxonomy): Eukaryota > Viridiplantae > Streptophyta > Magnoliopsida > Asterales > Asteraceae > Saussurea > Saussurea involucrata. The sequence goes on along the minus strand of CM066321.1, from coordinate 133,381,443 downwards.
AATCAATTGAAAAAGGAAACCGTGAAATTAGGGATAACTCCCTAATCCACGTTCAAGGTATACGAAAACAAGAGTCAAAGATGGAATCAAAGAATCAGTGAAAATCTTTTTGATATTGAATCAAAGATTCAGTGAAATCGTCCATATATTTTCATAATACAGTAAAAAAAATCGAAAGCGGCTAGGAGACAATGGAAGAAGAACCAAGGCGAAATCGAGGTTAGGGTTCGTGTATAACTATGAAATAGGGAGATTTTTGATGCACATTATTGAAATCGATGGTTTGTGTATGCAGCAAGGAGGAAGAGTGACAGAATAAAGGTGAAAACATCGTTTTCTAAATTCAAGAACACGCGAGATAATCCCGTTGAAATTGACATGGAAATCGTTCCTGTAAGTGAGACCAACGAACCAGGTATGAAATTTCTAGTAACATTGGGTTTATGGTCTGTTGAATGTAAAGTATGTTGTGTGATTCATTGAAAATGTACTAGAATCCATACTGTATTTTGGTTATAAACTGATGCGAAAACAAATATGTGAACTGAAGCTATGAAATGTTAGATGAGAAAAAAGTTTAAATTACCACAAGTATGAAAAACAGTTGTATTAGGGTTTACGTAGTCTTGGATTCTTAATGAATGTGTTTCAAGTTTTCCATGGGGTTTATGCGGAGATTATATTAAACCAACAGAACAAGGATATGAAATTAAGGGGTTATGAAATTTAGTGTAAAACATTTTTAAATTGCAGATTACATTTGTGTAAAATTAAGGGGTTTTGAAATTTTGAAAACACGTATGAATAACATTGGAAAAGTTATTAAAACACAGGTTGTTGAAGTATGGATTATGAAATTTTGAATTGTGATAGAATGTGTATGTTGATGTGACAAAAAAAATATATGAAAACTCAGTTATGTGAAAAACTGGTTATATGAAAAAAACAGATTATTTGGGAAACAACAACACCCACATTTATAAAATCTGTTTGTGAGTGGGGTTTATGGGGCGATTATGTGAAAACAAACATGGTTATGCCAACAAGGTTGGACTTTGAACTTACACAGACTCCAATTTCAATTTCACAGGTATGGTGCACGCAATCATTCAACCAAATTGACAACGAAATACACCAAAGATCTGTGGACAGAGCCTCAAAATTCGCACAACCAGCTTCATTTATTGGAGATAAACAACATGCTTATTTGGATGCTGATCAAATGGTTCGTTATACGGCTGACGATAAAGAAAAAAGTGCAATGGCCGATGATGTGATTCAGCGTAGGGCTAGCCACCGAGAAACAAAACTTGGTGATCAAATGAGATCACCTTACGTCAAGAGGAGCGTGGAGAAAGTTCTACAAACTGGAGAAAGCAAGACAAACACACATTCTGAATACTGCAAATGCAACTCGTTACGATCGACTTAATAACATCTGAGACGCAAACTGGGTTTTATGTTATGAAACAATATTAATTGTTTAAGGGTTTTTAATTGTTTTCTGATTATTAACACTTGCCATGTCTGGATTTCCACATTTGATGTTTTGTGTGAATTAGACTTTTTATCTATGAAGCGTACATTATTTTATGTGTACTCATAAAATGGTTTGGATATTTCTTAGTTTTTTGGTTACGTTCCTTTAATGAATATATTTTGTCATTTGGGTATTTGAAGTTTACTTTTAAATGTAATCAGAATTTGTTCACATATGAAATAATGGAGGAACTTAGTTGACGAATGATGAAAAATCGAATACATCTGGTGGAAAAACTAAGTATAACGTTATTTTCATATAAATAATATTTTCACATATAAAATCCTTATTACCATTTTAAACATGAACTTGAAATCCATAAATCCTTACGAATGCACAGTACAGGTTTAAACATGAAAAGAATGTGTGACTTTCACATCTAAAAACAGTCACAATACTTCAATCATTATAAAATACAACTAATAAGGAACTACAATATATCCACATGAAATCACAAAATCAATAGAAGTTAATTGTTTTCATATTCAGCATAACATATCGTATGTGGTACATATGAAAACAGTATATGAAAATCAAAAACACCAAACAATATATGAAAACCGTATATGAAAAACACATATGAAATTTACAGGTAATTAAATTTATACAACATTTTAACAAACGTTGGAAAATTTGCCAACAAACAGTCATGAAACTAACGACAAAAAAAAATACACGTTTATAAAACATAAGAAAAAAGGAGCACGGTACGGTTTTTGATCGGTGTAACATCGAATGCATCTTGGCAATCCAATAAACGAGGCTCTTCGATTACATCTTCATCACACTCGTCATCTGAAGCAACTGAAATAACGAAATCAGCAAGAACATCTTCACACATCATCTTGTCGTTCATATTTTGTTGATCATTGTTTCCTTCGTCTGGAACTTCGGTCATGATTGCAAGTATGTATGCAGAACTAAGAAATTTCTATGAAAACAATGCAATTTACGTTTGTGCAGGTTCCAATTGGTTTTGAAAACGGATTACAATGAAATAATACGGTTATCTCGCTTTTTTAGGAAAAAAATATTAAAAACTAATTAACCTAATCAATTCCTAATTTAATTGAAACAATAAATATCCTAATTCATTCCTAATTTGATTGAAACTGCCGCTAATAAAGATTTGGTGAATGGACGGAACTGCCCTTAAATGGATATTGATCTTGATGAAGAATGAATGGCTAAGATTAGTTTACATAGTTTACATGGATTTAATAGTTTACATTTTATTGTCCCTCTCTCTCTCTCTCTCTCTATATATATATATATATGTAACGTCCCGCATAACAAAACATACATATAACATACATTCCATAACATGTTTACAACAAAGTACTTCATCTTTCACATTTGGTCCCATCTAAAGTCTGAACATAAAAATTCATTACAACTTGATCCACTTTGAATTACATAGTGATAACAAAAATTATAACTACAAAAGCATCCGTAGCATCATGATGATAATCTTCTCCAAAGCTAGCCAACAAGTATTCTATTTACTTGTTCTTACTGGAATCACCACCTGGAATACATAATTTTTAAAACAGAAAATGAGGGTTAGACCTAAGGGTCTAGTGAGTAAATCCCTGACATTTGTAATTCATTAAAAACTCATTTATATAAAACACTATTTATATAAATACAAATACCACACACGTAAGATAATACCAACTAACAATTATTCATCATACCTGTCTCATTCCACCTTATCCCTCCACCAATGGCCAAATCAATTGGTTGCGAGCCAATTTATCACACCGGTCCAAAGCCCGGCCACGTATTATATTTTCATATAATACTCACGTAATTATAATATCCCATTATAATCACTCACGTATGACATATTCATACACTTATCACAATTCATTATTCACATATTGTATTCCAGTAAAAATACTCTTTAAAATAAAACTCACCTGATCTTTTAAGCAAGGTCCTTCAAACTTTCTTCAAAATAGATTATCTTTTAACCCAAATCCTTAATATCTGAAACAAATTAAAGCATACATACTCTTTAACACATAAACAGGAAAACCCAACTTTTCGCAACCCACTATTACGAAAAGTTTACTTTTCGCAACCTACAGTTGCGAGTTCCTCACTTTTCGCAACCAACAGATGCGAAAACCTCACTTCTCGTAACCCACAGTTGCGAGTTCCCTACTTTTCGTAACCAACATATACGAAAACTTAACTATGCGCTTTAGCTGCTTGCGAAAAGTGGACTTTTCGCAACCAAGGCTTGCGAATTCCTACTTTTCGCAAGAACACTGTTCATCGTCTTTTTCAGATAAGTTCAGTTCATTTTCAGGAAATCCAACTTTTCCCCAGATTGCACAAAAATGTTCTAAACCCCTTTTAACACTCTAAATTGCCACTAAAATACACAAATTCATCTAAGATTACCTAAACCCACCTCAAAATCCAAAAGAAACCTAATTCTTATAAAAGAGTGTTTGAATAAGATAATTACCTCTTTGATTTTACTGCACCAATACAAAATTCCAGCTGAAGTGTCTTTAATTCTTCTTCTTCTTCTTCTACGGTTCTTTCTCTTTCTCTCTCTCAGCCGTGAACAATTTCACACACACACATACACTATTTGGGTTCTACTTTACTGTTTCAATTTGAGATATTTCTTCTATTTAGTATACTGAGTCGGTTTGTGTCTTAAAGGTTTGGGTAAAATACCCAACTAACCCTAAACTTGCTTTACTTGACAAATCACACCCTTAAGCTTCTATTATAAAATAAAAACTTATCCCTAAATTTCTTAATTCCACAAAATACGAAAATCAAGACTTATAAATTCCAATTTTAAATTAGATAAAATACCTGGTTATTACAATATATATATATATATATATATATATAAACACACATATATATGTATATATATAAACACACACCCTCCAAACAAACCCACTTAATAAACACACACACAAACCCACTTAAACACACTTAATACACACACACACACACACACACACACACATATATATATATATATATATATATATATAAACACAAACACACACACACATATATATGTATATATATAAACACACACCCTCCAAACAAACCCACTTAATAAACACACACACAAACCCACTTAAACACACTTAATACACACACACACAAAACCCATTTGTAAAAAATACACACACACATATCATCACCATCACGTATATATGTATATGTAAAATGACCATAAGTAAAATGACCACATAATCACCATTACGCAAATGGGTTTTGAAGTTTGCACGGGATTTAGTTGATAAAACCACTTCATTTCTTTTTGTATTTGATTTTGGAACACAAAGCAACTTTCAGAATCAACTTTGATCGAGAAAACAATAAGTTATGTGATCTCAAAGTTCTCGCCGGAATTCTCGCCGGAAAACCGGGTTTTACCGGAATATCAAGTTGTGACCGTGGTCAACGGTCTGTGAAAGATTTGCGTATAAACCACAGTCACAACTTGATATTCCGGTAAAACCCGATTTTCCGGCGAGAACTTTGAGATCACATAACTTATTGTTTTCTCGATCAAAGTTGATTCTGAAAGTTGCTTTGTGTTCCAAAATCAAATACAAAAAGAAATGAAGTGGTTTTATCAACTAAATCCCGTGCAAACTTCAAAACCCATTTGCGTGATGGTGATGATATGGTCATTTTACTTATGGTCATTTTACATATACATATATACGTGATGGTGATGATATGTGTGTGTGTATTTTTTACATATATATGTATATGTAAAATGACCATATCATCACCATCACGCAAATGGGTTTTGTGTGTGTGTGTATTAAGTGTGTTTAAGTGGGTTTGTGTGTGTGTTTATTAAGTGGGTTTGTTTGGAGGGTGTGTGTTTATATATATACATATATATGTGTGTGTGTGTTTGTGTTTATATATATATATATATATATATGTGTGTGTGTGTGTGTGTATTAAGTGTGTTTAAGTGGGTTTGTGTGTGTGTTTATTAAGTGGGTTTGTTTGGAGGGTGTGTGTTTATATATATACATATATATATATATATATATATATATATGTGTGTGTGTATATATATATATATATATATATATATATATGTGTGTGTGTGTGTGTGTGTATTAAGTGTGTTTAGGGTAAGAGGGAGTGAGTTGGGGAAGAAGAAGATAGGAGAGAGAAAGAGAGTAGGGGTGGGGTGGGGTGGGTTTTAGACTTTTAGTAAACGTTCAGATTTGGTCCCTGTGAGGTAAAAAGACGGATTTACCCTCATGTGCAACTCACATGGTTGCCTCTAACGTCTGACATTGGACGGACGTCTGTCAAAGGGACTAAATCCGGACCAAATGACAAACAGTAGGGGCTAAAGTGTAATTTTTAAACTGTAGGGACCAAATGTGTTATAAACACCAAACCACAGGGACCAAAAGTGTAGTTTACTCTAAATTTTATTATATTCAAACATAAGTTTTAGATTTTATCAAGAGTAAATTACAGTTTTGGTCCCTCGACTATGCCTCGATTTCAGTGCTGATCCCTCCAAAGCTGAAAGTACACTCTTGGTCTATAAAAGTGAGTTTCGTGAACGAATGTGGTCCCTCTCACTAACACCGTTAGTCTAAGCTCCGTTAAGTCCATCACATGCCCCTCACGTGAGGGGCATTTTCGTCATTTTACTTATGTTTTTATTTTTTTGATTTTTAAATAATATAATTTAATTTAATATTTAAAAAAATTATCTATCAATCTCTTTAGCCACCATCACCATCACGTCGTCGACCCTTCTTCTTCGCCAGCGCCATCACGTCGTCGGCCCACCATTCTCCGGCGCACCTCCCCCAAATCGAGCAAGTTATAGTGCTTGAATTTGACCACAAGAAATCGAAACTATCAAGTAAACAAATAAGTATCATTGAGCCAAACACAACCTAATAATTCAAAACAGAAAATTAAGGAATGATTGTACCCAAATTTATGCCGAAAAGCAGACACGGTCGTGGTCAAAAACTATTGTGCGGCTGCTGGTTACACGATTGGCAGGGGCGAACGACAAGGGAGGCAGAGGGAAGTGAGGAGCAGCGGTGGTTTCAAGCGGTGAAATGTTGTGGTCGTCGGCCGCAACGGTTATTGGAGGATTCGAGAGGAGAACCACGACGGAAGGTGAACGACCGAGAGGAAGAGAGAGAACAGCCGACGACGACTTGTTGTGACGGTGGTGGTCAGTTTCAGGGGGTGATAGGCTGCAGAGATGGAGAGAAATCGATATGGAGAGAAGGAAGGGGAGAAGGCGGTTACCGGTGGAATGGTGAGCAGCGGCCGGAGAAGAAGAACGACGGCGGAAGGGAAGGTCGAAGAGAGGGAGAGAGTAGTGATTACTGCTCGATCAAGTTTCAGAGGTGGTTCGGTGGTGGTGGCGATGCAGTCGACGGCTGTCGATGAAGGGAGATCTGCGGTGGTCGACGGCTGTCGGAGTTGATGGTGGCAGGCGGCGATTAGGGTTGATGGCGGCGGTTCTGGTAGTCGAACGAGAGAAAAGAGAGAGGGGAGAATGGACGCCGGTTACTAAATGTTACGAGAAGAGATGGTGACGGAGGGTGGTGGTCGACGGCTGCCGGCAGGTGGTGATGGGTGGCGCTGATTATGGTGGTGATGGGGATGGGTTTAGGAAATGGGGTGGTGAAATTTAGGGTTTGAGTAAATTACAGAAATGGTCCCTCATTAAGTTAAATTAAATTATTTAAAAAACAGAAAAATAAAAACATAAGTAAAATGACGAAAATGCCCCTCATGTGAGGGGCATGTGATGGACTTAACGGAGCTTAGACTAACGGTGTTAGTGAGAGGGACCATTTTCGTTCACGAAACTCACTTTTAGGGACCAAGAGTGTACTTTCAGCTTTGGAGGGACCAACACTGAAATCGAGGCATAGTCGAGGGACCAAAACTGTAATTTACTCTTTTATCAACTATAAAAGTTTACTTTTCATTTTTGATTTATAATAAAATTTTGAAGTATGAACCTTTTTAAATGGATATGTTAAAAAATGACGGTGGTATGTTAACTACTGGATTGTTGGAGGGCTCAAAATGACAAATTTGATGTTTGTGGACTATAATTGCTCAAGTTGGTATCTTAAGGGCTGTAAATGTCAAGCCTCACGATTTTAAGCCACCGAAAATAAAAACCCGTTTTGTGCTTAGACCATCTCCAACCATACTACATAACATCAAATTTGCAGTATGGCTTCCTCCAACCATACACCATAACACCAAAAATTTGCAGTATGACTTTTTTCCTTTTTCAAAACACACCATATTGACACGCAAAATTTTAAGGGCCCACTAATATTAATTTATTTCATTTATTTTTATGTTTTAAATAATATAATTATTATTTATGATATTAGTTTTAATAAATATTAATCAAAGTTAACATTTTATATGTTTTTGTTAATTCGTTTTTTTATTTAAAATTAATTTATAAATAAAAGATACCATTAAAGAAATTTGACAAAATATAATTTCATAAAAGAAATTAAAATGGTGGGATTGAACAGTTTCTTGCGCAACATAAAAAAATTAGAGATAAAGACGATCACTTTGAATTACGAGATGCATTAATTGATCATTTGTGGGACGGATATACTAACTCGAACAATTAGTATAATTAATTGTGTTTTTAATTTGTGTTATTTGAATTAATGTATTTTTTTCCTAGTAATGTAAAATTTATAATTAAAAAATCATCGTTTTATTTTGACCGAGATCTAATTACATTAATTACTTATTTACTATGATAATTACTTAGGCCATCCGTAGCGGAGGCGAGTTAGGGCTCGGGCTGGCTACGGGTTCCAGTGGGAATGGATACGGGGGGGCTCGGGCTTTGGGGCGGGTTCCAGCCCCGGGTTCCCCAACCCGTTGTTACCCGATGGCTTTTAATTTTTTTTAAATAAATTCAAATATGAACGTCTGACAACGGTTACTTTAAAAAAAAATTATTTTATTTTTTAATCACACTATATATATAATCCTAACCCATTTTATTTTTCACACAAAACAACTCTCTCATTCTCTCATTCTCTTCCATTCTCTATATTTTAAACAATATGGATTCGCCACAACCCGGTTCACCGACCGCATCATCATCATCCGTAGACACCGACGAGTTGTTGCATCTACAAAGGGAAATTTTTGTAGGCTTGGTTCGAGAGACTGCACAATTAATTTATGGTAGCACCGCCTCATCGTCAAGAAGAGAGAGGGCCGCGAACATAGAAAGAGGTCGAGTAGCTGCAAACGAGTGGCTTATGCGGGACTACTTTGGCAACAACCCGGTTTATACACCGGATATGTTTAGGCGGCGGTTCAGGATGAGGAGGCAGCTATTCGAACGAATAATTGAAGATTTACAAGGACAATATTCATATTTTACACTTCGGTTGGACGCCAGTTACAAAAAAGGTTTTTCTCCGATACAAAAGTGTACTTCCGCTATTCGGCAATTGGCGTATGAAGTAGCTGCTGACTCACTTGGCGAGTACATCCGTATGGGAGAGAAAACGTCACGAGATTGTCTGCACAAATTCTGCACAGGTATTATTGAACTGTATGGTCAAAAATATTTACGCAAGCCTACTTTTATTGATATTCAGAAGTTGTACGCCGCGCATGAAGCTACACACGAATTTCCCGGCATGCTCGGAAGCATAGACTGTACTCATTGGGCGTGGGCAAATTGTCCGGTAGCATGGCGAGGTCAATTCATGAGAGGTGATCATGAGCACCCGACAATCATGCTAGAAGCAGTGACCTCTCAAGATCTATGGATCTGGCACGCATACTTTGGTGTTGCCGGTTCCAACAACAACATCAATGTTCTCAATCAGTCGCCCATCTTCAACGATGTATATGATGGAAAAGCACCCGACTGCCCTTTTGAGGTGAATGGAGCCACCTACGAGCACGGATATTATCTAGCGGATGGGATATATCCGGAATGGGCTACTTTCGTAAAATCATTTACGTGCCCACATAACCCTAAACGACAAAAGTTCAAGTCCGCGCAAGAAGCGGCACGTAAAGATGTTGAACGAGCTTTTGGCGTGCTTAAACAACGTTGGCATATACTTCATAACCCGACACGCGGATGGGAACCGACAAGATTGGGAAACATTATGTACGCTTGTGTCATATTACACAATATGATACTCGAAGACGAAGACCATGCTATTTGTGGTGGCGATGAAAACGACTTTTTCACGGATGATATCGAAACCCAAATCAGTGAGGAACAACGCGCGGCAAATGTTCGAGAAGTCAAAAACCGGGACACTCATAATAACATTCGGTCGGATTTGGTCGAACATATTTGGCGTATCCAAGTTCCCAACAATGACGACGAGTAGATTTTTAAATTTATTTTGTAATTTTGTAATTTATTTTGTAATTTTTATTTTTAATGAATGATATGAATTTTTATTGTTTTCCCCGGGTTCGAGTCCAGACATCAGCATTCTGTGGCTAGGCTTAGTCTCAGACGGCCGCTTTGTTTGTTTGTTTCCAAATTGCCAAGGATGTAGTATAGGCAAAGCCTAGATGAAGATTATCCAAAAAAAATGAATTTTTATTTTTATTATTTATCTTATTTTTATTTATTAAAAAATATATAAATATTTTTATTTTGTTAAATAATTAAATGTATAAATAAAAGAATTAAAAAAAATGAGGTGCCAAGAGGGTTTGAGGGTATGTGTACTCCACTTTAGGGTAAGGAGAAAAGCTGATGTGGCACTGAGGTGGCAAGAGGGTTTGAGGGTATGGGTACAGATGGCCTTATAAATTATGGATATTGTATTTATTATAAATGTTTAATAATAATGGAAAATGGTTTTTTTAGATGAGCCCACCAATTTGGTGTTTTTTTTAAGTATGATTGGAGTTGAGATGTTTTTTTAGTGTTAAGGGTCCCACCAATTTTAGTGTTTTGGTGTTATTTTTGGTGTGTTGAGTTGGAGTTGCTCTTAGTGAAAGAACCCTTCAAAAGGGCAGTGTTAATGGCACCCCAAAAAGAGGTGTTGAATGCATTGTTTTCCTCACCAATCATTTTTTGGGGTGTTGAATGCATTGTTTTTCTCACCAATCATTTTTTGATTTAATATCATACATATATATATATATATATATATATATATATATATTATTTGACATATATATTGTTATTTATTTGTTATATATATATAGAGGGAGGTTCAAGGGAAAACCTCAGATAAATGGAAAACTAAAAAACACTTTATCAACCGTTAGATTAGATGATCTGATGGATGTGATTAGTCGGACGGTTACAACAATATTAATTAAATTAAAAAACCTCACCCTCCTATTTTTTAATCGAAAAAATACGAAAAATAAACAAAATTCGAACGAAATAAATTACATCAAATAAACGATCATATTTTTCTCGTTAATTTGACATCCATATTGGTATACCTTTTCCTCCGTATTTTCGTGGTTTTCCGGTTTTCCAGTTATTTAGGGTTTTCCCTTGAACCTGACCCTATATATATATATAGGGAAGGGTTCAATTGAGAAGTCTAAATATTTTGAGAAATAGAGAAGTAAAAAAACACGGGAGTGTTCATATATGAACGTTCATATATAAACAGTCATATATGAACATTCATATATGAACACTCCAACGTTCATATATGAACGTTCATATAAACAGTCATATATGAACGTTCATATATGAACGTTCATATATAAACAGTCATATATGAACACTCCCGTGTTTTTTTACTTCTCCATTTCTCAAAATATTTAGACTTCTCAAATGAACCTAACACTATATATATATATATATATATATATTAGAAGGGTTGGGTTCGGGTGAGACCACTCACTTTTCGTGAGACCGGCAAGACCAATTCTTATTCATTGATGTTATTTTTTAGCGGATGATCTAGTGGATTGTAACGTCCCAAAAATTACAAGGAATTTAAAATTTTTAAAGTAACATTTCATTAATAAAAACTCATTTAATAATTCAATCATCTCGTTTGCAAACTCATAAATAATATTCTTACGAACAATAAACAGCGGAATAAATGTCTAAAATTAAAATCATAAAAGTAATCAACTCTTCCCACGCGCCAGTGTGTACTCGTCACGCCTTGGAGCCACTCGCACATGAAACCACAATTTTATTGGGAAAGGGTAAGCACGAAGCTTAGTGAATTCAGACACCATAAATAACACAGTTACTTCCACACCACCTCTAAACAGATAATTGCACATAAACAACATACAAGTCTACGAACAAATCATAAACATGCATACCTACACCATCCCACCCAAAGGCATAAGCTGGTCCACCCGACCACACAATAACCGTGCAAGCATTACCCGGCTCCCCCGGGTTCCTACGCCACCCGCGTATATAAACCTCGGCCCCGCCGAGTCACTACGCCACCCGCGTATATAAACCTCGGCCCCACCGAACTCCTACGCCACCCGCGTAGTCATAACAATAAAGGTCCGACTAGACGCCCCACTATTTAGTCCCGCATCACAAACAATTAAAACTACCACACACGTACAAATCGTAATGTAAAAAGTAACCGACATTAGTTATAGTGAGAGAACTCACCTCGTAAGCGCGCCTAGCTCACAAACAATAATTCAAGCTTCACAAATCCAAGATCACTTCCCAACACCTAAACAATCGTTAAAATGTATTAACACGAGACCCGGACCCTAAAACACGACGCACCCTTAAATCGTCACTAAAACGACTTTCCGGTCTAACCAAACAGGTCTGTTCAGGACCTGTTCCGACCTCCATAAACCCAGAAAATCCTCAATTAAATTACATAACCAGAAAGTGCTCTGAGTTAGGGTTCCAAGGACATATTATACACCTCCTAACGATTTTTCTACAATTTAATATGGATTTTACAAAACCAATCTGCTGCACAGCGAAAAACAGTACCTTTCAGTACAAAACAGCAGTTTGACACTAGCTATGGTCCGAACTGGTTTTTCTGCAAAACATAAGAAACTTACTAGACTTAAAATGGGAGATTTTGGCACTGGTTTCACCCCAATACGACGTTCCTATAAAAAGTTATGGCTTTCCCAAAACAGTGGTAGAAACTGTGACTTTTAAAACGGAACGCGAACTGACAAATCCGGACCTGCTGTATAAACAGCCAAATTACGCCTAGCTAGAGGCCGAACCGGACTTCCGCTAAAACACGAAAAGTGTGCCCGGCACAGAATGTGAACCGTAGGCACCGGTTTTGCCTCAATCCGAGCTACGACGAAAAAGTTATGGACGATACAAAACATGGCAGAAAAACGACTTTCACATAAAATGATAACTTTATAAAACGGTTAATGCTTTCGCGATTGGGGGTTACGGTTTAGCTATTTAGGGTTTACGAAGGCTGTACCAAACCACGCGCCACCCACTGCCATCTCCGGCAGTGGTGGTCGGTGGCGGCGGCCACCACCCACGGTGGTGATGGTTTAAAGGAAAAACTCCGACGAAGTGACGGAACACCCCAACAAAACTACTCGGGCCGCACCTACGCCCAAACGCGACCCAGCAGCCACCACCACGCGTGCCACAGCCGCCGCACCGGTGGTGCACGGCGGCGATGCCGGCGGAAGTTATGGCTGCAGCGGCGATGGTGGTTCCGCGGTGGTTAGACGGCAACGAAAAAAACGAGAAGAGAAAATCTTACCTCTTTAACAAAACGCAGCAGCAACAGTTAACTTACCGGCTTCTTCTTCCTCTCTCGCTCTCTCGTTGCTCCTCTCTTTCTCCGGCAGCCGTTAGCGACGAAAAACGGCGGCGGCGGCTGGTGGTTTGGTCGACGGCAGCAGCAACCGCAATGGGGAGGAGGAATAGGGTTTTTGTGGTGATTGTGTGTGTGTGTCGTGAATGATAAACGAGAAAGAGGGGAGGGGAGGTCGGTCATCATGGGCCGATCTCCAAGCACCAAATTCACCAACTTTCACATTTAGCCCCCAGGTTTTAAAAATAATTCACTTCTTACCACAAGAATTTAGGATTTTACTCATTTAACCGAACATCACAAACTTACTCATTTTGGGTCCTTGACGCCAAATCCCGCTAATAGAATTACTTAAAGAAAAATTTTGTTGGGAACTGAAGATATGCTAAGTATGGTTAGTACTGCTAAGTCTTCATTACTACTGCCAGTTCTTCGTTACTACTGCTGGGCAAAGTTAATGCTGCTAGTTGAAGTTAATGCTGCTAGCTGAAGTTAGTGCTGCTAGTCCAAATTACTACTGCTAGACATGGTTAGTACTGCTGAGCTGAGTTACTACTGCTTGAAGACTGTGAAGGTTAATACTGCTGAAGGTCATTAATGCTGCTGAGCCAAATCATCATTAATACTGCTGGAGGTTGTTAATGCTGCTGAGCCAAATCATCATTAATACTGCTGAGTTGATAAGTTTGGGATGCGATGCTTTTGGAGACAAATAAGGAATTGATCAAGATATGTTTAACGAAGATTCAGAAGATCAATTTACTTTTTATAGTTATCTTGTAATTACTTTTGTATAAATAGTATTGATAGATAGCTATTAGAGATATACGAAAAAGAAGATAGATAATATACAGAATTCTATATTCAAGAGTGAATTAACCTCAAGATCATAGATCCTATTTCTAGAGAAGTAGAAATCGTCTTGTTGAGCCTGTTCAACAAGATTGAGGTTTGGTGTAAAACTTGTGAGTAATAACTGTTTGATCTATATACAGTTTATTGAATTTCTATTGATTGTTCTTTAATTGATTTAGAGTTCTATTCCGCAAGATTCTCTAAATTCTGTTTCTAAGAAGTTTAATTCTTGTTAAGAATCGATCCTGACAAGTGGTATCAGAGCTTTGGTATCTTAGAAACTATGGACAACTCAATGGATACTCACAGTACTCCTGTTTCAAAAGTTCCCATGCTCAAATCCAATAAATTGAACATGTGGAAACTGAGAATCAAGCAGTACATTCTTCTTACTAATTATGCAATATGGGACATCATAGAAAATGGCCCATGTAATGAAGGAAAGATTGGAGAAGATGGTGAAGGCTTTGACCAATCCAAGGTTGAGTGTTATGGAGGATCACATCAACAGGCTCCAAATGGAAATCAAAACAGAAGCTCCTCTCAAGCCCATGTTTCTCAACAAGGAATGGGATTTGATTGGAGTGATCAAGCTGAGGAAGCCTGTCAGAATCAAGCTCTTATGGCAGAAGTATCTGATATTCCCACTGAGGTACAATCTAAACTCTGTTCTCAAGCTTGCATTGATGCTGTTAAAAGATATAGGGATCACAATCAGGGTATGTGTGATGACCTTAAGAGGCTAGAGAAAGATGTGAAAGATTATGTTAGGATTGTAGAAAGGTTTGAGGAACAGATTAGAGCTTTTCAAGCTAATGAACTTCAACACCACTATGATACTAACTATTGGAAGTGGGAGAAGAATGAGTATGAGATTAAGCTGAAAGTGTCTGGGGAGGAGAATGAGAAATTAAAAGAAGAGCTTGAGAAGGTTAAACTTGATGTTGAAAAGTTTACCTGTGCTTCTAAAACCATGGACACCATCATTAAGGCTCAAATCCATGACAAGATGAAAGTAGGGATAGGGTACAATGCCACACCTCCACCCTACAATAACAACTACATACCTCCTAAGTCTGATTTGTTAGAGACCAAGGATAGAAAGGAACCTGAATTAAAGATTAATCTAGATCCTTGTGAAAAAGAAATAGTTGTTGAGGATGAGACTGACAAAGTAGACTCTGATGAGGAATGTGAGAGTCCATGTGTCAAGAACACTGAGATCAAAAGGAATGAAGAGAAAAAGGGAGTCCATTACAAACAGACCACAGTTGTGGCTCCCAATACCTGTAAACATTGTTCCTGTAAGAAATCTCAAGAGCTCAAGCCCCAAAAACATGATAATCAGAGGGGAAATCAAAGGAACTGGAATAACCAGTGGGCTATGAGACAAGGAGTTGACCTGAACAGAATCAACAGGCCAAAACCTTGCTTCATCTGTGGTAAGCTAAATCACTTAGCCAAACACTGTTATTTCAATCCAGTTAACCAAAGGTTTAATGCTCAAAGATATTTTCAAAAACCTGCTGGTTACAGAAAGAGTGGGGGATATAAAAAGTCTGTGAGGAAAGTTGTGGAAAAGAAACAAGTTAAAACCATAAACCATATGAAAAAGGCAGAAATAGAAAGTGTTAGAGTATGGATGCCTAAAGGTACCAATGATAATACTGCCAACTCAGTTAGTACTGCTAACAATGTTAGTACTGCAGGAAGCAATAATGTCACTAGCAGTGTTAGTACTGCTAACACAGTTAGTACTTCTTCTACAATTAATACTGCTTCTAGTGTTAGTACTGCTAAGTTAGTTAATACTGCTGAGAAGGCTAGTACTTCTGGAAGCAATGTTAGTGCTGCCAAAGTTAGCACTTCTACATCAGTTAGTACTGCTTCTAGACCTATCATCAAAACAAAGTACTCAAGCACTGATGTTCCTCACTTTGACAAGCTCATCAAAACAGAATGTAAGTATTTTGATGATCAAGGGAGACCCAAGACCACTATGGCTTGGGTCCCCAACAAAAACTAATTGATTTCTCAGATGTGCAGGGCAGCCAACAGCTTAAGGGAAGAAGCATTTGGCATGTTGACAGTGGTTGCTCTAGGCACATGACAGGTAACATGGCCTGCCTTCAATATTCCAAATGAATTGATGGAGGACATGTTACTCTTGAAAATAATCCTGCAGAAGGTAAAAGAAGTGAAGAAAAGTGTAAGAGTAGTTACTACTGCCAGTACAGAAGTTACTACTGTCTGTGTTCTAGTAGTTACTACTGCTTGTGCAGTTACTACTGCTCAGTAGTTAATACTGCTCAGCAGTTAATACTGCTAATGCAGTTAATACTGCTAGTGCAGTTAATACTGCTAGTGTAGTTAATACTGCTTGGTCGTTAATACTGCTCAGTAGTTAATACTGCTCAGTAGTTAATACTGCTAGTGCAATTAATACTACTAGTGGAGTTAATACTGCTTGGTCGTTAATACTGCTCAGTAGTTAATACTGCTCAGTAGTTAATACTGCTAGTGCAATTAATACTGCTAGTGGAGTTAATACTGCTCGGTAGTTAATACTGCTAGGTAGTTAATACTGCTTGGCAGTTAATACTGCTCGGTAGTTAATACTGCTTGGTAGTTAATACTGCTAGGTAGTTAATACTGCTTGGCAGTTAATACTGCTCGGTAGTTAATACTGCTCGGTAGTTAATACTGCTTGGTAGTTAATACTGCTTGGCAGTTAATACTGCTCGGTAGTTAATACTGCGAGGTAGTTAATACTGCTTCTGATAATCTAGGGCATATAAATACCCCTGTTTGCCCGCCCATGTTCATAACGACTCTTCGCATTTACTTCTTCTCTCTCGTTCTAACCTAGTCTCCCAGAATCTCTGTGCTTTTCTTTCAAGAATCCTTAGGCATCATGGAGTTTGTGGATGAGCACAATGAAATAGCCATGCTTCAGAAGCCGAAACAAGCTGCTGGATTCCACGATATTGTCGATTTTCTAAAATCCTCGCACATCTCCTATGCACTCACAGTGAGCCCAACAATCTATATCGAACACCAGAAACAATTTTGGGAGAATGCCACTGTTAGTGTTGAAGAAGGGCAGAAAACCATTCGAACAAGGGTTTGTGATAAACCCTTGAAAGTCACTGAAGAGGTTATTCGCATCTCCCTTCAGTTGAATGATGCTTCAGGTATAACTTCTATTCCTAATGAAGAACTCTTTTCTACTTTACAAAGAATGGGGTATGAAGGTCCCATTGGTGTTTTTAAATTCTACAAGTCAAAATTTTTCAACCAATGGAGATTTCTTGTTCATACCCTGATGCACTGTATTTCCAAGAAAACTACTGGATGGAGTGAGTTCAGCAGTCCCATTGCATATGCCTTGGTCTGCTTATCCACTGCCAGAAAGTACAATTTCTCAGCAATGATCTTTACTGATCTTGTATCAAACTTGGAATCCAAAAAGACCTTTTTCATGTATCCAAGGTTTGTGCAAGAAGTTCTTAACAAGGAGTTGATGGACTTACCTCAGTTCACTGAGGTATATGTACCCAAATCCCCTAAAGGGAAGGTTTTTTCAAATATGAAAAGACTTCCTAGGGACTCGGAAGGAGTTGACACACCATTGTTCTCTACAATGATGGTTGTGTCCCACCCCTCTGAAGGTATGGCATCAGGATCAAGGCCTTCATTAGATCAACCCACTGATGCCCAATCCCAACCTTCCATCTCAAAAGACATCCCACAGTCCATTCTTGAACAGCCCACTCCCACAATCACCAAAAGATTTCAAAGAAGAAAGGTGCACAAGGCTCCTTCCCTTGTTGTACCTACTCAAAGCCCTACGCCTTTAAGCCCTCAATTGGAGCATTCTCCAATTGAGAATATCAACAGGGAAACCACAGGGGTGTCTCCCAACCTCAAGAAGGTGGTCTCTAAGGAGAAGGATGACCATATGGGTGCTAAGGCTGCCACTACTTCTGCTAGCACAGAGAAGGACAGTGGTAACATAAATAAGACCTTCCCCATGGCAACTCTAAATGAGAAATCATTAGGAGGACCCAGGTGCCAAGAAACCAAGGGGGCAGGTAGTGCTTCTGCTAGGCAGAAGGCTTCTGCTGAAACTTCCAAGGATCCTTTAAAGAAGGTTAATACTTCTAAACAAGGTGAGGATAGGTATAACTATGAGGAATTGATGGAAACCTTAGGGAATATCAACTTGGATGTCATGGCACAAAAGAAAGAGATTGAGCAACTTAAGACTGTGGTCACCTACCAACAGTCTCAAATTGAGAAGCTCAAAAAGATGGTCACCAAGTTGCTGAACAAAAGGAAAAAGGCAAGGTTTGTGCTAAGAAGGAGAACCTCAACTGATGATGCTCCCAAAAAGGGGGAGTCAGAGTCAGAAGCAGAACTGAAACTGAAGGGTCCACAAATTGAGGGGGAGACTGCTCACATAGAGACTGAGATGGAAATGGACTATGCACAGTTTAAGGGGGAGTCCAGTGAGACAGAAAAGGGGGAAGAGTGTGTCAAAGAAACCAAAGCAGCAGAAACCAAAGCAGCAGAAACCACAGCAGCAGAAACCACAGCAGCAGAAACTGTTAATGCTGCTGAGCTTGAACAAGCAGCAGAAACAGTTAATGCTGCTAAAGGCCAAACAGTCAAAGCAGCAGAAACTGAGAAGGAAGCAGTAACTACAACTCAAGCTGAAATAGATGAAGAAATTTACTGGATTATAAAGAACAGTATTGAAGCAGCATCACTACATGTACTAAGAGAAGCAGTAACAGCCATAGCAGCAGAAATGGTTATTGCTGCTGAAAAACTTAAAGCAGCTGAACCAACTCCTGAGGCTGTCAAAACTCTTAAAAGAACCAAGATGATGTCCAAGAAAAGACCAAGAACCCAGCCCATAACTACAAAGAAGAAAAATGAAAAGAAACCAAGGGTGGAGTCATCTGCAGAAAAGGCCCAGGAGGAAACAGTGAAATCTGATGGAAAAGTTGCTGAAGAAGAAGTGGCAACTCCATCAGGGAAATCAGGCAATGTGCAATCACAAACGGATGCCCAATGTGACTTGTACATCACTAGTGTTGAATCTAACCCAATTCCACTTCAGGCTGAACCAATATCATCTAAGGCTCCTGAAATCATCTTTTGGGACACTTTGAAAGATGGTAGAAAGGAGTTCATTAGGATAAAAAGAGCTGATGGAAAATTTGAAGTATTTTCTACTTGGGGAAAGATTGTCAGAACTTGCTCAAGATCAGACTTAGAAGAGATGTTCAAAGTTGGGATGAAGATATATGGAAACATGCTGACTGAGCCAGGGATGTCAATCTCTAAAATGGTACTTGAATTCTTGTGCCAAATGTTCAAACCTGAAGCAGTTCAGCATAGGTTATACACACAGTTTCAAGTCATTACCAACTGGATGCTCTATGAAAACTGTGGAGTATATGTCATCTCCCTTGACTCTGCAACTCATGAATACTATCTTGTAGATGAAATATACAATCACAGCATGAAGAGGCTGCAAGGAATGCTACACACTAAGCTGACCTGCAACAAGGATTCAGCAATGGGTAGATTCTTGGTAAAGAGGATTCTCAATCAGAGTCTAGGCCTAAGTCCTAATCTGTGTGTACATGATGACTAAGTTTTGGAAGCATCATCTGAAGAACTTGACTTCTTTTCCTAAAAGTCAAGTTAGGGGGAGATTGTTGGGAACTGAAGATATGCTAAGTATGGTTAGTACTGCTAAGTCTTCATTACTACTGCCAGTTCTTCGTTACTACTGCTGGGCAAAGTTAATGCTGCTAGTTGAAGTTAATGCTGCTAGCTGAAGTTAGTGCTGCTAGTCCAAATTACTACTGCTAGACATGGTTAGTACTGCTGAGCTGAGTTACTACTGCTTGAAGACTGTGAAGGTTAATACTGCTGAAGGTCATTAATGCTGCTGAGCCAAATCATCATTAATACTGCTGGAGGTTGTTAATGCTGCTGAGCCAAATCATCATTAATACTGCTGAGTTGATAAGTTTGGGATGCGATGCTTTTGGAGACAAATAAGGAATTGATCAAGATATGTTTAACGAAGATTCAGAAGATCAATTTACTTTTTATAGTTATCTTGTAATTACTTTTGTATAAATAGTATTGATAGATAGCTATTAGAGATATACGAAAAAGAAGATAGATAATATACAGAATTCTATATTCAAGAGTGAATTAACCTCAAGATCATAGATCCTATTTCTAGAGAAGTAGAAATCGTCTTGTTGAGCCTGTTCAACAAGATTGAGGTTTGGTGTAAAACTTGTGAGTAATAACTGTTTGATCTATATACAGTTTATTGAATTTCTATTGATTGTTCTTTAATTGATTTAGAGTTCTATTCCGCAAGATTCTCTAAATTCTGTTTCTAAGAAGTTTAATTCTTGTTAAGAATCGATCCTGACAAGTGGTATCAGAGCTTTGGTATCTTAGAAACTATGGACAACTCAATGGATACTCACAGTACTCCTGTTTCAAAAGTTCCCATGCTCAAATCCAATAAATTGAACATGTGGAAACTGAGAATCAAGCAGTACATTCTTCTTACTAATTATGCAATATGGGACATCATAGAAAATGGCCCATGTAATGAAGGAAAGATTGGAGAAGATGGTGAAGGCTTTGACCAATCCAAGGTTGAGTGTTATGGAGGATCACATCAACAGGCTCCAAATGGAAATCAAAACAGAAGCTCCTCTCAAGCCCATGTTTCTCAACAAGGAATGGGATTTGATTGGAGTGATCAAGCTGAGGAAGCCTGTCAGAATCAAGCTCTTATGGCAGAAGTATCTGATATTCCCACTGAGGTACAATCTAAACTCTGTTCTCAAGCTTGCATTGATGCTGTTAAAAGATATAGGGATCACAATCAGGGTATGTGTGATGACCTTAAGAGGCTAGAGAAAGATGTGAAAGATTATGTTAGGATTGTAGAAAGGTTTGAGGAACAGATTAGAGCTTTTCAAGCTAATGAACTTCAACACCACTATGATACTAACTATTGGAAGTGGGAGAAGAATGAGTATGAGATTAAGCTGAAAGTGTCTGGGGAGGAGAATGAGAAATTAAAAGAAGAGCTTGAGAAGGTTAAACTTGATGTTGAAAAGTTTACCTGTGCTTCTAAAACCATGGACACCATCATTAAGGCTCAAATCCATGACAAGATGAAAGTAGGGATAGGGTACAATGCCACACCTCCACCCTACAATAACAACTACATACCTCCTAAGTCTGATTTGTTAGAGACCAAGGATAGAAAGGAACCTGAATTAAAGATTAATCTAGATCCTTGTGAAAAAGAAATAGTTGTTGAGGATGAGACTGACAAAGTAGACTCTGATGAGGAATGTGAGAGTCCATGTGTCAAGAACACTGAGATCAAAAGGAATGAAGAGAA
The DNA here is from genome assembly GCA_033807775.1 of Saussurea involucrata. NCBI lineage: Eukaryota > Viridiplantae > Streptophyta > Magnoliopsida > Asterales > Asteraceae > Saussurea > Saussurea involucrata. Next base: position 133,359,782 of record CM066321.1, on the reverse strand, counting down.
AAAGGGAGTCCATTACAAACAGACCACAGTTGTGGCTCCCAATACCTGTAAACATTGTTCCTGTAAGAAATCTCAAGAGCTCAAGCCCCAAAAACATGATAATCAGAGGGGAAATCAAAGGAACTGGAATAACCAGTGGGCTATGAGACAAGGAGTTGACCTGAACAGAATCAACAGGCCAAAACCTTGCTTCATCTGTGGTAAGCTAAATCACTTAGCCAAACACTGTTATTTCAATCCAGTTAACCAAAGGTTTAATGCTCAAAGATATTTTCAAAAACCTGCTGGTTACAGAAAGAGTGGGGGATATAAAAAGTCTGTGAGGAAAGTTGTGGAAAAGAAACAAGTTAAAACCATAAACCATATGAAAAAGGCAGAAATAGAAAGTGTTAGAGTATGGATGCCTAAAGGTACCAATGATAATACTGCCAACTCAGTTAGTACTGCTAACAATGTTAGTACTGCAGGAAGCAATAATGTCACTAGCAGTGTTAGTACTGCTAACACAGTTAGTACTTCTTCTACAATTAATACTGCTTCTAGTGTTAGTACTGCTAAGTTAGTTAATACTGCTGAGAAGGCTAGTACTTCTGGAAGCAATGTTAGTGCTGCCAAAGTTAGCACTTCTACATCAGTTAGTACTGCTTCTAGACCTATCATCAAAACAAAGTACTCAAGCACTGATGTTCCTCACTTTGACAAGCTCATCAAAACAGAATGTAAGTATTTTGATGATCAAGGGAGACCCAAGACCACTATGGCTTGGGTCCCCAACAAAAACTAATTGATTTCTCAGATGTGCAGGGCAGCCAACAGCTTAAGGGAAGAAGCATTTGGCATGTTGACAGTGGTTGCTCTAGGCACATGACAGGTAACATGGCCTGCCTTCAATATTCCAAATGAATTGATGGAGGACATGTTACTCTTGAAAATAATCCTGCAGAAGGTAAAAGAAGTGAAGAAAAGTGTAAGAGTAGTTACTACTGCCAGTACAGAAGTTACTACTGTCTGTGTTCTAGTAGTTACTACTGCTTGTGCAGTTACTACTGCTCAGTAGTTAATACTGCTCAGCAGTTAATACTGCTAATGCAGTTAATACTGCTAGTGCAGTTAATACTGCTAGTGTAGTTAATACTGCTTGGTCGTTAATACTGCTCAGTAGTTAATACTGCTCAGTAGTTAATACTGCTAGTGCAATTAATACTACTAGTGGAGTTAATACTGCTTGGTCGTTAATACTGCTCAGTAGTTAATACTGCTCAGTAGTTAATACTGCTAGTGCAATTAATACTGCTAGTGGAGTTAATACTGCTCGGTAGTTAATACTGCTAGGTAGTTAATACTGCTTGGCAGTTAATACTGCTCGGTAGTTAATACTGCTTGGTAGTTAATACTGCTAGGTAGTTAATACTGCTTGGCAGTTAATACTGCTCGGTAGTTAATACTGCTCGGTAGTTAATACTGCTTGGTAGTTAATACTGCTTGGCAGTTAATACTGCTCGGTAGTTAATACTGCGAGGTAGTTAATACTGCTTCTGATAATCTAGGGCATATAAATACCCCTGTTTGCCCGCCCATGTTCATAACGACTCTTCGCATTTACTTCTTCTCTCTCGTTCTAACCTAGTCTCCCAGAATCTCTGTGCTTTTCTTTCAAGAATCCTTAGGCATCATGGAGTTTGTGGATGAGCACAATGAAATAGCCATGCTTCAGAAGCCGAAACAAGCTGCTGGATTCCACGATATTGTCGATTTTCTAAAATCCTCGCACATCTCCTATGCACTCACAGTGAGCCCAACAATCTATATCGAACACCAGAAACAATTTTGGGAGAATGCCACTGTTAGTGTTGAAGAAGGGCAGAAAACCATTCGAACAAGGGTTTGTGATAAACCCTTGAAAGTCACTGAAGAGGTTATTCGCATCTCCCTTCAGTTGAATGATGCTTCAGGTATAACTTCTATTCCTAATGAAGAACTCTTTTCTACTTTACAAAGAATGGGGTATGAAGGTCCCATTGGTGTTTTTAAATTCTACAAGTCAAAATTTTTCAACCAATGGAGATTTCTTGTTCATACCCTGATGCACTGTATTTCCAAGAAAACTACTGGATGGAGTGAGTTCAGCAGTCCCATTGCATATGCCTTGGTCTGCTTATCCACTGCCAGAAAGTACAATTTCTCAGCAATGATCTTTACTGATCTTGTATCAAACTTGGAATCCAAAAAGACCTTTTTCATGTATCCAAGGTTTGTGCAAGAAGTTCTTAACAAGGAGTTGATGGACTTACCTCAGTTCACTGAGGTATATGTACCCAAATCCCCTAAAGGGAAGGTTTTTTCAAATATGAAAAGACTTCCTAGGGACTCGGAAGGAGTTGACACACCATTGTTCTCTACAATGATGGTTGTGTCCCACCCCTCTGAAGGTATGGCATCAGGATCAAGGCCTTCATTAGATCAACCCACTGATGCCCAATCCCAACCTTCCATCTCAAAAGACATCCCACAGTCCATTCTTGAACAGCCCACTCCCACAATCACCAAAAGATTTCAAAGAAGAAAGGTGCACAAGGCTCCTTCCCTTGTTGTACCTACTCAAAGCCCTACGCCTTTAAGCCCTCAATTGGAGCATTCTCCAATTGAGAATATCAACAGGGAAACCACAGGGGTGTCTCCCAACCTCAAGAAGGTGGTCTCTAAGGAGAAGGATGACCATATGGGTGCTAAGGCTGCCACTACTTCTGCTAGCACAGAGAAGGACAGTGGTAACATAAATAAGACCTTCCCCATGGCAACTCTAAATGAGAAATCATTAGGAGGACCCAGGTGCCAAGAAACCAAGGGGGCAGGTAGTGCTTCTGCTAGGCAGAAGGCTTCTGCTGAAACTTCCAAGGATCCTTTAAAGAAGGTTAATACTTCTAAACAAGGTGAGGATAGGTATAACTATGAGGAATTGATGGAAACCTTAGGGAATATCAACTTGGATGTCATGGCACAAAAGAAAGAGATTGAGCAACTTAAGACTGTGGTCACCTACCAACAGTCTCAAATTGAGAAGCTCAAAAAGATGGTCACCAAGTTGCTGAACAAAAGGAAAAAGGCAAGGTTTGTGCTAAGAAGGAGAACCTCAACTGATGATGCTCCCAAAAAGGGGGAGTCAGAGTCAGAAGCAGAACTGAAACTGAAGGGTCCACAAATTGAGGGGGAGACTGCTCACATAGAGACTGAGATGGAAATGGACTATGCACAGTTTAAGGGGGAGTCCAGTGAGACAGAAAAGGGGGAAGAGTGTGTCAAAGAAACCAAAGCAGCAGAAACCAAAGCAGCAGAAACCACAGCAGCAGAAACCACAGCAGCAGAAACTGTTAATGCTGCTGAGCTTGAACAAGCAGCAGAAACAGTTAATGCTGCTGAAGGCCAAACAGTCAAAGCAGCAGAAACTGAGAAGGAAGCAGTAACTACAACTCAAGCTGAAATAGATGAAGAAATTTACTGGATTATAAAGAACAGTATTGAAGCAGCATCACTACATGTACTAAGAGAAGCAGTAACAGCCATAGCAGCAGAAATGGTTATTGCTGCTGAAAAACTTAAAGCAGCTGAACCAACTCCTGAGGCTATCAAAACTCTTAAAAGAACCAAGATGATGTCCAAGAAAAGACCAAGAACCCAGCCCATAACTACAAAGAAGAAAAATGAAAAGAAACCAAGGGTGGAGTCATCTGCAGAAAAGGCCCAGGAGGAAACAGTGAAATCTGATGGAAAAGTTGCTGAAGAAGAAGTGGCAACTCCATCAGGGAAATCAGGCAATGTGCAATCACAAACGGATGCCCAATGTGACTTGTACATCACTAGTGTTGAATCTAACCCAATTCCACTTCAGGCTGAACCAATATCATCTAAGGCTCCTGAAATCATCTTTTGGGACACTTTGAAAGATGGTAGAAAGGAGTTCATTAGGATAAAAAGAGCTGATGGAAAATTTGAAGTATTTTCTACTTGGGGAAAGATTGTCAGAACTTGCTCAAGATCAGACTTAGAAGAGATGTTCAAAGTTGGGATGAAGATATATGGAAACATGCTGACTGAGCCAGGGATGTCAATCTCTAAAATGGTACTTGAATTCTTGTGCCAAATGTTCAAACCTGAAGCAGTTCAGCATAGGTTAAACACACAGTTTCAAGTCATTACCAACTGGATGCTCTATGAAAACTGTGGAGTATATGTCATCTCCCTTGACTCTGCAACTCATGAATACTATCTTGTAGATGAAATATACAATCACAGCATGAAGAGGCTGCAAGGAATGCTACACACTAAGCTGACCTGCAACAAGGATTCAGCAATGGGTAGATTCTTGGTAAAGAGGATTCTCAATCAGAGTCTAGGCCTAAGTCCTAATCTGTGTGTACATGATGACTAAGTTTTGGAAGCATCATCTGAAGAACTTGACTTCTTTTCCTAAAAGTCAAGTTAGGGGGAGATTGTTGGGAACTGAAGATATGCTAAGTATGGTTAGTACTGCTAAGTCTTCATTACTACTGCCAGTTCTTCGTTACTACTGCTGGGCAAAGTTAATGCTGCTAGTTGAAGTTAATGCTGCTAGCTGAAGTTAGTGCTGCTAGTCCAAATTACTACTGCTAGACATGGTTAGTACTGCTGAGCTGAGTTACTACTGCTTGAAGACTGTGAAGGTTAATACTGCTGAAGGTCATTAATGCTGCTGAGCCAAATCATCATTAATACTGCTGGAGGTTGTTAATGCTGCTGAGCCAAATCATCATTAATACTGCTGAGTTGATAAGTTTGGGATGCGATGCTTTTGGAGACAAATAAGGAATTGATCAAGATATGTTTAACGAAGATTCAGAAGATCAATTTACTTTTTATAGTTATCTTGTAATTACTTTTGTATAAATAGTATTGATAGATAGCTATTAGAGATATACGAAAAAGAAGATAGATAATATACAGAATTCTATATTCAAGAGTGAATTAACCTCAAGATCATAGATCCTATTTCTAGAGAAGTAGAAATCGTCTTGTTGAGCCTGTTCAACAAGATTGAGGTTTGGTGTAAAACTTGTGAGTAATAACTGTTTGATCTATATACAGTTTATTGAATTTCTATTGATTGTTCTTTAATTGATTTAGAGTTCTATTCCGCAAGATTCTCTAAATTCTGTTTCTAAGAAGTTTAATTCTTGTTAAGAATCGATCCTGACAAATTTAAATAATTAAAATACTTAAATAAAAATAAAGCCATATCGGGACACGGGCTTTACAACTCTCCCCCACTTGATTTAGACTTCGTCCTCGAAGTCTCTGCCCGCGAATAGCTCTGGGTAGTTCTCTCGCATCTCAACCTCGGGTTCCCAAGTCCACTCGGAACTCTTTCTGTGTTGCCACTGGACTTCACTAACTGGAATCTAAATTTCTCACACCGCCTAAAAATTTTCTCGAATACTTTCCTTACCAACAAAACTCCTTCAAGTACACCGCATTTATGATCGGAAGAACACTCCAACGACTGGAATCATTCTTAGACAAACGCCTTCGGTTGTCTCCCAACCTCAGATGATCCATACATCCCGATTCAATTTCAAGCTCTAACCATTCTAAAGTTGCTCACCAATATACCCTACAGGATACTCGAGTCCGATCATTTCTACCATTAATTGTCGATTAACTTCCACGAGTTCTAAAAGACTCCTAAAATTTTATCTCACCCGAATCATCAAATCAACAGATTTATAAACACACATGAAGGCCATTCTACCATAACCATTCATCACAAGTGAGCATTTCAGGGTTACTACCACCATCACCATAATTATTTAAAAAAAATCGGCTACAATTCTCCGATTACGCTAAAGGTGTTTGGCCTCAAGCCCAAAAGTCGATACCTAAATATACCACTTACCTCAAAAAGGTTACAGCGTATTTATTCTCTTAATTGCAAAGGCCATCATTCCCTTAACCGATACTATTCGGCCTACAGTACCAACACACGTGGAATACCCAACCTTCCACTGTCGACGTATCTTCCACACTCACTCTACGAAGCCTAGTTACACCGTATCAAGATACACCTTAACGTCTACCTCCCAGGTACGTCTCAAGGCCCGGCACATCGGAACTACCTCCCAGGTAAGTGCCCAAGACCATATCCTCCCAGTGCCTACTGGAAAGTCAAGGTCATAACACATGAATACCGGGGTCCCACCCCGAGATACCCAACCGACCATTACCAACGACTGACTGACGTGACCAAGGATCCAAAGCAAAACAGTCTACCAACAACATGCCTATCCCGGAATGACTCACTCACCCAAACATGTAAATATTCAACGTGCAATAAATGCAAAACTGTGCAACAAAACAACCCATCAACAAGACTCCACATCGAGCCATTAAAACCGTGCAATTGACCCATGACTATCTCAAAGTCAAAACCGAGCAAAATGCTCCACGCTTGCTAGACCCATAAGTCGGTCAAAAACGCGTTTAAATAAAGTCTAAGTAAGCAATACTCTAAAATCAACATTAGTCCCAAACTCAACACGGGTAAACAAAAGAGTTTTCCAAAAGGACTCACACCCTTAAAATTCTCAAAATGACACAACACTTAAAAGCGCATTTCCCAAATGGTTTACAAAATCATTTACAAAAATGTTTTCAACGTCAAGATTTTTCATTTCAAAAAGACCGTAAGCAATAAAACTACTATTACCAGGTCGGTAGTTACGCAAAAATGGACACGCTCGTCCCACATATGAAAATCATGTTGAAAATCATTTCATTGCAGCTTAGTTAACTCACAAAACGTAAGCGAAATAAATAATTTCTTTGAAAATGAACCTTCACGGTTCTAGTATGAATTGACTCATGACATGCATTTAAAGTAACCGCTCGGCCTTACACCAGGTGCGACAAGAGTGTGCACATAATTTCAAAATCAGTTCCACGACATTTGACCCCAAAATTCCTCTTTTTCAACATAAAATGTCGTGGCACAGGGTTCACAAACAAATCTTACGCGCATCGGCTAGTCATACAAAACGATGAAACGGTTTACAAATATACTTTTGTTAAAACACAACTGTTTCGTGTAAGTTTCAAACCTAAAAATAAAAACCAATCTGTTTTCATCATTTGAAAATATCGACTAAAACCTCATAAAATCTCAAAAGGTGGGGTTCTTTAAATTGATTTCCAAGATTTCCCCAAATGGTCACATAAACAAATAAGATATGCACCTCGTGAAATTAAACTCACACGACTCAACACGCCGTTAAACAAAACTTATTTTAACGAAATCATTCGAAAAGCTTTATACAGACATCGTGGAATGTAACTTTCCGCCTCAACTCTAACATATGTGGAGGAGTTCCAATGTTAAAGTCACAAGCCGTAGTCACTTGCCCGACATTTTAAACACCACAAAACACGGATAACATCTTACCCGGAAGAACCGTTGGAAAAATAAAGAAATGAGACAAATTTTAACAAAATTTGCACCCCGTAATAAAACTATTTCATACATTTTCAAAACCATATTTCAAAATCTTGTGTGTGTGCTGAACACTTCCCAAAATTCCAAAACACCATCATTAAAATGATTTGAAACACAAGAATTTGTTAATGCAATCTATTTCAAAATCAAACTTTGTGCATGATTTAATCGGCATTCTACGCCTCGACTCCTACTCCTCCAAATCTCTCCGGTCCACTAACATCATCCGTACATTTAAACCTCTTAGGCAAGTTGGGAAAATACATCAAATAATCCCTACGATTTTTCCTCAAATCAGAGTCGGCTCTATAAGCCTATGATTCTAGCACAATCATCCATCTTGGCCCGAAACAAACATCATCCTCATCGTCACTCCAAGTGGCTAATACTAGAATCGTCCTTTTATTCCAACGACTACTAATTTATAACCTTCGACACTACCCCAACGATCATCCCATCAAAGCAAAACAAGTACACACCTGTACTAGCACATAATAACTCACACTAACAACGCTCACGCTCAACTCCTTGGATTCCTCGTGACTTTCTCCGACTCGAGCATTGATCCTGTGTTTCCGATAGTAGGAGCTCTACTACTACCTTCCACACCTATCATCACTCGTTCCGAGTTCCATCCGATGGGTCCAAGTAGTTTCTCGCCGATAACTACACACATATGCCCGCACCGGCATATGTACACACTCTTCCTAGCTCCCTATGAATAATCATAATACCCCACTACCCTTGCTAGGGCGGAACCCCCACTAACCCTGACGAGTCGCCTCGTGCACGCACAGTCGTATACAGTGGGAACCAGATAGACATTCGAATATAAGATTCTATCCTACAACGGTTGGACTCAAACAAGAGCTGCGCAATAGAACTAAATCCAACATTCTAAGGCTATTCGGTTCCTACCGCATACAACCTATAGTGCATCTGCTTAACAACCTATCAAAGTTAGCATAAGTTCCTAATAGCAAGTTACAACCATACAATACAGTGTATTAAGCACCAAGCAATCTAGCATACATACTCCTATGTTCTAGAAAGCAATTTTTGCATACGTACTCATATGTAAACGCTATTCCCAGCTCACTAGGAATTTCATCTCATCCCACTACCCTTGCTACAACGGAATCCCTGTTAGCCATAACGAGTTGCCTCGCGAATACCCAGTTGCATGCAGCGTGAATCAAATAGGCATTCAAATACAAGATTCTATCCTAGAACGGCTGGACTCAAACAAGAGCTGCGCAATAGAACTAAATCAAATATTCTAAGGCTATATGATTCTTACTGCATACAACCTATAGGGCCTTCACTTAACAACCTACTATAACTAGCATTGATTCCTACTAGCAAGCAGTCAACATACAGCATAGTGTCAACAACAGGCAATCTAGCATGCATACCCTATGCCTAGAAAGCAATACAACACTAAGCAATGTACCTTTCCCCCTTGGCTCCGGCTGACTGTACACACTGCGCCCTCGATCACCGTTCCTCAAACGGATTTTTCCTTCTTTTTATTTCCCAAAAAACTTTAAAGAAAATTTTATAGCCGCAAACTTGAGATCAAACACACCGAAATGCGATTGATTCACTCAAGCCGTGCTCTGATACCAAGTTGTAACGTCCCAAAAATTACAAGGAATTTAAAAATTTTAAAGTAACATTTCATTAATAAAAACTCATTTAATAATTCAATCATCTCGTTTGCAAACTCATAAATAATATTCTTACGAACAATAAACAACGGAATAAATGTCTAAAATTAAAATCATAAAAGTAATCAACTCTTCCCACGCGCCAGTGTGTACTCGTCACGCCTTGGAGCCACTCGCACCTGAAACCACAATTTTATTGGGAAAGGGTAAGCACGAAGCTTAGTGAATTCAGACACCATAAATAACACAGTTACTTCCACACCACCTCTAAACAGATAATTGCACATAAACAGCATACAAGTCTACGAACAAATCATAAACATGCATACCTACACCATCCCACCCAAAGGCATAAGCTGGTCCACCCGACCACACAATAACCGTGCAAGCATTACCCGGCTCCCCCGGGTTCCTACGCCACCCGCGTATATAAACCTCGGCCCCGCCGAGTCACTACGCCACCCGCGTATATAAACCTCGGCCCCACCGAACTCCTACGCCACCCGCGTAGTCATAACAATAAAGGTCCAACTAGACGCCCCACTATTTAGTCCCGCATCACAAACAATTAAAACTACCACACACGTACAAATCGTAATGTAAAAAGTAACCGACATTAGTTATAGTGAGAGAACTCACCTCGTAAGCGCGCCTAACTCACAAACAATAATTCAAGCTTCACAAATCCAAGATCACTTCCCAACACCTAAACAATCGTTAAAATGTATTAACACGAGACCCGGACCCTAAAACACGACGCACCCTTAAATCGTCACTAAAACGACTTTCCGGTCTAACCAAACAGGTCTGTTCGGGACCTGTTCCGACCTCCATAAACCCAGAAAATCCTCAATTAAATTACATAACCAGAAAGTGCTCTGAGTTAGGGTTCCAAGGACATATTATACACCTCCTAACGATTTTTCTACAATTTAATATGGATTTTACAAAACCAATCTGCTGCACAGCGAAAAACAGTACCTTTCAGTACAAAACAGCAGTTTGACACTAGCTATGGTCCGCACTGGTTTTTCCGCAAAACATAAGAAACTTACTACACTTAAATTGGGAGATTTTGGCACTGGTTTCACCCCAATACGACGTTCCTATAAAAAGTTATGGCTTTCCCAAAACAGTGGCAGAAACTGTGACTTTTAAAACGGAACGCGAACTGACAAATCCGGACCTGCTGTATAAACAGCCAAATTACGCCTATCTAGAGGCCGAACCGGACTTCCGCTAAAACACGAAAAGTGTGCCCGGCACAGAATGTGAACCGTAGGCACCGGTTTCGCCTCAATCCGAGCTACGACGAAAAAGTTATGGACGATACAAAACATGGCAGAAAAACGACTTTCACATAAAATGATAACTTTATAAAACGGTTAATGCTTTCGCGATTGGGGGTTACGGTTTAGCTATTTAGGGTTTACGAAGGCTGTACCAAACCACGCGCCACCCACTGCCATCTCCGGCAGTGGTGGTCGGTGGCGGCGGCCACCACCCACGGTGGTGATGGTTTAAAGGAAAAACTCCGACGAAGTGACGGAACACCCCAACAAAACTACTCGGGCCGCACCTACGCCCAAACGCGACCCAGCAGCCACCACCACGCGTGCCACAGCCGCCGCACCGGTGGTGCACGGCGGCGATGCCGGCGGAAGTTATGGCTGCAGCGGCGATGGTGGTTCCGCGGTGGTTAGACGGCAACGAAAGAAACGAGAAGAGAAAATCTTACCTCTTTAACAAAACGCAGCAGCAACAGTTAACTTACCGGCTTCTCCTTCCTCTCTCGCTCTCTCGTTGCTCCTCTCTTTCTCCGGCAACCGTTAGCGACGAAAAACGGCGGCGGCGGCTGGTGGTTTGGTCGACGGCAGCAGCAACCGCAATGGGGAGGAGGAATAGGGTTTTTGTGGTGATTGTGTGTGTGTGCCGTGAATGATAAACGAGAAAGAGGGGAGGGGAGGTCGGTCATCATGGGCCGATCTCCAAGCACCAAATTCACCAACTTTCACATTTAGCCCCCAGGTTTTAAAAATAATTCACTTCTTACCACAAGAATTTAGGATTTTACTCATTTAACCGAACATCACAAACTTACTCATTTTGGGTCCTTGACGCCAAATCCCGCTAATAGAATTACTTAAAGAAAAATTTAAATAATTAAAATACTTAAATAAAAATAAAGCCATATCGGGACACGGGCTTTACAACTCTCCCCCACTTGATTTAGACTTCGTCCTCGAAGTCTCTGCCCGCGAATAGCTCTGGGTAGTTCTCTCGCATCTCAACCTCGGGTTCCCAAGTCCACTCGGAACTCTTTCTGTGTTGCCACTGGACTTCACTAACTGGAATCTAAATTTCTCACACCGCCTAAAAATTTTCTCGAATACTTTCCTTACCAACAAAACTCCTTCAAGTACACCGCATTTATGATCGGAAGAACACTCCAACGACTGGAATCATTCTTAGACAAACGCCTTCGGTTGTCTCCCAACCTTAGATGATCCATACATCCCGATTCAATTTCAAGCTCTAACCATTCTAAAGTTGCTCACCAATATACCCTACAGGATACTCGAGTCCGATCATTTCTACCATTAATTGTCGATTAACTTCCACGAGTTCTAAAAGACTCCTAAAATTTTATCTCACCCGAATCATCAAATCAACAGATTTATAAACACACATGAAGGCCATTCTACCATAACCATTCATCACAAGTGAGCATTTCAGGGTTACTACCACCATCACCATAATTATTTAAAAAAAATCGGCTACAATTCTCCGATTACGCTAAAGGTGTTTGGCCTCAAGCCCAAAAGTCGATACCTAAATATACCACTTACCTCAAAAAGGTTACAGCGTATTTATTCTCTTAATTGCAAAGGCCATCATTCCCTTAACCGATACTATTCGGCCTACAGTACCAACACACGTGGAATACCCAACCTTCCACTGTCGACGTATCTTCCACACTCACTCTACGAAGCCTAGTTACACCGTATCAAGATACACCTTAACGTCTACCTCCCAGGTACGTCTCAAGGCCCGGCACATCGGAACTACCTCCCAGGTAAGTGCCCAAGACCATATCCTCCCAGTGCCTACTGGAAAGTCAAGGTCATAACACATGAATACCGGGGTCCCACCCCGAGATACCCAACCGACCATTACCAACGACTGACTGACGTGACCAAGGATCCAAAGCAAAACAGTCTACCAACAACATGCCTATCCCGGAATGACTCACTCACCCAAACATGTAAATATTCAACGTGCAATAAATGCAAAACTGTGCAACAAAACAACCCATCAACAAGACTCCACATCGAGCCATTAAAACCGTGCAATTGACCCATGACTATCTCAAAGTCAAAACCGAGCAAAATGCTCCACGCTTGCTAGACCCATAAGTCGGTCAAAAACGCGTTTAAATAAAGTCTAAGTAAGCAATACTCTAAAATCAACATTAGTCCCAAACTCAACACGGGTAAACAAAAGAGTTTTCCAAAAGGACTCACACCCTTAAAATTCTCAAAATGACACAACACTTAAAAGCGCATTTCCCAAATGGTTTACAAAATCATTTACAAAAATGTTTTCAACGTCAAGATTTTTCATTTCAAAAAGACCGTAAGCAATAAAACTACTATTACCAGGTCGGTAGTTACGCAAAAATGGACACGCTCGTCCCACATATGAAAATCATGTTGAAAATCATTTCATTGCAGCTTAGTTAACTCACAAAACGTAAGCGAAATAAATAATTTCTTTGAAAATGAACCTTCACGGTTCTAGTATGAATTGACTCATGACATGCATTTAAAGTAACCGCTCGGCCTTACACCAGGTGCGACAAGAGTGTGCACATAATTTCAAAATCAGTTCCACGACATTTGACCCCAAAATTCCTCTTTTTCAACATAAAATGTCGTGGCACAGGGTTCACAAACAAATCTTACGCGCATCGGCTAGTCATACAAAACGATGAAACGGTTTACAAATATACTTTTGTTAAAACACAACTGTTTCGTGTAAGTTTCAAACCTAAAAATAAAAACCAATCTGTTTTCATCATTTGAAAATATCGACTAAAACCTCATAAAATCTCAAAAGGTGGGGTTCTTTAAATTGATTTCCAAGATTTCCCCAAATGGTCACATAAACAAATAAGATATGCACCTCGTGAAATTAAACTCACACGACTCAACACGCCGTTAAACAAAACTTATTTTAACGAAATCATTCGAAAAGCTTTATACAGACATCGTGGAATGTAACTTTCCGCCTCAACTCTAACATATGTGGAGGAGTTCCAATGTTAAAGTCACAAGCCGTAGTCACTTGCCCGACATTTTAAACACCACAAAACACGGATAACATCTTACCCGGAAGAACCGTTGGAAAAATAAAGAAATGAGACAAATTTTAACAAAATTTGCACCCCGTAATAAAACTATTTCATACATTTTCAAAACCATATTTCAAAATCTTGTGTGTGTGCTGAACACTTCCCAAAATTCCAAAACACCATCATTAAAATGATTTGAAACACAAGAATTTGTTAATGCAATCTATTTCAAAATCAAACTTTGTGCATGATTTAATCGGCATTCTACGCCTCGACTCCTACTCCTCCAAATCTCTCCGGTCCACTAACATCATCCGTACATTTAAACCTCTTAGGCAAGTTGGGAAAACACATCAAATAATCCCTACGATTTTTCCTCAAATCAGAGTCGGCTCTATAAGCCTATGATTCTAGCACAATCATCCATCTTGGCCCGAAACAAACATCATCCTCATCGTCACTCCAAGTGGCTAATACTAGAATCGTCCTTTTATTCCAACGACTACTAATTTATAACCTTCGACACTACCCCAACGATCATCCCATCAAAGCAAAACAAGTACACACCTGTACTAGCACATAATAACTCACACTAACAACACTCACGCTCAACTCCTTGGATTCCTCGTGACTTTCTCCGACTCGAGCATTGATCCTGTGTTTCCGATAGTAGGAGCTCTACTACTACCTTCCACACCTATCATCACTCGTTCCGAGTTCCATCCGATGGGTCCAAGTAGTTTCTCGCCGATAACTACACACATATGCCCGCACCGGCATATGTACACACTCTTCCTAGCTCCCTATGAATAATCATAATACCCCACTACCCTTGCTAGGGCGGAACCCCCACTAACCCTGACGAGTCGCCTCGTGCACGCACAGTCGTATACAGTGGGAACCAGATAGACATTCGAATATAAGATTCTATCCTACAACGGTTGGACTCAAACAAGAGCTGCGCAATAGAACTAAATCCAACATTCTAAGGCTATTCGGTTCCTACCGCATACAACCTATAGTGCATCTGCTTAACAACCTATCAAAGTTAGCATAAGTTCCTAATAGCAAGTTACAACCATACAATACAGTGTATTAAGCACCAAGCAATCTAGCATACATACTCCTATGTTCTAGAAAGCAATTTTTGCATACGTACTCATATGTAAACGCTATTCCCAGCTCACTAGGAATTTCATCTCATCCCACTACCCTTGCTACAACGGAATCCCTGTTAGCCATAACGAGTTGCCTCGCGAATACCCAGTTGCATGCAGCGTGAATCAAATAGGCATTCAAATACAAGATTCTATCCTAGAACGGCTGGACTCAAACAAGAGCTGCGCAATAGAACTAAATCAAATATTCTAAGGCTATATGATTCTTACTGCATACAACCTATAGGGCCTTCACTTAACAACCTACTATAACTAGCATTGATTCCTACTAGCAAGCAGTCAACATACAGCATAGTGTCAACAACAGGCAATCTAGCATGCATACCCTATGCCTAGAAAGCAATACAACACTAAGCAATGTACCTTTCCCCCTTGGCTCCGGCTGACTGTACACACTGCGCCCTCGATCACCGTTCCTCAAACGGATTTTTCCTTTTTTTTTATTTCCCAAAAAACTTTAAAGAAAATTTTATAGCCGCAAACTTGAGATCAAACACACCGAAATGCGTTTGATTCACTCAAGCCGTGCTCTGATACCAAGTTGTAACGTCCCAAAAATTACAAGGAATTTAAAAATTTTAAAGTAACATTTCATTAATAAAAACTCATTTAATAATTCAATCATCTCGTTTGCAAACTCATAAATAATATTCTTACGAACAATAAACAGCGGAATAAATGTCTAAAATTAAAATCATAAAAGTAATCAACTCTTCCCACGCGCCAGTGTGTACTCGTCACGCCTTGGAGCCACTCGCACCTGAAACCACAATTTTATTGGGAAAGGGTAAGCACGAAGCTTAGTGAATTCAGACACCATAAATAACACAGTTACTTCCACACCACCTCTAAACAGATAATTGCACATAAACAGCATACAAGTCTACGAACAAATCATAAACATGCATACCTACACCATCCCACCCAAAGGCATAAGCTGGTCCACCCGACCACACAATAACCGTGCAAGCATTACCCGGCTCCCCCGGGTTCCTACGCCACCCGCGTATATAAACCTCGGCCCCGCCGAATCACTACGCCACCCGCGTATATAAACCTCGGCCCCGCCGAGTCACTACGCCACCCGCGTATATAAAACTCGGCCCCACCGAACTCCTACGCCACCCGCGTAGTCATAACAATAAAGGTCCAACTAGACGCCCCACTATTTAGTCCCGCATCACAAACAATTAAAACTACCACACACGTACAAATCGTAATGTAAAAAGTAACCGACATTAGTTATAGTGAGAGAACTCACCTCGTAAGCGCGCCTAGCTCACAAACAATAATTCAAGCTTCACAAATCCAAGATCACTTCCCAACACCTAAACAATCGTTAAAATGTATTAACACGAGACCCGGACCCTAAAACACGACGCACCCTTAAATCGTCACTAAAACGACTTTCCGGTCTAACCAAACAGGTCTGTTCGGGACCTGTTCCGACCTCCATAAACCCAGAAAATCCTCAATTAAATTACATAACCAGAAAGTGCTCTGAGTTAGGGTTCCAAGGACATATTATACACCTCCTAACGATTTTTCTACAATTTAATATGGATTTTACAAAACCAATCTGCTGCACAGCGAAAAACAGTACCTTTCAGTACAAAACAGCAGTTTGACACTAGCTATGGTCCGCACTGGTTTTTCCGCAAAACATAAGAAACTTACTACACTTAAATTGGGAGATTTTGGCACTGGTTTCACCCCAATACGACGTTCCTATAAAAAGTTATGGCTTTCCCAAAACAGTGGCAGAAACTGTGACTTTTAAAACGGAACACGAACTGACAAATCCGGACCTGCTGTATAAACAGCCAAATTACGCCTATCTAGAAGCCGAACCGGACTTCCGCTAAAACACGAAAAGTGTGCCCAGCACAGAATGTGAACCGTAGGCACCGGTTTCGCCTCAATCCGAGCTACGACGAAAAAGTTATGGACGATACAAAACATGGCAGAAAACGACTTTCACATAAAATGATAACTTTATAAAACGGTTAATGCTTTCGCGATTGGGGGTTACGGTTTAGTTATTTAGGGTTTACGAAGGCTGTACCAAACCACACGCCACCCACTGCCATCTCCGGCAGTGGTGTTCGGTGGCGGCGGCCACCACCCACGGTGGTGATGGTTTAAAGGAAAAACTCCGACGAAGTGACGAAACACCCCAACAAAACTACTCGGGCCGCACCTACGCCCAAACGCGACCCAGCAGCCACCACCACGCGTGCCACAGCCGCCGCACCGGTGGTGCACGGCAGCGATGCCGACGGCAGTTATGGCTGCAGCGGCGATGGTGGTTCCGCGGTGGTTTGACGACAACGAAAGAAACGAGAAGAGAAAATCTTACCTCTTTAACAAAACGCAGCATCAACAGTTAACTTACCGGCTTCTTCTTCCTCTCTCGCTCTCTCGTTGCTCCTCTCTTTCTCCGGCAGCTATTAGCGACGAAAAACGGCGGCGGCGGCTGGTGGTTTGGTCGACGGCAGCAGCAACCGCAATGGGGAGGAGGAATAGGGTTTTTGTGGTGATTGTGTGTGTGTGCCGTGAATGATAAACGAGAAAGAGGGGAGGGGAGGTCGGTCATCATGGGCCGATCTCCAAGCACCAAATTCACCAACTTTCACATTTAGCCCCCAGGTTTTAAAAATAATTCACTTCTTACCACAAGAATTTAGGATTTTACTCATTTAACCGAACATCACAAACTTACTCATTTTGGGTCCTTGACGGCAAATCCCGCTAATAGAATTACTTAAAGAAAAATTTAAATAATTTAAATACTTAAATAAAAATAAAGCCATATCGGGACACGGGCTTTACATGGATCATATTGATCATCCATTTTAACTATGCAAGGGTATTTTTGTCCATGGGACATCTTATTTTTTTTTTAATTTCTATTCATATTATAGAAGAGTTGCTGCAATTCTACCACTCACGAGAGCTACATTGGTACCTAAGGCATATGACGTCATCGAAAACCTCCATTTAGCTCCTCTCCTTTCATACATGTAATTAATATGTAGAAATAACACTATTTTTATTCTTATTTTTCTCTTTTTCTTGGCCTAGGATTTACTTGTTTTAATTTTAGTTGCATAATGTCTAACGAAAATTATAGTATAACATCTGTGCTTGTTAATTTGAAGCCTATGACAAAGGTTAGATTACTATTTTCTGTTTCATTTATTTTTTTCTTTGCGATTTTTTTAATTGAGAAGTTTCATTCCATGTCTATGAAGATTCATTTAATTGTTAAATTTTATATTAAAACATGCCTAAAGTCTTGGTTTTACTTTTGTGGTGGTTTGTATAACGTTTATGTTCCTAACTTGATTGATGAAGTCAATCAATTCAATACAATGATTTCACCTTCACAATAAGGTTGTTGTGAAGGTTCATTCAATTTATGTGAAGGTAAACAACAATTCCAAACAAATAATTTAGGGTCATTGAGACAATTGATATAATAGTGATTATAAATTGTTTGAAAATGTAACTAAAAGTTAAATTGGCGACAAACTTTTACAACAATCAACTCGACCTAGTGAGTTTGTTGTGAAGGTTTTTTCAATTTATGTTAACGTAAAAAATAATTTCAAACAAGTAATTTAGGATCATTCATTTAGTGTGAAGATAAAGTACGAAATGAGACAATTAAGCTGGTAATAAACGTCAATCGATCTACTAAACCTTCATAGAAAGTACCTCAAAACAATGTGCTAAACTCCACAATGTGAAGGTAACCTTCACAGTGTTTTCTGCTGTGAAGGTTCGGATTTTTTTTACCTTCACAATGTTTTGCTGTGAGGTTTCAAGTGTAAAAATGTGGTCTCAAGGATCTCATTATACTTGAACAATGTATTAAGCAATGCTTGTTGCAAGTAACTGAAACAAACGACAAACAAACTAAACCTTCACAATAACTTTGTTGTGAAGGTTTACTCAATCTTAAGTTTTAAACAATGTATTACACATGATAACATGGGTAAAAGTTTAACTGTTTCATATGGTTGGTCACTTTGAAACATTAATTTTGGTTCATCACTTTGAATACAATGTTCTAGTTAATTAACTGGATGCAAATATCCAAAAAATTCTAGTTAGTGTTTTTACTAATTGTAAAGTTTTATTCATTTGATGTGAACGTTTGTTTAATTCTTAGATTTGGGATCATGTGAGACCTAACTATTTTCATTAGACCATATTTTTATACTTAAAACTTCACAGCTAAACAATGTGAAGGTGTAACATCCCGATTTTTGGGTATAAAATATTAAGATGGATTTTATTAATAAATTATGGTTTATAATGTGATTGATTAATTTTAGAGTTTAACCCCGAATAAGTTACGTTAATGGGTTTTGTGGAGTTATAAGTTGAGGGGTAAGCTTTAATTTTAATTTATAAGTTTAAGGGTGTTAATTGCCAAGGGATAAAAGTTAAGGGGGCTGTTTGGTTAAGATGGTGAAACCCATACCAAACACCACCTCCTCAATTGTTTAAAATGAGGCAAAAAGGAGATATTTCTTCTTTTGTTCATTTTGGTCTTTTGGTATGTGTGTGTGTTTGTTGCGGTGAAGAGAAAAGAGAGAGAACCGAGATAAAGAAGAAAGGTGAAGAAGAAAACAAAATCAACTGAAGGAATTGAAGAAATCAGTGTTTAAACCAAAGGTATGATTCTATACAAATTTCTCTCCTTATGTGTATTAAGTTTTCTAGGGGGAATAGAAATGGGTTTTGATGATTTTGTAAGATATGATAAATCTGGGTTGATATATATGTTCTATAAGTAGTGTTAAACATATCTGCATGTTTATAGAAACAAACATGGTCTAAAACTGATAAATTCTGGGTTTTTACGTTTTCAGTTAGTTGAGACATGTATGAAGTTAGTGGGTTGTGACATGTATGAACACAGTTGGTTGCGACTTCGTGACCAAGTCTCAACAGTTGGTTGCGACTTCGTGCCATGTCTCAACATTGGTTGCGACATGAGGAGATATCGCAATAGGGGGTTGCGATAAGAGACGAGAATTTTTAGATATTAAGGATTTCTAGTCGTTAGAGAATCATGTGCAGTGGATTTATACTAGTATATTATATATATGGTATTTCAGATCTTTAGGGAGTTAGTGACGGAATCAAAGAAAGAGTGTCGCATCTAATAACAGGTGAGTTCATTCTTACCTTACCTGTTTTTATAATGTTTTAAATTTTGGTAAGGTTTATTTTATAAATGAACTGTTTTGGGTGGATTTTTGGAAGAAAGATTTTATAAAGAAAAATCTTTTTATCTTAAGTTGATGGTGGTGCTTAAAATCATTAATGATATTGGGAAATGATTTACGACAAAAATATGTACGAGTGGTAATTATTGTGTTTATTGGACAAATGAATTACAATAATATTCATATTAAAGACCGTAAGTGATAATATGATTGGTTAGACTTTTATTATAAGAAATTGACATATTAAATGTGATTTGCTTATAATAAATGATATGAGGAATTTACGAGGTATAAATATAATTCGCTTATACGGCTGTTATAAGGAATTTACATTTTAGTAAATACCTGTATGAGTACAATTAGGTGATATAGATCCATAGGCACTAGTGGTTATGTGCACGTAGAATAAATGATGGATTTTTATTATTCTGATGTGTGTGGAAATTGGAACATGAGCAACGATTGACGTAATGTCAGATTCGTAGTCATGGAATTGGAATATGAGCAACGATTGACTTAATGTCAGATTCGTAGTCATGGAATTGGAATATGAGCAACGATTGACTTAATGTCAGATTCGTAGTCATGTAATCAGGTTTAATCTGATATTGATGAATGGTTTCATATGGTGGTAAGAAAAAGGGTAAACCAGGTTGGTTATACCTTGTTTACATTAATTTGATTAAATATTATTTTTGAAACTGAATGTTCTCACTAGGCATTAGTCTAATCGTTTCAAATGATGTTTTCTTACCAGGTACTAGTTCGGGAAAATAAAGGGATGTGGGACGAGAGCTTTTGAATTAGCAAAGAAGTTTTGAATACTGAGGTTTTGGATAGATCACTTAGATAACCTAGTTAATCTGATTATAGTGACATGATTAGATTAATAGGTTATTTGAAGAATTCTATATATGTAAATATGATCCTCAAGGTTAAATCTTTGCTTATGTATAAAGTTTAGAAAGTTTATGTTTAAATCTTGTTATAATTTGAGGTTTAAAGTAGCCCTGTTTTTTAGGGTGTTACAAATTGGTATCAAAGCTTTAGTTTAAGCGAACTAGGTATGATGATGAAATACCTAGACTTAAGCTGAGATGAATTAAGTTATGATTCGTGAGATTTGGGTAGAAGTACTAAGACGGGATAGTCTTAGAGTCTACGGAAATATGTGAAATTAGTACTGTAACGATGGTAACGAGAATTCTCATGTATGATATATTCACAATCTCAATTAGCTACTTTATTATGAATATATTACTATACGAGTATACTTGTTTATAAATTGTTACAGTGACTAACGATCGGTAATATATGTTTCGTATGTTTAAATAGATGTAACCATTTCTTATGGGTATGCTTTTGTGTTATAGCAGAACGATGGTGAATACGCCACTAAGGTCCTCTAATTATTTGGAGGATAGAGCGGTAAATGATTGGGGGTTGGAGGGACAACCTGGAATTGGCGGGACCCATGAAAGTCCATCGAGGCAACCTTTAATAGGAGGATTGGAAAGTCAAAAGCATGGAACAAGTACTGGTACTTCTGATTCGGTAATGACAGAATCTATTATGGAGTCTCGTATAATGGAAAACATGATGCGGGTTATGAATACTGCACTGACTCAACAACAAGAGATGTTTATAAACATACCGAAGGATCATACCATTAAGTTGCATGGGCCAGAGGTGAGTACCAGTGTTGTAACTCCACCTGTTAATCCAGTATTGAATACTGATGATAGAAGAAAAGGAATTTATGTTGAAAATAGGGTTGAAATAACTCCAGTGGGAGAGAAAAGAAAATGGGAGAATAAATCAGAACTTTGCCAGAAGTCGGAAACTTTTGTTAAGAATCATTGTATTGAATCCCGTCAAGAAACCAAATCGTATGTGAAATGCTTTAAGTGTGGAGAAGTTGGCCACAAGATTGAAAACTGTCATATTCAAGAGTCAACTTGTTATGAATGCAAGAAACCTGGTCATTATCGGAGGGATTGTCCAAAGTTGAAAAATAGCGGAAATCGGAAGAAGAAATTCAATATTTCAAGATAAACAGGATCAACGTTTTGTAGAACGGTTGAAAATGTTAAGGAATGAGTGGGTGTAGTTTACGATACATTCCTGGTTAATAATATATATATATATATATATATATATATAAGTGTGTATGTTATGTAATGGTAGTACTAACTGGTCTTTTGCACTACAATCTTTTGTTAAAAGTTAGCTATACCAGTTATTATGTTCGGAAGATACCTTATAAGTTGACCTAGTTAATGAAAGTTTACAAACTTTGGAGATTCCTGAGTGAAAGTAGGATAACTTAATCATTATTTACTTATTCCGTTAGTTGAACGTGTACCAATTGGTAAGACTATTTTGACATTAATTATTTCCTGAACCTAAGAGCCAAAAGACATTAGGTGATTGGAAAGTACGCAAGGAAAAAAAAGGAATAGAAGTCGTCAATGCGTTGGTATTGGCAATTTGTTTTGAGTAGTATGGTGAAGTAGGAAGGAAATATCCTCGACGTCAAATAAGAATTTTAAGGTGATCTGGGATATTAACGTTGCACGAGTATGTTGAGATGAAGACGATGGGAGAAGAATTAGATTATGTTATGTTGGAAGAATTAGGTTCAGTTAAGGACCCTTGTTAAAAGATAGGTTAAGGAAGTATCGACAGACCGATTATTGACATCGAAGTCGGCAGTTGTTTAAGATGTATGAGGCGTGTGGTCTGGGTGCGTTTCGCGTATGCCTGTGCGGGCAGGAACAAAACCGTGAGCGGTGCCGGCATGCTGTTATGCAGAGGGTATCCGCAAAGCGGACAATATCGTGTACGGTGAACTGGGGATGTTACAGAATGGTATATATCTTGTGACACACCCACATTTGGGGATTTTGAGTAATTGACAAATAAATCACGGGTGAGAGAGGTTTTGGTTAAATTATTGCATCAGTGAAAACTATGTGGTCAAAATACGCTTTTAGAGTTTATTGGGGTTGTGCAATAATTATGATGTGTTATGTGCTTAATTGCATTTTATTTAAATAAGTGCCGTTTTAAGTATTGGTCTTATATGTGAGGACCGTTTGATGATCTTGTATTCTTAGTACCTTTGGTACTAATGAACTTTGGCAAGATATATATATATATATATATATATATATTGTTGAATATGTAAGAGTTGTTTATGCGTGTACATATAGATACATATATGAATTAACTTCATTGAGAAGGTAGCAATGACGGGGTCGAGAGATTATTACGCCTCGGAGCGTGTGTTGTATGATGTGGGTTAGATGCATTTTAAATTGCATTAGTTGATATTGATAAATGATCATTAAATTCTTTGAGCAGATGGCTCGGTTTTGGACTCGGTTGGATCTCGAGGGCGTTCGCCCGGTTTAATAAGCTCGACGTAGGCATAGGGTTGGAATTGCATGAATTATATTATAATTGAAGCGTTCATGATGTGAATGCATTGGTTATTCTTTTGAGGTCATGTATGAATGTTAACTTTTGAATCAGAAGATTAAAAGTTGAAGGACCACCTTGTAGGGGTGTTAGAATAGTAAAATCTATTGTTTTGGATAAGCGTTCTACTTACGATGTGGATAGTTTATAAAGGATAAAGTATTAGACACGAACAAAGTGGGTATATAGACTATGTCGATCTGTGAGGGATTGTGCTCTGTCTATATAATAGTTTGGAATCACAAAGAACTAGCAAGAAACGAGTAAGTTTGAGTTAATTAGAAGCTCGTGAGTCGTGGTTCAACTAAAGTTGGGGAGGGATAAAGTAGTGATATAGACTCGGTTATTATGCGAGAAAACATGAAGGTAGGTTTGAATGGTGTATGAATGACCATGAGAGACCTAGCATGTTGTGAGATGTTATGGGTGGAAAAATGTACGGATGAGTATCGGCATTAATTGCCAAGATAAATGTGTCAACCAATATGTAATGTGATGTTAGAAAGAGGAAGCAGGATTTCGGAGGTAGTGTATTAATTATCAAATAAAGTTGTTGGAGCATGTGATTTGTAAGATGACGTGGTGATATGACTATTATCAGAATAGAATGCCAGAGCAGTAGTGGGAGTTTATCTAAAGGGATTTTGGTTGTGTAAATTGCTAAGTAAGTTTTATGGTTTTGAATCATTGGAAGTTTAATGAAGATGATAGGTGCGTTAGTCAAAATGTGGCGTAATAGATGCAAAATCCTTAAGGAATGTGAGTTGCTTCTTATGTGTGAAAGAATTGTTCGAGAAAGTGTTAGTTGAATACCAAAGAATGTGTAGTAATTTTGAATGGTGGTGTCATTTCAAAATGACTTGGTTGAATGCCTTAAGTTAGAATCTTGGTGCAAATGTTTGGTTATGTATAGTAATGAGAAAACGTTATGTAAGCTTTAAACCAAGTAGTATACATTATTGTTATTTTGAGACCTGGAGAGTGAGTTGTGGTGATGATGGGGTGAAAGGAGAACTCTTGTTCTTCTCGATCCCATTGGATTTTAGGTGAGTTTTTATACTTCACTTTATTATCGAAGAGAATACTGTAACCATTGAGCTGTAGTACTTCGTTATGAAGTTTAGTCAAGAGTGTTGGAGTATTCCGTGGAAGTAAAGAAATGCATTGAATGTAGTTCTCGGTGTTACGAGGACTTGGCTAAAGGTCTTAGCTGATGATTCTAGAGAAACTGTCCTTTTGGACTGTAGCTATGTGTGGTGGATGTTCCGTGTAATCATGAGAGAAATGATAACGGTATGGTAGACCAAGAAATAGTCGGATAAGGATTTGATGATAACAATTACTCTAAGGAGGTTTGTAAATCTAGGTTGAGGAGTGGGTAATGATGAAAGAGGATATGAAGATTAAATATCCTCATTTGTTTACCTAGCTTTGATTTCGAGGACGAAATCATTTTCAAGTTGGGGAGTATTGTAACATCCCGATTTTTGGGTATAAAATATTAAGATGGATTTTATTAATAAATTATGGGTTATAATGTGATTGATTAATTTTAGAGTTTAACCCCGAATAAGTTACGTTAATGGGTTTTGTGGAGTTATAAGTTGAGGGGTAAGCTTTAATTTTAATTTATAAGTTTAAGGGTGTTAATTGCCAAGGGATAAAAGTTAAGGGGCCTGTTTGGTTAAGATGGTGAAACCCATACCAAACACCACCGCCTCAATTGTTTAAAATGAGGCAAAAAGGAGATATTTCTTCTTTTTTTCATTTTGGTCTTTTGGTATGTGTGTGTGTTTGTTGCGGTGAAGAGAAAAGAGAGAGAACCGAGATAAAGAAGAAAGGTGAAGAAGAAAACAAAATCAACTGAAGGAATTGAAGAAATCAGTGTTTAAACCAAAGGTATGCTTCTATACAAATTTCTCTCCTTATGTGTATTAAGTTTTCTAGGTGGAATAGAAATGGGTTTTGATGATTTTGTAAGATATGATAAATCTGGGTTGATAGATATGTTCTATAAGTAGTGTTAAACATATCTGCATGTTTATAGAAACAAACATGGTCTAAAACTGATAATTTCTGGGTTTTTACGTTTTCAGTTAGTTGAGACATGTATGAACTTAGTGGGTTGTGACATGTATGAACACAGTTGGTTGCGACTTCGTGACCAAGTCTCAACAGTTGGTTGCGACTTCGTGACCAAGTCTCAACAGTTGGTTGCGACTTCGTGACCAAGTCTCAACAGTTGGTTGCGACTTCGAGCCATGTCTCAACAGTGGGTGCGACATGAGGAGATATCGCAATAGGGGGTTGCGATAAGAGACGAGAATTTTTAGATATTAAGGATTTCTAGTCGTTAGAGAATCATGTGCAGTGGATTTATACTAGTATATTATATATATGGTATTTCAGATCTTTGGGGAGTTAGTGACGGAATCAAAGAAAGAGTGTCGCATCTAATAACATGTGAGTTCATTCTTACCTTACCTGTTTTTATAATGTTTTAAATTTTGGTAAGGTTTATTTTATAAATGAACTGTTTTGGGTGGATTTTTGGAAGAAAGATTTTATAAAGAAAAATCTTTTTATCTTAAGTTGATGGTGGTGCTTAAAATCATTAATGATATTGGGAAATGATTTACGACAAAAATATGTACGAGTGGTAATTATTGTGTTTATTGGACAAATGAATTACAATAATATTCATATTAAAGACCGTAAGTGATAATATGATTGGTTAGACTTTTATTATAAGAAATTGACATATTAAATGTGATTTGCTTATAATAAATGATATGAGGAATTTACGAGGTATAAATATAATTCGCTTATACGGCTGTTATAAGGAATTTACATTTTAGTAAATACCTGTATGAGTACAATTAGGTGATATGGATCCATAGGCACTAGTGGTTATGTGCACGTAGAATAAATGATGGATTTTCATTATTCTGATGTGTGTGGAAATTGGAACATGAGCAACGATTGACTTAATGTCAGATTCGTAGTCATGGAATTGGAATATCAGCAACGATTGACTTAATGTCAGATTCGTAGTCATGAAATAGGAATATGAGCAACGATTGACTTAATGTCAGATTCGTAGTCATGTAATCAGGTTTAATAAGATATTGATGAATGGTTTCACATGGTGGTAAGAAAAAGGGTAAACCAGGTTGGTTATACCTTGTTTACATTAATTTGATTAAATATTATTTTTGAAACTGAATGTTCTCATTAGACATTAGCCTAATCGTTTCAAATGATGTTTTCTTACCAGGTACTAGTTCGGGAAAATAAAGGGATGTGGGACGAGAGCTTTTGGATTAGCAAAGAAGTTTTGAATACTGAGGTTTTGGATAGATCACTTAGATAACCTAGTTAATCTGATTATAGTGATATGATTAGATTAATAGGTTATTTGAAGAATTCTATATATGTAAATATGATCCTCAAGGTTAAATCTTTGCTTATGTATAAAGTTTAGAAAGTTTATGTTTAAATCTTGTTATAATTTGAGGTTTAAAGTAGCCCTGTTTTTAGGGTGTTACAGAAGGTAACCTTCACAGTGTTTTCTGCTGTGAAGGTAACCTTCACAGTGTTTTTTGCTGTGAAGGTTCGGATTTTTTTTACCTTCACAATGTTTTGCTGTGAGGTTTCAAATGTAAAAATGTGGTCTCAAGGATCTCATTATACTTGAACAATGTATTAAGCAATGCTTATTGCAAGTAACTGAAACAAACGACAAACAAACTAAACCTTCACAATAACTTTGTTGTGAAGGTTTACTCAATCTTAAGTTTTAAACAGTGTATTAAACATGATAACATGGGAAGGAGATTGTTTCCTTTGTTCTTCATCTTTTTCTTATTTTCATCTTTTACATCTGCTCAAGAATAAACATATTAAAATAATGATAATAACATGCTTGATGCACCCCATTAAATTGTTAGAAATTAAGTGTTAATTTATTGTTATTTGGAATTGTATTTGGTAACGATTGAGGTAACTACCTGGTGGTTGGTAGTATTTTGCCATTGAAGAAAGTAACACCACCACTAGGGTGCGTTTGGTTCGGCGGATTCCGACGGAATTGGAATGGTCAATTCCATTGACCAAATTCCATTGTGCTGTTTGGTTTGCAATGGAATGGAATTGAATTCCATGAATTCCACCCAAATAAGGAATTCACCATTCCTTAATAAAAGTGATGGAATTGAAATCCATTCAATCCATATTTACAAAAATGACAATACTACCCCCATTTCATTCTAAAAAACCCTAGACCCTTTTCTTTCATATCTAAAAAACTCTTGATGTGAGTGTCTGCCATTGTTGATCGCAAGAACACTTCCAAAATCGAACAAATCAGTGTGCAATCGACGAACATCAGGGTGCGTTTCTTCTCCTCTTTCGATTTCTTCGATTTCGATTTCATTTCTTCACGGGTGGCTTGTCGAGTCAAACCAGCAGCTATAAGTCGACGGATTAAGACATAAAAAGTGGTGGAAGTTGGGTTCATGCCGTTTTGGTCCATTTCGATTATTAATTGCCAAGCCACATCAAATTGTAGGACTTTACCCAATATATCTATCATGAGGTTGTATGCAGGGGGGTCATGAGAGTATTGAGCTTGGTCTTTAGCCCAAGAGAAAAAAGCTAAGGCGATCTTGGAGATGTTTTTCAGACGAATTAGGGTTTGGTGGACGAGATTTGGGGAAACCTTAATGCCATTAAGCTGCAGAGATGATTCCATGGAATGGAACGGGTTATGGTGTTGGATAAGTTGGCAAAATGTTGCTCAAGATTAATGTGATCTGCCACTCGGTATCGATGGATACACATCACAACAACGAAAACTTTATGTTTTAGGTCACCAAAGTGCTTTTTGCTAGCATACTGCAAGAAAGAAAAAAGAAGCAAGCCAAGTTGTTCAATGATGTATTTAACAAAAATACCCTTTGTTAAATGTAAATTTTAAAAAAAAAATTAAGAAAGGGTATTTTTGTCATTTTTCACAATTCCATTCCGATTCCATTGTAAACCAAACAGACAGATTTCAAGATTACATTCCATTTCCTGTCAACCAAACAGTTGGTCAAATCTGAAAACATTCCATTCCAATTCCTTCCAGATTTCAATTCCTTTGACAGATTCCATTCCTGCAGAAAACATTATGCGAACCAAACGCACCCCTAGACTCAAGATTGCCACTACCTTTTAAAAAGTAACACCACCGCTAAACTCATTCGGTAAAGACTTCACTCTTTAGCTTTGCCACTGCCTTTCAAAAGAATTACAAAAACACCACCGCTAAACTCATTACCATAGATTGGTTTTAGGATCTAATCTAATGGATAGGAGTTGGTCTCACGGGTCTCACGAAATCCTTTTGGTCTCACGTGATCCCAAATCTATATTAGAAATATAGAAATATAGAAATATATATTGTTATTCTTTTTGTTTATATATATATATTGTTATTTTTTTGTTATATATATATATTAGAAATATAGAAATATATATATATATAGTTATTCTTTTTTGTTATATATATATATATATATATATATATATATCTTTTCTTTTTATAAATTATATCATTGTATTTGTCTCGTCAATACCTTCGAAATGAATCCAATATGATTAAATCAAAAAATATTCAATATTAGGCTCATTTCGAAGATATTGACGAGACGAATATAATGATATAATTTGTAATAAAAATGTATTTTTAATATATTTTAGTTTATATACGATTATATTTATGTTAATATGATAAGGGTATAAAATGAAAAATGATAAAGTAAGGGATTAAAAGTAATATAATAACTAATTACATGGACCAAAAATGTAAATATATAATATGTTCTATAAAATGGTGATGAGAATGCATGTGAACATACCTTATTTGATTTTCTGGTGTACATCGAGAGAGAGAACAGCGAGAGAAAGAACAAAGAAGTTCGACGCAGAGTTTTTTGGTTGTTAAGTTATAGCAGCTGTAACGCCCCAAAATCCGGGCTAATTTGAACCTTAAATTTCAACAAGTTATGATAAAATAAACTTCCACTTTCATATATACATCAAGTGAATTAACCACTAGGAGTATATTTACAAGTACAGAATTCTCCAAATAACCTATTAATCTAATTATGCCACTATAATCAGATTAACTAAGTTATCTAAGCAATCCTTCAAAAACTCCTTATGTTAATTGACTTTTCCGCTAATCCAAAATGCTCGTCCCACATCCCTTTTACCTTCCCGAGCTAGTACCTGGTAAGAAAACATCATTTGAAACGATTAGGCCAACGCCTAGTGAGAACATTCGTTTCCATAATAATATTTGCAAAATCAATGTAAACAAGTTATATCAAACCTGATTACCCTTTTTCTTACCGTACGTGTAACTCTATTCCGTTAACACGATCTTCATCCAATCCCATGAATATGACTGACACACATTCCATCATCATATCATGTCTTAGAGCCACACTACGAATCTTCACTGATTCTAGATTAATACTCTTATTCCAGAAATCGCAATATAGACATGCCCATTTCCATTCATATCCTATCCCAGAGCCACACTACGAATCTTTCTCAGATTCTAGATTAATGCTCTTATCCAATAAATCGCAATTACACATGCCCATTTATCGGAAAGGAAGTAGAGATTACAAGCACTTATGTCAATCCCATTTTCTTCCTTAGAAATTGGGAATAACGATTATTACCACACGCCTATTCCACAATTTCCATACACACTGGAATAACGATTATTACCACACGCCTATTCCAGGGTTTCTCTCACACATCAGAATAATGATTAACTTCATCTATTCCACGTGCACATAACCATTAGTACTACACACATCACTGGAATAACGATTATTACCACACGCCTATTCCATGTGATTACCAAACACTAGTGCCTATGGATCCATTACACTTACTACACACCTGCCTAGTATCAAACTAGAACAATCATTAAGCCTAACAACCTACCATTCAGCTGTAAGTATGTTCAGGCCACTAGAACTGCATTTCAATTCCTAAACCGTACCTGTTTAGAAGTCAGCAAGTCCTAAAGTTACTGAGTTCTCCAAAAGTGACCGGACAGTACCAGTTTCCGGACACCTTAAACTATCCGGACAACACAAGTTTTCCGGATACCCAAGACTTACCGGATACACCAACTTTCCGGATACCCTCATCTTTCCGGATACATCAACTTTCCGGATATTTCACTAATCCGGATGACACCCGGAAACCAAGGTAATCCGGATACCATCCGGTAACTTATTTCATCCGGAAACTATACAAAATTTAAGACTTACCGGATGACTTTGTCGCGTCCGGAGACATTCATCACCACGGTTTCCGGATACATGGTTTTATCCGGAAACCTTCGACCTGCAGCTTAAAATTCGATCTAGATATATATCTGTTCTATTCAGCTCATTCCAGACCATTCCATACAGTTCATAACTAATTTATACAGCTATTTCAAGGTTTAATTTAACATATAAACACTGATTTAAGCAAACAACAAATGAACTCACCTTTGTTACCAAAACTTGCTTCTCTGCACAAATCCATCCCCAATCTGCTGTTTATGATTCTGAAATCCTATTCATTAATCAGATTCGGTTACAATCATAAATCCACAACATATTTTATCAAAACCAAACTCAGTTCCTTACCAATTGAAGACTAAAGCCCTTGTTTTCCTTCTTTCTCCCTTTTCTCTCTTTATTTCTTTCTCTCTTTGATTCTCCAAACCGACCCAACACAAATGAAATGAGAGAATATCTCATTTCAGCTACTTTATCCATACACACTTTCCAAAATTGACCAACCACACCTCCAAGTTTCATTATTTCCACAATAGCACCAAACTCTAATCACTTGCATTTTAACCCCATTTGAATTATAAAAATACAACATAATTCAAGGTTAAAACTAAAATACAAATATATCCCAATTCTCATTAAAATACTATTTCTGAAAATTCAGGATGTTACAATACTCCCCAACTTGAAAATGATTTCGTCCTCGAAATCAAGAATCAGGTAAACAAATGGGGATACCTATCCTTCATATTCTCTTCAGACTCTAAAGTCACATTAGCACCTCGATGGTGTTTCCACTGTACTTTCGACATAGCTACTTCCTTGCCAAAACGTAGCTTTCTAACCAATCTTTCCAAAATTGCCTCTGGTTCTTCCACACAACAATTTTTTTTCTCATCCACTCTTACTTTAGTAAAAGAAATCACATCATACCAACATGAAATATTTTGTACATCTCTTCCCTTTAAGTCTTACATACTTAACCACAATTAAAAGTCCAGAAAGAACGAGAATTCATCCTTTCATATTTTCTGAACCTTAACTCTTTCATTAGCATCCGCTCCCCAACTTGGATTTGCAAACCTCCTTAGAGTCACTGTTCATCATCAAGTCTTTACCCGACTACTTCTTGGTCTACCATACCGACATTAACCGTAACTCGATCTTCGGGTCCCAAAATAACATTACCATCTACTGCTTGAAAATCTATACTCACCTTAAATTGAGTATACTTACCACTTTTGAATACTCCGATAAATACGACAAACCTTTGTTACATCCATGACTCACACGTTTCTTTAGCACAAAGTGCTACCATTTCCTCACACCACTATCGCACTATGTGACCATATTGCAACCAAATGCTAAAGTGTTGTATATCAAGGGTGATAATTCCATTGAACCTGTAGTATAACTACATTCTTAGGTCCAATCTTTTTATCATTTCTTCCCACGTTAGCATGGAGTACTACCCTCCAAACATTACTTGTCTCTTTCTCCCAACTTTTCCACATACTGATAATATTTTCTCATTACTATACATAACCAAACAATTGTACCAAAATTCTAACTTAAGGCAATCAACTAAGTTATCTTGAAACGACATACCGTCCCAAGTTACTATACATTCTTTAATCTGCAACTAATACTTCCTCGAACGATTCTTTCACACATAAGAAGCAACTCATCTTCCTTAAGGATTTCGCATCTTTTACATCACATTTTGACTAACATATCCATCATCTTCATTAACTTCCAATGATTCAAAACATAAACTTACCTAGCGACTCACACAACCAACATCGCTTTGGATAAACACCCACTACTTTTCTGCCATTCTATTCCGATATTAGTCATATCACTATACCATCTTACAAACCACATACTCCAACAATTTTATTAACAAAATAGTACTCTTTATCTGAAATCCCCGAAAAGACTTCCATCGTATGCTTCCTCTTTCTAACTTCACATTACATACTAGTTGACACACTTCTCTTGGCACTTGATGCCACTACTAGTTCGTACATTCTCCACCCATAACATCTCACAGCAGACCCGGTCTCTCATGGTCATTTGTACACAATTCAAACGTACATTCATGTTCTCCCACATGATTAATTGAGTCTACTTCGCTATTAAAATCCTCCCCAACTTTAGTTGAACCACAACTCGCGGTTTCTAATTAATTTCAACTTACTTGTTTCCTGCTAGCTCTTCGTGATTCCAAACCAATACATAGACAGAGCACAATCCCTCATGGATCAGCATAGTCTATACACTCGCTTCGTTCGTATCTAATACTTCATCCTTTATAAACCATCCACACCGTAAGAAAACGCTTATCTAAAACAACAGCCCTTCACTATCCTAACACCCCTACACGGTGGTCCTTTAACTTTTAATCTTCTGATTCCAGGCTTAATATTCATACATGATCTCAGAAATAACCAATGTATTCATATCATGTAAACTTCAATTATAATACAATTCATATAATTCCAACCCCAAGCCTACGTCGAGCTTATTTAAACCAGCCGAATGCTCCCAATACTTAACCGAGTCCAAAACCGAGCCATCTGCTCAAAGGATCTAATGATTATTTATCAACATCTACTCATGCAATTAAATACATCTAACTCACATCATGCAACACTCGCTCCAAGGCGTGATAATCTCACAACCCCTTCATTGCTACCTTCCCAATGAAGTCAATCCATATATGTATCTATATGTACACGTATATGCAACTCTTTTATACTCAACAATGTATATCACTCACCAAGATTCATTAGTCCCATAGGTACTAAGAATACAAGATCATCAAACGGTCCTCTCACATAAGACCAATACTTAAAACGACACTCAATTAAATAAAATGCAATTAAACACATATCACATCATAATTATTGTACAACCACAATAACTCTAAAAGCGAAATTTGACCACATAGCTTTCTCTTATGCGATAAATTAGTCAAAGTTTCTTTCACTCGCGATTAATTTGTCAATCACTCAAATTCCCAAAAGTGGGTGTTTCACAAAATATAAACCATTCTGTAACCTCCCCAGTCCACCGTACACGATAATGTCCGCTTTGCGCATACCCTCTGCATAACAGCATGCCGGTACCGCTCACGGTTTTGTTCCTGCAAGCACAGGCATACGCGGGACGCACCCAGACCGCACCCTGTGACAGGCAAAAGGCCTCATACACCTTACACAACGGCCGACTTCAAAGCCAATAGTCGACTTGTCGATACTTCTTTAACCTATTCTTTAACAAGGGTCTTTAACTGAACCTAATCCTTCCAACATATCATAATCTAATTCACACCCCATCGTCTTCATCTCCTAATTTATTCGTGCAACGTTAATATCACAAGATCACCATAAGTTCTTATTTGACGTCAAGGATGTTTCCTTTCTGTCTCACCATACTATTCCATCACCTTGACGACTTCTAGTCCTTCCTCCGGACACAATCGTCCCTCGGCAACTGCTTTTCTAGTCATCGAACAATGGGTACAGACCCTCATACATCCGACACTAAAGTCCACTTTCGTCTCTCCCACTGATCACCTCTCATCTTAAACACAAATTCCAAAACTACGAACATTCTCCAATGATTTATCCAACACCTCTTCACTCTCGGAGTTCTTTCTTAGCTTATAGTGTAATACTCTATGACCTAGTGAGTTCATAGCCTTCATGCATGACAACTTGATAAATGAATCATTTCGCACAATTTCTCATTTTAAAGAACAACACAAGGAACAACTTGGGTACCAATGACCCCAACATTCTCATAACTCCAATGTACTGCACAACGATCTCGAGAATCGTTTGCATACAACTTCCCGTAACACTTAATCTTTCTCAACCAAACGATATTGTTACGACAGTAATAAAAATGAAAATCTGTTCATGCGACCAAAGTTTAAAAGAAAGTTACCGACACGAAGTAAGCTAGTCGGTTCTCACATTCGTTTATATAATATCATCAAGTTAATGCTCGTTTTGGTTATAAAAAGTTTAGCTGGCCAACGCTTTCTTGACCTTTTTGCTACCATTCAACTTTTCATGTAAAATACGAAGTATTTTGCAATTTGCTAAACTCAAAATTTCATTGTGCGCCGTAAATAGAATTGCCTTTTTTCTTTAAATACACATTTGCACATGCTGACTCGACCTCGACTAAAATTGTTGTCTATGTATTTGTTTTGAAATCATAAAAACTCATGTAACACACACTAGGACACCATACATGAAACTCTATTCGCAAATGAAGGCTACTCACTCAAACAAGGTCAATCGTTTTACTCACGCGACTTATCAATAACACTCAACTTCCGATCAGTGGTCGCCCTCTCGGCTTTGTAACACTTACTATACATGCATTCCATGGCCCACTTACTCAACCATTTCATACTATTAAAGTTTGCCTCGGCGGACTTTCATGAGTCCCGCCAGTTTAGATTGTCTTTCCAACCCCCAATCATTTACTGATCTAATCTCCAAAGAATTGAAGGACCTTGGTGGCGTATCCACCATCGTTCTACTATAACACATAGAGATAACCATAAGAAATGGTTATACGAGTATAGACATGCAAAACGTACTTTACCGATCATTAGTCACTGTAACAATTTAGAAACAAGCATGCTTATGTAACAATATATTCATAAATAACAGTAGCTAATTGAAATTGTGAATATATCATACAGGAGAGTCCTCGTTACCATTGTTACATTACTAATTTCACGTATTTCCGTCAACTCTTAAGACTATCCCGTCTTTTTGTTTCTACCCATTTCTCACGAATCATAACTTAATTCATCACAGCTTAAGTCTAAGTATCTCCTCAGCATACTTAGTTCGCTTAAACTATTGCTCTGATACCATATTGTAACGCCCCAAAATCCGGGCTAATTTGAACCTTAAATTTCAACAAGTTATGATAAAATAAACTTCCACTTTCATATATACATCAAGTGAATTAACCACTAGGAGTATATTTACAAGTACAGAATTCTCCAAATAACCTATTAATCTAATTATGCCACTATAATCAGATTAACTAAGTTATCTAAGCAAACCTTCAAAAACTCCTTCTGTTAATTGACTTTTCCGCTAATCTAAAATGCTCGTCCCACATCCCTTTTACCTTCCCGAGCTAGTACCTGGTAAGAAAATATCATTTGAAACGATTAGGCCAACGCCTAGTGAGAACATTCGTTTCCATAATAATATTTGCAAAATCAATGTAAACAAGTTATATCAAACCTGATTACCCTTTTTCTTACCGTACGTGTAACTCTATTCCGTTAACACGATCTTCATCCAATCCCATGAATATGAATGACACACATTCCATCATCATATCATGTCTTAGAGCCACACTACGAATCTTCACTGATTCTAGATTAATACTCTTATTCCAGAAATCGCAATATAGACATGCCCATTTCCATTCATATCCTATCCCAGAGCCACACTACGAATCTTTCTCAGATTCTAGATTAATGCTCTTATCCAATAAATCGCAATTACACATGCCCATTTATCGGAAAGGAAGTAGAGATTACAAGCACTTATGTCAATCCCATTTTCTTCCTTAGAAATTGGGAATAACGATTATTACCACACGCCTATTCCACAATTTCCATACACACTGGAATAACGATTATTACCACACGCCTATTCCAGGGTTTCTCTCACACATCAGAATAATGATTAACTTCATCTATTCCACGTGCACATAACCATTAGTACTACACACATCACTGGAATAACGATTATTACCACACGCCTATTCCATGTGATTACCAAACACTAGTGCCTATGGATCCATTACACTTACTACACACCTGCCTAGTATCAAACTAGAACAATCATTAAGCCTAACAACCTACCATTCAGCTGTAAGTATGTTCAGGCCACTAGAACTGCATTTCAATTCCTAAACCGTACCTGTTTAGAAGTCAGCAAGTCCTAAAGTTACTGAGTTCTCCAAAAGTGACCGGACAGTACCAGTTTCCGGACACCTTAAACTATCCGGACAACACAAGTTTTCCGGATACCCAAGACTTACCGGATACACCAACTTTCCGGATACCCTCATCTTTCCGGATACATCAACTTTCCGGATATTTCACTAATCCGGATGACACCCGGAAACCAAGGTAATCCGGATACCATCCGGTAACTTATTTCATCCGGAAACTATACAAAATTTAAGACTTACCGGATGACTTTGTCGCGTCCGGAGACATTCATCACCACGGTTTCCGGATACATGGTTTTATCCGGAAACCTTCGACCTGCAGCTTAAAATTCGATCTAGATATATATCTGTTCGATTCAGCTCATTCCAGACCATTCCATACAGTTCATAACCAATTTATACAGCTATTTCAAGGTTTAATTTAACATATAAACACTGATTTAAGCAAACAACAAATGAACTCACCTTTGTTACCAAAACTTGCTTCTCTGCACAAATCCATCCCCAATCTGCTGTTTATGATTCTGAAATCCTATTCATTAATCAGATTCGGTTACAATCATAAATCCACAACATATTTTATCAAAACCAAACTCAGTTCCTTACCAATTGAAGACTAAAGCCCTTGTTTTCCTTCTTTCTCCCTTTTCTCTCTTTATTTCTTTCTCTCATTGATTCTCCAAACCGACCCAGCACAAATGAAATAAGAGAATATCTCATTTCAGCTACTTTATCCATACACACTTTCAAAAATTGACCAACCATACCTCCAAGTTTCATTATTTCCACAATAGCACCAAACTCTAATCACTTGCATTTTAACCCCATTTGAATTATAAAAATACAACATAATTCAAGGTTAAAACTAAAATACAAATATATCCCAATTCTCATTAAAATACTATTTCTGAAAATTCAGGATGTTACGGCAGCACTCAGCAACATCCAACAGCTCCCTACTATTGCACCACATTTTTTCCACTACAGTTATCCGTGTGCTGCGGGATGGGCTACCCCGTATTCAGATCGAATACAGAAGTACGAACGACTTTTACGTGTTAATTGTACTACGGATAATGTTATTTTAGAATAATCGAATGTAATATAGATTATTTTATGTTCTATTTATATGTTAAATCGCAATGTTTATGTTTTATTTTTATAATTATATAATTATAAAAAATTAGTAATATTTATATTTATAAATATTTATTTATTTTTAAATAAAATAAAAAAGAAAAAAAAAACATTTTTAAACTATATAATACAAATAAATAAAAATATATAATACAAATAAATAAATAAAATAGAAAAAGAAAAGACGACAAAAAAACAAAAAAACAAAAAAAAACAAAAATTTAATCATTGGGGTGCAATTAGCCACTTTTGGCGTGCAATTAGCCTCCCCTTCAAAATTGGTGCGGAAATCAATCAGTGTATTCATGATGTAGAGCGCCTAGCAACCCAATACGAAGAACAAATGAACCAAGCGAAAAGAAACCGCAACAGGGACTTACGCGGCTTAGCACGCGACATGCAAGTCGCGGCATAAACCGCGCATCCCTCTGGAGGAGTAAACAAACAGTGCGCCCCGCGACTTCTTACGCGGCTTACAAACCGCGGCCTAAGCCGCGCGGTTCCTCCAGAACGCCCTATCAGCTATTTTCGTTTTATTGCTTTCTAGTCTTAATTCCAATAAGGTTTAGGGTTTGATACCAATACTAGTTTCCTTAATTATCCTATCTAGTTTAGCATAAATAGGCTTATTGGGTTTCATTGTTTATCAATTCATTATTATTCAGTTTAATATCAGTTCTTGACATTCAAGACTTTTAGTTACTTTCCGGGTTTACGTCTGTAAACTTGCTACTTTTAAAGCTCGACGCTTGTCGATCCGTTCCACGCATAATCCTACTGCGTCAGTTGGTATCAGAGCACAGACTTACCTGTCTCTTCACCTTCAAGATGGCAGACCAACCACCACCACCACCACCCATTACGAGAGCAGGCTTGGATGGGTTAGCAGCGGCTATTACCGCACTAACAACCGCAGTCACCAACCAGCTCACCGTCAACAACAACGACCGCCAAAGATGAGACAGGTACGAGGGCCGTCATCGACCCCAACATGGTGGCCGGCGCCACCCGATCACCAGTTCTAGTTCCGACTCCGAATCCGACGGAGAGGTAGAACCGCCACGAAGAGACTCCGATTACCGAATGAAGGCCGACATTCCTTACTTCTATGGGAATATGGGCATTGAAGAATTCTTGGATTGGCAAATCGAGGTCGACCGTTTCTTCGACATCATGGAGATTCCCGAACACAAGCAGGTCAAGATGGTAGCTTTCCGTCTGAAAAGCACCGCAGCCGTATGGTGGGATAAATTGATAGCCCAACGACAACGACAACGGAAAGGTCCGGTACGTTCATGGAGAAGAGTGAAACAGCTTATGGCCGAACGATTCCTACCGGAAGACTATGAGCAAATCTTGTACAAGATGTACTTGGATTGCTCCCAAGGATCGAGGACCGTAGCCGAGTACACCACCGATTTCATTCGCCTCTCCGAACGGAACGAAATCGGCGAAACCGAAGGCCAAAGAGTCGCACGCTACATCAACGGCCTCAAAGGTTCGATACAAGATAAAATCGGACTTCAAACCGTTTGGACATTAACGGAAGCATCAAGCTTAGCCATGAAGGCCGAGCTTATGGAGAAAACCACTCGAGCCTCATCCTATCGCCGATACACCACACCCACTCCCACCGAAGCCACTAGTTCCACATCTGATAAAGGGAAAGGCATCGCACCAAGTTCAGCCGCCCGCGACACCAATCCACCACGAAACTCTACCGGGTCCCAAAGCAAACCCGAGACACCAAAACCATCCAACCCCTACGCCCGACCGACAGGATCCAAATGTTACCGTTGTGGCCAACCGGGACATAGATCCAACGAGTGTACCAACCGAAGAACAGTCGGGTTAGTAGATGAACAAGGAAGCGAAGAGGGAGATGATTATAATGGAGTTGACTTCGCGGAAGAAGAATCCGAGGAAAGGGTAAACATAGTACTCCAACGGTTCCTTCTCTCTCCGAAAGAAGAAGGCCAAAGAAAGAACCTTTTCCGCACTTATTGCTCCATCAACAAAAAAAGTTTGCAACTTGATTGTGGACAACGGAAGTTGCGAAAATCTTGTGTCAAAAAAGCTAGTAGATTACCTTGATCTACCAACCCAACCGCATGACGCCCCCTATTCCCTCGGGTGGGTAAAGAAAGGGCCACAAGCTCGTGTAACCCAAGTGTGCAAGGTTCCCCTCTCTATAGGCAAATACTACAAAGAAGATGTCCTTTGCGACGTCCTCGACATGGACGCTTGCCACATCTTACTCGGCCGACCATGGCAATACGACAACGGCGTTACCTACAAAGGAAGGGACAACGTGATGATATTCCGCTGGGGCGACCGTAAAATCGCCATGTCACCCGTGGCTAGCTTTCACAAGGCCCCGGAAAAGAAAGGTGATAACGTCCTAATCATCACCTCCAACTAACAACTCCTTGAGAACGACTTCAAGGAGACCCAACTCTTCTGTCCCATAGTCGTGAAAGGCTTAATGAGCGCCGAAAAGATCAACGAAGAAATCCCGGAAGAAGTCAACGAGATATTTAAAGACTTCACGGAGCTAATCTCCGACGACCTCCCACCGGAACTACCGCCTATGAGAGATATCCAACATCAAATAGACTTAATCTTGGGTGCAAATCTGCCAAACCTTCCTCACTACCGCATGAGCCCCAAAGAAAACGAAATCTTAAGGGAACAAGTTGAAGATCTATTAAGAAAAAAGTTTATCCGCGAAAGCCTAAGCCCTTGTGCAGTCCCCGTTCTTCTTGTGCCAAAGAAAGGTAATCAATGGCGAATGTGCATTGACAGCCGCGCCATCAATAAAATCACCATCAAGTACCGATTCCCCATTCCCCGCTTGGAAGATATGCTAGATGAACTAGCCGGCTCAAAGTTATTCTCAAAGATCGACCTTCGCAGCGACTATCATCAAATCCGAATCCGACCCGGTGACGAATGGAAAACCGCGTTCAAAACACCATTCGGGCTTTATGAATGGTTAGTCTTGTCATTCGG
Organism: Saussurea involucrata; assembly: GCA_033807775.1. Lineage (NCBI taxonomy): Eukaryota > Viridiplantae > Streptophyta > Magnoliopsida > Asterales > Asteraceae > Saussurea > Saussurea involucrata. The sequence continues at coordinate 133,318,825 of CM066321.1, read as the reverse complement.
AACTTCTAACGCCCCTAGCACGCTTATGAGGACAATGAACCAAGTCCTCCGCCCGTTCATCGGTTCGTTTGAAGTAGTATACTTCGACGATATACTCATCTATAGCCGAAACAAAACGGACCACCTCACTCATCTCCGCCAAATCTTGACCGTACACCAAGAAAACAAGCTCTATGTCAACCTCAAGAAGTGTACTTTCTGCACCAACAAGCTCCTATTCCTAGGATTCGTTTTTGGAGAATCCGGTATAGAGGTATACGAAGACAAGGTCCGTGCGATAAAAGAATGGCCAACTCCCAAAACCGTGTCCGATGTTCGAAGCTTCCACGGGTTGGCAACATTCTACCGGCGGTTCGTGAGAGATTTCAGCACCATCACCGCACCAATGACCAAATGTCTGAAAAAAGGAAAGTTCCAATGGGGACCCGATCAAGACAAAAGCTTCGCCGAGATCAAACGCAAGTTAAGCTCCGCACCAGTACTCGCCCTACCCGACTTTGACAAGGTATTTGAAGTTGAATGCGATGCAAGCGGAATAGGAGTAGGAGCTGTCCTCTCCCAAGAAAAGCGTCCCATCGCCTTCTTTAGCGAGAAACTAAGTGATGCTCGTCAAAAGTGGAGCACCTATGATCAAGAGTTCTACGCCGTCTTCCGAGCTTTAAAACAATGGGAGCATTATCTCGTGCAGAACGAATTCGTCCTCTTTACCGACCATCAAGCCCTCAAGTTCATCAATAGCCAAAAGACGGTAAGGAAAATGCACGCACGATGGGTAAGTTACCTCCAGAAATTCCCATTTGTCATCAAACACAAATCCGGGGTCCTCAATCGCGTGGCCGATGCCTTGAGTAGACGCGCCACACTTATGATCACGCTAGCCCATGAGATCGTCGGATTTGAGGTCCTAAAGGATCAATACGAAGAAGATGTTGATTTCCAGAATATTTGGAATAAATGCAACACGGGCACACCGATGGAAGACTACTACATCCACGACGGCTATCTCTTCAAAGGTAACCAACTTTGCATCCCTAACTCTTCTCTTCGTGAAAAACTTATCCGAGATTTACATGGAGGAGGATTAAGCGGCCATCTCGGCCGCGACAAAACCATCACGAGTGTCCTCGACCGCTATCATTGGCCGCACCTAAAACGAGATGTGGGGGCAATTGTTCACAAATGCTATGTTTGCCAAGTGGCAAAATGCCAATCCCAAAACACCGGTCTCTACTTACCATTATCGGTTCCTGATGACATTTGGAAAGATCTATCAATGGATTTCGTCTTGGGATTACCCCGCACTCAACGAGGAGTCGACTCTATTTTCGTGGTAGTCGACCGCTTCTCCAAGATGACGCACTTCATTGCTTGCAAAAAGACAGCCGACGCAAGCAACATTGCCAAGCTATTCTTCAAAGAAGTAGTCCGTCTACATGGAGTTCCGAAGACCATTACCTCTGATCGTGACACAAAGTTCTTAAGTCACTTCTGGATCACCCTTTGGCGCCTTTTCGGAACCGCACTCAACAAAAGCAGCACCGCTCACCCCCAATCGGATGGCCAAACTGAGGTAACTAATCGCACATTAGGCAATATGCTTCGGAGTATTTGTGGAGACAAGCCTAAACAATGGGACCTTGCTCTCCCACAAATCGAATTCGCCTATAACAGTGCTTCCCACACAGCAACGGGCTGTTCTTCGTTTTCCTTGGTCTATACATCGATTCCTAAACATGTGGTTGACTTAGTCAAACTACCACAACTCCTGGGTACTAGCCTCGCCGCCAAAAATATGGCTAAGGATGTCCAAGCAGTTAAAGAAGAGGTCAAAGTCAGACTTGAACTCACAGGTGCAAAGAACAAAACCGCCGTCGACATGCACCGACGCCGCAAAACGTTCAAAGTAGGAGATGCCGTAATGGTATTTTTACGAAAAGAGTGTTTTCCCGTCGGCACTTACAACAAGTTACAACCGCGAAAGTATGGTCCGTTCAAGATCTCACGGAAAATAAACGACAATGCCTATGTGGTCACACTTCCCGACTCTCTCCACATATCGAACACCTTCAACGTCGCAGATATTTACGACTACCACCCGGATGATGCATCTCTTTCTGATGAGAACTCGGGGTCGAGTTCTTCGGAGGTGGAGGAGACTGATGTAGAGCGCCTAGCAACCCGATACGAAGAACAAATGGACCAAGCGAAAAGAAACCGCAACAGGGACTTACGCGACTTAGCATGCGACATGCAAGCCGCGGCATAAACCGCGCATCCCTCTGGATGAGTAAACAAACAGTGCGCCCCACGACTTCTTACGCGGCTTACAAACCGCGACCTAAGCCGCGCGGTTCCTCCAGAACGCCCTATCAGCTATTTTCGTTTTATTGCTTTATAGTTTTAATTCCAATAAGGTTTAGGGTTTGATACCAATACTAGTTTCCTTAATTATCCTATCTAGTTTAGCATAAATAGGCTTATTAGGTTTCATTGTTTATCAATTCATTATTATTCAGGTTAATATCAGTTCTTGACATTCAAGACTTTTAGTTACTTTCCGGGTTTACGTCTGTAAACTTGCTACTTTTAAAGCTCGACGCTTGTCGATCCGTTCCAACGCATAATCCTACCGCGTCAATTCACGAACACGAATTTTGGTCGATCGTTTTTCGAAGGTATAATTTTAAACCTCACGCTCTAAATTGCATAGGTTGAAAGTTTTGTTTCAGTTCTACGAATTGAAAGGTTTCTGTTAGGTAATTGGTATAGATCTTGAGTCTTGACCATGGTTATTGTTTCAAATGTCTTATTTTGATTTTCTTTTTATTTAAGCGTATATTCACGAAATTCTGCTCGAAACTTTACGATTCCCTAATTTTTTTCTTAGTTCATCGTTATACATCGTTACCTCATAGTCGTTGTTTGGGATGCTCGGATTTTTTCATTGATCATTTGGTTATTACATCGATTGCGTTGTATTTATTGATTCCTTTGATTGCCTTTTGCTACATGCTTCAAATTGCGATTCTGATTCACATTTATGATTTCAGTCCATGTTTTTATCGTTTATGTTATAGTTAGACGGTGAACCAGGGTGCTAGAGTTGAGGATGATTTGCGTTAGATTTGCTATCATTTTTAAGTTAATTTGAATCACATGGTGATCACTCTCAATGAATGTTGATTTAAATAACTGAGGAAAGATTAAGGAATTATTAAGAATTTACAAACCAGCTAATACATCTGCAAGTCTGTCTTGGTAAGGACTGTGATGTAGCTGGTTAAGGTTATCATGTACTTTACTCAAATGGCCTTCATTTCATATGCAGGTTGAAAAATGAGAGGCAGAAGTTACAGCTACAGCCCTTCACCACCACGATATCGCAGCAAAAGCTATCGAAGTCCTAGCCCAAGGGGTCGATATGGGGCTTGTGCTAGAGATCTTCCTACTAGCCTCTTGGTTCGCAATCTTTGCCATGGTTGTAGGTTTGTTCTGCTTATAAAATCGCACATTATACACCTCTCCATGAACTGTGATGTATTCTTTAATTCTATTAGCGTGTTTTCATTCCATATAAAAAGATGTTAATTGTTTCCATTATAGGTTTATAAGATGATGTAAAGCTAAAGTCCACTGTTCCATGGTTTTTTTTATCTACTAGTTAAACCAATGGTTCTGGAGTTATGCTGTTGTATTTGCTGGTTTGAGATTCAAAGTTAAAATTTCAAATGGATTTAGAGTTATGTTCTTGTGCTTGCTGTTTTTTTTGATAAAATCGCCACTGCTTGAAGATTTTCTGGTATTATAATGTAAAACTTTAGGGATTTAATAAGCAGAATGCTATTGCCAATTACTAGATTATAGGTGTTGCTCGGAATGGCAAATACTGTATCTGGAATTAAAGTGTCAACACCATGTTACTATGAAATACAATATTTTTCATATGTAGCTCTTTAATGATCTAGGGTGGAAACTTGGAATGTAGAAATCTCCCTCTCTATCATCTTCATCCTATTCTGCCCTCTTGATACAAATTAGTTTTTGTTTGCAGGCCAGAAGAAGATCTCCGTGGCCCATTTGGAGAGTTTGGCCCCTTGAAGGATGTTTTCTAAACTAAAGATTATCCTAATTAAAACAATTGGTGGTGGGTCTTATTATAAACTTTTATGTTCATTTTATACGCATTGCTTTGTTTATTGCAAGTGTTGAAGACACCATTGTAGTAAAAAAGAGTTCTGTCAAGATGATTTTGTGTACATGAAGATTGAAGGATGTTGGTTATGTTAATGAAGAAGTTCAAGTGTTGAAGAACTTTACATAGTAACCTTGACTACACAAGGTTAGCAGCTGTATTTGTTTCATTTCTTTGGAGCCAAGTTTTGCAGACAATTATTGCTCTTCTGGATTGCCTCTCTTGTAGTCTTTCTTATTGAAAATTTCTTTTATTTACGTATGTGGCATGTGGAAGGGATGGGGCACATTATTGTAGTTTGGAAATCTAAAGAGACATGCTAAATTTTTTTTTTGTTGGAAAAAGGGAAGAGACATGCTATTTGTGTGTGCATATACTGGCTTTAATGCACACACACACACACACACACACATGTAGATGTGTGTCTATGCGGGATGGTCTCTCTTAACATGTTTGTATTGCAGAGAGCCACGTGGTTTTGGTTTTGTCCAATCCTGATGATGCTGCTGAGGCCAAATATCAGATGGATGGTCAAATCCTTCTTGGTAGAGAGCTGACAGTCGTGTTTGCTGAGGAAAATAGGAAGAAGCCTTTGGAAATGAGAGCAAGAGAAGGTTTTCGGTAAGTTTCTGTGCTATCATCATCCTGTATTACCCATCCAATACTAGATTTTGTGTTGCATAAGATGAAAAGTTATTCAGACAGAACCTTGATGTGTCACTATTATTACGACAGGGGACGCTCGTATGATCGTAGAGGATCATCTTCCATGCGTTACTCTCGTTCACCCCGTCGTGGAAGGTCATACGATCGCAGTCCAAGTTACTACTCTCCTTCCCCTAGGCATGTGTGCATCTACGATCTATTTGTTATTTATTTGTAGTAGAGAATGATGCTAGTAAGGTCGTTATAATAGTGTGTGGTTATAAATATATGAAACAGGTCGATTTCACCTGAAGAGCGAAGGTACAGAGAGAAAGATGTTACTCGAGGAGTTGGTATGGGTCCGTGAGTAGGAGCCGCAGCCCAGAAGGAACTTTTGGATAGTAGTGTAAATTATTTGGTAAAGCTGCTGGTTGTCATGATATTGTAACTCTGAAGTTGCTAGATGTTTCTTTGCTACTTATTTTCTCCAAATTTGGATTGGGTTTGTGATTTTAAGTCGAGTGTTGAAGACAAGTTAAAAATTCAAGATCAAATCAAATATTCTGAAGAGAAGTAGTTACTAGTTAGGGGCCATTTGCTTATTGATTTAGCATGACAAAGAATCTTACCCAAAAATTTTACCCGTAAGGAAAAGGAAAAGGTCTTTTACCCGGCACGGCAAGTGAAGAAAAAAATAATTATCGGGAAAAGAGATGTTTAACAACAATCTATTTTAATGGGTGATAGATAATGTTACCGGTTGAAATGCCATTTTAACCTAGACAGCCAGTAAGTATGTCGAGCTTTGCCGGTCTCTGTGGTGTACACAGGTCTGAAAGTAGAGTATCCAAGAAAATGAGATTTACGCAAAACAAAATTTTCAAAACCTTTTATTTTTAAGTTAGGAAAGTGTGAAGTTTTATAAATTTGAAGAACATAAAAAATGGTTTGAATTTAGAAATATTATTATTATATTCCATCTCAATTATGCATGAATAAATTGTGACCAGTTTTGAGAAATAAATTTGTTAGTTTAGCAGCTTAAAGGGACTTTAGCTTTATATATAACTGTTTGTCCGTCCTTATTAAAAAAAAGTGTAAATTACAGTTTTGGTCTCTCGACTATGCCTCGATTTCAGTGCTGGTCCCTTCAAAGCTGAAAGTACACTCTTGGTCCCTAAAAGTGAGTTTCGTGAACGAAAGTGGTCCCTCTCACTAACACCGTTAGTCTAAGCTCCGTTAAGTCCATCACATGCCCCTCACGTGAGGGGCATTTTCGTCATTTTACTTATGTTTTTATTTTTCTGATTTTTAAATAATATAATATAATTTAATTTAATATTTAAAAAAAAAATTATCTATCAATCTCTTTAGCCACCATCACCATCACGTCGTCGGCCCTTCTTCTTCGCCGGCGCCATCACGTCGTCGGCCCACCATTCTCCGACGCACCTCCCCCAAATCGAGCAAGTTATAGTGCTTGAAATTGACCACAAGAAATCGAAACTATCAAGTAAACAAATAAGTATCATTGAGCCAAACACAACCTAATAATTCAAAACAGAAAATTAAGGAATGATTGTACCCAAATTTATGCCGAAAAGCAGACACGGTCGTGGTCAAAAACGGTTGTGCGACTGCTGGTTACACGATTGGCAGGGGGGAACGACAAGGGAGGCGGAGGGAAGTGAGGAGCAGCGGTGGTTTCAAGCGGTGAAACCTGTTGTGGTCATCGGCCGCAACGGTTATTGGAGGATTCGAGAGGAGAACCACGACGGAAGGTGAATGATCGAGAGGAAGAGAGAGGACAGCTGACGACGACTTGTTGTGACGGTGGTGGTCAGTTTCAGGGGGTGATAGGCTGCAGAGATGGAGAGAAATCGAGATGGAGAGAAGGAAGGGGAGAAGGCGGTTACCGGTGGAATGGTGAGCAGCGGCCGGAGAAGAAGAACGGCGGCGGAAGGGAAGGTCGAAGAGAGGGAGAGAGTAGTGATTACTGCTCGGTCAAGTTTCAGAGGTGGTTCGGTGGTGGTGGCGATGCAGTCGACGGCTGTCGATGAAGAGAGATCTGCGGTGGTCGACGGCTGTCGGAGTTGATGGTGGCAGGCGGCGATTAGGGTTGATGGCGGCGGTTCTGGTAGTCGAACGAGAGAAAAGAGAGAGGGAATAATGGACGCCGGTTACTAAATGTTACGAGAAGAGATGGTGACGGAGGGTGGTGGTCGACGGCTGTCGGCAGGTGGTGATGGGTGGCGCTGATTATGGTGGTGACGGGGATGGGTTTAGGAAATGGGGTAGTGAAATTTAGGGTTTGAGTAAATCAGAGAAATGGTCTCTCATTAAATTAAATTAAATTATTTAAAAAACAGAAAAATAAAAACATAAGTAAAATGACGAAAATGCCCCTCATGTGAGGGGCATGTGATGGACTTAACGGAGCTTAGACTAACGGTGTTAGTGAGAGGGACCACTTTCGTTCACGAAACTCACTTTTAGGGACCAAGAGTGTACTTTCAGCTTTGGAGGGACCAGCACTGAAATCGAGGCATAGTCGAGGGACCAAAACTGTAATTTACTCTAAAAAAATGCTACTTATCTATTCTAGTGGACGGTTTTTTCAAGATTCAATAATCGGTTTTTTTTCTTAGCCACGACTAGGGCTGTAAACGAACCGAACGTTCAGCGAACCGTTCGTGAACCGTTCGGCGGGAAGTTCGTTTATGTTCGTTCATTTATTAAATGAACGAACATGAACACATTTTTTTGTTCGTTTAGTTAAACGAACGAACATGAACAAAGGTCCCGTTCGTTCATTTACGTTCGTGAACGTTCGTTTATTTATGTTCGTTTACGTTCGTTCATTTATGTTCGTTTACGTTCGTTTGCGTTCGTTTATGTTCGTTCGTTTATGTTCGTTTATATTTTATATTATAACATTTATATATAAATATTTATATGTATAATTAAAATAAAACAAATATATAAATGTTGGGCCTTCTTAATTTTACACCCCTAAGTCATGTGGACTTTAACTGATTTTGGGCTTTTTATTTGACAAACCTAATACCCAACAACTAATAAGTAACAAAGATTAGGTTACTTGTCACTTTTATCAGCCGACCTCTTCCCCCAATTTTTTCGTCCTGTGGAATTTGGTCTGCAAACAGAAGAAGACAAGTGAGCCTTGAAGACCGAAGAAAACCCTAAATTGTCGCTTCATATAGGTTCGATCATTTCACACTCTTCAATCTTCATCTTCTACCTTCTTCTAACCTTCTTAGCTAATTATTTGCATCTGCTCTTGTTGCTTGTTAATGTCATTTTTAAACAATAGCCCACAGGTTCAACTCTTTATACTCTCTGTATGAATCTTTGGCTAAAAAAAAACTCATAATGCAAAAAAAACATCTAAGTTTGTTTGGCTCTGAATGAAGCCATATAGAGGCCATCTATGAGGGAGACCTATTTGTTTGATTAAAGAGAGTGCTTTTTGATTAATGATAGTGCTTTTTGATTTGTAGTAGTTGGCACATGGGGTTCATTGTAAACACCTTCTTGATGAATTATTTGTGTGCAATTTGATGTACGATTGATGAAGGCTTACTTTACAAGGCTTACAATTTAGAATTTTAAATAGTATTAAAGAGGTTATTGCTTTTCCAATATTGCGACTCATAAGGATAAACGAACTTCCAATGTTATGTTTGCTGTTCTTTTTTTGTTCGTGGGCCACTAAATTGGCTAAACTTGTTTGTTGTTCCAATGTTATGTTTAGTTCAAAAAAATAGTATTAAAGAGGTTACTGTGTTTGACTAACTTGAACCATTATTTACTGTTAAAAGTGTTACTGTGTCTGTGTTTGCACCATTATTTGCTGTTAATTTGTTTGTTTTTTTAGGAAATTGATGATATGATATATGTTCATCTTCCATGAGGATTGAAAATAGATGGCGTTTTTGTTACCAAGGTAATTTCTTAATATGATCGATTCTAATACTTTTTTTTACAATAAGTCAATTACTAATAATTATTTTGTTTGTTTTTTTGTAGGAAATTGATGATATGAAGATAGATGACGTTTTTGTTACGTTTTCCTCGTGTAGTCGTGTAATGAAGATAGACAAATTGATGATGTTTTTTTTATTCAAAATGGTTGATGAATAGTGATTGTTTTGTGTACGTTTAAACTATGGATAATTGGTGTGTAAATAGTTAACGGAATGACAACTAATGGTGTTAGTTTATGTTCGTTCGTTTATGTTCGTTCGTTTATGTTCATTTAGGGCTGTTCGTTTATGTTCGTTCGTTTATGTTCATTTAGGGCTGTTCGTTTATGTTCATTTAGGGCTGTTCGTTTATGTTCGTTTACTTGTTCGTTTACTTGTTCGTTTATGTTCATTTAGTCTGTTCGTTTGCGTTCGTTCGTTTATGTTCGTTTAACTCTTAAGCGAACGAACATGAACGTACACGAACACACCTGATTTCTAAACGAACGAACACGAACACAAAAAAATTTGTTCGTTTACTGTTCGTGTTCGTTCGTTTGTTCGGTTAACTTAAACGAACGAACATGAACAGACCTCCGTTCGTGTTCGTTCGGTTCGTTTACAGCCCTAGCCACGACGTCTCCCTTCCCCGGATTCTTCTCCTTGCCCACATTTTACGTCCTCAAATCTCTCCCTCCCGTTCATTCCCAACATTGGTTTCTATAATCGCCTTCTTCCCCCTATACCTTTCATACAGTGTCCAATTTCAATCAAATACCAAAGCCCCAAAATTTCAATCAGTTAGGGTTCCACCAAGCGTGATCCAATTCGAAATCAATTGATCTACGATCGAAGTAAATCCAAATCGGAAACGGATTCCTGGATCAGCAAAGGTATTATTGTTTGCACAAAGGTTTCACCATCGATTTGTTTGGGTTTCTTTGTTACTTCAAGATTTCACAGCTTCATCATCGTCTTTCGATTTTTTGTATAGAAATCGGTACCACAATTTCATCTATTTGCTTTTTGTTTCAGGTCCAATCTGGTGATTCCCTTTTCCTTTCGGTTTGTTCTCCATCTTTTATTTGCCTCTCACATGTGTTCAAATTGTTCCATTGAACAAATTTATATGTGTAGATCTTGATGGAAAATCTTATTACTGTGTTTTGAATGATGTGATTTGGTTGGAATTTCTGCTGTTGGTGTGTAGATGGGAAATTGGAATCTCTCTACTTCGTAAGTTCCTCATACCTATGTGCATTATCAGAGTCGTGCCTAAGGGTATTCGCTATTTCAATATGGAACAGGCCTCCAAATTTTTTGGGGCCAATATACATGTTTTAGAATTTACCTAATTATATATGTTTTAACTTTGCTCCAAATATAATGTTTTTGTTCAATTATAATGCTTGAGGCTTTAACACTTATAGTGTAACAAGACCTCCAAAAAGATTGGAATGACTATTTCCAAAACGATCATGCTTTGTAATCTAAGTTTATATTTACTCTAGGCTGCTTCCATGAGCATTACATCAGTATTTGCATGTTAATTTAAAATTAGTGCATTGGTGACTTGTGCTGGATCCGTTTAATCATATAATTTATTGCTTTGTTCCAGTGTTGTAATGTTTTGGGATACAAGAAACCTTACTGCTCCAGTTACTAAAGTCTGGTCTCATGGTAACACATCAAGGAAGTGGGTATGTATTCATATCTAAAATGTTGCTAAAACATATATCAGTGTACATTTGATAGAAACCATTGTGATTTCCAATAAGGCAATAATTCATCTCTATGTGTGGGTGAAGTAGAGTTTTTTTTTTGTGACAATGTACATCGATACCACATATACAGAAGTACTTAATTTGCAGCTTATATTTCAGGTGAGATCACATGGTATATCTAGCTTGTCCCAGGATTTAAACGGAATGTATATTTCAGCTTCGTGCATGGACAGCAGGTAGCTTTTTAGTGGCTTAACTACTTTGTTCTTTGTGCTTCTCAATCTTTTCGTTTATTTTGAGAGAAAAATTATATATTAGGTTTTGCACAAACACCTTATTTTCTGTTTGGGTTCGAATTTCGGACTATACGGGTTTTGCACGCCCCTAAATCTTTCTTGTGCTTTTCTTTACTGTTACTTTTTAGTTACAAGAAAATTGTTTATTGGTTTACTAATTTTAGGAATAAGCAACCAAGGAAGTTGATTTGTCAGAATTAATCGTTTTCAAGTCCTATCTCTTGCGCCAATAATAAAAATGTTATTGATCAGATGTCTAAAATGCCTCTATATCAGGACAAAGTAAAGCAACTTGTGGACTAAAATCAAGTTATTAATCACAAGTAATGGGTAAAAAAGGAAATGAGGATTGAAGACTTGCCGAAAAAGGAAAATAACGTACTTCTTTCGTCCCAAAATAAGTGTACATTTCTACATATGCTTGTCCCAGGATAAGTATCCAGTTCCAAAAATAGATAAATAAATTTCCAAATCTACCCTTAATTAATGCACAACATAAAATAGATAAATTGATTTAAGGGTAAAGTTGTCATGTGGTTTACAAGTATAATAATTTTATATGTCTAAAACTGTGTGTCTATCCTATTGTGGATGCTTATTTTGGGATGGAGGGAGATTGACATCAGAAATGGCGAAATTTAGGTGTTTTGTGTGGGATAAGGCCCTACTTGGACCCCATAAGCGATTCTTTGTTAAATCTGATGGTTATCATTCGTTTTTGGCATTTGGTCTCGGTTCTACATTTCACATTTGCTATATTCAAGTTGTGCGGAATTTAATTTTTAGTGAATATATTATTCTCAAATGGGGTTGAATTTTTATTTTGATTGTTGTCACTTAGGTTGACCTACAGGGGTTATATTAACAAGCAATCCTCTGCCACTGAGCCAAGGAGTACTGCTATCTTTACTGCAGCAGTTGGCGTGTGATATCGGCAACGACACAGCAGGAAACTTGCTTGGATGATGGTCTGATGGATGTGGTGGTGGCCATTAAGCCATCAGATGGGATGATAGCAATGCACGTACGCCCGATATTCGAGCAAGTGCAGTCAATACTAAATCATCAACTAAGCATTCCGACTACTAAGGTATCGGAGCTTTCAATCATAAGGGTTGTCATGAAACTCATCAATTCCACACTCAGAACCCTGTAAGTAATTGATGATGGATGGTGCTCAAAGTTTTATATTTACAGAGACTGCTTGTATAAAAGTCTTGCAATTTTGTAATGGGTGGGACTTAAAATTTGTTAGGTGAGTTTTGAGGGTTATTTTTATTGCTTTTTTATTATTCTTATTATTATGTTGCTTGGTTGGTTTTAGGTGAAATTGTACATTTGTTCTTGTGTATTCGGTCTTTCCTTTCTTGTAGAGGTTGTCTGTATCTGGTGGTGTTTTTATTTAATCCGAAGTTTGGAGATGTTTTATAAGTGTTTTTTTTCATTAACTTTTGGGTGGTATCCCTATATTTAAATATGTTCTTAGCATAAATTAACTGAGTTATAAAGAAATGTTGGAGTCATTGGTGATTCGTTAGAGTGTCTAAATTATTGAATTACCGAATTACCCATCGTTAAGTTATTTTGTTAGTCGAAAATATGTTGAATATTGTAGCTCGTGCACTAAATTGGTAACCTTGTGTGTAGAATCATAGTTTTCGATGATGTGATTGTAAGACCGTTCTTGAAGAATATATTTAGAAGAGTTAACTTAATGGTGGTTGAGCTGTTGTCGCTAAAACTTATGTGGATTGTTGATTGATGGACAAAGTTAACTTGATTATTATTTTATTGAAGTTTAAAGCTTTTATATTAAATTTGTATGCATTTATTTCTTTCTGTTTTATATGGCTTTCTTTCCTGTGAATGGGATTATGTTGGGATGTTCCATCTATAATTGAAATGTCTATCTTTTGACTATCGGCCTTATTGCTATCTTAAATTTTATAAAAAGAGCAAGACTGTTGCCTTTTTCCGTCTGCAATTTGTATTAAGGTCCTGAATTTGCAATTTAAAATTGTTCTAAGGGGTTGTTTCCCAATGCTTACCAAGTAAGCTAGTGGTCAAAACTTTTACTTTTACTTTTACTTTCACTTACTGGGTAAGACTCCCGGTCGTTTACTCAACCTTTGTCATGGTAATCCGACAAGGTAAAGTGAGTCGGTAAGGGTTTTAGTAAACAACCCCTTAGATCTGATTTGCATATAAACAATTGTAACACTTTTTACACCCATAGATTCTAATGTTATGGCTATGCTCACCCAAAGAGTTAAATCCTGCTGAGCATTCAAGATATGGCAATATAGTTTCTTGATCATCACCTCAAAGACAAATTTTTAAGAATTTGGTAGTGGAGTTTCACGCAATTCTCATGTACAGTAGCTAAGTTCCCATGTCAATTTGTATAAGTTAGGTAATGTATTTATTTTTTAAATGTATTCATTCAGGGTTTAGTGTTCACATTACAATAATTTGAGAAATACATTGCATTTTCTTGGTTTTGTGAAGTAAAAGTTTTAATAGTAACTATAAGATTCAAAGTGGCTTATGGTGTTATGATGAACTGTTTGGTGCAAATCCATGGAATATGGTATTTGGTGCTTAATTTGATTGAGATGAAAATCATATCCTTCCTTTGGTTGTCAAAAGGAGATCTCAACAATGTTTTTAAATGACAATTGCATTAGGCATGTTATGATTTTTGAAGATGGGAGGTAATTAGATTGTTCATATCAAATTTTGGTATGGTAACTTATCGTGGTGCTTCATATCAAAATTTGAAGTTTTGGTTTCGAAATAGGTGGTTGCATATTTCTATAAATGGGTATTTTAAGTGGTTTCTTTGGGGTTTTTCATTGATTTTGGGGATATAAGGTCAAATTCTGAAATCACATGGTTGATGTTTGGAAATGGTAAGTTGTTACTCTCATTTACCTGGTAAGAATCTTTATCCGTATCACTGCATTACTAGCCCTTACTATGTTTATCCGGTAAAGTAAATGGCTCTGTAAGTAGTTTAGTAAACGACCCTTAAGTACAACTCTTATCATAGTAATGTTCGATTTTTTGGTCGATTTTCACCGCTTTGTGTTGGATTTGCTATTGCATTCTCAATTATCTTCATCTTTCAGTTATTCCTCTTCGATTGAGAAGTGAGCTCTAATGAGACCTATGTATCAATTGAATTTTTTGACACATATTTAGCTAATGCCTATTTGATAAAAAATAATACAAAGCATGTACCAAAATTGAGAATTTTATTTGGTTAATCGAATTGTGTCCCGCCGCATCGCACGGACATACTGACTAGTATTTTGAAAAAAAAAAACTGACACAACTTTATCCATTCATAATTGAATGAAAATCAACAAAACAATTCCTTTTGCTCTAACAAAACAACGCAGACGTCTAAAAATACATGCAGTTTTCATGGAAAAACACACAATTTAAATTTAGAGCCATCAGGCCAATCTCGGCCCAAATAGAATGTTGGCGTTACGTGGTTCCAGACGCTTTGCACACCGGCGTTTTCCACTAAGCAAGCCACTTCCAACCTCTTATTTCTCCTCCACCACCGATATCCGCCATGCCTCAAATCCCAGTCGACCATCACCGCCGCCTATCCAGGTTCTACTCACTGAATCAGCTGGTCGTGGTGTGTTCGCTACTCGAAATATAGAACCTGGCCAACTCATCCACACTGCCAAACCCCTCGTCTCTCACCCATCTCTCTCCTCACTTGACGGAGTATGCTATTTTTGTCTCAAGAATACTCCAAGGGAAGAGTTGTTTTGCAGTGAAGAATGCCGGGAACAAGCAAAGGTATATACATATACATGCCCACAACCTGTTCGACATTAGGTCTCTGAAATTAATTTTTGTAGAAAACAGTACATTACATGGTTGTAAAGTTAATTGATCGATTGATATGATACTATTACTACCCCCTCGCTGCAATTAAAATTAAAAAAAAATCCCCACTTTGAATTTGGATGTCAATGAAGGCTCCCTTTTGCTATGTGACTCAGACATTTGGTATCTCGGTTAAGCATATAATGAAGTTCAAATTACGGTCTTACAATAACTGTCAATTCAAGAAGAATTTGCAATCTATATCTGAAATGACTGCAATCTGTATCATACGAACTCTTATTTCGTTTGTGCTAGGGATTCTATGAAGTTGAAAAGAAAGCTGATTGGTCAGCATTTGTTGCTCATTGTCGGTAGGGGCTTTCCTCCTCATACACTACACTCACCTCTTTTTATCATATTAGCTATACTTATGTGTATGAATCTATGGCTTCCATTTTATATTTGGATTGTGATTTCTCTATGTATATTCTTTTGTAAAGAACCCGAGCTTTAAAATATCCACTTCTTGCCAAACGGTTGGCCTGCATGGTGATTTCCGGAGTGACTTCTACTGACAGTTTGGACGTACTTCAGCCTGCGCTTTTGTCTGCTGAAATGATCTCACTGGTAAGCAACCCTTAATACGAAGACTGTTCCTATATGTTACAAAACGAAGATTTAAATATAGCTTCTATGTCTATATCTATTTGGAACATGGTGGAAAGATTCGTTAGAACAAGTTTCAAGTAGCCATATAGCAGTCTGAGGCGGAAGTATGTATATATAGACTTGGGATGATATTTGGTCAGAAGCGTGAGAAGTGGTGAATGTACTCTTATATTGATTGAATGTTGCCATATATTTTGTGAAGGTGGTCACCTCTACACGCCTTCACATAATATAAGGGGTACCTTCACATATATTATGTGAAGGTTCCATTCTCAACACTTGTCACAAAAAATGACTTTTCTCATTGGGAACCCAACCCTATATATGCATGCATATATAGACTGAAGTATATAATATTTATAATATACGGCAATACTCACACACACTCCTCTCCTTTGATGTGACTTGAATCTTTGACCTCTAAAGAGACTGGGCTTTACCAGTAACCTGAATACCACTGGGCCAATGACCCTTTGGTAAGTGGGTATATTTTATTTTCCTACACATATATTGAAGTTTGCTGCTGTATTCCCAATGCTGAGGATTATTGGCTGACTTGGACTTAAATTATGAAATTCCCCAGATGGACGAGGAGCTTGGTTTGTTGAGAGGTGCCCTAAAAGATACAGGCATACCACACGAACAGCTGACATGTAATTTCACTTCACGATGATTGTTCATCCATAATTCACTACATTGATTATCTATTTGAAAATTTTGCAAGAACGTTGATAATGATTTGGGTTCAACGCTATGTGTAGTAGTATAACTGAATGACTTTGAATAATGGGCTGTATCTAGTTCTAACCATCGAATGGTATGCTGGAGTACTGGCACGGATTCGTATCAATGCCTTCCGTATTGAATTGGCGGGAGGTTGTTATGAAGATCTACTTGCATTAGCAGCTGCATCAGTAGAATCAGAAGCTGCTGTTGGCAATGCTGTCTACATGCTTCCATCTTTCTATAATCATGACTGTGGTAACAACTTATATTCTCTTCTCAACTTAGGGTTCGTTTGGTACACGGGATACGGCAGGACATGATGGAACAAAAAACGTTTGTTGCAACATTAGACTGGAACACGATAGGCCGACTGAGTAGGACAAGAATGCATTTTTTTCCCGTCCTACCAAAACTGGTGGAACAAAAATCTGGGAGATGGACAAGATTGGTAAATTACTAAAATACCCATGTCGAATTAAATTCCAAAACCATGCTTATTTCATACACCCGCCTACCTCACTCCTGGCCAGACAGTCCCGTTTGCGTACCAAATGGACCCTTAGTGCCTACTGTTCTTAGAGACTTTGATACACATCTGACATAATTGCTTAATTATTTTCTTCACTATAGATCCCAATACACACATAGTTTGGGTGGAAAATGTGGAAGCAAGATTAAAAGCACTGAGAGACATTAAAGCAGGTCAACTTGAAGCATTCTTGGTTGTAATTTTAAATTGTCTGTTGGTATCTTGCAGTTCATACATACACATTCTTTCAAACACTCCATTTTTTGTTTGTTAAAGATGAATCGTTGTCAACTAATAATGTTGGTTCTTTGTGCATCTCTAATTCAGATTCCATATTAATAAATTTAAATCCATTTCCTGATACTTGTAGCAAGAGGGCTGAAGACGTTCTTGTTTTGCTAGGACAGGTGAAGAGCTGCGGATATGTTACATTGATGCAAGCATGGGTCGTGATGCCCGGCAACATATCTTGTCCAATGGATTCGGTTTTGAGTGTCGGTGCTCTCGTTGTATGTCTGATGATTGATAAGGTTGAATTGAATTCCACGGAAAAATTGCATCTAACTTTTTAGTCACTTTTTGTGTTTGTTCTTGTGCTCATGGATCATTCATTATATGTATGGTTGCAGGCAGGCAGGGAGGGATGGATATACGAGGATCAGAGTGGGATGAAAACTAAACTGATGCAAGTTCATAAATAATTAAGACGTGGAATGAGCTGCAATTTTAAAGGCCTGTTTGTTTGTTTGTTTGTTTGTTTCTACCATCCCAAAAAACTAACCAACTGTGTAATGCCTCCTACTGCTTGCAACGTGCTTGAATTGTGGGGAGCTTTTAAGTTGTTTCTCTTGTATTTATGTAGCTACACTAGTCTTTCTTTAATTTCTGGGTAAAATTGTTAATTACTAGTTATTTATTGAAAACATACAACTTAGCTTGCTGGACATGATATATATATATACTCCTATATATAATAAATATGATATATATACCTTGTGGTTGTACGTGTTTATAGCGAAAAGAAATGTGCAAAGGACTTACATCATATATATATATATATATATATCATAGCGAACGTTGAGTTATATATATATATATATGTTCATTCACTTCACCACCATGAATTTCTGTCTAGGTCCGTCCCTGCATGAACATGAAGCCAAATATTCTATATCTTAAGGCTACTTTTACTTTTATGTATGTTAATTCAACACCAAACCCATGACATGAAACTCCTTCATATTCGTGTTTTCACCACAAACTAAACCATACATTTCATTTAACTTTTTTTACTTGATAGTATTTTTCTTTTTTGGGGGTGGTTTGAGAAAATAAAACGTCTTTCATATTCTCTAATAATAATTATTTAATTTTGATCAATAAAATGTTTTGTATTAGATTATAATAATAATAATAAAAGAATAGTAGCATTTAGAAGAGTGGGGTATTACCATTACCAATATATTATAGATAGATAGGTTTGGGGCAATCTGTGTGTTTCAGTCACTGCTTTGCTCATGTTGCAGCAGCTACTGCTAGTAAGTCACCCCACACCCCCAACCCAACCACCCTTTTTTAATCAACTTTTTTCAAACTAAATTACTTTTTACTTTTTACTTTTAAAGATAAAGGTATTTTTTAGACCATGTTTTATGTAAGAAGATTTACTAAATTTATTACTTAAGAAATTGTTTAATAAATGTTTATCAGTGCCATTTATTTTATGAAAAAATTAAAGTATAGTAAGTGAAAGAGTTATCATTATACAAATTAATCTAAATTTAATAAACTCTTAATTTGTTATAATTTAACATCAAAGGTACGTCTGAATCCAAATCTTTCATTCCATGATAAATAAAAATACGTAAAACTTAAATACTCAATTAAAATATCTTTGTTTAAGTTTTGTTGATAGTGTTCTTGTAACTTGTAATATGTCATATATATTAGGAGATAAAATAACCTTTGTTAATGAAGTTCTGAGTCAATATTTGAAATACAGATCTTAATATAAGATTCTCACAAATCATATAAAAATTATATCTTATTCGTCTCAAAATAAATGTTTATAATAAAAAAAGATATACAGTTTTAGAAATATTTGTTATTGTATTTTTTAATTAACAAAAGAGTAATTTTACCTTTAATTATAAAGAGAAAATTTCATTATCTTTTTTCTATTCTCTATTTTAATATAATTTTTAGAATGAATCTTTAAAATATTCTATTTTAACACAGGTGTTGAAGATTTCTTATCTATTAATTACATGTTTGAGCTTGACTATGAAATTGGGTCTTCTAAATATTAATCAAAATTCATTTTCATCAATTCAGCTTTATATTAAGCAAATAATTGTAATTCAAAAACTTTTTTTTATTATATAATTTTCATTTGGTAAAACTATTTTTAATAGTGAATTATATATTTAATTTTGTAAAAACAAAAATGATTTATAAAAAGTGAGAGAGAGAGAGAGAGAGAGAGAGAGAGAGAGGGGGGTTAAATCTGACACGCATTACTGGTAGTCACGGAGGTGGAGAGACAGTGACAGGAATTGATAAAATCAAGGGAAAGCAGAGTACAGGATTCCTCAATATGCCCTATTTTTATTATTTTATTAATTCATTATTAAATATTAGTATAAATTACGTGACAAAAAAAAAGAGAATTAAATGTGCTTTTATTCAACTTTTATTTTGAAAATATACTGTTAACTATTCATATTTACAAAAAAAATCACAATTTATATTTTAAAATAATTAGAGAAACATAAATTAAAAAAAACATGCAAAGGTTATTACCGGGTATTAAAGTAAATATTTTTCGAATTTTATATCTTCAAAGAAAATACTTAATTAAAAATACACATATTTTTATAAATGTGGTGATACTTTACCTTTGATAATGGAGAAAGAGAATTTTTTTCTATCTTATAATCAATGGCTGATTAGAAAAGTAAAAACTTACTTTCGAAAGTGATCACTTATTTTGAGATAATTTAAAATGAAAAAGTTAACACTTAATTCTAATTTTCAAATTTTATACTTAATTATAGATAAGGATTAAAATAACTCTGTTAGTAATTAAAATTTATAATAACTATATTTTTTATTGTAAATAGTTATTAAAAAAAAGAAAGGAAAGGCATGCAAGGTTGATGGGGATAAGAGTTGAGGCTCACTTCCCTAGGATAGGATAGGATTCCTCTGCAACTCCCACCCTCCCTTGTCAACTCCTTTTTTTCTTTTTTACCATTTTCATTACATTATTATTTCTTTCCATTTTTGGAAACTTCCATTTATTTCCACACTAATAATAATAATAATAATAATAATAATAATAATAATAATAAGTTAACTTTATTCCCTTAAAGAAATCTCTTTAACTTTTAAAAATCTTTGTCTTAAATAAGTAGTAGTAGTCAATAGATTAGTTTATATGTTAGAATCAAAAATCCTCATTGTTAAGCATATGTTAATAAAAGGTTAATCCTCATTTTCTAAATTTTATTTATTTAATTTGTTACTAATAACGCGTATAAATCTATCTAATATAGAAAGTATTATAATCGTTGTTTATTGTAAAGTCAATACCATAATCTTTTGATAGAATCTGTAAATGTATACTTTAATTTTTTTGTTTATAGATATTGAATACTTTATCAAATATTTTTATTTTGAAAAATTTATTTCTTTTTTTTTATAATTTAAAAAATTGGATACATATATTTGTTTGGATTGTATATAAACGGTCTTTAATTTCACCTGTAAAAAAATAATTATTTCGGGATATTTTAAATACTAAAGATCATTAAAGTTGTGTTACGTTGAATTTCATAGCAAATATTTGTTGGTGAGAAACACAACAAACTAACATGCATGTACGTATGATAATTTATTTATCTTTTTTTGTAAAAAAGATTGATTTAATTAATGTCAATAAAAATATGATTTATTATTATCAACCAGTATTTGAACTGTGATATAATTTTAATTAAAGCTACCAGAAACATTTGAATTTGAATTTGAATTTGAGGTTTTAATTAATTAATTAATTAATTGAAAATGTGATATAATGGTGTAGAGATCGAACATGAAGCAAGAATCATCATTTATCATAATCGAATAAAAAAAGATAACATATATATATATGGTCAATTGATGTATAAATACCCCCATTCACACTCATTATGAGACCTCTCTTTCATCACCATTTACTCTCACTCTATATTCTTCTTCTTCTTCTTCTTCTATATATGTATTTGAGTTGCAAGCTCACCCATGGCCTAGCATGGTGGCTGCAGAAACGTTGAAATGCAGCCAAGGATGACTTGCCGATGGTTGTCATCAATCGGCAAGTTGTCCTTGGCTACATTTTTCTTTCTGCTTCTCATGCTAAGCCTTTTATTCTGTTTTTGGGTGATTTTTGTGCTATATATCTATCTATCTATCTGGTCTAGTAGTTGCTATATATATATATATATATATATATATATATATATGTATATAAAAAGTGAACCAATCTTTCCTCTTTCCTATCTACTGATTCTTTTACAAGGATCAGAGTTAAAGGTTTAATTAGCTCAAGTGGCCATGGTGTTTTTAATTTATGACGTACAGTTGAATTAAAGAGAATTTCTTCATAAGCTAATTAAGCTAGGTCCTTAATTAACGTGTATATATATATATATATATATTGCTTGATTACTAAAAATACTTTCAGAAGATTAGTTTTTTATTAAAGATGTGTACGTATGGAACTCGTTGATCACCATTTAGAGTTTCAAGCATGCATGCGATGCGATGCGTTTTTACATAAACAATTGTTTTATTTTTTGGGATAGATGTAATTAGATTTAAGGCATATATATATATATATATATATATATGTCTTTAATTTTCATTTTGTCCCAAACCACCACCTACCTCTTGGTACGTACGTCTTACCATTTTCAGACCCCGGCCACCTCCTGAGACGAGATGGCCAAAATCCGAGTTTTAACAACTGATACCGGGCCAAGTCTTAACCAGCCCCAATTAAATTAATATTTTTCACCAACATCTTCATTTTGTTTAATCGTCAGATTTGTCTCGTATTTTGTCGTCGTCGTCATGCGGTTGTTACCAACTGATATATAAGGGTTCGATTAATTAGTTTGGTCTTGTTTAACAAGTTTCTGTGATTTACACATACTGTACACTTGTAAATGCCAAAAGATTTCAACTCATAACTTCCATTGGAACCTTGTTTACAGGTGAAACAAACTCACCTTCTTTTATATATATATATATACACATTTAGACACAAATAAAAGCGCTTCTAAACCACAAGATAATGGGCACACATTCGATTTAGACAGCAAAAGCATACACAACCATAGTACAAAGGTACGTACCCTGTACAAAAACTAACATTAGGCCCCCACAGGGGTCGGTACAGTGGTATATTTGCACAAACATGACCGACCATTCTCATCTCCCGGAAGACACAAAGGTTTTATCTTTATTGTCCTCTTTCGTTTGCGATGTTGACTTCAGGAGGAGAGGGAGTTCTGATAAACTACTAGATACTGGCGTTTGCGGGTGGTTCGGTTTTGGAGTATACGTAAAAGAAAGGTCCCGGTTGGCCCCGAGTGCGACAAGATCTTTCTCATCCAGCCCTTTTGGAGGACCTAAACTGCATCCACTAGGCTTGTACTTGGCTAATGCGTCTTTAAATTTCTTCATCTGTATCATCATATCATTGTATTTATGATCCTTGAGATTATCTTATCGTCATTTTAATAATTTCAAAACGAAAGAATTTTTAGATGGAGGGGTATATACCGTAGCATTTGTACAGCTAAAGCTACAAACGCGACCATCAGCCCCGCGATAGAAACGAAAGAATGGGAGAACATGAACATTGAGACTATAACACATGGATTTATGATCCTCATAGTTCACTTGCAGAAACTGGACATCTGGATTCATCTCTGCTAACTGACATATCTGCAATACCAATTAACCATTAATAAAGATTTATGAAAAAACCAAACCAAACCAAGTAAAGTGGATTTGAGGGAAAGGTTGGATTTTGTGGCAAACCTTGGGGTGAAGCGCCTTGCAGCCACCACAACCAGGTGAAAAGAAATCAACAACCACCAGTTTATCACCAGCACTCAAAAGAGATTCCACAAGATCTTGTGCACCACTTATCTCTTTCATGTTTGGTTGAAGCCCTTTCTCCCACCATCTTAAAGACTTCCCAATGCTAATTATACTCATCTGTTTCATCACAATTTCAAAATCCACAACCCCTAAATATAATTAGGTTCAATCCACCAGAAACAAAATGATAATTGAATCAAGTGATTTGCCTACAAATGTTTGTTGCTAGGATTTTCTTTATCTAGTCTCATGAATGCCATGAGTGTACCCTAAAAAAAAACCTTCCTTTTACAACAGAAACCAAAAAAACGCTAAAAAAAA
Organism: Saussurea involucrata; assembly: GCA_033807775.1. Lineage (NCBI taxonomy): Eukaryota > Viridiplantae > Streptophyta > Magnoliopsida > Asterales > Asteraceae > Saussurea > Saussurea involucrata. The sequence goes on along the minus strand of CM066321.1, from coordinate 133,295,735 downwards.
CCACTTGGATTGTGGCACACAGGTTAAGGCTCTTGGGATGTAGCGGAAATCTCAACTTCTCGTGTTCTAATCCATGTGCTTGCCAAAGCACTTAGGGCCTTTTTGTTAGCAGCTTAATGAGACACATAGCTTATTTAGTCAGCTATACATGACTGTTTGGTAGTGGCTTAATGATATAGTGAGTGACTTATTTATTAAGCTTTTAGGAGGGAGCTTTATGCAGAAAACCAAGTTTTGTCCAAACCAGTCTCTCTCGATTAAAAAACATGGTCATTCCATCTATGAAAACACTCTCCCAAACAAAAACCTTTCCAATCTATACAAACAGATTAATCCACACAGACAACTTTATTCATTCAGGACTTAATGGAAAACCAACCAAACAGCCCCTTAGGCTCATTCAAAATTACCCAAAAAGAAAACAATTTAAAATAGGTTCTTAGATCTTCCTAACCATCAAGATAACCCTTTTCTTGCAAGATTTTTTTATATCCCCTCACCACCGAGAAACAAAACAAACAGCATCAAATCCCTCTTCTTCTTTTCCTGGGTTTTCTGAACACGATAAAACAGTAATTACCCGTTTTGTAAGAATTTCTATAATCTGGGCATAGCATATAGTTCTTTTTCTTACTTTTTTTGGTCAAAAGGAACAATTTTTATATAATTAATTCTTATGGAAAAACCAATCAAGCATCAAATAACACCCTATACTATTACTATAGGCTAGAAGAAGAAAAAAAAAACCAAATCTTAAAACCTAAACCCATCAAGGTAACGGCCAACTACAAAACCTCTTTACCTTAAATCACATAAATTTCAAAACAAATTGTTTGCTAATAAAATTAAATGAAGAAAGACAAGGGAAGGGAAGTGTGTAGAGAACAAACCATAGTATTAGAAGCAGCATCTACTTGGGTACGAACTCTTCTTCCTAAAGCCACCCGCCGGCCAAAGAAATCCGACGATTTTCTCAGATTTGAAGAAGCCGCCGGCATCTTTATCATAACAGGCGACAAATTGTCCAATTTATTGCGAGCAAAACCATGATTAGAGGCAGAAAACTTATAATGATTACTCATGATCTTGGCCATACTTGATCTACAGCAGTTCTTGAATCCAATTTGATTGTAGAAAAATGAGATGCAAAATGAAGATTGAATTAGAGTTTTTCTGGATCGCTTCTTATTATACGTGTAAGAGAAAAAAGTGGGTTTTTTGTTTAGTGGATTAACTTTACCTTTTTTCTAGAATCTGCTTTTCCTAGTCATTCTCATATCAGATAACCTAATCCAACGGCGGATAATTTGAATACCACCAGTTCATAACACTAGGATCTGTCTCCTATAGTTGCATTTTACCCCCCTTGTATTTACATTAAATTCTATTTCAGTCCTCTAATTTTCATTTTTATATCTCTTGACTCAATTGTATAGGAAAATGATGTAAATTATTGTTTAATTTGAATTAATAAAGAACAATCATATGATGTGATAGTTATAAATCGGGAAATTGACTCACGTAATTATTTTGTAACCTTAAATTAATCTCCTAGTTATTCTTCTTTATTGTTACCAAAATGTCATTACCTCCGCAATTACAATTTTCATGCCCACGTCTAACAAAAAAAAAAAAAAAAAGGGAAATTTACGAGATTCGTTTTTTATTTGTCTTTTAAATTACAGATCTAGATTTTACGAACATAGTGATGTTTCGGTAAATCCGAAAAAGAAATGACTAGGAAATCAATTTGCATGTCTAAAATGGCTATTTGAGTCCCTTTCTCTATAAACCACTGGTTGGTTTTATATTGACAATTACTAGAACACGTATTTTCTTTCAACACGAACATTTGTTCTAGTTACTCAAATGCTAACTCGTTTTGTCTTTTCCTTTTTTTTGCAAATTATAATTACTCATAAAAATGTTTCATTTACGACCAGACATATTAATCAGTATCTAAATAAATTATAATTATTTTAATTTTTGAAACTTAAAAATACCGGCTACTATAAAACATACTGAACATGCATGAAAACACATACCATCAACCTAAATACCATATAAACTTTGATTATAAGCATGTTTATCAGCTCTTTGTTAGATTGTTGTGTTATTTTATTTCTCACTTGTCACTTTTTTTTTTTTTTTTTTTTTTTATGTTTATATATAATAATATAAAAGCATTTTTTTTAATAGTCCACACAAATATATCTACACGTGAATTTGAATTGAAAGCACATACGATTACAAAACACAATCAACATAAGGGTGTGCAAGCGACTTGTCCTATGACCTTAATCACGTGTAATTTTACACATGAGTTTAGTGTAAAATCATGTGATTTTGACTGTTTTCAAATTATATTATTTGGTTAATATTCTCGTTTGAAACCCGACTTTTAAAACATATATATATATATATAGTATATTTTGAGTAATAAGTGAACATCATATAAAACAAAACTGAACAACCCACATAACTTGAGGGGGCAAAAAATATAAAGAAAGGGATGAAAACGAGAACCACGATAAGTGGATAATGGTAGATGGAGAAGCACGTGGTTCCACAGATGTTAAAGAGCTGGAGAATGTAAATTCACAACATTACCCCTCCCTCCCTCCCTCCCTGTTGCCCTGGAAAACAAGTGGAGGATATTATTTGGATAAAACTCGTATGAATAGAAAAAGGAGACCACTTTTAATAATAAATAAAATGGAGGAGAAAAATGGAAACTAGCCAATGCAACCAAACTCATTTTGAGTGGTTTGAAACTGACCTATTCTTTCTTTATATTATTATAACGCTGTAAAATTTGGTGTTTTATATCGGAGATGCCTAAAAATTATGGGAAAGGGTATTTTGGCTTGAACCAAAAATATTGAATACAGTTATTATTCCATACAAGAAATCAACCAAATTTTCATGTGCATCCATCTGAGTAGCTAGCAAATAATTGGTGTTTAGAGCATCTCAAATAGTTATGTTATAATATTTTAATAACATAGTATGAAAAGTCAAAAAAAAAATATTCTAGATACTCTATTCTAGCAATAACTATATTAATAAAATATTATTTCTCTCTCCTACACATGTAATTTCAATACCTCTCCTCTATAGAGTTTTAAAGATTTCTCTAGATTTGAAGATTTCCAACTTATATCTTTTAGCATACCATTTAGCATAGTGAGCAAAAAAGTTCCTAGATCTTCAAAATCTTCTATTTTAGCAGTTGTTGAAAATGCAAATGCTCTTACTTTTGGTTAATCCAGAGGTTCTAACTTCTAAGTTTGGGTATTTGCATATGTGGTTTGCTTAGTGAGTTAAGGAGAAAATGGAGATTTTAATGATATTTATGCTTCAACAGATTCTCTAAATGGTTCTCTCACAAAGTAAAATTCTTTAAATTTATAGACGAGAAGAGAGAAATGATTTTTTTCCCACCAATAAGATTGAATGTATTGTTAATTATTATATCAAGATTTTTTTGAACTGATTATATAATGCTTTTTAAAAGTATATTGAGATAACAAAATTATGGAGTATCTTAATACTATAATTAATGTTGAACTCTCCAGAATAGAGAATCTGTTGATTATAATTTTTTTGAGATTTTAACTTTTGGTTCTCTATTTTAAAGAAATTATAGAGAATATGTTGGAGATACTTACCATCGTTTTGAGGCACAAAATCTTCCTCGTGATGATGCTATTTTTCGTTTGTTTTGGCAGCACAAGTATTCCGGCCAAACTGGATGATCATGGGCTTGCCTTTAAACACAAAGCCATTCACCAGATTCTGCAACCAAAATTTATACTTGTTTAACACAACCGGTTTCCACCTAAAAGCAATCTTTGGTGTAGCCGAAAATGGGCATGTATATATTAATTATGGTGATCACCAATAGAAAGAAAATGAGAAAGAAAAGGTTAGATTGGCAAATATTAAGAAGCATACCAGAGCACGATGAGCAATGTCAATGGATGGGAATGTTACAAACGCTTGACCCCTCATTCTTCCCTCCTGAAACCAGAAAACAAGTTTGTTTATCGTCCATTAGGAATAAGATGCAACCAACACATGAAACAAGTTGATATTAGGCTTCCAGCTATACAACATATCATAAGTTGTGCTTTTTTTAAGACAATCAAAAGTTGTGCTTCTTCACTATAATAGACCTGTTTTGGGTGAAACATGCAGTGTTAATGAGCTAACTGCTTCAGCCCACAAGTAAATGGGAAGACCGGATATATTCAACATTGTTCAGGCAGGCAGTTTCAATCATGATAATAGCCCGTTTGCAAAATGCACAGGTGAGATCTTGAAAAGGCAATTGAAAAAAACATCCAGTAGGATCATGGCTCTCATATCCATGATTGCCCCTTTGGGGTTGCTTCTAACCTTTGTCGTACTACTAAATAGATAAGACCTCTGAAGTAGAAGAAGATGGAGGAGGAAGTTTTATTTTACCTGCATTAACTTGACAGAAAGATTCGTTTTAGCTGTTTCAATGCTTTCAAAGAATGTGCCTGCAACACAAGATAAACATAAAACTGATTATTTCTTCAAACACTGGATATGCTGTAGCGAGTGGACGTATATATGTTTTACCAAACACAAAGTAGAAGTCATCTGCAACCACGTCTTTTGCCAAGTTTTTTATGTACAACACAGGAGCAGGATTTCCAGCATTATAATTCTGCAACAAGTTAAGACCTTATTACCTCATGTGAACAGAAAGGTAACTTGCAATAAGCTCTAGCTTCACCATGAACTAACAGTTAGATGGTGGTACCTTAAACATTGGAAGGGATAAAATTTCTTCTGGAGGCAATTTTCCGTGTTCCAACTCTTCGACTGTAGCAAAGGGTTTAGTACTTAAATTCACATTCTCCATCTCCTCTAAGTCTTCTGCCATGCCATCATCTACTTGTTCAGTCTGAGTTCGTTTTGGAGTAATTTTTATCTGCAACCAAAAAGATATATAACAACTCAAAAGTTATGCAATAATAAATACTAACTAAAAACTGAAATATAAATACAACCTGCAAAACAGGGTTCTTCTTTTTTATCATTGGGATCTCCTTAGGAACTAAGGTAGCAGCTTTCAATCCAACGGCCTCATGAGCTACATCCTTGTCAATACCAGGGCCCACAATTGCTTCTCGCTTAATTCGCTTGCGCCTTGCTCCACCTGGTCTCCGACTTCCAACATCTTCCTAAAAAATTATCAAGGGCTGGGGAAACTTAGAATTTGATTACTGCTAAGTTGTAGTAGTCAAAAAAGTGAAATTGTATGTCCAAAAGCAGACATATATATATAAAGGAGAAGAGAATCGTAGCTATGGAAAAATATTTCTTCCTTTGAAGTAGTTGATTCATTTTTTTACATCATGTAGTTTGGTTTACTATGCCTGCAACGTTGAATGTGAATGACATCCATCCAAGTATTGGGTCCTGAAACTAAACCTTGCACACACTCTCCTTATTAATCTACCTACACACACATATATACATATATATAAATACAGTAAAAAAAACAAATACATATGAGGGCCTTCCACATATAACCTCAGAAGAGAATCCTACTTCATCTTGTCCAACGGCTCCTAGAGACATGCTATGCATGTACAATATTTGCATAAAAGTGGGACCCAGGCATCAACCAAAAGAGTTAACACTACGTGGATCAGTTCTAAAAGGAAATCATTAGAAAGATAGGTTAAAATGTTCAAATTAGAACACATAGAAAAAGTAACAAAACAAATGAGTATTATTGCGTGTGTGATTGCTAGAAACCAAGTGTAGACTGTAGACAAATATGTTAAAGTTACACATCATCTTACATATAAATAGCTTCAGGATGGGGAAAATCTGAAGCAATAACAGGAAATTACCTCATCTGAAGATTCCAACTCTGATTCACCACTTGAGAGATGTGCCAAAGTAGAATTTGTATCTACAGGAGGGGGTGGCGGTGGATGTGGTGCAGGTGCTGAAGGAGGTAGAGGTGGGGTCGGCAGTGCCGCACGAAATGGAGCTGGAATATTCATTTTGTTCATCAAATGCAACACCTACCGTGAAACGGGTTATACATAAACGATTAAGATATTATAATGCAAGTGATACATAATTTTACTTGGAAGAGATACTTATAGCTGTATCTGCTGAAAAATAAAATTACCTGTGTATAGAAGCGAGGAACAGCAATAAGAGCATTTAGGATGTTGGTCAGGATATTTCCATCTGGTGGAGGGTATGCATACCTACACTTGAGTAACTTAGTTTAGTGGGAAAAATAGAACAACCTTATAAATGTCAGATAAGCGGAAGTAGCAGTACAACTTACACAAGATGAGGAGAAAACGGGTACTCCACCCCAAGTTTTTCAGCAATAGGTTCAAGTGCTGGCAAGGACTTTGTCATGGATTCCTGCTTCGAATCTTTGGCTAAAGTAGCATCATCTATTGATGGCTTGGCATCATTTCCCGACATAGATTTATTTTGCTGAGATCTAGTATCATGTGGTGGTGTAATAGCTCTCTCAACTGACAACACTTTACCAAGAAACCGTAACCTGATCAAAATATTAAAAAGGCTATAGCTTAAAATGATAATACATACGATATAAACATAGAGAACCAGACAAACATCACCAGAAATAAAAATTAGGAATATTAAATAACAGACAATCTCGTCATACAATAAACTTTTCGAGTCTGCAATGATGAATTACCCGTTTAATTGGCGCTGTGCTTGAGTTGCCAAACCTTCGTTACTAAAATCAACAAATGCACAGTTCCTCATCCTGCATTAATAGAACTTATGCCAATGTAATTAAAATAAGGAAACATTGAGTCAAGGCGAAATTATCTTAGATGAGTTTATTCCAATTTGAGAAATGTGGAAAAATATTTATTGTGGAAAAATTTGACCTAGGTTTCACCTAACCACATGCCGAAAATAAGAACAAGAAAACATCAACAGTTATACAATAAATCAATAGAAAGATATGAATTGCTCTAAGTCATAAAACATCTGCACAAAAAAAGTGCAGACCAGTATTAATGTGAATGATACTTGCCCAGTACCTTCCAGTAGTGCATGGACGGACACAAGAAGCTCCATAATGAGAAAAGAGACGGGAGAGGGTGTCATGAGGAATAGCCTCAGGAAGATGACGTATCAAGAGTGTAGCTGCTGCTTCTTTCTCTGGTGGCCTTGCTGAAACTTCCCCCACATTTTGATATGCATAATCATGCATCCCTTGAGAATTAGTGAGCAACTGAAAAGGTGGAACATTGGCCATTAGAGCATCTGCGGTGATTACCTATCAGATGCAATATTGGCTGTAGCAGGATTATTCTGTTCAAAGATAAGACAATTCAGTGCTCATTGTTTAAAGCTTTGGTTGAATTTCAGAAATAGAAAAAAAAATGAAATCTGCATGTCTAGCGTATGGTGTTCATTTCTGCAACAAAGCTGCACAAACACTTGCAACTTTCATTTTCTTTACTGGTGACCCACTGTTTTATTTTTCTTTTCATATCTTGAGTAAGCAGAATGAAGCAAATTTTTTCATTAGTAGAAGTGTAAAACCAAAGTCAATGAAGGTATTGGCAAGCAGAGATTAAGCCCTTACGCTTGAGGTTGTAGTATTCCATTACAAAATCCCATCTGCCATATAACTCTTGTAATGGAAGAAATATCCTTACAGTAATATATAGATACTCAATCCATTACATGGTCCAAAAACGAAAATGTAAAAGAAAAAACATACAACCATGCCTCATTATGATATGTATAACAATGGGAGAACAGGGTTGGGTTCCAGTGAGAAGTGTCAATTTTGGTGAGAAGCGTAAGAAGTGGTTATCAACCGTTGGAGGAGAAATGGACGAACATTAGGATGAGATGCACCGAGATAAGATGCACCAAATCAATTCCCTTTTAAGCCGCAATTCATGGGAGGGTATTTGATTAAAAGTGAGCAACGGTTTAAAAGTACTTCTCACACTTCTCACCAAAAATGGCACTTCTCACATGATCCCAAGCCTGGGAGAACATGGGTAAAAAATAAACGCAATTGGTTTCAGACTTGGGCTATAGGCAAGCTGAATTCTATTCAAGATAAACACTTCCATGCCCTAGCAATCTCACCTCCTTAGCTTACAATTACACAAAGCAAAGGATTATGAACTATACGAAGTATTTTTACAGAAAATTAAGCTACAAACTCAACCCAATGTACAACATCACTAAATCATTGCCATTAGTTTTGATTGATTATCATATACTTAGGTTATCACTGCAGGATGTAACCAACATGAATAGTAGAAAACAATAAAGTTAAAATGGGTGTATTTCTAGGAGTAAGTTTTCTTTCACACTCAAAAACCTGTATTCTACTAATAATAGCATCGAAACATGAGTTGATCAAGCATGTGTCTACACAAAACATAAACATTTACAATCCAGATCAAGTAGTAAAGAAATAACTTCAAGATGGTATGACAGTTATCCTTCAGACATTTATGCCACGGGTCCCAATTGGTTGGTGATAGGCTCATGGTTGTTCATGCTTCTCAAACGTAATACGAGTACTACAGATGGGACCCCATTAAAACCTCCACCCGTCACTCACTAAGACGCCAAAAGCACCTGACTATCCCAGAAAACAGACCAATGCCTCAAGCATAGCCCACCCCCAAGATCAAATCATACTCACCAATATTCATTTGTTCTCTCAGATACTAACCAATATTCATCTCGACAATACGTCGAACACCTGGGGTGCCCCTGTTCTATAAACCCATAAAAATTCATCATAAAGAAGAACAAGAAGGTAAAAATCCCTAAATTGAAATGCGAATAATACACCATTTATATAACACATCCCCCATTCCAGGGACCAACAACCACACCCGACCCAAATTAGCTACAATTTCTAAAAGGACAAGTAACTGGAATTTAATTTGAACCGTACCTGTAAACAAGCTAGGAAGAAGATCAGTTGCCTTTCAACTTACTTTCTCTACTTCCCTCTTGAAACAAATTCGAACCCAAATAATGTATGCTTCAATGTCTCTTTGATACACCCTCAGAAATCAGAATAGGAGGACGAAGACAATGCTCGAGTACGGGCCCCAAAAATTATCTAACATGCAATCTAAGATCAGCCAAAGCCCAAATTTGTTTCTTTCCAAGTGGGCCTTTTAAAAAAGAGGATAATGCTCCAGTACAGGCGCAAAATGCATTTCGTAAACAAAGTTATATAATTAAAAGAGTAAGGGGCTGTTTGGCGGTTGCTGAATGGTTTAGTGCAGAATGGTTGAGAGGTCAGAATGATTGAGAGACTCTGTATGGTTGAGTGCAAAATGAAATTTGGTTGTTTGGTAACCGTTCCGAATGATAACTCTAAATGATAATAAATTACCATTTTAACCATGTGTATCATTTTTTTCAAACCAAACAGATCAAATAGATAAATTTTTTCAACAAAATCAAACAAATAAAACCAAACTAATTTCTTCATATGTTCTTTTACCATGAATCAACATACTATGAACATCAAAAATCACAAACAAATCACAGTACCATGAATCAATTTGTTTGAATAATGTTGAAGTAAACACCAAAATAAAACAATCGAACCCTAATACATACAAACTTGATGCAATTTGTTCAAGTAAAAGACCGATCTTGGATACTTATTTCAAACTCCACACATTTGCAGATCTCTCGTCGTAAAACCCTCTCTATATACATACATATAAACCCTAACCACACAACACACATCAATGGCTTCTAACGTACCTTCAGGAAACGGAATCGCTGCAGAAACCCCCAAAACCGACACGCAGTCCGAGATTCACGCCACTGCAGCAGCCGTAGAAAACAAGCCGACGGCGGAAGAGGAAACGACGCCGGAGCCAGCAGCTGACCACTCAACGGAGAAGAAATGTCGTCGCCAGGCTATGAGAGTGAAGAGAGGGGCAAATGTGGAATAGTGTGAGATCTGAATGGTTGAGAGTGGTTCAGTATGCAAAATGGCTCAGAGGCCATTGTAATGGTTAAGAGGCATTTTTTTTGCCAAACAACCTCAACCTCTACTAGATTCAGAGGTGACATTCAGAGCTAAACAAACAGCCCCTAAATTACGCTTTTAGTCCCTGTAGTTTATTAAAAATTGTGATTTCTCCTTGTAGCTTAGATATTATGTTTTCATCCCTATGGTATGTAATCCATTGCTATATTTTGTTGATTCGATCCCTATGGTTTAAAGTTCTTTACTATTTTAGTCTCTTATACTTAAAAGAATGATTTTAATCTAGGAACAAAAATATCAATAAAATGCAAATCACATGGACGAAAATTGTAATTTTTAAACCACAGAGAAAAAAAATTAAAATCACAAGGACGACTATTGTAATTTACACTAATTAAAATTATTCATGGCAATACACATTTATAATCATAAAATTTAGTGTTTTTTTTAAAGGCAATTGCATTTTGGGGGTATCCTGAAATTAGTCCAAACTAATCCCCTTCGGCCCGGCCATGATTCGGCCCAAACAGCAGACCCACGATCCGCCCCTTGATTCGGGGATACCTCCGCGTGATCACCACAGGGTTCGAACCCAGGTAGTAAGAGCTTCCACCACTTACCCTCTCAGGATGTTACCAAACCACTGGGCTACAACATCTTTGGTTATAAAAAAATTTAGTTTTTATTTTTGTAGACAATAAATTGTTTTATCTATTAACTCAGCCACTTAGAAAATATTGTCTTGATGTATATTTTTAAAGTTCTTTAACAAACTTTTACTATATACTATTTTAACTAATTTGTTTTTAATAAAAAGAATTGTTTAAAATGTGATTTATTCGTACGAAAATTATTTAAAATACAACTAATTATTGTATTTTTATTTTTTTAAGAACGAGTGATTGAATATATATTTTAGATAAGAGGAATGATTATGTAAGAAAAAAGATATAAAGTGAAAAGGTAAGAAGATGTCTAGATTGTTGATCATTTTTAATTTCACTCGTACCCTATTGATACGGTAATTGATCCAACGTACTATACTATATGGGATCATTCTAATGTGCGTCCATCTGTTTTTACTTTATTACTTTCATTCTCACTAAGTAAATAATAAATATATAAATTAAGTATTTAAAAAAGAATTCCGTTTTCCAAAGTCCCATGTTTCCATGCATTAATCCAGGATTGTTGAATACATTTGAAGAAAAGAATAAAAATTATGACTGATATTTTTCTTAATTTTTAATTAAAATAAAATAAAATAAAATAAAAAGGAAGTAATCGGCGTGAGATGCTCTCCCTGGAAGCATCAAACCACACGGAATCTTTGATTTCAATTGAAAGCAAAGCTGTTTCCACAAGCAATTTCTCTATCATTTGCACTACCACCCCTCTATTTTATCCCATTTCCAAAAATCACCCCTTTTTATTATTACTTTCTAGGATACCAAAGTTGCACAAGCTCACAGACCATGCAAAAATAAAGTTCTTCACAATTGATATGTGGAACATTTTCTCTGTTATTTGAGTATTACATCAACATCCTAGCATAACTTTTATAAATCCCCCTAGCTACTTTGGCAAGGTTATTAATTTGTTGTCTAAAAGAAAATACGACAAATTAGATGGTTTCGACATCAAAATAGGACTTCAGATGGTTGGGGTGGATACGACGTCCTAACTATAGGGGACAAGGTCAACCACCTTCAACCCAAAGTTTTTCTTCTCCTTGCCAAGAAACTTCTCTCGAGCTCTACCCTCCGTCACAAAGTTCTTTTTTATATCATGTCACTATGAGGCAAGGTTGAGTTGAAAGTTGGTAGGTTGAAATTGAAGAAATAATATTGTGTGAGGGGTGTAATTGCATCAAGAAAATGAAGTTTGAAATGACATCTACCTTGGGTATAACTTGTACCAAAAGCACCAATAATTGGACCCTTGTGAAGCACAATTTCCAAATTTCATGGATAAGATCACTCTCCATATTCATTACTACTTTACAAACTTCAACACTATTTACCACACACCTATCTGGACAAGAGTGTTGGGATAATCTCATTCATAGTAAAAGTACTAGATATGTAAATAGGGCAAAGATGAAAAGGTATGACCTTTTATATGAAAATGTGTGACCTTTCATATGAAAAGGTGTGACCTTTCATATGAAAATGTGTGACTTTTCACCCATAACCGCCACCATATGAAAAGGTGTGACTGTTTAGTGAACAGTTGCAATGGTTCATTGGCACCGGTTGATCTAGTATAAATATGAAGCATATGTAACAGATTATCATATACAAAAACACATATTCTCTTAAATTCTCTCAAAGTTCTTCATTGTTCTTCATCATGGAAGCATAGTTTGATTCGTCGGGTTCGAGAGTTCGATTCTTGAACGGGTTGGTGTATCCTCTAGATAGACGTCCAATCGATACGGTACGAGGGGCGAATTTTCTGTCTAAGGACACTGCTTTGCAGGCCTCAATCCAACAAACGTTCTTCTTCAACTTTGTGATCAAGAAAGTCGAGTTAGTATTTTATCTTGAATTTTTGATTATGTATTTTCATTGATATGTAAATTTCGGATATATATATACATATAAATAATTCAGTATTTCCATTTGATTCAATATTGTGTGTTACGAATTTCAATTCGTGTATCTAAGGTCTAACAATCTTAGACAGAAATTTCGTTGACGATGGAAAACTCTTCCTTGTTGAAATCGAGTGTGGAGAAACCCGAAAAATTTAAGGGTTCCGATTTTAGAAGATGGCAACAAAAGATGCTCATCTACTTGACGACTTTGAAAGTGTCTAACGTGCTTACCGATCAAGCACCGACACCGCCGGTTGGAGAGGGAGAAAACATCCCATCCCAAATTGAATTGGCTATGTTCCAACGATCCTTGGATATTTGGAACGCCAACGAATATAATTGTCGGAATTTTATTCTTAATGGTTTGGATGATGGTCTTTATGACATATATTCATCCTTCACCACGGCAAGAGAAATTTGGGAGTCGTTGGAATCAAAGTACAAGACGGAAGTCGCTTGTTCCAAACGATTTATCGTGGGCAAATTCCTAAACTATAAGATGACGGATTCCAAACCGGTCGTGAAACAAGTAGAAGAAATGCAAATCTTAGTCCATGAATTGGAAGTCGAAGGTATGGGCATCAACTCTAACTTTGTTATTGGTTCAATAATTGATAAGTTACCTCCATCCTGGAAAAATTTTAAACTCTATCTTAAACATTTGTCCGAGGATATGAGTTTTGAGCAATTGATACTCAAATTGCGGGTGGAGGAGGACAACCGGATGAACGAGAAGGCGGATGCAATCTCGTTGGAACCAAATGCAAACATGGTTACCGGTAACTCATCAAAGATGAAGTTCCAAAAAGGAAAGGGAAAGGCGACGGGTTTCAAGCATAATCTCAATGCTTCAAACCCACTATCCGTACAACGAAGGCCTTTCAAAAAGCGTGTGATGAGTTGCTGGGTATGCGGAAAGCCGGGGCATCAAGCCAAGGATTGCCGCCATAGAAGAGACCATAGTGGTCCCGGAGGAGGAGGTGCCGGTGGAAACCCCCATGTAACGACCAGGACCAAAACGGATTAAATTTAATGTGTTGTGGACAAGTGTAATAAAAGCGGAAGTTGAGGGGCTAGTTGATAATTATGAGATGAAGTTTATAAGGGCACAAAACCCTAGGTGAACATTCCATTTTCCTAATTGCTGAATGTGTGACGGCTGATTTCTAGAGAGGAGAAAAGAGTCTTGGTAAAGGTTTTGTGCATTTGATCGAGAGAAGCATCAAGCATTGAAATTGGAAGAAGGATTCAAGATTTGGATTTCGTTCTGCAATCAATCAAACCAGGTAGTTTCGAAGTCCAGATTCTTACATTGTTGTTATGATTTGATTGTTGGGTTTTAGAGAGTTTTCTTAAAAATGGTAAAGATACCTAGAGAGGAGGATTTAAGCACTTTAATCATGTTTGAGTAGCGAAGAATAGTAAGAAATGGACTTAATATGTTTACTGAATCATTCGTTGTCTTATTGTTTCGATTTTGGGTCGATTAGCGAGATTTCAGTCTCCTTTCTCGCCACAGCGTCGTACCCGGAAAAGTCCATAGGATGAAGGTTACCGGGTGAGTATCCGGTAAATGTTTAGTAGTGTCCGGACGTTTTAGTCCCCGAATAGTTGTCCGGTAAACCTTTATGTCCGGAGAGTTTTGTATCCGGTAATCTTAACGTGCCCGGTTAGTAGAGTCATCCGGAAATGAGTTGTTGTCCGGAAACTAGGCGGTATCCGGAAAATTTGGGTTACCCGGTAATCTGTCCGGGAAAGTTGTGTTTCAGGTGAGAAGTGTCCGGATAGTTCTAGCCAGCTTATAATTATATCCCTTCGTTCAGGTAGACAGTTTGGAAGTAAAGAGCAGGGTAGGGAAAAGCAAGCAAACGTATCAGGTGAGTTTTCTAAACTAAAACGTGTGGCTTTTAATAGGTTTTTCTAAAGCGAATATATGATGAGAAATGCCATGCTTTATGCTTATGCTTTAATTGCATGAATGATGTTTGAAAATTACGTGGAATGTATGCATACATTGTTTTGATGTAAATTGACTAAGTCGGGGGGTGGCCCGCCAGCTCGTGCCGGGAGGGTGTTCCCGTTTATGCCAAGGGAGGTAGCCCTGTAAGGCAGCATGAGACTGACTCGTTGTCACCTTAGGGTGTCAACTTATAAGGGGCGGATCTATATCCGAAAGCGATCTTATCTGAACAGTTTTATGAAAGTTTTATGCTGAAAATGATAAATTGTTTTAAATGCTTTAATAACTGTTAGGAGGGACTCACTAGACCTTATGGTCTAACCCTCGCATTTTCAAACTAAAACCTTTTCAGGAAAGCAGGTGATGAAAGGCTCTAGCAAGTGAGCAAGGAGCTAGCGAGGCAGTTTGATAGTATAGCGACACTATAGTACAGTTTAGTTTATTTCTCAGTTGTGTAGGTTGTTTCCGCCAAACACTTTTGTTTTTAATGTAAGGAAATTTTGGGTCCCGATTCTGGGATACTCTATGTTATATGACCTTGCGTGTTTTATTATGAGAAATGAAATGTTTTAAAATGTTGGGTTGTTACAGTTGGTATCAGAGCCATAGTTTAAGGGATTTAGGTGACCGGACGGGCCTAAACTTAAACTTGGGAGTAGAAATCACAACTGAGAATCAGGAAATGCGTTAGGAGGGCACTATTGTAGATACAGGAAATGCGTTAGGAGGACACTATTATAGAGATAGGACTAATAGGGTACTGAGGACTGTCATGGAAGGTAAGTTTGAGATTCCACCTGACCAGTGTAATTGCAAACTTACAGGTACATGTATGTGCTTAATCTGCCTTATTATTCCGAAGTGGTAGTCAGAAGCTAGTGTTTATGTCGTGTTCCAGTACTTTAGAATGTTAGCAAGATCTCTGAGGGATAGACTGAGACCCCTTGTCGGGGAAGTTTCATGAGAAGTCATAGTGATGTGATGCACGTATACATCGTAGAGAAGAAATGTTGTATGGAGTATTACGAGTCGTCTAGAGGTAGCTCTTCGTGGATTCGGAGAGGAGGAATGCTTGAGTTTGAGTAAGACTCCTATTTCGGGAAAGTCCCAATTCTAGAAATCATGAGATAGATCAGTCAGGATGGTAAGGAAAGACAGTGTCAAAACCTTGAAGGTATCAATGGAGCCCAGGGTTCTTGGTCGAGTTTTCCATTAGCGGGATAAATGAAATAAGTGAAATGAAACCATGTAGCAGTGGAAGGTGAGATAGTTGATCAAAACGAAATAGTATGAAATGGTTGAGTAAGTGGACCGTTGAATGTATGTATAGCAAGTCGTTGCAAGGCCGAGAGGGCGACCACTGGTCGAAAGTAGAGTGTCAATGATAAGTTGCGTGAGTAAAGCGATTGACCTTGTTTGAGTGAGTAGCCTTCAATTGCAAGTAGAGTTTCATGCATTGAGATCGTATATGTGTGCATGAGATTTTTCATAAGAAAAGTAAACGTGTAAATATCAAATTTGATCGGATATGAGTCGGCGTGTGCAAGCGTAGGTCTAAAGAAAAATACAAATCCATTTACATCGTACAATTAAGTCTTGAGGTTTACGAATTGCAAAATATTCCACTCTTTTCATGATAAGCCAAGAAAACGTTTGAATGCACAACTTTTATAACCAAAATGAGTATTGACATGTCGAAGTTATATAAATGAGTGTGAGGACCGACTGGTTTACTTCGTGTCGGTAAATTTGTTTCAAAATTTTGTCGTATGGGAAGATTTTCATCCAATATTTATTTATGTCGTAACAACGTATTTTTGGTTGAGTATTATTAAGTTTTACGGAAAGATTGCATGCAAATGATCCTCAAAGATCGTTGTGCAGGGCATTGGAGTTATGAGAATGTTGGGGTCGTGTGTACCCAAATTGTTTTCAAGTGTTGTTTCTTTAAAATGATCAAAAGTGTGAAATGATTTAGTTATCGCGTTGTCAGGCATGAAGGCTATGAACTCAATAGGTCGTAGAGTATTACATTTTAAGCTAAGGGAGAACTCCTAGAGTGGAGAGGTGTTGGTCAAATCAGGGGAGAATGTTTGTAGCTTTGGTATTTTGTGTTCAAGAGAAGAGGTGAGCAGTAGAAGAGTCGGAAGTGGACTTTAGTGTCGGTTGTATGAGGGCCTGTACCCTTGATAGATGACCGGAAATACCGTTGCTGAAGGGCGGTTGTGTCCGGAGGAAAGACTAGAAGTCGTCAAGGTGTTGGTATTAACAACTCGTTATGAGTAGTGTGGCGAAGTAGGAATGAAATATCCTCGATGTCGAATGAGAGTTTTAAGGTGAACTTTTATTATTGACGTTACACGAGTGAGTTCGAAATGAGGACGACGGGATGTGAATTTGATTATTATATGTTGGAAGGATTAGATTCAGTAAGGGGCCCTTGTTGAAGAATAGGTTAAGGAAGTATCAACAGGCCAGCTATGGACGTTAAAGTCGGCAGTTGTGTAAGGTGTTTGAGACCGAAGACTTGAATCAGAAGGTTGAAAGTGAAGGACCACTTGGTAGGGGTGTTAAGATAGTGAAAGGCTGCTGTTTTAGATAAGCGTTTTACTTACGAGATGGATGGTTCGTAAAGAATGAAGTATTTAGCACAACGAAGTGAGGGTATAGATTATGTCGAACTGTGTGGAAATGTGCCATGTCGATGTAATGGCTTGGTATTGAAACGAGCTAGCAAGAAACGAGTATGTTAGAATTAATCAGGAATTCGGGTGTTGTGGTTCAACTAGAGCTGGGGAGAGACAACGTAGCGAGATAGACTCGGTTATTTATGCGTGAGGTCTTGAAGATAAGTTTGAGTTGTGTATGAATGGCCATGAGAGTTTTGGTCTGCAGTGTGATGTTATGGGTGAGGAATGTACAGTTATGTAGTGGCAATAATTGCCAAGTTAAATGTGCCAGCTAGCGTCGTAGTGAAGTGATGTTAGAGAAAGAGAAAGCATCAGAGGGAAGCCTTTTTGGGGGTTTCGGATGAGGCGTGCGAGTGTTAACCAGGTTGTTGGAGCACGTAGGGTGTAAGTTGACGTGGTGATATGATTATGTTCGGGATAGCATCACGCAGTGGTGGTGGGTAGTTACCCAAAGGAGGAACCAAGTGTTTTTAGTTGTAAGAGCCGCTAAGTAAGCATATTTTGGGATCATTGGAAGTGTAAAGAAGATGATGGATGTATTAGTCAAAATGTGCTGGAATAGATGTGAAATCCTTAAAGAATGTGAGCTGTTGCTTATGTGTGAACGAATTGTCTGAGAAAGTGAAAGTTGGAGTTTAAAGAATGTATGGTGACGTCGAACTCTGGTGTCAGTTCGAGGTGATTTAGTCGAAAGCCTTAAGTTAGAATTTTAGTGCAACCGATGGGTTATGTATAATAATGAGACAGTATTTGCAGCTTGAGAATTGTCAGAAGAGAGGGGCGAGTAATGTTGGTGGGCAGTGCTCCACGCTAACGTGGGGAGGTGAAGGCAGTATGTCGGAATAAGTAAGTAAATCGGAAGTAGTAAACTTGACAGTAATACCAATAGGCGCAGTGTTGTGTAGATTGTCCTTGATAAGTGGGCGAACTTTTGGAAAGAGTATTGAGGAAGGAAATTGTGTATGATTTGGTGCAGAAAAGAAGTGGATAAGACAACTGAATGAGTTAAGTTAGTGACTTTGTGAGAAACGTTCAAACGAACTGATCGTTCAGTGTAAGCTATTGAGAATAGTAGAGTGTGATCGTGGTTACCCCTCCTAGTTGAGTGGGAGTAACCGAAGTTATGTTATATGACTGAACGCTTGTGGCTAAGCAGCGAGAAATTGATGAGCCTTCAGGATAAGTGCAATTCGGATAGGTGAGTACTCCAATAACAAATTATAGAGGTTCCCTACTATTAGACACGTTAAGTGTGAAGTGATGTAGAAATTTCAAGTATACCGAGGAGGGGACTCCTGGGGTGAGCTTGTCGGGATGTACAAGGTTGGCCTTGTGCCAAGTTGTCAGAAGTGAGTTTTCCTGGTGGAAGATTCTCGCTGTTGTGGCGGGAATTTCCGCCAAGATCTTTCTCTTAAGGAAGTATAAATGTATGAGAGACCTTATTTAGACGTTCTTAAAACCGTGAGTCCCGATGTGTGGATGGAGGCGAGCAACTGGAGGTGCGGTTGGCCTTGGTTTTATCAGGTAGTTTTAAGCGAGTATAGTGATCGAAGAGGGTACAAGTAAGTAGTGCAAGATGGCATGATATAGCAAGTGGTGTCTCGCCGAGGGCGGTTTCAAAGTATGGGGTGCGGTTATGTTTCCCATCTGAACGGTCTAAGGCAACCGAGTAGAACTGAGTGGTTGGATTGAAAAGCATAAAGCTTTGAGCCTTGAAGTTTGAGAGATAGGTAAGGTGGACTAAGTCTGCGGATCCGTCGAAGCATGAAAGTTGAATAGATAGTGCGCGATCTTGAGGTACTCGATGTGAATTTGAGAAGAAATTCGTAGTATGATGCACGTCTCTTTTGTGGAGAGCCGATGTGAGAAGTGAGATGATAGCGACCTTGCAAAAGATGTAGGCGATGAGAAGTTGACCTTGTCATTAGTGAGCGAGTTAGAACAACAGCATACAAGTTAGACTGGTCAGAAGAGTTTAAGAGTGTTCATCCGACATTTCATGTCTCGGACTTAAAGAAGTGTTTGTCAGAGGTCGTTGCGGCTGTTCCTTTGAGGGGACATCAGTATAGACGAGAGGTTGATGTACAAAGAGGAACCAATAGGGATTGTGGACAGTAAGGTCCGGGAGGACGAGAAATAAGGAAGTTCGTTTGGTTAAAGTTCAGTGGAAGTATCATAAAGGACGAGAGGCAACGTGGGAGGTAGAAGCTGAGATGAAGTCCAGATATCCTCATCTCTTTGAGAATGGAATTCCGGGGACGGAATTCTTTTAAGGGGGGAGTGTTGTAACGACCAGGACCAAAACGGATTAAATTTAATGTGTTGTGGACAAGTGTAATAAAAGCGGAAGTTGAGGGGCTAGTTGGTAATTATGAGATGAAGTTTATAAGGGCACAAAACCCTAGGTGAACATTCCATTTTCCTAATTGCTGAATGTGTGACGGCTGATTTCTAGAGAGGAAGAGAGGAGAAAAGAGTCTTGGTAAAGGTTTTGTGCATTTGATCGAGAGAAGCATCAAGCATTGAAATTGGAAGAAGGATTCAAGATTTGGATTTCGTTCTGCAATCAATCAAACCAGGTAATTTCGAAGTCCAGATTCTTACATTGTTGTTATGATTTGATTGTTGGGTTTTAGAGAGTTTTCTTAAAAATGGTAAAGATACCTAGAGAGGAGGATTTAAGCACTTTAATCATGTTTGAGTAGCGAAGAATAGTAAGAAATGGACTTAATATGTTTACTGAATCATTCGTTGTCTTATTGTTTCGATTTTGGGTCGATTAGCGAGATTTCAGTCTCCTTTCTCGCCACAGCGCCGTACCCGGAAAAGTCCATAGGATGAAGGTTACCGGGTGAGTATCCGGTAAATGTTTAGTAGTGTCCGGACGTTTTAGTCCCCGAATAGTTGTCCGGTAAACCTTTATGTCCGGAGAGTTTTGTATCCGGTAATCTTAACGTGCCCGGTTAGTAGAGTCATCCGGAAATGAGTTGTTGTCCGGAAACTAGGCGGTATCCGGAAAATTTGGGTTACCCGGTAATCTGTCCGGGAAAGTTGTGT
Organism: Saussurea involucrata; assembly: GCA_033807775.1. Taxonomy (NCBI): domain Eukaryota; kingdom Viridiplantae; phylum Streptophyta; class Magnoliopsida; order Asterales; family Asteraceae; genus Saussurea; species Saussurea involucrata. The sequence goes on along the minus strand of CM066321.1, from coordinate 133,275,381 downwards.
TTCAGGTGAGAAGTGTCCGGATAGTTCTAGCCAGCTTATAATTATATCCCTTCGTCCAGGTAGACAGTTTGGAAGTAAAGAGCAGTGTAGGGAAAAGCAAGCAAACGTATCAGGTGAGTTTTCTAAACTAAAACGTGTGGCTTTTAATAGGTTTTTCTAAAGCGAATATATGATGAGAAATGCCATGCTTTATGCTTATGCTTTAATTGCATGAATGATGTTTGAAAATTACGTGGAATGTATGCATACATTGTTTTGATGTAAATTGACTAAGTCGGGGGGGGGGGGGGGGGGCAGCTCGTGCCGGGAGGGTGTTCCCGTTTATGCCAAGGGAGGTGGCCCTGTAAGGCAACATGAGACTGACTCGTTGTCACCTTAGGGTGACTTCAGGGTGTCAACTTATAAGGGGCGGATCTATATCCGAAAGCGGTCTTATCTGAACAGTTTTATGAAAGTTTTATGCTGAAAATGATAAATTGTTTTAAATGCTTTGATAACTGTTAGGAGAGACTCACTAGACCTTATGGTCTAACCCTCACATTTTCAAACTAAAACCTTTTCAGGAAAGCAGGTGATGAAAGGCTCTAGCAAGTGAGCAAGGAGCTAGCGAGGCAGTTTGATAGTATAGCGACACTATAGTACAGTTTAGTTTATTTCTCAGTTGTGTAGGTTGTTTCCGCCAACCACTTTTGTTTTTAATGTAAGGAAATTTTGGGTCCCGATTCTGGGATACTCTATGTTATATGACCTTGCGTGTTTTATTATGAGAAATGAAATGTTTTAAAATGTTGGGTTGTTACACCCCATCAAGCCAACGTGCTCAATGCTCCAAATCAATTCGTTGGAGTAATTGAGGCTTTGATGGTTACAAACGTGACCGATTGGTGGGTTGATACCGGTGCCACCAAATATATTTGCAACTCCAAAAACATGTTTGCCATCCACACAAATCTGTTGAAAAGTCTAATCAAGTACTTGGACTTATCCACAACGATTTATGTGATTACAAAGCCACACCCACACGTGGAGGAAAGAACTATTATGTATCATTTATTGATGATTGCAGTAAATATTGTTATGTATACCTAATACATACCAAAGATGAAGCTTTGAATATGTTTAAGACATACAAGGCTGAAGTTGAAAACCAACTTGATAAAAGAATAAAAATTCTGAGATCCGATAGAGGAGGAGAGTATGAGTCTAAGGACTTTGCAGAATTTTGTTCTCATCATGGCATAGTTCACCAAACCACGGCTCCCTATACTCCACAACAAAATGGAGTAGCCGAAAGAAAAAATAGAACATTGAAAAACATGATCAATTCAATGTTGATTACTTCGGGAGCACCACATAGTTTGTGGGGTGAAGCCTGCTTAACTGCAAATATGATACTTAATAGAATTCCTCATAAAAAGAGCGACAAATCACCTTATGAACTATGGAAAGGAAAACTTTCTTCCTACAAAAGGATGAAAGTGTGGGGTTACCTTGCAAAGGTTCAAGTACCTTTACCCAAAAGGACAAAACTTGGACCGAAGACCATTGATTGTGTATATCTTGGTCCGGCAAGTAATAGTGATGCTTATAGATTTCTGGTCTATAAGTCAAACAATGAAGATATCCACAACAACACAATTATGGAATCAATTGAGGCTGAATTCTTTGAACACATATTTCCTTACAAGGATAAAGGGAAAGAAATCTCTAATCCAAGGAAGAGAGTATGTGAAGTATAGAACACCGATAGTGTTGAGAAACCAAATGAAGAAGGTACATCAAAGGCTCAAGAAGAAAAACCTAGAGCCTAGAAGAAGTAAAAGGGGAAAGATTGCTAAAGACTTTGGACCCGACTTCATGACATTTGTTGTCGATGAAGAACCTCAATCCTATAAAGCCGCCATGGATTCATCGGAGGCACCTTATTGGAAAGAGGCTATTCAAGGTGAGATAGACTCCATTGTTCAAAATAACACATGGAGATTGGTAGATTTACCACCGGGTCACAAGGTAATTGGTCATAAATGGATCTTCAAGCGGAAATTGAGACCCGATGGCACTATAGAGAAGTACAAAGCTCGACTAGTTGCCAAGGGGTACCGACAAAAGGAAGGTTAAGACTTCTTAGACACCTATTCATCGATTACTAGGATCACGTCTATACGGACGTTGATTGCGATAGCGACTATACATAACTTAGAGATACATCAAATGGATGTGAAAACCGCGTTCTTGAATGGTAAATTAGAAGAAGAGATATATATGAAATAACCGGAAGGTTTTGTTGTAAAAGGCCAAGAGAACAAAGTCTGTAAGTTGATTAAGTCTCTTTATGGACTTAAACAAGCACCAAAGCAGTGGCATGAGAAGTTTGATAACACTATGTTGTCAAATGGTTATCACATAAATGAATGTGATAAGTGTGTTGATGTGAAACAATACAAAGATGCTTATGTTTGTATGTTGATGATATGCTCATCATGGGATCAAACTTGGATGTAATAAACCAAACCAAGAAGATGTTAAACTCCGCATTTGATATGAAAGATATGGGAGTTGTTGATGTTATCCTTGGTATAAAGATTAAAAAGGATCCAAATGGTTACATCCTTACCCAATCTCACTATGTTGAGAAGGTGTTACGAAAGTTTGGTCATTATGATGACAAACCGGTTGTGACTCCATTCGATCCTTCAAGTCAATTGAAGAAGAATCTAGGAGATAGTGTTGCTCAGTTGGAATACACTCAAGTTCTTGGAAGCTTGATGTATATCATGAACTGTACACGACCGGATATAGCGTATTGTGTGAGTAGACTTAGTCGGTACTCACATAACCCGGGAAAAGACCATTGGTATGCACTAGTAAGGGTGCTTCGATATTTGAAATACACAATGGGTTATGGGTTACATTATACAAAATACCCTCCCGTTCTAGAAGGGTATTGTGATGCTAATTGGATTTCCAACCATTCGGAGAGTAAGTCCACAAGTGGATATGTATTCACACTTGGTGGAGCAGCGATATCTTGGAAATCTTCCAAACAAACTGTGAATACCAGATCAACCATGGAAGCAGAATTTGTCGCATTAGACAAAGCCGCTGAAGAAGCCGAATGGCTAAAAAGCTTCCTAGAGGGTATTCCGTTGTGGCCAAAACCGGTGACTGCTATTGGTATACATTGTGATAGTATGGCCGCTCTCACAAGAGCGAAGAATCAGATTTAAAATGGAAAGTCCCGACACATACGAAGGCGCCACAACACTATAAAGGACTTGCTGAAAAATGGAATCATTTCCATTGACTATGTAAAGTCAAAGGAGAACATTGTTGATCCTTTGACAAAGGGCCCAAGTAGAGAGCAAGTATCCTTCACATCGAGGGGAATGGGCTTAAAGCCAACACAATGAGTTTCCTCGGCGACAACCTAACCTAGCGAAATTGGAGATCCCATGGTCTAGGTTCAATAGGCAAACTAGTCGGGGACAACTCAAGAAGCAATTAAACAAAGGTATGCCTATTCCTATGATGTTTTTCTTTGTTTTCCGTTGATGATATAGGGTTGAATGTTACATTCTTAATAATGCTGATAGCTATTATGGTGGAATACAACGGAGTATTCTTGATCAGTATTACCTATGTGAGATTGATGTGGGGTCGCATCTTTGAGGACGGATATGGCTACGTCTTCTAAAATTCTCATGAAGAAAGGATTGTTCACGACCGAAATGAACACAACGGTAAGAGTCAACTATGCATAAACATGATATGTGTGATATTCATTGCCTTGACTTACTACAAAACGTGGTTAGTTCAAGACTCTTCGTCACTACCCACAAAGTAGGTCCGATGAATACTCACTAAGAACGTTTCAAGTCACCTAGACACCTTTTCTGATGCATTTCATGTTTATTTCCTGAATAAGAACAATAAATACTTTGAGAATATCTTATTTTCTATTCAAATGTGGGGTATTGTTAGAGTTTGAATAGAAAATGTGGGGTATTGTTGGGATAATCTCATTCATAGTAAAAGTACTAGATATGTAAATAGGGCAAAGATGAAAAGGTATGACCTTTTATATGAAAAGGTGTGACCTTTCATATAAGGTGTGACCTTTCATATGAAAAGGTGTGACTTTTCACCCATAACCGCCACCATATGAAAAGGTGTGACTGTTTAGTGAACAGTTGCAATGGTTCATTGGCACCGGTTGATCTAGTATAAATATGAAGCATATGTAACAGATTATCATATACAAAAACACATATTCTCTTAAATTCTCTCAAAGTTCTTCATTGTTCTTCATCATGGAAGCATAGTTTGATTCGTCGGGTTCGAGAGTTCGATTCTTGAACGGGTTGTTGTATCCTCTAGATAGACGTCCAATCGATACGGTACGAGGGACGAATTTCTGTCTAAGGACACTGCTTTGCAGGCCTCAATCCAACAAACGTTCTTCTTCAACTTTGTGATCAAGAAAGTCGAGTTAGTATTTTATCTTGAATTTTTGATTATGTATTTTCATTGATATGTAAATTTCGGATATATATATATATATATATATATATATAATTCAGTATTTCCATTTGATTCAATATTGTGTGTTACGAATTTCAATTCGTGTATCTAAGGTCTAACAAAGAGATTACCGATGAATTCAACACTATTATTTACTTATTAGGTAAGATGTTAGATTCGATTAAAACGGTATCATATGCAACAATTTTCTCAATAAACGCTAACCGTGATAAAATTAAGTCATCACCCTCATTTACCGGGTAAGACTTTCGGTCCTTGCCTTAGCTCTTACCGCGTAAGATTCGTGGTTCTTGTCATGTTCATTCGGTAAGGTAATTTGACTTCGTAAGTGCTTACCAGGGTAAATGTTTGGTAAATGGCCCCTTACTCCCTTCGACCATTCGTCTTAAAATAAGTTCTTACGTGAATATTTTTTTGTCTAAAAATAAATATTTACTTTCAGAAAAATAAGTGATTATTTTTCAATTTTACCCTTAACTATGAGATAAAGATAGTAATTACCCTTAACTATGAGATAAAGAAATTAACTATAAGCGATCCTTTTCGATTTTTCTAAAACCGTGTATCATTTTATTGTGAATACTATTTTTGAGACGGAAAGAGTGGGTTCCATATACACATATTTGTGTATATATATAGAACTTAGAAACAATGCTTGTCTTAATGTTTTTATATAAAACTTTATAATTTCTATGGTGTTCAAATGTCACACTATATATATATATATAGCATCTAATGAGTTCTTTTAGGTAGATGTAATGAACACATGCATACATACACTGATTTTGTATATGTGTTATTTAAAATTTTAATGTAAGATATAAATTAAAAATCAATACAGTTTTTCTCATTAGAAAAAAGATATATGAATTTGGGGTGTTAAATTAAAGTGCACCTTTTGTTGTGTTATTGATATGGGAGATACAAAAATTTAACAACCCATACAACTTATAATTATATTATATAAATTATACATTAATTTCAAATTAAAGAGTTATTTAATTTTTATTTGCGAGGGATGTTTTTAGCACGTGTTACATAATTTGGTGAAAGTGTTACATGTCAACCTGAAAGGGGAAGTAATGAATCAATTCTTCATCAAGTTTATAAGGTTTTTATCCAATTAGATAATCAAATTAATTAAAATTTAGGTTATGATTAAAGATAAAAGGCTTATAAAATATGTAAACATGAAGTACATCTTCTCTTCTAATACAACCTAATTCTTCATATATGGAATACTGGAATAGGGTAGGGTAGAACAAAGTTAAAATATTCATATTTTAACTTTGGACCAAGACCGTTCAAATTTTTTGACGCATGGCTCCAAGACGAAGAGATTCAAGGAGTAGTAAAGGGCGCTTGGGATCGAGAGGTTTCAACGACGAGACCGGATTGCCGCTTCCGGGATAAACTAAAGAACGTAAAAAATGACTTAAAAGCTTGGAGTCACAGAAAATGGGGGGGTGTGGACACGGAACTAAAAATCAAGCGGGAGGAAACAAAAAAGTGGGAAAAAAAGGCCGGATCGAGAGCATTGGAAGAAGAGGAAAGAAGGAAATGGGTAGAAGCGAGAAACAAATGGTTAGAATTGGAAGAGAAAAGTGCGGCCATGGCAAAACAAAAAGCAAAAGTTAAATGGCTCAAAGAAGGCGATGAGAACACGAGGTTTTTCCACTCTACGATTAAAAGTAGGACAAGGAGGAACGCTATTATTGGCCTTAACATTGATACGGTGTGGACGGAGGACCCGAAGAAGATTAAAGAACATGCGTTTAATTTCTTTAAGAAGAAATATGAAAGTGGTAGGAATACGAGCCCGAGAATAAGATTGGATCGGACAAAAAAAATCGGAGGAAGAAGCTAACATGTTGGAGAGAAGGATAACGGAAATTGAGGTATGGGGTGCAATTCAAGAATGTGGGAACAATAAATCTCCGGGACCGGATGGATTTACAATGGGCTTCGTTAGAAGATTTTGGGACGACTTGAAAGGTGATTTAATGGCAGCGGTGGAGTGGTTTTGGGAGAAAGGGGATATCCATGAAGGGTGCAACAAATCGTTCTTAACATTGATACCGAAGAACGAGAACCCAAATGGTTTAAACGAATTCCGCCCGATTAGCCTCATAGGAATCTTGTATAAGGTGATCTCGAAAGTGTTGGCGGAAAGAATGAAGATGGTCATCGGCAAGATAATTAGTAACAAGCAAAGTGGATTTATCAAAAGGGAGATCAATACTAGACGGAGTCCTAATAGCGAATGAAGTGGTGAACTATCTAAAGAAGACAAAAAAGAAAGGTATGATGTTTAAAGTAGACTTTGAAAAAGCTTATGACACGGTCGAATGGGACTTTCTTTTGGACTTTATGAAGGAGATGGGTTTTGGGTCGAAATGGAGACATTGGATCGAGGGGTGTTTAAAATCGGCAAGGATCTCCGTGCTAGTTAATGGAGCGCCAACAAATGAATTTCAAATGGAGCGGGGGCTTAGGCAAGGGGACCCTCTTGCCCCTTTCCTATTCTTGATCGTGGCCGAAAATCTACATAATATGATGGAAGAAGCAACGGAGAAGGGATTGTTTGAAGGCATCAAAGTAGGAGCGGAGGAGGTGTCCGTATCCCACTTGCAATTTGCGGACGATGTGATTCTTCTTGGGGAGTGGAGATTAGCAAATTTGAAAAACCTCATGAAGATCCTTCATTGTTTTCATGCGGTTTCCGGGCTAAAATTGAACTTGGCCAAAAGTAAACTTTATGGAGTGGGAGTTGCGGAAGTGGATATTCATACATGGGCAAAGGGCTTAGGATGCGGATATGGAAGTCTACCGTTCACCTATCTTGGCCTTCCGATCGGGTTATCAATGAAAAGAACTAACCATTGGACACCGGTGGTGGAAAGAATGAAGTCTAAATTGGCATCGTGGAAAGCGAAAGTCTTATATTTTGGAGGACGTTGGACATTGACAAGGTCGGTTTTAGGTAGCGTTTCTTTATACTACTTTTCAATGTTTCGTGCCCCGGTAGGAGTGTTACAAACACTTGAGAGTGTGCGTAGAAATTTCTTTTGGGGCGGGGATGGTCGTGGAGGGAACGTGAGTGGTAAAAGGGGTGTGCATGGGTTAAATGGGACACGGTCTTGGGGTCTTTTGAAAAGGGGGGACTTAACATAGGATGGCTTCGTGACATGAACTTCGGTTTACTTGGGAAATGGTTGTGGAGGTTTCATATTGAAAAGGATGCGTTGTGGGTTCAAATAATTAAAAGTATATACGAGAAGGAGGGGGGTTAGTGGAAGAGGAACGTAGGGGAAGGGTGGGGGGAGCCTCGGTATGGGAATCCATTATAAAAGTGGGTAAGGACATCGATGCGGAAGGAACACAATTTACGTCCTCGTTCGGCAAAAGAGTGGGTAATGGGGAAAACACGCGGTTTTGGGATGAAAGTTGGACATATAGAGGGAGATTGAAAGAATCATTTAGTAGACTATACAATTTGGAAATCAATAAAGAGGTGACGGTAGCAGGGAGAAGAGGGAGTTGTGGGGAGTCTCGAGTTTGGGAGTGGGGTTGGAGGAGAGAACCGCGAGGGAGGGCGCAGGGGGAATTGGAGGAACTAAGAGAGGTTTTGGATCAGCACACTACCCTAGGAGATGGCGAGGATAGGATAATTTGGTCACTAGATCCTCAAGAGGGCTTTACGGTGAAGAAGTTGAGATTAGTATTAGAAGATAAGAGAGCGGAGAGGACAGCAAGCACAGTGGCTACTTCGTGGAGTAGAGCAATTCCAAAGAAAGTTAATATCTTCATGTGGAGAGTGAAACGTGGGAAGATTCATGTTCGATCGGTCTTGGACATGTTGGGCATTGACCTGCACTCTACGTTGTGTCCAAGATGCAATAGTGAGGTTGAAACGGTAGACCATACGCTTGTGACATGTGTGGACGTGAGGAAATTATGGGACAAAGTGGGGAGGTGGTGGAATGTGGACACGGGGTCGGCCAATTCTGTAGAGGAAATCACTAACTGTTCAGAAAATATGGGGTTGTTGTCAAAGAATCAAAAGTGATGGCAAGGCTTGGTAGGTTGCTTGATGTACCTTATTTGGGCTAATCGAAACAAAATCGTGTTTGCCAACGACAATGGTAAGCTGGTTGAATTTTTTTTTTTGAGTTCCAGTTGAAGACTTTCGATTGGGTCACCAAACGAGACAAGGAACTCCAATTGGAGTGGGTGTCGTGGCTATCAAATCCAGCCGTAGGTTAGAATTTACAGTCTGATTGGCGTGTTCTGCCGATCGAACGTGCTGCGTGTTCAGAATCGAGTTGTCTTAATCTGTTTTGGCTCTGCACAGATTAAGTTGCTTCTATGATGCGGACAACAAACTTTCTGCTGTAGGTACCATGGTTCAGAAGTGCGGATGGAAACGGTTCGTTGCTGCGTGCCGGTGTTCAGAACTGGGTTTTTGTTATGATTTTGGGGCTGTTTGGACGTCGGGTCGCTTCTGTTTAATCCTCGTAAACGGAAGTTGCCTGTTTGTTTTGTTTGTTTGTTTTTGGTTGATCTGTCTTGTATATGTGTCTGCGCATGGGAAAGGTCTGTATTGGTTGTTTTGTTTTTGTGGTGTGGGCTTGGTGCCTGGACTCTTGTGTAACTGTTGGTTCGTTTCAATACATCTGTCATTTCAAAAAAAAAATATATTCATATTTTATTAATATAACATTAAGTAAAGTACCTTTTTTTTTCTTATATATTTTTTTACATTTTATTTATTGGTAGCCACCGCCATCGGCGACCATTGGTAGCCACCGCCAAGCATCGTCGACCACTTCCACCTCTTCCTCCACTACAACAACTTTCTCCACCACCTCCAAAACCATTGGCCATCGCGCCGTCTACCTCGACCGATCACCACCATCCATTGTCGCCACCACCACCGAGGGTCACCGCCAACCACCTCTACCTTTTCATATCTTCCAAATTGAATCAAATATTATATTTCTTCGTACTAATCGAATTTTTTTGAACTACCGTCAATTATTTCAGATTCTTCATTCAAAATCCGTACTATTATTTTTGTATGTATATACGTGTATGAAAATTGTGTAAAAAACTAACATTGTTTTTAATTAACTATTAAAATATATATTTTATTTGTGTCATTATAAATATTTTATGATATATAAAATTATCAAACAAATTTTAAGGAAAATTGTCTACGCCTGTCGTATCTAGTCTTAGTCGTGTCAAACATAAGACAAACATTTGTTTTGTCCGATATTATCCCACCCTGTTGTCCGATCATGTATGCATACCGAACACTACCTAAAAGTACACTTGCTCGGAGGTCCACTACTAAATGAGTGCATAGGTGGAATAAACTGTATTCCAGTTGGAGATACTTAAGAAACAGGGAAACAGTAGTAGTAGTAGTAGTAGTTTAGTATTAGTATTAGTATAAGGATATGGATATGGATATGCCGGCGGAAGAGTAGTATATATATATATAACGTAATAAGACTAGCTTCCGATGATGAAAGAATAGTCGTCATATTATATTAGCTGAATTTATGCCGCCGAAAACGTGTCCGTTAAATGTGCAAACCCGCAAAAGCAGGGGGGTTGAAATTGAAAAACTATATTCATATTTTTACAGGTGGATGCCCCTAGAATTTCGCCACATGCTGCGTTTAAGACTTGTGATGTGACGACGCTGTTTCAAAACCTTACTCCACAATTTAAACCAACTGGAATATACCTTCCTTGTCTTATTCATACGTGCCATCACGTCATCGTTGTACAAGTTACTACAACATTCCGTACAAGTAACATTGCATGTTTTCAATTTAAATTAATATATATATATATATATATATATATATGCTACAAGAAAAATGATTTTTGATTTGGATATTCTTATGTTATCCCCTCTATACCAAGTTTACTTTTGTTTCCTAGTGTTTAATAATGTTAAGTGTCTTTTAAACGAAAAGTATGTTAAACCAGGTATCCTAATGATACTTGAGACGTGATTGAACGAATCATTCAAAATTCATTTTTTGAGTTCCACATTTAAGAACGAATCATTCAAACTTCAATTCATTTTTTGAGTTCGACATTTAAGAACGAATCATTCAAAATTCATTTAATTTTTTGAGTTCGACATTTAAGAACGAATCATTCAAAATTCATTTTTTTGAGTTCGACATTTAAGAACCAATCATTCAAAATTCATTTTTTTGAGTTCGACATTTAAGAACCAATCATAAATAAGGATTTTAATAAGTTATGTACACAATAATTCAAATGAATTAATTTACATCCAATTAATTAATTTCAATTCCTATCCTAAAGATAAAAACACAAAGTCACTCACTATGTCTACCGTAAGAGAGAAACTAATTAAAAGTTCCTAAGAAGCAAATGTTTAATTTGGATCAACAATTATGAAGGTTAATAGTGAGCAATTAAATCAAGCCATCGTCTTTGTTGATTAATATTCCAACAAAGAATCCAACTCTGAAAGTGCAGATGGGGTCGTTTGATCATCATACGGCCTCATACCCAAATCATTATGGGATGAAGAAGATATCTCTGTCATTATATCGTTGCTAACCCCTGTATCCTGTGATGTCACACTAATCTTGCTAGATTGGTTGGTGTTACTCGTAATGTACGGTTCCACCTTGCATTGCCCGACAACTTTCTCCGCCTCCCCCTCTAGCCCACTAGACCGGTCCACATAACGGGATGATGATAAATATGGGAAATTGTTAGCAATGTTTGATGCAAAGTTGCTTTGGTGTGTTGAGAGTTGGTGCTCACCGATGAATGGACTCATTTGGTAGGAGTTGGTGTCAAAGTTGTAATTATAAGGGGAAACAAGCAAGTTTTTGTAATCTTGGTCTCTTTGAAGCACTTGAGATTGGTCATTAGAGAAATAGGATGTGTAGTTATCATGATCGACCAAACCCTTGAATTTTTGAACACTTGGATTTTCATTGTGGTTGTTGGTGATATTTTTATCCGATGAAGTAAAACTTGACCCTGCCCTATCTGGGTCGAAATGAGGAGCCGGAGGATCCATCAACGGTGGCAACCATGGCGGACTATCCAATAACTCATCCACAAAAGAGTTCATTCTTGTCATCCCAGAATCCGAAATTGGGTTTCTTTTCATTTCTGTCTTCTTTTGCACAACTCGGCATACTACCCATTCATCCTGAAATTGAAAAATCGACAAATACCGAGCCTTTAAAGTCATGATCATCAATTACTTGTAGGCTATATATAGTTGTAGTTATAGTTCAATATATAGAGCTAAAAATATATATATATATATTTGACCATAAATAGATATTTGAATTTATTTTATGATTTTTATCTTAAAAGAAAGCTAAAAGTTGATCATGGGTGGGTGTACGTATAGTACCTTGGAGGCTCTAGACATGTTGTAATATGAGAAATCGCCTTCAAGCCTAAATTCATGCATGACCCAGTTGGTTTTCTCTCCCTTGGGTGCTCTTCCTTTGTAAAAAACAAGTGTCTTCTTCATCCCCACCAATCTTCCGTCGGATTTTCCTTTCTTCAGTATCTCCTTATCTTTTCCGGTGGCCTTCCAGTACCCGGAATCTGTGGCTCGGTTTGTTCTCATCCCTGTCGGATACTTCCTGTCTCTTTGACAAAAGAAGAACCATTCTTTCTCCCCCATCTTTGCTTTCCCTGCAACATATATATATATTTTACAATTATAATTCATAATTAATTTACCACCAACTTCAACATGATCGATATGCATAAATTAGATCTTGAATCCACAATCAAAAAAATCACACCAAAAAACTGATCTAGCTACCTAGTAACCTAGTTGTGAGGATAATCGGAAAACTGATCTAGCTAGCTAGCTAAACTCGTTACGGTGCACGGATATCTAATTTGGATACTATATATATATATATATATATATATATATCATGTTCATCTACAGCTAATTATGGTAGACTTTTGAGAAAGGATGGCACAATTTCATATATTCCTCTTTATAATGAAAACAAATCAAAATTGACCAAACCATGTCTGTTTCTCTGTGCCTACTATTTTCAAATTTATTAATGATGATGATTATGTAACAAAATCCAGATAAAATTAAGTTTGAGATCAGATGGTGCAATTTCATCCAATAATTAATTTGTGTAGAATAAGAAAATTATTTTGCGAAAGAAATTCAATTAAAAGATGGCGAACGATGAGAATAACTTACTAGGTAAATCCCATGGTTCACACTTATTCAGATCAACTTCTCCGATGGCGCTGGCGGTGAAGCTTCTATTAACAACTTTGGGCGTAAGATAATGAGTTATAATCTCCTCATCCGTCGGATGGAATCTAAATCCCGGAGGCAAACCGATCAACGCATCGTCTCCTTCGTTTCCTCCCTCCATATATAGCTAGCTAGCTAGCTACAATCAATCTATTAAATTAAATCAACGAAAATACTCACGATGGATCAGCTAAATCTTAAACAGAACTGATCCTAAGTTCCAAATCAGAACATGTACAGATCGATGAATTAATTAATTAAAGCTTGAAAATGGTTTTTTGGGAGGTTGATGTACAGAAGAAAGGGGAAGAAACAGGATACAGTGGTTTAGAAAGAGAAAAATGAAGGCAAGTAATGGGGTTTAAATAGACCAGATGCGTAGACAGCAAGCAACTTCTCCGGGCTATTTTGTCAAACTTTTCGACTTTTTTAGAAAGTGAGAGTATATTCCTTTTAAAAAAACTAAAATACATATTGATTTTTATTATACATAATTAATTTATATACAGTATATAACATTGTTAATTATATTTGAAATTGTGAGTGTAATTATTTTACTATGAAAGTTATATATTTTTTGATATTAAAAGAAGATGCATTTTTCTAGTTAATTATATGTGGACAAACTGTTGTTGGTATAGTACAACATTCACATGTGATATTTGTTTTTCAAAAGTTTACTTTTTTTTTAACGGCGGAAATATATTAAAAAAACTAGCAAGAAGCTAGAAAGAACTATTACACGTAAGAGATAGACATAAGAGAGTTTTGTAACCAACCCACCCAATTAGTATTACACTTTCTACTCTTATTTGTAACCCAAAAGAACGACTGAGTTACAATGTTATCTCACAACGCCACTTTCTTAGGCTTAGGAAGCCTAAAAAGGATCCCATTTCGAAAAGACCAAATAGCCCATAACGCCGTCAGAACAACCGCCTCAAAGCAGGTCGACTCCGTTTTATTCAAACGCAACGATAATAACCAGCAAATCCACTCTGAATTTGACCTAAACTCCGGAATATCCAAACTCCACCATCGACCAATTTGCTTCCAAACATCCCGAGCCATTTGACAAGAGAAAAACAAATGACCCACCGACTCAATCTCCAAATCGCAAACCGGACATAAGAGGGAATGCACATCTATTCCTCTTTTATCTAGGTTATCTCGAGTTGGAATCTTGTTCAAACTCAACCGCCAATCAAAAACATTAATTTTGATAGGAACAAACCGATTCCATCTAGTAGGAGAAGATTCTACCACCAGAATTTTAGAATCAATGTAACTACGAGCAGAAGCCACCGAAAACTCACCCGACCCGTCAAGAGACCAAAACCATCTATCCCTTTGGTCAGAAAGACAGACGGTAGCTAGAATCTCCCGTAAAGCTGACATCTGCAACTCCTCTACACCCCCTCTCGGCTCTCTACGCAACACTGATCCCCAATCCCCCAAGTTCAAATGATCTTGTACCAATGCCAATTTGTCCCGCTCCAGCACATATACTCTCGGAAATTGCACTTTAAGAGAGGAATCTCCCAACCAAACCTCATCCCAAAACAAAGTAGAATTCCCATTACCTACTTTTTTCTTGCAAAAAGACGAGAGGTGAATGCCATTATTCTCCATTTGTTGAATCGCTTTCAGAATACAAATCCAAGGAGAATTGGACATCTTATTGGGTATTCGCGTTCCAACGAGCCCACACGCACCGTAAATCGATTTGACCACTTTGACCCATAGTGCATTTTTATCCGTCTGAAACCTCCAAATCCATTTAAAAAGGAGAGCTCTATTGAAAGCAAACAAGCTTCCAATACCAAGTCCCCATCTTTTTTACTAGCCAAACACTTTTTCCATTTCACCCAACTCATTTTCTTTTCATCGATTTCACCTCCAACAAAGAAACGATTCCGCAACGACTCCAAGACTTGATCAATCGAACTTGGAAGTTTGAAGAGGGTCAAATAATAAGTAGGTAGGCTACCTAAAACTGATTTAAGCAGCGTAACCCGCCCCCCAGCCGAGAGAGTTCGAACTTTCCAATTAGAAAGCTTAGAAATAAACTTTTCTACCACCCCTTTCCAACCATCGCGTTTTGCCATACTACATCCAACAGGCAAACCTAGGTAATTGAAAGGCATATTCGCAACTCCACATCCCACCACTCTAGCCATATTCTCGAGCTCCACATTATCAACCCCAACACCAAACATTTTACTTTTTTGGATATTTATTTTAAGCCCAGAGATCAAATAGAAGCATCGGAGAATACGCACTATATTTCTAGCATTAGAAAGAGACCATTCACCCAGAAAAAATGCGTCATCTGCGTAAAATAGATGAGATAAAGGTACTTTGCCAATTGTTGCTCCATAAAAAAATCTATTTTCTTCCGCTTTTCGAGTGACCGCATGCAAACCTTCCATAGCCAAAATAAAAAGGAATGGAGATAGGGGATCTCCCTGATGAAGACCACGAAAAGTCTTGAATTCCCTAGTTGGAGACCCATTGACTAACACCGATGCCGTAGAGTTTTCGAGACACCCTGTAATCCAACCTCTCCATTTACTACCAAACCCCATCTTTTCAAGGACCAAGTCAATAAAATCCCATCTTAGTGAGTCGTAAGCTTTTTCGAAATCCACTTTTAACACTAAAAGTTTCTTCTTCCGATTCTTATACCAATCCATCACCTCATCCAAAATTAGCGGACCATCCAAAATTTGTCTCCCCTTAATAAAAGCAGATTGCTCCAAGCTCACACAGTCCCCAATGACCAAGCTTAAACGATTAGCTAATAACTTGCCAACAATACTATATTGACAACCTATTAAACTAATCGGTCGATAGCCTTTAACGAATTTTGGGTCTTGAACTTTCGGAATTAGAGCAATGAAGGAAGGGTTACACCCTTTTGGGATATAACTATACTAAAAAAACCAGAGACTAACCTTACCACATATTCTTCCACAATGCTCCAAAAACTTTTAATGAATTCAAAAGTAAACCCGTCTGGTCCCGGAGCCCTTTCAACACCACAGTCCCACACAGCCCGCTTAATTTCCTCCCGGGAGAATGGGGTTTCAAGAAACATAGATTGTTCCACCGAAAGAAGATTTGGAAAAACCAAATCAAGAGAAGGCCGAGTATGCCTCACTTGGCCAAACCGTGCACTAAAATGACCAAGAAACTCCTTTTTAACCTGCTCCGGCTCTTCAATCCAATTGCCATCACTCATAATACCCCGAATAGCAAGTTGTCTCCATTTCTGCTTAAGAACACCATGGAAGAATTTGGTGTTTTCGTCCCCTTCAATGCCCCACCGTATTTTTACTTTTTGTGCTAAATCCATGGCTTCAACCCGATCTAAATCTCCCAACTGTTTCAATTACCTAAAGCGCGACTCCATATCTTCTTTAGATGTTTCCCCTTTATCAATTAGGGAATCAATGCCATTAATAGAATTATGAAGGTCGCACTTGATTCCTTTCTCCCGCGCTCGAATTTCCCCGTTCCAAGATCGTAGCACTTTTTTCAAGTTTTGAAGTTTCTTTTTAAAAGAAACCATCCCATGTGTCTCCCGAATGCCATCATTATTCCAAGTTTTACTGACCAGCTAATGAAATCCATCCACCTTGGACCAAGAATGAAAAGTCCGGAACGGGGTTGGGCCGTAGTCGACCGCCAATTCTTTAAGAAGAATAGGTCTATGGTCAGAAAGTTTTCGGTCCAGGACAATACCCGAAAGATTAGGCATCTTTTCACAAAACCCGTCTGACAGTAAGAAACGATCCAACTTACTCATTTTTTATGCCCACTTATTAGTCCAAGTAAACGAATACCCCCTAGAGGAACATCAAGGAGCTCTGTATCCCGAATAAATGAATTAAAAGCATCCGCCGAATGCGCATTGAATAAGGACCCATATCTTTCACCCGCTTCTCGAACCTCATTAAAATCACCCATCAGGAGAACTTCTCCCTGCCAACGAACAATCAAGTTCAACAAATATTGCCACAATATCCGTTTATCACCCAAGCTTTGTGGAGCATAGACCACAATCATTAGAAGCGGCATGTTATTTGGAACCCAAACACCTTCAACCGCAACAAATGATACAGAAGAAAAAGCCCGACTCTTTTTAAACAACACTTTATCCCAAACACACAATATGCCACCAGACCGACCCCGGGCCGAACTACAAGCATAGTCAAAAGACATATTCCCCCACAAATTTCTAACCAATAAAATATCCAATCTAGTCAGCTTAGTCTCTTGAATAGACAAAAAACTGACCCGTGCACCGAGCACAACTCCTTCACCCATTTCTTTTTACCGACCTCCCCTAAACCTTGAACATTTAAAGATAAAACATTCATTTAAAAATGTCATTTTTAAATTATATTTTATTACTTAATATAATATAAAACATTCATATCCTTAATTATTTCATGCATGTTAATATTATATTATAGGGAAATTAATTAAAATGCCACAAGTTTGAAAGTGAGTTACCAAAATACCCCAAAAAATTAATTTCTTACCAAAATGCCTTTTTTTCGCGGAGGGAGCCCTCTATAGCGGGCAGGGACTGAAAGTGTAAAATTTTGCAAGATTATTTACACTTTCAGTCCCCATATCGGGCCATCGCGGGGGCCAGGGATTGAAAGTGTAAATATATCTTGCAAAAATTTTCACAATTGGTCCCTGCCCGCGATCGCGGGCTCTTATCGCGGGAAAAAAGGGCATTTTGGTAAGAAATTAATTTTTTGGAGTATTTTGATAAGTCCCTTTCAAACTTGTGGCATTTTAATTAATTTCCCTATATTATATTAACATGCATGAAATAATTTCTATGTTCCATTAATTTATAACCAGTTAGTTATAAATGAGTATTGTTCCACTTTTTTTTATATGGTAATATTAGAACAAAGTTGATCTATTTTGTTCCACTCTATTTTACATAAAAGTTATGTTAGATATTTTAGTAATTAGTAATCTATGTTATATATATAATGTTTAATGGACCAAATACATTCTAAATGAGAAATATTCTTCGAAAGTTTATTTGTTTAAATAATTTATTTAAATACAAACAAGTGAATTAAAAATTGATATATTCAAAAGTATCAAGTTTTTTTTCCTTAAAAAGTAATATGTTATCCACTAGCATGTTTTAAAAATGGGATGAGAAGGTCATTGCAAGTTTCTTATTAGTTGTTAGATGGGGGTGGTGGGTCTGGTGGGACCATTTGGATCATCCTTTTCACATTTGGGAAATTGATAATATCTTTCAGTTATTGGGGTTGTCTGTTTAAACCCATTAACTAATAGTGATTGGAAAAACTAGGCCCTAATGTTTTCTAATCGGGATTGCTTCAAATAGTCATTCCACACCATTGACTTCTTCAAATAATCACTTTGCTAACCATATTCCCAAAATAATCAAAACTTACGCATAGAGTTTTCTATGCGTAAGTTTAATTTTCCTCTCAAAAAATTTAAAAAATGATTTTTTTTAAATATTTTAATTTTTTAATTAAACATACGTAGAGAAAACTCTATGCGTAAGTTTTCCTCCCATTGTTTTTTGCCTTCCATTTTTTTTTAATTTTTTGGAATGAAAAATAAACTTACGCAGAGAAAACTCTATGCGTAAGTTTTAGGTATTTTAGGAATAGGGTTAAGAAAGTGGTTATTTGAAGAAGCCAATAGTGTAGAATGACCATTTGAAGCAATTTCCCTTTCTAATCTGACATATGGCACCCTTACTATATATAGATGGTAAAAGGTTTCATCGGTAGACTATTTTTTGTCTTCTTTTGCGCCTTTTATGACGTATTAAACTCCAATTCTTATTAGGCTAGCCAACGATAACATAATTATTTTTGGGAAATTAATTAAAATGCACCAAGTTCAAAAATTGGTTACCAAAATGTCCCAAATCTCTTTGATTTTGCAAAAATGCTTCATTTTCCCGCGATTAAGCATGCGATCGCGGACCCGGCCAATTGGCCCGCAATTGGGAGTCCGCGATGGGAACTTTGTCCCGCGATCCACACTAATTTGTTATATTTTGATTTCAAAGTTACATTTCATACCCCTATAATTATTTACTTAGTTTACTTTATACCTTTTACTTTTCTAATTTTAATTTTACATCTTTATCATATTAACACATATAATCGTATATTAACTAAAATACGTTAAAAAAAACGTTTTAATTTTAACAAGTTACATCATTATAATCGTCTCGTCGATACCTTCAAAATAAGCCAAATATTGAATGTTTTTGGATTTAATTATTTTATTATATATCACATATACTAAATAAAAATATTTTTAATTTTTACAATTCATACCCTTATAGTTAATTATTTAATTTATGGTACATTCCTTACTTTTCAATTTTCGTTTTACACTCTTAGCACATTAACATAATAATCATATATTAACTAAAATATATTAAAAAAATACGTTTTAACATATCACATTAACATACATAATTACGTTAAAATATGTTAACGAGTTCGATATATATATATATATATATATATATATATATATATATATATATATATATATATATATATATATATATATATATATATAGAGAGAGAGAGAGAGAGAGAGAGAGAGAGGAAAGTTCAAATGAAAACTCAAATTCAATTGTAAACATGAGGACAAATCTCGTCCATTGATCGCAGCCATATTTAAGCCATTCCTAAAATTCAGCTTTAGGGGTATTTTCGTCAAATTAGAATCAGCGCTTTGAATTTTTATTTTCTTTTTTAATTAAAAAACTTTTACCCCCTTAAATTTTAAAATAAATTATCTCAAAAATTACTAACATTTTAATCAAACAAATTACATCAAAAAAACGAGAATTTCGTGCTCTTCGATATGACATTCATCATGATATAGTTTTTTTTTCCGATTTAACCGTTTTTTACGTGAAATCGTGTATATGTGTTATATTCAGTCTGAATATATGGAATTATTCAGTCTAAATATAACACATATTCAGACTGAATATAACACATATTCAGTCTGAATATAACACATATTCAGACTGAATATAACACATAAAACCATGCGATAAACATGACCAATAATTGTGTGGTAAAACCTAATATGTGGTATATGATATCACGTGATGATCAAGTTCTGCAAACCGAGATGTAGCTGAAAAATATGAGGCTAGCGGTAGTTGAACAATAACCAAATCAAAAAAATTCATGCGATGTATTGATATGTATGTCACCAAGAAAACCAAAGATGGATAATAACAGCAACAATATTCGATGAACAACACAAATGGTTAATGGAGAATGGCCTTAGTATGCATGCGTGGCATGTATATGCAATGTGAAAGAATGCAGCAATAGATGTGAACAAAAGAAGACGTGAGTGATGAATATGTGTTATATTCAGACTGAATATGTGTTATATTCAGTCTGAATATGTGTTATATTCAGACTGAATATGTGTTATATTCAGACTGAATATAACACATATACAAGATTTCACGTAAAAAACGGTTAAATCGAAAAAAAAAACTATATCATGATGGATGTCATATCGAAGAGCACGGAATTCTCGTTTTTTTGATGTAATTTGTTTGATTAAAATGTTAGTAATTTTTGAGATAATTTATTTTAAAATTTAAGGGGGTAAAAACAATTTAATTAAAAAAGAAAATAAAATTTCAACAAAAATAGGCGCTGATTCTAATCTTTCCAATTTTACCCCTGCGCGCTAAATATTCACTAAGTCATGGACAGAGTTTTCAACTTATTTACAAAATTGCCACCGTGTTTTTTTGCCATTGATCTCTTCACCAGATTATTAATCAACGGCTGTGGTTTGTCCTCACGTTTACAATTGAATTTGAGTTTTCATTTGAACCCACCCCTATATATATATATATATATATATATATAGGGAAAGGTTCAATAGAGAAGTGCAAATATTTAGAGAAATAGAGAAGTAAAAAAACACGAGACCGTTCATATATGAACGTTCATATATAAATAGTCATATATGAACGTTCATATATGAACGTTCATATATAAATAGTCATATATGAACGTTCATATAACAGTCATATATGAACGTTCATATATGAACGTTCATATATAAACAGTCATATATGAACGTTCATAAATGAACGTTCATATAAAAGTCATATCTGAACGTTCATATGAACGTTCATATATGACTGTTCATATATGAACGTTCATATATGAACGGTCCCGTGTTTTTTTACTTCTCTATTTCTCTAAATATTTGCACTTCTCTATTGAACCTAAGGCTATATATATATATATATATATATATATATATATATATATATATATATATATACATATACCTATACTATCTTATAATACATTTAACCCCCAAACTCTTAAATACAACCTCTCAAGCTATATGTACCACCCTTTAATGCATAATTACTTAAACTTTAAGAGAGAGAAACCAAAGCTTCTCTCACGGGTTCATCTTTCCGAGGACCGCCTACTTAACCCTCCAATCAGATAAACTGGTATCTGCCATTTATATTTTCAAGAGCACGCTCTCGTTTTCTCAAGAGCACGATTGCTCCTCCTCCAAACTTCGGTCCTCCTTCCTAGACAAAATACGCAGGGTTTTTTAAACCCTCCAAACGACTCTCAATGGGTTTTTTCAGGTGGACTCACATCATAGAAGATATTGGATTCTGATTTGAGTCTCTCCTCGCCACTATTTCTTATCTACTGCTGATTTTGGATTTTGATCTATGTTTTGATATGGTTTCAGATTGTACTTTCTTGGATGCAGATGTCTTTTTCGACTAGGGTTTATCTACTATCGCTCTTCATTTGATTCATATCGAAATTGATCCTGGTACTATCTCTGTCTTCTTGTTTTTTCATATGTCCACTTTGAAATTGTTTGTATTTGCTGACCTTGACAAAAACAACAACTGTGGTAGGTTCAGCATCAACACACAGAGGCAAATAAGCAATAGGGATGACGGCTCTTCACGAAACTCTTAGAAACACTTGTATCATATATGATTTAACGTATTCCATCTTCTGGACCATTCATCCTCCCCCGTAGTCTTCTAAATTCCATCTTCGATCTCCACGTTAATACATTTCCCCTTTGTTTTTGCAGGCGATTTCGAGGTGGTAATGGCTGCAAAGTTGGAGACAATAATGGTAGCTTGTGAGTTTCTCTTCTTATAATTACGAAGGAGGGTGGGTACTTGGTAGGTGTTTATTAAATATTTGATTGATTCTACCATCTTTATGATATTAACGTCTAAAAAAATCATTTTCGAAACTCCAGGGCTCCAGGCTAAAAATCCTCCCCCGTAGTCTTCTAAATTCCATCTTCGATCTCGACGTTAATACATTTCCCCTTTGTTTTTGCAGGAGATTTCGAGGTGGTAATGGATGCAAAGTTGGAGACACTAATGGTAGCTTGTGAGTTTCTCTTCTTTTCCCCTTTGGTTTTCTCACGAAATCAAACAATGGATTCATGTAATTTATCTAAATTCCATCTTCGATCTCCACGTTAATACATTTCCCCTTTGTTTTTGCAGGCGATTTCGAGGTGGTAATGGCTGCAAAGTTGGAGACAATAATGGTAGCTTGTGAGTTTCTCTTCTTTTCCCCTGTGGTTTTCTCACGAAATCAAACAATGGATTCATGTAATTTAGGGTTAAATTTGCAGGATGTTGATGTTGATGTAGGAATAGGGGGTTTTGCAGAGAAATGGATGTAGGTGAAGATCAAGTTAAGAAATCCTTCAGCAAAATGTCGATTCAGCTCTATAATTACGAAGAAGGGTGGGTACTTGGTAGGTGTTTATTAAATATTTGATTGATTCTACCATCTTTATGATATTAACGTCTAAAAAAAATCATTTTCGAAACTCCAGGGCTCCAGGCTCAAAACTTATCTGTATTCACCCTCTACATCGCTACTACATCCTTGGATCACTGTCTCCGGTCTTCACGATCCACCACCGCAGACACAAATGAAAACCGAGGACAACAAAGGTTAGATATTCTCTTTATTTTCTGTTTCTACACAACAAAATCAAAAACTCATCGCTCGCCACCATCTACATTGACCTGAAGAACTTCCTGCCGTAACAAACTAAACAAATGCAAGATTTGGGTTCAAGGTTGGTAGGTTAGGGTTTTAAGTTGTATAATGATGGATTCTATTGCTAAAACTCAATGTTTTCTTTTAGATTATGAAATACTTGTATTATGAATTAGTTATCATGTTCGACATCAATAGGCCGTCTATACTTTTGCCTCCATTTTTGTTGATAATGGTACTGGAGAGATGGTATATTAGTATATAGTAAGATAAACTTGATAGTTATGTCAGGATATGGTTGTGTACATGATTTTTGATCTCAGAGGTGTGAGAATGTTCATGTTTTACTGTAGTAATGACATGAATTTCCACTTGGTTGTACCATAAAAATAAACTTTGGTTCCCCCATGGCTCACCCCACAAGTATATGCAGACCTCCAAACCCACCTGGAATACTCCACAATCACATGCAGACCTCTAAACCCACATGGAATACACTCTTATACATATGAGATGAAGAGCTAATGTTTTTATATTTCTTTTTTCAAGTATCAAAAGACATAATAAGAACTGAACTATATCAACAATTTTCACATTTGGTCAAAATCAATGGATGATTAAATTGGTTTGGTTTCATCACGTATTTTCATAAATTAAAGGCGTTTAAATGTTGGATTTATGGTATTTGTTGCTGATTATCGATGTGAAAGATCTTTTATGCATTTCCTTAAAAAAAACTAATATCTACTCCTGCTTGATTTGTGCTAGGTTAGCTTTTGGTTATTTGTCTATATATAAATTAGCCTTTTTATTCTTGCGATTTGAATGACAGCTTTGGGAGCTGCAGTAGCAGCAATTAAGCATGAGGACGATAAAAGGCTCTTTCACAATGCTGCTTTGTGAAAGCGTAGAAACGAAATCGATGACCATAGGGTATGCTTAAATTACACGCTTTCTACATTCGTTAAGTTATAGAGCAGTTATACCCGGTTGTTAGTAAAAGATAGTGTTTAATTTAATATTTATGTGTTTAATTGCAATATTAAACCTAATTTAACATGCTGTGCATTATCACATATGTGAATTTAAGTCTTACGATGGTAGCATACCCATGGGTGAACCTTTTGCACAAATCGACTTTAACACTTTCTGTAATAATTTTTGAATATCTTGAAAGTAATGATTTTATTTCCTTGTTTCTCATTTGAAGAATCTTAAAATAATTGTACATAGTGGAGTACATCTTTCAATAAAATTAGATGCCTAATGCACAATTGCACATGTCTGAACATTTCAGGAAAATGGTGATCTTAGTACTGAAAAAGCCTTAGGACTTGTTTGTTAGCAGCTTAATAAGCTTAATGGGACATAGCTTATTCAATCAGCTATACATGATTGTTTGGTAGTGGCTTAATGATATAGAAAATGCCTTATTTATTAAGCTTTTAGGAGGGAGCTTTATGCAGAAAGCCAAGTTTTGTCCAAACCAGTCTCTCCCAATTAAAAAACATGGTCCTTCCATCTATGAAAACACCCTTCCAAACAAAAACCTTTCTAATCTACACAGACAGATTAATCCACACAGACAAATTTATTCATACGGAACTTAAATGGAAAACCAACCAAACAACCCCTTAGTCTACTTCAACTCAGATGTGTTTGCAAGGACTTTTAGAATTTTCAGTTGCTATGTGAGGCCTCTTTGGTATCTACGGTTAATTGTTGGAGATATAAGGTGGACATGTACATTGTATGGTGGTATACAAATCATTGTTATCAATAACATTGTTTCCCCTGCTAATTATGTTTTTTTGGGATTTTTTTATGGCAACGGTGATTAGACAATTTCTGGAGTTATAAGGATGGTCTTTATTTTGGTAGAGGTGATATAAGGATGGACATAATTTGCTTGGGGAATATTTGATGTGTTTAAAAATTGTTAACAAAATTAAGTTTTAATCATGTTTGTGTTATTAGTGAGCAGGTGGGTGAAACAAGACCTGCTTCGCAAGTTGTGTGCAACAACCAATCTACAGAAGTGTCCTTGTTGCCTTATCATCTTATGACTTGCTCTTTTAGATGGATGCACCTTATCCGGTCACGCTATGGTTTTGTGTGGGATATATTGAATATGTTTGATTTTGTTTCTCGATTCACAAAAAAAATTTGATATCCCGCCGCATTGCGCGGGTATACTACTAGTATATATATAGGGGTGCTTAATTTAAAACCTTCAAAAAGGTTGAAACCAATTAAACCCACTAGATCACCATTGATTTAAACTTTAACGGTTGAGATCAAAATGAATTATATATATTAATAATTATAATTTAAAATTAATTTTCATCCACAATCAGTCATACTAAAGGGTATTTTGGTAAAAGACAAATACAAATTAACAATTAAAAAAAAGTAAACCATATTTCCACTGATTGCAATCCCTGAATAGTCGCAATCACTGAGATTCAGTTTCCAAATATAATGCAACTCATAGCCGGTAAACTGCAACTCATTGCCGGAAACCATCGTTGATATTGGAAGATATATGGAAGATCGACGGAAAGGATTGTTAAAACCCATTATTTTCTGAAACATGAATACACATTCATGAGTGCAGAATCATGAATGGTATTGGAAGAGAATCATGAGTGCAGAATCATGAATGGTCGTTGATATTGGAAGAGAATCATGAACCGTCGTTGATATTGGAAGAGAATCATGAATACACATTCATGAGTGCAGATCTTGTTCTTTGAACCCTAGCCCCACCACCCAACAAGATGAAGATCTTGTTCTTCGATTTGTTCTTCAGTTTTTTATTTCATCCAATAAGTCCACACATTTATCTCGTTCTTTGGGTTTTGTTTTCATCACCATCTTCGTCTCTCCCGTGAACCCTAGCACCTCCAAACACAGATAAAATCAAGAAGATGCAGATCTTGTTCTTCTGTTTTCGTCTCTCCCCCTCTCTCAATCGAAGATTTCAGTTTGGTATTTGTAGATGAAATAAAAAAATGAAAATAAGATGGAGATGAAATCAGAAAGATGCAAAACTCTCTCCCCATACATAAAGTCGATGAAATCAGTCGATGATCATCTTCCCTGATGAATTGATGTTCTTTCTCTTCAATTTCATCAATCTTGTGTTGCAGATGTGGGTGGCGGGCCTTGGCGGCCGTTTTCGTCCGACGGTTCCTGTGGAAGACCGGAGACGGCATAAAAAGTTAGAGAGAGGAGAGAGAAAGTTAGAGAGAGAGAAACTTTGAAAATATAAAAACTATAACATGTTTAATTGTACACTTACCTTATTTTTAGGAAATGATTTTAAATTAATATATTAATAATAAACAAATTTACAAATGACTAACATGCCCCTGCAATTTAATATTTAATATTAAATCATCAAACTCTCCTAAGATTAGATCAACGGCTTAGATTAGGGTTTCAATGGTTTCAACCTTTGAGAGGGTTTCAAATTAGTCTCTCTCTCTCTCTCTATATATATATATATATACTAGTTATTTACCAGCTGCAATGCAGCGAGCCGTATAATCCAAATAATTTGACAATTTAATCAATTAAATCAAAAAGTATTCTATATTGGGCCCATTTCGAAGGTATCGACGAGACGATTATAATAGTGTAACTTGTTAAAATTAAAAAGTATTTTTTTTAAATTATTTTAGTTAATATACGATTATATGTGGTAATATGATAAACCGATGAAGGTGTAAAATTAAAATTAGAAAAGTAAAGGTATAAAGTAAACTAAGTAAATAAATATAGGAGTATGAAATGTAACTTTGAAATCAAAATATAGAGTAAACTACACTTTTGGTCCCTGTGGTTTAGTGATTATAACACATTTGGTCCCAACAGTTTAAAAATTACACTTTAGCCACTACAATGTGCATTTCGGTCCGGATTTGGTCCCTCGTCGTTAAGTCCGTTAAAAAAACTCGTTATATGAGCCTATGAGGGGTATTTTAGTCTTTTTCACGTTTACTTTAATTTTTTAATAAATAAACTGTATGGACTAAATGTGTTACACCATAATTTTATATTTTTTCTTGAATAATCATCTTCCCCAAAGAACATCAAGAACATGATGAACACCAAGAACATTTGACAAAAAAACCAATAACACCAAAATCAAACTCTAAATCAAACCCTAAATTCAAATCCAATCTAATTCCAATAACACTAATGTCATTTAACTAATCTTAAATCCAAATCCAGTACAAGAACACCAATAACATTTAACAATTCCTAAATCCAATCCAAGCCTGTTTCAAGTACCAAATCACAAAATTTAAATAGAAAACCCTAAAAATATCACTTAACACGAATCTGATCAAAGGAACAGGAGAGAGAGAGAGGATGGGAGTTGGTTCGTGAGTGAGTCGATGGGTTCTCAATTCGTTCGTCCATGGCAGAGTCGTAGGTTCTCAGTTTGTTCATCCATGGCAGATCTGTGTTGCATCTGTGTTTTGGAGCAGATCTTGTCTCTATGTTTTGGAGCAGAGAACAATCATCATTGCCATCATGGCATCATCATCAGCAAACGAATCACCCCCAAATCCCATATCGTCTTCATTATAATCAAATTACAGAACCAGATAGATTTGAGAAAGCATATAGAATCGATTGGAAGATATATATATATAAGGGAAAAGCGAAGAGGTGATACTTTACCATGAAGGGAGTGATGATTTCACTTTCTGGTTGGGAAATGTGGCCGTGAAAGCTTTAATGGAGAATACAACTAGCTTCTGCAAATTTTATAAAGAGGGAGAAAGTAGAGAGAGAAAGAGAAGATGATGATAATGGCTTGGGGGAACGCAAACGAGATGAAGGGTTTGGATAACAATTTTATCAAACGATTTCAGTTTTAGTGTTCGATTTCTCCCCCATTTCATCCATGAAAACTGTTTGAACCCCATGTATTCCTTCGATTTCAAATGGTTTTGATTTCAGATGGATTCTATCTCAGAACGTAAATCTGGATTTAGTTTAGTTTTTTTGGATTTTAATTGAAGAGATAAATCTGGGTTTAAATGTTTATCATGATGTTCTTTTGGGAAGATGAATATTCAAGAAAAAATATAAAATTATGGTATAACACATTTAGTCCCTACAATTTATTTATTAAAAAAATAAAGTAAAAGTAAAAAAGACGAAAAACCCCTCATCCAACGAGTTTTTTTAACTAACTTAACGACGAGGGACCAAATCCGGACCGAAATGCATATTGTAGTGGCTAAAGTATAATTTTTAAACTGTAGGGACCAAATGTGTTATAATCACTAAACCACAGGGACCAAAAGTGTAGTTTACTCCAAAATATAACAAATTAGTGTGGATCGCGGAACAAAGTTCCCATCGCGGACTTCCAATCGCGGGCCAATTGGCCGGGTCTGCGACCGCGGGCCCAATCGCGGGAAAATGGGCATTTTTGCAAAACCAAAGAGATTTGGGGCATTTTGGTAACCGATTTTTGAACTTGGGGCATTTTAATTAATTTTTTTGGGAGGTTAAACTCGTTGGTACATTGTTAAATGTATATTTATCCATTATTTTTTTCTTGTATATTTTAATATTAATATTAATATTTACTTTTTACATTAATAATGTATTAGATACATATTCGTACGCGGTGCGGTGCAAAACATCTTGAATCTAAAATTAAAAATTCGAAAGAATACTTTTGTTTCATTTCAATTTTATCCTCATCACACGGTGACAATTTATGGTTTATGTGTTTTTAAATGGTATATCATAGGTATTAAATTAAATGTCAATATGGTCAATTGATCAAAATAATTTGAAAAAGATTTGTTCGCTAGTGGGTTCTTCGTACCCATAATGCTTGAGCTTATTTTGAAGGTTTTGATGAGACGTTATAATGATATATTTTATAAAAAACATATTTTTTATTTTATTTTATATACGGTTATGTATATTAATATGATAAGAGTGTAAAATAAAAAATAAAAATAAAAGAGATGTGAAGTAAATTAAAATTGATACAAAGTGTAATTTAAAAATAAAAAACAATTTTTTTGTTAATTATCACGTTGAACGTGGAAGGCTTTGAAGCTTTTAAACTTGTACATGATGTATTGAGATTAGTACATCTTATAAATTCAAGAATAACTGTAAATATATTTTTTAAGGAGTATAGATAGAAAAATAAACAAGAGTGTAAAATGTACAAATTTAAAAAAATCTCGATATGTCATTTTTGAAAACTCCTGATACGTTACTTATGATTTTTTTACCATATTATAAATTAAAAAATATTCAATAATAAACTTGTTATGAAATTATTGACTATAAATTATAATGGTATAATTTATAAAAAATGCATTTAGTAATGTATTTTAGTTAATCTATAATTATGTATTTTAATATGATAATGCTGAGAATGAAAAATAAAAACGTAAGTATGATAAAACAAAGAGTAAATTACATAAATCGTCCCTGATGTTTGGTCCCTTTTTGGATATGGTCCCTATTTTGAAAAAATTACACGGATCGTCCCTGAGGTTAGACAAACCGCACGAAATTGGTCCCTCCCTCTAACAGAATCTGTTAACCCCGTTAAGTCAAGGGGTATTTTGGTCTTTTTACATTTATTTTTGTCTTTATTCTAAAAGAAAAGTAAAAAACAAATAATTAAATTAAAATTAACCCCCCCTACACCCACTACCCCCCCCCACCCACCCACCCTCCTTCTTCCTCACGACCCCCCACCTCCACCCACCACCTCCGGCCACCACCTACAACCGCCCCTTCCTCACCTTTCTTCTTCCTCACTCTATACATGTAAACCCCATGTATATATACCTGTAAAAAAGAGGAAGATAATATGTATGATTGTAAGGCACCCAAATTAAAAAGGAAGAAAAAAGGATGGAAAGAAATAAAATGAGTCCAAGAGAAGCTAGGAAGAATGAAACCAATGGAGGGAACTGAATACACACATAACAATAATAGTTGGCTTCCATTCAGTTTTTGATGAATCTTATCTCTAAATTAAAAATGATCTCTACCCTTTTTCACTCTTACTTATTTTGTTTTGGAGTAATTTTGATGCATGTGATTTTGATGCTTGTAAAATCCCAAAAATCCTTTTTACTTGCATGTTTTATTAAATTCCGGGTTTGACATCTACACCATATTACAACTATTTTTTACGATGGTTGATTAGCAGCCTTCAATATATGGTTTTGTATGTTTGTCAAAACATGCACACACAGGTATATATACATGGGGTTTACATGTATAGAGTGAGGAAGAAGAAAGGTGAGGAAGGGGCGGTTGTAGGTGGTGGGTGGAGGTGGGGGGGGGGGGGGGTCGTGAGGAAGAAGAAGGAGGGTGGATGGGTGGGTGTAGGGGGGGTTAATTTTAATTTAATTATTTGTTTTTTACTTTTCTTTTAAAATAAAGACAAAAATAAATGTAAAAAGACCAAAATACCCCTTGACTTAACAGGGTTAACAAATTCTGTTAGAGGGAGGGACCAATTTCGTGCGGTTTGTCTAACCTCAGGGATGATCCGTGTAATTTTTTCGAAATAGGGACCATATCCAAAAAGGGACCAAACATCAGGGACGATTTATGTAATTTACTCTAAAACAAATTATTTCATATATATTCATGATATTTAATAATATGATTAAATCCATAAATATTCAATATTTGGCTCACTTGGAAGATATTGACGAGACGATTACAGTAATATGATTTGTAAAAAATGTATTTTTAATGCATTTTAATTATATACGGTAATTTATGTTAATATAATAAGAGTTTAGGATGAAAAACAAGAGATTAAAAATAAATTAAATAATTAATTATAAGAATATTAAATGTAACTTATAAATTATATAAAAAAAATTGGAACGTAGAAAGTTTGGGGGAAGTGGATGTGGTTTAATAAGTTATACATCTTGCTTTAAAATGTTTGCCTTTAAACTTTCATGATTTTCTTGAAAATAATTATAATATCATTTTAATATAGTAGTATAGATAAGTGTTGTAAAATGAAAAAAAATATAAGTAATATAAAACAAATAATTCGTATATATTCATGATGTTTAATAATATAATTAAATCCAAAAATATTCAATATTGAGTTCATTTCGAATGTATTGACGAAACAATAACAATTGTATAGTTTAAAAATGTATGTTTAATGCATTTTAGTTTATATACGATTATTTGTGTTAATATGATAAATATCTAAAATGAAAAATGAAAAGTAAGGAATTAAAGGTAAACTAAGGCATTGTTTGGCAAAAAAACTAGCTTATAAACTAGTTTTTTTGTACATGTTTGGATGACCATAAGCTAGCTTTTTGAAACCCCACTTGGAGTAGCATTTCAGTAACTTTTTGTGAATATTCCAAAATTGCCCCTTATTATTATTTACTAACTATTATTATTAATAAATAATTATTATTAATTAATAAAAAATAATTAGTATTAACTTAAAATTATTAAATTATTTTTTAATTATATATTGATATTAATTTTTAATTATTTAAAGTTATTGTTAATCATATAAATTATTTTTATATATTTTATAATATTAATTAATATATTTTAATTACCAACTACTATTATCTTTTTAAGTATTATTTGATTATTATTTTCATATTATATATAACGGTTATTTAAAATCATAAGTTAATACATATGTGTAATAATAAATTTTAAATTATTTTAATTAACATGTTGTATTATTTAATTTTTCTTTACTACAT
Source organism: Saussurea involucrata (assembly GCA_033807775.1). Lineage (NCBI taxonomy): Eukaryota > Viridiplantae > Streptophyta > Magnoliopsida > Asterales > Asteraceae > Saussurea > Saussurea involucrata. Next base: position 133,243,642 of record CM066321.1, on the reverse strand, counting down.
TGGTTGTATTAATTAACATATTATATTTTTATAAATTTGTTTTATTTATATAATTAATTATCGTAATTGATAATTTTTTTGAAGATGTCCCTTTTGGTCATTTTACATGTTTATAAGCTAATTTTGCCAAACGTGACTTTTTCATCAGCTAGCTTATCAGCTACCAGCTAGCTTATGAGTCAACAACTAGCTTATCAGCTAGTTTGCCAAACATAGCCTAAGTAACCAATTATAATAGTGTTAAATGTAACTTATAAATTAAAAAATATTGAGTTAAGAAAGATTCATTGGAGACTGGATGTAGAGTGGGAGTGGTATGCTTAATGTAATAATCGGGTTTGTCTTGTAAATAAATAATAAGTTGGTGTGTGAAGTGTGAAAGTTGAAAAGTTGATGGCTATTGTGTGAAGTTGGGAAGTAGGGTTAAAACCCTTAAACCTCAATCTCCTTACTCATTGTTGTGTGTGGCTACTTTGTGCAAAATTGGGAAGGAGCAGACTTGATAGCTCGAAGAGGGCATTGAAGAAGAAAAGCTTGAGAGTGTGGATCACCATTTCTTGGAGGTAAATTCCTTCTCCTTAACCCGTTAATCTGTTAGGTAATGTTTGGTAAATTAGTAAGGACTTTATATAGGGTTTTGGAATTTATTGACTGGTATCTCTTCAAGAATGTGAGATTGCAGGGTGTATTATCCCAACCCAATCGGTATGGGAAATCGAGTGCTTAGCTTATTAAATCGTTAGAATTGTTATCTCCTTGCTTATTGTGGATTAACACCTAACATCGATCTGTGTTGGGGAAGTGCTTAAAGTATTTGGAACGGGATCGCCGATAAAACCCCAGTTGTCCGGAACTTACCTGGAAACCTTTGGGATTCTGGAATGAGGGTCCGGAAGTGGTACCGGAATGAGGAGTTCGGAAGTGGCACCGAAATCCGAAATGAGGAGTCTGGAAGTGGGAGTGGAATCCGGATGAAGTCCGAAAGGTGCGTCTGGAAAACTATTACCGGAAAAGGTAATCCGGATATGTCCGGATTTGGGGTTGCGGTAAAGAAGAGTCCGGAATCCGGAAGGTTCCAGAATAGCATCCGGAATCCGGGTCTTCCGTACTCTGGTGGTATTTTATTGAGTGTCTGGATTCGGTCACTAAGTGAGTTGTTGAGTGACTTATCCACTCTCGTGTGTTGGGTGTCGGTGTAGGTTCGGATAGAGGATAGCAGTTGCGGGTGAGAATATTTAGCGTGGACGTCAGGTGAGTTTTTCTAAACTAAAACTTTGGCGATGCTTGATATCATTAATTGTTCATTTATATATTGAACCTGAATATTTGTACGTGGCTTAATTACGCATGCTAAAGAGGTTATCATAATTGAGATGGGGAGAGTGTCCCATACGGAATAACTGAATAGATTCCGTGAAATTATTAAGGGCGGGTGTGTGCCCAAACACGATGTGTAACGACCCGAATTCCTAATCAAGCATCAAGTAACATACATTGCATAACATCGTTACATAACAGGATACATCATATAACAAATACGGTCCCTTTAGTCTTTACAATCCAAAATAGGGTATTTCATTACAAACTTTTCGCTAACTAAATACATGATATCTGATAATAAGGTTATAACTACAAAACACATTTTAATCTTCATGACATAAGTCTTCACAAAAGCTATCCCCCGACTATCCTTGTCATTTGCTCTTACCTGATCCACGCCCTGGAATACATATTTTTAAAACAAAATGAGGGTTAGACCTAGAGGTCTAAGTGAGAAAATCCATGTTAGTTTTAAAACCATTTGCACAACCATCATATACATAACACAAATACAAATACCAGTTATGACTCATGCATCATATACTTTCCTGTCTCATTCACTTGGCCATATTAATTGGTTGCAAGCCAACTAATAAATTAACTCCGTTGTACGACAGTTACAGCCAACACCGCTGTACGAATATTACAGCCAACACCACCGGTCCTAAGCCCGGCCAACGTATTCTCGTATAGTGTAATGCTCATGTAAATACAATATCTCAATATATTATATTTCAACCATAAACACATAATCACACCATCTATCACATTCCCAATCCACACATATATGTATTCCAGTTTAAAAACGTTTTAAAGTAAAACTCACCTGTTTGTTTATCAATACGTTTCCAAGCCTTCCCAAAACAGTTCAGCTTTCACCCCAAATTCACAGAATCTGAAACAATTAGATACAAGTATCTCTTTACCAAATAGAACACACAAGACTTACTAAAGTTAAGAACTTTAGATAAACCTATCTAACTCTTATCCTCAATTATTTCCCCAAACCCGAACTTAAGTCGAGTCCACAGAATAGCCAGTCCTCAATCATTCCCTATCCAAGATTCAACAAAGCACATGCTACTAGATACTCGAAAGCATCTGAACTCTCAAAAGTGACCAAACAGCTCAAAGTATCCGGACAACACAACCTATCCGGATAACATAACTTTCCGGACAGCACATACATTCCGGACAGCATGACTTTCCGAACGGCCTAAACAATCCGGACGACACCCGGGAACCAAGGTAACCCGGATACCATCCGGTATCATATATCATCCGGAAACCATTAAAAAGAGAGACTTACCCGGATAAAAGACTCGTCCGGACACCTTTAGAACATCATCCGGACACCACCAACAAAACTACCCGGACACATTCATTCTATCCGGAAACCTCTGACTGTTTACCCATTTTTAACCCAGAAATCGACTGAATTATTTCCAGACATGAATTTGACTATTTTACTCTGATAGAAACCTTCTAAATACAATTACACACATAAAATGTAAAGGAACATACCTTAAAAACACTTCCAAGTAATCCCAAATGAAGCCCTAGACACAAAACTTTCTTTCTTCTTATTCTTGTCTCAAAAACACACACATACACACACTGAACTTTTCTGGATTATGAAAATATCTGAATAGCTTAATTGATAATATTAACCCGTATTTACCCTTTAGACCTTGAACTATTCACCAATGACCAAAACACCTTTAAACCTCTAATTTACCCAAACTTACCCTAAACATCCCAATTTAAAGTTAACTAAATTTAACGGAATGAGACTTTAACTAACGAACTTACCCGGGGTATTACATCATCTCCCCCTTAAAAGAATTCCGTCCCGGAATTCTGTTAGGCAAATAGGTACGGGTACTTAGTTCTCATCTCTGATTCTGATTCCCAAGTAGCATCCTGCCCTCTATGATGTCGCCACTGTACCTTTACCTGTCTGATTTCTTTATTCCGCAAAACTTTGACTTTACGGTCAACAATAGCTTCAGGTTCTTCCACATAATTCAGTTTTTCATCAACTTGTAAATCCGGTAGAGAAACGGCCTGATCTGGTGTAACCAAACACTATCGAAAATTCGATACATGAAAGGCGTTGTGTATACGGCTTAATTCTGGCGGGAGATCTAACCGGTAAGCTACTTCCCCGATTCTTTCTGTGATTGCAAACGGTCCAATGTATCTCGGACTGAGTTTACCCTGCTTCCCAAACCGAATGACTCCTTTCCAAGGTGAGACTTTTAACATTACAAAATCTCCAACTTGAAACTCTAACGGTTTCCGGCTTCGGTCCGCGTAGCTTTTCTGCTTGTCTTGAGCCACTTTCAAACGTTCCCGAATCTGAGTAATCTTATCCGCGGTTAACTGAACTATATCTGGCCCCGCTAACTGTTTTTCTCCCACTTCATTCCAACATAGAGGCGTTAGGCATTTTCTACCATACAGAACTTCAAACGGTGTCGCTTGTATGCTGGAATGATAACTGTTGTTGTAGGAAAATTCGATCAACGGCAAGTGCTTATCCCACGATCCTCCAAAGTCAACAATACAGGCCCGTAACATATCTTCTAAAGTCTGAATTGTTCGTTCACTCTGACCATCGATTTGAGGATGATACGCTGTACTTAACTTTATCTGTGTACCCATTTCTTTTTGAAAACTCCTCCAGAACCTTGAAGTAAAACGACTATCACGATCAAAGATAATCGAAATTGGAACCCCATGTCGAGTTACTATTTCGTTGATGTACAACTTGGCTAGACTTTCCATCGGGTAGGTTTCTTTTATCGGTATGAAATGAGCAGACTTCGTCAATCTGTCAACAATCACCCAAATGGCATCAAATCCCTTCGGAGTCCTTGGTAGCTTCGTGATGAAATCTGTAGTAATCTGATCCCATTTCCACATAGGTATTTCTAAACGTTGTAACTGACCAAAAGGCTTTTGATGTTCAATCTTTACTCTCTTACACGTGGTACAACCTTTCACATATTGAGCAATGCTCCTTTTTATTCCCGGCCACCAATAAAATTGTTTCAGATCTTTATACATCTTATTCGTACCTGGATGAATAGAGAAACGAGATTCATGAGCTTCTTGTAGTACACGATCACGTAAACCACCTAAACGAGGCACCCATATTCTGTTTCCCATACACAATAACCCACGATCATCTTTTACGAGCAATGCTGATATACCCACTAACCGTTCCGGCTTCAAATGTTCTTCTTGAAAAGCTTCCACTTGACACTTCTTCAATTCGTCGAAGATGTTAGGTAGAAGTTCAGCTTTTAGTGCAATGGCTTTTATTGTTCCACTCCTTTCTTGACGACTTAGTGCATCAGCTACCACATTCGCCTTTCCCGGATGATAAAGAATTTCACAATCGTAATCATTCACCAGTTCTAGCCATCTTCTTTGCCTCATATTTAATTCTCGCTGATCAAAAAGATGTTGAAGACTCTGATGATCAGTAAAAATTTGACATTTAGAACCGTAGAGATAGTGTCTCCAAATCTTTAGCGCGAATACAACTGCTGCAAGTTCCATGCCGTGTGTAGGATACTGTCGTTCATGATCCTTTAGTTGACGATAAGCATAAGCGATGACCTTCCCACGCTGCATTAGTACACATCCCAATCCCAGTTTGGAAACATCACTGTAAACAACAAAATCATCAGAACCTTCAGGTAATGCTAGTATCGGCGCGCTACAGAGTTTCTCTTTCAATATTCGGAATGCTTTATCCTGTTCTGCTTTCCATTCGAACTTTAGATTCTTCCGGGTCAGCTTAGTGAGAGGCGTAGCAATACGAGAAAAATCTTTTTATAAACTTTCGGTAATACCCGGCTAAACCCAGAAAACTACGTACTTCGGTTGGCGTTCTCGGCGGTTCCCACTTTTCAATCACTTCCACTTTCATCGGATCAACTTGAATGCCTTTATCAGAAACTAAATGCCCCAGAAACTGAACCTCTCGTAGCCAGAATTCACATTTAGAGAACTTAGCGTATAACTGTTCCTTCTTTAACAATTCCAGAATTAAACGAAGATGTTGTGCGTGCTCTTCTTTGGATCGGGAATAGATAAGGATATCATCGATAAATACAATAACAAATTTATCGAGATATGACTTACATACCCGATTCATTAGATCCATAAAAGCAGCTGGAGCGTTCGTCAGTCCAAATGGCATCACCAGGAATTCATAGTGACCGTACTTTGTGCGAAAAGCAGTTTTCAGAACGCCTTCTTCTTTAACCTTCAGCTGATGATAACCAGATCTTAGATCAATCTTGGAGAAATAACAAGCTCCAACTAATTGATCGAAGAGGTCATCAATTCTGGGAAGCGGATACTTGTTCTTGATCGTGCGCTTATTCAGTTCCCGGTAATCGATACACATTCTCATCGAACCATCCTTCTTTTTCACAAACAAGACTGGTGCACCCCACAACGAAAAACTGGGTCTGATGAAGCCCTTATCGGATAGGTCTTGTAGTTGTGCCATCATTTCTTTCATCTCTGGAGGTGCCAGACGATACGGTGCACGGGCTATCGGAGCGGCTCCAGGAATCAGATCTATACCAAACTCTACTTGTCTAACGGGAGGAAGACTATTCAAGTCTTCGGGGAAAACTTATGAAAATTCACGGACAATAGGAATATCTTCCAACTTATTCTTTTCTGGCTTAATATCTATCACATAAGCTAAGTAACTCGGGCAACCTTTGCTGACACACTTACGAGCTTTTAACATAGATATAAGGCAAGATTGATGATTTCTACGGTCACCATAAATCACTACCGGTCCCCTCTCAGGCAAGACAACATTTATCAACTTCTTATCACAAACTATGCTAGCCTGATTCTCGGCTAACCAATCCATTCCCACTACCACATCAAACTCGATCAAAGCTATAGGAAATAGTTGAATAGGTACTCCACACCCCTCTATATTTATCACACAACTATCAAATACCTCTTTAACCGGTACTTGATTATCATTTGCAGTATCTACCATTAAAGCATGATCTAACACTTTAGGCTTTAAATGCATATAAGCAGCAAAAGAAGGCGACACAAATGATCGATTTGCACCGGAGTCAACTAACACTTTAGCACGTGTAGAGTTTATCAAAAATGTACCTGTCACCACATCAGGAGTTTCCTCCGCTTCTTACGCTGTCATCTGAAATGCACGGCCCCTTGCTCTTGGTTGCTCTGGCCTTTGTAATACTGGTCTAACACCCGCTGGTTTCCCCGACGTACCCCCTTGCTGTACTCTTCCCCTCGGACAATCAGACTGAATGTGATCCGGAGAATTACATGAGAAACAAAACCGCGTTACTCGACAGTCTTTAGCAACATGTCCGGTCTTCCCACACCTATAACAAACCCGAGGATCAACTTGACAATTTCCTTGGTGGATACAGTTTCATTTCGGACAAGGTCTTTCCGCTGGTCGGAAAGGCGGACGGTTATCAAACCTCTGAAATCTGGATTTCTTTGGATCATACCGTGGTCCTTCCCACTTTCTTTTTCCCATACCTTTATCACTAGCGTTTCTCCCTTTATCCTGTTCCACGGTTTCTGCGGCGTCTACTGCGGCTGAGAAGGTTTCTGGTCCTTTAGCAATCACCAGACTTCTGACTTCTGACTTCTGAATTCAACCCAAAGATAAACCTTTCAATCTTCATTGCCTCCGTGGCAACGTAGTATTCCGCGAAACGAGACTTTTCCAGAAAACGAGCGGTATAGTTCCGAACTGATAAATTCCCTTGCTACAAGTTCATAAACTCCCCTTCCAATTGTTTAACTGCTGCCTGGGGACAAAACTGTTTCCTGAAAGCTATAACGAATTCTTCCCAAGAGAAAGTAGAATATATGTCAGATCCTCCAGAAGAAATAAGAGCTTCCCACCAGTATAGAGCATCTGCCTTCAACATTGTTGTTCCGTATAGCACTCTATCTTCATCAGCACACTTATTGGTCTTGAAGATAACTTCTATCTCCTTCAGCCACCTCATAGCTTTCACTGGGTCTCTATCTCCTGAGTAAGTCGGAGGTTTGCAACTTAGGAACATTTTATAATCACACTTTATTGGTACCGGCATCACAGTCCGTGTAATGGGCATTTCATCTTCCAGACCAGGATCTGGTATTTCTGTTTCAGTATCACGAGTTCGGTTGAACATAGCTTGGATATTCGCTTGTAATCTTCCCATTTCAGCCGCCAAGTCGTCTCTTGTAACAAATTCTGCACCTCGCTGTTGAACTCTGCCGCCTGTTCTGCCTCTACCTCTTTCTCCCCCTCTTCCCCTTGTCCCAACTGTTGGATTCGTCCTATTAGGATTTCCTCCTCCCTCCCGATTCGTTTGTCTAGTACCACTTGCCATTCTGTAGATTCAAACAAGATTAATATACACATAAGCACATACCCCATATAACAAGGTATTCCAGTTCAAACATGTACCTGTAAGATCACAATTACACTGGCCAGGTGTAATCTGAAATTACCTTACATGATGTTCCTTCTACCTTTTATACTTAATCATCCCAAGGTTCTACAATAATAGGGACATCCTACTTCACATGCAGTTTAAGTCTAGGTACATATACGAATACCTAAATCCCTTAAACTAGGGCTCTGATACCATCTGTAACGACCCGGATTCCTAATCAAGCATCAAGTAACATACATTGCATAACATCGTTACATAACAGGATACATCATATAACAAATACGGTCCCTTTAGTCTTTACAATCCAAAATAGGGTATTTCATTACAAACTTTTCGCTAACTAAATACATGATATCTGATAATAAGGTTATAACTACAAAACACATTTTAATCTTCATGACATAAGTCTTCACAAAAGCTATCCGCCGACTATCCTTGTCATTTGCTCTTACCTGATCCACGCCCTAGAATACATATTTTTAAAACAAAATGAGGGTTAGACCTAGAGGTCTAAGTGAGAAAATCCATGTTAGTTTTAAAACCATTTGCACAACCATCATATACATAACATAAATACAAATACCAGTTATGACTCATGAATCATATACTTTTCTGTCTCATTCACTTGGCCATATTAATTGGTCGCAAGCCAACTAATAAATTAACTCCGTTGTACGACAGTTACAGCCAACACCGCTGTACGAATATTACAGCCAACACCACCGGTCCTAAGCCCGACCAACGTATTCTCGTATAGTGTAATGCTCATGTAAATACAATATCTCAATATATTATATTTCAACCATAAACACATAATCACACCATCTATCACATTCCCAATCCACACATATATGTATTCCAGTTTAAAAACGTTTTAAAGTAAAACTCACCTGTTTGTTTATCAATACGTTTCCAAGCCTTCCCAAAACAGTTCAGCTTTCACCCCAAATTCACAGAATCTGAAACAATTAGATACAAGTATCTCTTTACCAAATAGAACACATAAGACTTACTAAAGTTAAAAACTTTAGATAAACCTATCTAACTCTTATCCTCAATTATTTCCCCAAACCCGAACTTAAGTCGAGTCCACAGAATAGCCAGTCCTCAATCATTCCCTATCCAAGATTCAACAAAGCACAAGCTACTGGATACTCGAAAGCATCTGAACTCTCAAAAGTGACCAAACAGCTCAAAGTATCCGGACAACACAACCTATCCGGATAACACAACTTTCCTGACAGCACGAACATTCCGGACAGCATAACTTTCCGAACGGCCTAAACAATCCGGACGACACCCGGGAACCAAGGTAACCCGGATACCATCCGGTATCTTATATCATCCGGAAATTATTAAAAAGAGAGACTTACCCGGATAAAAGACTCGTCCGGACACCTTTAGAACATCATCCAGGCACCACCAACAAAACTACCCGGACACGTTCATTCTATCCGGAAACCTCTGACTGTTTACCCATTTTTAACCCAGAAATCGAATGAATTATTTCCAGACATGAATTTGACTATTTTACTCCGATAGAAACCTTCTAAATACAATTACACACATAAAATGTAAAGGAACATACAATAAAAACACTTCCAAGTAATCCCAAATGAAGCCCTAGACACAAAACTTTCTTTCTTTTTCTTCTTGTCTCAAAAACACACACATACACACACTGAACTTTTCTGGATTATGAAAATATCTGAATAGCTTAATTAATAATATTAACCCATATTTACCCTTTAGACCTTGAACTATTCACCAATGACCAAAACACCTTTAAACCTCTAATTTACCCAAACTTACCCTAAACATCCCAATTTAAAGTTAACTAAATTTAACGGAACGAGACTTTAACTAACGAACTTACCCGAGGTATTACACGATGTCACAAGTGTGTACGTGGCCAAGCGTGAAGAATCAACATACGTGTGATTGTTTAAACAGATAAGGGTGTACTTATTCATTATTTCTTTTAAACTCATTATAATTGATATGTGTGGTGCGATGTGTTATTTTGAGGGATCTCACTAGACCTCATGGTCTAACCGTCACTTTTCAAAATGTAAAACCCCTTTCAGGCAAGCAGGTGGGTGAGGGCTCAAGTAAGGACAAGGGAAAGATGTGAGCTGGAGCTTGCGTCTAGTCGAAGTATAGGACCTTCCCTTTTTGTTAGTCTTGGATACCAATTCTCAGCTGTAATAGGATTAATTCCGTGAACCCAATTCTTATTTCAAGATTTTGATTGTGCGTGACAGTTGTGGGGCCGTTTTGGCATTTAATTTATTTAAAATTTGGTTGTGTGGCTTGTTAGTTGGTATGGGCTATTACACTTTAAAGGGTTGTATAGCGTGCTACTATCTTAAAATTTCAAGAAAATTGTTTTAGAACTTTAATAAAGTAGTATAGATTATAGAATCTCTAACAGATTTTTTCAAAAGTTTTGCAAAATAAAGAATCAAAGTCCATAGTTTTTAAATAAAATTTCTTTCAACTCCAACAAATTTTCCATTTTGACGATAACATTATTTCTTATTTTATTAACAATATATATATATATATATATAGGGGCCCATTCAAGGAAGAACTAGTTATTTTGTGGTAACTGTAAAAACCAGTGTGAGCCACATATTAAGCTATATATTAGGAAGTTATTAATTTTGGAAATTTTGTTTGAAATTTAAATAAAAGGGCATTTTAGGTATTTTTAAAATCTCCTCTCTCCTCTCTCCTCTCTCTGATATATCGATTATGATAATGATATCACAAGTGATACCAGTTGTGATGCCATTGTGATACCCTGAAACAACGATGCAGACCTTCAATATCCAAAATACATGCTAAGACTAAATGTGATACCACTGTGATACCAGTTGTGATGCCATTGTGATACCCTAAAACAACGATGCAGACCTTCAATATCCAAAATACATACTAAGAACAAATATGATAACACTGTGATACCAAAAATACATACAAAAAACAAATATATTTTTAGAGTTTTTTCATTTTCATTTTTAATTTTAATTTTTTTTAGAGAATACTAGTCAGTATACCCGCGCGATGCGGCGGGACACAATTCGATTAACCAAATACTCAAATCCTCAATTTTGGTACATGCTTTGTTATATTTTTTTTATCAAATAGGCATTAGCTAAATATGTGTCAAAAAATTCAATTGATACATAGGTCTCATTAGAGTTTACTTCTCAATCGAAGAGGAATAACTGAAAGATGAAGATAATTGAGAATGCAATAGCGAATCCAACACAAACCGGTTAAGTTGATAACTTGAAAAGGCAATTTTGTTTCATTTCTATTCTTTGTATTTCTCGATGATAGTATAATCGACCGGTTAGAGATATGATAACTAATTAACTTTGTTGATGTAAGGGGTTGTTCGTTTGGTTTTCTTTCAAGTCCTATTTGAATTATGTTGTCTGTATTAATTATAAGTCGTCTGTACCATATAATAAATAATCTAAATGTTAGAAATGACTATTTTACACTTGAGCTTAAATTTTTTTATTTTTTTTGGTAACAGTTGGTTTCCGGGCCAGCTTACGCGCACCGACTAATCCCTGGACGACCACGCCTGGAGTCATCGCAGGTGAACCTCCATGGCCACAAGGGCTTTGGGAGTGCCTGGATTTGAACCCTGGATAGATGAGCTTCTGCTAAAATGATTTTTTGACAAATATGATGAATGATTGATTCTAAATAAAAGAAATATCAATGTAATCGGTCTTTAAATAAAAACATTTTGATTTGACAAAGTGAAATGAATTCAATGATATGATCACAACCACATTAATTTTGGGAGTGATCCATCGTGATTCCGTTAATTCATGAAGTGATCAAATACAACCCAAGTATAACCCACATTTCTCAAAGTTATTTCATCAAACATCTTAGTGCATTATGGTGTAAGTCCTAAAATTACATACTAATTAAACACATCAATTTCCATCAACAAACACAAAGAAATTTCACTTTTAACCAAGCAATCAACAATACTTTACACCTAAATCTCATAGCAAAATCTCTCACAAAAGAAGAAATGATTTTCCTGACTCTAGAAATTTTGCGGAAGAGCAAGAAGATTGAATCACAGTGCACACTGCAGAACTTCACCATAAAGACAAACCCCTTTTGTTCATTAAAACATCCATCACAGCTTCATTATATACAACGGCCCTTCATCTTTAAAGTTGTAACATCCCTTATCTTTAAAACACTCATTTAACGGAAAGTAACCTTAAAATACAGCGGAAGATTTGTAATTAAAACATTTAGATAAAATCCCATAATCTTATAGAAAAGAGTACAAGTTTGCAACTTAAAACCAATAAGTTTGAGAAAAACAATATTCAACTGAAAAGCTTAGAGAATCCAAAACTATCATTCATCAAAAGAAAATATAAGCTGCTGAGCTGCCGCAAATCCAAAAGCTTCAAGCTGGAGCCTTTCCTTTATTCTTTGAAGATGTACCTGCCACTAAAAGATGAATAACAACGGGGTAAGCTTACGCTTAGTGAGCACGCACCTATACCACATATCATCATGCATACATACTTGCATAAACATAGCAATCACATACATGTAACATCCTTCCATTCCTCAAGGCACAAAGCCAATAAGGAAGGTCATAACTAGACACTGGTACCAGGCCTCTTCATACATAACATATTCCCTAGGGGTATTACTACCACCATAGGTACTCTTTCCTTTGGTAAAGCCAAACATACACATAATCACACATGCAATCCAACTACATACACATAACTTACATAATATAGGTAGAGTACTCACCTGTCAAGATGTCAATTACCAAGTACTTCACAGTGTATAATAATCACCTCGTACCACCTATAACATTCATACATACACATATCATAACAAGCCCAAAAATGGAACTCTAATTCTATCCCATCTCTCATCCCGAAATGACATAGCTAGGATAGTCCAAATACCATAAAACTTTGCCAAACATCCAATTTCATACGCCCCATTTCTATTGATTTCTAAACATAATACACATACCTTGCAATTCTAGACCGCGAACAACAATCCTCTTAGAACCTTTCACAACTTGAATCTTCCAAAATCACCAAATCTTTCGCCTGGAAAATACAGCAACTTCGGACACTTGGTTCTCTCTACTGGGAACTCCGATGCCAAATCCCTCCGGTCAGAATGTGTATTAGAGGGTCGTGAAGTCGCTGTCCAAATTTCACGACGATCCAACGGTTAACGAAGGAGAATCGGTCGATCTTTCACAGCAGCTCACAAGAACTCCGCCTGGAAAAATACAGCAACTTCGGACACTTGGTTCTCTCTACTGGGAACTCCGATGCCAAATCCCTCCGGTCAGAATGTACATTAGATGGTCGTGAAGTCGCTGTCCAAATTTCACGACGATCCAACGGTTAACGAAGGAGAATCGGTCGATCTTTCACAGCAGCTCACAAGAACTCCGAAAATCCCTTTCTCTTTTCTCTCTTCTTTGCTAAAGAAACAAATGGCTGCAAATGAGGGTGTTTAGGGTTTCCATCCCTTTACATACATGCCAAAACACACCCTCATCTTACAAAATTGATAAACTGGCCCCTAGATTCCTGAACACGTACATAACGACCCAAAAATTAACTCAACCCCAAAAGAGACAGTTAATTCACATAAATTGGGAAACGGGGTGTTACAAAAGTCATCTTAATTCCCGCCATCCAATCTAAGTAGAGTACAACAATAACAAATCGAAAAAGAGGAAGAAGATCGAAAGAACATTAATTGATTTTGATATAATACATCCGGTATAGTATGTTCTTCTAAGAATCTCCGGAATGGGGAGATGTAACAGATAACAGTCACAGGAGATGGGTTGTGTTGGGAACTGAAGATATGCTAAGTATGGTTAGTACTGCCAGAACAACATTACTACTGCCAGTTCAAGGTTAGTACTGCTAGTTCAATGTTAGTGCTGCCAGAACAAAGTTACTACTGCTGGTACATGGTTAATGCTGCCAGAACAAAGTTAATACTGCTGGTATATTACTACTGCTGGAATATTATTAATGTTGCTTATGTGAGGTTAGTACTGCTTGTCAAAGTTACTACTGCAAGTCAAGGTTAGTACTGCTGGTGCATATCGAATATCTGTTAGTACTGCTCGTGACTTAATACTGCTGGAGATTGTTAGTACTGCTCATGAAGAATGAAGATTAATACTGCTGAGTTTGTTAAGATTGGTATGCGATACTTTTGGAGACAAAGAAGGAATTGATCAAGATATGTTTAACGAAGATTTAGAAGATCAAGTTACTTTTGATAGTTATCTTGTAATTATTTTTGTATAAATAGACTTCAATAGATAGCTATTAAAAAAGATGATATACGTGTGAAAAAGAATTCGATTGTTTTTTAGAGAGAATTAACCTCAAGGTTTAAGAACCCTATTTCTAGAGAAGTAGAAGTCGTCTTGTTGAGCCTGTTCAACAAGATTGAGGTTTGGTTGTAATCTTGTGAGTCGATTTAGTGAATACACAAAGTGGTGAATTTTCTGTTACATTGTTCTTGATTGTGAGAATTAAAGTTCTTTTCCGCAGATTCTTTAATTCTGAATTCTAAGTGTTTATTGTCTTGTTAAGATTCGATCCTGACAAGTGGTATCAGAGCAAGTGTTTCTTAGAATTCTACAGTTATTATGGAAAATTCTTTTGAATCAAACAGTACTCTTGTATCTAAAGTTCCCATGCTCAGACCCAATGAATTTGACATGTGGAAAATTAGAATCAAGCAGTACATTCTGCTTACTGATTATTCCATCTGGGATATCATTGAGAATGGTCCATGTGCTGAAGGAAGAACTGGACCAGATGGCAAAAGACCTCCTCCAAAGACTGATGCAGAGAGAAAAGTCAGACAAACAGAGATGAAGGCCTTAAGCACCCTGCTTTTGGCTATTCCCAATGAGTATCAGCATCAATTCCATCACTGCACTGATGCTCAGATTCTATGGAATGCTTTGGAGAAAAGATTTACTGGCACCAAAAGCACAAAGAGAAATCAAAAGGCAATTCTCAAGCAGCAGTATGAAAACTTTACTTCTACCAAGAATGAGTCCATGACTCAAACGTTTGATAGATTTAATAAGCTGATTGGAGAATTAGCCACTGTAGGAGTCAAGATGGAGGCTGATGATGTCAACAGGAAGTTCTTAAGATCATTGGGTGAAGAATGGACAATGTACACTGTGTCCTTCAGACAGAATGACCAACTGGAAGATAAGGAACTTGATGATCTGTACAATGATCTTAGAGTATTTGAATCAGAGGTTGAAGCCAAAAAGAAGCCCTCTGGATATGTTCATAATGCCGCACTTCTTTCAGCATCACCTGATTCTACTGCTAACCATGAATCAGTTAGTACTGCTGGTTCAGTTAGTGCTGCTGGTTCAGTCAATCAGGAAAAGTCCAAAGATACAGTACTAGAAGTTTTCTTTTCCAGTCATATAAATTCCTCTTTGATTAATGATGATTTAGAACAGGTTAATGCTGATGATCTTGAAGAGATGGATATAAAGTGGCAGATGGCTATGCTGTCTATGAGAGTGAAGAGATTCATTAAGAGGACAGGGAGAAACAATTTTTCCCAAAGAAGAGAGGATGGTGCTGGATTTGACAAATCCAAAGTTGAATGCTACAAGTGTCACAAGATGGGACACTTTGCCAGGGAATGCAGAGGAGGAACATCTTACAACAACCATCAACAAACTCAGGCTGGAAGTTCCAATCAAAACAGAAGCTCCATTCAAGCTCTTGTTTCTCAACAAGGAATGGGATTTGACTGGAGTGACCAAGCAGAAGAAGCCATCCAAAATCAAGCACTTATGGCTGAAGTTTCAGATCTTCCCACTGAGGTAAAATCCAATCTCTGTACTCAAGCTTGTATAGACACTGTTAAAAGGTATAGAGATCACAATCAGGGTATGTGTGATGATCTTAAAAGGTTAGAAAAGGATAGAAGAGACTATGTGTTGATTGTTGAGAGGTTTGAAGAACAGATTAGGGCCTTTCAAGCCAATGAACTTCAACACTCATATGATACTAACTACTAGAAGTGGGAAAAAGGTGGTCTGGAGTTCCAACTGAAAGAGTCTAGGGAAGAGTGTGAAAAATTAAAAGAAGAACTTAAGAAAGTTACAGCTGATGTTGAAAAGTTTTCAAAAGCTTCTAAAGCCATGGACACAATAATAAATGCTCAAGTCCATGGTAAGATGAAAACATGCCTAGGGTATAATGCCACTCCCCCACCCTACAACAACAACTACATCCCTCCTAGGTCAGACCTTTTAGAAACCTTGGATAGTAAGGACTTTTCTGAAGGAGCCACTAGTGTAGACCCATTAGATGCAGTTGTTGTTGAAGATGGATCTGATGGGGAAGATTCTAAGAAGGACAGTGATGAGATCCCATTAGAAAATCACATCAAGACTAATGAGGAAGGTGGAAGTCCTTGGGATAAGAGTAAGGAGATGAAAAGGACTTTAAAAGGAAAGAAAGTTCATTACACACAGACCACAGTTGTAAACTCTAATACTTGTGAACAATGTTCTTGCAGGAAATCTCAAGAGTATAAGCCCCAAAATCATGATAATAAGAGGGGAAATCAAAGGAACTGGAATAACCAGTGGGCACTAAGGCAAGGAGTTGATCTGCAAAAGATTAACAGACCAAAACCTTGCTTTATTTGTGGCAAACTGACCATCTTGCCAAATACTGTTTCTTCAATCCTATTAACCAAAAGAGAAGTTTTCAAAGAAGTTATCAAAAACCTTCTGGCTATAGGAAGCCTACAAGAACAAATGTGGCTAAGAAACAAGCTGAACCAAAAAGCCACATGAAGAAAAAGCCTGAAAAGGAATGTGTTACAATGTGGGTTACAAAAGGCACTAAAAATAATAATGCTGCTAGCAGTGTTAGTACTGCTAACACTGTTAGTACTTCTTCAAGAGTTAGTGCTGCTAGCAGTGTTAATACTGCTAGAAATTCTTCAAAAGTTACTGCTGCTAGCAGTGTTAGTACTGCTAACACTGTTAGTACTTCTTCAAGAGTTAGTGCTGCTAGCAGTGTTAATACTGCTAGAAATTCTTCAAAAGTTACTGCTGCTAGCAGTGTTAGTACTGCTAACACTGTTAGTACTTCTTCAAGAGTTAGTGCTGCTAGCAGTGTTAATACTGCTAGTAATTCTTCAAAAGTTAGTGTTGTTAGCAGTATTAGTGCTGCTAACACTGTTAGTACTTCCTATTCAGATAATACTACTGCTAGCAGTGTTAACTCTGTTAATACTGCTGCTAGCAGTGTTAACTCTGTTAATAATGCTTCTAGCAGTGTTAACTCTGTTAATACTGCTAACTCTGTTAGTACTGCTGATACTGCTGCTAGTACTGATAGTGCTGCTAACGATACTGCTGCTCCCAGTGTTAGTACTGCTAGCACTGTTAGTACTTCTGAGGTTAATACTGCTTCTAGTGCTGCTAAACCAATCATATTGACAAAGTACTCCAGTACTGCAGTACCTAAGGTTGAAAATCTCATCAAAACCAAGTGCAAGTACTTTGATGAGCAAGGGAGACCCAAGACCACTTCGGCTTGGGTTCCCAATAAAACTAACTGATTTATCTTAATGTGCAGGGCAACCAACAGCTCAAGGGGAAGAGCATTTGGCATGTTGATAGTGGTTGCTCCAGGCACATGACAGGTAACATGGCCTGCCTCAAAAATTTCAAAAAGATTGATGGAGGACATGTTGCATTTGGGAATAATCCTGCTGGTGGAAAGATAAGTGGTAAGGGTGATGTTTCAAAAGGTAAGATGACCTTTGAAGATGTGTACTACGTTGAGCAATTGAGATACAACCTGTTAAGTGTATCACAGGTTTGTGACAAGAAGCATAGCATATTGTTTACTGATTCTGAATGTATTATCCTTGCTCCTGGATACAAAGTGGTTGATGAAAACATGATACTTCTGAGAACTCCTAGGAAGGATAATGTATATTGTTTAGATTTGGAAAGTGTGTCATCTGATTCATCCCTAAATTGTTTAGTTTCAAAAGCTTCTTTGGATGAATCACCACTTTGGCACAGAAGGATGTGTCACATGAACTTTAAAACAATGAATAAACTTGTTAAGAATAACCTTGTAAGGGGTTTGCCATCCAAAGTCTATTCATGTGATGATCATTGTGTTGCTTGTCTCAAAGGCAAACAACACAAAACTTCTCATAAGACCAAAGAGATAAACACTATCTCAAATCCTCTTCAACTGTTACATATGGATCTGTTTGGTCCTACTAATGTGATGAGTATTGGCAAGAAATCATACTGCTTAGTTATTGTTGATGATTATTCTAGATTTACTTGGGTATACTTTCTGAGAACTAAAGATGAAACAAGTGGACTGATCAAATCTTTTATTCTCAAAATTGAAAACCAATCAAATCAAAGAGTGAAAGTCATTAGATCAGATAATGGAACTGAGTTTAAAAATTTTGATCTAAACACCTTTTGTGAAGAAAAAGGAATTGAGAGACAATACAGTGCTCTTAGGACTCCACAACAAAATGGTGTTGCTGAGAGAAGGAATAGGACACTGATTGAGGCTGCTAGATCTCTGTTAGCTGATTCAAAGTTACCAATTACTTTCTGGGCAGAAGCAGTTAATACTGCCTGCTATGTTCAAAACAGCGTTTTAGTTGTAAAGCCTAAAAACAAGACACCTTATGAGCTTTTCCATAAAAAGAAACCATATATTGGATTTTTCAAACCATTTGGATGTCCTTGTACTATTCTCAATACCAAATCTCACTTAGGTAAGTTTGATAGCAAAGCAGATGATGGTTTTCTTGTTGGGTATTCATCTCAGAGTAAGGCCTACAGAGTTTTTAATACCTCTTCTAGAATAATTGAAGAAAGTGACAATGTCAAATGCAATGAGAACACACCAAATCCTATTGGTTCAGGTCCTAATTGGCTATTTGACATTGATTCACTCACTAATTCTTTGGGTTTCAGTAGTGATGTATATGCAGGACAAAGGGATACACCAACATCAGAACACAGAATTCAATCTGTGATATTTCCACTCCCTTCCATTGATCCTGTTGAATTCTGTGAACAACAAGAGGAGGCTGAACCTATTCAGAATGAAGAAGAGAGGAGAGCAGAGGAAAATCAGTATTCAGGTCCAAATTCCAGAGAATCTGAGGTGACTGAAGAAGCAGAAACAAATCCAGAATTAAATGAATCAAATCTGGATGAGAACATACAAGAGGAAGCTGGTCATCCAACAAGAACTCAGAAAAATCATCCTCCTGAGTTGGTGATTGGAGATATTGCATCTCCCATGATGACTAGAAAGCAAAGCAGACTCCAAGAGTTGCAAGAGCAGCAAAATACAGTTAACACTGTTCTTACTTGCTTTCTATCCCAGATTGAGCCCAAAAAGGCTTATGATGCTATGAAAGACCCAAGCTGGATAGAGGCAATGCAAGAGGAGCTGCTACAGTTCAAATTACAGGATGTTTGGGACTTGGTAGACCTTCCAAAAGGTCATAGAGCAATTGGCACCAAGTGGATTTTCAGGAACAAGAAGGATGACAGAGGGATTGTGATCAGAAACAAAGCTAGACTGGTTGCACAAGGGTACACTCAGGAAGAAGGAATAGATTATGAGGAAGTCTTTGCTCCTGTGGCAAGGATTGAAGCAATCAGGTTATTTCTAGCCTATGCCTCATACATGAAGTTCAAAGTGTACCAAATGGATGTCAAAAGTGCATTTCTGTATGGAAGTATTGAGGAAGAAGTATATGTCTGTCAACCCCCTGGATTTGAGAATCCATTGCACCCTGACAGAGTATACAAGTTGAAGAAGGATCTTTATGGTTTGCATCAAGCCCCAAGAGCATGGTATGACACCCTGTCTACCTATCTCTTGAAAAATGACTTTGAAAGAGGAGTAATTGACAAAACCCTGTTTATCAAGAGGAGAAAGAAAGACACATTACTTGTTCAGATCTATGTGGATGACATCATCTTTGGATCCACCAATGATCAAATGTGTAAAGAGTTTGAGGAGTTAATGCACAAAAGCTTCAAGATGAGTTCCATGGGAGAACTTACTTTCTTTCTTGGGCTTCAGGTAAAACAAAGGAAAGATGGGATTTTTATTAGCCAATCCAAGTATGTGAAAGACATCCTGGACAAGTTTGGTTTATCAGACTCAAATCCAGCAAGCACACCTATGGAGACACACAAACAGCTCACTGCTGATCTTGAGGGGGAGGATATGGATGTCCATCATTACAGATCAATGATTGGATCTCTCATGTATCTCACAGCCTCTAGACCAGATATTATGTTTTCAGTTTGTGTTTGTGCCAGATTTCAAGTTACACCAAAGCAATCTCATCTTCATGCAGTCAAGAGAATTTTCAGATACATAAGAGGGCAACCTAGACTAGGTCTCTGGTATCCTTATGAATCATCTTTTGACTTGCTTGCATACTCAGATAGTGACTTGGGTGGAGCTAACATGGATAGGAAGTCTACTTCAGGTGGATGTCAGTTTTTGGGTACAAGACTAGTATCTTGGCAGTGTAAGAAACAAACCACAGTGTCCTTATCTACCACAGAGGCTGAGTACATAGCTGCTGCAAGCTGCTGCTCTCAGGTTCTATGGATTCAGAATCAGATGTTGGACTATGGGGTAACATTTCTTCACACTCCAATCTTCATTGATAACAACAGTGCTATTAGCATTGTTAATAATCCAGTCAAACACTAAAAAACAAAGCATATAGAGATAAGGTATCACTTTATAAGAGATTGCAATGAAAATAAATTAATTCAGGTTGCTAAAGTTCATACAAATGACCAGTTTGCTGATCTATTCACAAAAGCTTTTGATGTGGGTAGATTCACCTTTTTGGTAACAAGTGTGGGCATGATCAACCTAGAATAAATTCATGACTTTCTGTTTTTATACCTGTATTTCTTCACATATTTGGTGCTACTAACTCTCTTTCTCAGAATCCTCTGTTTCCCTCAGATTACCAAGTGCAGAAAAGTGTAAGTGTAGTTACTACTGCCTGTGCAGAGTTACTACTGCCAGTGCAGAGTTACTACTGCTAGTGCAGAGTTACTACTGCCAGTGCAGAGTTTCTACTGCTAGTGCACAGTTAATACTGCTCAGTAGTTAATACTGCTAGTGCACAGTTAATACTGCTTTGCAGTTAATACTGCTCAGTAGTTAATACTGCTAGTGCACAGTTAATACTGCTCAGTAGTTAATACTGCTAGTGCACAGTTAATACTGCTCAGTAGTTAATACTGCTTCGTGGTTAATACTGCGTATGTCGTTAATACTGCTTTTGAAAATCTAGGGCAAATACTGCTATAAATACCCCTGTTTGCCCGCCAAAGTTCATAACGACTCTTCGCATTAACTTCTTCTCTCTCGTTCTAACCTAGTCTCCCTAGAATCTCTGTGTTTTCTTTACAAATCCTCAGGAAGCACAACGATTATGGAGTTTGTCGACGAGCATAATGAGATTGCAATGCTTCAGAAGCCGAAGCAGGCCGACGGATTTCATGAAATTGTGGATTTTCTCAAGTCCACTCATATTTCATATGCCCTAACGGTGAATCCAACAATATACATCGAGCATCAGACGCAATTCTGGGCCAATGCCACCGTGGAATCCGAAGATGGGCATAAAGTCATTCAAACAAGGGTATGTGACAAACCCTTGAAAGTTTCAGAAGAACTCATTCGCATCACTCTTCGACTAGATGATGCCTCAGGTATATCTTCTATTCCCAATGAAGAACTCTTCTCAACTTTACAAAGAATGGGGTATGAAGGTCCCATTGGAGTTTTTAAATTCTACAAGTCAAAGTTTTTTACTCAATGGAGATTCTTTGTTCATACCCTAATGCATTGTATTTCAAAGAAAACTACTGGATGGAGTGAGTTCAGCAGTACTATTGCTTATGCTCTAGTCTGCTTAGCCACTAACATGAAGTTTAATTTTTCTCAAATGATTTTCAATGATCTTGTGGCAAACCTGGAATCCAAAAAGCGTTTCTATATGTATCCAAGGTTTGTTCAGGAAGTAATTACCAAGGAATTGACGGATATGCCTCAATTTGATGAGGTATATGTGCCAAAATCCCCTAAAGGGAAGGTTTTTTCAAATATGAAAAGACTTCCTAGGGACTCGGAAGGAGTTGACACACCATTGTTCTCTACAATGATGGTTGTGTCCCACACATTTGAAGGTATGGCATCAGGGTCAAGGCCCTCATTAGACACACCCGCTGATGACCAATCCCAACCTTCCATCACAAAAGACATCCCTCAGTCCATTCTTGAACGACCCACTCCCACAATAACCAAAAAGTTTGAACGAAGAAAGGTTCACAAGGTTCCTTCCCTTGATGTATCTCCTAAGAGCCCGAAGCCTTTAAGCCCTCTGTTGGAGCATTCTCCAATGGAGCATATCGAAAGGGAAACCACAGGGGTGTCTCCCAACCCCAAGAAGGTGCTCACTAAGGAGAAGGTTGAGCATGTGAGTCGCAAGGCTGCCACTACTTCTGCTAGCAAAGAGAAGGCCAGTGGTAAAATAACTAAGCCCTTCCTCACGGCAACTCAGGGTGAGAAATCATCCAGAGGTCCCAGGTGCCAAGAAACCAAGGGGGTAGGTAGTGCTTTTGCTAGGCAAGAGACACCTGCTAAAACTTCCAATGATCCTTTACGGGAGGTAAAAACTCCTAAACAGGGTGAGGATAGATATACGTACGAGGAATTGATGGAAACTATTGCAAATATCAACATTGAGGTCATGGATCAGAAAATGGAGATTGATGAACTCAAGAAAGTGGTCCTCTTTCAAAACTCACAGCTTGAGAAGCAAAGGAAGATGATCACTAAGTTGATGCACAGAAAGAAGAAAGCTCAGTTTGTCCTTAGGAGAAGAAACCCTACCAATGATGCTTCCAAAAAGGGGGAGTCAGACTCAGATCTAAACATGGAGGATGCAAACATTGAGGGGGAGTATAAGGTTGAGGGGGAGACTGAGGAGGCTGCAGATATTACAAAGGAAGCAGAAACAGAAACAGCAGCAGAAACCGTTACTGCTGCTGATATTACAAAGGAAGCAGAAACAGAAACAGCAGCAGAAACCGTTACTGCTGCTGATATTACAAAGGAAGCAGAAACAGAAACAGCAGCAGAAACCGTTACTGCTGCTGATATTACAAAGGAAGCAGAAACAGAAACAGCAGCAGAAACCGTTACTGCTGCTGATATTACAAAGGAAGCAGAAACAGAAACAGCAGCAGAAACCGTTACTGCTGCTGATATTACAAAGGAAGCAGAAACAGAAACAGCAGCAGAAACCGTTACTGCTGCTGATATTACAAAGGAAGCAGAAACAGAACCAGCAGCAGAAACGGTTACTGCTGCTGAGGTTGCAAAAGAAGTAGAAACAGATAATGCTGCTGAAAAACAAAAGGCAGCAGAAACTGTTAGTGCTGCTAAGAGCCACAAAGAAGAAACAGCTGAAACCACTCCTAAGCTGTTAAATCTTTCAAAAGAACAAAGAGGCCAAGAACAAAGTCAATAGCCTCAAAGAAGAAAGATATAAAGAAGCCAATGGTGGATCCAACTGTAGAAGAAGCACAGGAGGAAGCAGTTAAAGAGAAATCTAATCCAAAAGTTGCTGAAGAAGAAGTGGCAACTTCATCAGGTCAACCAAGCAATGTACAATCACAATCAAATGCTCAATGTGATTTGTATATTACTGTGGTTGATACTAATCCAATCAAGACTACACCATTGTCTTCCATGCCTCCTGAGATCATCTTCTGGGACACATTGAAAGATGGAAGAAAGGAGTTCATCAGAATCAAAAGGGCAGATGGAAAGTTTGAAGTTTGTCCTACTTGGGGAAAACTTATCAGAACATGCTCTAGATCTGACCTGGAAGAGATGTTCAAGGTGGGAATGAGGCTATATGGAAACATGCTGACAGAGCAAGGTATGTCTATCACAAAGATGGTTCTTGAATACTTGTGCTTAATGTTCAAACCAGAAGCAGTTCAGCATTTGATGGCAAGGAATTTTCAAGTCATTACCAACTGGATGCTCATTGAGAATTGTGGAGTGTATGTCATCTCTCTTGACAATACATTTCATGAATATTATTTGGTGGATGTTGTATACAAGCACAGCATGAAAAAGTTGAAAGGAATGCTGCATGCTAAGTTGGTGAGTGACAAAGACTCTAAAATGGCAAGATACCTTGTAAAAAGGATTCTCAATCAAAGTCTGGGATTGGATCCAAATTTATGCGTTGATGACTAGGTTTTGGAAGCATCATCTGAAGAACTTAACTTCTCATCCTGAAAAGTCAAGTTAGGGGGAGATTGTTGGGAACTGAAGATATGCTAAGTATGGTTAGTACTGCCAGAACAACATTACTACTGCCAGTTCAAGGTTAGTACTGCTAGTTCAATGTTAGTGCTGCCAGAACAAAGTTACTACTGCTGGTACATGGTTAATGCTGCCAGAACAAAGTTAATACTGCTGGTATATTACTACTGCTGGAATATTATTAATGCTGCTTATGTGAGGTTAGTACTGCTTGTCAAAGTTACTACTGCAAGTCAAGGTTAGTACTGCTGGTGCATATCGAATATCTGTTAGTACTGCTCGTGACTTAATACTGCTGGAGATTGTTAGTACTGCTCATGAAGAATGAAGATTAATACTGCTGAGTTTGTTAAGATTGGTATGCGATACTTTTGGAGACAAAGAAGGAATTGATCAAGATATGTTTAACGAAGATTTAGAAGATCAAGTTACTTTTGATAGTTATCTTGTAATTATTTTTGTATAAATAGACTTCAATAGATAGCTATTAAAAAAGATGATATACGTGTGAAAAAGAATTCGATTGTTTTTAGAGAGAATTAACCTCAAGGTTTAAGAACCCTATTTCTAGAGAAGTAGAAGTCGTCTTGTTGAGCCTGTTCAACAAGATTGAGGTTTGGTTGTAATCTTGTGAGTCGATTTAGTGAATACACAAAGTGGTGAATTTTCTGTTACATTGTTCTTGATTGTGAGAATTAAAGTTCTTTTCCGCAGATTCTTTAATTCTGAATTCTAAGTGTTTATTGTCTTGTTAAGATTCGATCCTGACAGGTTGGAGTAGATCGAGAAGGGTCTAGCGAAGATGAAAGAGGGAGATGGGGATGGGGATGGGGAAGAAGGGAATGGTAGGTTGAAAAGGTGTTGTTGTGTAAATGGGGGATTGAATGT
The DNA here is from genome assembly GCA_033807775.1 of Saussurea involucrata. Classification (NCBI taxonomy): domain Eukaryota; kingdom Viridiplantae; phylum Streptophyta; class Magnoliopsida; order Asterales; family Asteraceae; genus Saussurea; species Saussurea involucrata. The sequence goes on along the minus strand of CM066321.1, from coordinate 133,218,447 downwards.
TGATGCTTAAAAAGGTACGAGGGTTCATTTTGATGGCTTACCGGATACACTCATACTGGAAAGATAAATGAGCTAACCGAATAAGTCATTCTGAATACACAGCAACAAAACACTTTTGCATGGCTTACCTAATAAGATATACAGGTCATTGAGCCCATTTAGCCAATAACAAACATTAGTTTTTAAAAAAATTACAAGAAAAAAAAAACAAAGTCCATGTCATAATATGAAAGTACAATTTTTTTTAACAAATAGAGTAAAACCAAAAAATATGAAATTATCATATGTAATGCATCCTTCCAATAATGGAAAGGAAGGTAAAGAATAACACATTAACCTCAAACCCAACATATAAAATCTCAAATATTTGTTGGAATTATTGATAAAACACATGAAGACTGTTAGATTAGTTAAAGCCGATTATGTATATATATCTAAAGTAGGAGGGCTGGTCTGTAAATAAGCAATAAAGACAGTTAGGATAACTGTCATGGCAGCCCCTGGATGAAACGTTGTGACCCTATATGGCAGCGTTTCATCATCTATAAATACCTAATGTATATCATACTTTCAAATATAGAATCATATTTATCTTTGTACTTCTGGTTCCTGTTTTTTCTTGCAAACACACGCACACAAACACAGTAACCTGTTTGATTATGGTAACTGTCAATAGAAGTATACATCGATCTTCAAGGATGTTCAATATGGCAGAAATCGATTCTATCAATTGGTATCAGAGCCCAAGGTTGGGCAGATCACTGGGAAGTTCGATTGCAAATTCGAAATCAGAGACGATGAATATGAATTTTGGAAACACAGAAGTGAAATCAAACAGTGATCGATTTCCAAAAGATTTATGGAACCAACGACGCAAGGAAGTGCTTCGAAGATTGGAGCAATTAAAGATTTCTGAACAAAAGGGAATACGAAAACCCAGACTAGACTTCGAAGATAAAAGGAAGATGAAGAAATCAAGATGCTACATATGTTTCACTAGAGGGCATGCGTATTGGAATTGCCCCAACAAACAGAGGAAAGTCGAATTCAAGAAGAAAAGGAACACTGTGAAGCCGAATGAATTGAGATCATACAATCTGGTAAATGCGAAGAAGGCTACATGGAATGTTTTCGATGATATAATTGTACCAACACCAAATTGGGTCATTGTAGGATCCGATGAAAGAGGATGGGATGAGATTTGGTATATATCAGACGAATATGCAAGGCACATGACACCAAATTTAGAGGCATTCGAAAACTTCAAGGCATGTTCGATTGGTTCCAGTAACACGGGTCAACAAGGCTTGAAAGTTCAAGGTTTTGGAGAAGTAATTGTAACAACGGAAGCCAGAAGTTACGTGATTCCGGGGGTTTACTTTGTTCCAAAGTGTGGCTTAAATGTGTTGAGTTTAAGTCAATTAATAGTTCAAGGATTTAAGGTCTTACTTAAAGATTCAAAGGCCGTTTTGACAAGACAATTCGAAGGTGAATGTGATGATGACAGCAGCGATGAAAACGGAGAAGGCAGTGAAGGCATGGGATTGAAATGTAGCAACAAAGACCTACAAGAACTTGATCTCATTAAAGAAAAGGCAATCAACGAAGTGGTAAAGTATTTTGATTCCTTTTATGATGGTTTGTCAATTGAAGAAAGGTTAGATGGGAAAGAATATGAAAGAGTGCCATCTAAAGATAACTTTGATAGCATGATTGATTTCTTAAAAATGGTTAATGAAGAAGAAATCAAAGAAGGTTGCAAGAACTTGGTTCAAGGGCATTTCGAAAAACTGGTAAAATGGTTTTATAAGGATTACTTGGATTATGAGGAGAGACCAATTCCAGTCAAGATTAATGATGTTGAAATATGTTTGCTGGATGTTTATTTGACTGTGAATGGTATGGGTGGTCATGTATATGTGACCACAAAGAATAGATGGAAAGAAGTAGCTTTTGCATTAGGTTTTCCTAGGGAATTTGCAGATAGTATAAAAGAGGTGTATGGAACACACCTTGGACTTTTGGGAGCCTATTATGATGTTGCCACAAGATACTCGAGGGAAGAGTTGGCACCAGAGGCAGAGAAGTGCAGGGGTGCAAGTGAGGTGATGGCTTTGGGCTTGCCAAGAGAGGAAGATATACCTGACTACTGTGTTGAAGACAAGGCTGCGGATGAAGACCTTGCTGATGAGGAACCCGTGAAGAAGGAAGGCTACTGCAGGAACAATGATGATGTAGACTTCATCATCGTGGACTAACTGAAGATGTGAAGACTGTGTTTTATCATTAAGGGGGAGTGTTGGAATTATTGATAAAACACATGAAGACTGTTAGATTAGTTAAAGTCGTTTATGTATATATATCTAAAGTAAGAGGGCTGGTCTGTAAATAAGCAATAAAGACAGTTAGGATAACTATCATGGCAGCCCTTGGATGAAACGTTGTGACCCTATATGGCAGCGTTTCATCATCTATAAATACCTAATGTATATCATACTTTCAAATATAGAATCGTATTTATCTTTGTACTTCTGGTTCCTGTTTTTTCTTGCAAACACACGCACACAAACACAGTAACCTGTTTGATTATGGTAACTGTCAATAGAAGTATACATCGATCTTCAAGGATGTTCAATATGGCAGAAATCGATTCTATCAATATTCAACAACATCAATCATCAAATCATAATATCCACAACTTTATGTTAAGGACCTTTCCAATCTACATACAGAAAATAACAACGATTGGTACTTTTAGCTCACTACACCAACGAATTAACATAATTTTAGTTCACTATAACCAAACCAAACCAAACCAAACGAACTCGGTATATCCACTCGTAAATATGGCCTGAGAGGGGCAGGATAAGCAGACCTTGTCACAACCAAAATAATACTATAGGCAAGATGAAAGGATTTCCATGTAAGACGAAAGTAGAGAAAAGCAATGAATGAAATGCAGAAAAATAAAATCATAAGCCAATTTTATAATAGAAGATGGTAGGAATGCTAAATCCCAGTACATGCAATCTCTTAATACATGTAACTTTTAGCTTTGCCACTCCTGCATGTAAATAAGGTCAAAGAAACAAACTTGGTACCTGGAATACTTTATAATCAAGAACGCCGTCACCATCAATGTCTGTCTGAACCGAGAGGTTTTGTATCTCCACCTTCCTGGGCCATATACCAATAAAATCAAGTTCCATAAAAGTGATACAATGGCATAAGAAACAGGTGAATATGTGCATTTGCAGATAAACAAAGAAGTTTTTTAAAGTTTATTCAGTTTATCGATGTATCGAATCTGGCAAAAGAAAAATCCAATAACCTTTATGAGTTGGCCAAATGACATTAGACATGTGGATAGAAAAAGTGGAAAGTAGACAAGCCACCTTCTTGAAAAACTTATCCAAGCCTAATTTCCAGAATCCACATTATATTGTGTTCCCATTTCAAGATATTCACCACCAAAATCTTGACCCTGAGGGTTCTCAAATGAGTCCTACAAACATCTATCAATAAATAAGTTGTAATAATCAAGTTACAAAGCGTATCGAGGAGCAAGCACATAAAGGACAATAATTAGTTTACACAATAGATACTATGAAAGACAAAAAAAAGCAAAAGAACTAATCGAGTGTCATTTACCTTATTGGGTGAGATTGGTTCGACAGAAAATCTTACCCACCTAGAGGCATAACATGGATTGAGAATCTTACCGGGTATGTGAGAGAGAAGACTCTTACCCAATAATTTTTTTAATAACCGAGAATGATGCCCAATAAGGTAAGTGAAAGTAGTGTTTACCATGTAAGCGCTTGATAAATAGCCCCTAACATCACCATAGATGATCAGTGGCTTGACAAAGTGAGATTCATATATAAGATTGCACCCATCCATTAGCAATGATGGCAAAACCGGAAAATTTCTCACCATAACAGTTAACCATATCATTCATCTACAACAAAGAAAGTACTTTTAGCCTCTTCTTTTCACTTGAAAAAGAAAGCCAAATTACAATGAGGAAGAAGTAGGATGTTAACCCGTGCGGACGCTTTATATATACAATTGTGTACCAGTGGAAACAAATATCATAAGGCTTCAATTTATGATTTTTTTTAAAACAAAACTAATCCATTTTATAAAAGCTGTAAATGTGATGGGGAAAAAATTATGTTACTCCTCTGTACTGTTAACATAAGTGTCTAAGCACATTGACTTGCCTGGTTTCACAGCTCAATGGACCTGCAAATCAGTTCCATACATGCCCCCAACCTACTTGATTAGTCAATCCTTCTGAAATCATAACACTTGAAAACTATTGAAGAACGAAAAAGCCCAGTTACCTACACAAAGTTCCCATGACAAAATCCATTAGCGACAGAAACTTCATTTCTATTCTAAATAGTTATTGTAAAGGACACAAAAATACCAGCTGAATTTACAGTCGTTGTGCTGCAATCAACTGCACGTAGGTTATCCCGACACGCCCGTGGACCCCAGAAACAACCACAGTCTTGCGCGTGATGCAGAAAAAAGTCGAGAAATGCAACTCATGTTGAGACGACGCATAACCCCTTCAAAGATAGCCTCTATGAACCACGAGACATATCAAAGAAACAACATTTGTTGCTCTTTTTAGCCTCTATTTATGACATCATAAGTAGATGATGAGGGTGCGCTTCAATTTTCGATACATTGGCATCCTACACCAAAGAATCCATAATTGTATTTCAAAATAATCACATAAAGAATCCAGATATTTTCAGTTGATTTTGGGGTGGTAACTTCTATTTCCTAAATAAAGTTGAAGAAAAGAAGAAAGCACAATTACTAATAGTGGAGCCAAAATCTTAAATTTGCATTTCCTACCCCATGCTTTTTTTATAGTTCTAAAACACTTGTGTTGGGAACTGAAGATTTGCTAAGTATGATTAATACTGCCAAACAAAGTTAGTACTGCCAGGGCATAATTACTACTGCAAGTGGAGATTACTACTGCAAGTCATGGTTACTACTGCAAGACAAGGTTAGTACTGCTTATGCAATGGTTACTACTGCAAGACAAAGTTAATACTGCTAGATCATTGTTAGTACTGCTAGTCAAGTTAATGCTGCTGGAACAAGTTAATGCTGCTGGAATAAATTAATGCTGCTGGAGAAGATTAGTACTGCTCATGCTGAATGAAGTTAATACTGCTAAAGTGATAAGTTTGGTATGCGACATGGTTGGAGATAAAGAAGGAATTGATCAAGATATGCTTAAAGAAGATTTAGAAGATCAATTTACTTTTGATAGTTATCTTGTAATTATTGTGTATAAATAGATTTCAATAGATAGCTATTAAAAAAATATACGTATTCGTGAGATACTGAAATTGATTTCAGAGAGAATTAACCTCAAGGTTTAGAACCCTATTTCTAGAGAAGTAGAAGCCGTCTTGATTGAGCCTGTTCATCAAGATTGAGGTTTGGTTGTAAGCTTGTGAGTCGATTTAGTGAATACAAACAACTGTGTGTTTTCTGATATATTGTTCTTTGATTGTGGGAATTAAAGTTCTATTCCGCAGATTCTTTAATTCTGAATTCTAAGTATTGTTAATCTTGTTAAGAATCGATCCTGACAAGTGGTATCAGAGCCTGTGTTTCTTAGAATTCTACAATCATTATGGACAATTCTATTGAATCAAACAGTACTTTTGATTGGAGTGATCAAGCAGAAGAGGCCATCCAAAATCAAGCACTTATGGCTGAAGTTTCAGATCTTCCCACTGAGGTAAAATCTAATCTCTGTTCTCAAGCTTGTATAGACACTGTTAAAAAGTATAGAGATCACAATCAGGGAATGTGTGATGACCTTAAGAGATTAGAAAAGGATAGAAGAGACTATGTATTGATTGTTGAGAGGTTTGAAGAACAAATTAAGGCTTTTCAAGCCAATGAACTTCAACACTCATATGATACAAACTACTGGAAGTGGGAAAAGGGTGGTCTAGAGTTCCAACTGAAAGAGTCCAGGGAAGAGTGTGAGAAACTAAAAGGAGAACTTGAGAAAGTTAAACTTGATGTTGAAAAGTTTTCAAAAGCTTCTAAAGTTATGGACACTATTATAAATGCTCAAGTTCACAGTAAGATGAAAACATGCCTAGGGTACAATGCCACACCTCCACCCTACAACAACACATACATCCCTCCTAGGTCAGATCTGTTAGAAACTATGGATAGTAAGGACTTATCTGAAGGAGCAACTAAAATAGATCCATTAGATGAAGTTGTTGTGGAGGATAAAACTGAAAAAGAAGAGTCTAAGAAAAGGGACAAGAATGTAAGTGGTGAGATTCCCTTAGAGAATTACATAAAGACCAATGAGGATGGTGGAAGTCCATGTGTTAAGAACAATGAGATGAAAAGGACTGAAAAGGGAAAGGGAGTTCATTATACACAGATCACTGTTGTGAACTCTAAAACTTGTGAACATTGTTCTTGCAAGAAATCTAAAGAGAATAAGCCCCAAAAACATGATAAAAGGAGGGGAAATCAAAGAAATTGGAATAACCAGTGGGCACAAAAGCAAGGAGTTGATCTGCAAAGGATTAACATACCAAAACCTTGTTTTATCTGTGGCAAATTGAATCATCTTGCCAAATACTGTTATTTCAATCCTATTAACCAAAAGAAAAGTTTTCAAAGAAGTTTTCAAAAATCTTCTGGTTATAGGAAGCCTGCAAAGAATAATGTGGCTAAGAAACAAGCTAAATCCAAAAGCCACATGAGAAAACAGACTGAAAAGGAATGTGTCAATATGTGGGTCCCCAAAAGCACTAACGTTAGTACTGCTACCTCAGATAGTACTGCTGACAAGGATAGTGCTGCTAGAAGCAATACTACTGCCAATACTGCTGCTAGCAGTGTTAGTGCTGCTAACTCTGTTAGTGCTGCTAACTCTGTTAGTGCTGCTAACTCTGTTAGTGCTGCTAACTCTGTTAGTGCTGCTAACTCTGTTAGTACTTCTTCTAAGGTTAATACTGCTTCTAGTGTTTGTGCTGCTAGACCAATCATATTGACAAAGTACTCAAATTCTGCAGTACCTAAGTTTGAAAATCTCATCAAAACCCAATGCAAGTACTTTGATGAGCAAGGGAGACCCAAGACCACTTTGGCTTGGGTTCCCAATAAAAACTAATTGATTTATCTGAGGTGCAGGGCAACCAACAGCTCAAGGGAAAGAGCATCTGGCATGTTGATAGTGGTTGCTCCTGGCACATGACAGGTAACATGTCCTGCCTCAAGAATTTCAAAAGAATTGATGGAGGACATGTTGCTTTTGGGAATAATCCTGCAGGAGATAAGATAAGTGGTAAAGGAGATGTATCAAAAGGTAAGATGAAAGTTGAGGATGTTGAGAAATTGAGATACAACTTGTTAAGTTCAGAACCTCAGTATGACTCAGACTGACAAGTGCTGCAAAGTGCAAGTATAGTTACTACTGCCAGTGGATAGTTACTACTGCCAGTGCATAGTTACTACTGCTAGTGCACAGTTAATACTGCTTAAGTAGTTAATACTGCTCCGTTGTTAATACTGCTTAAGTAGTTAATACTGCTTTGTTGTTAATACTGCTTAAGTAATTAATACTGCTGTGTAGTTAATACTGCCTTGCAGTTAATACTGCTCAGTCGTTAATACTGCTTGTGTCGTTAATACTGCTTTAAAAGAAAAGTTAGGGCTAATACTGCTATAAATACCTCTTTCAGCCCGCCAAAGTTCATAACGTCTCTTTGAATTCTATCCATCTCTCTCTCTTTCTAACTATTCTCTCCCAAGAATCTCTGTTTTCTGTCAAGAATCCTCAGGCATAATGGAGTTTATCGACGACCACAACGAGATTGCCATGCTTCAGAAGCCAAAACAATCCGCAGGTTTTCACGACATTGTGGATTTCCTCAAGGGCACGCATATCTCCTATGCCCTAACGGTGACCCCGACAATCTACATCGAGCATCAGACGCAGTTCTGGGCAAATGCCACCGTGGTGTCTGAAGATGGGCAGAAAATCCTCAAAACAAGGGTGTGCAACAAACCCTTGAATGTTACAGAGGAGCTTATTCGCATCACTCTTCGATTAGATGATGCCTCAGGTATAACTTCTATTCCTAATGAAGAACTATACTCAACTTTAACAAGAATGGGGTATGACGGTCCCATTGGAGTTTTTAAGTTTTACAAGTCTAAATTTCATACACAATGGCGATTCTTTGTTCATACCTTAATGCATTGCATGTCAAAGAAAACTACTGGATGGAGTGAGTTTAGCAGTACCATTGCTTATGCCCTGGTCTGCTTGGCCACTGCCAGGAAGTTTAATTTTTCACAAATGATTTTTAATGATCTTGTGTCAAATCTGGAATCCAAAAAGAGGTTTTATATGTACCCAAGGTTTGTCCAAGCAGTGATTACTCAGGAATTGACAGATTTGCCTCCGTTTACTGAGGTATATGTACCTAAACCCCCTAAAGGAAAGGTCTTCTCAAATATGAGAAGAACTTCCAGGGACTCGGAAGGAGTTGACACTCCATTGTTCTCTACAATGATGAGTGTGTCCCACACAAATGAAGGTATGGCATCAGGGTCAAGGCCCACATTAGACACACCCACTGATGACCAATCCCAACCTTCCATCACAAAAGTAATCCCTCAGTCCATTCTTGTACGACCCACTCCCAAAATAACCAAAAAGTTTGAAAGAAGAAAGGTACACAAGGTTCCTTCCCTTGATGTATCTCCTAAGAGCCCGAAGCCTTTAAGCCCTCTGTTGGAGCATTCTCCAATGGAGAATATCGAAAGGGAAACCACAGGGGTGTCTCCCAACCCCAAGAAGGTGCTCTCTAAGGAGAAGGATGAGCATGTGGGCTGCAAGGCTGCCACTACTTCTGCTAGCAAAGAGAAGGACAGTGGTAACATCAATAAGACCTTCCCCACGGCAACTCAGAATGTGAAAACATTCAGAGGACCCAGGCGCCAAGAAACCATGGGAGTAGGCAGTGCTTTTGCTAGGCAAAAGACCCCTACTAAAACTTCCAATGATCCTGTAAGGAAGGTAAACACTTCTAAACCAGGTGAGGATAGATATACTTATGAGGAATTGATGGACACTATTGCAAACATATACACAGATGTGGTCAGTCAGAAAAAGGAGATTGATGAACTCAAGAAAGTGGTCCTCTATCAAAACTCACAGCTTGAGAAGCAAAGGAAGATGATCACTAAGTTGATGCACAGAGAGAAGAAAGCTCAGTTTGTCCTTAGGCGAAGAAACCCTACCAATGATGCTCCCAAAAAGGGGGAGTCAGATGAGGAGTTAAACATGGAGAGTGCACAGGAACAGGGGGAGAAGGAGAATGAATATGCTGAGGAGAGTACAAAAGAAGCAGAAACTGATCAAGCAGCACAAACCACAGCAGCAGAAACATCAAAGGCAGCAGAAACCATTAATGAGGCTGTAGAAACAGTTAATGCTGCAGTATCTGAGACTGAAGCAGCAGTAACTGAAATTTTGAAGAATCTTGTGGAGGCAGCAGTATCTGAAAGTGCGAAGGAAGCAGTACCTGCAACTAAATCCGAGATTGATGCAGAGATATTTTGGATTGTGAAGGATAGTGTTGAAGCAGCAGCATTAAAGGTTATAAAAGAAGCAGTAACAGCTATAGCAGTAGAAATGGTTACTGCTGCTGAAAAACAAAAGCAGCAGAAACTGTTAGTGCTGCTAAGAGCCACAAAGAAGAAACAACTGAAACCACTCCTGAAGCTGTTAAATCTTTCAAAAGAACAAAGATGATGTCAACCAAAAGGCCAAGAACAAAGTCCATAGCTTCAAAGAAGAAAGATGTAAAGAAGCCAAGGGTGGAATCAACTGTAGAAGAAGCCCAGGAGGAAGCAGTGAAAGAGAAATCTGATCCAAAAGTTGCTGAAGAAGAAGTGGCAACTCCATCAGGGCAATCAAGCAATGTACAATCACAGTCAAATGCTCAATGTGATATGTATATTACTGTGGTTGATACTAATCCAATTCAAGCTAAACCATTAGCTTCTATGGCTCCTGAAATCATCTTCTGGGATACTTTGAAAGATCAAAGAAAGGAGTACATTAGAGTAAAAAGAGCAGATAGGAAGTTTGAGGTCAGTTCTACATGGGGAAAACTTTTAAGGATGTGCTCTAGATCAGACTTGGAAGAGATGTTCAAGGTAGGAATGAAGCTTTATGGGAATATGCTGACTGAGAATGGAATGTCCATCACCAAAATGGTACTTGAATTCTTGTGTCTAATGTTCAATACAGAAGCAGTTAAGTATTTGACAGAAAGGCAATTTCAAGTTGTTACCAAATGGATGCTTATTGAAAACTGTGGTGTGTATGTCATAACTCTTGACAATGCATATCATGAGTATTATTTGGTGGATAAAATATACAAGCACGGCATGAAAAGGTTGGATGGAATGCTAAAAACTAAGTTGGTGAGTGACAAAGACTCTGAGATGGCAAGATACCTGGTAAGAAGGATCATAAATCAAAGTTTGGGATTGAATCCTGATTTATGCGTTCATGATTAAGTTTTGGAAGCATCATCTGAAGAACTTGACTTCTCTTCCTGAAAAGTCAAGTTAGGGGGAGATTGTTGGGAACTGAAGATTTGCTAAGTATGATTAATACTGCCAGACAAAGTTAGTACTGCCAGGGCATAATTACTACTGCAAGTGGAGATTACTACTGCAAGTCATGGTTACTACTGCAAGACAAGGTTAGTGCTGCTGGTGCATAACGAAAATATGTTAGTACTGCTTATGCAATGGTTACTACTGCAAGACAAAGTTAATACTGCTAGATCATTGTTAGTACTGCTAGTCAAGTTAATGCTGCTGGAACAAGTTAATGCTGCTGGAATAAATTAATGCTGCTGGAGAAGATTAGTACTGCTCATGCTGAATGAAGTTAATACTGCTAAAGTGATAAGTTTGGTATGCGACATGGTTGGAGATAAAGAAGGAATTGATCAAGATATGCTTAAAGAAGATTTAGAAGATCAATTTACTTTTGATAGTTATCTTGTAATTATTGTGTATAAATAGATTTCAATAGATAGCTATTAAAAAAATATACGTATTCGTGAGATACTGAAATTGATTTCAGAGAGAATTAACCTCAAGGTTTAGAACCCTATTTCTAGAGAAGTAGAAGTCGTCTTGATTGAGCCTGTTCATCAAGATTGAGGTTTGGTTGTAAGCTTGTGAGTCGATTTAGTGAATACAAACAACTGTGTGTTTTCTGATATATTGTTCTTTGATTGTGGGAATTAAAGTTCTATTCCGCAGATTCTTTAATTCTGAATTCTAAGTATTGTTAATCTTGTTAAGAATCGATCCTGACAACTTGAGAACATGATATACTTACCCAAGAATCAACCTGCAGCCTGTCATCAAAACCTCAATTCTACATTTTCTAATGCAAGCTTCTCTACAGCTTGTTGCTTGTTCTATCGATAAGATTGATCACCAAGACTTGGGTTAAAAAAAGACTTAACAAGAATAAAAATGCAATTACTATTTTAAAAATAACAAAAAAAGTAGCAAAACAAAAAGTGTATATAGTCTGTATACTTTTGAAAGTGATAAAAGCAAACTTTCAGAGATAAATATGCAAAAAAGGAAGGTATCAAGTCTTACTTTTGAGATTCATAAGAGCACAAACTTCCTCTTTAAACCCCTCTCAAACCTATCAATGCACACAAACTTTCAAGAAAAAGAAAAAAAAATCAACTTACATAATGAAACAATAAGATTGTAGAATAAAATATAAAGAATGTGTGTGCACCTTCTAAGAGCCTTTAATAGTGTAGAGAAATTTACACCGAAAACGAATTAGTTCATTGCACTGTACAACACAACAATGCAGTGTTAATTAAACTCACAAAACTCAAGTTAAATAAAAGAATACATGCTTATTAAAATTAAATTCACAACCAAAAGGTATGACAATGATAACAAAATGAAAAGTATGAAATAAAAAAACAAAAAGATGAGTAGTAATTGGAATTTGATTCGATTGAGAGGGTTGGTATATGCACTAAATGGAATACTTTCTTAATAAATGGTGGTTGTAATTGGAATTTGATTCACCTCTACCTACTATATTAATGCAAAAAACATCTTGAAAACCCAAAATTGATATAGGTTGTAATTGGAATTTGATTCACCTCTACCTACTATATTAATGCAAAAACATCTTGAAAACCCAAAATTGATATAGGCATGAATTAGTAAAAGGAATTCTTCAACACCCATCATATGATATCGAGAAAAAAGCAATTGTGTTAAATCGTGTACCCGAAACCCTAGAAAATCGAGAACGAACCGAGAGAATAAATACGAAATTGAAGACAACCGAGTAAAATCGTGAACTAACCAGGATGTTGCGATTCATGGAGGAGGAGAAAACCGAGAACGAACCAGGATGCTGCGTGTAACACCCTAAAAACAGGGCTAATTTAAACCTTTAAAACTCCACAAGTTATGATCATAAAACTTCAAACTTATATAACAAGAGAATCATCAGTAAGGTTTCTATATACAACAAACGTCTAATTCAAATAACCTATTAATCTAATCATACATCATAATCAGATTAACTAGGTTATCTAATCATCTGTCCCAAAATATCCAAAAGAACAACTAGATTCTCTGTCATCTCCAAGTTTGATTTCCTTCAAAAGTTCTCGTCTCTCATCCCCGCTTACTTCCCGGAGCTTGTACCTGGTAAGAAGATTCGACTTGAAACATTAGGCTTTCGCCTAGTGAGAATATTCAAATCAAATTAAAATTTAACAATCAAAATCTCAACAGATAAATCAAACCTGTTCTCACTCATCTTACCGTACATGTGCTTAATCTCAACAACGGAAACCTACCCAAAACTCAAAACTATGACTAACCTTCAGTAAGTCATATTATCACAAACCAGAGCCAACTACGAATCAATCCCAGATTCTAGATCTATCCTCTAACATAATAAATCGCAATTACACATACTTAATTATTAGAAAGGAAGTAGGGATTACAATTACTCATGTCAATCTCTATTCTTCCTTAGAAATCAGGAATTACGATTACTCACATCAATCCCATGATTTCTCAATAATGCAAAATAGGAATTACGATTACTCACATCAATTCCATATTTATCATACACTCAGGAATTATGATTTCTCACATCAATTCCTTAATTCATATAAATGGGAATTACGATTACTCACATCAATTCCACATTTAACATATATACTGGAATTACGATTACTCACGTCAATTCCATGTTTAACATACACTCAGGAATTATGATTACTCACATCAATTCCTTAATTCATATAAATGGGAATTACGATTACTCACATCAATTCCACCTTTAACATATTCTATATACATCTATAAAATATTAATCTCGACACCTCGGCTTCTCAACTATCCCCTCTTTGCTATTTAGCACGGGGATCAATATCTCAAATGTAAACCACATGATCGGACTCATAAATAAGTCTTTACAATTTATCATAACATGGCTTTCATATCAAAATCTAAGTTATAATCATATAACAATTAGCATATAAATATCAGATTGTATTCCACATAAAAGCCTCAAACTGCTACTGAAAGTCCACAAAAGTCGCACGCCACTGTAGCGAAAAGCTACAATTTTCGCAAGCCAAAGCTGCGAATTTCTCAATTCTCGCAAGCCAAAGCTGCGAATTTCTTAATTCTCGCAAGCCAAAGCTACGGATTTCTTAATTCTCGCAACCCACTGTTGCGAGTTTCTCCAAAATTCGCAAGCCATGCTTGCGAATTTTATCTCTTTCGCAGTACTGTTCATCGTCTTCTTCATTTATCCAGTTCACAAATACTCCTAAATAAGCCTACTATTTATCAATTAAGTCGTACTAAAGCATTCAGACACATATTTAACCATCTATTTCAACTTCAATGGCTTAATTTTAAAGAGAGTTGAATAACTAACCTGGATGTTTTCTGAACAATGTGCTATTCACCAACTTCACTTTCTCAGCTTAAACCATTTCTGAACAGATGAAAAGCAAGCTTAATTTCTATCCATAAGAAGAATTCAGTGGTATAAAACAGAATTTCTTACCACAATTTCAATAATCCTTCTTTCTCTTCTTCCTCCCTTTCGTTCTTTCTCTCGATCTCTTTCTCTGCTTACCGAAAATCCTCCCACAAACACACAATTAGTCATTAAATGACTAATTGTGTGACACCTCATCCTTTTAAAATCAGATGAGTCATAACTCATTTCCCAAATACCCTCCTACTTTAAAGAAATGACATAATTAACCCTCAAGTTAATATCTCCAATTAACTTTACTTTAACCAAATTACAAACTTAACCCTTATAGTTAATATTCTTCACAAATTAATACAACGAAAATTCGAGATGTTACAATACTCCCCAACTTGAAAATGATTTCGTCCCCGAAATCAAACCAAGCAAACAAATGGGGATATCTCTTCCTCATGACTTCCTTCGTTTCTAAAGTCACATAAGCACTTTGACATATCCACTTCTTATTAATTCATCACTTTCTAATTGATCTTTCTTCAATCACTTAATCACAATCAAAGATCCCGAAAGAATAGGAACTCATTTCTTCATTAATAAATCTCATATCTTTTCAACATTACTCGCTCCCCAACTTGAAAATTTTGCAAAATTCCTTGAGTAATTATATAATTATCAAATCTTTATCCTCTTATCAAAATCGTAACGGACATAACCAACAGTTAACATGTGCGTAGGAATGGAGTTAACGAGGAATGTACCAGAAACGATATCCCTTGATTCATTAACTTCTTCAGCTGTCATGTGATACGCTCGGCCCATCGGCTTTGGGATGTTTGTTTTCTTACTTTGATCTCCCTCCTTCTTCAACTTTGGGCAATCCCGACGGTAATGGCCAGGTTGTTTGCATTCATAGCACGTAGATCCTCGAATAGGACAATTATTCATAGAATGCCCACTCTTCCCACACTTATAACATTCAAACGTGGTTCTCTGACATGGACCAAAATGCCTAATTCGACATTTCGAACACCAATTCGGTTCTTGATGCGGCTCTAAATGCGGGCCATCAGAAAAGGGCTTTGATACATACGATGATCCCGATCGAACTTCCCCTTTTCTTTTCTCTCCCACCTGTGCTTTCTCTTCTTTGTCCTTTACATACATTTCTAGAAGCTCTCGAACTTCGGACCCTTGTCATCATATCTGCCGGTAGACCCTTCAAATAAGCCTTAACTTTATCTTTTTCATTTGGAGCCACATGCCCCACCAAGTTAAGCTTTTCCATAAATGATTCTGTATACTTTCTCACAGTCATATTGCCTTTCTTGAGATTCCGGAATTCTTCCTCGATTCGATCCATTTCAGTCTCGTTACAGTATTCCTCCAGAATCTTTGCTTTGAACTGTTCCCAAGTCATGGCATTCAGAACTGAAGCTGACATGGAAGATGATAACACGTTCCACCAAGACAATGCATTACCGCGTAGCATTTGCGACCCAAATCTAACTTTCGACTTTTCGTCACAACATTCACAAGCTCGAAAAGCTTGTTCAATTTCCCTTAACCAATTCATACAGGCTACTGGGCTATCTTCTCCTTTGAATTCCGGCGGTTTACAGCTCAAAAAGGTTTTGTAGGAGCAATTCTTATCAACCCTTCTTTCCACCTCTGGACCTGTGTTACCAGTTGGGTTTATCACACTGGTATCAATCCTTGTTCGTCTCGGTTCCTGTAACGTCCCAAAAAATTACAAGCAAATTTAAATTTTTAAATAAACAATTCATTTATAACAACTCATTAAATGAGCCCAATGTTTCGGTTGCAAACTCATAATTAATATCTTTATAATAAAAACCAGCGGAATAAACGTTAATTATTAAAACCATAAAGCAACCAGCTCTCCTCGCGCGCCAATGTGTACCCGTCACGCCTTAGAGCCACTCGCACCTGAAACCACAAATTATTGGGAAAGGGTAAGCACGAAGCTTAGTGAATTCAAACACCATAAATAATACAGTTATTCCACACTACCCCTAAAACAGATAGTGACACATAAACGATCATACAGGTCTACGAACAAATCATAAACATGTATATCCACAACCACCCGCCTAAAAGGCACAAGTCGGTCCCACCGACCACATGATAACATCTTCGGCCCCGCCGAATCCCCGGTCCCACCGAGTCTCTACGCCCCGCGTATAAAACCTCCGGCCCCGCCGGATCCCCGGTCCCACCGAGTCTCTACGCCCCGCGTATAAAACCTCCGGCCCCGCCGGACCCTCGGTCCCACCGAGTTAACATGGCAACATAGTATCAACTAGACACCCCACTATCTAGTTCCACAACACAATCACATAAAGCTACCACACACGTACTACAACAATGATAAAACAACCGTTATTAGATATAGTGAGAGAACTCACCTCGAATGCGCGCCTAGCTTAACAACACAATTCAAGCTTCACAATTACGGTCACTTCCCAGCACCTAAACGCATGTTAAAACGTGTCAATACGAGACTCGGACCCTATGACACGACACACGCTTAAACCGTCACTAAAACTAATTTCCGTTCTCGCCAAACAGGTCTGTTTGGGACCTGTTTCGACCCCGTTAAACCCAGAAAATTCTCAATATTAATTCATGACCAGAAAGTCCTCTGAGTTAGGGTTCCAAGGACATATTATACACCTCCTAACGATTTTTCTACATTTAATTACGGATTTTATAAGATCAGCCCGCAGAACAGCGAAAAACAGCACTTATCAGCATAAAACGACGATTTGGCCTAAGCTCCGTTCCGAACTGGATTTTGCACAAAACACAGAAAAGTTTATAGACTCAAAAAGGGAACTTTTGGCACCGAAAGCACCCCAATCCGAGTTACGAGGAAAAAGTTACAGCTTACGCAAAACAGTGGCAGAACTGCAGTTTCTTTTACATAAAATGACGATTCACTGAACTTACGACCACTTTTCCACCTAGCTAGAGGCCGAACCAGTTTTCCGCTAAAACACGGAAAACATGCCCGACCCCGAGCTTGAACCGTGGGCGCCAGTTTCGGCTCAATCGGAGTTACGAAAGAAAAGTTATGGTTGACGCAAAACAGTGGCAGAAGGACGTTTTTCACATAAATTGACGATTTTATAAAACGGTTTACGCGATTCGGGTTTGCAACTAAGATTCACGCGATTAGGATTTTTGGTTATAAGGGCTGGGTCAACCTCGCACCACCCACTGCCACCTCCGGCAGTGGTGGTCGGCGGCGACGGCGGCGGCGGTGGTTTACGAAACTTTGGCGATAACGAGAAAACGAACAAACCAACTAATCCTATCACGTCCACCCCCTTTACACACGTTCGACCCACCCTCAAACAGCCCACCATCACAGCCCCCGGCTGGTGGCGCACGGCGGCGGCAACTGGCGGCAGCCATGGCTGCGGCGGCAGCCATGGTGGTGGTTTCGTGATGGCGCGATGGCAACGAAAAGGAACAAAAAGAGAGAAAACTCACCTCGCGACAAAAAAACCCAGCATCGTCTCGACGGGATCCCGGTCACCGGCTCGATCTTTCTCTATCTCTCGCACTGATCTCTCTCTCTTCGACCAACACCAGCAGCGGCGCTGGTGTGGTGGTGGGGGGTTTTCACGGCAGTAGTACACGACACAAGGGGAGGACGATGTTAGGTTTTGCTTAGTGTTTATTTGTGTGCAAAGCAAGGAACAAGAAGATACTAGGGTTGTTGATTACACGAGAAGAAAATGAGAAAAGAAAGGGGGGGTCTCGGCCCTCTTCTTGCATGGGCCGAACCATGCCCAAACCTTTGACCAAACCCATGATTAGCCCCTCTAAAACTTATCACTTGGCACGAATTAAAATGGTTTAAAGTTTATTACACATTTGGTCAACTTGCTAACCCCGTTAGTAAGGATTCGCTAAAAGAACGATATTAAAGCAATTAATTAAAATATATATAAACATACCGGGACACGGGCTTTACAGTTCCACATTCCGATCATTAAACATTTTCATAAACATCTTCGCTTGTCTTCCCATAGTGGTGTTCATCATTTCAGCTTGCCTTTCCATTGATGCATTCATCAATCTGGTCACATTATCCATTATCCGCCCTTCCATGCCTGAATCCGGTGGTGTGTGATCGACAGTACTGGTACCCCCTCTATGTACCCGATTTCGCATTCCTCCAAGAGAAAGAAAATCTGGTGGCGTCTCCTGAATTCCGCCTACTCCAGTTTGTCTTTCTCCCGTATCGTCTGACCAATTCCTATTTATAGAAGAATTAGGAGACCTCGGCGGAGTATTTACCATTGTTCTGGATGAGCACAAAAGAATACTCATCAGTAATGGTTCATACATAACTAGGCATACAAAACATACTCTACCGCTCATCAGTCACTGTAACAATTAGGAATAAGTATGCTTGTGTAATAATATATTCATAATAACAGTAGCTAATTGAAATTGCGAACATATTATACATGAGAATCCTCATTACCATCGTTACAGTACTAAAACACCCTAAAAACAGGGTCAATTTAAACCTTAAAATTTACCACAAGTTATGATCAAAAATTTTCAAACTTATATAACCTGAGGATCAAATGTAAGGTTTCTATATACAAACGTCATTTCTTAAATAACTTATTAATCTAATCATAACATAACAATCAAATTAATCCAGTTATCTAAACAACCGTCCCAAAAGCATCAAAAATCTCTAGATCCTCCGGTATCTCTAAGTCTGAATCTTTCCAAAAGTTCTCGTCTCTCATTCCCGCTATTTCCCGGAGCTTGTACCTGGTAAGAAGATTGAACTTGAAACATTAGGCTTTCGCCTAGTGAGGATACTCAAATCAAAATAAAATTAATAATTAAAACATGAACAGATAACTCAAACCTGTTCTCACCCATCTTACCGTACGACAACTCCTTTTCAAATCGGGGAATCTACCCCACTCCCAATTTCCTACGACTAACTCATTTAATCGTAATAACAAAAATAAGAGTTAACTCTGAATCATTCCAGATTCACAATCAATAATCACATACAAGAAATTACAAGTCAAAACCTGCCTATTTCTTAATCAGGAAGTAGAGATTACAAATTACTTTATGCCTATCTCTAATCTTCCTCTCATCACAGGGAAATCTCCGATCTTCCCAAATCGAAATAGGAATCATTAAGCAAACTCTGCTTATTCCACATTCCACCTCAGAATCAATGGTCCCCATGGGATTATAATATCGCGATACTCAAATCGAGACTCATGATTCAAGGTTCACCCAATTACTAAAATTACATCCCTTTGGTCTATGGCGAGTAATCGGTTCCCATCATACCGTACCCAAGTGCCCTCGGTGACCGGATGCCTATTTTAGTAAAAGCACATAATCACATAATATAATATATGTAATAATCGATACTACTATATGCGTCCAGCATACAGTATATCATTTCTCCGAACATATTCTATATACATAAAATATCAAGAATATTAATATCTCCTCGTCTCAATCTCTTAATTATCTCCTCTTTAACTTAGCATGGAAGTTAATATCTCAATAAAGTTTCAAATCATATTTAGAGTTCATAACCACATAGTAATTTCATGTAGTAGATAATCAAACTTAGCATGCAAGATTAATAATAAATACTAGTTCATCAATTTTATATATAACTCATCTTGGAAACTTTAACATGGTAACCAACATAACACAACTTTTAATCGCCCTCTTGGCTTATCTCTAATTTAATCAAATCCACATAAGACATATTCATGCATACATATAAAGCATCTAATTCAAGATTAATTACTGAATTTTAAAGAGAGTTGAATAAACTCACCTGATGCGTTATTACTCCTTTTAATCCTTTTTAACACGTAAGGGCTCCTTTCTTCACTACCACAACTTACTGTATTATTCAATTACATATACTGATATTAATTATCAAAACATAACCCTCTATAACTGAAAACCCTTAATTTCTAAAAATTACATCTCAAGTCGCAATGAACTGAAGTCGCAATCACCTATTGCGATTTCACTTCCAAATCGCAACCAACTGAAGTCGCAGTCCTCTATTGCGATCTCAAATCCAAATCGCAGTGACCTGGAGTCGCAGTCCTCTATTGCGATTCCAATTCCAAGTCGCAGTGAACTGTTGCGACTACAGTACCAAGTCGCAACTGCCCATTGTGATTTCAACCCAAGTCGCAACTAACTGTTGCGATTCCAAAGCCAAGTCGTAATGGTCTGCTGCGACTCCAACTCCAAGTCGCTATTGCCTATTGCGACAATCATGAATGTCGCAACTCAAGGTTGCGACTTCGATGATACTCAACCAAGTCTCAGTCCACTGAAATCATTCTAAACCCAGATTTTGCAGTTTTTACTCTATGTTTGTTTCTGATATTAAGCAGATATGTCTAAGGTTATAAACTACACCTACTCATGTGTTCAAAATTTCCCAAAACATCTACATATCATAACCACCCATTTCCACACTTATCTAACAACTTTAAACATAAAAGTTAAGTATAGTTTACCTTATGATTGTTTAATTACTTCAAAATTCAACTGAAATCTTTTGTTTCTCCTTGCTTCTTCTTCTTCTCAATTTCCTTTCTCTCTTTCGGCTTTTCCTTCTCAAAACCGTAACACCCAAGAATGAATCACACTCACACAACTCACACTCACTAATAGTCTTGTATGCCTTAAATGATGACACCTCAACCTTAATTAAACATGAGTCACATGAATGTTACCAAACAAACCTCCAACTTTAAAGAAATAGTAATACAACCCTCACATTGAAATCCTCTTCAATCCACAATTTTAAACAATTACAAACTTAACCCTCAAGTTAATTTATAATTCACAAAATAATATAACTAAAATTCAGGATGTTACAATACTCCCCAACTTGAAAATGATTTCGTCCTCGAAATCAAAGCTAGGTAAACAAATGAGGATACCTACCCCTCATACTCTCCTCTGACTCTAAAGTTACATTAGTACCTCTATGGTGTTTCCACTGTACTTTCAACATAGCTACTTCTTTACCACTACGTAGCTTTCTAACTGATCTTTCTAAAATTGCCTCTGGTTCCTCTACACAACGACTCTTTTTATCTATCCTCACATCTGTGAGTGGAATCACATCCTCCTCTTCGGCTAAACACTTCCGAAGATAACATACATGAAAAGTATTATGAACCCCTTCCAACTCTGGTGGAAGATCTAACTTGTAAGCTTGTAATCCAATTCTCTCAACAATGGTGAAAGGTCATAGAAAACGAGGACTCAACTTCCCACGTTTTCCAAACCTTATCACACCTTTCCATGGGGATACCTTGAGCATCACACGCTCCCCAACTTGAAATTCATTTGGTCTCCGCTTCGGGTCAGCATAACTTTTCTGTCTATCTTGGGCTGCTTTCATATGCTGTCGAATCTCTTTTACTTTATCCGCTGTTTGCTGCACTAACTCTGGACCAGCAAATTGTTTCTCCCCGGCTTCTAGCCAACACACCGGAGTTCTACACTTACGACCATACAACGCTTCGAAGGGTGCTCTCCCGATGCTCGAATGATAACTATTGTTATACGCAAATTCTACTAACGGTAGATGCGTATCCCAGTTACCACCAAAATCTAAAACACAACACCTGAGCATATCCTCCAAAGTTTGAATAGTCCGCTCACTCTGTCCATCGGTCTGTGGATGAAAAGCAGTACTCAAATTAACTTTAGTACCCAATTCTTCTTGCAATGATCGCCAAAATCTCGAGGTAAACCGACTATCACGATCTGACACTATCGACACCGGTATACCATGCCTTGACACCACTTCATCAATATACAATTTTGCTAATTTCTCAATTGGTGATGCCTCTTTCATTGCTAGAAAATGAGCACTCTTAGTTAATCTATCCACGATTACCCATATTGTGTCATTACCTTTTTACGTCTTTGGTAACTTCGTCACAAAGTCCATGGTAATCTTTTCCCACTTCCATTCCGGAATTTCCAAGGATTGGAAACTTCCGTACGGTTTCTGATGTTCAGCTTTCACCAACGAACATGTTGTACACATTTCTACCTTTCGAGCCACATCTACTTTCATTGTTGGCCACCAATAATGCAATTTCAAATCTCGATACATCTTCGTACTCCCAGGGTGAATGGAATACTTAGATTTATGAGAATCTTCGAGAATCAATTCTCGATTTCCTCCAATTTTAGGCACCCAAACTCTTCCTTGAAATAATTTAATCCCACGACCATCTTCGGTCAACTGAAGATGTTGCTTACCCATTACTTCTTCCTTCAGATTTTCCTCTCGCAAGGCAACCACTTGTGCCTCTTTGATCTTTTCCACCAAACTTGACGTTACATTAATTCTAGCGTTTACCAATTTCAAACACCCACCATATTCTTTTCTACTTAAGGCATCAGCTACGACATTTGCTTTACCAGGATGGTAATGCAATTCACAATCATAATCCTTAAGAAATTCTAACCATCTTCGCTGCCTCATGTTTAATTCTTTCTGATCAAAAACATGTTGCAAACTCTTGTGATCAGTATAAAGAGTACACTTCGTTCCATACAAATAGTGTCGCCACAACTTCAAAGCGAACACCACTGCTGCTAACTCTAAATCATGGGTAGGATAATTCTTTTCATGCTCTTTAAGCTGTCTTGAGGCATAGGCAATCACTTTGCCCCTTTGCATTAGCACACATCCTAAACCCATCTTTGAAGCATCACTATATACAACAAAATCTTCTGTCCCTTCTGGCAGGGCAAGAATAGGTGCTTCACACAGTTTTTGACGTAAAATTCTGAAAGCTGTTTCCTGTTTCTCCGTCCAAACAAACTTCTCATTCTGTCTGGTTAACAACGTCAAAGCAGATGCAATCTTAGAAAAATCTTTTATGAATCTTCTATAATAACCTGCTAATCCCAGAAAGCTTCTTATCTCAGATGCACTTCTAGGTGTCTCCCAATTCGTCATCGCTTCAATCTTTGAAGGATCTACTTTAACTCCTTCAGAAGTAATTACATGACCTAGAAACTGCACTTCCTTCAACCAAAATTCACACTTTGAAAACTTGGCGTATAACTTCTCTCTTCTTAAAACTTCTAAGACTTCACGAAGATGTTGCTCATGATCTTCCTCAGTCTTTGAATAAATAAGTATGTCATCAATAAACACAATGACAAACTTATCTAAAAATGGTCGACACACTCTGTTCATCAAATCCATAAATACTGCAGGAGCATTTGTCAACCCAAATGGCATCACAAGGAACTCATAATGCCCATATCTTGTTCTAAACGCTGTTTTTGAAACGTCTTCATCTCTTACTCGCACTTGATGGTATCCAGATCTTAAGTCTATCTTTGAAAAGCATCCCGCACCTTGGAGTTGATCGAATAGATCATCAATCCTCGGAAGCGGATACTTGTTCTTAATAGTTTCCTTATTCAACTCTCGGTAATCAATACACATTCTCATGGTACCATCTTTCTTCTTAACAAATAGAACTGGAGCTCCCCACGGTGAAGAACTCGGTCTTACGAAACCCTTATCTAATAACTCCTGAAGCTGAGTCATCATCTCTTTCATCTCCGCAGGTGCTAAACGATAAGGTGCTCGTGCAATCGGTGCCGATCCAGGAATAATATCGATACGAAACTCCACTTGTCTTTCTACTGGCAAACCTGGAAGATCATCCGGGAACACATCCGGAAACTCACGCACCACATTGATATCTTGAATATTTTTCTTTTCTAACTTTGTATCAATAACATAGGCTAGATAAGACCAACACCCTTTCGATAAACATTTCCGTGCCTTCATTACTGAAATCAACGGAATTTCTCCCTCATGTTTTTCTCCGAACACGAATACACTATCTTTCTCTCCCATTGGAATTCGAATCAGCTTCTTTGCGCACATAATTTCTGCCCGGTTGTTGCTCAACCAGTCCATTCCTACCACAATATCAAAACTCCCAATTTCCATTAACAACAAGTTAATCAGAAATTCTGTTCCCTCTATCATAATCTTACAATCGGCCAGGCTCTCCTTAACCAAAGTCTGAACTCCATTAGCTATTTCGACTACTAAGGCATCTCCTAGAGTAGTAACAGGCATAGCTAATTTATGTTGAAACAACTTGGACACAAAAGAATAATTTGCGCCACTATCAAACAACACACGTGCAGGAACAGAGTTTATAAGAAATGTACCCGAGACCACGTCCTTTGACCCCTTCGCTTCATCAGCAGTCATTTGGAATGCACGACCGGTTGGTTTGGGAATATCCAGCTTTCTTCCCTGATCTCCTCCTCTTTTCAACTTCGGACAATCTTTTCGAAAATGACCCGGTTGTTGACATTCAAAACAAACCGACCCAGGCACTGTACAATTTGACGCCATATGTCCCATCTTCCCACACTTGAAACATTGATTTCCAACCACACGGCATTGGCCAAAATGTTTACTTCTGCACTTTGCACACCAACTCGGTTCTCTACGAGAATCATTGCGAATGTTCTTTCCGAATAATCTTAATTTCGGAGAAGGTTCGGAACGACCCTCCCATTTTCTCTTTTCTCCAACCTGCGCTTTCTCCTCCTTATCTTTCACATACATTTCCTCTATCACCTTTGCTTCCTCAATCGTCTCCCTCAAGGTAGCAGATTTTGAACTACGAACTCTTGTCATCATATCTGCTGGTAGACCTTTCAAGTAATACTTAATCTTTTCTTTCTCTGTTGAAGCCACGTGCCCCACAAGATTTAGCTTCTCCATAAAGACCTCGGTATATTTTCTCACCGACATATTACCCTTCTTAATATTCCGAAACTCTTCTTCGATTCGGTCCATCTCATGCTCGTTACAATATTCTTCTAAAATCTTTGCTTTAAACTGACTCCAAGTTACGGAATTCAAAGCTGCTTCGGTTATAGTTGATGACAACACATTCCACCACTGCAACGCTTTGCCACGCAACATTTGTGATCCAAATCTCACCTTAGATCTCTCATCTGTACATTCACAGGCACGAAAAGCCTGCTCGATTTCTCTTATCCAGTTCATACAAACCACTGGATTATCATCTCCCTTGAATTCTGGTGGTTTACAACTTAGGAACGTCTTGTAAGAACAGTTTCTGTCAACCCTTCTAACTGTCTCCACTCCTGGATTTACAGTCGGATTTATCACATTAGTATCGGTCACTGTTCTCCTTGGCTCCACATTTCGATCATTAATCAATTTCGTAAACATCTCTGCCTGTCTCCCCATTACAGTATTCATCATCTCTGCTTGCCTCTCCATTGAAGCATTCATCAGCCGAGTCACATTATCCATTATTCTCCCCTCCATACCTGAATCTGACGACGTTTGATCAACATTACTAGTACCTCCTGGATATACTCGACTTCGCATTCCTCCCAAGGAAAGAAAATCTGATGGCGTATCAGGAACTCCGCCCAAACCAGTTTGTCTCTCTCCAGCATCGTCTAACCAATTCCTATTCATCGAAGAATTTGGAGACCTCGGGGGCGTATTCACCATCGTTCTGATGAAGCATAAAAGAATACTTATCAGATAATGGTTTATACAACTAAACATACAATACATACTTTACCGCTAATCAGTCACTGTAACAATTTAGAAACAAGTATGCTTGTGTAATAATATATTCATAATAACAGTAGCTAATTGAAATTGCGAACATATCATACATGAGAATTCTCATTACCATTGTTACAGTACCAACTTCGCGTATTTCTGTCGACTCTAAGACTGCCCATTCTTAGTACTTCTACCCAAAACTCACGGATCATAACTTAACTCATCTCAGCTTAAGTCTAGGCATCTCAAATTTATACCTAGTTCGCTTAAACCTGGCTCTGATACCATACTAAAACACCCAAAAAACAGGGTCAATTTAAACCTTAAAATTTACCACAAGTTATGATCAAAAATTTTCAAACTTATATAACCCGAGGATCAAATGTAAGGTTTCTATATACAAACGTCATTTCTTAAATAACTTATTAATCTAATCATAACATAACAATCAAATTAATCCAGTTATCTAAACAACCGTCCCAAAAGCATCAAAAATCTCTAGATCCTCCGGTATCTCTAAGTCTGAATCTTTCCAAAAGTTCTCGTCTCTCATTCCCGCTATTTCCCGGAGCTTGTACCTGGTAAGAAGATTGAACTTGAAACATTAGGCTTTCGCCTAGTGAGGATACTCAAATCAAAATAAAATTAATAATTAAAACATGAACAGATAACTCAAACCTGTTCTCACCCATCTTACCGTACGACAACTCCTTTTCAAATCGGGGAATCTACCCCACTCCCAATTTCCTACGACTAACTCATTTAATCGTAATAACAAAAATAAGAGTTAACTCTGAATCATTCCAGATTCACAATCAATAATCACATACAAGAAATTACAAGTCAAAACCTGCCTATTTCTTAATCAGGAAGTAGAGATTACAAATTACTTTATGCCTATCTCTAATCTTCCTCTCATCACAGGGAAATCTCCGATCTTCCCAAATCGAAATGGGAATCATTAAGCAAACTCTTCTTATTCCACATTCCACCTCAGAATCAATGGTCCCCATGGGATTATAATATCGCGATACTCAAATCGAGACTCATGATTCAAGGTTCACCCAATTACTAAAATTACATCCCTTTGGTCTATGGCGAGTAATCGGTTCCCATCATACCGTACCCAAGTGCCCTCGGTGACCGGATGCCTATTTTAGTAAAAGCACATAATCACATAATATAATATATGTAATAATCGATACTACTATATGCGTCCAGCATACAGTATATCATTTCTCCGAACATATTATATATACATAAAATATCAAGAATATTAATATCTCCTCATCTCAATCTCTTAATTATCTCCTCTTTAACTTAGCATGGAAGTTAATATCTCAATAAAGTTTCAAATCATATTTAGAGTTCATAACCACATAGTAATTTCATGTAGTAGATAATCAAACTTAGCATGCAAGATTAATAATAAATACTAGTTCATCAATTTTATATATAACTCATCTTGGAAACTTTAACATGGTAACCAACATAACACAACTTTTAATCGCCCTCTTGGCTTATCTCTAATTTAATCAAATCCACATAAGACATATTCATGCATACATATAAAGCATCTAATTCAAGATTAATTACTGAATTTTAAAGAGAGTTGAATAAACTCACCTGATGCGTTATTACTCCTTTTAATCCTTTTTAACACGTAAGGGCTCCTTTCTTCACTACCACAACTTACTGTATTATTCAATTACATATACTGATATTAATTATCAAAACATAACCCTCTATAACTGAAAACCCTTAATTTCTAAAAATTACATCTCAAGTCGCAATGAACTGAAGTCGCAATCACCTATTGCGATTTCACTTCCAAATCGCAAACAACTGAAGTCGCAGTCCTCTATTGCGATCTCAAATCCAAATCGCAGTGAACTGGAGTCGCAGTCCTCTATTGCGATGCCAATTCCAAGTCGCAGTGAACTGTTGCGACTACAGTACCAAGTCGCAACTGCCCATTGCGATTTCAACCCAAGTCGCAACTAACTGTTGCGATTCCAAAGCCAAGTCGCAATGGTCTGCTGCGACTCCAACTCCAAGTCGCTATTGCCTATTGCGACAATCATGAATGTCGCAACTCAAGGTTGCGACTTCGATGATACTCAACCAAGTCTCAGTCCACTGAAATCATTCTAAACCCAGATTTTGCAGTTTTTACTCTATGTTTGTTTCTGATATTAAGCAGATATGTCTAAGGTTATAAACTACACCTACTCATGTGTTCAAAATTTCCCAAAACATCTACATATCATAACCACCCATTTCCACACTTATCTAACAACTTTAAACATAAAAGTTAAGTATAGTTTACCTTATGATTGTTTAATTACTTCAAAATTCAACTGAAATCTTTTGTTTCTCCTTGCTTCTTCTTCTTCTCAATTTCCTTTCTCTCTTTCGGCTTTTCCTACTCAAAACCGTAACACCCAAGAATGAATCACACTCACACAACTCACACTCACTAATAGTCTTGTATGCCTTAAATGATGACACCTCAACCTTAGTTAAACATGAGTCACATGAATGTTACCAAACAAACCTCCAACTTTAAAGAAATAGCAATACAACCCTCA
Organism: Saussurea involucrata; assembly: GCA_033807775.1. Classification (NCBI taxonomy): domain Eukaryota; kingdom Viridiplantae; phylum Streptophyta; class Magnoliopsida; order Asterales; family Asteraceae; genus Saussurea; species Saussurea involucrata. The sequence goes on along the minus strand of CM066321.1, from coordinate 133,190,054 downwards.
CATTGAAATCCTCTTCAATCCACAATTTTAAACAATTACAAACTTAACCCTCAAGTTAATTTATAATTCACAAAATAATATAACGAAAATTCAGGATGTTACAAGTACTAACTTCGCGTATTTCTGTCGACTCTTAAGACTACCTAGTCTTAACAATTCTACCCATACCCCACGTATCATAACTTAATTCATCACAGCTTAAGTCTAGGTATCTCAAAAATCATACCTAGTTCGCTTAAACTACTGCTCTGATACCATATTGTAACACCCTAAAAACAGGGCTAATTTAAACCTTTAAAACTCCACAAGTTATGATCATAAAACTTCAAACTTATATAACAAGAGAATCATCAGTAAGGTTTCTATATACAACAAACGTCTAATTCAAAAAACCTATTAATCTAATCATACATCATAATCAGATTAACTAGGTTATCTAATCATCTGTCCCAAAATATCCAAAAGAACAACTAGATTCTCTGTCATCTCCAAGTTTGATTTCCTTCAAAAGTTCTCGTCTCTCATCCCCGCTTACTTCCCGGAGCTTGTACCTGGTAAGAAGATTCGACTTGAAACATTAGGCTTTCGCCTAGTGAGAATATTCAAATCAAATTAAAATTTAACAATCAAAATCTCAACAGATAAATCAAACTTGTTCTCACCCATCTTACCGTATATGTGCTTAATCTCAACAACGGAAACCTACCCAAAACTCAAAACTATGACTAACCTTCAGTAAGTCATATTATCACAAACCAGAGCCAACTACGAATCAATCCCAGATTCTAGATCTATCCTCTAACATAATAAATCGCAATTACACATACTTAATTATTAGAAAGGAAGTAGGGATTACAATTACTCATGTCAATCTCTATTCTTCCTTAGAAATCAGGAATTACGATTACTCACATCAATCCCATGATTTCTCAATAATGCAAAATAGGAATTACGATTACTCACATCAATTCCATATTTATCATACACTCAGGAATTATGATTTCTCACATCAATTCCTTAATTCATATAAATGGGAATTACGATTACTCACATCAATTCCACATTTAACATATATACTGGAATTACGATTACTCACGTCAATTCCATGTTTAACATACACTCAGGAATTATGATTACTCACATCAATTCCTTAATTCATATAAATGGGAATTACGATTACTCACATCAATTCCACCTTTAACATATTCTATATACATCTATAAAATATTAATCTCGACACCTCGGCTTCTCAACTATCCCCTCTTTGCTATTTAGCACGGAGATCAATATCTCAAATGTAAACCACATGATCGGACTCATAAATAAGTCTTTACAATTTATCATAACATGGCTTTCATATCAAAATCTAAGTTATAATCATATAACAATTAGCATATAAAAATCAGAATGTATTCCACATAAAAGCCTCAAACTGCTACTGAAAGTCCACAAAAGTCGCACGCCACTGTAGCGAAAAGCTACAATTTTCGCAAGCCAAAGCTGCGAATTTCTCAATTCTCGCAAGCCAAAGCTGCGAATTTCTTAATTCTCGCAAGCCAAAGCTGCGAATTTCTTAATTCTCGCAACCCACTGTTGCGAGTTTCTCCAAAATTCGCAAGCCATGCTTGCGAATTTTATCTCTTTCGCAGTACTGTTCATCGTCTTCTTCATTTATCCAGTTCACAAATACTCCTAAATAAGCCTACTATTTATCAATTAAGTCGTACTAAAGCATTCAGACACATATTTAACCATCTATTTCAACTTCAATGACTTAATTTTAAAGAGAGTTGAATAACTCACCTGGATGTTTTCTGAACACTGTGCTATTCACCAACTTCACTTTCTCAGCTTAAACCATTTCTGAACAGATGAAAAGCAAGCTTAATTTCTATCCATAAGAAGAATTCAGTGGTATAAAACAGGATTTCTTACCACAATTTCAATAATCCTTCTTTCTCTTCTTCCTCCCTTTCGTTCTTTCTCTCGATCTCTTTCTCTGCTTACCGAAAATCCTCCCACAAACACACAATTAGTCATTAAATGACTAATTGTGTGACACCTCATCCTTTTAAAATCAGATGAGTCATAACTCATTTCCCAAATACCCTCCTACTTTAAAGAAATGACATAATGAACCCTCAAGTTAATATCTCCAATTAACTTTACTTTAACCAAATTACAAACTTAACCCTTATAGTTAATATTCTTCACAAATTAATACAACGAAAATTCGAGATGTTACACTGCGATTCATGGAGGAGGAGAAATCTTCAACCAAGTAAAATCGAGAACGAACCAGGATGTTGCGATTCATGGAGGAGGAGAAATCTTCAACCATTAGGGTTTAATTGAGAACGAACCAGGATGCTGCGATTCATGGAGGAGGAGAAATCTTCAACCATTTGGGTTTAATCGAGAATCGAGAACGAACCAGGATGTTGCGATTCATGGTGGAGGAGAAATCTTCGAAGGCGTCTGTTTATCAGGTATGGAAACTGTTGAGAGAAGATCAATTGAAACCAGGGCAGACGTGGGGAAGAGAAAGGGAAGAGGAGAAGATGAGAGATATTAGGGCAGTGTGTGAATCGTGGAGAAGGAGACTGAATAACCGCTGACTGAAAAAAACCGACACTATTCTTTTTATAAGGTAGTATAGATGAGTGTTTTTGAATAAATAAGATTTAAATAAAGAGAATTGAGGGGTAGAAAGTGTAATTCATTAAAAGTAAGTTTGAGGGGATTATTGGAAAGAAAGTGAAAAGTAATGGCTTTCCGGTTACAACTACTGTTGTGTTGTGGAACGCGTCAACACAGACAGCGTTACACTCATTCAAAACGCACGCACTCTACCCGTTTTCATAACTAATAATAATAGTGTCAGTGTGTGACTTTTTGAACTCCAATAATTGCACAACTTTTCACCATTATAATATATTATTTTATTAAAAAACAAATATTTTTGAGGAAATTAATTAAAATACCCCAAGTTTGACCAAGTGTTACCAAAATACCACAAATCTCTCCCACTTTGTAAAAATACCCCTTTTTTCCGCGATGGGAGCCCGCGATCGCGGGCCAGGGACCATTTCAGACACTTTTTTAAACTTGCAGGGACCATTTTTGAAAAATGGAATCCCGCGATCGCGGGCTCATCCCGCGATGGGATACTTTTTGGGACTTTTCAATTTCAAGGGACCATTTTTGAAAAATTTCAGAGACCATTTATGAAAATATGACCCGCGTAGACACTGTAGCACCCCGCGTAGTCCACTGTAGCACCGCGTTCGTCCAATTTGATGAATTTGATTTGAAATGTTACACTTTCAACCCCTATACTTATTTACTAAATTTACTTTATACCTTTTACTTTCATTATTTTAATTTTACATTTAACACATATAATCGTTTATTAACTAAAATACGTTAAAAAAATACGTTTTAATTTTAACAAATTACACCATTATAATCGTCTCTTCGATACGTTCGAAATGAGCCCAATCTTGAATTTTTTTGGATTTATATATTTTAATATATATCATATACAGTTATACACTACATAAAAAAAATATTTTTTATATTTAAAATTCATACCCTTATAGTTAATTATTTAATTTATGGTACATCTTTTTTTTTCAATTTTGTTTTACACTCCTTTCGCATTAACATAATAATCATATATTAACTAATTCATTAAATCGTTTTAAATTATTATTATTTGAATGTGTTTATAGATATCGTGAATGGCAATAGGAGAAGGTTTCACGAGAAGAATATGAAATGGGGTTTTGACAAGTTGGTATCACTGGACTCATTTAAGAATTGTGAAAATGAGTATTTGACGAATGATGATTCATGTGTGTTTGGAGCTGAAGTATTTGCAGTTATAGAGTATGCACAAAAGAATCGATGTATTTCCAACGTAACTTAGATTAAAATTATCTCCTTCAGTTTAGTCCCGTCCCGTCCCATCCAGTTCAGTCTCGTCCAGTTCCGTCCCGTCCCATCTAGTATGCGTACCAAACGCTACCTAAGAGTACCATAAATTAAATAATTTACTATAAGGGTATGAATTTTAAATATAAAATATTTTTTATGTAGTGTATATGATATATATTAAAATATATAAATCCAAAAAAATTCAAGATTGGGCTCATTTCGAACGTATCGAAGAGACGATTATAATGGTGTAATTTGTTAAAATTAAAACGTATTTTTTAACGTATTTTAGTTAATAAATGATTATATGTGTTAAATGTAAAATTAAAATAATGAAAGTAAAAGGTATAAAGTAAATTTAGTAAATAAGTATAGGGGTTGAAAGTGTAACATTCCAAATCAAATTGAAATTTACACTTTCAACCCCTATACTTATTTACTAACTTTACTTTATATCTTTTACTTTCATAATTTAATTTTACATTTAACACATATAATCGTTTATCAACAAAAATACGTTAAAAAAATACGTTTTAATTTTAACAAGTTACACCATTATAATCGTCTCTTCGATACGTTCGAAATGAGCCCAATCTTGAATTTTTTTGATTTATATATTTTAATATATATAATATACAGTTATACACTACATCAAAATATTTTTAATATTTACAATTTATACCTTTATAGTTAATTATTTAATTTACGATACTCTTAGTTAGCGTTTGGTACGCATACTAGATGGGACGGGACGAAACTGGACGGGACTGAACTAGATGGGACGGGACGGGACTGAACTGAAGGAGATAATTTTAATCTAAGTTACGCTGGAAATACATCGATCATTTTGTGCATACTTTGTAACTGTAAATACTTCAGCTCCAAACACACATGAATCATCATTCGTCAAATACTCATTTTCACAATTCTTAAATGAGTCCAGTGATACCAACTTGTCAAAACCCCATTTCATATTCTTCTCGTGAAACTTTCTCCTATTGCCATTCACGATATCTATAAACACATTCAAATAATAATAATTTAAAACGATTTAATGAATTAGTTAATATATGATTATTATGTTAATGCGATAGGAGTGTAAAACAAAATTGAAAAAAAAAATAAGAGATGTACCATAAATTAAATAATTAACTATAAGGGTATGAATTTTAAATATAAAAAATATTTTTTATGTAGTGTATAACTGTATATGATATATATTAAAATATATAAATCTAAAAAAATTCAAGATTGGGCTCATTTCGAACGTATCGAAGAGACGATTATAATGGTGTAATTTGTTAAAATTAAAACGTATTTTTTTAACGTATTTTAGTTAATAAACGATTATATGTGTTAAATGTAAAATTAAAATAATGAAAGTAAAAGGTATAAAGTAAATTTAGTAAATAAGTATAGGGGTTGAAAGTGTAACATTTTATTTTAAATTCATAAAATTGAAATAAAGCGGGGGTGAACAGTGGGATTCTACGCGATCGCGGTTCAAATTTTCAAAAATGGTCCCTGGAATTTTTCAAAAATGGTCCCTTGAAATTGAAAAATGGTCGAATTGAAATTTACACTTTCAACCCCTATACTTATTTACTAACTTTACTTTATACCTTTTACTTTCATAATTTAATTTTACATTTAACACATATAATCGTTTATCAACAAAAATACGTTAAAAAAATACGTTTTAATTTTAACAAGTTACACCATTATAATCGTCTCTTCGATACGTTCGAAATGAGCCCAATCTTGAATTTTTTTGATTTATATATTTTAATATATATCATATACAGTTATACACTACATCAAAATATTTTTAATATTTACAATTTATACCTTTATAGTTAATTATTTAATTTACGATACTCTTAGGTAGCGTTTGGTACGCATACTAGATGGGACGGGACGGAACTGGACGGGACTGAACTAGATGGGACGGGACAGGACTGAACTGAAGGAGATAATTTTAATCTAAGTTACGCTGGAAATACATCGATCATTTTGTGCATACTCTGTAACTGCAAATACTTCAGCTCCAAACACACATGAATCATCATTCGTCAAATACCCATTTTCACAATTCTTAAATGAGTCCAGTGATACCAACTTGTCAAAACCCCATTTCATATTCTTCTCGTGAAACCTTCTTCTATTGCCATTCACGATATCTATAAACACATTCAAATAATAATAATTTAAAACGATTTAATGAATTAGTTAATATATGATTATTATGTTAATGCGATAGGAATGTAAAACAAATTTGAAAAAAAAAATAAGAGATGTACCATAAATTAAATAATTAACTATAAGGGTATGAATTTTAAATATAAAAAATATTTTTTTATGTAGTGTATAACTGTATATGATATATATTAAAATATATAAATCCAAAAAAATTCAAGATTGGGCTCATTTCGAACGTATCGAAGAGACGATTATAATGGTGTAATTTGTTAAAATTAAAACGTATTTTTTTAACGTATTTTAGTTAATAAACGATTATATGTGTTAAATGTAAAATTAAAATAATGAAAGTAAAAGGTATAAAGTAAATTTAGTAAATAAGTATAGGGGTTGAAAGTGTAACATTCCAAATCATATTCATCAAATTGGACGAACGCGGTGCTACAGTGGACTACGGGGTGCTACAGTGTCTACGCGGGTCATATTTTCAAAAATGGTCCCTTGAAATTGAAAAGTCACAAAAAGTATCCCATCGCGGGATAAGCCCGCGATCGCGGGATTCCATTTTTCAAAAATGGTCCCTGCAAGTTTAAAAAAGTGTCAGAAATGGTCCCTGGCCCGCTATCGCGGGCTCCCATCGCGAAAAAAAGGGGTATTTTTACAAAGTGGGAGAGATTTGTGGTATTTTGGTAACACTTGGTTTGACTTGGGGTATTTTAATTAATTTCCCAATAAATAAACAAGGCACACAATATTTTTTATTTATTGGATCATGATAAATGCACCTTTTTACTAAACAACGTGATGTTAAGTCAAAAGCTATTTTCTATATCCGTAAATAAATAAAATATCTAGAATGGAAAAAACACATGGTGTAAGAAAATGTGATCATTACATTGTTTAATTAATAAAAAGACGATTTTATGCTTAATTGTAGAAAAAACAAATTTTAGTCATGTGTATGATTAAAAGTATAATAGAAAAGTGGACTATGAACACTTATTTCACCACAAACTAAATTAGTAATTTAGATTATTGTTTTGAGGCAAATAACATATATTTTTATAGATGGATAAATTAGATGTAATACAAAAATCAATGTATAAATGCATTTTTGTTTTAAAATAAAGGGAAATTAATTAAAATACCCCAAGTTTGACCAACTGTTACCGAAATACCCTAAAATTTTTCCATTTTGCAAAAATGCCCTAAATACCCGCGATGGATCCCGCGATCGCGGGCTAGGGCTGACGTGGCACGTACTTTGGGTACAAATGCCCCGCGAAACCCCTCAACTTTGGCCGCGGTGCACTTTTGGTCCCTGCCCGCGATGGCCCGCGATGGACCAAAATTTACAGTTTTGGTCCCTGAAAATTTACAGTTTTGGTCCCTGAAAATTTACACTTTTGGTCCCTGTACTTAGACGAATCTTGCATGCTTTTTCTGTTTTTTTCCACAATTATTGTACTTTGAAGACCGATTTGTGGTTGAAATTCATTTGCATGTTTGAGATTTCATCCATAAATATCAGTAATATGCAATTCACAATTCACACTTGTTCTTGCTTTCTTTCTTGATTTCTCTCTTGCTTTCTTTCTTTGAATTGCTTTCTCTCTTGATTTCTCTTCTCTCATTTCATCCACAAATGGCATCGTCATCAAACCCTAAGTCTACTCCTGAAAAAATGCCACCTCAAATCGAGGTCGCCATAGCAAAAAAGGAAAAGGAGATAGATGAACTAACAGAAGAGTGGAAAAAAATTATGGACAGGAATGCAGTCCATTTGAGAAAGATCGAAGAGGAAGACAGGGAGATCAAAAGGATGAAAGGGGATATAAAAGCTAGGGAGGCTCGTGTTCGTCGAGAACAAGAAGCAATTCACCATATTCTGCAAGACTTTGCAATTATTCAAGCGAAGGTAAACGAGAAGCAAGCTTGGATTGATGAAACTAAATCAATTTTTAAGTAGGTGGTGGTTGTTTTAGTTGTTTTGTATTTTTTTTCTTGTTTTGTATTTTTTACTGTGTTGTTGTTTTGTATTTTTTGTTGTTGTTAATTTCTCTGAAAAGTAGTTTTTAAGCCGCTGAACCACGGTTAGGTTGGATACATCATGCAAGGTCAAGTCAGAGGTTACCTCATTCGTGGGCCTACTCCTCTTGTAGAATATATGACAACCCTCAACTCATTTGCTAAAGTGTGTGCGGGTTGTGGTACACAATGGCCATACGTGGTTGCAAAAGCAGAAGCCGTTGAAGAAGGGTCAGAAAGATTGAAGATGAAGAGCATGTTGGATGAAATACAAACTAGTTGTGTTATCAATGTTTATTTAAAAACATATGTATGTGTGTATATATCTAATATGAATATATTTATCATTTACAAACTAGCTGTGTTATCAATGTTCATTTAGAAGCATATGTATGTGTGCATATATATCATTTACAAATCAATATCATATGTGTTTGTTCCAACAAAAATGTCAAGAAATGATCATTTCCAGATCTTACAGATAAAGGTCTCCTTTTTTAAGTCTTCTTCTTCTTCATATATACATATAATATATATATATATATATCTAAAAAGCTAGAAACCTGCTTCCATTCTTGCTACTAATCTTTCTTGCTATATAAACAGACATGTGTACTCAGAGTTAACATTCACTGCCATGGTAACAATCAACCTTTCTTCTTTCTTTCGCTTATCATATCAAACTCCTATTTTCTTTATGTGTGTAAATATATAATACGAATATATATATCATTTACAAACTAGTTGTGTTATCAGTGTTCATTTAGAAGCATATGTATGTGTGTATATATATCATTTACAAATCAGTGTTTAGATCAACACTATCATATGGGTTTGTTCCATATGGTTCAAGCTGTGACGGGCCCGGGGTGTGACTGACAGAATGTCTCCTTGGCACGGTTGAAGGGGCGGGATTTGGACACTCTCCACGAGTGTGTCCTACGCATTGGCACCGAGTACATCTTCGTTGTATCGAACTTTCACCACGTGATGGACGTCGGTCGTTCTTTCTCGGTCTCCCGGCCCTGTTCTTATCCATTAAAGGTGGATAGCATGGTGGAAGCGGGTCGGGTGGATACACCCATGCTGCAGGGGGTCCAGCTGGGTTTATTACCTCCACGTATGTTTTCCGGTAATATTCGGACGTGAAGAAAGGTACAGCCAAGTCGCTGCAATCTGTACGACCCATATATGTTGCTGCAGCGATGGCATGGCCGCACGGTAACCCAGATTTATCCCATTCGCGACACGAACAAAGGTGGTCTTCCATATTCACAATCGCGTGAATATAGTCATCATGCACCTCGTACTTCCCATACCTGATTGCTCTTACCGGCCATGTCGCCGCACGACGCGCCCTGTACTGAACGATATTCTCCGTCGTTGGTGTGAGTGCATTTTGCATCTCAGCTCCTTTTAGGCGTCGAATTTGGTACCACTCTTGTTGAAAGGCCCGAAAGTAGTCCATAAGATTAACAATCGGACATCTACGCGCAAAACGGGAGAGTGCATTCACAGACTCAGCACTATTCGAGGTCAGAATGTCATACCGTTGTCCAGGAAAATGGGTCGCGGACCACCTCTCCGGTCCAGCATCGTCAAAGACTTTGGCTGCTTCCTTGACACTGTATCGTAGCATATTCATGTACTTGTTAAACTCCCGATCCGTATATGCTCTGCATGCCGCCCAATAGACATCCTTGTAGGTGATAATACGTTTGTCCTTGGATTTGGCGTTCATCTCCAAATGTCGACAGCATATGGCGTGAGGGGCGTTTGGGTACATGGCAGAGATTGCGGCGCTTATGGAAGGAGCCATGTCAGACATAAACACCAACCCTTGCGGGTCTCCGATAGCTTGTCTCAACATGGACATAAACCAAGTCCACTCGTCCCCGGTTTCAGACTTGCCTACGCCGAAAGCTACTGGAACGATGGAGTTATCCCCGTCCATGGCAACCGCCAGGAACATCATACCCAAGTAACGACCCTTTAAATGGGCTGCGTCTATTATCAGGATACGACGTAGATTTGCCAGAAATGTGCGGATCTGCAAAAACATAGGTTAAAATGTTATAGTTTATAACGTGTAAATGTTATAGTTTATAATGTGTAAACATATGACGTGTTAAAATACGTACCGCGGGTCCAAGGGCCACGAAGCACATCTCAAACCGTCCACGTGAATCGGTCCGTAGCTGCGTGACAGTACCAGGGTTCTGCAGCTGCAAATTATATAAATATGTCGGGAGTCGTTCATACGACTCCTCGAACGTGCCTCTCACCATAAACAGTGCATGGCAGCGCGCACGCCACGCTTGGTGGTAATCAATCGTGACGCCGAACTGCCGGTGAACGTCGTGGACGATGTCCTTTGGACGCAATGACCTGCTAACATCAAGAAATTTGTTTTTCAGGATCGCACCCAAAGTCTTTTTGCCGGCTTGTTTGTGGTGGGGATTAAGTTGCGTCCTCGTACAAGTGTGTACGTCGTGCAACTTTCTAATCATTATCGCCCCTCCTTTGGGACCCGTGTGAATCGCGTACAACCTCCACTCACACTTTTCTCTAGCACATTCAACTACGTATTTGCTTTTGTCAGATGCCCGCACGCGACTTTGGAAACCCTCTTCCAAGAACTTGAGTCCGATCTGACTTGCTAAGAGATCCTTCGAATCGAATATCTGACCTGCTGTTAAACTTTCACTGCGAATATAAGGTGTAGGTTCGTAGGTTTATGTCTGGGTATGGGAGTCTGGAAGAATAGGGGGCATATCAAAAAAGTCATTTATCTGACTACATGATTTTCTACTAGGGGTATATTCTTCGTGATCATCATTATCGGTGTCTGGTCTGTCTATTTCAGAATTACCCGTTCTGAAAACGTGGGTTTCGTCATCAGCAACTCCAGCAGTACACCATTCGTGTGGTTGTGGTGGTTGTTGTTGTTGAGAATTAGGCTGCTCTATTTGGAGGTCTTCGTCGTCGTCACCCTCCTCGTCACCGTCGTCGTCACCGTCGTCGTCACTGTCGTCGTCACCGTCGGATACGCCGGGATACACAAAGAGTAATGGGGGTCTTTCTGAATCGACTGCAAGGTGCAGAAAAGTAGAGATATCCCCATCGTTGGATAAATCCACAAATGACCCATCGCCATTTTTAAACACTAACTTGCAAACATCAGAAGAGTTGATTCCACATTTTTGCATGGCGTATGCAACAAACTTCTGATAAGTATAGTTTACTGACACTTTTACACCATGCTTAAATTTATAAGCAAAATTCCACTCATTGTTATCTTGCACCCATTCACCATCAAAACAGAAATATAGCTTAGCTTTTGCAACAGATGAACTCATTTTTTCAGTAGTATCTCAAACACAAAATATTGCAGAAAGAAATATTGCAACAATGAAATCGTTGTGTGGGGATTATGGCTTGCATTTTACGTCTATTTATCAATGAAACAACCATCATATCAGAAAACCAATCTCTCATTTCATCCACAAACTGGTATTCCAAAAACATTGATTTAACATTGATTCAAACATGCAAATGAATTTCAACCACAAATCGGTCTTTAAAGTGCAATAATTGTGGAAAAAAACAGTAAAAACATGCAAAATTCGTCTAAGTTTAGGGGCTGAAAGTGTAAATTTTCAGGGGCTGAAAGTGTAAATTTTCAGGGGCTGAAAGTGTAAATTTCAGGGACCAAAAGTGTAAAATTCGGGCCATCGCGGGCAGGGACCAAAAGTGCACCGCGGCCAAAGTTGAGGGGCTTCGCGGGGCATTTGGGGCCAAAATACGTGCCACGTCACCGTATCCCGCGATCGCGGGACCTCATCGCGGGTATTTTGGGTATTTTTGCAAATTGAAAAAATTTAGGGTATTTTGTTAACTCAATGTTTGACTTAGGGTATTTTAATTAATTTCCCTAAAATAAATATGTATGTCAATGAAAATTTAATTTTTTTTAAATTGTTGCAATTTGTTGTTATTCAACTATTTTAAATTGTTTTCGTCATCAATATCACTATGTTTAGTCTTTTATACAAAATGATTCGTTTCACGAAAAAACAATAATATTCTATTTTACTAATTTGTAGTAATTGCACCTATCGGGTCAAATGCTGTATTTATTTTAAAATAAAATTAGTATAATTATTTTAAAAATATACTAATAACCAGTTAGGTGTTGTTCGGTTCATTTTCTGTCAAGACCTGAATGAATATAGTTGTCAGTATATTAATACTGAACAAACAGTCTGAATGTCGGAAGTGACAATTTTACCCCCTGTCTTTATTTTTATATGAATAAAACAATATTTGATATAAATGTTGAATAAATGGTTTTTAATTATAAAAAATATCAATTCTTCACCGACTCCCTTCATTGTATCTCCATTCTTCACCAGCTTGATTATTATATTTTTGATTAAAAAATACCTCCCTAATTGTATCTCAATTCTTCACCACCAGTTCGTCACAAACATATTAACAGAAACAACTTTTACATCCAATATCAAAACCCCACTTTCTTTCGTTCAAAAAGCTTTCTTGGTTGAAGACGATGGAAACAGCTAGAGGTTGAGGAGCGAGCAGCTATGGAAAGAAAAGAAGGGAGACACAGAGGTTGTAGACGATGGAAATAGAGAAAACAATGGAGAGAAATCGATAGGGAAGCTCTAATCTACGTACGACATTGAATTTTTGTTGAGGAGCAGCGATGGAAAGAAAAGAAGGGAGAAATCAAAATCAACATACCTATTGATAGGGCTGAGGTTTGATGGAGGAAGATGAGCAGAAAAATATAGAGCAACAATGGAGGAAGATGAGCAGCGATGGAAGAGCAGATCGATGGGGCTGAGAGGTTTGATGGAGAGAGACATCTTTTATGTTTGTAGGTTTATTTTTCTTTTTAATGGTGGGTAGTTGGGAGGGGTAAATAGGGGAAATATATGGCTGAACGCAAAGGACCAAGGTATTCTAACTGGATTCACCAGGTACCGAACATGAAGATATGGCTATGCGAATCAGCCATATCTTCCATACAGACCGTTAAGCCACAAACGAACAGACCCTTACTCAAGTTCACCCACATATAATCTAACAGCATTTTAATGTCTTTGGGTTTGAACATTATCATTTTCTTTTTCTTATAAAATTTCAATCAATACCTACTTTTTTAATCATTAGTTAAATATTACTAATTAAACAAAAGTGGAAATTTGGTTTGAGGATGTATGGACAAAAGGGGTTCATTTGGCCTTTATGTCTCACTCACTCCATATATAAAATAAAGAGTAAACTACACTAGGTCGAAAAAAAATAAAAGAGTAAACTATAGTTTGGTCCCTTGTGTTTACACCCATCTTATGGTCCATAAACTTCCATAACTATAATTATCGTTCTTTTTGTTTGTATTTTGTTTTAAAAATCATTCATTGGTCATCAAATCCATTAAAATTGTCTGTTAAGTTAGGGATATTTCAGTCTTTTTTACTTTTTATTAATTAGTTTATAGAGTACACATGTTTTAAGCATGTGTACAACCCACTAATTCACCACCCTCATCTTCTTCGCCAAGATTAAATACCTCTAGTGAACCCCAAAACCCCTTCCGATGAACCCATGGCAACAATTACCAGAAGTAAAAAAATATACAAGCACCAAATTTGTCGTTCGAATGTGTTGACATGTTTCTTATTCATATCCAGAATCAAACATTCATACTAGGAAGCAAGTTAAACGAACAACCATATACATATGCGTGCGTACACAAGCACACATATATATGGTCAAGTTCAAACCATAAGTTAAACATTTTGTAGAGAGACGAGAAGTTTCAGTTATATGATTACATGCAAGATATACAAGTTTAATCATATACGTACATCTGGTAAGGTAAATGACCCGATAAACATTTATTGGGGTAACCATTTAATAAACGACATCTTATGTCTCCAAATGCCACCTTGTTTAAAAAATACTTCAAAATATGAAACTTCAATTAAATACTTTTGACTTATAAAATTTTAAATAGATTTTTGTTAAAATTATAATTTTTCTAAACGTATTTTAATATATATATATATATATATATATATATCAAATAGCAACCAAGAGATTTGATTTAAAAAGCCTTTTACTATTCCCACCCCTGCAAGTTTTTGCACCCGCAAAAATGTCAGCCTCACAAACCAATTTTTTTTTAACATTTACATTTTATCCCCTATACTAATTAAATAAATTTACTTTATATCTTTTACATTTCTAATTTTCATTTTATACCTTTATTATATTAACACATAAAATCGTATATTACCTAAATTACGTTAAAAGATACGTTTTAATTTTAACAAATTACACCATTATAATCGTCTCTTCGATACGTTCGAAATGAACCCAAGATTGAATTTTTTTGATTTAATTATTTTATTATACATTATATATACTACATAAAAATATTTTTAATATTTATAATTCATACCCTTATAGTTAATTATTTAATTTATGGTACATCTCTTATTTTTTTCAATTTTGTTTTACACTCCTATCGTATTAACATAATAATCATATATTAATTAATTTATTAAATCGTTTTAAATTATTATTATTTGTATGTGTTTATAGATATCGCGAATGACAATATGACAATCATATATTAACTAATTCATTAAATCGTTTTAAATTATTATTATTTGTATGTGTTTATAGATATCGTGAATTACAATAGGACAATGTTTCACGAGAAGAATATGAAATGGGGTTTTGAGTAAGATGGCATGACTTACTAGTGGATAGTAAAATCTTGCAAGATACCCTTAAACTTGCTAAATTTACAAGGTCTTGCAAGATACCCTTAATGAATTAGTTAATATATGATTGTCCTATTGTCATTCACGATATCTATAAACAAATACAAATAATAATAATTTAAAACGATTTAATAAATTAGTTAATATATGATTATTATGTTAATGCGATAGGAGTGTAAAACAAAATTGAAAAAAATAAGAGATGTACCATAAATTAAATAATTAACTATAAGGGTATGAATTATAAATATTAAAAATATTTTTATGTAGTATATATAATGTATAATAAAATAATTAAATCAAAAAAATTCAATCTTGGACTCATTTCGAACGTATCGAAGAGCCGATTATAATGGTGTAATTTGTTAAAATTAAAACGTATTTTTTTAACGTATTTTAGCTAATATACGATTTTATGTGTTAATATAATAAAAGTATAAAATAAAAATTAGAAATGTAAAAAGTATAAAGTAAATTTATTTAATTAGTATAGGGGGTAAAATATAAATGTTAAATTTATATTGGTTTGTGAGGCTGACATTTTTGGAGGGGATGCAAAAACTTGCAAGGGGTGTGAATAGTAAGACCCTCTAAAAAATGAGAGGGAAGATAATGTCAGCATATCGTCATCCCGTACATGAGTTTGGTTAGTCAACGCGTTTTTTTGGTGTGAATTTATTCTCTAGTTGTGGGTGAATAAAAAAATATAATATAATAATAAATAAAAACAGTAGAATTTAATAAGAAATTGCTTTCATTAGAATCCGGGCATTGGTTCAAAATGAGCTTCTAAGTTCAACTCCCAGAATTGTTTCCGCCTCATCCGTACCATCCCCACCCACGTCCCCACCAACTTTTCACCGTCACCGTCACCGCCACCTCACCTCACCTATATTTTCTTCTACAAAACTTTCAAATTATGTTTTATGTGTTTTGATTAGAGGTGTTAAAAAAAGTTGTTGGGCAGTATAAACTGGTCGATCAAAATCAAACCGAATCGTTTTTGGTAGTCTGAACGGTCTGACGATTCGATGTGGTTTGAAAATAGCTAAATCAGGCGGTTTGGTCCGGTCTACAGTCTGAAACTTTTTTGGTCCCAAACTGACCGCAATATACATATATATATATATATATATATATATATAGGGGCAGGTTCAAACGAGAAGACAGTCCATTTGCGAGAAGGCGAGAAAGAATGTGGGCAACATATTTCATTATTTAAAAAAGAGTGAATTGTGGATTTGGTCCCTGTGCTTTGATGGTTTTTGTGACTAAAGTCCCTATACTATGTTTATTGTGGATTTGGTCCTTGTGGTATTCAGTTTTTCTTGGCCATGGTCCCTCGACTAACGTTTTCGTTAACTTCGTTAAGTTAAGGACCATTTTAGCTATTTTTTCTAAATTTTGTCTTTCTACTATAAAAAAAGTAAACAATATTTTTATACACACACAAATATATACATATATAACTATAGACACACAAATATATGTATATATATACATAACGATATATAACAATTTAATTTTATCATTTTATTGTAATGGTGGAAAAAGATATGGTTTTATTTATAATGTAATTAAAATTTTGATTTAAACAAATCAAATCATAAAATTGTATCTTATTTTATTTAGAGCGAAAAAATAAGATAATGTTTAATTTTAATTTAAATAAATCAAATCATAAATTATATATATATATATATTTGTGTGTCTATAGTTATATATGTATATATTTGTGTGTGTATAAAAATATTGTTTACTTTTTTTATAGTAGAAAGACAAAATTTAGAAAAAATGACTAAAATGGTCCTTAACTTAACGAAGTTAACGAAAACGTTAGTCGATGGACCATGACCAAGAAAAACTGAATACCACAAGGACCAAATCCACAATAAACATAGTATAGGGACTTTAGTCACAAAAACCATCAAAGCACAGGGACCAAATCCACAATTCACTCTTTAAAAAATAACATAAAAAATATTTTAGAAATTAGTATAATTGTCATTTTAAATTGGATAAATTCTTAAATATCTCATATATATTTTAAATTTATTTATTTTTTAATTTTAATAAATTCATATTTTGATCAACTTTTATATTTTTTTCTAGATACACTTTTGATTAAAAAATCATAATTTTCATCAAATATCACATGTGAGTTCCACCATCAATTTATTATCTTTTTCATCATTTTATATCTAGTTTCTTGATCAACGTTTTTAATCACATGTGATTAACTTCGTTTGATATATTATCTGTTATGTATCACATATGATCCAGTATGAGAATTTTTGTATATATCACATAGGATAATATACCTCCGAATATAAAAGATGTATAATCACATATGATGATATTTATATCATAAAAAGATCTAATAATATAAATATACATAATCACATATGATTAACTGTAACACCCCAAAAATTGAGAAAACACATTTTGGGACTCACGGACGTCCGCAAGGCACAAGGTCGGACGTCAGCGAGGTGCGAAAGTCCGCGGGTCATCTGCGGAAGCAACAGAGCTTTTTTGGGGATTTCGGCCATAGCGAGCCGGACGTCCGTGAAGTGCCATGCGGACGTCCGCGGAGCACCTGATGAGATAATTCGGGTTTTTAACCCCTTTTCCCTCTCTCTCTTCCCTCATTCACCTTCAACCTCAAAACCCTTCCCCTCTCTCAAAAATCGTTTTCTCTCAAGAAAACCCTAAACCTCCCCTCTCCTCTCCATCTTCTTCCCCAAATCAAACCCTCACCATTGTTGGAAAACCTTAACCCTTTCAAGGAAATCTTCCACTTCATCTTCTCGATCGATTTCTAGGGTTTCACTCCAACCCCTTTCCTCCATTGTGAAGATTTGGAAGGTGTGGTTCTTTTGGTGATGCTAGAAGTATATTAGTTGGCGGATTCAAGTATGGTTAAGGTAATCTTCTCTTCTCTTCATTTTTTAAGTTAGAGTTTTGATATAAGTGGGTATTTTGGTATAAAATGGTTGGTGGATGGTTTACATAGTTAGATCTAATTATTGTGGTTGGAAACTTATGGATCTAGGTTTTTGGAGGTTTTAGCTTGAAGATGCAAGATGCTTCAAAGGAGCTTACGTTTGGGAAATTCTAGATTTAGCTTAAATCTAGCAAAGTGAGTTCAAGTTACTTTGTGAAAACTTTGTACATGCCAAAAATGTTATTTTCCAAGTAATTATGTGTTTACCTGAAAATTATCTAATGTTGGGTTATTTGGTGGGTTTTAACCTTTGAAATGTTTAACTTGGTAAATGTGGTAAAACACCCATATTTGGGATTTTGGATATTTGATGTGTAGAAATCATAAATATATCCTTAAAAGATTTGTTACTCAAAATGATGTTTATTTAATGGTTTAATCATATTAGTATAAATGATTTTATAAACCATTTGGGAGAATGTACGTTTTAGTGTCATCGGTCATTTTGAGAATTATAAGGTTATGAGTCCTTTTGGAAAAACCCTTTTGTTTAACCCGTGTCGAGTTTTGGGTATTAATGATTTTGTGGTACTTGTTTACCTAATTGATATTTAAATGCATTTTAAGCTATGATGACCGTCATGTATGGGTCTAATGAGTATTTGAGCATTTTGGCTCGGTTTTTGACTCCGTTGGGTCTTGAGGACAGTTGTCCGATTTTGATAGCTCGATGTTGGGCGTTTGATTATGTTTTGCATTTAATGTATCTTATTTGAGAATTACATGTTTTGAATGCGCTAGTTTCATTCGTTTGGGGTCATGTAATGTTTTATTTGTAATGTAATGGATCCATAAGCACTTTAGTTTTATGCCGATGTTGGGACGTTAGTTTTCCACATCGCAGCACGGTTAGGCATCGACAGAATGGTGTAAGCTCTACGTGCGAATATGTTATAGTTTTATGCCGATGTTGGGACGTTAGTTTTCCACATCGCGGTACAGTTAGGCATCGACAGTAAGGTGTAAGCCCTACGTGCGAATATGTTTATAGTTTTTATGAACAATGTTGGGACGTTAGTTTTCCACATCGCGACACGGTTAGGTATCGACAGAATGGTGTAAGCCCTTCGTGCGAATACGTTGTAGTTTACCGAAAGGTGTTGTTTTGGGTATTTACTTTTATTCATGATTTCGGTGGCGTGATTATATATCTAAATGGATTGTTTTCCATGATTTATGGGCGATGTATTATGTTTAATCCTGGTTGGGATGTTTGAATAATGGAGTTTTACTCACGTTTATACCATTTGGGAATTTAATGTTTATTCACTTTTTGGGTGAGTTTTGGGTTTGAGATTACATCGCAAAGAAATGTTTACGTGGCGTTGCCATCGTCTAAAATACGTATTCTTGGAAATCAGATTGTCTTCATATTTAATGCAAATCATTTTGGAAATCAGGTTATGTTAAAGATTTCAGCATGGTATTTATGTGAGCTGGAAAATGGGCGATTTGCATTTAAAGTAAACTCTTTTGAAATCATGACTAAAACTACCTCCCTTTCGATTTATGAATTTATATAGTCATGATAAAATGCTTGAACTCACTAGGCGTTAGCCTAACCCTTTTTATTTGTCGACATGTGCAACAGGCTCAGGTTGGGAGTAGCTTTAGCTACATTGTAAAGTGGCGAGTGCTAGTAGAGTGCACGAGAGATGATTGTGTATAGTGAATCTTCCGCATTTATTGGGACTAGCAACTTGTGTTGCGTTAAGTAACGCCCGTCTTAAGTTTTAGTTGTGGATATTATAATGTTTAAATTCTGAGGCATTTTCAGGAATGAATTGTAGAGATGATTTTATCTACTTTTGGTTATTTTATGGAAATTAAAGTTAGTTGCTCGTTCCAAATTTGAGGGTGTTACAAGTTGGTATCAGAGCATAAGTTTGAGAGAATTAGGTGTTGATTTCGGATACCTAGACTCAAACTAGCGTTCTTTTTAAGTAATCGAGAGTTAAATTCACCGTTAAGCACATTAAGATAGAATGTTTTGAGGTAGATAGAGTTGCTAGAAACGAGAATCACGTCGAGGGTAGCAAGGATAATCATGTACGGTATGTTCATAATTACACTTGGCCAGTGTTATGGTGAACCTACTAGTACATGTGCATACTTGAATTGCTTCAATGTGATGATCGTTGGGGTAGTGAAGAAGTTTCTAAGCTAGTAGTCGTTGGAATAGATGGACGATTCTAGCATTAGTCACTTAAAGTGACGATAAGCATGGTATTTGTTTTAAGTAGACCGTTTCGGGTCAAGATTGATGGTTGGATTAGAACCATAGACTTATTGAACCGATTTTGATTCGAGGAAAAACCGTAAGGTTAATTGATGTAATTCCCAACTTTCCTTAAGAGGTTTGAATATCCGGATGACAATAGTGGACCGGAGGGATTTGAAGGAGTATGGGTTGAGACGTTGAATGCCGACTAAGTTATGCACAAAATTTATTTTGAAAATAAATTGCATCAATTATTTCTTGTGTTTCAAATCCATATATGGATTGTGTTACAAATCTTGGAAAATGTTTAAGCACACACAAGATTTCAAATTATGGTTTTGAACGTGCATGAAATTATTTTATTGCGGGGGTTGCAAACTCCGTCAGAACTTGTTTTACCTTGCTATTGTCCAACGTTTCTTCCGGATACAGTGATGTCCATATTTTCATGATGTTTAAGATGTTGGGCAAGTAACTACGGCTTATGACTTTAACATTGGATCTCCTCCACATATGTTAAAGTTTGGACCGAAAGTTATCTTCCATTATGTCTATGTAAAGCCGTTTTGGAGACTTTGTTAATGTAAGTTTGTTGGTCAAGGTTGTTTATATAGTATTACAACAAGAAGGGATTTTTAGGATTTTGGCATTTTAGTCATGATTTTGCTTATAGTAAATTGACTTTTGGGAGCACAATGTTTGGTGCCATTTTATTGACTTGAGGTCATTGAACCCTTTGAATTTATGGAGTTTTGTTTTGCGACATTTTAAGTCGGGTGAGTGCAATTTCACAAGGTGCATACTCCATTTATTTATGTGAAAAATTTATGAGACATGTTGGGTATTTTGTCCCACTTGGGCTTTGCTGAGAAATATTATTTTATGCCATAAGGCGACCAAAAAGGGATGAGTTTTGGAACTTTAGTGTCGCGTAATTTCTCTTTCAAGAGTGTGTGTTAATATGTATTTCGTTGCAAATAGTTCAGTGTATGGATTGATTTATGCGTGACTTAAGTGATGCATGAAAGAACCTTTTGGTAGCATTTCATAATGAATTGCTTATTGCGCTTTCGGTCAGTTGATTGTCTTATTACCATTTTATGTAAATACATTATATCGACTAGGAGTATGCATAGCTTGGTAACCATGGTTTCTCAACACTTTGTTAAACGAATTGTGAGTGAAATTATTTTATTGGCTCAATGTATAAATGATGGCCATTTGGTCAATCTGTGTTTTAGTGTTGGGAGATCATGCCTAGTTTACAATACGTTACATTTTGAAAACATAAATGTGTGAGTCGTTGACAGCTGGTCAATTTTGGTTCAAGGAACACTTTGGGGAAATTGTAAACCTTTTAGTTTTGAAGAGAATGTGTATTTTGAGTAATTTTAAGAAATACATTTTTTAAGCATTGACGTTTTAACACTTTATGTAACAAGTACGAAATTTTGATGAAAATGCTCTGTGATAAGGATTTTAGAAAATCGTTTGCCTAAAACTATAGTGCGTGGAATTTCTTATGTTTTGGAACATCGACGCGCACTGTCGGTACAATTCGAGATTTGAAGTCGGTTTGAACCCTTTTTGGTGTCTACCATTTACTAACACTTATTTTCCCTTATGTTTTGGGAAAACCCATTGTTGTGGTCAGAAACATTTTGCTCGTGTGTTATTATATGACCGGCTGAGGAAACTTTGGAAATTGATTTAAATAATTTCACCTTTTGAAATTTTGATGTGAACTATTTGGTGCATGTTATGCCATTACAAGAAAATTTACTAAGGAAGTGTTACAAGCTTGCGTGCCTACCCCAATTTAAGGTTTTCTCATGATGCTTTAGTCGATATTTTCAAATGATGGAAACGTATGGTTTTGCCTTTAAAATTTGGAACCTACACATGTTATTTTATGTTTTGACTAAGGTGTATTTATGAATCGTTCCATCGTTTTTGTATAATAATCTCACGCGCGCAAATTTTGTTGGTAAACCTTATTTCATGCCATTTTGTGGTTAAAAGGGAATTTTAGAGTCAAATACCGTTTGAACTTCTTTTGAAGTACGTGCGACCTTTTTATTGCACCCCATTTAAAGTGGGCAGTTACTTTACGTGCATGTCATGAGTCGATCCATACTAGAACCGTAGCGGTTCGTTTAAAAAGAATTTGTTTATTACGCTTTTGCGTTTTGTTGATAAGTTGAACTGCAATGAAATGATTTTCAGTATGTGTAATACCCCGGGTAAGTGCGTTAGTTAAATTTCCCTTTCCGTTAAATTTAGTTAACTTTAAAATTGGATGTTTAGGGTAAGTTTGGGTTAATTTATGAGTTTAGGGGTGTTTTGGTCATTAGTGAATAGTTTAGGTCCAAAATGGTAAAATTAGTTTGATATTACCCTTTTAGCTTCAGATATTTTCATTCAGCAGAAATATCAGATTTCAAGTGTGTGTATGTGTGTGTATTGAGACAAAAGAAGAAAAGGAAGAAAAGAAAGGTTAGGGCATCATTTGGATTCATTGGAAGTGAAACTAAGGTATGTTCCTTTACATTATATGTTGGTAATTGCTAGTAGATAGTTTCTATCGGAGTAGAATCATCGATTTCACACCTGAGGTTAAATTCTGTCGAATCTGGGTAGAAATTGGGTAAACAGCAGAGGTTTCCGGACACAATGTAACAACCCGGTTTCCCAAACATACAACAAATAACATATATTGCATAACATCGTTACATTCATAAAAGAAAATTACATAATAATTCACATACGGTCCCATAGTCTCGAAACTACAAAATACATAAAAGTTTCCTAATCAACATCAGTCATCAAAAAGCGTCCTACTCTTTATCCTTTCCTTTGCCGCTATAATTTCCTCGACCTGGAATACATATTTTTGAAAACAAAATAAGGGTTAGACCAAACGGTCTAGTGAGATAATCCCTGTCATTTCAAAATCGTTATAAAACCCATTTATATAAAATCTTTTATATAAACACACATATATCACACTTAATTAAATACCAATCAAGACTCGTGCACCGTGTTCAACTCATCCTCTTTCTTATTCTCATTCCCCTGGCCATATCAGTTGGTTGCGAGCCAACAACACCGCTGTACAACAATTACAGCACCGCTGTACAACAACTACAGCACCGCTGTACAACAACTACAGCAAACACCTCCGCCGACTATAGTTTCGGCTAACGTATATTCGTGTAGTGTAATGCACATATAAATACAATATATATATGTATCAATATATCATATTGTCATTTATAAACCTTTTACCACATTTCAACCACATATATATATATATATATATATATATATATATATCTTAATATATACACATAATCACACCATAAATCATTTTCTCAATCCACACATATCCATCTCATATATATATATATATATCACATATATATGTATCCCAGTTGAAAACGCTTTAAAAGTAAAACTCACCTTGATCGCTTATCCAGAAACACTTCCAAGCCTTTTCCAAAAGATTCAGTCTTTCACCCAAAATCCACAGAATCTTAAACGAAGTTGGTATGTAAAGCACGATCAAACGAGGTTCACGACGGAGTTGAACGAGCTCGAGCACCTATGTTAAACTATAAATTATTATTACTTGAACAACATAAAACTCTCATCATAATCATTCTAATACTGAATTTTGGCTCTAAAGGTATCTACGCAACTTAAATTTCAAAACGGACAACCCGATACGCATTTCGAAAACTAAACTCAACACCATGCAGAACCGTACGTGACAGCTCCTAAGCCCCTTCTTTCCGACCGTTTTTCTCATACTTAGAGACCAAACCAGAATATAAGATCTAAATGAAAGCTGTTCTCTGACCTCCTACGGTTCTACTCGAATTGGAATCACCTCATTTGAATCATCGGTTGATTTTATACGGAATTTATAAAAACACAGAAACTGATCCGAGTATGCTACGATCAGTCCAGAAAACACAATATTTTGAGCTATTTAGAGTCAAAACTGGGTTTAAGGCCCTTCATAAGAATTGTAGAACACATTGAGTACCTTTCACCTGTAAAATTTGAGCTCAATCGGACTTACGGTTTGTGAGTTATGCGCTGTCAAAGTACGGACCTGCACATACCGTAACGTCCGATTTCCAAACTTATTCGTCATTCAATTGAGTACCTTTCACCTTTTTAACCCTACTTCATTTTTGACAAAACCACACATTTCTAAACATATATTTCATCATAACTTTGCAATACCACTTCATAATCTAAACCTAAACCTAAACCGAAATACAAATCAATCTCAAGAACCAACAAAAACTAGAACAAAATAAGGAGAAAGTTGTACCTCTACGAAGGATTTGACGAGATGATTCCGAATATGTAATTGTATCTTTGATTACTTGAACAGAACGAGAGAATTTTTAGAAAGAAGATAGATTTTAGAGAGAGGGAGAGATGGCGGTGAAGAGATGATGATGATGAACGAAGCATGTAGTTTACTCTAGAAATATCATTTAACATATATGTATATTATTATTTAGTTAGTATTATTAATTAATAAAACTTTGGTTAATTGACACTTTTAGCCCCTCAACTATAATTGATTGACAATTTTAAATACGATATATTTCGGAGACGTTAAAGTATACGTTTTTAAAGCGGGATATTACAACATCTCCCCCCCCCCCCCCCTTAAATCCCCCTTAAAAGAATTCCGTCCCGGAATTCGGTTAAGCAAAAAGGTACGGTTGCTTTATGCTCACTACTACATCGAACTCCAATCGAGACTATCGAAATTAACTTAATAAGCACTCCATACCCATCTATATAACAACCATCCTAAAATATCTTTTTAACAAAATTAATATCAATATGTCTTTATTTCACTTTGTGCCTCTTTCAACACCAAGAAAAATCTCATCGTGCCTAATTCAGCATAAAATATCTATATCACAATTCATTTCGATATATGGAAAATTTTACTAATAATCATCAACTTCAGACAAAATCTAGCATCGATATCTTGAAATTATGCACAATGCTACATTTTACACTTTCACTATACCTTTCCGAAATTCTAACATACACCTTCAATATGAAACTTGCTAACAATTGCAAATGTTAAATCAATCATTCCAAATTAAACTACCAACCACTTTTTGTTCTCATAATATAACTTTTGTTACCACTTTGAACCATCTTTCAAATCCAAACACAATTAATAACAGGTTATCACGCTTTCGCTACGCAACTCTGATTAACCTATAATCTCTGCTTAAAACAGGAATGTAACAGCCGGGTTTTATTTTGAGAAGAATGGGAGTTTAGTGTTTGCCATGCTTAAATTGCAAAGCTAAGTTAAGGGACCATCTTGGTTGCTATTGAAAGTTTAGTGCTAATTGTCTAGTAAATGGAAGTTTACTTGGAGGGGCCAAATGGAAATTTTGTGAGAAGGTATATAAAGGCACATTCTCCTAGGGTTGAATGAAAAATCAGTAATTGGGTTTGGCATTTGGCGGCTAAGAGAATAGAAGAAGGGAAGAAGGGTTTGGGAAGGAATCAAGAGAAAAGGGAGAATCAAAGAAGAAATCGCAAGGTATTGCATCCTAAATTCGTCCTCCTAATTATTGTAGTACTTCTCTTCTTGTTGTTAGGGATTCTTAAGAGCTGATCCTTGTTGATTCCTTAAGTTTTCACCATTTTCCTTTATAATGAGTTTTCATGGGGTTTGGCTTATTAAATCGATTTAAGGGGTTAAAAATGGATTAAGTGGGTGTTTGGGGTTGGTGGATGAACCCTTATAGTTGTCTAATCAAACTAATGGCTTAAATCGGAGTATTAATCGGTTTTAGAAATTCTAAGTTCGAACAGCAGCGTTTTCCGGACACCAGTGTTTAAAGGTGTACGGATATGTTGAAGGTGCCCGGATAAGTCTGGCGTCCGGATTAGTATGGCGTCCGGATAAGTCTGACGTCCGGATAAGTCTGGCGTCCGGATAAGTCTGGCGTCTGGATAAGTCTGGCGTCCGAATTAGTATGGCGTCCGGATAAGCATGACGTCCGGATAAGTGTAGCGTCCGGATAAGTGCTGTGTCCGGGAAGGGATATCCGGACAGTAGAACTGGGATATTTTCTTATGTGAATCTTTTGCCTTAGGGGATTCTGTGGGTGTAGCTTGAAGGTGTTTAGGGAATACATTGTACGACAATCAAGGTGAGTTCCCTAAACCTCTTTTACGACGTAAATGTTAAATGATTCTTTTACTGATTATGGTTTTAACAAGCATGAAATATTTATGAACTGTTATGCATGAAAGAAATGTTTGATATGTTGAAATGATGCGCCTGATTTATAAAAAGGTCAAATGCTTTTATGAAACGTATATGCATGCTATGTGATGTCGGTTTGTACTTGTAACACCTCGAAAATTCCGTTGTAATTAATAGTAGATAAATTGTATTTTGGTACAATTTATTTTTTTTAGAAAAATTAAACTTGAGGGTATGAAATGTCAATTATTGGAAATTAGGGGTTTAATGTGTAATCATGCTTGTGACTCATTATTTTGAAATGAGGTGTCAAGTAGAGAATAATCAGTATTTTGAATAATGATTTCTTTTGGTTAATTGTTTCACAAAAAGGAAACAAAATTAGAACAGAGAGATAGAAATCGAGAGAGAGAAAGACGAAAAGAAGAAGGAAGAAAAGAAGAAGAAAGGAGTTGATTTTGGGTAAGAAAATCTGATTTCTTGGTAAACTTGTTCATCTCTATAGAAATTAAGTTGTATCATATTGTTCAGGACTGCTCATTAAGCTGTTGATTAAGCTCGGTTTGTGAACCAGTGTTTGGAATTAAGCCAAAAGTGTTCAGATTATCTTTTAAGGTGAGTTTATTCAACTCTCTTTAAAATTAAGCAATTAGAATGATAATAGATATATTTTCCTTGGGATTGAACCATCTGTAATCTTAATTTGCTAAGAAATCGATACTGGTTTAAAGTTTGTGAAAGAGACGATGAACAGTACACTTTGCGCAACAGTGGCTTGCGAAAAGTGATAGAATTCGCAACAGTGGCTTGCGAGAAGTATAGCTTTTCGCAACAATGGCTTGCGAAAAGTGAGGAACTCGCAGCTTTGGCTTGCGAAAAGTGAGGAACTCGCAGCTTTGGCTTGCGAAAAGTGAGGAATTCGCAGCTTTGGCTTGCGAAAAGTTTTGGACTTTCAGTAGTAGTTTGAAGCTTTTAAGTGGAATACAATCTGATATTTATATGCTATTTGTTATATGATTATAACTCAGATTTTAATTCGAAAGCCATGTTATGAATATTTGTAAATGACTTATTTATGAGTCCGATCATATAGTCAACATTTGAGATGTTGATCCCCAATGCTAATTAGCAAAAATGGGGATAATTGTTGTAATTAATATTCTGTATATAGACATATAGAATATATGATGTATCGTACAATTTTAGTATACGATAGAAAGAGAGATGATACACAGTTATTGTGTTGCGTTAGCTAGAAATAGACATTCGGTCATCAGAGGGCCACTTAGTACGGTCTAATGGGAACCGTTTATCAGCCATTGACCGAAGGGATGTAATTTCTAGTGGTTGAGTGTATCTTGGATTACCAGAGGGCCCTTGTTGTTAAGTGCGATTTAAATTAAATCTCATTTGGGGGCCAGTGTTCAAGATGGTGAGAAAAGTGAAATGTGGAATAGGCAGACATCGAGTTTGTAATTTCCATTTCAGACGGAAGATTTGAGATCTTCAATTTTAAGGAAGTTCAGAGATAGGCATAAAGTAATTTGTAATCTCTACTTCCGGACAAAGAACTAAGCAGGTATAGAAGCTGTAATTTCTTTGGATGGGAGTTATTTATAGTCTGGCATGATTTATAGTAACTCTTGTTGATATTATTACGACTAGATGAATTAGTCCTAAGGATGGGAGTTGGGTGGATTCCTGTTGTTGAAAAGAGCTTTGGTACAGTAAGATGGTTGATAACAGGTTTGACATATTTGTTAATATTTTAGTTGCTAAATTTTAATTTGATTTGAATATTCTCACTAGGCGAAAGCCTAATGTTTCAAATTAAATTTTCTTATCAGGTACAAGCTCGGGGAAATAGTCGGGGAAAGTGAGATGCAGTAACTGGAAGAAATCAGACTTATAGATGTTAAAGGATCAAGATCTTCTTTTGATGATTTTTGGGACGCAAGCTTAGATAATCTAGTAATCTGATTATGTTGATATGATTAGATTAGTAAGATTATTCAAGTTAGATGTTTATGTACATAAAACTTCATTTTGATCCTCTGATTATAAAAGTCTGATATTTTGATGGTCATAACTTGTGAATCTTGAGGTTTAAATTGGCCCTGATTTTTAGGGTGTTACAGTATGGTATCAGAGCAGTAGTTTAAGTGAACTAGGTATGATATTGAAATGCCTAGACTTAAGCTGTGACGAAATTAAGTTATGATTTGCGAGAGATGGGTAGAATTGCTAAGACAGGGTAGTCTTAGGGTTGACTGAAATACACGAAATTAGTGCTGTAACGATGGTAACGAGAATTCTCATGTATAATATGTTCGCAATTTCAATTAGTTACTGTTATTATGGATATATTGTTACATAAGCATGTTTGTTTCTCCATTGTTACATTGACTGATTAGTGATAAAGTACGTTTAGTATGATTAGAGTTATATTTAACCATTTGTATGGTTATTTGTGTCTGTTCAGAGCAATGGTAAATACGCCACCTAGAGAAGGAGTTGGAACTGATGAAGCAGAAGTGAGTAATATGCATAATACCCCAAGAAATTTTCTTTCTTTGGGAGGTATGCATACTCCAGCTCAGAGGGTGGGTACAAGCAACGTTAGTCATACGGCAGAGTCTGGTATGGAGGCAAGAATAATGGAGAACGTATCAAGAATGATGAATGCTTCGGTAGAAAGACAAGCTGAGTTGATGAACGCCTCCATGGAGAGACAAACCGAAATGTTTATGAAGATGTTCAATGAAAGGAATGTAGAACCAAGACGTCAAGTAATTGATACTGGAGTGATAAATCCGATGGGTAATCCAAGGCCAGAGGTGGAACGAAGGGTAGAAAGAATTTGTTCTTACAAAACATTTCTAAGCTGCAAGCCGTCTGAATTTAAAGGAGAAGATAGTCCAGTTGCATGTATGAATTGGCTGCGGGAGATAGAGCAAGCTTTCCGAGCCTGTGAATGTGAGGAAGGATCGAAAGTCAGATTTGCCTCTCAGATGTTAAGAGGTAATGCTTTGAACTGGTGGAATGTTCTGACAGCTTCTTTAGCGACACCTATGTTAAATGCCATGACATGGAAAATGTTTAAAGAAAAGATACTGAAAGAGTATTGTAATGAACATGAGATGGATCGGATAGAAGAACAATTTAGAAATCTCAAGAAGGGCAACATGTCGGTGAGAAGATATACAGAATTATTTATGGAGAAACTGAACTTGGTAGGGCACGTGGCTCCTGCTGAGAAAGATAAAGTTAAAGCATACTTGAAAGGGTTGCCGGCCGAGATGATGTCCCGAGTGCGAAATTCAAAGGCTGAAACACTCAGGGAAACGATTGAAGAGGCCAAGTTGGTAGAGGAGATGTATGCCAGAGATAAGGAAGAGAAAGCTCATGTTGGTGATAAAAGAAAGTGGGAAGGACGTTCTGATTCTTTTCAGAAACTTAGATTGTTTGGTAAAAACATACGTCCAGATTCTCGAAAGGAACCCAGCTGGTGTCCGAAGTGTAAAAGTAAGCATTTTGGGCAATGTCGAGCAGGTGGACCAGAATGTTTTAAGTGTGGAAAGACGGGACACATTGCAATCAATTGTTCAATGCCGGGTATTATGTATTTTGAATGTAAACAACCGGGGCATACTCGTAAAGATTGTCCAAAGCTGAAGAAGGAAGGAGAACAGGGAAAGAAGACGGTTATTCCTAAACCAATAGGACGAGCGTTTAATATGACAGTTGAGGAGGCAAGAGGATCCAAAGATGTCGTCTCTGGTACATTCTTTATAAATTCCATACTTGCTCATGTGTTATTTAATTGTGGTGCAAATTATTCGTTTGTATCCAAAGGATTCTATGGTAAGTTAGCTATGCCTATCACTACTTTAGGAGATGCCTTAGTAGTTGAGGTAGCTAATGGGGGTCAAGTTTTGGTTGGTGAAAGAATTGACGGCTGTACAATTCAGATAGATGATAAGAAGTTTCCAATTGACATGTTGTTAATGGAAATTGGAGGATTTGATGTTATTGTGGGTATGGACTGGTTAACTGATAACCAAGCAGAAATAATATGTGCCAAGAAGTTGATCCGAATCCCGATGGTTGATCAAGATGATGTAATTATTTATGGGGAAAAACAGAAGGGAGAAGTACAGTTGATCTCAGTTGCAAAAGCACGTAAATGTTTATCGAAAGGATGTTCGTCGTATGTGGCCTACGTTTTAGATGCAAAATCAGAAAAGAAGCAGATACGAGACATCAAAGTAGTATGTGATTTTCCTGATGTATTCCCAGATGAACTTCCAGGTTTACCTTTGGAAAGGCAAGTAGAGTTCCGTATTGATCTAATTCCTGGAGCAGCACCAATAGCTCGTGCACCGTATCGTTTGGCACCAGCAGAGATGAAAGAGATGATGTCACAATTGCAGGAGTTATTAGACAAAAGGCTTTGTTAGACCGAGTTCTTCACCTTGGGGAGCTCCGGTGCTGTTTGTTAAAAAGAAAGATGGAACTATGAGAATGTGCATAGATTATCGGGAATTGAATAAAGTGACAATCAAGAACAAGTATCCGTTGCCACGAATTGATGACTTGTTTGATCAGTTGCAAGGTGCGGGATGTTTTTCTAAGATTGATCTGAGGTCGGGGTATCATCAAGTCCGAGTAAGGGATGAAGATATTCCGAAGACTGCTTTTAGAACAAGGTATGGGCATTATGAATTCCTCGTGATGCCATTTGGTTTGACTAATGCTCCAGCAATATTCATGGATTTGATGAATAGAGTGTGTCGGCCCTTTCTAGACAAGTTTGTCATTGTATTTATTGATGACATACTAGTCTATTCAAAGAATGAAAATGATCACGAGTGTCATCTTCATGAAGTTTTGGAAGTGTTGAGAAAAGAGAAATTGTATGCAAAATTCTCAAAATGCGAATTTTGGTTAAAAGAAGTACAATTTCTGGGTCATGTGATTTCTGCTGAAGGTGTGAAAGTGGATCCAGCCAAGATAGAAGCAATGATGAATTGGGAGACTCCAAAGAATGCATCTGAAATAAGAAGTTTCTTGGGTTTGGCCGGGTATTATCGGAGGTTTATTAAAGATTTCTCGAAGATTGCTTCTGCTTTGACAGTGTTAACTCGTAAAAATGTAAAGTTTGTCTGGGTGGAAAAGCAAGATTCAGCTTTCAAAACTTTAAGGCAGAAGTTGTGTGAAGCTCCTGTGTTAGCACTGCCAGAAGGTACAGATGATTTCGTAGTGTACAGTGATGCTTCAAAGATGGGTCTAGGATGTGTATTGATGCAAAGAGGCAAGGTAATTGCTTATGCATCAAGGCAATTGAAAGAACATGAAAAGAATTATCCTACTCATGATCTGGAGTTAGCTGCAGTGGTGTTTGCTTTGACACTATGGCGTCATTATCTGTATGGAACGAAGTGTACTCTTTATACTGATCATAAGAGTTTAAAACATGTCTTCGATCAGAAAGAGTTAAATATGAGGCAGAGACGATGGCTTGAATTACTTAAAGATTACGATTGTGAATTGCATTACCATCCTGGTAAAGCAAATGTCGTAGCTGATGCCTTGAGCAGGAAGGAGTATAATGGTAGTCTGAAGTCAACTAATGCTAGAATTGATGTAATGTCAAGTCTGATTGAACGAATAAAGGATGCGCAAGCGGAAGCTCTTTTGGAAGAAAATTTTAAAGCTGAAGTTATGGCCAAACAACGGTTTCAACTGACAAAAGATAGTCGCGGGGTGAAATTATTTTGAGGCCGTGTTTGGGTACCAAGAGTAGGTGGGAATCGAGAATTAATTATGGAAGATGCTCACAAATCTAAGTATTCCATTCACCCTGGGAGTACTAAGATGTATAGAGATCTGAAGCTACACTATTGGTGGCCAACTATGAAGTTAGATGTGGCTCGATGTGTAGAAAAGTGTGGAACCTGTTCTTTAGTTAAAGCTGAACATCAAAAGCCATACGGAAGTTTTCAATCCTTGGAAATTCCGGAGTGGAAATGGGATAAGATTACTATGGATTTCGTGACGAAGTTACCAAAGACGCAAAGAGGTAACGACACTATATGGGTAATTGTTGACAGGTTGACAAAGAGTGCTCATTTTCTTGCTATGAAAGAAGCTTCACCGATAGAAAAGTTGTCGAAGTTGTATATTGACGAAGTGGTGTCAAGACATGGTATACCAGTGTCTATTGTTTCTGATCGTGATAGTCGGTTTACATCAAGGTTTTGGCAGTCACTTCAAGAAGAGTTGGGTACGAAATTGAATTTGAGTACCGCATATCATCCACAAACGGACGGTCAAAGTGAAAGAACTATCCAGACGTTGGAAGGTATGCTTAGAGCTTGTATATTAGATTTTGGAGGTAATTGGGATACGCATTTACCATTAGTGGAATTTGCGTATAACAATAGTTATCATTCTAGTATCGGAAGAGCACCATTTGAAGCCTTGTATGGTAGAAAGTGTAGAACTCTAGTGTGTTGGTTAGAAGTTGGAGAGAAACAGTTTGCTGGACCGGAAATGGTGCAACAAACGGCTGATAAAGTAAAGGAAATCCGACAACACATGAAAGTGGCTCAGGATAGACAGAAGAGTTATGCCGATCTAAAAAGGAGACCAAAAGAATTTCAAGTTAGGGAGCGAGTAATGCTGAAAGTATCTCCGTGGAAAGGTGTAATTCGTTTTGGAAAGCGTGGGAAGTTAAGTCCTCATTTTCAAGGACCTTTCACTATCACTAAGAGAATTGGTCAGCAAGCGTATCAATTAGATCTACCACCTGAATTAGAAGGAATCCACAATGTGTTTCATGTATGTTATCTTCGGAAGTGTTTAGCCGAAGAAAAAGATGTAATTCCAATTTCTGATGTAAAGGTGGATGAGAAGAGTCGATGTGTTGAAGAGCCAGAAGCGATTTTAGAAAGATTGGTTCGGAAACTAAGAAATGGTAAAGAGGTGCCTATGTTGAAAGTACAATGGAAACATCATCGAGGTAGTAATGTGACTTTAGAATCAGAGGAAGTTATGAAGAAAAGATACCCTCAATTGTTTGTTTAGTTTGATTTCGGGGACGAAATCCTTTTAAAGTTGGGGAGTATTGTAACACCTCGAAAATTCCGTTGTAATTAATAGTAGATAAATTGTATTTTAGTACAATTTATTTTTTTTAGAAAAATTAAACTTGAGGGTATGAAATGTCAATTATTGGAAATTAGGGGTTTAATGTGTAATCATGCTTGTGACTCATTATTTTGAAATGAGGTGTCAAGTAGAGAATAATCAGTATTTTGAATACTGATTTCTTTTGGTTAATTGTTTCACAAAAAGGAAACAAAATTAGAATAGAGAGATAGAAATCGAGAGAGAGAGAGAGAGAAAGACGAAAAGAAGAAGGAAGAAAAGAAGAAGAAAGGAGTTGATTTTGGGTAAGAAAATCTGATTTCTTGGTAAACTTGTTCATCTCTATAGAAATTAAGCTGTATCATATTGTTCAGGACTGCTCATTAAGCTGTTGATTAAGCTCGATTTGTGAACCAGTGTTTGGAATTAAGCCAAAAGTGTTCAGATTATCTTTTAATGTGAGTTTATTCAATTCTCTTTAAAATTAAGCAATTAGAATGATAATAGATATATTTTCCTTGGGATTGAACCATCTGTAATCTTAATTTGCTAAGAAATCGATACTGGTTTAAAGTTTGTGAAAGAGACGATGAACAGTACACTTTGCGCAACAGTGGCTTGCGAAAAGTGATAGAATTCGCAACAGTGGCTTGCGAGAAGTATAGCTTTTCGCAACAATGGCTTGCGAAAAGTGAGGAATTCGCAGGTTTGGCTTGCAAAAAGTGAGGAATTCGCAGCTTTGGCTTGCGAAAAGTGTAGCTTTTCGCTACAGTGGCTTGCGAAAAGTTTTGGACTTTCAGTAGTAGTTTGAAGCTTTTAAGTGGAATACAATCTGATATTTATATGCTATTTGTTATATGATTATAACTCAGATTTTAATTCGAAAGCCATGTTATTAATATTTGTAAAGGACTTATTTATGAGTCCGATCATATAGTCAACATTTGAGATGTTGATCCCCAATGCTAATTAGCAAAAATGGGGATAATTGTTGTAATTAATATTCTGTATATAGACATATAGAATATATGATGTATCGTACAATTTTAGGATACGATAGAAAGAGAGATGATACACAGTTATTGTGTTGCGTTAGCTAGAAATAGACATCCGGTCATCAGAGGGCCACTTAGTACGGTCTAATGGGAACCGTTTATCAGCCATTGACCGAAGGGATGTAATTTCTAGTGGTTGAGTGTATCTTGGATTACCAGAGGGCCCTTGTTGTTAAGCGCGATTTAAATTAAATCTCATTTGGGGGGCCAGTGTTCAAGATGGTGAGAAAAGTGAAATGTGGAATAGGCAGACATCGAGTTTGTAATTTCCATTTCAGACGGAAGATTTGAGATCTTCAATTTTAAGGAAGTTCAGAGATAGGCATAAAGTAATTTGTAATCTCTACTTCCGGACAAAGAACTAAGCAGGTATAGAAACTGTAATTTCTTTGGATGGGAGTTATTTATAGTCTGGCATGATTTATAGTAACTCTTGTTGATATTATTACGACTAGATGAATTAGTCCTAAGGATGGGAGTTGGCTGGATTCCTGTTGTTGAAAAGAGCTTTGGTACAGTAAGATGGTTGATAGCAAGTTTGACATATTTGTTAATATTTTAGTTGCTAAATTTTAATTTGATTTGAATATTCTCACTAGGCGAAAGCCTAATGTTTCAAATTAAAATTTCTTATCAGGTACAAGCTCGGGGAAATAGTCGGGGAAAGTGAGATGCAGTAACTGGAAGAAATCAGACTTATAGATGTTAAAGGATCAAGATCTTCTTTTGATGATTTTTGGGACGCAAGCTTAGATAATCTAGTAATCTGATTATGTTGATATGATTAGATTAGTAAGATTTTTCAAGTTAGATGTTTATGTACATAAAACTTCATTTTGATCCTCTGATTATAAAAGTCTGATATTTTGATGGTCATAACTTGTGAATCTTGAGGTTTAAATTGGCCCTGATTTTTAGGGTGTTACAGTACTGTGGGATCAATGAGCCTCGGGATCTGATGATCCCTTGGATATATTTGACGAGACGGTAGGTTGGAATTCGTTTCCTCCTAGGCGGGTATCGGGGAGTCTGCTTGGGCCCCGATACGAGAAGGGCGAAAGGGGAGTCTGCTTGGGCCCCGATCGCGTATGGTTAAAGGATCCATTACACAGTGCAGTACCATATGTGATGATTTATGATGCATTTTCACGAAAGGATTTCATATTGTTATTGCATGTTCTTTTACGGAGGGAATTCACTAGACCTTTTGGTCTAACCCTCGCTTTTCAAAACTAAACCATTTTCAGGTAAGCGTTCCGCAAGTTCCTCGAGGAGGAAATAGGAAGGACATAGCACATTTGGAGATTAGAGCGACTCCAAGATTTAGACTACGGACATAGATAGAGCTCGGCTGTGGATTTTTTTTTTTTGTAGACTTCCGCTGTCATTTTTATTAAGCTCGTTATTGTTGTAGTGAACAAGTTAAACTTTTGTAATTTAAAACGCTCAGGTCTATGATTTAATGCTTGGAAAGTTTTTGGGACGTTACAAATGGTATCAGAGCCATAGTTTAAGGGATTTAGGTTACCTTTAGGGCCTAAACTTAAACTGTAAGACGAAGATCACAGCCGAGACATAGGATTGCCTCTAGGAACGATCACTATAATGCGCTTAGGAATAAGGTGCCAAGGACAAACGTGTAAGGTAAGTTTGGGATTACACCTGGCCAGTGTAATTACGAACTTACAGGTACATGTGCGTGCTTACAATACCTTATATAGCATTCTATGATGTCATGTCTAGCAAAGGTTAATTATTGCTTTCTTTTAGTATTCGTGAATGGCTGGGAGAAATTTGAGAAGTAAGTCGGTACCTGCTGTACCGAGGAATCAGGAGGAAGAGATCCTTGAGAACGGATCGGTTAACCGCGGGAGAGGTCGTGGAAGAGGTCGTGGAAGAGGTCGTGGGAGGACAAGGAGTGTGGAAATTCTTGTAAATCGAGAGGACTCTGTTCAGGAAAGTTCTGCTACCGTAAGAAGAAGGGACCCGACGAGGGGACGTGGTCGAGGCCGATGTTCCGCATTTGTCACTCGGGAAAATCTGGCTGCTGAGCTGGGTAAGATCCAAGAAACTTTGCAGACTCTCCTTACTAAGCATAATGAGTCAGCTTCGGTAAGTAAAGAGCCGACTGAGAACAAGGAGAGTGCAAAATTGTCAAGCCCGGTGGGGACTGGTAATGGGGGCCACTCGAAAGCTTTATCCTTGGTAATGAATGAGTCAGCAGCTAAGGGTTGTAACTTCAAAGTCTTTGCCTCATGCAAGCCCCCTACGTTCGAGGGCGAGTGTGATCCGGTTTTGGCAATGAAGTGGGTGAAGGAAATGGAGCTGGTTTTCGATACTTGTAAATGTGCTGATGGGGACAGGGTGATGTTTGCCTTGTCCACGTTGAAGTCTGATGCAGTGTATTGGTGGGAAGCCGAAACTGGGGGGAAGGGTTCAGCGATGGCCAAGGGGATGTTGTGGGAATCGTTTGTTGACAGGTTTAAAGAGCAGTTCTGCCCACTCGCGGCAGTGAAGAGGCTGGAAGAAGAGTTTCTGGGTTTAGAACAAGGAGGAATGATGGTACGGGAGTACACTTACAAGTTTATTGAGAAGTCTCGATTTGCTGACTTGTATGTACCAACGGAAGGTCGAAAGGTGAACCACTTTATCCATGGTCTGAGAAGTAACATTCGGGAGCTGGTCCTGACGAGAAACCCCACTACCTTTCAGGCGGCCATCAATACGGCCGAGCTGATTGAGATGGAAAAGAACCGTCAGACTTCTGAAAAGAGTGGCGACAAGCGTAAATGGGATGGGTCGGGCAGTGACTACAGGAAGGGGAAGGTGTTCCGACCAGATAACCGTGCAAATAAAGATACCGTGGGAAAACCGTGTACGAAATGCAACAAGGTGCACCGGGGTGATTGCATGGCAGGTTCAAACTCATGCTACCGGTGCGGCTTGCCTGGTCACGTGTCAAGGGACTGCCCCAAAGGGAAATCATGTTTTCAATGTGGAGCTACTGGTCACACCAAGTATGATTGTCCGCAGTTAAAGAAGGGAGGATCAACTCAGTATGGGGAACGTCATGGAGGAAAGAGCAGTGATAAAGGAGCAGAGCCGACGCGTCCGAAGGGACGTGCATTCCGCATGACTGCGGATGAGGCGGAGGAAACTCCAGATGTTGTGGCAGGTACGTTTCTAGTGAACTCTCTATGTGCCAAGGTGTTATTTGATTCAGGAGCAAACCGCTCTTTTGTATCGCATGAATTTATGAAATGTTTGGGGGTGAGGCCTAGGCGTTTAGAGAGAGCTCTAGAGGTGGAAACTGCCAACGATGGGTTGGTGTTTGTTAAGGAGGTGGTAGAGGATTGTGTCATTGATATAGAAGGAAGATTGGTACCTATGAAATTATATCCCATGGCAATGGGAGAGTTCGATGTGGTGTTAGGTATGGACTGGTTAGCCGCGAATGATGCGAACATCGTTTGCAACAAAAAGTTGATCAGAATTCGATCGCCGAATGGGGATCCCATAGTGATTTATGGGGACCGTCGTAATAGTAACAATAGCCTGATCTCTATGATTAGGGCTACTAAGTGCTTGAAGAAAGGGTGTAGGGGATACTTGGCGTATGTGTTGGATGCCAAGAAAGAGAAGCGTGGGGTGGGAGATGTACGGGTAGTAAACGAGTACCCGGAAGTATTTCCGGACGACTTAACCAATCTACCCCCGGATCGTCAGATCGAGTTCCGAATTGATTTGATGCCCGGAGCTGCACCGATTGCCCGCGCACCTTATAGATTGGCACCATCTGAAATGAAAGAAATGATGACTCAGTTACAAGAACTGTTAGACAAGGGATTCGTCCGACCAAGTACATCACCTTGGG
Source organism: Saussurea involucrata (assembly GCA_033807775.1). Taxonomy (NCBI): domain Eukaryota; kingdom Viridiplantae; phylum Streptophyta; class Magnoliopsida; order Asterales; family Asteraceae; genus Saussurea; species Saussurea involucrata. Next base: position 133,151,493 of record CM066321.1, on the reverse strand, counting down.
GAGCACCTGTGCTCTTCGTGAAGAAGAAGGACGGTACTATGCGGATGTGTATTGATTACCGGGAACTCAACAAGGTCACGATCAAGAACAAGTACCCGATACCTAGGATTGACGACCTGTTCGATCAGTTACAAGGAGCCAATTACTTTTCCAAGATAGACTTGAGGTCAGGTTATCATCAGCTCAAGGTACGGGAGGAGGATGTGCCGAAGACTGCCTTCAGAACCAGATATGGACACTACGAATTTCTGGTGATGCCGTTTGGATTAACCAACGCCCCGGCAGCATTCATGGACTTAATGAATAGGGTATGCCAACCCTATTTAGATCAGTTAGTGATAGTGTTCATAGATGACATTCTGATATTTCCGAGATCGGAAGAGGAGCACGAAAGCCACCTTCGTACAATCCTCAAGCTATTGAAGCAAGAGAAGTTGTATGCAAAGTTTTCCAAGTGCGAGTTTTGGCTGAGGGAAGTACAGTTCCTCGGGCACGTGGTTTCTGAGAAGGGGATCATGGTCGATCCGACTAAGATTGAAGCCATTCGAGACTGGGAGCAACCCAAGAATCCGTCAGAAGTTCGAAGTTTCCTCGGACTGGCAGGTTACTATCGGAAGTTCATCAAGGACTTTTCGCGTATCGCCACGCCACTGACCTCTCTAACCAAGAAGAATGTCAAGTTCACTTGGTTGGAGAAGCAGGAGGAAGCCTTTCAAAAGCTAAAGGAGATGTTGAGCAGTGCTCCGGTGTTGTCATTACCTGACGGTACGGGTGATTTCGTAGTTTTCAGTGACGCATCGAAGCTCGGTTTGGGTTGCGTACTCATGCAGCGGGGAAAGGTGATCGCATATGCCTCGCGGCAATTAAAGGATCACGAAGTTCGGTACCCCACTCACGATCTGGAGCTGGCGGCAGTGGTCTTCGCTTTAAAGATTTGGCGGCATTACCTGTATGGGACGAAGTGCCAGATCTTCACGGACCACAAAAGCTTATGTCATCTCTTCGACCAAAAAGAACTGAATATGCGCCAAAGAAGGTGGATGGAATTGTTGACTGACTACGACTGTAAGATCGAATATCATCCGGGGAAGGCAAACGTGGTGGCGGACGCTTTGAGCCGTAAGGAACGAAGTGAACCCACAAGATTGTGGCCATGAGGGCCGAGGTCACATTCAACCTGCTAGCTGAAATAAAGAAGTGTCAGACTGAGGCGCTCGAAGCTGAAAATCTTAAGAAGGAGAGAATGTTGGGGCAAACGTCCATGTTAGTGGAAGATAGTCGAGGGGTGAGGTGTCTGAATGGGAGAATCTGGGTTCCAAAACTCGGAGGGCTCCGAAAGCGGATTCTCGAAGAAGCTCACAAATCGAAGTACATGATTCACCCCGGAACTAACAAGATGTACGGAGACCTGCGACGAGACTATTGGTGGCCGGGAATGAAAAAGGATGTAGCCCATTTAGTGGAGACCTGTATGACGTGTTCACGAGTAAAGATCGAGCATCAAAGACCGTACGGGAAGCTCCAGTCGTTAGAGATACCGACATGGAAGTGGGATCAGATTACGATGGATTTCGTGACCCATTTGCCTAAAACTCCGAAGGGTTATGACGCTATTTGGGTGATTGTGGATCGACTCACGAAATCAGCCCACTTTTTGCCTATACGAGAGTCTTACTCGTTGGAGCAGCTAGCCAAATTATACGTTGATAAGATCGTAACCCTCCATGGCGTGCCTTCGTCGATAATTTCCGACCGAGATAGCAGGTTTACATCCAACTTTTGGAGAAGCTTCCAAAGAGAAATGGGTTCGCAGATCAAGATGAGTACCGCCTATCACCCTCAGACCGACGGTCAGAGTGAGCGTACGATCCAAACATTGGAAGACATGTTGAGAGCATGTGCTTTAGAGTTCCAAGGCTCTTGCGAAAAGCACCTACCGCTGATCGAATTCGCTTATAATAACAGCTACCATTCGAGCATCAGGGCCGCGCCGTTTGAGGCACTATATGGTAGAAAGTGTCGGAGACCTTTGTGTTGGAACGAAGTAGGGGAAAGGCAGTTAGCCGGACCAGAATTGGTACAGCTGACTTCGGACAAGATAGTCCAAGTGCGTGAAAGGTTGAAGGTCCCTCGCGACCGCCAAAAGAGTTATGCGGATAAAAGATGAAAGGACATAGAATTCCAAGTCGGGGATTTTGTTTTATTGAAGGTGTCCCCGTGGAAGGGAGTGGTACGATTTGGGAAACGGGGAAAGCTAAGACCACGGTACATCGGACCATTCGAGATCACGGAGCGGATCGGGGAAGTGGCGTATAGATTAGATCTACCGGAAGAACTGCGCAGCATCCATAATGCGTTTCACGTGTCTAATCTAAGAAAATGTCTGGCCGACGTGGCTCTAGCGATTCCGTTAAATGACATTAAGGTGGACGAAAGGTTGAATTTTGTAGAAGAACCCGAAGCTATCACAGTTGTTAAGGTAAGGAAGTCACGGAGCAAGGAGACTAAGCTGGTTAGGGTGCAATGGCGACACCACAAGGGCCCGGAGACTGCGAGGGAGCTGGAATCGGAAATGAAGTCGAGGTACCCACATCTCTTCCAATAAGGAATTCCGGGGACGGAATTCTTTTAAGGGGGAGTGTTGTAACAACCGGGTTTTATTTTGAGAAGAATCGGAGTTTAGTGTTTGTCATGCTTAAATTGCAAAGCTAAGTTAAGGGACCATCTTGGTTGCTATTGAAAGTTTAGTGCTAATTGTCTAGTAAATGGAAGTTTACTTGGAGGGGCCAAATGGAAATTTTGTGAGAAGGTATATAAAGGCACATTCTCCTAGGGTTGAATGAAAAATCAGTAATTGGGTTTGGCATTTGGCGGCTAAGAGAATAGAAGAAGGGAAGAAGGGTTTGGGAAGGAATCAAGAGAAAAGGGAGAATCAAAGAAGAAATCGCAAGGTACTGCATCCTAAATTCGTCCTCCTAATTATTGTAGTACTTCTCTTCTTGTTGTTAGGGATTCTTAAGAGCTGATCCTTGTTGATTCCTTAAGTTTTCACCATTTTCCTTTATAATGAGTTTTCATGGGTTTTGGCTTATTAAATCGATTTAAGGGGTTAAAAATGGATTAAGTGGGTGTTTGGGGTTGGTGGATGAACCCTTATAGTTGTCTAATCAAACTAATGGCTTAAATCGGAGTATTAATCGGTTTTAGAAATTCTAAGTTCGAACAGCAGCGTTTTCCGGACACCAGTGTTTGAAGGTGTCCGGATATGTTGAAGGTGCCCGGATAAGTCTGGCGTCCGGATTAGTATGGCGTCCGGATAAGTCTGGCGTCCGGATAAGTCTGGCGTCCGGATAAGTCTGGCGTCCGGATTAGTATGGCGTCCGGATAAGCATGACATCCGAATAAGTGTAGCGTCCGGATAAGTGATGTGTCCGGGAAGGGATATCCGGACAGTAGAACTGGGATATTTTCTGATGTGACTCTTTTGCCTTAGGGGATTCTGTGGGTGTAGCTTGAAGGTGTTTAGGGAGTACATTGTACGACAATCAAGGTGAGTTCCCTAAACCTCTTTTACGACGTAAATGTTAAATGATTCTTTTACTGATTATGGTTTTAACAAGCATGAAATATTTATGAACTGTTATGCATGAAAGAAATGTTTGATATGTTGAAATGATGCGCCTGATTTATAAAAAGGTCAAATGCTTTTATGAAACGTATATGCATGCTATGTGATGTCGGTCTGTACTGTGGGATCAATGAGCCTCGGGATCTGATGATCCCTTGGATATATTTGACGAGACGGTAGGTTGGAATTCGTTTCCTCCTAGGCGGGTATCGGGGAGTCTGCTTGGGGCCCGATACGAGAAGGGCGAAAGGGGAGTCTGCTTGGGCCCCGATCGCGTATGGTTAAGGGATCCATTACACAGTGCAGTACCATATGTGATGATTTATGATGCATTTTCACGAAAGGATTTCATATTGTTATTGCATGTTCTTTTACGGAGGGAATTCACTAGACCTTTTGGTCTAACCCTCGCTTTTCAAAACTAAACCATTTTCCGGTAAGCGTTCCGCAAGTTCCTCGGGGAGGAAATAGGAAGGACATAGCACATTTGGAGATTAGAGCGACTCCAAGATTTAGACTACGGACATAGATAGAGCTCGACTGTGGATTTTTTTTGTAGACTTCCGCTGTCATTTTTATTAAGCTCGTTATTGTTGTAGTGAACAAGTTAAACTTTTGTAATGTAAAACGCTCAATTCTATGATTTAATGCTTGGAAAGTTTTTGGGACGTTACAAGGAAAACCCAATCATCTTAAATTTTATCTTCCACTCAAGTCTATTAATTCAGGGGTCTTGGATTCCAAAATTCTTTTAATTAACCATAACGACCATAAAATCATATAACTATATATATATTAAGTCATCCCGGCTTTCTTACTTAGATTTAGCTCAAACAAATCCTTAATGATCAGTGTTTTAATCTCGAAAACACTTTCCCAAGAATTCTTGTAATCCATTTTATAAATCATAATGTGTGAACAAAGGTTGTAGACATCTCAACGCTTACCACTCCCTAATTATCCTTAACCGATTCATGACCACAACAACAGTCTTCGAACTCAACTGCTCTTCTCGGCTATTGCATTATAACTACCGATCCTTTCCGCACAAAACAATACAATTTCCTTTTCTTTATCTCTAGCTACTTTAACTTGACCAACGCATTTTAATCATAAATATCAATTTATTTCACAAGATAAACTCCAATTGAGATGTAGTTCATTTCTTTCTATTAACCATGAATTACCATACATAATAACTTAGCATCAACATCTCAGTAGAATCGTAACACATCTTATAATAACAATAAATGTCGTTACTTAACAAATCTATAAAATTTTAATCAACCTATCAAAGGCTTAAACATTTATCATGACATTCCAAATCAACTAATGATCATATTATCACTCCGATCTATAATCATCATCATGTCATTCTATAAACAAAACCAAATTTCCAACTATAATATTATCACTAAATCAAATTCTTAAACGCAACGGCAAACCCGTCATCATCTCATTGATTTACACATGAGACTTAACATGCCAAGTCAAGCATAGGGTCTAAAACAACTCTTTAATTTAAACAACTCCATAAAGAAAGTTCTTCAACATTAACCTCACTTTACTTAACCGTAAATAAAATATATCGCCAACTATTCATATAATAATTCTACTACAATTTACACCACAAAGTTCGTCACACGACCATCAAAATGTTTATTGAACATTGCTTTCTTCCTGCTAATCATAACACTAATAATATAAATCCAATGATTACACATCTCAACCATATATTCCGTTATCTTATAATAAGATCATCCTTCCATTTTCTTTTCCACTTAAAGTCAACTAATAACCCTTTGGCGAACAAGTATGCTATTCTCAATAGCACCCAAACATCAATAATTTCAATCTCATATGAAAATACCATATCTTTAATATAACGGTAACCACCAACTCATTAACGCTAACCACTCAATTTGAAATCATTAGAAATTTATATTCATCATCCAAAATTTCATTTCTTAAACAAACCTAACACCAAATCCACATCTCTACTTGCAATATGAATTCTAACCAAATGGTTCAATCAAAATCCATCATCAAAATATTCAACGGTTGTGTCATGTCCGTTCATCACAAATAACACTAAATGTCAGACATTTCTCAATTCCCAAATGGTTTTAATCAAACCATTTCCATTTCTATACACTCACTACTTAATTCAAAATCCTGAACTTAATATCAAAAACAGAATCTGACATTTTCATCAATGTCCAATCCAAACAAAATAATTTTGTCAATAAATGCATCACTATTAATGAGAACAGAGAACAGGAATCCTTCACTTAAGAAGATCAATAAATATCACATTATCATAGAACCTTCACTTCTCACTCCAGCATAAACATATTATTTAGATATAAATCCCAGTCCCTTAATCATTTTTCTTTTCAGTCTAAATTCCCAATCAAAACATTCCATTGGAAAAAATTCAGATCGTAGCACTTTTAGTAATAAAATCTAATGTTATAACTTAACATAAACGCAAAAGTCGATGACCAATCAAAGACTTACACATCTATATTGGCATACAATACCAGCTTCTCAACCAACTAATAAACACACCACAATAATCATCAAATAATACCCCTCAGCTTAAGTCTAGGCTATTAACAACCTAGTTCTCATAAGTTAATGCAGACAACACTTTCTTGCATTATTTACACCGACCACGAAACATAGATACAATTGATTTTCACACTTGCCACAACATCACTCTCGCACTTCTACTTTCTTCCACTTTCTTCTCAACATGAAACACGTTCAAGGACAGCTCACTAGGAAGTGTTCACTCTAGACCGATCCCACGAGCTAGCTTTCTTTCACTTCTAAATCAATCGCACACACCCAGTTTCAACGATTTCCATATTTAACCGACAATTTCACCACACCTTATACCCGGAATTTAACCAAGTTAATTCGAAATCACACTCAATGTTCGAAACAACCACACATCGCACGCTTGCTAATTATAAACTGCCACTATCTTATCCACATCGCCCCACACATTTAAACAATACTCTTCTAAATAGCGTCAACAATCACACTTTGTATAGTCTACACAACACACTAAATCGTCGCCTTCATGACAATGTCAAAACTTCACATACTACCATTACTCTCCACACACAATCATCACGTTCCACACACTATTATTATTCTTTACACTCAAGCCATCACACTCTACACATTAGCAAAATCAGAACAACAGTAATTTAGCACACCCATTTTTTTATCTCTAACATAATTATCAAATACTTTTCTAATGCAGATAAGCAACAAAAGGATGGAGACACAAATGATTGGTTTACACCGAAGTCAAATAGCACTTTAGCACGTGTATAGTTTATAGAAATATACATGTCTTCGTCTCTATCCATACATCAAGTCCGACTTGTCACTCTGTTGATTCAAACAAGGTTAATATACGCATAAGCACATACCCCATATAACAAGGTATTCCGGTTCAAACATGTACTTGTAAGTTCACGATTACACTGGCCAAATGTAATTTGAAATTACCTTACATGATGTTACTTCTACCTTTTTATACTTAACATCCCAAGGTTCTAAAATAATGGGGACATCCTACTTCACATGCAGTTTAAGTCTAGGTATAAATCCAAATACCTAAATCCCTTAAACTAGGGCTCTGATACCATCTGTAACAACCCGGTTTCCCAAACATACAACAAATAACATATATTGCATTACATCGTTACATTCATAAAATAAAATTACATAATAATTCACATACGGTCCCATAGTCTCGAAACTACAAAATACATAAAAGCTTCCTAATCAACATCAGTCATCAAAAAGCGTCCTACTCTTTATCCTTTCCTTTGCCGTTATAATTTCTCGACCTGGAATACATATTTTTGAAAACAAAATGAGGGTTAGACCAAACGGTCTAGTGAGATAATCCCTGTCATTTCAAAATCGTTATAAAACCCATTTATATATAATCTTTTATATAAACACACATATATCACACTTAATTAAATACCAATCAAGACTCGTGCACCGTGTTCAACTCGTCCTCTTTCTCATTCTCATTCCCCTGGCCATATCAGTTGGTTGCGAGCCAACAACACCGCTGTACAACAATTACAGCACCGCTGTACAACAACTACAGCACCGATGTACAACAACTACAGCAAACACCTCCGCCGACTATAGTTTCGGCTAACGTATATTCGTGTAGTGTAATGCACATATAAATACAATATATATATGTATCAATATATCATATTGTCATTTATAAACCTTTTACCACATTTCAATCACATATATATATATATATATATCTTAATATATACACATAATCACACCATAAATCATTTTCTCAATCCACACATATCCATCTCATATATATATATATATATATCACATATATATGTATCCCAGTTGAAAACGTTTTAAAAGTAAAACTCATCTTGATCGCTTATCCAGAAACACTTCCAAGCTTTTTCCAAAAGATTCAGTCTTTCACCCAAAATCCACAGAATCTTAAACGAAGTTGGTATGTAAAGCACGATCAAACGAGGTTCACGACGGAGTTGAACGAGCTCGAGCACCTATGTTAAACTATAAATTATTATTACTTGAACAACATAAAACTCTCATCATAATCATTCTAATACTGAATTTTGGCTCTAAAGGTATCTACGCAACTTAAATTTCAAAACGGACAACCCGATACGCATTTCGAAAACTAAACTCAACACCATGCAGAACCGTACGTGACAGCTCCTAAGCCCCTTCTTTCCGACCGTTTTTCTCATACTTAGAGACCAAACCAGAATATAAGATCTAAATGAAAGCTGTTCTCTGACCTCCTACGGTTCTACTCGAATTGGAATCACCTCATTTGAATCATCGGTTGATTTTATACGGAATTTATAAAAACACAGAAACTGATCCGAGTATGCTACGATCAGTCCAGAAAACACAATATTTTGAGCTATTTAGAGTCAAAACTGGGTTTCAGGCCCTTCATAAGAATTGTAGAACACATTGAGTACCTTTCACCTGTAAAATTTGAGCTCAATCGGACTTACGGTTTGTGAGTTATGCGCTGTCAAAGTTTGGACCTGCACATACCGTAACGTCCGATTTCCAAACTTATTCGTCATTCACTTTTACGAACCAAACTTCAACTTTTACTCAATTAAACATGTTCTAATTACAAATTAACATACTAAACGTCAAAATGGAGCTTAATGATTAATCTCTTAAGCTTAATCACGAAACTTTACTCTCTTAGACATTAAACCGAACACTTGGTGAGCAACTACCCATATAACCACAAAACTCACCATTTTGATTCTAAACTTTACCCTTTTTAATCCTACTTCATTTTTGACAAAACCACACATTTCTAAACATATATTTCATCATAACTTTGCAATACCACTTCATAATCTAAACCTAAACCGAAATACAAACCAATCTCAAGAACCAACAAAAACTAGAACAAAATAAGGAGAAAGTTATACTTCTACGAAGGATTTGACGAGATGATTCCGAATATGTAATTGTATCTTTGATTACTTGAACAGAACGAGAGAATTTTTAGAAAGAAGATAGATTTTAGAGAGAGGGAGAGATGGCGGTGAAGAGATGATGATGATGAACGAAGCATGTAGTTTACTCTAGAAATATCATTTAACATATATGTATATTATTATTTAGTTATTATTATTAATTAATAAAACTTTGGTTAATTGACACTTTTAGCCCCTCAACTATAATTGATTGACAATTTTAAATACGATATATTTCGGAGACGTTAAAGTATACGTTTTTAAAGCGGGGTATTACACACAATATGATGGTGTCCGGTAGTTTCTTTTGATAGTATCCGGAAGTTGTTCTAATGGTGTCCGGACGAGTCAATTATCCGGGTAAGTCTCTCTTTTCTATAGTTTCCGGATGGAATTAGATATCGGATGGTATCCGGATTACTTTGGTGTCCGGATGTCGTCCGGATTGTTTGTGTTGTCCGGACAGTTGTGTTGTTCGGAATGTTTGTGTGTCCGGACAGTTGTGTTGACCGGATTGTTTGGGTTGTCCGGATAGTCCTGTGGTGTCCGGAAACTTTAAGCTGTTTGCTTACTGTCGGAGATTCCAGGTGCTTTTGAGTATCCAGTAACCTGTGTTTTGTTGACTCTTGGATAGGGAATGAGTGAGAACTGAATATACTGTGGACTCGACTTAAGTTCGGGTTTGGGGGTAACATTTGAGGATTAGAGTTATTTAGAGTTCTTAGCTTTAGTAAGTCTTATGTGTTCTATTTGGTAAAGAGATACTTGTATCAAATTGTTTCAGATTCTGTGGATTTGGGGTAAAAGCTGAACTGTTTTTGAGAAAGGATTGGAAGCGTTTTGATAAACAATCAGGTGAGTTTTACTTTAAAACGTTTTTAAACTGGAATGCATATATATGTGGAATGAGAATGTGATAAAAAGTGTAATAATGTGCATATTATGTTTATATGAGTATTACACTACATGAGTACAAGTTGGCCGGGCATAGGACCGACGGAGTTGGCTGTACAGAGGGACAGCGGTGTTGGCTGTATTTAGTACAGCGGAGTAAAATTATTAGTTGGCTCGCAACCATCTAATATGGCCATGGAAATGAGACAGGAAAGTACACGTTGCGTGAGTTATAATTGGTGTTTATAATTGAATGATGTATATGGTGTTTGTGCAAATGGTTTTAAACTAACAGGGATTTTCTCACTTAGACCACTAGGTCTAACCCTCATTTTGTTTTAAAAATATGTATTCCAGGTCGTGGATCGGGTAAGAGCAAGTGAATAGAGTAATCGGTGGCTAGCTTTTGGGAAGACTTATAATTTGAAGACTATGATGTGTTTTGTAGTTATAACTTCGTTATTAGATATCATGTAATTAATTAGAAAAAAAATTGTAATGAAACGCCTTATTTTGGTTGTAAAGACTAAGGGACCGTATTTGGTATATGATGTATCTTTTGTTATGTAACGATGTTATGCAATATATGTTAATTAATGCATGTTTGGGAATCCGGGTCGTTACAGTATGATTTTCATATAGGGGACGAGCGTGTCCATTTTTGCGCAACTACCGAACTGATAGTAGTAGTAATTTTTATGCGTACGTTTAATTTGATATGAAAATCCTTGTGTTGAAAATTTCTATGAAAAGTTTTGTTGAATTGGCATATTTGTTAAATGATTCAGTTGAAAACCTTGAACTCATTATGTAACACCCGGAAAATCCTTGTGAGTAATAATAGTCCTAATATTTCTTTATATTTTGACTTCTTAAATTATAATTGATTTCCTAAGTAATTTCCGTGGTTATTACTTGTTATTTGATAACTTCCGATAGAAATCAGTAAGTTTATTCCTTAAGGAAATTAATGGAAAATAGATGATAAAGTGAAATATTAGATTTTATGGATTAGTTGGATGGGTAATTTGATTACAAGTCCAACGGTACTTTCCGGGGTAAAAATCGAGTTCTAACGAAGAAGTTACGGCCAAATTAGTGGAAAATGAGAAGCAAGCAAACAGAGGCTGGCGCCGATGGTTGGCGCCGATGCATCGGCGCGGGTGATCGGCGCCGAACACCTGACGTGCCAAAAGGGGGTTAAACCCACCTCTTAGTTCTTAGTCACTCATTTTCTTCAATTAGAACTCTCAAAATACATAGTTGCTCTGCTCTTCAATATTCAGATGACTTCTTCATCTAAACTTAAGGTAAATCCATTTCTATCAATCCTAATCCAATTCAAGCAACTAGTAAATGAATCTTACTCAATTAAACTTCAATTAGGGCTTTGCATCTTCATTTCATCTTGATTGGAGTATTTGGGTTCAAGTCTTCAAGTAGGGTTTTACCAATTGAAGATTAAAGGTGAGTAATTTGTACTTAATTGATTGTATTACACTTATCTACCATTCTTTATCTTGATTTTGGTATTGTTATTGTGAAATCTTGATTTATAAGCTCTTAATGGTTAAGAGGGAAACAAGAAGAGTTCAAGTAAGTTATGGTGGATTAATTGTGTTTTATTACTTAGAATGCCATGGTAAATGTTAGTGTTAAAGGTTGGGTTTGATTATATATCATTGGTATGTGATTTTGATGATGGCTTAATATATGTCTTAATGAAGTAATGATGGCTTAATGGTCAAAATGGACTTATTACTGAATTGTAAACATGGATGTTTATTATTGATGTCATATAGAATGTGATTTGATACATATGGATGTATATGAACTACATGGAAGTAGTATTGGTTATGATAAATGGTTGGACCATTGTTAAGTGTTAAATATGCTTTGAATGTTATTTGGATTAACATATTTGGTATTCACATAATTGGAGGAGCACCTAGTAGGCATTGGAGGATATATTCTTACACACCGTGGGGTAAGTGTAATTGATTCATACCCTCGGATACCGTGGGGTTTTCCGTTGTGTTATGCCTTGTGACAATACCGTGGGGTACCGATCAAGGTATATCTTCGATTATGATGTAACTGGGTAGCGATATGGACCTTCTCCATGGAATCCAATTTGTGAATGTATCGAATTGTTATTCCTACATGCTATGATTATGCTCTATGTGCTATGTGTAAACCTCACTTAGGCTTTAAAAGCCTAACACTTGTTATGTGTTTTATGTGTTACAGATTTTAGTGGTTCCGGACACAAGAAGGTCTAGGACGGGGTTGTGAGCATGGGATCATTGTTGGAGAGTTAAAGATTGGAAGATTGATGATAGAACTTTCCGACATCCTTTTGATATTTGTATTAATGATTATGAGATGTTAATTAGGTGTACTTTTACTTTAGTAATGTGTACCACTCTTCCGTTTTATGGAAGTTTTTGTTAACCCCTGTTTTGGGGTGTTACACATTAGGACCTTGGAGAAGTTGAGTAACCCCAGTTAAGAGTAAGTCACATAGAACCTCGACTATGAAAAGTTGGGTGTCTAGACATGTGATGTGACTATAGGCCGGATGATATCGGTAGCAGAGTCGATGTGCTTGTGGTAATTGGAGGGTTAGATTTGCGATAATGTACTTTGAGGTTGGTATAACCATTTTGTCGATAACCCTGTTTTGGGTCTTGGACAACTTTCCCATGAAGGACCCTTTAGACATCGTACTGGTAACCCTAGTAGTGGAAAGGATCGGCGAACGGAACTCATGTGTGGAGATTCGTTTAGAGCTCAAAGCTTGGTAGTATGACTAGATGTCGACCTTCTTGGGTTCGAGGTCGAGAACCGTTAGCGTATTCGGAGGGTGTAGTCCGATTTTAAAAGAAATGATTGTAACACCCCTTTTTTTTAAATAGAATGTTACATCATCCCAAAATAATAAATACTTCAATAATAAATAACGTAACGTTTACAGCGGAAGTCTAAACATCAAAATAATTAATCTTAAAAGTGAACCCGTCCCATACCGGGTCCAAACATACCCAAATAAAGCAAACGCCTAATTACGCGAATCATAAAAATAAAGATAAAATATATCTACGCATGTCCCTTGCCTTTATCGAGATGTATACTATAGTCAGCTAAATAGCTCAGTGAGTTCATGGTTTTCGTGCAATAACAATCATTCAATATCATATAAAACAATGCATCATATATAAAAAAAATCATCATATGCATTATCAGAGAAGACCCACTCTTACAAGATCTCATAAAGTTGTCTCATTGAATGATGGTTCGCAAGCATTCCCTGGGCGTTCGCGACTCTCCCTAGAGCCAACAACCCATTTCGGGGTCATGCTGCTGTGTCACAGGCATTCCCTGGCGTGGACGGCTCACACAGGGCCAGTCACCCATTTCGGGGTCGTGCCTCCCCTGAGTGTGACCCATCCTATTGACTTCTCATTCTCCCAATTATGTACCATTAGTACAACTTCAAAATAACTAGAAATTCTAGCATGTGAGGAATGTTATAGCCAAACACATTTAGCATACATACCCATATAACACCATATACATGTAATCTAAAAAGCGAGAACATATAATTAAAACCATTTTGTCATGCATAACATACATCAGCACATAGTCATATATGTAAAAATAATTTTCATACATATGTATACATCCCAGTGAAATCTCATGAAGACTCACCTGACTGTGTAGGTTGCCTAGTACTTGTCTCCGACTGATAACCTACAATTTATAAATCAAATAACCAATTATCGACTAAACTTTCTCCCAAGTCAACCCCGAGGTTATCATGGTAAATGGTTCAACCCAATGTCAACCAAGTGGCCATGTTACCCTCGTCCTTCGGATATATTAAGTGGTCGGGCACTTAAGTTCTTTTATGTCAATTTAATCTTATAACATTATCCTAAACATCGATATACCCCTTTAATAACCATAGGAATATCTCAATCGGATTTCACGTGTCTCAACTAATGTTAATCCAAACTCGACATCTTGATTCCCTTTTATAGTCGTGTAAACACCTCTACCAATTATTAATCACTTAACATCGATTAAATAAGCAATTATTGGAAAATAATCAATTGATGTCATCTCTCTAAATTAAAGTGTCATAATAAATACTAATATGACACATTAATCCATTATCAAACTAACCGACTCGAACTTATTTAGTACCAATTTCCTCTTAGAAATAAACATTCAAAATATCTAATTTAAATTAATATATTAATTAAATAAGATTTAATATAATATATTAATTAAGTAGACATTAAAGAAATTGATATTCCAAAAACTCAATTAATTAATGAACCAAAAATGTAAATTACATTAACTAATTTAGGCCCAAATGACTAAACCAAATAAATAAATCTGTTGGGCCCCTTTTTTTATTAAAACTAGTCCAACAAGGGCTCTGGCCCAATAAATCAGATCCAACCCATCTCTATTGACCCATATTCATCCCACCACAATCCAGGTCAAAAAGTCAACGAACAGCCCCGTTCTTTCGCTCGATTGGGGCCATTACTCAATCGTTTTCGACGATTCTTTTTGCATAATAACACCATTATAAAGTTTTTCATCTCCTAAAACAAGAATGGTCTCGAATGGTTTATTAAGGATCTCCAATTTCTTTTTCAAAGAACATGATGTTTGACTTTTCGTGACCTATATTGTTTTAGTCAAATCGATGGCCTTCCGGCCACCCGTTTGGTCTTAAACTTTAACTGGAACTCTTATGTATCTATACTAACGTACCAGAAAAATTAATTTCAGAAAAAGCAAGGAGAACTACCTCCGTTTTTTTTTACAAACACCGAAAACGTAACGTCGCTTCTTCTGCCGATTTCGACTCCAGTTCGTGCTCAAAAGTCGAAATTGACAGAGGGTTTATGTCCCTCTATGTAATACGCTACTTTCCCCAGAATGGGGTGCTCTAGTGTCGAATTTATAGGCCACAATTTCTGTCTTGGAGGCCAAGATACACTAATGAAGGAAAGTCAGTCAATTAAATCATTCCTAAAATCAACTTATTCCATTTGGCAGAACAGGCCCCTCATGTTTCCATTACCCAACTTTTGACCCTAAATTAAATAAATATATACATTTATTTATTTTATTTTTATAATAATTTATTGTATTTTCTATAATGACATACTTAGTCCCTCTCCATACCTTCTTTCACATTTTTGGTCCAAAAGAGATAAGTCTTCCTTCAATTCTAATCAAAATTTCCCCACCTATTATTTAATTTATTTACGCCCAAATTTTTGAGTGTTACAATGATGGTGACAGTTGTAGCAATCCTAAGATACTCAAGTGTGATGAGTAGATTTGGTAGGTATGATTTCCTTGCGTGGTAAAGGAACCTGCCTGTTTGATGATTATGTTGGGATGGATTCTTGAATTATATTAGGGTTTGTTGGAATTAAACGACAATTAATGGTAGGAACAGTCGGAATTGGAGGTTCTGTTGGGTTCGTTAGTGGACAAACATTGGATTGATTTAGAGCCTGAAACCGAAATCGGGAAGTATGGAACATCTAAGTTTAGGAGACAACCGAAGTTGTCTGATCTGGAGTTTTTTTTAGCGGGTGGAATGTTCCCCGGACATATGTACAATGTACATAGGAGGACATTGTTAGTAAGAGTTTGCTTGAGGTTTGCCTTAGCAATTAGTGTGGGGAAAATTTAGATTTCAGTTGGGAGTTGATGGATTATGGTCGGCGTTGAGTCGGATAGCCTTTGATTGTAAGGGATCTAGATTTCGAGGACGAAATCATTCTAAGGTTGGGAGGATTGTAACACCCCAAAAATTGAGAAAACACATTTTGGGACTCACGGGTGTCCGCAAGGCACAAGGTCGGACGTCCGTGGGTCGTCTGCGGAAGCAACAGAGCTTTTTTGGGGATTTCGGCCATAGCGAGTCGAACGTCCGTGAAGTGCCATGCGGACGTCCGCGAAGCACCTGATGAGATTATTCGGGTTTTTAACCCTTTTTCCATCTCTCTCTTCCCTCATTCACCTTCAACCTCAAAACCCTTCTCCCTCTCTCTAAAATCATTTTCTCTCAAGAAAACCCTAAACCTCCCCTATCCTCTCCATCTTCTTCCCCAAATCAAACCCTCACCATTGTTGGAAAACCTTAACCCTTTCAAGGAAATCTTCCACTTCATCTTCTCCACCGATTTCTAGGGTTTCACTCCAACCCCTTTCCTCCATTGTGAAGATTTGGAAGGTGTGGTTCTTTTGGTGATGCTAGAAGTATATTAGTTGGTGGATTCAAGTATGGTTAAGGTAATTTTCTCTTCTCTTCATTTTTGAAGTTAGAGTTTTGATATAAGTGGGTATTTTGGTATAAAATGGTTGGTGGATGGTTTTCATGGTTAGATCTAATTATTGTGGTTGAAAACTTATGGATCTAGGTTTTTGGAGGTTTTAGCTTGAAGATGCAAGATGCTTCAAAGGAGCTTACGTTTGGGAAATTCTAGATTTAGCTTAAATCTAGCAAGGTGAGTTCAAGTTACTTTGTGAAAACTTTGTACATGCCAAAAATGTTATTTTCCAAGTAATTATGTGTTTACCTGAAAATTATCTAATGTTGGGTTATTTGGTGGGTTTTAACCTTTGAAATGTTTAACTTGGTAAATGTGGTAAACCACCCATATTTGGGATTTTGGATATTTGATGTGTAGAAATCATAAATATATCCTTAAAATATTTATTGTTCAAAATGATGTTTATTTAATGGTTTAGTCATATTAGTATAAATGATTTTATAAACCATTTGGGAGAATGTACGTTTTAGTGTCATCGGTCATTTTGAGAATTATAAGGTTATGAGTCCTTTTGGAAAAACCCTTTTGTTTAACCCGTGTCAAGATTTGGGTATTAATGATTTTGTGGTTCTTGTTTACCTAATCGATATTTAAATGCATTTTAAGCTATGATGACCGTCATGTATGGGTCTAATGAGTATTTGAGCATTTTGGCTCGGTTTTTTACTCCGTTGGGTCTTGGGGACAGTTGTCCAATTTTGATAGCTCGATGTTGGGCGTTTGATTATGTTTTGCATTTAATGTATCTTATTTGAGAATTACATGTTTTGAATGCGCTAGTTTCATTCGTTTGGGGTTATGTAATGTTTTATTTGTAATGTAATGGATCCATAAGCACTTTAGTTTTATGCCGATGTTGGGACGTTAGTTTTCCACATCACGGCACGGTTAGGCATCGCCAGAATGGTGTAAGCCCTAAGTGCGAATATGTTATAGTTTTATGCCGATGTTAGGACGTTAGTTTTCCACATCGCGGCACGGTTAGGCATCGACAGTAAGGTGTAAGCCCTACGTGCGAATATGTTTATAGTTTTTATGACCGATGTTGGGACGTTAGTTTTCCACATCGCGGCACGGTTAGGCATCGACAGAATGGTGTAAGCCCTTCGTGCGAATACGTTGTAGTTTGCCGAAAGGTGTTGTTTTGGGTATTTACTTTTATTCATGATTTCGGTGGCGTGATTATATATCTAAATGGATTGTTTTCCATGATTTATGGGCGATGTATTATGTTTAATCCTGGTTGGGATGTTTGAATAATGGAGTTTTACTCACGTTTATACCATTTGGGAATTTAATGTTTATTCACTTTTTGGGTGAGTTTTGGGTTTGAGATTACATCGCAAAGAAATGTTTACGTGGCGTTGCCATCGTCTAAAATATGTATTCTTGGAAATCAGATTGTCTTCATATTTAATGCAAATCATTTTGGAAATCAGGTTATGTTAAAGATTTCAGCATGGTATTTATGTGAGTTGGAAAATGGGCAATTTTCATTTAAAGTAAACTCTTTTGAAATCATGACTAAAACTATCTCCCTTTCGATTTATGAATTTATATAGTTATGATAAAATGATTGAACTCACTAGGCGTTAGTCTAACCCTTTTTATTTGTCGGCATGTGCAAAAGGCTCAGGTTGGGGGTAGCTTTAGCTACATTGTGAAGTGGCGAGTGCTAGTAGAGTGCACGAGAGATGATTGTGTATAGTGAATCTTCCGCATTTATTGGGACCAGCAACTTGTATTGCGTTAAGTAACGTCTGTCTTAAGTTTTAGTTGTGTATATTATAATGTTTAAATTCTGAGGCATTTTCAGGAATGAATTGTAGAGAAGATTTTATCTACTTTTGGTTATTTTATGAAAATTAAAGTTAGTTGCTCGTTCCAAATTTGAGGGTGTTACATTAACTAAAATATCTACAATAATCACATGTGATAATACACATAATCACATGTGATAATATGATATATACAAAAATTAACATATAGTAAATTATATGTGATACGTAATAAATCATTTGTTAACTTAAGTTAATCACATGTAATTCAAGATCCAAAAAATAGAGAAAAAAATTGTGAAAATCAATAATGAGTTAATTATGGATATCATGTGTGATATTTGATCTAAATTGTGATTTTTTTTATTAAAAGTGTATCCAGATTTTTTATTACATAAAACTTAATTAAAAAAATAATGAATTAATTGAAATTAAAATATAATTAAATCTAAAATATATAATTAAACTTTAAGAGTTTATCCAATTTAAAATGGTAATTATCCTAATCTCTAAATTTATTTTTAATTTTTAATTTATGGTATTTTTTTAATTAATTGATTTTGTGGTTCATATTCCTTCTCGCCTTCTCGCATATCAGTTTGTTTCTCGCATGATCCCCTCTCTCTCTCTCTCTCTCTCTATATATATATATATATATATATATATATATATATATATGGGTGGTATCTTTTGCAAACCACTCCATTGTTAGAAACTATGTAAACCACTTAATCACTATCCATTTACATCATCTACGGCCCAATTTGTAGCGGTGGCATTTTGTGTAATTTGTGGCAATTCATGAATTATTTTCATAACAAAAATAGGCATGAAAGGGTAATATGGACAAAACAATTCAGAAGCAAAAATCACGGGATCCTCTTTTCGATTTGGACGCCGATTACAGTAATAATAAAAAGTAATACAAAGCCCTGTGCCGCCATTGCAACATCTGGCATAAAACCTCGAGCGACCTCCAAATTCTTCAACCACGTCTCTCTCTCCAGTCTCCAAGGTAATTAATTCAATTTTTAATTTTCAATCGTTAATGCATTTATTTCCATTATCGATTTCTGTGTTTCAAAGCACTTTGATCGAGAAGTGCACATAGGAAGCAATTACACTTTGTATCTTCTTCACCTGTGTTGATTTGTTTGATTTAATCACATAATCAGTTTTCCTTCATCCTTTTGATTTGGTGATCGATGAATTTTTCATCGTTTGCATGGAGTTGGAGGTTGGTTGCCTAATGACCAGAATAATGTTGATTAGTTAGAATTGGGTAAGTTGCTCATGTTCATTCTCTGTTTAGGCTACTCAATTGATGGTTTGATGAATCGACGGTGCTTCGGTGGTCGATGAATCGGCGGTGATTCGATAATTCGGTGAATCGGCGGTGAATCGGTGAGTCGGCGGTGATTCGGTGAATCGGCGGTGGTAATATGGGTTTCATGTATTTTGATTTTTTTTTTGTTTTACTGAATCATTTTCTTCCATCTTCATGATTGGAATCATCCTTTTCTGTAACGCATCATGAATAGGTTACTGATAAGCATATTGCTGAATATAGTGTTGCTTTGGATTCTATATTATCACATATTTGTTTGTTGTTTAGAACCTCTTTGCTTAAGAATCATGAATTGGGTAATCATATTCAGTGATAAACATTAAATCATGAATTTGAATAACCAAATTCATGAATTTGAATACACAACTATGAATCAGATTCATCCATGATTGTCCAAAAAATCGTGATGAATAAACAAGAACAGGGCGAAAAATCTCATTGATTGTCCAACAATGAATCAAAAATCTCATTTTTTTAAACCCAGAAAAATTCAGTCAATTTGGAGAAGAAGGAATACAAAAAACGAAAAAGAAAAAACATATACAAATGATTACGGTTATAATTGAGAAGATATTAACAAATCACTAAAAAAAGGAAACTTCCATGTTTATCATGATCTTGTAAATATTATTAAAATAATTGTAATTAACGAATTACTTAACTACCCCTACGGATTTCCCTGAATTAATAATTAATTTTAATTGTAATTTTTAAAATGATTGGTTACAGAGTGGTTTGCATAGTTTCTAGGAATAGAGTGGTTTGCAAAAGAAACCTCCCCTATATATATATATATATATATATATATATATATATATATATAGGGGCTTAATCAAATAAGAACTAATTAGTTTGTGGTAACTGTAAGAACCAACGTGAGCCACACATTTAAAATAATTAATGTTACTTCCAAAAATAAAAAAAAGGTAAATTGGTAATTTCATTTTATTTTAACAACTCATGCATTGTAACCCTAATACATTATCTTCACTCATTCCACGCCTCCAGCACCAATTCTTACTTTATCTCTTTAGATCACCACCACCACCGGACCACCGTTAAGTGAAGTTCTCATGGCGGTTGAAGCTTTGAATTCTCCAACAACGGCACCCACACCTCTATTCAGGCAAGATTCCGGTAGGTATTTGGAGGAGGAATATCTTTCTTTCTGTCTTATGCTACTAGCACGCGGCGGCAGCGGCCGTCGTGACGATTCCGCTTCCCTATCCAACTCCTCCCTGTCGCCGTCGCCGTCGCACCGGGATAACTCGACGGCTCTTGTTTACAAGTGTAGCGTTTGCGATAAGGCTTTTGGGTCTTACCAAGCTCTTGGTGGGCACAAAGCTAGTCACCGGAAAAACAACCCGGCTGCCTCCGTCGGAACCGAGACCGAACAGCCGGCTGCCACCACCTCCACCGCCAGTGGGACCCATAGCGGAGTCGGAAGGAGTCACGAGCGTTCCATCTGCCACCGGAAACCTGCAGCGACCTTCTCTCATTCTCGTTTTCACGCACACACAGCCAATGGGTATCACATTTGTTCTTGTATGTTTATCGGGGGTATCACAGTGGGTATCACATTTGTTCTTGGAGTATCACATTGGGTATCACAATGGGTATCATATTGGGTGTCATATTGGGTATCACAGATGTTCTTGGAGTATCACAATGGGTATCACAGATGTTCTTGGAGTATCACATTGGGTATCACAATGGGTATCATATTGGGTATCACAGATGTTCTTGGAGTGTCACAATGGTATTACAATGGCTATTGTGTAACTGGTTTGAGAGAGGAGAGAGGAGAGAGGATATTTTTAAAATACCCAAAATGTCCTTTAATTGAAAATTTAAATTAAATTACCATAATTATTAATTTCCTAATTTATCGTTTGATTTGTGGCTGAAATTGGTTCTTACAGTTACTACAAAATAACCAGTTCTTCCTTGAATGGCCCCCTATATATATATATATAACACTATAGTCAACTTTTAAAACTTAGACCCAACTTTATTCTAAATTATTAGTGGCCACATAAAGCACATTTTGAAATCCCTAAACTTTTGTTAGGTGTTGATGTAACACCCCATATTATTTCTCATTTGCAGATTGGATTAAATGGAAGTTTTGGGAGCAAAAGACAAGGAATGATTCAGAGATGTAACTCCATCTTCTTCAAGGTAAGCAATCATCCCTTAAACTCTTGGTTTGGTTTTGGGATGGATGTATGTT
Organism: Saussurea involucrata; assembly: GCA_033807775.1. NCBI lineage: Eukaryota > Viridiplantae > Streptophyta > Magnoliopsida > Asterales > Asteraceae > Saussurea > Saussurea involucrata. The sequence goes on along the minus strand of CM066321.1, from coordinate 133,129,686 downwards.
TGGGATTTTTTGGTTGGGTATTTCATGTTGAGGGATTCATTCATACTTGATAAGGAGAAAGGGAATTGATAGTATTTCTTATTGATTTAATGCATTTCATTGAAAGAACTTCATCATCTTCTTGGTGAACTCTTGAATGGCAAGTATTTAGGTTTTAATGGGGTTTTGAGTTTTTGAGTTTGAATCATGAATCTTTGGGTGTGTTTGAATGAGTTTCACTAGATTAAATGATGCTTTGATGATTGATAATTGTGGGGAAAAGTTTAGAACATCCATTATCTTATTTTGGATGCTTAAATATCGATTTGGGAGCATTTTGGGGGTATTGGAGTTGAGATTTCGGACTGAAATTGGTTGTGTAGACTTGGGAGAGACGAACAGGGAGTTGTGCGGTTTACCCCGCGGTTTGCAAACCACGTGGAAAGTGGCGCAAGTCCCTGTTTTGTGCACCTTCTTCGGTTCGCTTCACGTTTCGGGTCTAGAATCGAGGCATCGTTTGGGGGTTTGTTTTAGGGGCTTAGTAGGGATGTTTTAAGATGTAATTAGATGGTTTAACACCATTTTTATGACATCCAATTCAGGTGTTCGGTTTGAACTAAAGTGGGTTTCGGAGCGTGTGTCGATGTGCGAATGTTAAGGTGAGTTCCCTTACCTTCTTTGTGCAAATGAATCGTTTTGCTAAGAGTTTTCATAACTGATTATGGTTTCGAGCATGATGACATGATTAAACATTTTGAAAGGTTTTATTTCACATGACATGGAAATGTTTACTAATGCATGCAAATTGTTTATACGTTCGTTGTTACGTAAGTGTTGATTGCATGCTCTTGTGATGTTGTTGCTATGTGTGGAGTCGGGTTGCACAGTGGTATGTTGGACCCGGATGGGTGAGAATTATCGGTGGACAAGTTAGACCGTGTGCCTCGAATTCGTTTCGTGTGCACACGGATACGGCATGTACCGAGTGCCGAGGGGATCTACTGTGGATGCCCCGAATGCCGAGCCTGCCTTGATAAGGTGATGAAAGTTGTGACCACTGTGCTATCCCCGTTATGTGGAGTCGAGCATTTAAACTGGATTTCCGATTATTTTATAACGGTTAAATGTTTAAACTACTGTTTATGTGGAACTGTTTTAAAGAGGGAATTCACTAGACCTCATGGTCTAACCCTCGCTTTTCAAAAACTAAAACCATTTTCAGGTAAGAGTCGTACTTGGGGTTTCACCTTGTGACGATGGAAAGACGTGGGAATGTAGAAGAGGCATAGCTTGTTAGAGGCTTGTAGCTTATCGTGGGGCTTCCTGTAGCATCTCAGTTGTGAAGGTGATTATCCGCTGCGTACTGAGAGTAGAGTGTATTGCATTTTAGGCAATTTGGGACCGTTCATTGTTGTAATGTTATGAATTTTATTTTATTTTATTTTGGGTTGTTACAGTTGACCCACGTAAAACACTTGATCTAGCTCTTCAAGTTCGATCAACATCATATTTTCAGAAATGAGCTAATGACAAACCTAGTTTAGATGTTGTCATGTGTGCATGTTACATCAGCGTTATAGTGCAACTTAGGACATTACAATGAAGTTGTTCCCATTCTTGAACACCAAAAACTTATGTTTTGTTAAAATGGACAACTCAAAGAGGTGCTTATTTAATTAGTTTAAACTTTAGATCCATAAAAGCTGCAAACTGTCTAAATCGATTGGACCAAATCGCCTAAACCGCGATCAGGTTTGACCAGTATGGACACTTGTTGTCAAGCTGCTCGTTTGAAAATTTTACCATACAATGAAGTTGTTCCCATTCTTGAACAGCAAAAAATTTATGTTTTGTATTTTTGTTAAGCTTTGTTTTGTTAAAATGGACACCTCAAGAGATGCTCATTTAATTAGTTTAAACTTTAAATTCATAAAGGATCCAAACCGCCTAAACCAGGCAGACCAAATCGCTTAAACCGTTGTCTCGTTTGACCGATCTGAGCACTTGATGTCAAACCGCTCGGTTTGAAAATTTACCAAATCGCACTTGCGGTTTAGTTTGCGGTCTGAGGGGTTAAACCGTCCAAACCGGACCACGAACACCCCTATTTTTAATTATCAAATTTAGGTTTTTTACGGACCACTGACCATTGTGTTTTTTAAGGTGGATTAAAGATCCGTAAAATCGTAATTTCATCTATTCAAAAAGTCAACGTTGTTTGATCGAGAGAAATGTTAATTTAGGAATAAAATCCGTCCTAAATTAGTGTTCATATTAATATTCTAGTTTGTTTCAAAATAAGTGTTCATTTTCAAAAAAAGATTTCAATTTCCCATTATACTCTTAAACAAAATATTCCTTTATTATCAAGGATAAAAACTTCATTTAGTTACTTAAAAAGTGTAATAATTGCACATTTCTAAATTTGTATGTCATTTTTATTGTGGACATTTATTTTGGGACGAAAGTAATACACTTCTATATGGAATCGTCTCTTAAAGCAAGATGCAAAACTACGTTTTAGGTGTAAGCCTGATGTTTTTTTAACTGAATTCCACCGCTTCGAGATATTTAATTTTTAAATCTTTTGTTTGATTTCGATATACTTTTTTAATTTTTTGGTTGATTTCGAGAAAACTTTCTTTTATTTTTTGATCGATTTTGTGTGACTTCGTCGATTTTTTTTAATATCAGAGCTTAGAGGGTGCATATTTCATACACCATAAAAAGTATACTTACACTTGAGCACGTATACGAGACCCTCTTTGTCCTTTCATAGGTCCGTCCCTAGTCGAAAATATGAAAAATATTAAAACTTATAAGAAAATTTTAATAGTTTGGATATACAAAGTTAACAACACTTTCAGAGTTAATGTATTAGATTGCAGTATAAAAGTAAATAGAAGTTCAAATATCGTGTAACTAACATCACAATTAGACAAATAAAGTAGAGTTTTTCGTAAGACTAATTTGGGATGTTGACGTAAAGTATTTAAAACCCTTTTAAATTTTAATATTAGTATCTTTATTATAATGATTATATATATATATATATATCACACACATATCGGTCGTGTCGGTGATCACCATCATTGCCCCGTCCCCGTCCCGTCCCCATCCCCGATAAATTTCCCAAATATGTCCCCGATCCCCGCTCCGTCCCCGATAAGATGTCCCCAAACCGCCCTGAAACTTTCGGTTTTCATCATCGATTTCGGTTTTTTTGTTGTTGCCATCTCTATCTCGATGTAAAGACTAGTCAAGTGCAGGACTAGAGTTGCAAAATAATAAAGAAATAAGTAGGGTGTGTAACAATTCATTCGATCCAATTAGAAACAATCGATCTAATCAGAATTTGATCGACCATAACTGGATATCAAATTGTAACGGGATTGGATCAGATCTAAAATTTCAACATCCAAATTCGATCGGTTGGTTTTTGAATGGTTGTCCAAAACCCAATAAAACCGAACCGATACAATCCAACTACCATATGATTAATAAAAAAATAAATTTAATTACATTTTATGATATTTTTTTATGGGATTTGGATGTAGTGTTTTTTTTTTAAATTAAGAGATATATAAATAATGGTATGTTGATTAGTTGATAATTGGATAAAAGTATTGGATGGATCCATTTTGATCCACAGATAACCAATACTAATATTCAATTGATGAAACCGATCCAATCTAATTATCAGTTTGATTGGATTGAATCGGTTGTCCAATGTTAATTGGATCAAATTGGTTGATAAAATCCAACACTCAGTTGATGATTGGATCAGATCAGATCCACCTAAACAGATGATTACGCTAAAGAAAAAAGTACAAGAACTGAAGTGTTACTAAGGGCAAGAAGTGGACTAAATGGGTAGTTGTTCAACTACTCTTGAAATCAAGTCTTGCATGCTAAGCCACGAAAGAAAAAGAAGAGTGTTCTACATGCATCCCATATTTAATATTTATTTAAGAAATTAAAATTAGAGATTAAAACATTCTTTTGAGACCATATCAGAAGTGGGAACTTAGTAAAGATATAATGTCATTCTACCACACAACCATCATATATTAGAGAGGAAAATCATAGGTAGGTGGATGATGTTCGAATTTGAACCTAAAACCTCACTTATGGATTTTTGTCTCCTTTCTACAGAGACTAGAAGAAAACAATGAACATTGGAGGTTTAGTGTTTATGATTCAAGGACAAAACAAGAGAGTAGTGAAAAGTTTCATTAACGATTAAAATAACAATGAATATTGACGTGCTTGATGCTACTCATAACTTATTTGGTTAGTTATACATGATTGTTTATTTGTTTGATAGTGACTTAATGATACCGAAACAAGTTTATTCACCAAGCTTCTAGGGGGAGTTTTTATGCAAAAAACCAAGTTTTTCCCAAACCTCATTCCATCTATGCAGAAATCCTCACAAACAATTTTTTTTTCTAAATCTATGCAAACAGATTAAACCACACAAACAACTTTGTCCATACAAGGCTTAATGGAGAAACAACCAAAAAAACCGCTACAGCAATACACAGGACAAATGGACATTGGGACAACTGGAATACAAGAGAAAGACACCTGAAAATGCAACAAGGGAAAAAAAAGGCGATAAAATGCCTTCCACGATGTAGAATTATTCTCGTACATGTATTTAATCAGAAGCAGTCATACGAACGGGTCTAATGTATCCAGCAAGTACTAAGTAACATTAAGCCATGCAACGGTTCTCAATTATTGAAATACATGATGACAACATTGAAACACAACAACACTCAAACATACATACATATCAGCATCACCATGACCATGAACATGAACATAGGGCTTGTAATCACACACCCATGTAGTTTCAATCATGGAAACTCCACGCGCCGATATATCCTGCACACGAGAGGTTATAAGATCACAACATTGATTAATGTAACTAATAATCTGTAATGTCAGTTCAAGTATGCATATCTTCAAATAGATTTTCTTCGTATTTTTTCAATGATGATTCTTCCGTTCTTACCTTCTCACGTTATTTAACCTATAAGCATTATATAAATCTAAAAACATAGATTCTCTATATATATATGCTTTGTATGTGTGGTTATTATCTGTGCAAATGGGTTGGTTTTGTTGAGAAACTTACAGAATGGGGCAGCGGTCCACCTCTGGTTAGCGCCCTTCTTCCACTCCCAGAGAACAACTGTGGTGCCATCATGCACACCACCGTGTTCTTGATCACCGTTAAGTGCATCGACATTAAGCTGAATGTTATTGACCATCCTTACTGCATGATAACCATCACCCAAATCCTTGCTCTGGGTCCAAAGAACAGATTCATCAACCTTATCTGGATTGTATTCTGTCAGCTGAACCTAATTAATATAATTCCCATGAAAGAATAATAACTTAATTAATATAATTCCCATGAAAGAAACTAATTAGAAATGAATGAATTAGCAATTAGTTGAAGTTGAAGTTGAAGTTGAAGTTGAAGTTGAGGGATTGAAGACATACTGGATGAGTGGCACCAATAGAGTGCTTCATTGCCTGCCCAGTAGCTTTGTTCACCAGAGCAAAAGAGGGAAAACCCTCCTTGTCCTTCACTCTCGTGCTAAACTTCTCTTCCTTTATCCAATGCTGCATCAATAAATCAACTAAAAGCTCATCCAAATTGCATCTGAAAAAGGCAACCAAAAAGATTTTCCAACATTTTTTGTTTTTCTAAATCAAACAAGTAGATGGATTGGTACCTGATGATGATCAGACGGGTTGGTGGGTGCAAGGATGACTTTGCCATTACGGATGGTGAGTGAGTAGTCAGGCTTGGCCTTGCTGTAAAACCTAATGGTGGGTTTATTGTCGGTGTACTTTGGGGTATGGTGGGTGTTGTGGACTACAGGCGGTGGTGGTGATGGTTGGTGGTGGGGGGTTTGGTGAGAGACATGGACTACAGGCGGTGGTGGTGATGGTTCATGGTGGCTGGGAGCATGATGAGGTGCCGGTGGTTGGTGGTGGTGGCGAGGATCCATTTTGTGGAATGAATTGAGATTGGGGTTTGTGCTGGAAGACTTTAGTTATATAAAGAAAGAAGATTGATGAGGTAGTTGGAAGATCTTGTTTTCTTGGCCGGTGGAAATTAATATCCTCCCAATCTATACTCAAGAGTGACACGATTATTTAGAACCAAGAAAATAGAGATTTTGAGAATTTTGGATTAATAATACAATCTTTTTTTTAGGCTAAAGGTTTTTCCAAAATGGAAAAAACACGAAAAAGATTGTATTTTTTATCCTTCTCTTTCAAAAAAATACAAATTTTCTTTTAATCCAAAACATAAAGAATCTTTAGATGATGATTTTCTTTTAGAGATAGGGAGGAGCGTGGCAGGTGGGGACTGTTTAATAATTGGTAAAATGGGGCCAACGTAATCAGACCACACACACCCCTCCACGTTTACAAACCTTTGATCGACAAGCTTGAACCAGAACCCTTCCAAGTCTTCTAGAAGTCCAAGTCTTAATGGCCAAGGTTATGTTTTAATAATTTCCCATTAATTAAATTAAATTTATAATAACAATTTTGATACCAAGTATCCGTATCCAAGACGGTTCCTGCTTCATCAGTATATATGTTTTGATCCGGCAAAACTCCATGCCCATACGACATTTCTTTGATATCAATGAGTTTCGTACTCTTTTAGGTTACAATAATAATAATCTTTAAATTAAAAAGTAAATGGAAATTGTGACAATGGTTTAAAGAGCTGATTACCCTTTATAAAAAAAGAACTTCATAGAAAACTGACCTCAAGTCTGAAGGCAAGATCATAATCGGCATCAAGAATTACGACCCGCTGCATTTGGTTTTTCAGTCGCTGATCGATGGTTTTGTTATTTGCTTGCCGGACATCCAAGCTTGCAGCCTCTCTTCAATCTGAGGCTCAGGCAGTAAATCTTTTGCTTTCATTTCCAGGTGATATTTGAATGCTTCATCCAACATCCCATTCAGAAAAAGCCCATGAATCAGTGCCACATAACAACTCCGATCAGGGTCTAGCCCATTACTGATCATCTCATCCCAGAGCTTCGACACATTTTCCAGATCCCCCCAACGACAGAACTTTCTGATCAACATGATGTAGGTATCACGATTCGGGCAACACCCCATTGCATTCATCTTTTTCAAGAGCGAAAAAGCTTCTTCGCCTGTTCTTGATGCACGAAAGAAGGCATGGTATGTTCTAACCGTAGGCAACAACCCTCGTTGCAGCATTTCATCAAACACCTCACGTGCTTCCGTGATTTGTCGGGCTTTACAGAGAGGCATGATGAGCGAGTTGTAAGTAATCGCGTCTGGAGAAATTCCTTTTTGTTCCATTGATTTCATCGTATCGCGAGCTTTGTCTACAAGCCCGGCTTTAGCAAGAGCATGAATCATACCATTGTAAACCTTCCTATCTGGATTAATACCGGTGGCTTTCAACTCATTGAAAATCTTTATCACCTCCTTGGTTTCACTGGATTTTGAATAACAAGTCATGACGGTTGAATACGATATAACATCACGAGGGATCCCTCTGTTACACATCTCCCACCATATTCTCTTTCCCTCCCGTGGACTACCAATGATATTGCACCATCCATTGAGAATGATGTTGAAGCTCTTGGTAGTCAATGGGTAAACATCTTTGTTACACAATAGCAAATGCTCTGCTTCTTTCACGTTTTTGTACCGGCAAAGTGCAGATAGAAGATCTTGAAATGCATCGATTCCAGCCTCAAAATTAAACCGTTTATAGGCATAAAAAGTGTTGATAGCTTTGACGACATCATGAACAGCAGAATACCTCCTGATTATGATCAACAATGTCTGAGGAGTCACCATTGATTGACCACCATTCTTTCCACCTCTCTTCATCTCATCAACCAATGTCCAAGCAGTATCAAACCTTCTCATTTTACCCAAGATGGCGATCATCGAATGGTAATGGCGCAAAGAATGTTTGTAATCTGGTTGCTTGCCAGCCCACAGAAAGAATGTAAACGCCACCTCCCAATGGTTCTGCACCTGAGAAAGAACTTTTGTCACCAACTCCGGCGAGGCGGCCACACCACATTTCTCAAGATTGTTCCTGACAGAAGAAACACAGCCTTGGCCAGTTTTCCTGATTATATCCATTATTAATCCAACTTCCCTTTCAAGTTCAGGTTTTCTGATAGAATCTTTGAACAGAACTAATTTTTCCCCATAATTTTCTAATTGGTCTCTATCGTCCTCATCATAAATTTCTAATTGTTCTCCATCGTGCTCATCCCAGTCTGAATTTCCTACACGAGTGGTATTTGAGGAAGAGAAAAACATTGGAAAGCCGTAGGGTTTGGGAGGATTAAGATGTTGATAGTGAATTTGGGTTGAGCAAATGCCAGCATGATAAGTTGTTGAACTGAAATTATTGCGATGTGAAAGCCATAAAAATGATGGCGCAAATTTTCTTCTGAAGTTCCACATTCTACACTTAAACCTACACTAACAGTAAAACAAGAATGGTTTAGTGAAATATCGATTCACAGAAGTGGGTTTGAGTCTAGGAAAGCAATATGCATACATGAGTAGATGAACTAAAAGAACACATGCCAGGTGTTTGAGAAAATGCCTCCAAGAGAGTCCACTCTTTTAAACAAGTTCTACAGCGTTGTGAATGACCGAATGATCGAGTCGAGGGGGTGATTGATGCCGTGTTGGAGCGTCTTGGATTGAAATCTCAAATCAATCCGATCCAATCCGACCCGACCAATCTTTTTATTTCTTGAATTTAATTTTAATGTTAAACTTTTACTAATATGTAATTTAAACAATTACAACATTACATACCGCCATACCCTCTTCATATACATATATTTCAATCTTTTGTCCATCTCTATATAACTTCATATATATGTTCAGCAAATGTGAACATATATATAAATTAAGAAATATAGTTGAATACGATATATTTAAGATTTAAAATATATGGATAAGTTGTATCAAATGATTAATGGTGAAAAAGAAATTATGAGTAGAGAAAACAACATATTCGATATTACGAAAATATTTTAATGTACCAAAATATCAACCCGACCAACCCGTACGGTTTGGATTTGTTGGGTTGCAATTTGGTTTAGATTTGAATGGCTTGAAAATTTTCAAACCACCACATAATCACATATAGGATGCGTTTGGTACGCAGACAGAACATGACAACTGTTCTACGTTTGGTAAGGTATAACAGCACTGGACAGAACAGGACATGACCGGTTAAATAACCAATTTACCCCTAGTGAATTGTTTAGTTTCTTTAACCTCATAATCAATCTAAATGAAGATTAAGAAGGCAATTCATTACAAATTCATCATGTATCAACAACATAATCCTTATATTACTTGTAAAACAATAGCATAGGTTAGCCAAATAAACTCAGTCATGCTTCCTAACTCCAAAACCCCATAGATGGCCATATGCAGATATCAGACTCACAATAGTAATTTCATGCTTTCATTTCTTTAGACTACATAACCAAAAAATCATTGAATTTCATGAGACTACATAACCAAAAATCCCTTTGAAGAACTCAGTAACATTTCTGAATGCACCCAGTTCTTCAAAAATCTTTTTAGCAACTGGGTCAGAATATGACAGCAACCCATGTTTCATCAAGTTGAACATTTCATTGAACAGGTCTATAGCCTTTTCTGCAAACCCATCCTGGGTATATCTAAATAACATTGAACAGGAGAAATTGTAGGAGAGACATATTACTTGAGGAGAAATCGTTCCCATTGGCCAAATCTGTAGGAGAAATCGATTTAGAAATCGATTAACACAGAGACGAATTAGAAACCGATGAGCACGAGGGAGATGATTTAGAAATAGGAGAAATCGATTAGCAGAGGGAGACGATCTTCAGTTTCTCCACAGAAGCGTGAATCGATGAAGGAGACGACTTCCGAGATGAAGGAGACGACTAGCAATCGACAAGAGAGACGATTATCAGAAGAGAGACGGTTAGCAATCTGCAAGAGAAATTGATTAGCACAAGAGAGACGATCTTCGATTTCAGAATATAAGCGTGAAGCGATGATGGAGACGATAATCTGTGTATGAAGGAGGAAAGGCGTGAAACTGAAGATTAGGTTGAGGGGCATAATTGTACAAAATGTCTTGTTCCACTTAGTTCCAAGAGGTTAGGGGAGAACAGGTTTGTCCTACACTTGTCCAACTTAGTTCCACTTAGGGGCTGTTTAGCAAATGGTTTAGTGCAGAATGGTCGAGAGGTCAGAATGGTTGAGAAGCTCTGTATGGTTGAGTGCGGTATGAAATTTGGTTGTTTGGTAACTGTTCTGAATGGTAACTCTGAATGACAACAAATTACCATTTTAACCCTGTGTATATTTATCGATGAGATCTTCTTCTTCTTTACTAAAATTTCTGCAAATTCGTCATTTACCCAAAATGAAATTGAAAACACAAACAAAACATTAGATTGGACTCGATTTTACAGCCAGCTCTGGTTCAAATCACCAAACCAATTTCTCCTCCATTTTCCACGAATCAAATAGTTCTCGGTCCACAATAAACAAATCCTTGGAACTCAAACAGATATGAATAACAGTGATGGATGAAAAGGGCTCTGGATATGTGCATACCAAACAACACAATCACACACCTTATTATTATTGTTTCCCCCCAATCCCCCATTACAAGAAACAAGAAACAAGAAGAAGAAGAAGAAGACCGCCATCTCATATCCTAAACGCAAAAACCCTTTTACCCCTTTCTTCAATTTAATATAATATATATATATATATTTACATAGATTTGTCTCTTTCTTCGATTATGAGCTGTAATCAGCTCCGCATATTCGACTCTCTACCCGCTTAATTCTCTTCCTTTTTTCCGAATTGGGGTTTTCATTCTTTTTACATGGCAAAGAGGGTCTACGAAGTCTGGAAAGGAAGAAATGTAAGATTTCAAACTTCTACTTTCACTTTTACCATTTGGGTCAACTTTAGATTTGCTGCATATTGCTTTGATTTTACTTGCCTTCTTTTGTTTCTAATCCAGAAGAGCAGCAGAGAGAGGCGTGAGAGAAGAGGGCAACATTGGAAAAATGAGGGCTCTGGATGGTTGAGCGAGCCCCAAGCCACAAAATCACTTGAAGGCAATTGTAATGGTTAAGAGGCTTTTTTTTTTGCCAAACAGATCAAACCTCTGCCCGATTCAGAGATAGATTCTGAATGTCACCATTCAGAGCAAAACAAACAGCCCCTTAGTTCCACATAGGACACGCCAAACATGGGACAAGTCTGTTATGTCCTGTCCCATCCTGTTCTGCACACCAAACGCACCATATGGGTTGGATTGTTCAAATGTTCAACCCAACCCACAAACACCCATACTTGGGTCACTCTTTTCCATATACACCCCTAAATTAATATAAAATAACAAATTACCACCCCATCACCCAAAAAATATATTTGTAAAACAACTAGTTAAGACCATCTTTAACAACTATGATATAATTAAAGTTTATTGTAATTTAGTACTTAGTAGAGTTTTGTACTTCAAATAGCTATAATACATTGTATGGTAAAACATATAAAAAAAAGAGGATAATATGAAAATCTCTAAATTTAGAGAGATAACTATTTATAGAAGAGAAAAATAGTATTTTAATCCTTACCCACCAATATAACTAGTGTTATACCCGTCCGTTGGTCGGGTATACAACATAACCGATGTGCTTATTTGAAATGTGAATTGTGAAATGTAAATTCTTATAGCCATTTTCTTATGCAATATGAAGAAAGATTCCCCAAAGGAAAATATAAAGAAAAACCAGTAAATTGAACATTAGCATTTTGTAAGAAGGATATTAACAACAAAGCATGTGAAATAATGAAATGCTGAAAAATCATTTGTAAGAAGGATATTAACAACAAAGCATTTTGTAAGAAGGATATTAACAACAAAGCAGAAAAATCCCTAAAAATCTAACAACATAAAAGAAACTAAAGGGAGTACCAATTTTGAAATACCGAAACTTGCCTGCTTATATCACCAACATTTGCAAAATCAAGTTTTTAGCGACTAAATTGAAGTTGTAGGGTTTATGGAGGTGAGAAAATGGGGTAAAGGATGATGATTATTGGAAGAAATTGAGGGTTTATGGAGGAAATAGAAGAATTAAAGAAGAAAAATAACAAAAGAGGGGGGGAGGAACGATTTTAGAAATTAGGGTTCTTGAAGGGGGAATATGAATTTTACTGAGATTTGATGGATAAAAAAGTGTAATAGTGTGAGAAATGACGATGATTTGTGGCAAGAAGTGAAGAAATTGAAAGAAAATGGTGGAAAAGGGGGGAAATCGGGTCGAGGGTTTTTGGATCTTGACTTATTGATAGAGAGTGAAGATGAGGATGAGGGTGATTTGGGCGGATGATTTTTAAATGTCACGATCACGACCACCGTCGTGCCATTTTAACAGAGGCATGCCATCAATTGGTACTCTCTTTACCGTCAATTATGGAGAGATTAAGGAGCGGTTAGTTAACCGGAGGAAGAAGATGATTGTGGGAGGAGTGGACTGGATTGTGGAAAATGGAGGAGTGGGAGAAATCGTGGCTAGAGGTTGTGTAGAAGGATAGTAACCGCAAACACGTCAGGGGAGAGGGAGGGTGGTTTGCAGAGGTTGTAGCTAGAAACCGTGAGTGGAGAGGGAAGAGGGTTTGTGAAGAAGTAGCTTAACGAGTGGCTTATTGATTTTAATCGGTGTTGAGTTGAATTTAAACGGTCAAGATCGACCCAAAAGCGGTTGGACTCCATTGGGTCCATATTATATATAATATATAATTCATTAACACTACTTTTATACGCTTTTTACGTCTAATTTATTTAAAATTAGTGTTGATTGTGTGCTTAAAATACCCCGTTAATTTGAGTTTGTTATTTATTGTTAGTAATTAAATTAAATTGAAAAAAATAAAAAATAAAACAAATTTTTTATATTTTTTATTTAGATTAAAAAGAAAATAATAATAATACCTATTAAACAAATGAAGTCATTATATATATATATATATTAAATTCATGGGTTATATTATTTTTACACATTTGGTTGTGTCTTGGTTGAGATAATCAAATGGGCCTGGTCCCGAAAAAGCCCGATGGGGCCCGAAGCCCATCCAAAGCCCGGACGTGACCCGGCCCGATTGAAGCCCGGTCCCAGCCCGACAGGCCTTACTGGGCCCTGATTTCAGCCAAAATTCCGGTCCCGGCCCGGCCCACCAATATATCCGTTTTTCAAAAAATATAGCCGTTGGGATCGATTTGTAGCCGTTTTTTTGGTTTTTTTTGCATTCTAAACTCTATAAATAGGTAGTGACTGTATGAGGTTTGATACCAACTTACAAAAACACAAAAAACGCAATTCTCGATTTATCGCTTTCTCGTGTTCATTTCTCGCAACTTCTCGTTCTTTCAGATTTTCGATCATTCAATCAAAATGGCCGACGGTAGTACATCAAACGATCAAGAGTATTTTTCTTTATAATTCAATAAATGTAGTTATTTAAATGCATTTTTCTTTATAATTCAATAAATGTAGTTATTTAAATGTATTTTTCTTTATAATTCAATAAATGTACTTCTTTAAATGTAATTTTCTTTATAATTTAAATATATATATATATATATATATGAAATTCTAACAGAACGTATTTTTAAGTATGTTTGAGTGACCAAATTAAGTATTTTATAGTGGATACGAATAATATTTATTAAAAATTGTATATATATATATATTTTTTAAAAAGCCCGGTTTAGGCCTGGTTTTAGGCCCGGGCCCGGCCCGGTCTTTGAAAAGCCTAAACGGGTCGGACCTTCAACACCCAAGCCCGTCCCAGCCCGTCCTGGGCCCGACCAAAGCCCGGTCCAGGCTAGCCCGGCCCGCCCATATGGCCATCTCTAGTCTCGATGGCATCAAACAAAAGAAGAAGAAGAAAAAAAAAAGATCCAATTCATGTGAACAAGGAGCCCATCAATGCAACAACCCATTTCAGAAAGAAAAAAAGAAGAAGATGCAATCCAATTGTTCAGCCTAGAAGAAAAAGAAATCGCAAAATCAATCCCATTTTCTTCCCGTCGACCAACGGCCGGCAGCAGCAAATTGTCGTCTTCTTCTCCGCACGCGAGTTCTCTGGCGAGTTAAACCGCGGGAGACACTGTTCCGATCAACTGCGCGCGTTTTCGCGCGACCCAAATCGCGCCCCAAGTCGCGTGCGGCAGAAAATCGAGCGGCCACGTTCTTTTCAAGCGGGTTTTTCGATTGGAGTTAAAAGGGGCTGAAAAACTGTCGATCGGGGGGAAGGAGTTCAATTAAATGCATCTCTAGATTTGAAGACGATTTTGGAGAAGTTTCTAGGGTTCTTCGCATATATATATATATATATATATATATATATATAGGGAAGGGTTCAATAGAGAAGTCCAAATATTTAGAGAAATAGAGAAATGATCTTGACCATGCATTCGGTCAAGATCGGCGGCTTTGACCGAGAAGCAGAGGATAATTCCTCGCTTGGTCTGCACGTGGTCTGCACAAGATAGAGGGGTAGTTTCGTAAAAAAATACGCGGGACGGGTTCATATATGAATTTGTGTGATTCATATATGAACCTTTGTGTTCATATATGAATCTTTGTAATTCACATATAAAATATTTTTAGCTAATTCATATATGAATCTTTGTGATTCATATATGAATCAATTAATTTGTTCATATGAGAATTAGTTAAAAAAAATTCATATATAAATCACAAAGGTTCATATATGAATTAGTTAAAAAAAATTATATGTAAATTACAAAGGTTCATATATGAACACAAAGATTCATATATGAATCAGTTAATTGGTTCAACTAATTCATATATGAACCTACAGTTAATTAGTTTCATATATGAAACACAAAGGTTCATATATGAATCACAAGATTCATATATGAATTAGTTATAAAGAGTTCATATGTGAATTACAAATGTTCATATATGAACGTATAGTTCATATGTGAATCACACAGATTCATATATGAACTCAGCCCGTGTTTTTTGTAAAAGTTACGAAATTGCCCTTCTATTTTTGGAACAACCATAATTTTTGACCAGTCAAAGCCGCAACTTTTGACCA
This sequence comes from Saussurea involucrata, assembly GCA_033807775.1. Taxonomy (NCBI): domain Eukaryota; kingdom Viridiplantae; phylum Streptophyta; class Magnoliopsida; order Asterales; family Asteraceae; genus Saussurea; species Saussurea involucrata. Next base: position 133,114,485 of record CM066321.1, on the reverse strand, counting down.
ATTATAACCGATCTTGACCGAATGAATGGTCAAGATCACTTCTCTATTTCTCTAAATATTTGGACTTTTCTATTGAACCTATGGCTATATATATATATATATATATATATTAACAGTTAATAATTAATAATAATTATAACTATAATTCGAAGAAAGTGAGAAAAACTTTATGGACCTTTCACTCGTGAATGTAACTAAAATTGACATTTCAATAAGCTAGCTTAAAAGCTAGTTTTGCTAGGTGAAAAGGGAATTTTTATCATAAACTTAAAAATTGAGTTAGTTTATATTTACCAAACCGCCTTTATAAAATAAGATTTTATGGTTGTTGACATTTGATTCGCTTTAATGATTACATGTAAACAAAATCATGTTACGTTCACCTCGTAAACATCTTTACATCGTATGCGACATACTTTTACAAAAGTCACAACTTTTAGTATTCCATTTACTTTATAATTTCATCACAACAACATACACATTTCTTCATTTTTCATGAACTATTGATGGCCATGTTTGAATCTGAGACCTCATCTACAGAAGCCAAGCATCCTACTACTAAGGGGCTGGTTGGTTGGTTGGTTTTTCATTAAGTCCTGTATGGATAAAGTTGACTTTATGCATAAAGTTATCTGTATGTATTAATAAAATTGTTGTTTGTTTATTATGCTGAATAAACTGTCTAAATGACCATTTTACCCTTCTATTTGTTTATTATTTTATTGATTTCTTAACACCATTGCAACCAAAACAAAATCCATTAAAGATTGAATTGATCTCCAAAAATCAAAATCTAAAACACAAATTGATAAAAAAATCTCAAGATGAAGAACAAGAAGCAAACGCATCAGCAAAGATGAACAATCATCACTCAAACATACATACATATCAGCATCACCATACATACCCATGTAGTTTCAATCATGGAAACAACACATATCCTGCACAACAGAGATTATAAGATCACAACATCGATTAATATAACCAATGGGTCAAGAAATCTCACCAAAGACGAGTGTGTGTGAGTTTTGGCATATATAAATATCGTGGGAGGTTCAAATAAAAATACTAAATATCGTGAGAATGTAAGAAGATAAGATTAACCACAAGGGTGGTAGCGTGGTTATAAAGACAAAGGGATGATTAAATCTTTCAGATTTTTTCAATGATTCACGTACGTTGTCACGATATTTATTTAAAAACATAGATTCATGTAAAATCTGTAAAATCAAACAAGTAGATGGATTGGTACCTGATGTCCTGATCAGACGGGTTGGTGGGTGCAAGAACAACTTTGCCATCACGGATGGTGACTGGTGAGTGAGTAGTCATGCTTGGCCTTGCAGTAAATCCGAAAGGTGGGTTTATTGTCTGTGTACTTTGGGGTTTGGTGGGTGGTGTGGACCTCATGCCGTTTTGGCGATGGTTGACGGTGGGGGGTGATTACAGGCCGTTTTGGTGATGGTCCATGCTGGTGGTGGCGAGGATCCATTTTGTGGAATTGATTGGGGTTTAAGGTAGAAGACTTTAGTTGTATAAATAAAGAAGGAGGTTTAAGGAGGAGGTAGTTGGAAGATCTTGTTTTCTTGGCCGGCGGAAATTAAAATCGTCCCATTCTCTCAATTTACAATTAATTGTATATTTTTTATCCTTTTCAAAAGACTACAATTAATTGTATTTTTTTTTATCCTTTTTAAAAGACTAATCTTTCCTATAATCCAAAACATAAGGAATCTTAAGATGATGATTTTCTTAGGGAGAGGAAGGAGCTTGGCAGGTGGGGAGTGTTTAACGACAAACTCAATTCCAGAACCCTTCCAAGTCTTCTACAAGTCCATGCCTTATTATATTTTAATAACTTCCCGTCAATTAAATAAAATTTATAATAACAATGTTGATACCAAGTATCCGAATCCTAGACGGGTTCCTACTGTTTGATCCGGAGAAACTCCATGGCCATACGACATTTGTTTGATATTAATGAGTTTCATACTCTTTTAGGTTACAATATCAATCTTTATAATTATACGACTTTCCAACGAGTTTAAATTAAAAAGTAAATGGAAGTTTTTAATGAAGAATTGTGTACATAAGTTGTGACGATGGTTTAAAGAGCTGATTACTCTTTAGAAAAAAGAACTTCATAGAAAACTAACCTCAAGTCTGAAGGCAAGACCATAATCGTCATCAAGAATTACGACCCGCTGCATTTGGTTTTTCAGTCGCCAATCGATGGTTTTGCTCTTTGCTTGTCGGCCATCAAAGCTTGCAGCCTCTCTTCAATCTCAGGCTCAGGCAGTAAATATTTTGCTTTCATTTCCAGATGATATTTGTATGCTTCATCCAACATCCCATTCAGAAAAAGCCCATGAATCAGTGCCACATAACAACTCCGATCAGGGTCTAGCCCATTGCTGATCATCTCACTCCAGAGCTTCGACACATTTTCCAGTTCCCCCCAACGACAAAACTTTCTGATCAACATGATGTAGGTATCGTGATTCGGGCAACACCCCGTTGCATTCATCTTTTTCAAGAGCAAAAAAGCTTCTTCACCTGTTCTTGATGCACGAAAGAAGGCATGGTATGTTCTAACTGTAGGCAACAACCCTCGTTGCAGTAGTTCATCAAACAACTCACGTGCTTCCATGATTTGTCGGGCTTTACAAAGAGGCATGATGAGCGAGTTGTAAGTAATCGTGTTTGGAGAAATTCCTTTTTGTTCCATTGATTTCATCGTTTCACGAGCTTTTTCTATAAGCCCGGCTTTAGCAAGAGCATGAATCATACCATTGTAAACCTTCCTATCTGGATTAATGCCAGTGGCTTTCAACTCATTGAAAATCTTTATCACCTCTTTGGTCTCACTGGATTTTGAATAACAAGTTATGATGGTTGAATACGATATAACATCACGAGGGATCCCTCTGTTACACATCTCCCACCATATTCTCTTTCCCTCCCGTGGACTACCGATAATATTGCACCATCCGTTGAGAATGATGGTGAAGCTCTTGGAAGTCAATGGGTAAACATCTTTGTTACGCAATAACAAATGCTCTGCTTCTTTCACGTTTTTGTACCGACAAAGTGCAGAAAGAAGATCTTGAAATGCATCGATTCCAACCTCAAAATTAAACCGTTTATAGGCATAAAAGGTGTCGATAGCTTTGCCCACATCATGAATAGCAGAATACCTCCTGATTATGATCAACAATGTCTGAGGAGTCACCATTGATTGACCACCATTCTTTCCACCTCTCATCATCTCATCAACCAATGCCCAAGCAGTATCAAACCTTCTCATTTTACCCAAGATGGCGATCATCGAATGGCAGTGGCGCAAAGAATGTGCATAGTCTGGTTGCTTGCCAGCCCACAGAAAGAATGCAAACGCCACCTCCCAATGGTTCTGCACCTGCGAAAGAACTTCTGTCACCAACTCCGGCGAGGCCGCCACACCACATTTCTCAAGATTGTTCCTGACAGAAACACAGCTTTGGCCAGGTTTCCTGATTATATCAATTATTAATCCAACATCCCATTCAAGTTCAGTTTTTTTGATAGAATCTTTGAACAGAACTAATTTTTCCCCATAATTTTCTAATTGGTCTCTATCGTCCTCATCATAGTTTTCTAATTGGTCTCCATCGTGCTCATCACAGTCTGAATTTCCTACACGAGTGGTATTTGAGGAAGAGAAAAACATTGGAAAGCCGTAGGGTTTGATCGAATAACTATTCAAGGGTTTGGGAGGATTAAGATGTTGATAGTGAATTTGGGTTGACCAAATGCCAGCATGATAAGTTCTTGAACTGAAATTATTGCGATATGAAAGCAATAACAATGATCGCGCAAATTTTCTTCTGAAGTTCCACATTCTAAATTTTAACCTGATTCGTTTCACTAACAATAAAACGAGAATGATTTAGTGAAATATCGATTCACAGAAGTGGGTTGGAGTCCAGGAAAGCAATATGCATACATGAGTAGATGAACTAAAAGAAAGAAAGAAAGGCAATACATACCAGGTGTTTGAGAAAATGCCTCAAAGAGAGTCCACCCTTTTAAACAAGTTCTACAACGATGTGAATGACTGAGGTGAATATGATGTTTGTTTTCGTGAAAATACCTCTCATCTCTTACCGGATAAGAGGTTCAAGCTTTTCAGATTGTTTCGTGATAAGAGATGATAACATGTTACCGTCCTCTTATCCAACAAGTGAAAAACCCAAGTCTTATTGAACTTTGATCAAACGAAAAAAATGGGGATGAAATACGAGGAATGACACGGGATGAGAAGCTGCTGGGACGGTGGATGAACAACGGAGCAGGTATCGTAGTGGAGATCGGCGGATGCAACTATGCAAGACAAGTGCAGGCCACGGGGGTGGTTGCGGCGTAGAGAGGTTGGAGAATAGCGTCGGCGATAGAGAGGAGACTAGAATCAGAAAGAAAAAAGGAGGAGAAGATCGGTCAAAGAAAGAAGATAAATTACCCTTTTCGTCCCGTGGTTTACTAAAAATTGCGAATTTCGTTCTTGTAGTTTTGAAATTTCGGTTTTCATTCTTATGATTTGTGATTCACTTCTATTTTCATCCCTATGACCAAAACATTACTTTTAGGGTGTGTTTGGTATGCAAAACAAGGTGGAACAAGACATAACAGAACAGACTTGTCCCATATTTGACATGACCATATATGGGACACGCTAGAACTAACTGGAACAAAGATGGGACAGGCTTGTCCCTCCCCACCCCCTGGAACAAGAGAGAACACGCCTCATATTCCCAACATACCCTTTCAAGAAAAACCAAAACCAAATCTGCTCATACTCGCATTTCCCATTTGCTCATACTCAAAACCTAATCTTTTTCTCCACTCGATTTCTTCTCCAATCGATTTCTTCAAGAAAAAACAAAACCTAACCTGCGATTTCTACACACGACTTATTTCCCACTGAGTTTCCACACACTCGAGTTCTACACACAGTCGATTTCTTTCCCACTCAATTTCTTCTCCACAGTCGATTTCTTTCCCAGACGGTTTCTTCTCTACACTCGATTTCTTTCCCACTCGATTTCCACACATTGATTTCTTCTCCACTGTGATTTCTATGATTGTTGGTGACCTGCGATCGATTTATGTGATTTGTGATTTCTTCTCCACAAATCGATCAATCTCTGATTTTTGAATTTTGTCTCTGGTTTCCAATTTCCCTTTGATTTCTATATTTAGTCTCTCATTTATGTTTTCTCTCTGATTTATGTTTTCTCTCTTTGATTTCCTCTGTTAGCAAGAAAAATGGATGGTATTTTTTTGTTAGCAAGAATTTTGATTTCCTATGTTAGAAAAAAATGGATAGCATCTTTTGTCAGCAAGAAATTGCATTTACCTGGTTGATGGTCAAAACAGATAATATGTCATCAATATTGTTGCTTCATGTTCAAGACAGATATATGATCCTACTTCTCTTACCAAATCATGTAAATTAGTTTTATATAACTGATAACTCTATTTTTAGAGTTATTATTTCCTTTTATTTTTATTTTATTTTGTCAAATTTTAGTCATTTCACTTCTCAAAACCCCCATTCTTGGTAATATTCCAAAAAATGAGCAATAAGAGTGAACCACAGTTTCTATAAACCATTTGGTAGTATTTTGTTGCTTTTTCACGAAATATCTGCAGTGACTTGCGGAGTGCCCACTCTGGATCCCACTGGCGAGCCAAGAAGAAAACAAAGAAAAATCAACTCTTAGCTTGGAAGCAAAATTCTGGAGAATGGAAGACTCTTTGGCAGAAACATGGGATGGAAAGTACAAGCATGTTCCCTTAGATATGGCAAAGTGAATTGTTTATTAACACCCATGGTACTTTAAGTGAACTTTTTGGAAAAGGTAAAGAGACCTTGGGGTAAAAGAGCTACAAACTTGTGGATAGAAGGGTTACTCATGGAAGCTGAATTTTATGTCTTCCACTTCAGTTTTTAGCCTCTAGATTTTACCCATCTTTTGTTGGTCCATCTTCTCCTCTTAGTATATAAAGAGGTGTTGGGTGCCATTTAATAGATATCATTCCTACCACATTTAGTGCAAGTAGAAGTAGTTGTTAGCTCTAAAATTTACTGCTGTAGTCTTTCATTTTATGCATTTTAATTCCTAGTATAATTGTTAGTTTGAAGTAATTAGCGGCAGTGCTGTACTCTCGGTCCCCACTGCGGTTTAATCAAAGTCACTTTCAGTTTACTTATGTGTAACTCTTCATCTTTTGTTTTCTCTACTTCGGTAATTATGGGCTAAGCATCATTTGGGATGTAGAAAAGAGAAGTACCTGGATTTTATGAAAAATGTTTGAGTAATCTTCATACTTGGAATATTTATTGTTTTGGTCATTCACTCTCGATTATAGCCCAATGATGCGAACAAGCCGATCACTTGTAAGGATCTAAAGTCTAGTTCTTAACTCAGAAATGAGTAGAACGCAGTGACACGAGCTTGGATGATGCTAGGGGATTCGAAAGAATTCTTATGACACTTGCGAAAGTGAGGTCGGCACAGTGAGCTAATCTCAACCCACTGGAGTAGTAGGCAAGCTAATTTGTGTATTCAAAACACTTAGAGTATTTGTCTCTACACATTCCATCGAGGCCTGAAAAGGTCCATTTTGATATTACCATTGACAAAACAGTAAGTACTAAGAGTATGGGATTTTTACTTAAAGGTGTGAGTATTTTGTAACAAGACTTTTCTAACGAGAATGCCCACTTCAAGTACAATGATCAATTTTGGGATCAAGTATTTAATATAAAATCTAGGGAAAATCTAATCTACATTCCTTCTTTTAAATCTTAAGAAAATCGTTAAAATAGCATTTCACCAAACAAACCAAAATATTGCTTCTTCTGTGATTGAAACTTGTAAAAGGAAGCTCATGAAAACCGTATTGTCTTGATTGCTCAGTCCCTGTGGATACGATTCTGGTATTTTACCAACTATTACTTGCTGTGACGATCATAGTGGCCAGTGTACACTTGTGCTTCCCACTGTGGACAGTTTGCAACCCACTGCGATTAATTCACATATTTCGCACGTACCAATAACCAAATCATGTAAATAAGTTTTATGTTTTTGACAAACAAGTTATATGAAGTAAATTAGTATCATTTAGATTGATTATTTGGTAAAAAAACAATAAACAGTTCACTAGGGGTAAATTGGTCATTTAGCCAGTCCAGTCGTGTCTTACCAAATGCTGAACACCTGTCATGTTCTGTCCTGTCATGTTCTGTTATGTTATGTTATGTCATGCATGTGTACCAAACGCACCCTTAAGTATGAATGATTAAAAAGAAATGAATTGTAAACAGGATGAAAATAGCAATAAATTTTAAATCATAAGGATGAAAAGGGTTCCAAAGTTATAAACATTGATTATTTATTTATATTTGCATTTAACACTATCCTTTTCATTTTCCTTAACTCCTCTTCATCTAATCATCTCCCAATCTTTTCATTTTCCCAAACTTTTGGTTTTCTCCATCTATCAAACAATATCTCAAGAAGCAATTTAATATTCATATTTTACTTTATTTGGTTGTATTTGAGTTCAAGACTTCCCTTCAATACCCCCTATCTCGACTGCAATGGATCGTATACACATTGCATTTTGGTTCTCTCAAATCAACCTTTTGATTTCAGTTACGTAGTTATTTGATTTGATTGTGTCTTCTTTTGAAGTTTTAATTTCAAGAAACAAAACACAATTATTTAGATTTCAAGCAATCTCAAGTAAGATTTTCATATGCTAAGTACATTGTTACTACAAACTTCTTATCACCTACAAATTTTGTTTGACTACTAATATATGGTTTCTACTACGTTTCATTCTCAACGAATGTATGTTTTGTACATATGATATGCACTGATTGTATATATCGTGTAATCTTTTGGAATAAATGTTGATGTTATACTTCATTTTATTTATATTAAAATCCACTAATTAAATTCTACTAATTTTTACAAATGATATGAATACGATTTGTAGATGATTATATTTACCGACTAACATTTGTTTATATAAATAATCTATATATTACTAAACTCAAATTACTCACGCTACCGCACAACGTGCGGTTTCGACACTAAAAATGAAAAGATAAAAATATAAATTTTCAACAAACCGGAGAGACTAAAAATGTAATTTACTCAAAAAAAAGGAAGGAGAAGAAGCTGTAAAGGAAAGAAAGGAGGGAGGGGTACACAGGTCTAGTGAAATGAATTTATGGAAGGATGGATAATTAATTTATTAGTTGTTACATAATTACCCTTTTGATTGATTTTGAATGGATCTCATGTTGGAATAAACATGATTTGTATTTGATGGATAATGAAAACATGATAATAATAAATCATACCTGATGATCCTGAGGATCCGGTGAAAGCGTTAAACATATTTGCCATGGATTGACGGGTTCCCAGAACGAGATGATTGTATAATGATGGGATGATGATCGAGCTTGAGAGAGTCGATCTTAGGGGAGGCACACGGCCGGGATATAATCAGCAATATGTCATTAGGGTTAAAAGAGTGATTAGGGTACTCTATTTATAATAAGAGTATCTTACACTTTCAACCCTTGGTGTTTATTATGTGCAGTATAATTCCCCATAGTTCCAATCACCTAATGGGAAACCCTATAGTATGTCAATAATAGTATGTTGGTGCAAGTGTACCACATCTCTATATATTTATATATATTTATTTTGATGATTACAAACACACCGTATTATTGTTTATCTAACAATCCAATCCAAGTGTACAGTTCTTGAAGAACACGAAGATTTTATCTGAAGAGTTCAAGACGGAAGATTTTCGTTGTCATTAGTGTTTATAATTTATAATGATAAACACCCTAAAATAATATACCACTTGGATATTTCTAAAAACCCTATAAATGATTTTAATTAAATATGGTTTATTGAGAAGATCCAGCAAGATTGGTTGCGGCCTGGAAGCTGCCCTTTCTGACGCCGGCATACCGCGTGGTACAGGCGGTATACCGCGGCAGAGGTTGCTGTGCAATGCTGATTGGTTGAAGCTACTTTTACAGGCGGCATACCGCGAGTCCTAGCCGGTATACCGCGGGTACGTATTCCAGAAGTCAACTTTGCATGAGAGCCGTTGGAGTGTCAGTGTACTTTTTACTGCACGGTATACCGCGTGCTTTTGGCGGTATACCGCGGATGCATGTATCCGTTGGAAGAGCTGCTATATAATGCATGCGATGGTGGAGAAGAAAAGAATAGATAATACAGATACAACCAACAGCCATCTATCCATCTGATCTCTCCCAACTAATATTCCATACTACATATTATCACTACATATTTATTTTATAAAACGTTTTTATAAAATATCCAAGTGATAAATATTATACAAGAGTGATTACCATTGTGAGTTATACTCCTCTTGTAAGTGTTTGAATAACGGGTGTGTGATCCTGTATATCTCAATAAGCTGAAGCTTGAGAGCCTATTGCTTACCTTTGTATTTGGTTTGTATTCTACCGTAAAGAATACGTTTATTGGATCGTGTCGGGAAGTGTCTCGGCTAGTGATTTACCAAGTTGTGGTAAATCACTAAATCTCCGTGTCAAGTATCTCTATCCCTTATCTCTTTATATTTCCGCTGTGCATTTAATTATATCTGTTTATATAATTATTGTATATATACTCTGCTTTATTTACTGTATTTATACTATCCTGTATTTATACATATCTGTTGTGTTTTCATATACTCCGTTGTATTTACATTATTAAGATATTTTTATAAAAGAATTTTTGAAAGTAAAAGTTTTAAATACAACCTTACCCCCCCCTAGGTTGTCCAACAATTGGTATCAGAGCAGGGCTTTCAAAAATCGTCTATTTAATTTTTTTTTAAAATCCGTTTTTGTTATGGCTCAACAAAATGCTTGGTTTTCTAAATCTCTTCTTATTGATTTCGAAAATTTTGATCTTTGGGCAAATTCTTTTGAACGTTATGTTCGTGGGATAAATCAAAAAATTTGGGATATTATTATTAAAGGAAATTTCAAACCCACAAAATTTCAAAACAACAAAGTTGTTGAAAAACCTAGCTCGGAATGGTCCGACGAAGATAAGGCTAATTATTGTTTAAATTATGAAGCCAAAAATTTTCTCTTTTCGGTTCTTACTAACGATGATATTGAGCGTGTTTATCTCTTTGAAACTGCTCGTGATATTTGGGAGAACTTGAACATCACCTATGGTGGAAACTCAAAAGAAAAGAGAGACGAAACCCGAGATCAAAGAAATGAAGAAACTTGTCTCATCGTCGACTGCGAGAAAGAGGTATGTACTTCATACTCAAGTTATTCTAGTTGTAGTGATAACGATGATGATATTGATATGTTAAATGTCTCTTTTCAAAAATTGATTGTTCTCGTAAATAGTTATAAAAATGAGAATGCTAAATTAAAAGAAGAATTATTATTATGTCAAAATGAGTTGAATAATTGTAAACAAACCATTGCATGTGATAATAAAATCAAAAATGAGTTAAATGATAAAGTTATCACTTTAGAAAAGAAAGCATGCGAAAATATTGTTTGCAAATCATGTGATGTTTTAAATGAGAAACTTGCATGTTTAGATAAAAGAATAGAAGAAAATGACATATGTGCAAAATGTGATATTCTCATAAATGATAATGCTTGTTTAAAAGCTAAATGCGATTTATATGAAAAAGATAATATGTTAGCTAAAGCATTTCAAAATAGCAATGATAAAGTGTTAAAAATGCTAAATATGTCTAATCGCATTAATTGTAGAAAAGGCATTGGTTCTAATACATGTATTGATACGTGCTCGTGTATTCAAATTAAAAAGTGTTTTGAACCACCTAAAGTTGAAACGAGAAAACCTTATGTGCAAAAACCCCCATATATGTCAAAAATGAAAAATGTGAATTATGGGAGGAAACCGTATGCTCGCATGTATAATAGTAATTTTTCTAGACCTAATGCGAATATAAATGCTTCATTTTATGTGTATGATAAATACAATCGCAAAATTAGAATGGTTAGAAAATGGATTCCGAAAGGAATGTTTAATGTTGACAATCCCGGTGGGATGCGTTTGTGGTTTTAAACAAATTTTGTGGATTGTATGTTGTCATGTTTTATTTTATGTCGACAACATATTTTAATTTTTTTATTTGCAGTTTATGTTTTATACTAACTGTTAAAAGGACCCATAAGAAAAGGGTACCACGAAATATTTTCTTTGCCTTTTGTAGGTGTTTCCTGACGAGGATATAATACGTGTTTCCTGACGAGGATATAATACGTGTTTCCTGACGAGGATATAATACGTGTTCCCTGACGAGGTCATAATACGTGATAATTTTTGCTCACATAAAATTAACCGAAAAATCGAAGCCTTAAGATCCTTTTTTTTTGGTGCAAGTGTTTCTTTTTGGTTATTTTGTTTTATGTCTATTATATGCTTTTTTATGCATATTTTATTGTCCCTCAAATTTTATAATTTGTTATTAATTTGAGGGGGAGCTTTTTATCTTTTAACCATGAGATTATGCTCTCTCAAATATATGCATATTTTGAGGGGGAGCATCTCTCGAGGGGAAGCATACCGTCTTTCTTGACCCTTTTTGTTTCGACAAACGGGGGAGAGAAACCGCATATGCTCATGCTTAGCGGTTGTGTTTGTCATCATCAAAAAGGGGGAGATTGTTGGTGCAAGTGTACCACATCTCTATATATTTATATATATTTATTTTGATGATTACAAACACACCGTATTATTGTTTATCTAACAATCCAATCCAAGTGTACAGTTCTTGAAGAACACGAAGATTTTATCTGAAGAGTTCAAGACGGAAGATTTTCGTTGTCATTAGTGTTTATAATTTATAATGATAAACACCCTAAAATAATATACCACTTGGATATTTCTAAAAACCCTATAAATGATTTTAATTAAATATGGTTTATTGAGAAGATCCAGCAAGATTGGTTGCGGCCTGGAAGCTGCCCTTTCTGACGCCGGCATACCGCGTGGTACAGGCGGTATACCGCGGCAGAGGTTGCTGTGCAATGCTGATTGGTTGAAGCTACTTTTACAGGCGGCATACCGCGAGTCCTAGCCGGTATACCGCGGGTACGTATTCCAGAAGTCAACTTTGCATGAGAGCCGTTGGAGTGTCAGTGTACTTTTTACTGCACGGTATACCGCGTGCTTTTGGCGGTATACCGCGGATGCATGTATCCGTTGGAAGAGCTGCTATATAATGCATGCGATGGTGGAGAAGAAAAGAATAGATAATACAGATACAACCAACAGCCATCTATCCATCTGATCTCTCCCAACTAATATTCCATACTACATATTATCACTACATATTTATTTTATAAAACGTTTTTATAAAATATCCAAGTGATAAATATTATACAAGAGTGATTACCATTGTGAGTTATACTCCTCTTGTAAGTGTTTGAATAACGGGTGTGTGATCCTGTATATCTCAATAAGCTGAAGCTTGAGAGCCTATTGCTTACCTTTGTATTTGGTTTGTATTCTACCGTAAAGAATACGTTTATTGGATCGTGTCGGGAAGTGTCTCGGCTAGTGATTTACCAAGTTGTGGTAAATCACTAAATCTCCGTGTCAAGTATCTCTATCCCTTATCTCTTTATATTTCCGCTGTGCATTTAATTATATCTGTTTATATAATTATTGTATATATACTCTGCTTTATTTACTGTATTTATACTATCCGGTATTTATACTATCCTGTATTTATACATATCTGTTGTGTTTTCATATACTCCGTTGTATTTACATTATTAAGATATTTTTATAAAAGAATTTTTGAAAGTAAAAGTTTTAAATACAACCTTACCCCCCCCCCTAGGTTGTCCAACATAGTAAATACGCTCATCATATATTTACCAGACATAGGGATTTCAGTTATTGTCAATTATCACATCAGGAATGATAAACGGTCAGTGACGGTCACTTTTAAGGTGGTTCCAACATTCTCCCACTTGACCAAGCGATCTTTTATCTATGAGTACCAATAAGTCCGACCGGGATAATACTCATTTTGTTTTAAACTGAAATCATAGCTAATAAGTACAGCCGTAGAGAAGAATATCAACTCAGGACCCCCACTAGTCAAACTATGACTCAAATTTAAAACTGAATAAGCAATGATCAATTGACTAAGACAAATTTCGTTATAATAATGTCCATACACCATTATGAGCTCAAAGCGTAACTAATGGACAAACAAAATCTGAATATAGAGGAAAATTTATTAAGATAATAATAATGACCAATAAGTACAACATGCTATTAAATTAAGTCTTTTGTAAGCCCCATCTTCGACACGTGTCCTACGAAGACATTAGGAGGAAGACCTTTGGTCATCGGATCCGCTAGCATATTCTTTGTACTTATGTACTCAATACAAAGGACATTTTCCTCAACCCGTTCGCGCACGAACAGATACTTTGTATCAAGATACAGCCCAACGCCAATTGAACTGTTACTGTTCGAGAAAGTTACGGCAGCTGAGTTATCACAGTAAAGCTTCAATGGTCTAGAAATGGAGTTGACGATTTTGAGTCCACTGACCAGGTTCCTTAACAACATCCCATGACAACTGGCATTATAAACGGCAACGTATTCAGCCATCATGGTGGACGTTGTAGTCAGCTTCTGTTTGTGACTCCGCCATGAGATAGGTCCACCAGCTAACATAAATATGTACCCAGAAGTAGATTTCTTATCTTCCTTGCATTTAGCAAAATCGGAATCAGAATATCCTACTACTTCTAAGTTGTCACTTCTTCTATAAGTTAATTTGTAGTCTTTGGTCCCTTGCAGATATCGTAGAACCTTTTTAGCCGCTTTCCAGTGTGCTATTCCGGGATTAGATAAGTAACGTCCCAGCATACTAGCGATATAAGCGATATCCGGACGAGTACAGACCTGAGCATACATAATGCTCCCTACTACAGACGAATAAGGTATCATCTTCATTTCTTCCTTTTCAATCTCAGTGCTCGGAGCTTGGAAAGAACCAAACACGTCCCCTTTAACTACTGGAGCTACAGTGGGTGTACAATGCTGCATGTTATAGCGTTTTAAGATACGCTCAATATATGCGTTTTGAGAAAGTCCCAAAACACCATTATGCCTATCTCGATGTATTTCGATACCAATGACATAAGAGGCATCACCGAGATCTTTCATGTCGAAATTTTGCGAAAGCATCCGCTTCGACTCATGCAGCATATCCAAGTTGTTACTTGCTAGTAGGATGTCATCTACGTACAAGACAAGGATTATAAAGTTACTCCCACTGATCTTGAGATAGGTGCATTGATCCACTTGATTCTTTAGAAAATCTTGCCCTTTTACGATTTTATCGAACTTGAGGTACCATTGTCGTGATGCCTGCTTCAACCCATAAATGGATTTCTTCAACTTGCAGACCATATGCTCTTTACCTTCTGGAATGAATCCTTCAGGTTTTCGCATGTATACATCTTCTTGCAAGTCTCCATTCAGGAAAGCGGTCTTGACATCCATCTGATGTAACTCTAAATCATAATGAGCTACCAGTGCCATAACAATCCTTAAAGAATCTTTACGAGAGACAGGAGAGAAGGTCTCTTGATAATCAATTCCTTCCTTTTGAGTAAAGCCTTTTGCAACCAGTCTGGCCTTATAGCGTTCGATGTTTCCTTTCGGGTCTAATTTGGTTTTGAAGACCCATTTACAACCGATAGTTTTGGATCCTTCAGAAAGTTCAACCAAGTCCCAAACATCATTATGATGCATGGAATTAAGCTCTTCAATCATGGCTTCATTCCACTGAGTGGCCTGATCACTATTAATGGCTTCTCGATAAGAGGTAGGATCAGTAAGCTTTCCAATGTTCTCAACTTCAGATAAAAAGGTTACGAAATCATCAAAATTTGTGGCCCTGCGTGCCCTAGATGATCTCCTGAGTTGATTTTCCGGTTCAGTAGCGGGAGGAGTAGGATCAGTGATATTAGGCTCATCGTTGGGTACAAGAGGCGATGATGATGTTCCCTTGGCGTTTTGGTTAGGAGGAGCTGGATCAGTGATATTAGGAGCAGCGGTGGGTACAAGAGGAATTATCGGAGGAGTAAAAATAGCGGTAGGATGGTTTCCCCCCGCTTCTTGTACTTCTTGCAAATCTGAGTCATGATTTGTCATGCTCCCACTGATCTTTGAGTTCTCAAGAAATGTGGCATGCTGCGTGTCAATGATGCTCGTAGTGTGGGAAGGACAGTAAAAACGATAACCTTTTGAGTTATCAGGATAACCAATAAAGAAACATGTAAGGGTTTTAGGATCCAGTTTCTTTAAGTTAGGGTTATAGACTTTTGCTTCGGCAGGACAACCCCATACTTTCATATATTTTAGACTCGGTTTCCTACCTGTCCAGATTTCATAAGGAGTTTTAGGGACAGATTTTGATGGAACCCTATTGAGTATATGAACGGCCGTTTTTAATGCCTCAGTCCAGAGGAAAGTAGGTAAGTTAGTGTTAGCAAGCATACTTCTCACCATGTCCATTAAGGTTCTGTTTCTCCTTTCAGCAACACCATTTTGTTGAGGAGAACCAGGCATGGTGTATTGGTTAATTATGCCTTGTTCCTTGCAAAAGTTATAGAAAGGACCAGGAGCTTGACCAATATCAGTATGTCTACCATAATACTCACCTCCTCTATCTGATCTCACAACTTTTATTTTATGATCAAGTTGGTTTTCAACCAAAGTTTTAAAATCAATAAAAGTTTGTAAGGATTCAGATTTTTCCTTAATCAGATACAGGTGCATATAACGCGAGTAATCGTCAATGAATGTAATAAATGATGTATGTCCTGTGATTGATGCGGGATAAGGACCACTAATATCAGTGTGAATTATTTCCAACAAGTTGGAACTTCTAGTAGCTCCTTTCTTATTCCCTTTCGCCATTTTGCCTTTGAGGCACTTAATACATGTTTCAAAATCACTAAAATCAAGAGAAGGTAAGATTCCATCCTTTACGAGTCGAGTCATTCGATCTCGTGAGATGTGGCCAAGACGTTTATGCCACATCATGGAGGAATTCTCTATTTGTTTAGGTGATTTTGTTGTTTTAGTTACGTCATCAATATTAAGAGACAACAAAGACTGTGAAAAATTATGATCTAGTTCTAATTTATACATCAATCCATCCAAGAAACCTCGACCAAGTAATTCATTATTATGAGTAATAGCAATCTTGCCGCAACCATGAATTATTACATAACCTTCAAGGTCTAGTCTAGATATGGATACAAGGTTCCGAGTAATTCTCGGTACATATAAGGTATCCACTAGTCTAATACACTTTCCGGTACTCATATGTAAATTTAAAGTTCCCATGGCTTTGACATCTAAGAGATCACCACTTCCAACTCTAAGTTTTCTTTGGCCCTTTGGTAGCTTCTGGATTGTAAGGAATCCCTGCATTGAGTTTGTCACATGGACCATAGAACCAGAGTCACCCCACCATGTATTAATAGGGACATCAGTA
This sequence comes from Saussurea involucrata, assembly GCA_033807775.1. Taxonomy (NCBI): domain Eukaryota; kingdom Viridiplantae; phylum Streptophyta; class Magnoliopsida; order Asterales; family Asteraceae; genus Saussurea; species Saussurea involucrata. The sequence goes on along the minus strand of CM066321.1, from coordinate 133,097,838 downwards.
GTAAAGGAATCAAATATTACATAAAGAATGTTACCTTTCTTAGCTAGCCATTCCTTGAACTTAGGGCAATCTTTCTGTCCGTGCCCTTTTGCGCGACAGAATTTGCAGTTAGGTTTGCTCGACAAGGGTTTAGAGCTAGAGGCAACAGCACCATGATTATTATCCTTTTGGATTTTATTTCCAGTCTGATTACCGTGATTACCCTTCCTTTTCTTAGTACTACCAGTGGTTGTCAGGTGAACGGTTTCAGGTTGTACCAGCTTTAGGCGATCCTCCTCTTGCACACACATTGCAATCAGTTCACTTATCGACCATTTATCCTTCATAGCATTATAGTTAACTTTGAAGGTGTCGAACCGAGCAGGCAAAGAGGTCATTATGAAATGCACAAGAAAATTATCAGAGACTTCCATCTCAAGACTCTTAAGCTTATGAGCCATATCAATCATTTTCATAATGTGTTCACGGATAGGGCTGGCAATGGGTAGGGTATGGGTAGGGTAAGGGTTAATCCGTTATCCAGTCCATTTAAAATAGCGGGTAACGAAACGGGTAATTATCCATTTCATAAAACACTTATCCATATCCTACCCTACCCATTAAAAATACCGGGTAACGAAACAGGTAATGAACAAATGGTAAAACAAAATTTTATTTTAAACTATAATTGATATCGTTAAATCTCAAATATATAAGTAAAACATAAGCTCATAAATGTAGTTACTATTTTATATCTAATATGTATACTAAACATTTTATTATTTTCAAAGAATAATCATGGTATAATATTAAAAGAAATATAAAAATTATAAGACTAACACTTTCATTATATTTGTTTTCTTGAACCCATCTTGTTTCTCGTTTAATTATCAATTCATCATGAAATTTTTTACTCCATAAATATAAAAAATAAATAAAAGTACATATTAATATACGACAACATTATAAAGAATATTATTAATATATAATTATGTAAATATATGCACACTAATATTTAATTATATATATGTATATGTGTGTGTGTATATATATATATATATTATCGTAACGGGTAACGGGTAACGGGTAATTGATAACGAAAAAAACCGTTTATCCATACCCTACCAACTAAAATTTCGGGTAAACGGGTAATGGATAAGTGGATAAATGGATAAAATTTTCTTTTATCCATACCCTTATCCAACGGGTCGAAACATAACGGGTAACGGGTTTACCCTTACCCATTGCCAGCCCTATTCACGGACACTGCTATTTCCTTCATATTTCACAATGAGCATATGTAGCATTAAGCTACTTGCATGTGCCTTAGACGATCCCTTGAAGTGATCCTCAACAGATTTGAGGTAAGTTTTGACTTTATCAGAGTCAGGGATAGCTCCTCGGATACTGGGGTTGATGGAGTTCTTGACCATCATTAGTGACAAGTGATTTGCCATTTCCCACTTTTCAAAATCCGCTTTCTGAGCTGCAGTAGACTCAGCAGTAATAGCAGCGGGTTCATTATGGCGAATAGCATGGTCAAGGTCTAGCATCCCCAGAGTAAGAAGTAGTTGATCCTTCCATGAAGCAAAGTTCGCACCAGTAAGTGGCTCAATGCCAAAGTTAGGTACTGATGTGGAAATGAGAAGAATATTAGTTATAGAAGATTATCTTAGTGACTTAGTTAGCTATAAAAGGCGGATAAAGTAATGTTTCTTAAAGTAATGTTAAAGTAAGCAGGCCTAACAGTAATATTTCTTAGAATAATGAAACTATGACCATTTTAGTGATGAAGCTAGTGATAAGTAAACCTATTGTAAACACCAAAACAATAAGTCAAAGTAAGGCTCTACTTAGATGTTACATCACCTTTGGGCAGAAATAACTAATATCTAAGTAAACATGAGCGTTAGGGTCATGCAACGCAATGCTTATCTTTTGACCTTTGGGCACAAAATAGAGCATCGTGTGAATTATGCATGTAGAGAGTCCTCTTAACACACAGGTATATTAAATCACCTTTGGGCAGAATTAGTATACTCAGTGTTCATTATGCAAAAGGAAAAGAATGCATTATGTGAATCATATTTGACCTTTGGGCACAAATAATGAGACCATATATATATTAGTGCAAGGGTTTTCGGTATGGCAGTAATAGGAATGATCCATACCGATTTTTTTTTTTGTTGAGGAATTCGGTATGTACAGTACCGAAAAGAAAAGTATTCGGTATCCAAAGTACCGAAAAGTTAGGTTTTCGGTATACAAGATGCCGAAAAGTAAGGTTTTCGGTATGCAAGATACCGAAAAGTAAGGTTTTCGGTATGCAAGATACCGAAAAGTAAGGTTTTCGGTATGTACAGAACCGAAAAGTAAGGTTTTCGGTATGTACAGAACCGAAAAGTAAGGTTTTCGGTATGTACAGTACCGAAAAGTAAGGTTTTCGGTATATACAGTACCGAAAAGTAAGGTTTTCGCTATGTACAGTACCGAAAAGTAAGGTTTTCGCTATGTACAGTACCGAAAAGTAAGGTTTTCGGTATGTACAGTACCGAAAAGATAAGAATTCGGTATGCAAAGAACCGAAAAGTTAGGTTCAACCGAAAAAAATTTCTATACATTGATCAATTCGGGATAAAAAACATTGATCAATTAACATGGCATAATTAGGGTTTAATGCAATGAAAAAAAATATTATAATTGCTGGAAAATTCTAGAATACGGCGGCTGGATAATGAAAATAAAACAGAACCACCAAAAAAAAAAATTGCGGCGGCTGGAAATTTTGGTTTTAGCAATTCAATGTAATTTTGTTTTGATTTAACAATTCAATTCCTTAAGTTCATATGTTACGGCATACAAGAACGAAAGAAAATTTTGCGGCGGCATAATAAAAAAATACAAATCACGAATCAGATATGAACCCGATGCTCTGATACCACATGTTGGAATAACATGATTTGTATTTGATGGATAATGAAAACATGATAATAATAAATCATATCTGATGATCCTGAGGATCCGGTGAAAGCGTTAAACATATTTGCCATGGATTGACGGGTTCCCAGAACGAGATGATTGTATAATGATGGGATGATGATCGCGCTTGAGAGAGCCGATCTTAGGGGAGGCACACGGCTGGGATATAATCAGCAATATGTCATTAGGGTTAAAAGAGTGATTAGGGTACTCTATTTATAATAAGAGTATCTTACACTTTCAACCCTTGGTGTTTATTATGTGCAGTATAATTCCCCATAGTTCCAATCACCTAATGGGAAACCCTATAGTATGTCAATAATAGTAAATACGCCCATCATATATTTACCAGACATAGGGATTTCAGTTATTGTCAATTATCACATCAGGAATGATAAACGATCAGTGACGGTCACTTTTAAGGTGGTTCCAACATCTCAAGGACCTTATATTATATAAGCTATTTTATATGATTTTTTCCATCAAATAATAGGATTGAAAATATTGATTAACATGTATTTGTTTTACAATATGTTTGTTTTATAATGTAACTTGTTTGTGAAACAAAAATTACACAAAAAAGTTTCACATTGCTTACTGAATACACATTAAACAAATATTTGTTCATTAATACATTAAATGTTAGTCTTAAACATGAAAAAGAAATAAATCAAATGAAATATTTATGGATATTATAATTTACAAGAGTTTATTTATTATGATATAGATATTTATGGTTAATGATCAGAGTTATTATTATGATTAACGTTTTATATAAAAAAATCAATTAAAATATTTATGAAACTAGATGGACAATTGAGATTTTTTTTGAAAGGCAATTGCATTTCGGGGGTATCCTGAACTATGTCCAGACTAATCCCCCTTCGACCCGGCCACGATTCGGCCCACGACCCTTGATATCCGCCGCGTGCTCACCCCTGGATTCGAACCCGGATAGTAAGGACTTTCACCACTTACCCCCTCAGGATGTTACCGACCAGTAGGCTACAACATCTTTGGATAGATGGACAATTGAGATTAATTTGTATGAGTTGTATTAATTAGATGTGTTGTATTTGAAACACACTCTCGCTCTCTAATTTGATCGCAATTGTCAGGCTAACGTTGAAACTACTGGACCTTGTATCCGAACTCGACCGTTTTCATATTCCATATGCTTTTAGTGTAAAATCACATGTAATTCAATATTTTTGTTTTCTTTTATTTGGTATGAACATGACTATTTGTAATCTATCTATATATTTAATTTAGGGAATTTAATTAAAATACAGGCCGACCACTACATAGAGAGATCCATATACCAGTCATGAGCGATAGCGAAGCCTAGAGAGGCGGAAGCAGTAGCTTCTAGGACGAAGCCGAGCCACTAGTGGAGTGGCCAAGGAGGCCTACTATACCGATACTGGATTAGTAACCGGTGAAATCCCCAAATAAAAATTTCAGTGAACTATTGAAGCTATCAGTGTGACTGTCCTTGATTAGCTTCCTATCACCTACGCCTCCTCCCAGGAAGTCACTATTCTTTCCTTTCTTTCTAATTCATTCACTTCAAGACTGGTTCTGAACGCCGCGTAACATCATCTTCAACCAACCTCCACCGTACCGGTGCGACCACTAAAGAATTGCTTATACACTAAACAGCTGCTTATATACGCTTACTAAAAGACTGACTTTTATTCATATTCAATTCATTAGGCCAGCGTGAAACTAAGAAAGATAGATGTGCCTAAGGCGTAAGCAAACTGTGCAAATTGAAAGCGGTATTCCCCCTTATATATCAAAATAAATAGAATCATGGAATTCTCTCGTTCGGTGTCTCGGAGTTGTAATCTTCCTATTAATGATTGTGACAGCTTTTATAGGATACGTACCACCTTGGGGTCAGATGAGCTTTTGGGGGGCTACAGTAATTACAAGCTTAGCTAGCGCCATACCTGTAGTCTTTCAAAACACTCTAAGCCTTCTGGACTAGCGGTACTAAAGAAGGATTATATAGCTCAGGATGCAGGCTCAGAGCGGACAGCAAGACTCATATTCAAAACCCTCGATGGCTCTTATGAAGAGACAGGCAGAGCGGAAACTCTGTTATCTAGAACATCTTTCCCCTTCCCCTTCTTCTGTACCTTAATCCAATCGCCCTCAGAGGTAGCCTTGCTACCACCCTCAGGTGGATTAGGGGTCACCTGCTTCTTAGACTTAGGACAGGATAGACTTCATTCAAGAACGCCGCCGCCCCTGGAATCAATAAGAAAACATAAAGTTTGACTTTGACTTACCAAAATACCCATTTCTCTCCCGAAATTGCCAAAATACCCATTTTTTCGCGATTGGGTCCGCGATCGCGGACCAGGGTTCATTTTGAAAATTTTGTATCCCGCGATCGAGGGAGTGCCCACGATTGAATCAATTTGGTGAGTTTTGATTTGATATTTACACTTTCAACCGCTATACTTATTTACTTACTTTACTTTATACCTTTTACTTTCATAATTTTAATTTTACATTTAACACATATAATCGTTTATTAACTAAAATACGTTAAAAAATACGTTTTAATTTTAACAAGTTACACCATTATAATCGTCTCTTCGATACGTTCGAAATGAGCCCAATATTGAATATTTTTTTATTTATATATTTTAATACATATCATATATACTGCATAAAAATATTTTTAATATTTACAATTCATACCCTTATAGTTAATTATTTAATTTATGGTACATCTCTTATTTTTTTCAATTTTGTTTTACACTCCTATCGCATTAACATAATAATCATATATTAACTAATTCATTAAATCGTTTTAAATTATTATTATTTGCATGTATTTATAGATATCGTGAATGGCAATAGGACAAGGTTTCACGAGAAGAATATGAAATGGGGTTTTGACAAGTTGGTATCACTTGACTCATTTAAGAATTGTGAAAATGGGTATTTGGGAAATGATGATTCATATGTGTTTGGAGCTGAAGTATTTGCAGTTACAGAGTATGCACAAAAGGATCGATGTTTGTCCATCACAAAGCCTCCGCCAACTTTTAATACTTACACTTGGACCATCGATAATAAAATAAATAAAACGTATTTTAACTATAAGAGTACCATAAATTAAATAATTAACTATAAGAATATGAATTTTAAATATAAAAAGTATTTTTATGTAGTATATATATAATAAAATAAATAAATCCAAAAATATTCAATATTGGGCCCATTTCGAACGTATCGAATGGACAATTATAATGGTGTAACTTGTTAAAACTAAAACGTATTTTTAACGTATTTTAGTTAATAAACGATTATATGTGTTAAATGTAAAATTAAAACTATGAAAGTAAAAGTTATAAAGTAAAGTAAGTAAATAAGTATAGGGGTTGAAAGTGTAACATTTCAATTCAAAAGTCATCAAATTGAAGAAATTGGGTGTGTCGCGGGACTTTTCTTCGCGATATACAAAATCTTCAAAATGAACCCTGGTCCGCGATCACGGACCCAATCGCGGAAAAATGGGTATTTTGGTAAATTCGGGAGAGAAATGGATATTTTGGTAAGTCAAAGTCAAACCTTGGGTATTTTAATTAAATTCCCTTTAATTTAGGGTCAGTTTATTATTTATTTATAGCGTGAGGGGTATAAGTGAAAATTTATCTCTTTAAGTAGGCTATAAGGTCCCGTTTCCACGTTAGCCTAATAGCAAAACTGCGATCGGATTACGTGAAGGGTTCCCGTCGGGCAGGTTAGTTCAGTTCACGATAATTCTTCCTGTTTCCCAATCTGAAAGTTGTTCTGGATTTGTTGTATATAGATCACAGAGTAGAAAAACCTAGAATCATATCATGAATTCCAATCCACGGAATTTAGAGATCTTCATTCAAGCCCCATATCTTCAAATCCCAACTCGTGCCCTAACCCTAACCCTAACCCCTAATCTCACCATTCGTCATCTCAAGCTATCGTTTCTTTCCCAGATTAGTTCCATTCATCAATCCCTTGCATCCTCCACTTTCTTTACCTTGAACGGCCGCCTCCTTTCGGATTCCGATACCGTTGAAAATTCTGGAGTCACGAGTTCATCGACGCTTAGCCTTAGGTTGCGTCTATCTGGCGGTGGAGGTGATGGCGGCGCTACGGGTGCGGAGTCCCGTGACTGTTACCTCAACATGTACGCGGAAAAAAAGCCTGATAAGGTTGATCCAAATGAGCAGAGACTATCCAAGTTTGTGAATTGTGCGTTATCGAATGAGCCCTTGAAGCATCCTATTGTGGTTGATTATTTAGGGAATCTGTTCAATAAACAGGCATTAGTGGAGGCATTGTTGATGAAGAAAATGCCTAAAGCTTTTTCCCATATAAAGGGTTTGAAGGATATGATAGCAGTCGAGCTTGCATCAATACCAGGATCGGATTCTGGTGAAGTGAAGTTTCAATGTCCGATTACAGGGTTGGAGTTCAATGGCAAATATAAGTTTCATGCCTTGAAAACTTGTGGGCATGTGTTAAGTGCCAAAGCTTTGAAGGAGGTTAAATCCTCTTCTTGTCTTGTTTGCCATAAAGATTTTGTAGAATCTGACAAGATTGCGATCAATGGGAATGAAGACGAGGTGATTGCGTTACGGGAGAAGATGGAAATGGAGAAGGCAAAGTTGAGAGAGAAGAAGGTGAAGAAAGTGAAGAATGGAGGTCTTGGTGTGGATGAAGAGAAGGGTGTTTCTAATGATGGAGTTAAGGTAAGTGGGACTAAGCATGGGATTGATTTGAAGGTAGCTGAGAAGGTTTCAGGGAGGATTGAAACAAATGGGAAAGTTAATGGGAAAAATGAAGCAAAAAGATTCAAGGCGGGCGATCGGGCTCCTCAACATGCGAATAAGGAAGTGTATGCATCCATTTTTACGTCTTCAAGGAAATCGGATTTTAAAGAAACATATTCTTGCAGATCTTTGCCACTCGGAAGGAACTGACCACCGGTGGGTTGTACTGTGAAAATTGCTAGCGATTCGGGTGTTTGATGTGTGTATGGTTTGTACTTCATTTTGATAATATATTGTTCTGACATTAAGCAAGAAGTTTCTGCTTTCTTTTTCGAATCATAAAGCGGCATAGTAGTCTTGTTAAAAGATGTTCATGTTAAAGCAATCTATGTGCCTATTATGTTTGGCTTTTGAAATTTTTATGTATAATGCATGCTGCTGCATTTGATTTTCTGGGTTCAGTTTGGTTGGTTAACATGTTCAACCAGATGATGTTGATTAGAGAAGTACGTGTCCAATTGAAATTAGCATAGCATGGTTCATGGTGCTTCTTGCGTTTCTGGCTTTTTAATTGGGCAATTTATCAAAGAACGGGAAACAAAATCATACATGAGAATATCTATCTTCAATGATGCTCAAGCTTACAACGTTAGATTGTAGAGATTATATTGGTATCGTTAGGCCAAACACCAGCTGGTCTTTTTATTGGTGGTATTGTTAGGCCAAACACCACTTGGTCCTTTCTCTCTCCCGTTTCAGCGAAATGCCCTAAATTTCCGTGGTTGAACCCGTGGGCCACGGAATAATTTCCCAATTGAGTGTATTGTTTATCCGTGGGAATAAAACTCACTTTTTCATAAAAATAATTTCCCATTTTAGAGTGAGTTTATTGTTTATCCGTGGGAATAAAACATTTATTGTTTATCCGTGGGAGTTAAACTCACTTTTTTATTAAAATAATTTCTCATCCCATTTGTCTATTTTTAAACATAATCCGTGGGCCACGGGTTGGGCCATGGATTTTCAGGGTATTTTGGTTAATTGGGAGAGAGATAGGGCATATGGATGAAAAGAAGGTCAACTTAGGGTATTTCAATTAATTTCCCTTACGCTGCGTTCTCGAGTTTTAGAAGGAAAGAAAAGAAGAGAAAGGGAAGAGAAAGAAAAGAAAGGAAATGAAAGGAAAGGGGAGGAAATAAATATTTGTATTTGTGTTCTTGAGATTGAAGGAAAAGAAAAGAAAGAGAGGGAGGGAAAGAAAATAAATTTTCATGTTCCTGAGTAGGAGAGAAAGGAAAGGAAAGATGTTACTTTTACCAATATACCCTCATTTATTTCATAATGAAATGTTATTAATGGGTATATGTGTAATTTTATAAATATTTTTAATTCTTTCTATTTCCTTCCGTTTCCTCCCACATTTGGGCGGAACGTTTTGGAACCTTTCCCTCTTTAAAAAAACTCGAGAACACAACACTTTATTTTCCTCCTACTTTCTTTCATAAAAAAAACTCGAAAACACAGCGTTAGTATTGTGATAAAAACCCATATTTGTTAACATTTACTACTTTACTTGGTTTAAAATGACTGAAGCTGTTATTCCAATCATATTTGAGTTGATATGCACAAACGTTCATGTGCTAAAAAAATAGTATATATCATATTTAAGGTTGAGTTTTATCATGTTTTTTTGTCAGAAATTGCCCTCGTATGGTCAATTTCATACCTGCTTGTGTTATGGTGAAGGATACAAGTAAAGCTGCTGCAGGAAGGTTCTATAATACACTTGTAAACTCGACTTGAATATTGATTGCTTTTAAACGATGCGTACTCAGATGTGTTGACCCAGACAGAAATTGTGAGTGCTTAAAGGCTTGAACCCGTTTATGCATTAAGCTCAAAGTGCCAAAGAAATAATGTGATTTGAGTTGCTATCATTAATCCCATCTTCCATTCGACACACATCTTTTGTTTCGAGTTCCTTGATCACTCATTTTTACTTGACGGAGTTTAAATGCTGAAAGTGGTACAATCGCAATGGGGGAGACTATTAAACATACAAATGAACACAAATATTCCTTTGGACCAATCTTTCACAAAATACAATCCAACGTACAATTTTAGCTAAATGAATCTTTCGTCTTGTGTCTCATTGTGCTTAAAATTAACCCAAAATTTCATTTCTACCAAGAGTCGGAAACTCAAAAATAATAGCTAATGATAGTGAAAAGAATATTTCGTCAGAGGGATTTACCGACTGGCTGGCTGTTGAATCCATATCCACCAAACTTCACACAATGTTGTTGTAGTAGTAGTAGTTAGGCGACTGCTGACACTGCTTCAATTGCACTGCCCAACGGCCAAGCAGCTTCAACCAATGAATTTTGGTACTCAACTTTTTTCACCAGTGTAATCTCTTGCCATGGATCAAGGTCTGTTCAATAACAACACAAGCGATTAGATATTTTTTTTCTACGTATTGTTTGTTTATCTTTTACTTATTATACAATTGCAAGTGGAGGGAGGGGGTGTTGTTAAGAAGGCACCATGGTTGGGTCCTTATAACTTACCAAAGCCATCTACAAGTAATGTATACTGATACACAAGATCCATGCATAAGTATGGTAGGTTGTCATCAGGCTTCCCAACATTAGGATATGTAGATCTGGCATTCTCAAGTGTGGTTTCACAAGCACGCTTAGCAGCCTCCTGGAAATCTGCTGGACGAACTACCGCAACAGGTTTACTTGAATCAACAAAACCGGCCTACACGAGAGATAGATCCCACTGGTTAATAACTAGCCTTTGTTGAGGGTGTTAAATTTTCTGATTTTCCACAAGTTTTTTGAAGGATATTATGTAATACCTCAGCAGCCCGGTCGAAGAAGAATGAGGCCACAAAGAGATTCTTTTGTCCATCACCACCCCCACCATTCCACACCCCACCAAAAGTGCATTTCATGTGGGTGCAAGTTGATTCATTAACCTTAACAGCCTTTAATGCTTCTTCCCTGCACTTGTTCATGTTTGAACCAGAAGGAGGAGATGAAGCTTTGTATTCAGTTCCTCCATACTCATAAACCCCTAAAAGAGAAGACATGAATAATGAATTAATATCCAGGTGGCTAGTGAAAGTTGCACATAATACCATTTTTCTGAAAAACATTTAAGTATTTGCAACTCAAAACAAACAAGACACATAAAATAACTGAACATAACCATTTTAAAACTTAATATCCTCATTTGTAGGACTACTAGGTGGCTGAATAAAAAATATGCAGAAGACTGAGATACCAGAATGACGCAAGGCAAAGCAAAGCATTACCATTATAGCCAGCCAAGATGCATGGATTGTCAGAATCTTTTGTGACTCCCAGGATCTCAGCTCGAGCTGCTAATAATCCATACCTCAAGTAACTGTGAGATGATACAAAAAGGAAATTAAGTAGAAGTAGAGCATATCAATATGACCGCAAATGCAGGAACAGCCACAAAACAAAGACATTACAGCAGTGGAAATATACACTAAGCCCCCATATATCCAATTTGATTGTAATGATATTACATCTTCTTTTCCACATTAGTGCCTGGTGTGGGGAGTCGATATCCATATAGAAATAATGAAGATGTGAATCAGTGTAGATTGTAGTTTATAGCCTTTGTAGCATCATATGATACAGGTTAGATGGCATACTCTCTCTTAGTTCTCTGCTTATGGTAAATAGACTTCATGTTCTGATGTATTCTATGTTCTTGATGTCATCTAGAAAGAAAGTAAATGTATTTTCAAACACGGATGAGGGAAACCTGTTCTACCTTCTCGATCTCACCTATAAAGAAAGTGTGTCTGTGCCTGTGCATGTGTGTGTGTGTGTATAAAGAGGGATGGGGCACACCTGTGAACATAAAGGTAATATTTAGTTCCCATGAGAAACATTTCCTTCACATATGTATCCTCTCCATTTGATATCCTTGGAGCCTTCGCGGCATCTGCCTCTGAAATAGCATATGCCATTTGTACTGATCCACCACCCAGATCAACTACCCCAACAGTGTCTGAATATTTCTTACCTAATCTTTTTAACAGATAATTTATGGTCACCTGTAGGTATACAAGGGTTTTAATGAGCAAAGCAAGAATACAATATGATAAGGAAAGTGGTGTACAAACCAATATCAAAAGAAGTTTCAGGTTAATCCTGGAGACACATTAGAGCTCAAAAACAAGACCCTAATGTTCACTCAGGAAAAGAGTTCACACACACAAACATATTCCTCAGTCAATTTTCTTAAGCACAACACATGCATCTTAACAACTATTGACATTGCAGCTTCTTTCACACTTCTTCGTGAAGAAAAAACTCAGTTAGTCTGTAACCTGTGCCCTAAAGCACCCAAAATCTGTCATTTTGATGTATTTTCTGAATGCATGAACAAAAATGAAATTGGCCCAACACTTATACTAAGAACACGTACAATTACAAGGATGTAAGAAGTAAGTAGCTTACCCATTGATAAGCACCTTCCTGAGTTCCATCCAGAACAGTTACCCAATCATCATTCGACTTGAGGCTGCTCTTAACTTTTAGAAAATCTTTCACCTATATGAAAGAAATCCTAAAATCAATTAAAAAAATAAAAATCTTCAAACAGGAGGAAATCTTGAAGGTGAGAAAAGAAGTTTGCAGAGAGTAATATTTACAGCTTGCAAAATTCTTTCAGATGCATCAACTCCCAACTGTCTCAGGCCTGCAGTTGCCTGCATAGAGATGTATGATTCAGGTATATACGCATACAACTCTAACAAAATACAGAAGCGTTATTATCCATACAAATCACTAACCCCAACTTTGACAGGTGTATTTTGGCGCACATCCTTTGGAACAACCTTTTCTGCTTTCTCTAAAAGAGGCATAAGAGAATCTGCAGCTGCTTTAGGGTCGTTTGCATATGCACTCAAACCTGGTTGCAACTACAACATAAAAGTATCAAATGAAATCTTAGTCCCCTTTATACAACAGGTAGATTAGAATGTCAATAGCAACCAAAGACAAATTTTTATTGCCTTAAAATGCCAGGCATATTTCTTAAGGCTATTTTGTTTAAATTGTCTAGAAAGAAAGCAAAAGATATTTCCTTGTTGTTGAGGTTGAAGCTCCCCGCATCCAATGTGTAACTAGTTAGCTTCGGATCTAGTTGGTCTATTCGTTTGATGATCCTAAGAGACTTATTAGCTTAGTACACAGAAGCATGGCCCAGTTTTTTTTCTCCCTATTTGGGCAATTGAGCATCTTACTTGGTCCAAGATAGAGCTGGTAGATGTGCATTTACAGAAACTAACACACAATCTCTGTTTGTACATTGGTACAATATTATCTATTACGAATTCCAAACGAAACTGTAGTTTATAAATACTGACAACACGTATTGGTTGATTAATCTGAATTAATTGTGCGTCTAAGAACTAAAATTACCGTATACGATTATGCAAAAAACTCAACAAAATGAGGGCTTGAAGTACCTGCTCAAAAAGCTCAAGCTTTTTGCCAATGTGTACAAGATCCAAATTCTGATCGAAACAGAAGACATGAACTCTACTCCCGGAACTACCGGCATCAAAAATTACGGCATAGCTATTGGATGGCGGATCCGTCTGCAGCACGTAATTTGGCGTAAACTTGCGGTTGGTAGGCAAAACAGCATCGTTGGGAGATCGCGTGGAAGGCATCAGAAACAAAACAAAGGAGACGAGGAGGAGAGGGATCGAAATGACCAAAACAACCCCGCGGTAGCGATTGATTTTGTCGGAGAGGGATTCGTTGTACGGCTGTTGACGATTGCGTTTCAGCATTTTGTCGAGTTGATCCGCCAAGGGTGGCGTGGAGAAGACTTGACCTTCTAGGAGCTCAGCGGCCGAAGGAGATCGATACCGGATCTGACCGTTTCCGGCAGCGGCAGCTGAAGGAGGCTTCACGGACTGATGAGAATTCTCCTGTACAGACTCCAGCTCTTCTCAATTTGAAATACACACGCTTTACGATTCAAATTAACCGATCGATCAATCAAATCTCAGATCGACCGATTCACACAAAAAAACTAGTTGTCACAACACGAACCGACACCGAATCAAATTTACAATCATATGAAATTGAAAGTTGATCGGAAAACCACAATGCCGTCGTGTTTCTCTCTCTAGAAACTCCTTTTCCGATCGGAGATTTTGTTGTTCGAGTACAAAAATTCACAGCACCTATTTTATAACCTGTTAACTACGCGAGCATTTTAAGTCTAACCGCAGCAAAGTCACGCACGCCACGCCTTTACGTGATTTCGACAAAATACACAAAGGGACCTTTTATATATATATATATATATAATTAATATTATTTATATTTTACTTCAAAAATTATATTAATTACCTTGTATTTATCTAATTAGTATTACATTATTTTTCCAATAATATACATATAAATTTCATTTTTATATTCTCATATCATTTTTTATTTAAATGGACGGTAAATTAATAATATCATAATATTTTTATTACATTATTTAATCCTATATATATTGATTTTATTCCAAATATTTATATTATAAATTATACAGATAAAAACCATGACCATGAAAATCTAAGGTTCTTGAGGCATGGACAAGTTGTCTTACAGCTCAGATACAAGTTGGGTGCATATATATATATTTAGAAAACAAATAAAATTAAACAAAACCAATAAATTCCATATGAATTGCGGTCCAATCCAAAAAATATATAACGTATATGACTTATTTTCTCTCAAATACTTTTTGTTTTAAAAACCATGATGCAACCGAATTATGTTGTTTTTTTTATATTTTAAGCATTTATCAGTTTTATTACGATTGGATTTCCCTATATCAAAAGGGCAACAAACAAAAACATGAGAAAATAAACATCAACACAAGACAAGACAAGACAGAAGAGTGGTAACAACTAAGCATCGTCAACTTGACAAGTTTGTTCTTGGTCAATAATATGCTAGCTATTAGAGCCCCGTGATCCTGGATTCACCTTGTTAATTTTCAGGCGGATTTGTGCTTTGAAGGTGGTGGAAAGACAATACGGAAAGCCCACCCGGCTGATATCGCCCCTATGAACGGACCAATCCAGTAAACGTAAAACTGCTCCCATGTATTGTGTCGATTGTTTAGATATGCCCATCCAAACGCCTACAAATTAACAAAATCAATCATCTTATCATGACCCCCGACTCTTAAAAGCAAAATGACTTAAAAAACAATGCAAGATTGTGAATATATAATGTTACGTACATTGGCAGGATTCATGGAAGGACCTGTATAGCCTCCACCCACAAAAACAAGTGTCACAATGGAAGTGGAAAGCATGGCGTTTTTCATAAGCATGCTGTTAGGGCCTCTAAGGATAACGTACAGGACGGCCATGGTGCTGGTGAAGGTCAACAAACCCTCAACAATGGCGCCCGTATGCATGCCCACTTTTAGAGAAGGTCCTCCTAACATATGTTTATATTCCAGCGGCATCAATTCCAGAATCGCAAAAGCACCGCCAACAGCACCAACAGCCTGCAACAAATTAAATTGCCATATATACTGAAACTTATTATTAACTAATTTCGACCTCCAATTTGTTGTAATTACCTACGTACCTGAGCAGGAAAACGGACTGCTGCAGAGATGAGAGAATCTCCACCGAGTCCGACGGCGTAAAAGGCAGCAGTACCGGTAGGATTAAAACTAGCGCCACCTAAGGCACCGGCAATGTTACCGAAGATGAACAATAGGATGAAGACCAGGGAGATTGTGATGAAGATGGAAGCCATTCCTTTGACGGCTATGGCCTTAGCTACAACGGAAGTAGCAGCACCAAGGGAGGAAGCACAGATTACCCACAAGAAAGTCAAGACAGCATCACCAATCGCAATCTTGAGTAGCCCCATATGATATCTCCTCCACCGGAAAAGGTACGTACCTGTGAGCTGAGTGGGGAGTTGCATTGGGTTTGGAATGCACTTATTATATAGACACAGACACAGACACTTTGGGAGTGTAGAAAGAAGAGGGGTACGTGTGAATTCATATTTAACCAAAATGCTAAAATAATGATGACTCATGAGTGTGATCGACCAACCAGCTACAATTTGCAAGTTTGGTAGAGTTGAGGTACATCACTAAACAATTACAATATATATATATATATATATATATTTTTTTTTTTTTGATAACGAGCTAGACTAATTTGAAACCCTTCAAAAGGTTGAAACCAATGCAACCCGTGATCTCACCATTGGTTAAATATTTAACGGTTGAGATCAACTTAAGAAATAACTACCGGATCCACTAAGCTTAATTTTAGGAGCTAATTTGGTTAGATCAACGGTTGAGATGAGGGTTGCATGGGTTTCAACCTTTTTATGGGTTTCAAATTAACGGATTAATTCTAGTAATAAAGTTTGTTCCAGCTTTATATATATGGCTATTCAGACTTTTTCTTCACGTCTATGAGATTAGTTGAGTTGAGGTATATGCAAAGTGAGATGTACATTATAGTTAAGAATATAGAGGAAAGTCCCAAAAAGAATATGGAGCAATTTGTTCATTTGGATGGTTTGTATATATGCATAAAGGTAATAAGTTGTTTTTTGGTTTTTATGCACGTGTACATGTTATGCACATATGCATATCGGACAAATTGGTTACAAGTTATTTGTATGTACATACCATCCAGATAGATGCTTACTAGAATATTTATTGGTTTTTCATTTATTTGTGGTTTTCCCCTAAAAGTTATGGTAAGAAGGTAAGAAAGAATTTCGGCTCTTAAATGTACGTTAGGATGAGATGTGCCAGATCAATCTTTGTATCAAACACGATTCATGAGCAAGTTTAAGAATAGAAGAGATTAAGGGTACAAACCCATTCTTATCTTCTCATCTTAATTATTCTTCTTACATGTGTATATATATATATATATATATATATATATATATATATATATATATATATAGGAAAGTTCAAATAAAAACTCATTTTCAATTGTGAACATGAGGAAGGATCTTGGCCCTTCCATCTATATTGATCCAATGACTCATATTAAATAGAGTTTTAAATTTAAATTATTAATTAAGGTGATTAGGGGTAAAAAGGGAAGATAATTAAAGCACACGCCTACCATGTTTGACTTTTTAATTAAAATTTTTTACCCCCTTAAAGTTTAAAATAAATTAACTTAAAAATTACTAACATTTTAATCAAACAAATTACATCAAAAAAACGAGAATTTCGTGCTCTTCGATATGACATCCATCTCGATATAGTTTTTTTTGTTGTTTTAACCGTTTTTACGTGGAATGTCATATACGTGTTATATTCGGTATGCATATTTATGTATGTTCAAGTGCGTACAACATCTTGACACCATAAGTCCGTAACTCGACATCACCTTCTACAACACTTTCTTCAGCGTCCTAAGGTATCGTGTTCTTCATTACCATAACCCAACACCTATCGAGATGAATCGGGAACCTATCGAGTTTCGATTGTGAACCGATAAACAAAAGAGAGTGTGTCACGTCTTCACACCTTCACGAGTCACTCATGTATTATTCTTCATGAATAATGTATCATTCAGTATGAATAATACATCATTCAGTATGAATAATACATCATTCAGGGTGAATAATACACGATTCATGAATTCATGTATTATTCATCCTGAATACTGTATTATTCATCATGAATATTGTATTATTAATCCTGAATATTGTATTATTCATCATGAATAGTGAATGAACGTTCACCTTTGTTATTCATATTGAATGTGGACACCTGAAGATGTGCATACATATTCATAAAGAATAAAACCAAGTTTCGGTTGTGAATCGGAAAACAAAGAGAGTATGTCATGTGTTCAACCTTCACGGGTCATTCATATATTATTCAACATGAATAATGTGTTATTCAGTGTGAATAATGTGTTATTCAGGATGAATAATGTGTTATTTAGGATGAATAATACACGATTCATGTTTAATAATACATGAATCAGGAATTCGTGTATTATTCATCCTGAATGTTGTATTATTCATTTTGAATACTGTGTTGTTCGTCATTAATAGTGAATGAACGTTCCTCTTTGTTATTCATACTGAATATGCACACCAGGAAACGTGCATACATATTCATACCGAATATAACACATACATAGCATTTCACGTAAAAACGGTTAAAATGAAGAAAAAACTATATCGAGATGGATGTCATATCGAAGAGCACGAAATTCTCGTTTTTTTGATGTAATTTGTTTGATTAAAATATTAGTAATTTTTAAGATAAATTATTTTAAACTTTAAGGGGGTAAAAGTTTTTTTTAATTAAAAAAGAAAATAAAAAGTCAAACATGATAGGCGTTGATTCAAATTTCCAGATTTGCCCCTAATCACTTCTCAATTGGTTTAATTAAGTTTTAACCATTGATTAGTTTTTCAAATCTTGATCAATGATTATGACTTATCCTCATGTTCACAATTGAAAATGAGTTTTCATTTGAACCCACCCCTATATATATATATATATATATATAGACTTGAGATCATGTGAGACCAAGCCATTTTCGTGAGACCCGTGAGACCAAAAAAATAACACTAAACCTTCACAGTAAAAGACTGTGAAGGTATTGTGAAGGTAAACCTTCACAGTGTTTTTGCTGTGAATAGGGGTGAGCAGCGGAACTGGGTACCCGCCTTTGGAACCGGAACCGCTCCGAAACTGCCGGTTTCGGAACCGGAACCGATGTCACTGGTTCCGGTTCCGGTTCCTAAAATACGGAACCGATTGAAACTGGGTCCGGTTCCGGTTCTCATTTTTTAAGAACCGCTACCCGCTGGGTACCCGCCGGGACCGGTTCCGGGACCGGGTACCCGGTCCCGTTGGGTACCCAGAACCGGAACCACTGGGTACCCGGTATATTTTAATAGAAAATATCTATATATAATATATTTAATTATTTATTACATATTAGAAAATTCATAGAAAATCAACCGTTGGTCCAAATGAGGTGTACGATGTACCGTTAGAAAGATTATAATGTCCTTAAGAAATGTTATGAAGAGTTAAAGTCCTAATTATGAGTTTAAATGTGTCAAAACACTGAGTTTTCACATTGTACACAAGAACCTGCGCACTGTTTTTGTAAAGGTTGTAGCGGTCTGATTATAGCTCCGAATTGCATGAATCCAGTTCTGTGGAATCCAAAGATATCAATGAACAACTTTCATTTAGATGATAGTGTCCAATTTGGCTTCTAAATGGAAGAAATATATCGTAACTTATGGCATATAGGAGCTGTCAATTATGAGTTTTAAAGTTTCTGCCATGTTATTAGAAAATTCATAGAAAATCAACCGTTGGTCCAAATGAGGTGTACGATATACCGTTGGAAAGCTTAGAATGTCCTTAAGAACTGTTATGAAGAATTAAAGTCCTAATTATGAGTTTAAATGTGTCAAAACACTGAGTTTTTGAACCAGCTCACATTGTACACAAGAACCTGCGCACTGTTTTTGTAAAGGTTGTAGCGGTCTGATTATAGCTCCGAATTGGATGAATCTAGTTTCTGTGGAATCCCAAGATATCAATGAACAACTTTCATTTAGATGATAGAGTCCAATTTGGCTTCTAAATGGAAGAAATATATCGTAACTTATGGCATATAGGAGTTGTCAATTTCTGTATGTTTCACAAGGAAGTGGGATTTCCTCCCATCCCACATTGGTGGGAAACAAAAACCTTATGCTCTATGCCCACTATAAATATGATCTCACCCCTTGTATTTTCATTTGCATCACCCCCTTTGACCCTAGCTTGGTGGTTTGAGTCCGTTGGCTTGGACCCTCTAAGTTGGTGCACCGTATTATGTTGGAGCACCCTATTAAAAGTTTTATATTTATAAATGTTAAACGGGTTAAATGGATTAAATGGGTTAGCCAGGTCTATCTATTGCTCCAAACAATGTTAAAAAATAAAAATAAAAAGTTGTCAGCGGGTACCCGGAACCGGAACCGGTTCCCAGCGGTTCCGGGACCGGTTCCAAAAAATAGAGAACCGACGGTTCCGGTTCCGGTTCTTTCTTTCTAAGAACCGCCGGTTCCGGTTCCGGTTCCATGAAAATAGGGTGGGTACCCGGTATTGCTCACCCCTAGCTATGAAGGTTCGCTGTTTTGCTTACCTTCACAATGAATCGTTGTGAAGTTTTAGTGTTATTTTGTGGTCTCACGGTCTCACGAAAACAGGTTGGTAACCCAACCCTATATATATATATATATAGGAAAGGGTTCAATAGAGAAGTCCAAATATTTAGAGAAATATAGAAGTGATCTTGGCCATTTATTCGGTCAAGATCGGCGGCTTTGACCGAGAAGCAACGGATAATTACTCGCGTGGTCTGCACAAGATAGAGAGATAGTTTCGTAAAAAATACACGGGCTGAGTTCATATATGAATCTGTGTGATTCACATATGAACTATACGTTCATATATGAACCTTTGTAATTCACATATAAACTCTTTTTAACTAATTCATATATGAACCTTTGTGATTCATATATGAATCAGTTAATTTGTTCCCTAAATTTTATACACGGCAAAACTCACACAATAACCCTTTGCTTTTAACAAATATAATTTTGCCATTAAAAATCAAAGGAGAACTCCTTATAAAATATTTAAAAGCATGGTATATATATATTATAGTTTGGAGTTGATAAGTGGCAAGGGAAAGAGATTAACCAAACATATACACTAGTTGATGCTGATGAAGGGTTATTGCAGAGATTTGCAATATCCATATTTATTATTGATTACTACTACTACTACTACCAAGTCTAATGCTATTTCCATATATTCATTTATTATTTATTACTCTGTGGCTTTCCCTTTGCGTCTGCTGCTGGTTTCCAGAAGATAACAAACCATGGAATCAACATCATCACCAAATATGCTGTAAGCCTCCATAGCCTGCAAATAGCTGAACCCCATTGACAACACCATCTGCATGCTCATGCTGCTACTGCTACATACCACCTTTCCTTCACTCTCACCTCCAGATGCTGCTTTTTTTCCAATTACCATGGAATGGAATCAGGTTTGACAAGATGGGAAAAGAAAAGAAAAGAAAAGCAAAAACAACAAGATATATGTATATAGTTAAACTACTTACTGCCTCCAGAAGATGATGGTTCAGCACCAGATGTTGAAGATTCTCTTGGACCAAGTTGCTGTTTGAACTTGTCCTTTGCTATATATTCAGCCCTTGAAGCTTCCATCACCATACGCTCGATTTCTTTCTCGGTTAGCTCCACATCTGACCAAAGAAGAGCCTGTATTCATTCATCTTTATATGTTAGAATCCATCATTTAACGTCTTAATATCAATCAAATAGCATAAAGGGTGGTTACATTATCCATCTGTTGATCTTGTTGAGCTTTGATTGCTGCCTTCACTTTATCTTTATCAACCTTCGTCTGAAAACCAAAACCAAAACCAAACAAAAATATATTCAAATCTCAACCAAGATACAAAAACCCATTCCTATTTTAATTAAAGAACATCATTTTGTTATATCTTAAGTGTCAAATTTTAATGATCGAATGTAAACTGCTTTGTGCATTAGCTTTTGGACATTGGTGAGAATCACCATAGTGCAATTATTTCTGAATGATACTACTTAAATCTTGTTCACCATCTCTAAATACATTTCAATTTCTTTGGACATTGATCAATTTTGATCTCATTAGGTTCTTGCAATTATCAAACATGTATGTTATTTGCAAAAACTGTGGACCTTGAGATATAATACCAGCCTATGTAGTATGTATCATGCATGCACTTTCTTTGCGATTAGCTAGCTATGTTTCCTCTATCTTTGCTTTTAATTGGCCTGTGATTCCCTTAACTTGTAACCAATTGTTCAAATCAATCACTATAACCTAGCAAAAATATTAGCCTGCCCATGGTCAAAAGTGCATCATGTTAATATGGAGGTGTTGTCAAAGGCAATGTAAGAAGATAGTTTTGGGGGGTGAATCAAAGAGATCTTTAAAAAGAAAAAAGTTGGAAAACATATAGCACTAATACTTGCTGTAACGCTGCGTTCTCGAGTTTTAGATGGAAAGAAAAGAAGAGAAAGGGAAGAGAAAGAAAAGAAAGGAAAGGAAAGGGAGGAAATAAATATTTGTATTTGTGTTCTTGAGATTGAAGGAAAAGAAAGGAAGGAGAGGGAAAGAAAATAAATTTTTATGTTCTTGAGTAGGAGAGAAAGGAAAGGAAAGATGTTACTTTTACCAATATACCCTCATTTATTTCATAATGAAATGTAATTAATGGGTATATGTGTAATTTTATAAATATTTTTAATTCTTTTTATTTCATTTCTTTCCTTTCCTTTCCTTCCGTTTCCTCCCACATTTGGGCGGAAAGTTTTGGGAGGAAAATCAGCAATATTTTCCTTTCCCTTCTCTTCCTTTCCCTCTTTAAAAAACTCGAGAACACAACATTTTTTATTTTCCTCTTACTTTTCTCCCCTTTCCGTTCCTTTCCTTCATAAAACAAACTCGAGAACACAACGTTAGTGCAAGTTGGGTGCACAGAATCATATGAGCAATAAAAATTTGTGGAAATGGTGAAAAAGAGGTTGACTTATGAAGTAACAATAGAAGTTTTTTGATGCTCTAGAGGCTAGTTGCTAACTCAAGAAGAACTCTTAAACCATTTCACCCCTTAAGGACTCCATGTCTAACAGCTCAATTCTTTTCATGAAATCTTATTTGTTGAAAACTTCGGTGTTTCTGGATTATCACACGTGGATGATCTGGTTATTCGATCGTACTTAAACTATTCTGCATGTGCGTGTGATGAGTGTGAACCTAGGACTAAAATGCAAAGAGAAATCCTCCTTAGGTTTTGTAATGTAAGATTTGGGATTTCTTTTGTATTGACCGTAGTTCAACATCTTATTTATAATGTTACGTTTAATTTATTAGTTTACCGAACAATCCCTTCATTTCATTGAACTTTTTGTGTGTCATTATAAACAAAACTAGTCTGTTAATCATGTTTTTGAGTTTATTGAAGTACAGGTTAAGAAATGCTCAAAATGATGTAGAAGATGTGAATAGTGAGCAAAAAACGCCTAGAAACGAAGCCAAAATGAAAGTATTGTATATATAAGAAACATTTAAATGGTGGACTTACCCCCTGCAGGCAGCTAAAACCGAGGCCGGCACCTATCGTCAGTCGGCGAGGATCAACAAGAGAATTATAGTGGTTGCCATGATGGTAACTTAGCCGGATAGGAGGCGTGTCTGTATTATAGCTCCCATGAAATATATTGATCGGTTCTGCAACCATGCAATTTTTCCTAAGTCAAACAGATGAACGAACGTAAAACATCGATACTTTTTAGCAAGTACTATAACATCATAATATACCAGTGCTATACGAATAGATATGAATAGGCCGATTATACATTTCAGACAGCGCTTGAATCTCCACATTATTCCCATAGACCTGCACTCACAGAAGACAAACCATAACTTATGGAAGGTTCTAGAACTGCCACAGATTAGAATTTAGACGTCGCAGATACAAATCTACATACTTTATCCCTTCTCTTCCTCTTGCAATAAGAAGTGAAACCTTCTGTTATAAACTGCGAGAAGTGGTCTCTCTCCCGTTCCTGGATGAAGTAAAAGAAACATTTTGTTGGTTTATCTTTCAACAAAATGACAGTTTTTCTTAAAGGATTAAATGACAGTTGCAAGTGGTTTCTAAACAACCACGAAAGCTTCCACAATCACATCAGCAACGGCAAGACTTCCAAATATAAACAACTTGAAAACAGCTTACAGAAGTAATAAAGAGATTAACACTCAAAATGACACTACTTGTAGTATTAAAGATTTGAAATACCATGTAATCTATGCACATTTGCCTAGCCAAATCATATGCTTCGGAATCACCATACACTTGATCTGCAACAGCACGAAACAAGCAATTCCCATCTTCCAACATTCTTTTCACTTCATAACCTTTCGTCCGTCTAATATCAATCTCAAACTGACGTTCCCTTTCCTGAGAGATAAAGTACTCGGTTAATAAATGGGTACAAGATTCAACGCCAATAACAAAAAGAATGCATCAAAAGAACATCTTGATGTTTTCTTAACTGTGTCCTAATGTAATGCAAATATGTCAAAAGGGGCATGCCAAGATTGAAATCTTGAAAGGGAAAGCTACACAAAACAAAATCAAAATCAAAATCAAAATCACAGCATTAGTCTGATTATAGTAATCAGACTAATTATTATTGGGTTCTTTGTAGTGACTAGAACTCACAGCATCATCATATGAAGATCCGTAGCAAGAATTTTGTTCATCAGCACTATTGTAGCCATCATTTTCACAATGAGATCCCGCCGGCGATGTTCTAGTGGAAACAATCGGCCAAGCGGTTGCCCTTCTGGACGGCCCAATTCGCAGAGCGGCAGAATTTCCAGGGACAAGTCTCCGGGAATTACAACTTGTTGAAGTGGGTTTGGGTGGTGGAACAGGTGGTGGAGGTGGATACGGACGTCCACCAATCGTCTGATCATCACTCTTTAATCCATTTTTCTTCTCTTCTTCCTCCTCATTTACCCTCAACCCACCAATTCTTTTCAAAATATCTTCAGAACCCATGACACTTTCATCCTCAATTTTCTCAGTAATGGGTACATCAACATCATCATTTCCCTCACCATCGATAGTTTCTATTGGAACATCTTCACAAAGAACCTGTTCTTGAACCTCCTCCCCTGCTTCCAGAATCTGCGGAGGAGCAACCTGAGTCTGCGGTGGACTCGACCTGTTTGTATTATTATTATTAGACGATGAAGACGAACCAGCGGTTGCAGAGCCTCTTTGAACAAAAACACGAGTCATCCTTTTTTACCCTTTTCAAGATTTCGATTAACCCTAGAACCCTTATTTGTTCTCAATATTCTTTTCCCCTAAACCAAACAAATACAAACTTCTTCTTTTTTTCTTTTTCTTGAACCAAATTATAAAACCCTAGCTTTCGACTTGTCACGTGTCCTGGCCTTAGGGGACGTGACTCCAATTCCTCCGCTGAAAGATTTTCTTTTATTGATCCAACCAATTTCTTCTTCGTCCTCCAGCTGAAACGATCTCTGCATTCCCCTAACAATTCTCATGAGATTCAAGAACAACCAAACCCTAGCCCTTTCGAAACTAACGCGATTTTTTGGTTTTTACCTCCGATCAGTTCACCTCCGACAACCCAAAACAATAAACCTGCAATCACAATCGTAATAAGCCAAGAAACATAACCTAAAACGTGTAAAATCAAATTCTAATCAAATATTCAAGAAACCCGATAAAGAATCGAAGATTCCAACAAAAAGAAAACTAATTAACCTAAGATGAAAAATTGGAGCGTGGGAATGGAGTGGGTGTAGTGATGATCTAAAGAGTGTGTGATAGAGATTGAAAAAAAGAGTTGATGATTATTGAGAAAGTTGGTAGGGTTTTTGTGGAGCAGAAAATTGATAGGTTGGCGACGAAGGACAATATATACACAACGATATGTCGGTGTCTCTAAATACGCACGTACACAGAAACAGATGAAAATGGGAGGCTGCGATTTAGCGGCGAAACTCATACAGGTGGCGGAGTTTTGGTAACCACGTGGGTCGCAGGGTAAGGTAAGTTGTGAGAAACAGACATATACCCAGAGGGCCAAAGGAAAGGATCTCTCTTTGTTTGCAAACATACCAAAAATATGAAATTAAAATATTATGTACGTATATGTGAATGATGGTATGATAAGTTGTTGAGTAACTATGAAAAATAAAGATAAGAATTTTTTATCACTTTAATTTTAATCCACACATGAACTGTGCTTGATATAAAGATTGATTCGTTGTATCTCGGTACATCGCATTCTAATATGCATCATGTTGGAACTTAGTGAAGAGGTGAGAAAACTTGTCCCACATAGGAGCCAAGACAAAGTTTAGAACACTTAATAAACCCAAACTTGATAGCATTAAATGAATCATTTAATTGTTTGGGCTTGGAGTGTGGTGTTCTTGTGGGCTCTCTTTGACATATATATACATATTAAATGTCAAAGATTGGGCCTTGGGCCTTGGGGTCGAGATTCAACGATTGAAGAACGAGTGTGAATATGTGTGCGGAATCTGGCGCGGAACAAGGCGCGACCCAAGCTGCGGGAAGAGTCGCGCGGGACTCTGGAAAAACGTGGAACCAGTGAACGGCGTGAGTTTACTAGGCGCACGGGCTTCTGTCGGGTTCGATCGGCAGTACACCGCGTGCATCTCCGCGCGAGTTTACTAGCGCCGCAAGTAGCGCGGACACCTTGACAGTTTGTTTCGGTTACTGTGCATACGGATATAAACAACACTC
This sequence comes from Saussurea involucrata, assembly GCA_033807775.1. Taxonomy (NCBI): domain Eukaryota; kingdom Viridiplantae; phylum Streptophyta; class Magnoliopsida; order Asterales; family Asteraceae; genus Saussurea; species Saussurea involucrata. The sequence continues at coordinate 133,071,609 of CM066321.1, read as the reverse complement.
CTTCCCTTTCGTTTTCAAGACTTAAGACACGAATTTCTTTCATATTTTTGGGTTTTCTCTCCTTCTCGTTCTTCGCCAAACATATGACGATTCGCTAGATTCAAGTGAGATACTTGAATACGATTGTTGTATCCTCTGGACAAACGCCAATACCACCGACGAATTTTTGTCTTAGGACACTGCTTCCGTGCAAGCCTCAATCGACACGTTATCTTCGATTATCTACGAAATTCAAGTAAGGTTTATGTTTATTGTCGTTTTGGTATTGGAATTGTGATTGTAACGGATCTGTTCTATTCAATTTCTACCCATTTCTTTGTTGTTTTTATACAAAACCAAACATATGATTGATTAAGTCTCTTTATGGACTTAAACAAGCGCCAAAGCAGTGGCATGAGAAGTTTGATAACACTATGTTGTCAAATGGTTATCACATAAATGAATGTGATAAGTGTGTTGATGTGAAACAATACAAAGATGCTTATGTTATCATATGTTTGTATGTTGATGATATGCTCATCATGGGATCAAACTTGGATGTAATAAACCAAACCAAGAAGATGTTAAACTCCGCATTTGATATGAAAGATATAGGAGTTGTTGATGTTATCCTTGGTATAAAGATTAAAAAGGATCCAAATGGTTACATCTTTACCGAATCTCACTATGTTGAGAAGGTGTTGCGAAAGTTTGGTCATTATGATGACAAACCGGTTGTGACTCCATTCGATCCTATAAGTCAATTGAAGAAGAATCTAGGAGATAGTGTTGCTCAGTTGGAATACACTCAAGTTCTTGGAAGCTTGATGTATATCATGAACTGTACACGACCGGATATAGCGTATTGTGTGAGTAGACTTAGTCGGTACTCACATAACCCGGGAAAAGACCATTGGTATGCACTAGTAAGGGTGCTTCGATATTTGAAATACACAATGGGTTATGGGTTACATTATACAAAATACCCTCCCATTCTAGAAGGGTATTGTGATGCTAATTGGATTTCCAACTGTAACACCCGGAAAATCCTTGTGAGTAAAAATAGTCCTAATATTTCTTTATATTTTGACTTCTTAGATTATAATTGATTTCCTAAGTAATTTCCGTGATTGTCACTTATTATTTGAGAACTCCCGATAGAAATCAGTAAGTTTATTCCTTAAGGAAATAAATGAAAAATAGATGATAAAGTTAAATATTAGATTTTATGGATTAGTTGGATGGGTAATTTTAATACGAGTCCAACGGTTCTTTCCGGAGCAAAAACGGAGTTCTAACGAAGAAGTTACGGCTAAATCAGTGGAAGTTGAGAAGTGTAGCAAACAGAACCTGGCGCCGATGGTTTGGCGCCGATGCATCGGCGCGGGTGATTGGCGCCGAATTCCTGACGTGCCAAAAGGGGGTTAAACCCACCTCTTTACCCTTAGTCATCCACCCTTTTCACTTAGAACTCTCAAATCCGATTTTTTAGTTCTGCTATCTTCTTCTCAAGTGATTCTTCATCAAATCCTAAGGTAAACTTACTTCTCTTAATCCTAATTCCATTCAAACAACAATTAGATGAATCTCACCAATTAAATTTGATTTAGGGCAATATATCTTCATTCTTTTCTTGGAGTAATTGGGTGGAAGTATTCAAGTTAGGGTTATACCAATTGAAGGTTTGAGGTGAGTAACTTGTAATTAATTGATTGTATTACACTTATATACTATTCCTTATCTTGATTTTGGTATAGTTAATATGAAATCTTGAATTATATGCTCTTAATGGTTAAGAGGAAAACAAGAGGAGTTCAAGTAAGTTATGTGGATAATTTGTGTTTATTACTTAGTATACTATGTTAAATGTTGGTGCTAAGGGTTTGACTTTGATTATATATCAATGGTATGTGATATTGAGATGATGGCTTAATAGACGTCTTAATGATGAATTGATGGCTTAATGGTCAAAATGGACTTATTCTTGAATTGTAAACATGGTGGTTTATTATTGAAATCATATAGAAAGTGATTTAAATACATGTGGATGTATATGAACTACATGGAAGTAGTATTGATCATGTTAAATGGTTGGACCATTGTTATGTGTTAAATATGCTTGATATTATCTAGAATATGATTTATTATATATGGATGTATGTGAACTACATGGAAGTAGTATTGATTATGATAAATGGTTGGACCATTGTTAAGTGTTTAATATGCGTTGAATATTATTTGGATTAACATATTTGGTATTCACATAATTGGAGGAGCACCTAGTAGGCATTGGAGGATGTATTCTTACACACCGTGGGGTAAGTGTAATTGATTCATACCTTCGGATACCGTGGGGTTTTCCGTTGTGTTATGCCTTGTGACAATACCGTGGGGTATCGATCAAGGTATATCTTCAATTATGATGTAACTGGGTAGCGATATGGGCCTTCTCCATGGAATCCAATTTGTGAATGTATCGAATTGTTATTCCTACATGCTATGATTATGCTCTATGTGCTATGTGTAAACCTCACTTAGGCTTTAAAAGCCTAACACTTGTTATGTGTTTTATATGTTACAGATATTAGTGGTCCCGGATACAAGAAGTTTAGACTGGGGTTGTGAGCATGGGATCATTGTTGGAGAGTTAAAGATTTGAAGATTATGATAGAACTTTCCGACACCTTTTGTTATCTGATAAGCTAGTGGTCCATTACTAGTCGTAATTAACTAAATCTTCGTATTAATGGTTATGTAATGATTTATGTATACTTTTACTTTAGTAATGAGTACCACTCTTCCGTTTTATGGAAGTTTTGTTAACCCCTGTTTTGGGGTGTTACACCAACCATTCAGAGAGTAAGTCCACAAGTGGATATGTATTCACATTTGGTGGAGCAGCGATTTGTCGCATTAGACAAAGCCGCTGAAGAATAGGGCGTCAATGATAAGTTGCGTGAGTTAAACGATAGACCTTGTTTGAGCAAATAGCCTTCAATTGCAAGTAGAGTTTTATGCATGGTGTCCTCGAGTGTGTGTTACATGGGTTTTTGTGATTTCAAAACAAATGCATAAATAACAATTTAGTTGATGATGAGTCAGTAGGTACACGTGGGTATTTAAAGAAAGAGGTAATACCATTTACGTCGCGCAGTCAAATTTTGAGTTTAGTAATTTGCAAAATACATTATACTTTACAAGAAAAGTTAAATATAGATGAGTGTGAGAACCGACTAGCTTACTTTGTGTCGGTAATTTCTTGCAACTTTTGTCGTATGAAAAGTTTTTCATTAAATATACTACGGTCATAACAATATCGTTTTGGTTGAAAAAGATTAAGTTTTGCGGAAAGTAGTATGCAAATGATTCTCGTGATCGTTGTGCAGTACACTAAAGTTATAAGAATCTTGGGGTCATGTGTACCCAAGTTGCTCCAAGTGTTGTTCTTTAAAAGGAGGAAATGTGCGAAATAATACATTTAATACATTGTTATGTATGAAGGTTATGAACGAACTAAGTCGTAAAATATTACTATAAGCTAAGAAAGAACTCTGAGATTGGAGAGGTGTTGGATAAACCATGGGAGAATGTTTGTAAGTTTTGGTAATGGTGTTTAGGAGGAAGGTGAACAATGGGAGAGTTGAAAGTGGACTTTAGCGTCGGTTGTAAGAAGGTCTATACCCTTGTTTGGTAACTAGAAATACAGTTGGCAAGGGACAGTAGTGTCCGGAGGAAGGATTAGTAGTAATCAAGGTGATGGAATTAGCAAATTGCTATGAGTAGTGTGGTGAGACAGTAAGGAAATACCCTCGACGTTAAATAAGAATTTATGGTGATCTTGTGATATTAGTATTGCACGAATAAGTTTGAAATGAAGACGATGAGATGTAAATTGTATTATGTTTTGTCGAAAGGATTAAGTTCAGTCCTTGTTGATGAATAGATTAAAGAAGTATCGATAGGTCGACTATTGACATTGAAGTCGGCAGTTGTGTTGGATGTATGAGGCCTTTTGCCTGTCACATGGTGCGGTATGGGTGCGTTCCGCGTATGCCTGTGCGGACAGAAACTAAACCATGAACGGTACCGGCATGCTGTTATGCAGAGGGTATGCGCAAAGCGAATATTATCGTGTACGGTGGACTGAGAATGTTGCAGAATGTTATAGAATGCGGACAATACATATCTTGTGAAACACCACATGTGTGGATTTTGAGTGATTGGCGAATAAATCACGAGTAGAAAAGGTTTTGGTTAAATTACTACAGAAGTGAAAGTTAGGTGGTCAAAATACGCTTTTAGAAGTTTATTGTGGTTGTGCAATAATTTTGGTGTGTTATATGCTTAATCGCATTTTTAGTGTTGGTTTAACTATTGGTCTTATGTGTGAGGACAGTTTGATGGTCTTGTATTTTTAGTACCTTTGGGACTAGTGATCTATGGCAAAGTAATAATATATATATATAAATATATATATATATATATATATATATATATATATATATATATATATATATATATATATATTGTGGAGTATATAGAGTTGTACATACGTGTACATATAGATACATATATGAATTGACTTCATTGGGAAAGTAGCAATGAAGGGGTCGTGAGATTATCATGTCTCGAGGCGTGTGTTGCATGATGTGGGATTAGATGTATTTTAAATTTCATGAGTTGATAATTGATAAATGATCAATAGACCCTTTGAGCGGATGGCTTGGTTTTAGATTCGGTTGAGTCTTAAGGGTATTCGTCGGTTTAATTAACTTGACATAGGCTTGAGGGTTGGAATTACATGAATTGTATTATAATTAAAGTTTACGTAATGTGAATACATTAATTTCTTCTTTTGAGATCATGTATGAATGTCAAGTTAGAATCGGAAGATTAAAAGTTGAAGGATCACCTTGTGGAGGGGTGTTAGGATAGTGAAAGACTATTGTTGTAGATGGACATTCTACTTATGATGTAGATGGTTTATATATAATGAAGAAATAGGCACGAACATAGTAAGGGTATGGACTATGTCGATTTGTGATGTAGTGTGCACTGTATATATAATGGTTTGGAGTCACAAAGAAGTAATAATAAGTGATAAAGAGGGGACATTAGATGAAAGTCTTTTCGGGGATTCCAGATGAATAGTGCTAGTTGTCAATAAAGCTGTTGGAATATGTGGTTGTAAGATGGTGTAGTGATTTGGCTATTATTGGAATAGAATGTCGAGCGGTAGTATGAGTTTATCCAAAGTGATTTTGGTTGTGTGAGTCGCTAAATAAGTTTATGATTTTGAATCATAGGAAGTTTAATAAAGATGAGAAAGTGTTATCGGTATGTGGAAAAGTTGGGGAAAAGAGACAAATAATGATTGGAGGGTAGTACTTCATGCTAACGTAGGAAGTAATGATAGAAAGGTCGGACCTAAGAATGTAGTTATACTACAGGTTCAACGGAATTATCACCTTTGATATAAAATATTTTAGTGCTTGGTTGCAATGTGGTCGCATAGTACGATATTGATGTGAGGAAGTGGTAGTACTTTTTACTGAAGAAACGTGTGGGTCATAGATGTAGTGATGGGTGCCGTAGATATAGAAGTATTCAAAAGTGGTGAGTATGCCCAATTTAAAGTGAGTATGGATTTTCAAGCAGCATACATTAATGTTATTTTGAGATATGGAAATTGAGATGTGGATGATGACGGTATGGAAGACTAGGCAATAGTCGGATAAAGGTTTAATGATAAACGGTTACTTTAAAGAGGCTTACAAATCTAAGTTGGGGAGCGGTTAATGAGGAAAGAAGTAAGGTTCAGGAAATATGAAAGATGAATCCTTGTTCCTTCTAGATTTTTATTTGTAAATGGAACCCATGTGTGGGTTTGGTTAAAGTGCAAAGGTTGGTGATAATTAGGTGTCAACTTTTGGGTTTAAGGCCAAACACCTTTAGTGTAATCGGGAAATTGTAGCTAATTTAAAAAAAAATGATGGTGATGGTAGTAGTAACCTTAAGATACTCATTTGTGATGAGTGGTTTTAGTGAACTAACCTTTGTGTATGATTAGTGAACCTGTCCGTTTGATGATTAATTATTGAGATGGATTTTGGAGTCTATTAGAGCCCTTTGAATGAGAATGGCCGTTAACGATAGGGGCAATTGAAATTAGAGATTCGGTTGGTCTCAGTATTAATTGAGCCTTAAATTGATTTAGAGTTAGAAACTGAAATCAAGATGTATAGAACATTTTAAGGTTGGGAGATGACTGAAGTCGTATGGTTGGGAGTTTCTCTATGGTTGGAACGTTTATCTGTACATGAGTACAACGTATGTGTAGGGGCTTTGTTAATAAACAATTGTTCGAAGAATTGTCTTTATAGACCGTGTGGATAGAACTTAGATTCCTGTTAGGAATTGTTGAATTTTGGTCGACAGTGAGTCGGTTGACTTTGGGTAGTAAAGGATATAGATTTCGAGGACGAAATCGTTTTAAGGTTGGGAGAATTGTAACACCCGGAAAATCCTTGTGAGTAAAAATAGTCCTAATATTTCTTTATATTTTGACTTCTTAGATTATAATTGATTTCCTAAGTAATTTCCGTGATTGTCACTTATTATTTGAGAACTCCCGATAGAAATCAGTAAGTTTATTCCTTAAGGAAATAAATGAAAAATAGATGATAAAGTTAAATATTAGATTTTATGGATTAGTTGGATGGGTAATTTGAATACGAGTCCAACGGTTCTTTCCGGAGCAAAAAGCGGAGTTCTAACGAAGAAGTTATGGCTAAATCAGTGGAAGTTGAGAAGTGTAGCAAACAGAACCCGGCGCCGATGGTTTGGCGCCGATGCATCGGCGCGGGTGATCGGCGCCGAATTCCTGACGTGCCAAAAGGGGGTTAAACCCACCTCTTTACCCTTAGTCATCCACCCTTTTCACTTAGAACTCTCAAATCCGATTTTTTAGTTCTGCTATCTTCTTCTCAAGTGATTCTTCATCAAATCCTAAGGTAAACTTACTTCTCTTAATCCTAATTCCATTCAAACAACAATTAGATGAATCTCACCAATTAAATTTGATTTAGGGCAATATATCTTCATTCTTTTCTTGGAGTAATTGGGTGGAAGTATTCAAGTTAGGGTTATACCAATTGAAGGTTTGAGTTGAGTAACTTGTAATTAATTGATTGTATTACACTTATATACTATTCCTTATCTTGATTTTGGTATAGTTAATATGAAATCTTGAATTATATGCTCTTAATGGTTAAGAGGAAAACAAGAGGAGTTCAAGTAAGTTATGTGGATAATTTGTGTTTATTACTTAGTATACTATGTTAAATGTTGGTGCTAAGGGTTTGACTTTGATTATATATCAATGGTATGTGATATTGAGATGATGGCTTAATAGACGTCTTAATGATGAATTGATGGCTTAATGGTCAAAATGGACTTATTCTTGAATTGTAAACATGGTGGTTTATTATTGAAATCATATAGAAAGTGATTAAATACATGTGGATGTATATGAACTACATGGAAGTAGTATTGATCATGTTAAATGGTTGGACCATTGTTATGTGTTAAATATGCTTGATATTATCTAGAATATGATTTATTATATATGGATGTATGTGAACTACATGGAAGTAGTATTGATTATGATAAATGGTTGGACCATTGTTAAGTGTTTAATATGCTTTGAATATTATTTGGATTAACATATTTGGTATTCACATAATTGGAGGAGCACCTAGTAGGCATTGGAGGATATATTCTTACACACCGTGGGGTAAGTGTAATTGATTCATACCTTCGGATACCGTGGGGTTTTCCGTTGTGTTATGCCTTGTGACAATACCGTGGGGTATCGATCAAGGTATATCTTCAATTATGATGTAACTGGGTAGCGATATGGGCCTTCTCCATGGAATCCAATTTGTGAATGTATCGAATTGTTATTCCTACATGCTATGATTATGCTCTATGTGCTATGTGTAAACCTCACTTAGGCTTTAAAAGCCTAACACTTGTTATGTGTTTTATATGTTACAGATATTAGTGGTCCTGGATACAAGAAGTTTAGACTGGGGTTGTGAGCATGGGATCATTGTTGGAGAGTTAAAGATTTGAAGATTATGATAGAACTTTCCGACACCTTTTGTTATCTGATAAGCTAGTGGTCCATTACTAGTCGTAATTAACTAAATCTTCGTATTAATGGTTATGTAATGATTTATGTATACTTTTACTTTAGTAATGAGTACCACTCTTCCGTTTTATGGAAGTTTTTGTTAACCCCTGTTTTGGGGTGTTACACCAACCATTCAGAGAGTAAGTCCACAAGTGGATATGTATTCACACTTGGTGGAGCAGCGATTTGTCGCATTAGACAAAGCCGCTGAAGAAGCCGAATGGCTAAAAAGCTTCCTAGAGGGTATTCCGTTGTGGCCAAAACCGGTGACTGCTATTGGTATCCATTGTGATAGTATGGCCGCTCTCACAAGAGCGAAGAATCAGATTTACAATGGAAAGTCCCGACACATACGAAGGCGCCACAACACTATAAAGGACTTGCTGAAAAATGGAATCATTTCCATTGACTATGTAAAGTCAAAGGAGAACATTGCCGATCCTTTGACAAAGGGCCCAAGTAGAGAGCAAGTATCCTTCACATCGAGGGGAATGAGCTTACAGCCAACACACTGAGTTTCCTCGGCGGCAACCTAACCTAGCGAAATTAGAGATCCCATGGTCTAGGTTCAATAGGCAAACTAGTCGGGGACAACTCAAGAAGCAATTAAACAAAGGTATGCCTATTCCTATGATGTTTTCCTTTGTTTTCCGTTGATGATATAGGGTTGAATGTTACATTCTTAATATTGCTGATAGCTATTATGGTGGAATACAATGGAGTATTCTTGATCGGCATTACCTATGTGAGACTGATGTGTGGTCGCGTCTTTGAGGACGGAGATGGCTACGTCTTCTAAAACTCTCATGAAGAAAGGATATGTTCACGACCGAAATGAACACAACGGTAAGAATCAAATTATGTATAGATATAATATGTGTGATGCCTATTGTCTCGATTTACTACAAAAAGTGGCTAGTTCAAGACTTTAGTTCACTATCTACGAAGTAAATCCGATAGGTATTCACTAGGAACGGTTCAAGTCCAAAAGACACCTTTTCCGATGCATATTATAACTAGCTTGGTGATAGAAACATAAGTTCCATAATATTGCTTATTTTCTATTCAAATGTGGGGTATTATTTGGGTTTGAATAGAAAATGTGGGGTATTGTTGGAACTTAGTGAAGAGGTGAGAAAACTTGTCCCACATAGGAGCCAAGGCAAAGTTTAGAACACTTAATAAACCCAAACTTGAGAGCATTAAATGAATCATTTAATTGCTTGGGCTTGGAGTGGGGTGTTCTTGTGGGCTCTCTTTGACATATATATACATATTAAATGTCAAAGATTGGGCCTTGGGCCTTGGGGTCGAGATTCAACGATTGAAGAACGAGTGTGAATATGTGTGCGGAATCTGGCGCGGAACACGGCACGACCCAAGCCGCAGGAAGAGTCGCGCGGGCACTACGACGCGACCAGGACCGCGCCACAAGGCGCGCGGGCTTCTGTCGGGTTCGATCGACAGTACACCGCGCGCATCTCCGCGCGAGTTTACTAGCGCCGCAAGTAGCGCTGACACCCTGACAGTTTGTTTCGGTTACTGTGCATACGTATATAAACAACACTCCTTCCCTTTCGTTTTCAAGACTTAAGACACGAATTTCTTTCATATTTATGGGTTTTCTCTCCTTCTCGTTCTTCACCAAACATATGACGATTCGCTAGATTCAAGTGAGATACTTGAATACGATTGTTGTATCCTCTGGACAAACGCCAATACCACCGGCGAATTTTTGTCTTAGGACACTGCTTCCGTGCAGGCCTCAATCGACACGTTATCTTCGATTATCTATGAAATTCAAGTAAGGTTTATGTTTATTGTCGTTTTGGTATTGGAATTGTGATTGTAATGGATTTGTTCTATTCAATTTCTACCCATTTCTTTGTTGTTTTTATACAAAACCAAACATATGATTGATTAAGTCTCTTTATGGACTTAAACAAGCGCCAAAGCAGTGGCATGAGAAGTTTGATAACACTATGTTGTCAAATGGTTATCACATAAATGAATGTGATAAGTGTGTTGATGTGAAACAATACAAAGATGCTAATGTTATCATATGTTTGTATGTTGATGATATGCTCATCATGGGATCAAACTTGGATGTAATAAACCAAACCAAGAAGATGTTAAACTCCGCATTTGATATGAAAGATATGGGAGTTGTTGATGTTATCCTTGGTATAAAGATTAAAAAGGATCCAAATGGTTACATCCTTACCCAATCTCGCTATGTTGAGAAGGTGTTGCGAAAGTTTGGTCATTATGATGACAAACCGGTTGTGACTCCATTCGATCTTTCAAGTCAATTGAAGAAGAATCTAGGAGATAGTGTTGCTCAGTTGGAATACACTCAAGTTCTTGGAAGCTTGATGTATATCATGAACTGTACACGACCGGATATAGCGTATTGTGTGAGTAGACTTAGTCGGTACTCACATAACCCGGGAAAAGACCATTGGTACGCACTAGTAAGGGTGCTTCGATATTTGAAATACACAATGGGTTATGGGTTACATTATACAAAATACCCTCCCGTTCTAGAAGGGTATTGTGATGCTAATTGGATTTCCAACCATTCGGAGAGTAAGTCCACAAGTGGATATGTATTCACACTTGGTGGAGCAGCGATATCTTGGAAATCTTCCAAAAAAACTGTGAATACCAGATCAACTATGGAAGCAAAATTTGTCGCATTAGACAAAGCCGCTGAAGAAGCCGAATGGCTAAAAAGCTTCCTAGAGGGTATTCCGTTGTGGCCAAAACCGGTGACTGCTATTGGTATCCATTGTGATAGTATGGCCGCTCTCACAAGAGTGAAGAATCAGATTTACAATGGAAAGTCCCGACACATACGAAGGCGCCACAACACTATAAAGGACTTGCTGAAAAATGGAATCATTTCCATTGACTATGTAAAGTCAAAGGAGAACATTGCCGATCCTTTGACAAAGGGCCCAAGTAGAGAGCAAATATCCTTCACATCGAGGGGAATGGGCTTAAAGCCAACACAATGAGTTTCCTCGGCGGCAACCTAACCTAGCGAAATTGGAGATCCCATGGTCTAGGTTCAATAGGCAAACTAGTCGGGGACAACTCAAGAAGCAATTAAACAAAGGTATGCCTATTCCTATGATGTTTTCCTTTGTTTTCCGTTGATGATATAGGGTTGAATGTTACATTCTTAATAATGCTGATAGCTATTATGGTGGAATACAATGGAGTATTCTTGATCGGCATTACCTATGTGAGACTGATGTGTGGTCGCGTCTTTGAGGACGGAGATGGCTACGTCTTCTAAAACTCTCATGAAGAAAGGATATGTTCACGACCGAAATGAACACAACGGTAAGAATCAAATTATGTATAGATATAATATGTGTGATGCCTATTGTCTCGATTTACTACAAAAAGTGGCTAGTTCAAGACTTTAGTTCACTATCTACGAAGTAAATCCGATAGGTATTCACTAGGAACGGTTCAAGTCCAAAAGACACCTTTTCCGATGCATATTATAACTAGCTTGGTGATAGAAACATAAGTTCCATAATATTGCTTATTTTCTATTCAAATGTGGGGTATTATTTGGGTTTGAATAGAAAATGTGGGGTATTGTTGGAACTTAGTGAAGAGGTGAGAAAACTTGTCCCACATAGGAGCCAAGGCAAAGTTTAGAACACTTAATAAACCCAAACTTGAGAGCATTAAATGAATCATTTAATTGCTTGGGCTTGGAGTGGGGTGTTCTTGTGGGCTCTCTTTGACATATATATACATATTAAATGTCAAAGATTGGGCCTTGGGCCTTGGGGTCGAGATTCAACGATTGAAGAACGAGTGTGAATATGTGTGCGGAATCTGGCGCGGAACACGGCACGACCCAAGCCGCAGGAAGAGTCGCGCGGGCACTACGACGCGACCAGGACCGCGCCACAAGGCGCGCGGGCTTCTGTCGGGTTCGATCGACAGTACACCGCGCGCATCTCCGCGCGAGTTTACTAGCGCCGCAAGTAGCGCTGACACCCTGACAGTTTGTTTCGGTTACTGTGCATACGTATATAAACAACACTCCTTCCCTTTCGTTTTCAAGACTTAAGACACGAATTTCTTTCATATTTATGGGTTTTCTCTCCTTCTCGTTCTTCACCAAACATATGACGATTCGCTAGATTCAAGTGAGATACTTGAATACGATTGTTGTATCCTCTGGACAAACGCCAATACCACCGGCGAATTTTTGTCTTAGGACACTGCTTCCGTGCAGGCCTCAATCGACACGTTATCTTCGATTATCTATGAAATTCAAGTAAGGTTTATGTTTATTGTCGTTTTGGTATTGGAATTGTGATTGTAATGGATTTGTTCTATTCAATTTCTACCCATTTCTTTGTTGTTTTTATACAAAACCAAACATATGATTGATTAAGTCTCTTTATGGACTTAAACAAGCGCCAAAGCAGTGGCATGAGAAGTTTGATAACACTATGTTGTCAAATGGTTATCACATAAATGAATGTGATAAGTGTGTTGATGTGAAACAATACAAAGATGCTAATGTTATCATATGTTTGTATGTTGATGATATGCTCATCATGGGATCAAACTTGGATGTAATAAACCAAACCAAGAAGATGTTAAACTCCGCATTTGATATGAAAGATATGGGAGTTGTTGATGTTATCCTTGGTATAAAGATTAAAAAGGATCCAAATGGTTACATCCTTACCCAATCTCGCTATGTTGAGAAGGTGTTGCGAAAGTTTGGTCATTATGATGACAAACCGGTTGTGACTCCATTCGATCTTTCAAGTCAATTGAAGAAGAATCTAGGAGATAGTGTTGCTCAGTTGGAATACACTCAAGTTCTTGGAAGCTTGATGTATATCATGAACTGTACACGACCGGATATAGCGTATTGTGTGAGTAGACTTAGTCGGTACTCACATAACCCGGGAAAAGACCATTGGTACGCACTAGTAAGGGTGCTTCGATATTTGAAATACACAATGGGTTATGGGTTACATTATACAAAATACCCTCCCGTTCTAGAAGGGTATTGTGATGCTAATTGGATTTCCAACCATTCGGAGAGTAAGTCCACAAGTGGATATGTATTCACACTTGGTGGAGCAGCGATATCTTGGAAATCTTCCAAAAAAACTGTGAATACCAGATCAACTATGGAAGCAAAATTTGTCGCATTAGACAAAGCCGCTGAAGAAGCCGAATGGCTAAAAAGCTTCCTAGAGGGTATTCCGTTGTGGCCAAAACCGGTGACTGCTATTGGTATCCATTGTGATAGTATGGCCGCTCTCACAAGAGTGAAGAATCAGATTTACAATGGAAAGTCCCGACACATACGAAGGCGCCACAACACTATAAAGGACTTGCTGAAAAATGGAATCATTTCCATTGACTATGTAAAGTCAAAGGAGAACATTGCCGATCCTTTGACAAAGGGCCCAAGTAGAGAGCAAATATCCTTCACATCGAGGGGAATGGGCTTAAAGCCAACACAATGAGTTTCCTCGGCGGCAACCTAACCTAGCGAAATTGGAGATCCCATGGTCTAGGTTCAATAGGCAAACTAGTCGGGGACAACTCAAGAAGCAATTAAACAAAGGTATGCCTATTCCTATGATGTTTTCCTTTGTTTTCCGTTGATGATATAGGGTTGAATGTTACATTCTTAATAATACTGATAGCTATTATGGTGGAATACAATGGAGTATTCTTGATCGGCATTACCTATGTGAGACTGATGTGTGGTCGCGTCTTTGAGGACGGAGATGGCTACGTCTTCTAAAACTCTCATGAAGAAAGGATATGTTCACGACCGAAATGAACACAACGGTAAGAATCAAATTATGTATAGATATAATATGTGTGATGCCTATTGTCTCGATTTACTACAAAAAGTGGCTAGTTCAAGACTTTAGTTCACTATCTACGAAGTAAATCCGATAGGTATTCACTAGGAACGGTTCAAGTCCAAAAGACACCTTTTCCGATGCATATTATAACTAGCTTGGTGATAGAAACATAAGTTCCATAATATTGCTTATTTTCTATTCAAATGTGGGGTATTATTTGGGTTTGAATAGAAAATGTGGGGTATTGTTGGAACTTAGTGAAGAGGTGAGAAAACTTGTCCCACATAGGAGCCAAGGCAAAGTTTAGAACACTTAATAAACCCAAACTTGAGAGCATTAAATGAATCATTTAATTGCTTGGGCTTGGAGTGGGGTGTTCTTGTGGGCTCTCTTTGACATATATATACATATTAAATGTCAAAGATTGGGCCTTGGGCCTTGGGGTCGAGATTCAACGATTGAAGAACGAGTGTGAATATGTGTGCGGAATCTGGCGCGGAACACGGCACGACCCAAGCCGCAGGAAGAGTCGCGCGGGCACTACGACGCGACCAGGACCGCGCCACAAGGCGCGCGGGCTTCTGTCGGGTTCGATCGACAGTACACCGCGCGCATCTCCGCGCGAGTTTACTAGCGCCGCAAGTAGCGCTGACACCCTGACAGTTTGTTTCGGTTACTGTGCATACGTATATAAACAACACTCCTTCCCTTTCGTTTTCAAGACTTAAGACACGAATTTCTTTCATATTTATGGGTTTTCTCTCCTTCTCGTTCTTCACCAAACATATGACGATTCGCTAGATTCAAGTGAGATACTTGAATACGATTGTTGTATCCTCTGGACAAACGCCAATACCACCGGCGAATTTTTGTCTTAGGACACTGCTTCCGTGCAGGCCTCAATCGACACGTTATCTTCGATTATCTATGAAATTCAAGTAAGGTTTATGTTTATTGTCGTTTTGGTATTGGAATTGTGATTGTAATGGATTTGTTCTATTCAATTTCTACCCATTTCTTTGTTGTTTTTATACAAAACCAAACATATGATTGATTAAGTCTCTTTATGGACTTAAACAAGCGCCAAAGCAGTGGCATGAGAAGTTTGATAACACTATGTTGTCAAATGGTTATCACATAAATGAATGTGATAAGTGTGTTGATGTGAAACAATACAAAGATGCTAATGTTATCATATGTTTGTATGTTGATGATATGCTCATCATGGGATCAAACTTGGATGTAATAAACCAAACCAAGAAGATGTTAAACTCCGCATTTGATATGAAAGATATGGGAGTTGTTGATGTTATCCTTGGTATAAAGATTAAAAAGGATCCAAATGGTTACATCCTTACCCAATCTCGCTATGTTGAGAAGGTGTTGCGAAAGTTTGGTCATTATGATGACAAACCGGTTGTGACTCCATTCGATCTTTCAAGTCAATTGAAGAAGAATCTAGGAGATAGTGTTGCTCAGTTGGAATACACTCAAGTTCTTGGAAGCTTGATGTATATCATGAACTGTACACGAACGGATATAGCGTATTGTGTGAGTAGACTTAGTCGGTACTCACATAACCCGGGAAAAGACCATTGGTACGCACTAGTAAGGGTGCTTCGATATTTGAAATACACAATGGGTTATGGGTTACATTATACAAAATACCCTCCCGTTCTAGAAGGGTATTGTGATGCTAATTGGATTTCCAACCATTCGGAGAGTAAGTCCACAAGTGGATATGTATTCACACTTGGTGGAGCAGCGATATCTTGGAAATCTTCCAAAAAAACTGTGAATACCAGATCAACTATGGAAGCAAAATTTGTCGCATTAGACAAAGCCGCTGAAGAAGCCGAATGGCTAAAAAGCTTCCTAGAGGGTATTCCGTTGTGGCCAAAACCGGTGACTGCTATTGGTATCCATTGTGATAGTATGGCCGCTCTCACAAGAGTGAAGAATCAGATTTACAATGGAAAGTCCCGACACATACGAAGGCGCCACAACACTATAAAGGACTTGCTGAAAAATGGAATCATTTCCATTGACTATGTAAAGTCAAAGGAGAACATTGCCGATCCTTTGACAAAGGGCCCAAGTAGAGAGCAAATATCCTTCACATCGAGGGGAATGGGCTTAAAGCCAACACAATGAGTTTCCTCGGCGGCAACCTAACCTAGCGAAATTGGAGATCCCATGGTCTAGGTTCAATAGGCAAACTAGTCGGGGACAACTCAAGAAGCAATTAAACAAAGGTATGCCTATTCCTATGATGTTTTCCTTTGTTTTCCGTTGATGATATAGGGTTGAATGTTACATTCTTAATAATGCTGATAGCTATTATGGTGGAATACAATGGAGTATTCTTGATCGGCATTACCTATGTGAGACTGATGTGTGGTCGCGTCTTTGAGGACGGAGATGGCTACGTCTTCTAAAACTCTCATGAAGAAAGGATATGTTCACGACCGAAATGAACACAACGGTAAGAATCAAATTATGTATAGATATAATATGTGTGATGCCTATTGTCTCGATTTACTACAAAAAGTGGCTAGTTCAAGACTTTAGTTCACTATCTACGAAGTAAATCCGATAGGTATTCACTAGGAACGGTTCAAGTCCAAAAGACACCTTTTCCGATGCATATTATAACTAGCTTGGTGATAGAAACATAAGTTCCATAATATTGCTTATTTTCTATTCAAATGTGGGGTATTATTTGGGTTTGAATAGAAAATGTGGGGTATTGTTGGAACTTAGTGAAGAGGTGAGAAAACTTGTCCCACATAGGAGCCAAGGCAAAGTTTAGAACACTTAATAAACCCAAACTTGAGAGCATTAAATGAATCATTTAATTGCTTGGGCTTGGAGTGGGGTGTTCTTGTGGGCTCTCTTTGACATATATATACATATTAAATGTCAAAGATTGGGCCTTGGGCCTTGGGGTCGAGATTCAACGATTGAAGAACGAGTGTGAATATGTGTGCGGAATCTGGCGCGGAACACGGCACGACCCAAGCCGCAGGAAGAGTCGCGCGGGCACTACGACGCGACCAGGACCGCGCCACAAGGCGCGCGGGCTTCTGTCGGGTTCGATCGACAGTACACCGCGCGCATCTCCGCGCGAGTTTACTAGCGCCGCAAGTAGCGCTGACACCCTGACAGTTTGTTTCGGTTACTGTGCATACGTATATAAACAACACTCCTTCCCTTTCGTTTTCAAGACTTAAGACACGAATTTCTTTCATATTTATGGGTTTTCTCTCCTTCTCGTTCTTCACCAAACATATGACGATTCGCTAGATTCAAGTGAGATACTTGAATACGATTGTTGTATCCTCTGGACAAACGCCAATACCACCGGCGAATTTTTGTCTTAGGACACTGCTTCCGTGCAGGCCTCAATCGACACGTTATCTTCGATTATCTATGAAATTCAAGTAAGGTTTATGTTTATTGTCGTTTTGGTATTGGAATTGTGATTGTAATGGATTTGTTCTATTCAATTTCTACCCATTTCTTTGTTGTTTTTATACAAAACCAAACATATGATTGATTAAGTCTCTTTATGGACTTAAACAAGCGCCAAAGCAGTGGCATGAGAAGTTTGATAACACTATGTTGTCAAATGGTTATCACATAAATGAATGTGATAAGTGTGTTGATGTGAAACAATACAAAGATGCTAATGTTATCATATGTTTGTATGTTGATGATATGCTCATCATGGGATCAAACTTGGATGTAATAAACCAAACCAAGAAGATGTTAAACTCCGCATTTGATATGAAAGATATGGGAGTTGTTGATGTTATCCTTGGTATAAAGATTAAAAAGGATCCAAATGGTTACATCCTTACCCAATCTCGCTATGTTGAGAAGGTGTTGCGAAAGTTTGGTCATTATGATGACAAACCGGTTGTGACTCCATTCGATCTTTCAAGTCAATTGAAGAAGAATCTAGGAGATAGTGTTGCTCAGTTGGAATACACTCAAGTTCTTGGAAGCTTGATGTATATCATGAACTGTACACGACCGGATATAGCGTATTGTGTGAGTAGACTTAGTCGGTACTCACATAACCCGGGAAAAGACCATTGGTACGCACTAGTAAGGGTGCTTCGATATTTGAAATACACAATGGGTTATGGGTTACATTATACAAAATACCCTCCCGTTCTAGAAGGGTATTGTGATGCTAATTGGATTTCCAACCATTCGGAGAGTAAGTCCACAAGTGGATATGTATTCACACTTGGTGGAGCAGCGATATCTTGGAAATCTTCCAAAAAAACTGTGAATACCAGATCAACTATGGAAGCAAAATTTGTCGCATTAGACAAAGCCGCTGAAGAAGCCGAATGGCTAAAAAGCTTCCTAGAGGGTATTCCGTTGTGGCCAAAACCGGTGACTGCTATTGGTATCCATTGTGATAGTATGGCCGCTCTCACAAGAGTGAAGAATCAGATTTACAATGGAAAGTCCCGACACATACGAAGGCGCCACAACACTATAAAGGACTTGCTGAAAAATGGAATCATTTCCATTGACTATGTAAAGTCAAAGGAGAACATTGCCGATCCTTTGACAAAGGGCCCAAGTAGAGAGCAAATATCCTTCACATCGAGGGGAATGGGCTTAAAGCCAACACAATGAGTTTCCTCGGCGGCAACCTAACCTAGCGAAATTGGAGATCCCATGGTCTAGGTTCAATAGGCAAACTAGTCGGGGACAACTCAAGAAGCAATTAAACAAAGGTATGCCTATTCCTATGATGTTTTCCTTTGTTTTCCGTTGATGATATAGGGTTGAATGTTACATTCTTAATAATGCTGATAGCTATTATGGTGGAATACAATGGAGTATTCTTGATCGGCATTACCTATGTGAGACTGATGTGTGGTCGCGTCTTTGAGGACGGAGATGGCTACGTCTTCTAAAACTCTCATGAAGAAAGGATATGTTCACGACCGAAATGAACACAACGGTAAGAATCAAATTATGTATAGATATAATATGTGTGATGCCTATTGTCTCGATTTACTACAAAAAGTGGCTAGTTCAAGACTTTAGTTCACTATCTACGAAGTAAATCCGATAGGTATTCACTAGGAACGGTTCAAGTCCAAAAGACACCTTTTCCGATGCATATTATAACTAGCTTGGTGATAGAAACATAAGTTCCATAATATTGCTTATTTTCTATTCAAATGTGGGGTATTATTTGGGTTTGAATAGAAAATGTGGGGTATTGTTGGAACTTAGTGAAGAGGTGAGAAAACTTGTCCCACATAGGAGCCAAGGCAAAGTTTAGAACACTTAATAAACCCAAACTTGAGAGCATTAAATGAATCATTTAATTGCTTGGGCTTGGAGTGGGGTGTTCTTGTGGGCTCTCTTTGACATATATATACATATTAAATGTCAAAGATTGGGCCTTGGGCCTTGGGGTCGAGATTCAACGATTGAAGAACGAGTGTGAATATGTGTGCGGAATCTGGCGCGGAACACGGCACGACCCAAGCCGCAGGAAGAGTCGCGCGGGCACTACGACGCGACCAGGACCGCGCCACAAGGCGCGCGGGCTTCTGTCGGGTTCGATCGACAGTACACCGCGCGCATCTCCGCGCGAGTTTACTAGCGCCGCAAGTAGCGCTGACACCCTGACAGTTTGTTTCGGTTACTGTGCATACGTATATAAACAACACTCCTTCCCTTTCGTTTTCAAGACTTAAGACACGAATTTCTTTCATATTTATGGGTTTTCTCTCCTTCTCGTTCTTCACCAAACATATGACGATTCGCTAGATTCAAGTGAGATACTTGAATACGATTGTTGTATCCTCTGGACAAACGCCAATACCACCGGCGAATTTTTGTCTTAGGACACTGCTTCCGTGCAGGCCTCAATCGACACGTTATCTTCGATTATCTATGAAATTCAAGTAAGGTTTATGTTTATTGTCGTTTTGGTATTGGAATTGTGATTGTAATGGATTTGTTCTATTCAATTTCTACCCATTTCTTTGTTGTTTTTATACAAAACCAAACATATGATTGATTAAGTCTCTTTATGGACTTAAACAAGCGCCAAAGCAGTGGCATGAGAAGTTTGATAACACTATGTTGTCAAATGGTTATCACATAAATGAATGTGATAAGTGTGTTGATGTGAAACAATACAAAGATGCTAATGTTATCATATGTTTGTATGTTGATGATATGCTCATCATGGGATCAAACTTGGATGTAATAAACCAAACCAAGAAGATGTTAAACTCCGCATTTGATATGAAAGATATGGGAGTTGTTGATGTTATCCTTGGTATAAAGATTAAAAAGGATCCAAATGGTTACATCCTTACCCAATCTCGCTATGTTGAGAAGGTGTTGCGAAAGTTTGGTCATTATGATGACAAACCGGTTGTGACTCCATTCGATCTTTCAAGTCAATTGAAGAAGAATCTAGGAGATAGTGTTGCTCAGTTGGAATACACTCAAGTTCTTGGAAGCTTGATGTATATCATGAACTGTACACGACCGGATATAGCGTATTGTGTGAGTAGACTTAGTCGGTACTCACATAACCCGGGAAAAGACCATTGGTACGCACTAGTAAGGGTGCTTCGATATTTGAAATACACAATGGGTTATGGGTTACATTATACAAAATACCCTCCCGTTCTAGAAGGGTATTGTGATGCTAATTGGATTTCCAACCATTCGGAGAGTAAGTCCACAAGTGGATATGTATTCACACTTGGTGGAGCAGCGATATCTTGGAAATCTTCCAAAAAAACTGTGAATACCAGATCAACTATGGAAGCAAAATTTGTCGCATTAGACAAAGCCGCTGAAGAAGCCGAATGGCTAAAAAGCTTCCTAGAGGGTATTCCGTTGTGGCCAAAACCGGTGACTGCTATTGGTATCCATTGTGATAGTATGGCCGCTCTCACAAGAGTGAAGAATCAGATTTACAATGGAAAGTCCCGACACATACGAAGGCGCCACAACACTATAAAGGACTTGCTGAAAAATGGAATCATTTCCATTGACTATGTAAAGTCAAAGGAGAACATTGCCGATCCTTTGACAAAGGGCCCAAGTAGAGAGCAAATATCCTTCACATCGAGGGGAATGGGCTTAAAGCCAACACAATGAGTTTCCTCGGCGGCAACCTAACCTAGCGAAATTGGAGATCCCATGGTCTAGGTTCAATAGGCAAACTAGTCGGGGACAACTCAAGAAGCAATTAAACAAAGGTATGCCTATTCCTATGATGTTTTCCTTTGTTTTCCGTTGATGATATAGGGTTGAATGTTACATTCTTAATAATGCTGATAGCTATTATGGTGGAATACAATGGAGTATTCTTGATCGGCATTACCTATGTGAGACTGATGTGTGGTCGCGTCTTTGAGGACGGAGATGGCTACGTCTTCTAAAACTCTCATGAAGAAAGGATATGTTCACGACCAAAATGAACACAACGGTAAGAATCAAATTATGTATAGATATAATATGTGTGATGCCTATTGTCTCGATTTACTACAAAAAGTGGCTAGTTCAAGACTTTAGTTCACTATCTACGAAGTAAATCCGATAGGTATTCACTAGGAACGGTTCAAGTCCAAAAGACACCTTTTCCGATGCATATTATAACTAGCTTGGTGATAGAAACATAAGTTCCATAATATTGCTTATTTTCTATTCAAATGTGGGGTATTATTTGGGTTTGAATAGAAAATGTGGGGTATTGTTGGAACTTAGTGAAGAGGTGAGAAAACTTGTCCCACATAGGAGCCAAGGCAAAGTTTAGAACACTTAATAAACCCAAACTTGAGAGCATTAAATGAATCATTTAATTGATTGGGCTTGGAGTGGGGTGTTCTTGTGGGCTCTCTTTGACATATATATACATATTAAATGTCAAAGATTGGGCCTTGGGCCTTGGGGTCGAGATTCAACGATTGAAGAACGAGTGTGAATATGTGTGCGGAATCTGGCGCGGAACACGGCACGACCCAAGCCGCAGGAAGAGTCGCGCGGGCACTACGACGCGACCAGGACCGCGCCACAAGGCGCGCGGGCTTCTGTCGGGTTCGATCGACAGTACACCGCGCGCATCTCCGCGCGAGTTTACTAGCGCCGCAAGTAGCGCTGACACCCTGACAGTTTGTTTCGGTTACTGTGCATACGTATATAAACAACACTCCTTCCCTTTCGTTTTCAAGACTTAAGACACGAATTTCTTTCATATTTATGGGTTTTCTCTCCTTCTCGTTCTTCACCAAACATATGACGATTCGCTAGATTCAAGTGAGATACTTGAATACGATTGTTGTATCCTCTGGACAAACGCCAATACCACCGGCGAATTTTTGTCTTAGGACACTGCTTCCGTGCAGGCCTCAATCGACACGTTATCTTCGATTATCTATGAAATTCAAGTAAGGTTTATGTTTATTGTCGTTTTGGTATTGGAATTGTGATTGTAATGGATTTGTTCTATTCAATTTCTACCCATTTCTTTGTTGTTTTTATACAAAACCAAACATATGATTGATTAAGTCTCTTTATGGACTTAAACAAGCGCCAAAGCAGTGGCATGAGAAGTTTGATAACACTATGTTGTCAAATGGTTATCACATAAATGAATGTGATAAGTGTGTTGATGTGAAACAATACAAAGATGCTAATGTTATCATATGTTTGTATGTTGATGATATGCTCATCATGGGATCAAACTTGGATGTAATAAACCAAACCAAGAAGATGTTAAACTCCGCATTTGATATGAAAGATATGGGAGTTGTTGATGTTATCCTTGGTATAAAGATTAAAAAGGATCCAAATGGTTACATCCTTACCCAATCTCGCTATGTTGAGAAGGTGTTGCGAAAGTTTGGTCATTATGATGACAAACCGGTTGTGACTCCATTCGATCTTTCAAGTCAATTGAAGAAGAATCTAGGAGATAGTGTTGCTCAGTTGGAATACACTCAAGTTCTTGGAAGCTTGATGTATATCATGAACTGTACACGACCGGATATAGCGTATTGTGTGAGTAGACTTAGTCGGTACTCACATAACCCGGGAAAAGACCATTGGTACGCACTAGTAAGGGTGCTTCGATATTTGAAATACACAATGGGTTATGGGTTACATTATACAAAATACCCTCCCGTTCTAGAAGGGTATTGTGATGCTAATTGGATTTCCAACCATTCGGAGAGTAAGTCCACAAGTGGATATGTATTCACACTTGGTGGAGCAGCGATATCTTGGAAATCTTCCAAAAAAACTGTGAATACCAGATCAACTATGGAAGCAAAATTTGTCGCATTAGACAAAGCCGCTGAAGAAGCCGAATGGCTAAAAAGCTTCCTAGAGGGTATTCCGTTGTGGCCAAAACCGGTGACTGCTATTGGTATCCATTGTGATAGTATGGCCGCTCTCACAAGAGTGAAGAATCAGATTTACAATGGAAAGTCCCGACACATACGAAGGCGCCACAACACTATAAAGGACTTGCTGAAAAATGGAATCATTTCCATTGACTATGTAAAGTCAAAGGAGAACATTGCCGATCCTTTGACAAAGGGCCCAAGTAGAGAGCAAATATCCTTCACATCGAGGGGAATGGGCTTAAAGCCAACACAATGAGTTTCCTCGGCGGCAACCTAACCTAGCGAAATTGGAGATCCCATGGTCTAGGTTCAATAGGCAAACTAGTCGGGGACAACTCAAGAAGCAATTAAACAAAGGTATGCCTATTCCTATGATGTTTTCCTTTGTTTTCCGTTGATGATATAGGGTTGAATGTTACATTCTTAATAATGCTGATAGCTATTATGGTGGAATACAATGGAGTATTCTTGATCGGCATTACCTATGTGAGACTGATGTGTGGTCGCGTCTTTGAGGACGGAGATGGCTACGTCTTCTAAAACTCTCATGAAGAAAGGATATGTTCACGACCGAAATGAACACAACGGTAAGAATCAAATTATGTATAGATATAATATGTGTGATGCCTATTGTCTCGATTTACTACAAAAAGTGGCTAGTTCAAGACTTTAGTTCACTATCTACGAAGTAAATCCGATAGGTATTCACTAGGAACGGTTCAAGTCCAAAAGACACCTTTTCCGATGCATATTATAACTAGCTTGGTGATAGAAACATAAGTTCCATAATATTGCTTATTTTCTATTCAAATGTGGGGTATTATTTGGGTTTGAATAGAAAATGTGGGGTATTGTTGGAACTTAGTGAAGAGGTGAGAAAACTTGTCCCACATAGGAGCCAAGGCAAAGTTTAGAACACTTAATAAACCCAAACTTGAGAGCATTAAATGAATCATTTAATTGCTTGGGCTTGGAGTGGGGTGTTCTTGTGGGCTCTCTTTGACATATATATACATATTAAATGTCAAAGATTGGGCCTTGGGCCTTGGGGTCGAGATTCAACGATTGAAGAACGAGTGTGAATATGTGTGCGGAATCTGGCGCGGAACACGGCACGACCCAAGCCGCAGGAAGAGTCGCGCGGGCACTACGACGCGACCAGGACCGCGCCACAAGGCGCGCGGGCTTCTGTCGGGTTCGATCGACAGTACACCGCGCGCATCTCCGCGCGAGTTTACTAGCGCCGCAAGTAGCGCTGACACCCTGACAGTTTGTTTCGGTTACTGTGCATACGTATATAAACAACACTCCTTCCCTTTCGTTTTCAAGACTTAAGACACGAATTTCTTTCATATTTATGGGTTTTCTCTCCTTCTCGTTCTTCACCAAACATATGACGATTCGCTAGATTCAAGTGAGATACTTGAATACGATTGTTGTATCCTCTGGACAAACGCCAATACCACCGGCGAATTTTTGTCTTAGGACACTGCTTCCGTGCAGGCCTCAATCGACACGTTATCTTCGATTATCTATGAAATTCAAGTAAGGTTTATGTTTATTGTCGTTTTGGTATTGGAATTGTGATTGTAATGGATTTGTTCTATTCAATTTCTACCCATTTCTTTGTTGTTTTTATACAAAACCAAACATATGATTGATTAAGTCTCTTTATGGACTTAAACAAGCGCCAAAGCAGTGGCATGAGAAGTTTGATAACACTATGTTGTCAAATGGTTATCACATAAATGAATGTGATAAGTGTGTTGATGTGAAACAATACAAAGATGCTAATGTTATCATATGTTTGTATGTTGATGATATGCTCATCATGGGATCAAACTTGGATGTAATAAACCAAACCAAGAAGATGTTAAACTCCGCATTTGATATGAAAGATATGGGAGTTGTTGATGTTATCCTTGGTATAAAGATTAAAAAGGATCCAAATGGTTACATCCTTACCCAATCTCGCTATGTTGAGAAGGTGTTGCGAAAGTTTGGTCATTATGATGACAAACCGGTTGTGACTCCATTCGATCTTTCAAGTCAATTGAAGAAGAATCTAGGAGATAGTGTTGCTCAGTTGGAATACACTCAAGTTCTTGGAAGCTTGATGTATATCATGAACTGTACACGACCGGATATAGCGTATTGTGTGAGTAGACTTAGTCGGTACTCACATAACCCGGGAAAAGACCATTGGTACGCACTAGTAAGGGTGCTTCGATATTTGAAATACACAATGGGTTATGGGTTACATTATACAAAATACCCTCCCGTTCTAGAAGGGTATTGTGATGCTAATTGGATTTCCAACCATTCGGAGAGTAAGTCCACAAGTGGATATGTATTCACACTTGGTGGAGCAGCGATATCTTGGAAATCTTCCAAAAAAACTGTGAATACCAGATCAACTATGGAAGCAAAATTTGTCGCATTAGACAAAGCCGCTGAAGAAGCCGAATGGCTAAAAAGCTTCCTAGAGGGTATTCCGTTGTGGCCAAAACCGGTGACTGCTATTGGTATCCATTGTGATAGTATGGCCGCTCTCACAAGAGTGAAGAATCAGATTTACAATGGAAAGTCCCGACACATACGAAGGCGCCACAACACTATAAAGGACTTGCTGAAAAATGGAATCATTTCCATTGACTATGTAAAGTCAAAGGAGAACATTGCCGATCCTTTGACAAAGGGCCCAAGTAGAGAGCAAATATCCTTCACATCGAGGGGAATGGGCTTAAAGCCAACACAATGAGTTTCCTCGGCGGCAACCTAACCTAGCGAAATTGGAGATCCCATGGTCTAGGTTCAATAGGCAAACTAGTCGGGGACAACTCAAGAAGCAATTAAACAAAGGTATGCCTATTCCTATGATGTTTTCCTTTGTTTTCCGTTGATGATATAGGGTTGAATGTTACATTCTTAATAATGCTGATAGCTATTATGGTGGAATACAACGGAGTATTCTTGATCGGCATTACCTATGTGAGACTGATGTGTGGTCGCATCTTTGAGGACGGAGATGGCTACGTCTTCTAAAACTCTCATGAAGAAAGGATATGTTCACGACCAAAATGAACACAACGGTAAGAATCAAATTATGTATAGATATAATATGTGTGATGCCTATTGTCTCGATTTACTACAAAAAGTGGCTAGTTCAAGACTTTAGTTCACTATCTACGAAGTAAATCCGATAGGTATTCACTAGGAACGGTTCAAGTCCAAAAGACACCTTTTCCGATGCATATTATAACTAGCTTGGTGATAGAAACACAAGTTCCATAATATTGCTTATTTTCTATTCAAATGTGGGGTATTATTTGGGTTTGAATAGAAAATGTGGGGTATTGTTGGAACTTAGTGAAGAGGTGAGAAAACTTGTCCCACATAGGAGCCAAGGCAAAGTTTAGAACACTTAATAAACCCAAACTTAAGAGCATTAAATGAATCATTTAATTGCTTAGGCTTGGAGTGTGGTGTTCTTGTGGGCTCTCTTTGACATATATATACATATTAAATGTCAAAGATTGGGCCTTGGGCCTTGGGGTCTCGATGGGGTCGAGATTCAACGATTGAAGAACGAGTGTGAATATGTGTGCGGAATCTGGCGCGGAACACGGCACGACCCAAGCCGCGGGAAGAGTCGCGCGGGACTCTGGAAAAACGTGGAGCCGGTGAACGGCGCGCACTACGGCGCGACCAGGACCGCGCCACAAGGCGCGCGGGCTTCTGTCGGGTTCGATCGGCAGTACACTGCGCGCATCTCCGCACGAGTTAACTAGCGCCGCAAGTAGCGCGGACACCCTGACAGTTTGTTTCGGTTACTGTGCATACGTATATAAATAACACTCCTTCCCTTTCGTTTTCAAGACTTAAGACACGAATTTCTTTCATATTTCTGGGTTTTCTCTCCTTCTCGTTCTTCGCCAAACATATGACGATTCGCTAGATTCAAGTGAGATACTTGAATACGATTGTTGTATCATCTGGACAAACGCCAATACCACCGACGATTTTTTGTCTTAGGACACTGCTTCCGTGAAGGCCTCAATCGACACGTTATCTTCGATTATCTACGAAATTCAAGTAAGGTTTATGTTTATTGTCGTTTGGTATTGGAATTGTGATTGTAATGGATTTGTTCTATTCAATTTCTACCCATTTCTTTGTTGTTTTTATACAAAACCAAACATATGATTGATTACTCCTAACAATCTAAGACAAAAATTTGTTAAGGAGCGATGGATCAATCATTGTTGAAAAATCATGTGGAGAAACCCGAGAAATCCATGGGTTTGGACTTCCGTCGTTGGCAACAAAAGGTGTTGTTCTACTTGACAACTTTGCGGGTTGCCAACGTACTAACGGAAGAAGAACCACCGAAAAATCCACCGGTAGGAGCGGACGGGGCTGCGCCAACGCAGATACAAGTCTCCGCGCATCAGAAATCGGTCAAGAATTGGAGATTTAACGAATATAGTTGTCGAAACTATGTTCTTAACGCTCTCGACGATTCCCTATATGACATATACTCCTCGTTCCGAACGGCAAGGGAGATATGGGATTCCTTGGACGCAAAATATAAAACATAAATGGCGTGCTCCAAGAGGTTTGCGATAGGGAAATTTCTGAATTACCGGATGACTGATAATAAATATGTGTTGAAACAGGTTGAGGAATTGCAAGTGCTAGTCCAATGACTTGATATGGAAGGCATGGGCTTGAATATCAAGCCGGAACATAAAGCCAAAGTTTGTCGATACAAAAGAGACCACGGTGGTGCCGGGGGTAGTGGAGGTGGTGGTACATCTACTAGCCACGCCAACCTCACTCACTCTCCGAACCAATTTGTTGGTGTGATTGAGACTCACATGGTCTCAAATACTATTGATTGGTGGGTCGACACCGGGGCTACAAGACACATATGCAATTCGAGGAGCCTGTTTGCAAACTATCAAAAGGTGGATGATGGAGAACCGATGTTCATGGGAAACGCTTCGATTGCCAAGATTGAAGGTGTAACACCCTCAAAATTGCAACGAGCAACTAACTTTAATTTTAATAAATTAAACTAAAAGATGATAAAATTACTTCTACATATCATCCTTGAATATACCTCAAACTTTAAACATCACAAATTAAACAGCTAACAACTCTAGGCGGCTGTTACTTAACCCAAATAAAAGTTGCTAATCCCAAAAGTGCGGAAACTTCGCTAAGCATCACACTTCCCGTGCACTCTACTAGCACTCATCACTTCACAGTGTAGATAAAGCTATTCCCAACCTGAACCTGTTGCACATGCCGACAAATAAAAAGATTAGGCTAACGCCTAGTGAGTTCAAGAGTTTACATCATGAGCAAATCATTTGATAAATCGACAGCTTCAACTTAATAAATGATTTTCTAAAAGGGTTTGTATAAAAGACATCGACAACCCATTTTCCAAACGCACACAATTTCTGAGAGGAAAGCTTCCAATGAAAATCGTTTCTCTACAAAGGACTCAAATCCAAAACTCACATCAAGAGTTAATTAATAATAATTTCTCAAATAATCACCACCGCGAATAAAACTCCAGCAGTTAAAACATCCAATAAGGATGTAACATAAATCCGTCCATCAGTCATGGAAAACAACCCATATGCATGTAATATAACCTCAACAATGCGAATAAATAAAATACCCGAAAGCAACACCCTTCGGTGACGAGGGAGACCCGATCTCATCGAATGTGGCAAACACATAAATTAAACCACAATTAATAAACGTAAGTAAGCTTCTTGGATGTGGAAAGCAGATGACATCAACCATACTAGGTCTTTAGTAAATCTTCGGCATCAACCATACTAGGTCTTTAGCCCGTCTTAGACATCAACCATACTAGGTCTTTAGTCCATTTCCGGCATCAATCATACTAGATCTTTAGCCCATCTTTGACATCAACCATACTAGGTCTTTAGTCAATCTTCGGCATCAACCATGCTAGGTCTTTAGCCCATCTTAGACATCAACCATACTAGGTCTTTAGTCCATTTAAAACTACCAAGTTCAACCATACTAGGTCTTTACCTTGGAAACCCACCATCCAAAACAAGCTTACTTGACGTAAATATATACATGACCCTAAAAGAATAACTAATGCATTCAAATCATGTAAACATCAAATATAATGCAATTCATGCAACTCAAACCCCAAGCCCACGTCGAGCTTATTAAAAATCAGGCGAATGCCCTCGAGACTCAATCGAATCCAAAACCGAGCCCTCTGCTCAAAAGATCTAATGATCATTTATCAATATCAATTCATGCAAATGAAATGCATCTAACTCACATCATGCAACACACGCTCTGAGGCATGATAATCTCAAAACCCCTTCATTGCCACCCTCCCAATGAAGTCAAATCATATATGCATTTATATGTACACGTATATGCAACTCTTTTATAACTCACCAATGCATATAACTCACTAATGTTCATTAGTCCCAAAGGTACTAAGAATAAATCATCAAACGGTCTTCACACATAAGACCAACACTTAAACCGACACGTATTCGAATAAAATGCAATTAAGCATATAACACATCCAAGACTCCATCTCGAGTTACTAAAACCGGCAAACACTCAAAAGACTCATTTGGGTATAAATCAAGCCTTTAAGGCCAAAATAAATGTTTGGTTAAATACGTGTCACTCACACGGTTACGTAAACCCAAATGCATCGTTACCAAAAATCTTTATCTTTTAATTCCTCAATAGGCCATTGGCCCCAAAATAAAGGTTTACAACTCTTGAAACATTCACATGGTCGGATTGACCAAAATCCTCAACTCACACGTTCACACTTTAAAATGTGCCACATCCTAGTTATCACATAATCACAAAAACACTAAAAGTGTATTTTGACCAAATAACCTTCACTTATGCAATAAATTAACAAAACCTCCTTCACTCGTGATTTATTCATCAATCACTCAAAATCCCCAAATGTGGGTGTTTTTGCAAGATTTGTAAAGTTCAACACTTTGATTAATCAAAACCCACTAATTAACTCAACAAGTGATAATTTCATATAAAGCACACAAATACTTTAAAAGAAACATTTTGGCATGTACAAAGTTTTCACAAAGAAACTTGAACTCACCTTGCTAGATTTAGGCTAAATCTAGAATTTCTCCAAACGTAAGCTCCCTTGACGAAGTTTGCATCCTCAAGCCAAAACCTCCAAAACCTAAATTCATAACTTCCAACCATGAATATTCATATTCAACACTTTAAAACCATTCCCCAACCATCTTATATCAAAATCTCCACTTTGACCAAAAACCCCAATATTAACCTAACTTCTCCAAAATCATCCAAACCGAAATTGGAGAAAGAAAGCGCTAGGAGATCATCAATGGAACATTTATAACTCATATAAAAGTATAGAAGCTAGGATGATGAACTCACCACTTAGGTTTTGATGAAAACCTAGAAAACCCCAAAATCTCTAAGATGTCGTGGATGAAACTTGCTCTTGCATCTATAGATGAAATCAATAGCATAAAATGGGTAAGGAACGCATCAATATCCAAGAGAAACCCCAAAATCGGTTAGGGTTTTGTGAGGGAGAAAAGGGAAACGATTTGGGAGAGAAAGGGAGGAGATTCGAGACTTACCACCAACAAACACACTTGAATCATCCAATGATCTTCCAAACTCTTTCTAGATCCTTGAAGAGCTCTCAAAAACGGAACCATAACAAGTTGAATCATCAAAATCGGAGTTGAAATGAGAGAGATATGAAGAAATGAAGTTTGAGGGATGAAATTCACGTATATAAGCTGATCAGGAGCTCCACGCGGGTATCCGCGCTAGTAAACTAGCGCCACAATGCGCGTCGGGCACTGGTTGCCCGATTTCCCCTTAAACACTGTTTTGGCCATAACTTCTTCGTTTTAGCTCCGTTTTCGCTCCGGAAAGAACCGTTGGACTCGTATTTGAATTCCTCATCCAACAAGACCATAAAATCTAGGATTTAATCCAAAATCCTATTTTTCATATTTTTCTTAAGAGATTGATTTCCACACTGATTCGAAATTATGCTTATCCGAAAATTACGGGTGTTACAGAAGGTAAAGGGAAGGTCATATTGAAGATGACTTCCAGGAAGGATTTGATATTGACGGATGTGTTACATGTACCCACTTTAACTAAAAACTTGATCTCTGGCCCTATTCTTAGTAAGAAAGGGTTCAAAGTTGTATTTGAATTGGACAAGTTTGTCATCACCAAGGGTGGTGTGTATGTGGGTAAGGGTTACCTCAATGAGGGGCTCTTTAAATTAAGTGTTGTAACCAACATCGATGCCGCCATGGTAAATAATAATATGGCGGGCACTAGCTCTGCTAGTTCTGTGTATATTTTTTATCCTTCTTACCTTTGGCATTCGAGATTGGGACAAGTCAACTTTAGGTCATTACAAAGAATGATCAAACTTGACATGTTGCCCAAGTGTTCCTTTGATAAATTATCTAAGTGTGGGGTATGTGTTGAAACAAAATACACAAACCATCCACACAAATCGGTTGACAAATCAAATGAGGTTCTTGGGTTGATACACAGTGATTTGTGTGATTTCAAGGCAACTCCTACAAGAGGAGGAAAGAACTATTATATTTCTTTCATTGACGATTGCAGTAAGTATTGTCATGTGTGTCTAATCCATACAAAGGATGAAGCCTTAAACATGTTTAAAACATATAAGGCTGAAGTCGAGAATCAACTCGACAAGAAAATCAAAATTCTTACGTCGGATCGGGGAGGAGAATACGAATCCCGTGACTTTGCAGAATTTTGTGCTACACATGGCATTGTACATCAAACAACCGCTCCATACACTCCTCAACAAAATGGAGTGGTCGAGCGGAAAAATAGAACATTGAAGAACATGATGAATTTAATGTTGATCACGTCCGGAGCTCCACACCATTTATGGGGCGAGGCGTGTCTTACTGCAAATATGATCCTAAATCGGATCTCCCACAAGAAGAGTGATAAATCTCCTTATGAGCTTTGGAAAGGGAGATTACCGTCCTACAAAAGGATGAAAATGTGGGGTTGTCTTGCGAAGGTTCAAGTCCCTTTACCTAAAAGGACTAAACTTGGACCTAAAACAGTTGATTGAGTATATATTGGACCTGCCCTTAATAGTGTTGCATATAGATTTCTAGTTTATAAATCAAATGTGGATGACATAAGCAATAATACAATTATAGAATCTAGGCGGAGTTTTTGAGACGAACTTCCCATACAAAGAAAAAGAGGAAAATACCTCTAAAAGAGGTAAATGGTCGATTGATGATACACACTCTAATGTGAACATTGATTCAACTAAGAGTGATCAATCAGGGAATGATGAAACCTCTAAGGTTCAAGAAGAGATGGAACCTAGAAGAAGCAAAAGGGGAAGAATCGCCAAAGACTTTGGACCGGACTTTATGGCATTTAATGTTGAAGGAGAACCTCTCTCTTATAAGACCGCCATGGAATCATCTGAGGCACCTTATTGGGAAGAGGCCATCCACAGCGAAATTGACTCCATTGTGCAAAACAACACATGGAAATTGGTTGATTTGCCTCCGAGTCATAAAGTGATTGGCCACAAATGGATCTTCAAACGGAAATTGAGACCCGATGGCACTATAGAGAAGTACAAAGCTCGACTAGTTGCCAAGGGGTACCGACAAAAGGAAGGTCAAGACTTCTTCGACACCTATTCACCGGTTACTAGGATCACGTTTATACGGACGTTGATTGCGATAGCGGCTATACATAAATTAGAGATACATCAAATGGATGTGAAAACCGCGTTCTTGAATGGTGAATTAGAAGAAGAGATATATATGAAACAACCAGAAGGTTTTGTTGTAAAAGGCCAAGAGAACAAAGTCTGTAAGTTGATTAAGTCTCTTTATGGACTTAAACAAGCGCCAAAGCAGTGGCATGAGAAGTTTGATAACACTATGTTGTCAAATGGTTATCACATAAATGAATGTGATAAGTGTGTTGATGTGAAACAATACAAAGATGCTTATGTTATCATATGTTTGTATGTTGATGATATGCTCATCATGGGATCAAACTTGGATGTAATAAACCAAACCAAGAAGATGTTAAACTCCGCATTTGATATGAAAGATATAGGAGTTGTTGATGTTATCCTTGGTATAAAGATTAAAAAGGATCCAAATGGTTACATCTTTACCCAATCTCACTATGTTGAGAAGGTGTTGCGAAAGTTTGGTCATTATGATGACAAACCGGTTGTGACTCCATTCGATCCTTTAAGTCAATTGAAGAAGAATCTAGGAGATAGTGTTGCTCAGTTGGAATACACTCAAGTTCTTGGAAGCTTGATGTATATCATGAACTGTACACGACCGGATATAGCGTATTGTGTGAGTAGACTTAGTCGGTACTCACATAACCCGGGAAAAGACCATTGGTATGCACTAGTAAGGGTGCTTCGATATTTGAAATACACAATGGGTTATGGGTTACATTATACAAAATACCTTCCCGTTCTAGAAGGGTATTGTGATGCTAATTGGATTTCCAACCATTCGGAGAGTAAGTCCACAAGTGGATATGTATTCACACTTGGTGGGGCAGCGATATCTTGGAAATCTTCCAAACAAACTGTGAATACCAGATCAACTATGGAAGCAGAATTGTCGCATTAGACAAAGCCGCTGAAGAAGCCGAATGGCTAAAAAGCTTCCTAGAGGGTATTCCGTTGTGGCCAAAACCGGTGACTGCTATTGGTATCCATTGTGATAGTATGGCCGCTCTCACAAGAGCGAAGAATCAGATTTACAATGGAAAGTCCCGACACATACGAAGGCGCCACAACACTATAAAGGACTTGCTGAAAAATGGAATCATTTCCATTGACTATGTAAAGTCAAAGGAGAACATTGCCGATCCTTTGACAAAGGGCCCAAGTAGAGAGCAAGTATCCTTCACATCGAGGGGAATGGGCTTAAAGCCAACACAATGAGTTTCCTCGGCGGCAACCTAACCTAGCGAAATTAGAGATCCCATGGTCTAGGTTCAATAGGCAAACTAGTCGGGGACAACTCAAGAAGCAATTAAACAAAGGTATGCCTATTCCTATGATGTTTTCCTTTGTTTTCCGTTGATGATATAGGGTTGAATGTTACATTCTTAATAATGCTGATAGCTATTATGGTGGAATACAACGGAGTATTCTTGATCGACATTACCTATGTGAGACTGATGTGTGGTCGCATCTTTGAGGACGGAGATGACTACGTCTTCTAAACTCTCATGAAGAAAGGATATGTTCACGACCGAAATGAACACAACGGTAAGAATCAAATTATGTATAGATATAATATGTGTGATGCCTATTGTCTCGATTTACTACAAAAAGTGGCTAGTTCAAGACTTTAGTTCACTATCCACGAAGTAAATCCGATAGGTATTCACTAGGAACGGTTCAAGTCCAAAAGACACCTTTTCCGATGCATATTATAACTAGCTTGGTGATAGAAACACAAGTTCCATAATATTGCTTATTTTCTATTCAAATGTGGGGTATTATTTGGGTTTGAATAGAAAATGTGGGGTATTGTTGGAACTTAGTGAAGAGGTGAGAAAACTTGTCCCACATAGGAGCCAAGACAAAGTTTAGAACACTTAATAAACCCAAACTTGAGAGCATTAAATGAATCATTTAATTGCTTAGGCTTGGAGTGTGGTGTTCTTGTGGGCTCTCTTTGACATATATATACATATTAAATGTCAAAGATTGGGCCTTGGGCCTTGGGGTCGAGATTCAACGATTGAAGAACGAGTGTGAATATGTGTGCGGAATCTGGCGCGGAACACGGCGCGACCCAAGCCGCAGGAAGAGTCGCGCGGGACTCTGGAAAAACGTGGAACCAGTGAACGGCGCGCACTACTGCGCGACCAGGACCGCGCCACAAGGCGCGCGGGCTTCTGTTGGGTTCGATCGGCAGTACACCGCGCGCATCTCCGCGCGAGTTTACTAGCGCCGCAAGTAGCGCGGACACCCTGACAGTTTGTTTCGGTTACTGTGCATACGGATATAAACAACACTCCTTCCCTTTCGTTTTCAAGACTTAAGACACGAATTTCTTTAATATTTCTAGGTTTTCTCTCCTTCTCGTTCTTCGCCAAACATATGACGATTCGCTAGATTCAAGTGAGATACTTGAATACGATTGTTGTATCCTCTGGACAAACGCCAATACCACCGGCGAATTTTTGTCTTAGGACACTGCTTCCGTGCAGGCCTCAATCGACACGTTATCTTCGATTATCTACGAAATTCAAGTAAGGTTTATGTTTATTGTCGTTTTGGTATTGGAATTGTGATTGTAATGGATTTGTTCTATTCAATTTCTACCCATTTCTTTGTTGTTTTTATACAAAACCAAACATATGATTGATTACTCCTAACACATCCAAGAGTTGATATCCACTTAGTCAACTTCTCACTGGATGACAAACATATGGTGTATATATACATATTTTCCATAATTATATGATATTTTCATATTTTGATAGTTATTTGGTGTTATTACTTTTGGGATTGAATTAGACGGACGAAAGGTTATGAAGCGAAAAGAATCGTTGATGATGGGAATTGCTTGTTTCGTGCTGTTGCAGGTCGAGTGTGTTTAGTTCCTAGAAAATCCTTCAAACTAAATATGTTTTGGGATTGGGGTTTAGGAAAGCCTTCAAATCTAGGAAGTCCTTCAAACAAAATATGAGATTGGAATTTAATTCAAATCCAAATTCCTTGAAATCCTATCAATCCCATAAACCAGACGACTCTGTGTAGAAAGTTTGAGTTGATTATCACGAACAGTCATTGAGAATAAAACAGTGTTGCCATCACAATATATATATATATATATATATATATATATATATTGTGGGAGAATGATAAATTTACCAAACATCAAATTACACAACTACCCTTCCAATTCTTGAACAGAACCACCCTTAGTTCCTCCGGATAGCCACCGCAGAAACGACCACCAACACCATGAAAATGACTGCTGTAATGAAGGAAGCCACCACTGCTCCGCTGACACGCTGGCAAAAGTCGTCGAATTGTTGACAGATTGCCGCCCAATTGGCGTCCGAGTTGCCATTGTGTGCCAAGTAGATTATGGATGCAGCCGCGGATGCAGCAGCAGTGATCAAAGGCACCGCGATCTTTGGACATATAAAAAGTGTCAGATAAAAAGACTGAACAAAGAAAACGATTAGTTATTAATGTTTTTAAAATGATATTGTTTGATAAGTATTCTGAATAAAAAAACTTGTACATACAGTGTCAAAAACAATGAGCATCAACCTAGCTCCTACGATTCGTGGACGAACGATGCACAATATAGAGAATGGCAACGAGAGGACTAAGTATGCACCAGCCGTGGCATTCGCGATCACGAAAAACCTGCAAGAAAAATTATAGAAGATCGTTATGATCAAAAGAAAGAGCGTGACACGTGAAATTGCTGAACTACCCTTGGGATTACGTGAAAGCAGGGAGGTCGTCGTAGTCTGCTTTGAACCGGAAGAATTGGGTGAAAAACGGGAGCTGTTGGCTGGTGGTGCCCATGGCGGTAGCAGCCGCTAGAGCAGTAGCAATGGCGCATATCCTGAGAATGAAGTCAAAAATGCCAAGACCTCTCTTCCACCGTGTCACTAGCGGCCTTTGGGCGGCTTTCTTGGTGGCTGCCATCACGACAGGAGGAGGGGTGGCCTTCGCTGACTTAGACGACTCCGTCATTGGGATCGGGATTTGGCTATTTTCTTTGGTTGAATGAGTTGAACCCATAGAAGCTGTTGAGCTTAAAGATAAGTGAAAGGGTTCTATGAAATTGGCAAAAGGGAGTTTGAGGTATTTATATATAAAGGGTTGATGGATTTGTTAAAGAATAAGAGAGAGGAGTTGTTGCCAACTTGCTCCATTTCAACATCATGAGTAACTTCTCCAATTATTTGTGTTTGGAAAATGGTATATGACACTAGCATTTATCTTAAACAAATAAATTTTGTTGCCATAATTAATTAGTAGTTTTCTTAAAATATGTTATTTGTCAAACATTTTTGAAACTGATTATTAGACTTCAATTACTAATAATTAAACTTTAGGGAATAATTTAATGGGGTGCTACATATATTAACATGGTATCAAAGCCAAGGTCTACTACAGGTCTATAGCTCAAAAACTCTGCGGAAATCTTTACTCGTCTAGCCCCCTCTCGACATTCTATGACTTGGGACTCGGCTTATTCGGTCAGCTATACATGACTGTTTGGTCGTGTCTTAATGATATAGAAAATGGTTTATTCAGTAAGCTTCGGCCAAGTTTTTTCCACATCTGCCCTTCACAATTAAAAAGACATGCTCATTTCATCGATGCAAAAACCCTCCCAAACAAATTCTGAATCTATATAGACAGATTAATCCACTCACGCAACTTTATCCATATAGGACTTAATGAAAAAAAACAACAACTAAACTAGCCCTTAGATCAAATCTACTTTATATA
The DNA here is from genome assembly GCA_033807775.1 of Saussurea involucrata. Taxonomy (NCBI): domain Eukaryota; kingdom Viridiplantae; phylum Streptophyta; class Magnoliopsida; order Asterales; family Asteraceae; genus Saussurea; species Saussurea involucrata. Next base: position 133,033,533 of record CM066321.1, on the reverse strand, counting down.
TGAACTATGATGGATCATCCCTCCTCTTATTAAGGGCTGTTTTGAAAAGTAATTTAACGGGGTTCCATATATTCATTCTACTAGAAACAATTCAAACTTGCCATCAAGATCTAAACCAACAGAAACTTGCAGGTTTTGTAATTTACTCAACAAACAGAGATCAAAGAAAACAAAAAGGGTCAACTGAAACAGGTTTTTTCTCCATAAATATTGGCCCAAAATCAAAGGGATTCAACTACAAGATTACCCATCATCTTGACTAAAGGAACAGGACACTTGGTAACAATATCAAGCTTTGATGAACTTGATGAATGCCCAAATAGTGACAACCCTACCACTGCAAGTTCCACAAGTGACAATCTTGATGACAAGAATCCATGCCAATATTCAGGATTCAAATCAAAGAAAGCATCAAAAAAGCTTCTTGTCCCTTTCAAATCAAGTTTCAAAAGGGTCTCCATCCCAAATGTGTAGAACTCCCTTGTCAATCTCTTCTCAGTAGGCCACAATCCATTCCACACTCTATGATAAAGTGGTTGCCCCCTGATCATGCGGGTCGAACCAAGGCACTCAACGATGGACTCAGCCACAATCGGGGCCAAGGCTAGGGTTCGACCCACCATGTACCCTGTCGATGGGTGGGCCAGTCCCGCGGTTCCACCAATCCCCATCACGGATTGAGGAATCGAGGGCAACGGCCCACCCATTGGGATCACACATTTCTCGCTCTCGATCACTCTCTTTACTCTAATACCCATATGCCTTAACCTTGCCGCCATTCTTGTTTTGATCTCCGCGTAAGATAAAACCGGCCGGCTAACCAAGGAAGTCTCTTCTAGAAACACCAAATTCGAATCAAACGGCATGGCGTATAAGAAAGTCGGGAATCGAGAGTTGGTAACGCGTAACGAAGGCTCGTTTCCAAGGTGGGAATCTCTCCAATCCATGAGTAGCATCTTGTCTAGATCAAATGGGTGTTCATCAACTTGTGCTAGAATCCCATGTGCAATCTGGTAACCATGGTTTCTAGGCTTATCATACTCTACAAAAGAGCTTGCAAAACCACTTGCATCCACAATCAAACTTGCCTTAAATTCATTGCCATCATCACAAACAATTGAAGACTCAAATTCTTGATGATCCACTTTCCATACTTTAGCTTTATGGAATTTAACTCCACTGGAAACACACCCACCAAGCAGCTTCATCTTCAACATCTTTCGACTAATTCGACCGTAAGGCCGATCAAGATACTTGGTTTTATGATCATCTATGTGAATAGAAGCCATAGGCCATGTTTTATCGAAACAATCTTCAAGACCCAAGGTGGATAACTCATCGACCCAAGACCCGTAATTATTAGGCCACATAGAAAGTGGATCCGGGTCGACACAACAGACCCGTATCCCATGTGTTGCGACTCGTTCGGCAAGACAAAGCCCGGCTGGACCAGCGCCGATTACGATGAGATCGAACCGGGATTTGGACGATGGGTCGAGCCAATTGATGTCAAATTTTAAGGGGTTAGATTTGTTTTCTGGGATGAGATGAAGAAAGTTGCCAAATTTGGTGTTTTGGACTCTGTGAGTGAGATGCTTGTGGGGTTTTGGGAAGAAAAAAGGAGTGGTTGTTAATGGTGGAAAAGAAGAAGAAGGAGGAGGTTTGTGGGAAATGGAAGTTAAAGGAGATGAGGATGATAATTGAGCTTCCATTGGAGGTAGGAGAGGAAAGAGAAAGGGCCAAATCTGGTTGCAGAATTGAGAGGGAGGTGGTGGAATTGTTTATATATAAAGAAAGAAACATACGTATGTATGTATGGATCTTGTTGGAACTAAGAAAATGATGCTCTTTTAACCGTATTCGACCTTGGTTTTCTTAAATTAAAAAAAAAAAATATATCTCCCGTTAAGTTAGTTGAGCTCACCTATTATATTGGTTTTTTTAATTATTACACTAATAAATTACATGTAAGGTTTTCGTCATTTTTCTAACGGAATGAAGGTAGTTTTTATTAACGATGTGGTTATATTAATTCTACTTCTACTTCTACTGATGAGTTGAATTTATTTATGTGGTTATTAATTGAATTATTCACAATGTAGTTAACCAATTACTACAGTGCAGCCGCTGTTTGCAAATTTGGCAGACGGCCAAGTATCTTATCGACAACTTGTTGATTAACTTTCAGACAATTGTATCAAATTTTTTTATTGTAAATTAACTATTATGGTATCTTCAAAATCAAAATAATCGCATGATTGGCTAGCTAGACCATTTTTGACAATAATATGTTAAACCAAGTGTTTTTGATAATTAAACAAAAATTATGTATATTGTGCACTAAGCGATGTATTGTTAATTCTTACCTAATCAAAATCATTTGATACGAGATTGGTTGCCCAAAAGATGTGTCGTTTGCGCCTTGACACAAATTAATACAAATAACCCACTTTACTTTATTGTTGTAAGAATCTATGGAGTATATTTTAAAAGAATCCTTCCTTATACATACAGAGAAAGAGAAATTATCCAATTTTAGTCAATGTAACATTTATATATATATATATATATATATATAAATGAGTAGTAAGTAATATTTGATTTAGGGAAATCCACAAAAACCATTTAATTTTTGCAATTGAGTAGTAAGTAATATTTGATTTAGGGAAATCCACAAAAATTGGTTACAAGATTGAAGAAATAACCATTTTTTTCGAGGTGTGTAAAGAAATAGCCGAGAAATTAGTGAAATCCATTTTTTGGGAGATGGCAGACCCAACTATAAGGTTTACCGACCAATCATATTATGATTGCACAAGATCTGCCTCTGGGCTTATGTCGAGATATTGATTCCTCCCCACAACAATTTTTTTCGAATTAGAAGAGATGTCAACCGTGTGAAATCCGTTGAGTTTGCAGTTTAGAGGGATCCGTTGCAGCTGGGTAGGCCCACCATCCAACAAAAAGTGCAAGCAGCCTTGATTGGCGATATTCTTTATAACACTTGAAAATTTGATTATTTCTTCAATCTTCTTGCGAAAAGTTAATAACCCAAAAAAAATCACTCAAAGAGACCCTACAATTTTCTATATAAATGGTGAATATTTATCTAGACAAACTGGCAAATTGACCTATAAAATACTACAATGAACATATTTATTTTTATAATTTACAAAAAACAACAAGGGTCATGTAGAACATTTCCTAATAGCAGATACTCACTCAAACAGCCCACCACCACAGTGATTTCACTGCTAAAATAACCTACTATAATTCAATTAGTTGGGGGAAGATTAACTAAAGACCAGTGTGCAAGGCTTAAAGCATGCACATATGACATGTAAAAAGATGGTAAAAAAGCACAAGCTCAGGGCTCCATTAACAAGTTATAAATCATTGGAGAGTCGTCCATAGCATACCTCCATTCAAGATCTGCAGGATGATAGAGTGATACCTCCACAACAAATCGCGATAATTATGTACAGGAATAGAAATGCCAAAAATGTCAGCAAAGCCCTGTCATGGATCATATCATTCTTCAAAGTCAGCTTCACATGTGAATTAGGATGTGAAATAAGCTTATTGCCTAATTTAAGAAATAAGTTAAGGTAATGTTTGGGATTCAGATTACTTACAGGAGTTCAACATTTTTCATCCAAAGAGCTCTATGAAGTCTCTTTGATTGTTTCCTAAAATGGAAGGAACTATCTTGTATCGTACAAGTTTTGTCCACAAGAAGTTCAATCCGTTCACCTCTGTCTAATATCTTTTCAATGTTGTCCACCATAATGGTGTGTACCTGAAACCACGGGTGAACATAGTCATGATTGAAAAGTCTAAACAAATCACAACACTAAATTTGGTAGTGGCTTAATGATATAGAAATTGGTTTATTCAGTAAGCTTCTAGGGGGGTTTTATGCAAAAAGCCAAGTTTTCCCAATTAAAAAACACGGTCCTTCCATCTAAGAAAAAAACCTCCTAAACAAAAATCTTTTCAATCCATATAGACCTATTAATGAAAAACCAACGTTCGTTTGGTATGAACTATTGAAAGCAACATAAGTTGATATTTCAGCCTGAAAAGGATACTTGCCTCACTAACTTCACTCCTAACGCGATTGAGTGTATCTGCACTGGGATTACTCGAGAAAAACTCCATTTGCTGATGCAAGACCCTAGAAAATTCGTCATTCATTCCATAAGCAGGAGCACATGGTGCCACTCTACCATAATTTTTGATGAACCTCATCTGAATGTTTTCCAAGTATGAAAATGGGATTCTTCCTAGATGAAATCACACATCAATAAATTAAGACAAGCGTCAAACACAAAGGCATAATATAAATAAATCATATGCATTGCTTCATGTATCTTTGGTCATTAATCTATGGATGAATCAATCAAACAAGCTCGTTTAGTTTGAATAACCTAGAGTATGTTGGTTATTTTAGTGTCATTAATCATTTTGGTGTAATTGTGATTTACTTGAGATCGATTGAGGTGGTAAGGCGAACAATGTGAGTTAGGAGGTGCAGAGTAATGTTGTCTCAATCACTTTAGATCACCAAAAGGCGGGGGTCAAGCTTGCGGTGTCCTAGCCTCCTAGGGGCATCGGTGGTTGGAAACCATAAGAATTTTAAGTTTCAGGATGATCTGAACAAATTTCAGAAGGTTGGAAACCTTCTTGAAGTTGTTCCTAAACTTGGTGAAATTTGGACCAAGTATAGCTCAATGGCAGTGTACTCAGAGAGCCTCAAAGCTCTGAGCCTTCACTAAAATTCCTAAGATGAGAATCAGAGCCTCTGGTCCTTATGATTAGAGCTCTAGACTTTTTCTTACGTGATGCTCCTGATCTGAGTCAGTTGTAACTGTTTATTAATTTTATTCGTATGCATTAGTAACTATTGTTAAGTTATATATTAATTATTAACTGTCAACCCGTCCGTAGCCGTCGATCTCTCTTATAAATACGTAAATATATACACACGAATTTGTGCCTTGAGTTGTGCATGTAGTTTTTGGATTATCCCGGTACTTATTTCATGTTAACCTAAGGCATTTCTAAAGGTGAAATTGATCCAATAACTTTATCTAAGTTATTGGATATAAACCTAGATTCCCCAACAGCGTAAAGTCATCTTTAGACGATATAAACCTAAATTGGATAAACTAAAATATGATCGTATATAAGAGAAATTACTTAGAGCACAATGAGGGTGTGTATGCAGCGATGCGACATGGATATATGTTAGACAGTGTTGGGTTCCAATGAGAAGTAGTTATCAACGAGGAATGGATACATATTAGGATGAGATGTATCGATATAAGATGCACCAGATCATTATCGGATATTTGATAGAAAAAATATCAACGATTCAGATCCAACATTTAACATGATCCATTATATAGATATAAATATGGATATAGACATAGAGAGAGAGAGAGAGAGACAAACTTCCTAATGTATCATTGGCCATACAGAGAAAGGTGAGAGAGTCGGATCTGAGAATATGGAAGATGTAACCATCTTGAGAAAAGCAGAGCCTGGATTCGGCCTCTGCCGGCAACTTCTCAAGAATCCGGCGGACAATGGCCCCGGCGTTACCAGTCACGGCGCTGAACTCCGCCAACACCGTCGTACCCCTGGCCACCAGAGCGTACAGGATCCCCATAGGTTTTTGCCAGTTTCCCTCTCTTTCCCCCGAAATTTCACGATTACGCATTTCGGCATTTGTAATTTTGTAAAATTAGTGGACATGTTTACCTCTAATCAAATCATTATCTCTTTCATGATTGTATTCAGACTAAAATACATTTTTGGTCTGGTGCTTTCCAAATTTTCTGATTTCAGTCCCTACAATTTAGTCCTTTTTATTTTTTTCTCATTTTTCTTAAAAAGGTAAAAGAGTAAATTTACTTTTGATCCTTAATGTTTATCATTTTCAACGGATATCGTCCATAACCTTCAAACACTCGGCTTTGGTCCCTCACATTTGTCAACTCCTAACGTGTTTCGTCCCTCTGTCAGAGGAACGTGATTCTTTCGTTAAATACATTTAGATAAGGTGCAGTGTGATCAATTTATTGTTTTTTGTTAATTTTTATTAGAAACCCTAAAAAGGCTTTAAATTTTTGTTTTTTTTTTCTTCTTTTGAGTAAATTACATAATTAGTCTCTTTACAGTTTTCTCCTCCGATGATCTCCATCTATCATCTCCTACTAATACTCGAGAAACATAAAACAAATTCAAGATCAAAGAACATGAACACATGTGTATATTTATAAACATGAATGAATAATGAGGTGGTTATTCAAGAACATGAAGACTTATCAACAATTCAGATGATTACTCAATAAATTCAATCCATTTTACCAAAAACACAGAACATTTTGAAACAGCGAAACACAAATTAATTTAAAAAACTGGTGATACAACCCCCCCCCCCTCTCAACCCATATATTTGAAGGTATAAACCCACGTATCAATCTCATCATCATTTGCATTAGTGTTCGACTTGATTTTAGCATCATCGATAACAATCTTTGAAACCCAGATCTCGAAACCTCCTACCAGTCTTTGAAACCCATACCTTGAGATTCAACAGAAATCAAGGTTACTGAAACGTCCAAAAATCGCAATAAATTTAAACCCTACTTTTACAAGGTCTACAATAGCTATTTCCCAAAAACTTCATACATAAATGGAGAAGTCATAACAAGGTTTGTATATACATCCCACTTTTATAAACAACCTACTAATCTAATCCATAACATGCACAATTAGACTATAAAGGTTGTCTACAAAATCTCTAAAACATCAATACTTTCATTAACTTCTCCATCATATCACCAAAAGAATAACTCAGGAACCCCTCGACGCTCATCCCAACTTATCCTTTCCCGAGCTAGAACCTGGTAAGAAAATTTAATTTGAAACGATTAGGCTTACGTCTAGTGAGAACATCCAATTTCAAATTAAAACTTTATAAGCTTTGGAAACCAATGTAAACAAAGCGTATAAACAAACCTGGTTTGCCATCATTCTTACCGTACATATAAACATACTGCGATGACGGGATGATACCCGATTCCATGAATATGACAAACACTAAGTCAGTCATAGTATCATGTTCGAGAGTCCACTACGAACCACCACAGATTCTAGATCATTGCTCATATCCAAGAAATTACAGTTAGTCCATGCCTATTTCTTGGAGGGGAAGTAGAGATTACAATTAAGCCATGTCTATCTCTTAACTTCCAACAGAAATCGGGAATTACGATTAGTCCACGCCTATCCCACGATTTCTCATCTTAATACGAAATGGGAATTACGATTAGTCCACGCCTATTCGTCATTTCAATTCAACGGGAATTACGATTAGTCCATGCCTATTCCACGTTTATCTAACACACGGGAATTATGATTAGTCCATGCATATTCCACGTGTTCACATAATACTAGTGCCTATGGATCCATTACACTTACTAGCATACATGCATATTTACTCGAATGCACAAAACATTTCATATCGTATTCTCAAAGCTAAGGATTCCGAATAATCTAACACACTCGTATTCTCAATTGTCCCCCTTCGGCGACTTAGCACGGGGGTTCCGCTAGATGGGGTCAAGGGGCAACGCCCTTGCGAGCTTTGGGGGCAGCGCCCCTAGAATTTTTTTAGAAAAGTTTAACCAAATAACACATTCGGAAACCAAAACTTCCAAAAACCTAGATCCACAAGTTTCCAACCATAAATAATCATCCCCAAACACTTATATATGTTTCCCCTAACATAAAACATCCAAAAATCACTAAAACACCAAAACCCTAACTTCTTAGATGAAGAAAAGTGAGAAGTTTACCTCAACCACCACCAAATACTCTTGGATCATTCATCATACTTCAAAACTCTTTCTAGATCCTTGAAGAGCTCTTAAAAACGAAACCGTATCAACTTGAATCATCAAAATCGGAGTTGGGATGCAAAAGTTATGAAAGTTTGAAGTATGAGGCTGAAATTCGCGTCTTAATACACCAGACCATTCCCGCGGTTTGTCCCGCGACTTTGAAGTCGCGTGGAAAGCCGCGCGGCTCCCTGTTTGGTCGGTCGGTCGGATACTGTTTCGGCCGTAACTTCTTCGTTATAGCTCCGTTTTCGCTCCGGAAAGAACCGTTGGACTCGTATTCGAATTCCCCATCCAACAAGACCATAAAATCTAGGATTTAACCCCAAAACTTATTTTTCATATTTTTCTTAAAGATCGGTTCCACACTGATTCGACATTGGACCTATCTAAAAATTACGGGTGTTACAATCCTCCCAACCTTAGGATGATTTCGTCCTCGAAATCTACATCCTTTACAATCCAAAGCCAACCGACTTACTGCCGACCATTAATCATCAATTCCTAACTAGAATCTAAATTCCACCACACAGTCTTATAAGGACGAATCCTCGAATAATTTCTTACCAACAAAACTCCTTCAAGTACACATTACTTGACCGTAACAACATTCTAACCACTGGGATAACTCCTAGTTAGACGACTCCGGTTGTCTCCCAACCTTAGATGTTCCATACTTCCCAATCATACTACATTTACACGTTCTTAACTTTTCTCTCCAATTCAACCCGACGTTCAATCACTACCAACATCAACCAAAATGTAACAACCCAAATCCCATAACATACATTATAATACATAACATTCATACATATCATTGATTTACAACAAAAGTTACATAACACACCAAGTACGGTCTCATTAGTCTTGACATTACAAAATATATAAAAGCTTCCTAATCAACATCCATCGAAAGCTTCCTACACTTCATCCTCTCCTGCCGATCCTTAACCTGGAAAACATATTTTTGAAAACAAAATGAGGGTTAGACCAAACGGATCTAGTGAGTTAATCCCGGTCCTTTCCAAAATCAACACCAAAATTTCAAAATATGGGGTTCTTTAAATCGATTTCCAAAATTTCCTCAAATGGTCACATAACGACACACAGGCAAAATGTTTCTGACAAAACTGCACACAACAATGTATTTTCAAAAACAAAAATAAAAAAATTAGGAGGAACAATTGCTAGTAAATGGTTGACACCGTAGAGGGTCAAACCGACTTCAAGTCTCGAATTGTACTAACGGTGCGCGTCAATGTTCAAAAACATGAGAAATTACATGCACCATAGTTTTATACAAATAATTTTTCTAAAATCTTCCTCACGAAGCATTTCCCAAAGTTTCGTACTTGGAACATAAATGTCAAAACATCATTGCTTAAAATGTATTTGTCAAAAATACTCAAAACGCACATTTCCTCCAAAACCAAAAGGTTTTCAATTTTCTAAAATATTCGGCAAATCAAAATTGACCAAATGTCAACGACTCATACCTTAGTGTTTTCCAAATATCACGTATCATAAGCCACCCGTGATCCCTACACCACTAAAACATGCTTTGACCAAATGGCATTTCATTTAAACAAGGAGTTAATAAAACGTTTTCATGCACGACTCGTTTAACAAAGTGTCGAGAAATAATGATTACCAAGCTATGCATACCCCTAAGCCGACATAACGCATTTACATGAAATGATAATAAAACATTTAACTGACCAAAAGCGCACCAAGCAAGTCATTATGAAATGTCAATAAAATGTTCTTTCATGCATCACTTAAGTCACGTATAAATCAATCCATACACCGAACTATTTGCAATGAAATACTTAGTAACACAAACTTTTGAAAGAAAAGTTACGCGACACTAGAGTTCCAAACTCATCTCTTCTTAGTCGCCTTATGGCATAAAATTACCCTTTTCTCAACAAAACTCGAGTGGGACCAAATGCCCAACCAAAACTCGTAAACTTTTCACATAAGCAATTAGAGTATGCACATTGTAAAATTGTACTCACACGACACAAAACGTCGTACAACAAAACTCCATGAAATTCAACGAACTCAATGACTCAAAGTCAACAAAATGGCACCAACAATGTGCTTCCAAAGTCAAATTGCATTAAGCAAAATCACGGCAAAAATGTCAAATTCCAAAATCTCTTCTATGGCAATACCACATAAACAACATTGTTTAACAACTCTCATTAAAAAAAATCTCCAAAATAATTTTACACAGACATCATGGAAGATAACTTTCCGTCCAAACTCTAACATATGTGGAGGAGATCCAATGTTAAAGTCACAAGCCGTAGTTACTTGCCCAACATCTTAAACATCATAAAAATATGATTATCTTTATACCCGAAACGAATGTTGAACAACAATGAAATAACGCAAAACAAATTCCGGCGGAGTTTGCAACTCCCACCATAAAACGGTTTCATGCACGTTCAAAACCATGATTTGAAATCTTGTGTGTGTGCTAAACATTTCTCAAAATGCAAAACACAATCCATATAAGGATCGGAAACACAAGAAATAGTTGATGCAATTTATTTCCAAAATAAACCTTGTGCATGACTTAGTCGGCATTCAACGTCTCAACTCATACTCTTCCAAATCCTTCCAGTCCACTATTGTCATCCGGATAATCAACCTCTTAAGGCAAATTGGGAATCGCATCAATTAACCTTACGGTTTTTTCCTCAAATCAAAGTCGACTCAATAAGCCTATGGTTCTAGTCCAACCATCAATATTGACCCGAAACGGTCTACTTAAAGCAAATATCATGCTTATCGTCACTCCAAATGACTAATACTAGAATCGTCCATCTATTCCAACGACTACTAGCTTAGAACCTCCTTCACTACCCCAACGATCATCACATTAAAGTAATTCAAGTACGCACATGTACTAGTAGGTTCACCATGACACTGGCCAGGTGTCACTATGAACGCACCATACATGATTATCCTTGTTACTCTCGACGTGACTCTCGTTTCTAACAACATCCATCAACTTCAAAACATCCTATCTTAAAGTGCCTAAAGGTGAATTTCACTCTCATTTACTTAAACAAACGCTAGTTTGAGTCTAGGTATCCAAAATCAACACCTAAATCTCTCAAACTTATGCTCTGATACCAACTTGTAACACCCTGAAATTTGGAAAGAGCAACTAATTTAAAATTTCGATAATACATCCACAATAACGGAATTTATCCCAATTAACTTAACAAGGTAAACACCTCAAATTAAAGTCTACGATTGACCTCAACAAATGGTGACCCCAAAATTTATTACAACGACTAAAACCACATCGGGTGTTACTTAATCCAAGTATAAGTTGCTAATCTCAATGATAAATGCGGAACATCACTTAAGTTATTCACCTCACGAGCATTTTAGTAGCACACGATATTTCCCACGTGTCACTAGAACTACTTCCAACTTGAGACCTGTTGCACATGCCGACAAATAAAAAGGGTTAGGCTAACGCCTAGTGAGTTCAAGAGTTTATATCATGATTTATATAATTTGTAGAAAGAAGGTTTGCGACATAAATCATGATTTTCAAAAGAGTTTATGAAAGGATGAAAACGACTCATTTTCCAACGCACACAAAATCATTGAGAAAAGTTCTTACAACGTATAAAGCGTTTTCTAAAATGAATTCCGATCCCAACTCACTCAAAACGTATTTGGACATAAATAACCCAAGGAAATACAAACGTGGACAAAACTCCATTATTCCAAAACATCCAATAAGTATGAAACATAGAACCCTGCCAATAACCATGAATACAGTTCGTATAAATAAAGTACGTCACCGAAAATATGGATAAAAACATATACCCAAAACCACACCTTTCGGTGACGGGGGAGACCCGATTCCATCGAAAGTGACGGGCACACAAAGTTAAGTCACTCGTGATGTTACTGGATTACACCTCAAGCCCCGACCTTAGTTCCCATGCCATAAAGACATCACAACCTCAAGCCATAAATAGATTGCCTTTATTGCATACCCCGTAGAGTTACACCTCAAGGACTTACAGGCGACCTTATTGCATATCCAGTCTAGACGAGTTACACCTCAAGGACTTCAATGTCCCTTATTGCCTACTCGCTAGTGGCCCCCACGGCCTACACATATAACCATGCGTTCCCATAGTCTGCTCCTCGTGCACAAAGAGATAGACCATCAAATAAAGACTGACTCATATGCCTATGGATCCAATGCAACACAGTCTACCAAACATGCTCAACCCGGAATGATTAAAACACCCACGCATGTAAATATCAATAATGAGCAATAAAATGCATCAAGTTGCAATAAATGCAAACCATAAATAAGACTCCACGTTACCATTTAAAACCGGACAAATGTCCCCAAGCTTTCTCAAAGACAAACCCGAGCAAATTGCTCCAAACTCGTTAGACCCATATATAACGGCCATCATCGCATAAAATGAGTTTAAACATTGTTTAGGTAAACAAGTACCACAAAATCGTTATTAACCCCAAAACCGACATGGTTAAACAAAAGGGTTTTCCCAAAAGGACTCACACCTTTAAATCATCAAAATGACCCTTGGCACTAATTTGTGCATTTTCCCAAATGGTTTATAAAATCAATTACACTACATGATTAAACCGTTAAATAAACATTATTTTGAGTGATTAATCATTTAAGGACATATTACTATTTCTACACATCAAATATCCCAAAAATCCCAAATATGGACGTTTTACAACATTTATGAAGATAAATACTTCAAAAGGGTTAAACTAACCAAGTACCTCAACAATTGGTATTTTCAAGTAAAACACACAAACATTTGGAAAATACTATTTTTGGCATGTACAAAGTTTTCACAAATCAACTTGAACTCACCTTAGCTAGATTAAGCTAAATCTAGAGTTTTCTCCAACGTAAGCTCCTTTGATGAAGTTTGCATCCTCAAGCCAAAACTTCCAAAAACCTAGATCCACAAGTTTCCAACCATAAATAATCATCCCCAAACACTTATATATGTTTCCCCTAACATAAAACATCCAAAAATCACTAAAACACCAAAACCCTAACTTCTTAGATGAAGAAAAGTGAGAAGTTTACCTCAGCCACCACCAAATACTCTTGGATCATTCATCATACTTCAAAACTCTTTCTAATTCCTTGAAGAGCTCTCAAAACCGAAACCGTATCAACTTGAATCATCAAAATCGGAGTTGGGATGCAAAAGTTATGAAAGTTTGAAGTATGAGGCTGAAATTCGCGTCTTAATACACCAGACCATTCCCGCGGTTTGTCCCGCGACTTTGAAGTCGCGTGGAAAGCCGCGCGGCTCCCTGTTTGGTCGGTCGGTCGGATACAGTTTCGGCCGTAACTTCTTCGTTATAGCTCCTGTTGGTGCAAGTGTACCACATCTCTATATATTTATATATATTTATTTTGATGATTCCAAACACACCGTATTATTGTTTATCTAACAATTTATCCAAGTGTATAGGAACACAAAGATTTTATCTGATGAGTTCAAGACATGAAGATGCGTCATATTATTTATATTTCATAATGGTAAAAACACTCTAAATAATATACCACTTGGATATTTCGAAAACCCAACCCAATACTGTTTTTGATATAATTAATCTTTTAATATTAAATTCAAAAGTTTTTTTTTAATATATATATATATATATATATATAAACGTATGATACATATATATTATATATTTCTTTATCATCCAAATATATATATATTATATTCTAGGAACATCATCATTACCTTTATTTTATATTCATATATATATATATATCTCCTTGAAAATGGGTGTTATGGAGAAGAGAAGAAAGAAAGCTGACAAATGTGGAAGATCTAGATCTCTGCATGTGGGAGTTAGCTGTGTGAAAAGAACCAAGAAAAGCTGCAACTGAATTTGCTGATGGATGGCAAGGAAGTCTTTGCACGCTGAATTTTTTGTTTGCATGCAACGGATCTCTTCCTTGGTTTACTATATATACAAGTGTTTGCTGGAGAAGAAAAATACCAATTCACAATCCTGCATTTGATAAAGACTCTGCAGATCCTTACTCCCTCTTATCACTTATTAAATTTATAAAACAATTTTTTTTAGTAAGAAACCTTGAGTTGATAGCAGATTAAAATCTCTCGATTAGTTGAATCAGCAACACAACTCAAGTGATCAAACTCTCTAAAAATATCCAAGTGATAAATATTATACAATAGTGATTACCATATTAAAATTATACACCTCTTGTAAGTGTTTGAATAACGGGTGTGTGATCCATTATATCTCAAAAGCATAAGCTAGAGAACCGTTTGCTTTACTCTGTATTTGGTTTGTATTCTACCGTAAAGAATACCTTTTAGTGGATCGTGTCGAGAAGTGTCTCGGCTAGTGGTTTACCCAGTTGGTGGTGAATCACTAAATCTCGGTGTCAAGTATCTCTATCCCTTTTTCTCTTTATATTTCCGCTGTGCATTTAATTATATCTGTCTATATAATTATTGTATATTTATTGTATTTATACTCTGCTTTATTTACTGTATTTTATACTGTATTTTTTTTAAAAGGATTTTTGAAAGTAAAAGATTTATATACAACCTTACCCCCCCCCCCTTGGTTGTCCAACAATTGGTATCAGAGCAGGGCTTTCAAGATACTGAAAAGTTTGGCATTTGGGCTGAACTATTTGAATGTCACGTTCGTGGCAAAAATCAAAGAATTTGGGACATTATTGAAAATGAGAATTTTAAACCAACCAAAGTAGAAGATGATGTTATTATTGATAAACCTATAAAAGATTGGACTCCTGCTGAAGAATCTCATTATTGTTTAAATTTTGAAGCTAAAAATATATTATATGCTGCATTAACTACTGATGAAATTGAAAGAGTTTATACATATAAAACTGCTAATCAAATCTGGGAAAGTTTAAACAACACTCATCGTGGAAACACGCAAGTTAAAAGTTCCAAAATAAATATCTTAGTTCATGACTACGAACTTTTTGAAATGAATCAAAATGAGTCAATTGACTCTATGTTTAAAAGATTTAGCCTCATCATGACTACCTTGAAAGGATTAGGTCGCACTTATCCTAACAAAGACTATGTAAGGAAAATCCTTCGAGCACTTCCTTCGGAGTGGATGCAAAAGATTACATCATTGGAAGACTCCCGTGATCTCTCTATAATGAAGCTAGATGATCTCATCGGTAATCTTAAAGTGCATGAAATTGCACTCAAAAGAAACAAAGATCGGGAGCAAGTCAAAAAGAAGTCGATAGCTCTTAATGCTTCAACACCGAACGACGAAAAGAAAAAGGAGAAAGCTAGCTCCTCGAAAGATCCTTTCGAAACACTCGACGAAGTCGCTATGATGGTAAGAAACTTCTCCAAGCTTTTTACTAACAATAATTTTTCTAAGAATGGTAGATTTCAAAGAAACGGTAACTACCATCGTGGCGGTGAAAACCGGAGTCGTAAATTCCATAAATGGGAAGAAAGAGTGAGGAAGAATGACGACTCAAGTGGCGACGAAAAAGCTAAACCAAAGAGAGGCTTTTGTTACTCTTGTGGTGATAAAGACCACTACGCCAATGAGTGCCCTAAAAAGAACAAATTCCAAAATAAGAAGGAGAAAGCCTTCGTTGGAGGCGCGTGGAGCGCAAGCGAAGAAGAAGACAATTATGAAGCCATTTGCCTTATGGCTGAAAGCGACGACGAGGTAAATACTTCTTACTCAGATTACGCTAGTAATTATGATAGTGATAATGAAAATAATCTTGATTTATTACATGAATCTTTTCATAAAATGGCTGCTCTTGCAAATAGTTACCAAGACGAGATTTCTAAATTAAAAGAAACCGTATCTGCATGTAAAAAGGAAATCAATGACGGCAAACAAAAATCTGCTAATGATATAGATATAATTTCTAAATTAGAAAATAAATTAAGTGAAAAGGACTTTTGTAAATCATGTGATGTTCTAAATAATAAAATTGCATGTTTAAGTAAAAATACAAATGAAAGTGTTGCATGTACAAAATGTGATATACTTGAGAATGAAAATGCTTTTTTAAAAGCTAAATGCGCTTCTTATGAAAAGGATAATATGTTAGCTAAAGCATTTCAAAATAGCAATGATAAAGTTCTTAACATGCTAAATATGTCTAACCGTATAAACTGTCGAAAAGGCATTGGTTCCGATACTTGCAAAGATAAATGTTCTTGTATGCCAATTAGAAGACATTATGAATCACCTAAAGTAAGTACAAGAAATCAATATGTGCAAAAACCTCCGTATATACCTAAAATGAATAATATAAATTATATACCGAGAAAACCGTATGCTCACATGTATAATGATAAATTTTCTAGACCTAAAAATAATGTGAATATAAATGCTTCTTTTTATGTGTATGATAAATACAATCGCAAAATTAAAATGGTAAATAAATGGATTTCAAAAGGAATGTTTAGTAATGATAATCCAGGTGGTATGCGTATGTGGTTTTAATTTGCATTATATTTGCATGTTTTATTTATATAGATGAATATATGTTTTACTTAATTATTATCTATGTTTATATATATACATACGTACTACATATATATATATTCTGTTTTATTATATATATATATTCTGTTTGATTTTTTTTATATATTTATATATATATTCCATATATACGTATATCATACATATATAAGTCCATTGTATATATATATATATGCATATTGGTTGTCGTCATTGAAACTAATTGTCAAGGACCCACGAGAAATGGGGACCATAAAAGTTACATCTTTATTATTGTAGATAAACCTTGATTTGGATTGGATACTCGATAGTGGTTGCACACGTCACATGACCGGAAACAACAATCTTTTTTCATCATATAAGTCATGTGATGGTGGACAGGTAATTTTTGGAGGAAAATCCAAAGGAAAGATAATTGGGAGAGGTATAGTTTCTTGCAATAATGTTAAATTTCTTGATGTTAATCATGTTGATAATTTACACTTTAACCTGTTAAGTGTTCGCCAACTATGTAAAAATGGTACAACTGTTGTCTTCGAAGAAGATTCTTGTAAAATCTTAAAAAACGGCAAAGTTCTTTTAAATGGTTTTGTAAAAGGAAATTTATATATTTGTAAAACTCATGTAAATGAAAATGTTTGTTTATCGTCTATTTATGATAATTCTACTTTATGGCATAGACGTTTGGGTCACGCTAATCTTAGATTAATTCAAAGTTTAAAAAATAAGGAGCTTGTGAGTGACCTTCCAAAATTAAAGTTTGACAATCATTTTTGTGATGCTTGTCGTGTCGGCAAACAACATCACGTTTCTCATAAATCAAAAAATGTGATTTCAACTCAAAGAGTTTTAGAACTTTTACATATGGATCTTTTTGGCCCTATGGCGATTCAAAGTTTTGGAGGAAATTTTTACACTTTGGTTATTGTGGACGATTATTCCCGTTATACATGGACTTTATTTTTGAGACATAAAAATGAGGCTTTTGAAAAGTTTAAAATTTTGGGAAAACGAATTCAAAACCAACAAGGTTGTACGATTGTTTCCATACGCACGGACCATGGACGAGAATTCGATAATGATGTCCAATTTGGTGCCTTTTGTGATAAACATGGTATAACTCATAACTTTTCGGCTCCTCGAACACCTCAATCTAACGGGGTTGTTGAAAGGAAAAATAGAACTTTACAAGAAATGAGTAGAACCATGCTAAACGAACATCAAGTTCCCCAAAAGTTTTGGTGTGATGCCGTTGCTACCGCGACCTATGTGCTTAACCGTGTCCTAGTTAGAAATATCCTAAATAAGACACCCTATGAGCTTTACCGTGGTAGAAAACCTTCCCTAGCCCACCTAAAAGTTTTTGGATGTAAGTGTTTCATTTTAAACACCAAATCCTATCTAACCAAATTTGACGCTAAAGCCTATGAGGGAGTGTTCCTTGGCTATTCTTGGAATAGCAAAGCCTATAGAATCCTAAATAAGGAGACCATGGTTGTAGAAGAATCCCTAAATGTTAGCTTTGACGAGAGTCCTCCCAAACCGAGTGCACCCTTAGCAAATGACAATATCCGTGAGGGAGATGTCTTAGCACAACAACTTAGTACCTTGGATTTAGGTACCCAACCTTCCACAAATAATATTGAATCTAGTGATGCCCCTTTGTGTTTTATTCCACAAGGTGTAGATGATCCTAACCTTAGAACCGCTCGAGGCCATCCCGTAGATCAAATTATAGGTGACCTAAACCAAAGGACAACTAGATCACAAATCCATACCCATTGTGCTTTCCATGCCTTTATCTCAACCATAGAACCTAAAACCATAGATGAAGCTTTAGGTGATGAGGATTGGATAATGGCCATGCAAGAAGAGTTGAACCAATTTACTAGGAATGATGTGTGGGACTTAGTTCCTTGCCCTAGTAGTCAAACCATTATTGGCACAAGATGGGTCTTCCGTAACAAGGTAGACGAGAACGGTGGAGTCACACGAAACAAGGCACGTTTAGTTGCCAAGGGGTACAATCAACAAGAAGGTCTAGATTATGATGAAACCTTTGCACCGGTTGCAAGGTTGGAGTCTATTCGAATGCTTCTAGCTTTTGCAAATGCTAAAGATTTTAAATTATTTCAAATGGATGTTAAAAGTGCTTTCTTAAATGGTGTTATAAATGAGGAGATTTATGTTTCCCAACCTCCCGGTTTTGAAAGTTTTGAAAATCCGACGCATGTTTATAAATTGAAAAAGGCGCTTTATGGTTTAAAGCAAGCTCCGCGTGCGTGGTATGATAGATTAAAATCTTTCTTAGTTAAAAGTGGTTATATTATGGGTAAAATAGATAATACTTTATTTGTCAAATATGCTCAAAATGATATTATGGTTGTGCAAGTATATGTTGATGATATTATTTTTGGTTCCACTAATGAAAATCTGTGTAATGAATTTTCTGCGAAAATGACAAGCGAGTTTGAAATGAGCATGATTGGAGAGTTAAAATACTTCTTAGGATTGCAAATCAAACAATGTGAAAATGGTATTTTTATTAGTCAATCTAAATATTGTAAAGATATGTTGAAAAAGTTTAACTTTGAAAATGTCAAACCCGTTGAAACTCCAATGACCACAAACTTGAAATTATCAAGTGACGAGGAGGGAAACGATTTTAATGAAAAGATTTATCGTGGTATGATTGGTAGCTTATTATACTTAACTGCTAGTAGACCTGATATTATGTACAGTGTATGTTAATGTGCTCGTTTTCAATCTTCACCTAAACAAACTCACTATGAAGCTGTTAAACGTATTTTTCGATATCTACGAGGTACTACTAACCTTGGTTTATGGTATGCAAAGAAACCCGAGTTAGAAGTAACATGTTTCACCGATTCCGACCTTGGTGGATCTATTGTTGACCGAAAAAGTACTAGTGGGGTATGTGCCTTTATAGGCCTCTCACTTGTGTCTTGGTTCTCTAAGAAACAACAATCCGTAGCTTTGTCTACCACCGAAGCGGAATATGTAGCCGCCGCAAGAGCATGTGCTCAAGTCTTTGGATGAAACACACACTTAACGACTTTGAGGTACACCTAACCAAAATTCCAATTATGTGTGATAACTCAAGTGCCATAAACTTAAGTAAAAATCCTGTTTTACATTCTCGTACAAAACATATTGAATTGAGACATCACTTTTTACGAGATAATGTTCAAAAAGGCCAAATCGTGCTTGAAAAGGTTGATTCGGAAGATAATCTGGCCGATATTTTTACTAAAGCTCTAAACAAAAATGCCTTCTTTAAATTAAGGCTTGGTTTAGGCATGCTTGAGTATAACCCTTGAGAAAATGCTAACTCTCAAATATTTCATATCTTGAGGGGGAGCATCTTTCAAGGGGGAGCATAGCGTCTTTCCTAACTCTTTTTGTTTCGACAAACGGGGGAGAGAAACCGCATATGCTACTGCTTAGCGGTTGTGTTTGTCATCATCAAAAAGGGGGAGATTGTTGGTGCAAGTGTACCACATCTCTATATATTTATATTTATTTATTTTGGTGATTCCAAACACACCGTATTATTGTTTATCTAACAATTTATCCAAGTGTATAGGAACACGAAGATTTTATCTGATGAGTTCAAGACATGAAGATGCGTCATATTATTTATATTTCATAATGGTAAAAACACTCTAAATAATATACCACTTGGATATTTCGAAAACCCAATCCAATACTGTTTTTGATATAATTAATCTTTTAATATTAAATTCAAAAGTTTTTTTAATATATATATATATATATATATATATAAACGTATGATACATATATATATATATTATATATTTCTTTATCATCCAAATATATATATATTATATTCTAGAAACATCATCATTACCTTTATTTTATATTCATATATATATATATATATATCTCCTTGAAAATGGGTGTTATGGAGAAGAGAAGAAAGAAAGCTGACAAATGTGGAAGATCTAGATCTCTGCATGTGGGAGTTAGCTGTGTGAAAAGAACCAAGAAAAGCTGCAACTGAATTTGCTGATGGATGGCAAGGAAGTCTTTGCACGCTGAATTTTTTGTTTGCATGCAACGGATCTCTTCCTTGGTTTACTATATATACAAGTGTTTGCTGGAGAAGAAAAATACCAATTCACAATCCTGCATTTGATAAAGACTCTGCAGATCCTTACTCCCTCTTATCACTTATTAAATTTATAAAACAATTTTTTTTAGTAAGAAACCTTGAGTTGATAGCAGATTAAAATCTCTCGATTAGTTGAATCAGCAACACAACTCAAGTGATCAAACTCTCTAAAAATATCCAAGTGATAAATATTATACAAGAGTGATTACCATATTAAAATTATACACCTCTTGTAAGTGTTTGAATAACGGGTGTGTGATCCATTATATCTCAAAAGCATAAGCTAGAGAACCGTTTGCTTTACTCTGTATTTGGTTTGTATTCTACCGTAAAGAATACCTTTTAGTGGATCGTGTCGAGAAGTGTCTCGGCTAGTGGTTTACCCAGTTGGTGGTGAATCACTAAATCTCGGTGTCAAGTATCTCTATCCCTTTTTCTCTTTATATTTCTGCTGTGCATTTAATTATATATGTCTATATAATTATTGTATATTTATTGTATTTATACTCTGCTTTATTTACTGTATTTTATACTGTATTTTTTTAAAAGGATTTTTGAAAGTAAAAGATTTATATACAACCTTACCCCCCCCCCCCCCCCCTTTGGTTGTCCAACAGCTCCGTTTTCGCTCCGAAAAGAACCGTTGGACTCGTATTCGAATTCCCCATCCAACAAGACCATAAAATCTAGGATTTAACCCCAAAACTTATTTTCCATATTTTTCTTAAAGATCGGTTCCACACTGATTCGACATTGGACCTATCTGAAAATTACGGGTGTTACAATCCTCCCAACCTTAGGATGATTTCGTCCTCGAAATCTACATCCTTTACAATCCAAAGCCAACCGACTTACTGTCGACCATTAATCATCAATTCCTAACTAGAATTTAAATTCCCCCACACAGTCTTATAAGGACGAATCCTCGAATAATTTCTTACCAACAAAACTCCTCCAAGTACACGTTACTTGACCGTAACAACATTCTAACCACTGGGATAACTCCTAGTTAGACGACTCCGGTTGTCTCCCAACCTTAGATGTTCCATACTTCCCAATCATACTACATTTACACGTTCTTAACTTTTCTCTCCAATTCAACCCGACGTTCAATCACTACCAACATCAACCAAAACTTCAGAATCCTCAACTAATCCCGCTAATGGACTAGTATTTACTCTCATCGGATCCCACCAATTTTAACACCAACGGTCATCACTGACCCATCAGCTACACAATCCCAAGGATGTGTCCAATTATCAAACATCAAGTTAACAGTTTCTCTTACCACGCAAGGAAAGTCATTTCCCTAAATCCTCTTATCACAAAAGAGCATCTTAAGATTACTACTACCATTACCATCATTCTTTTAAAATCGGCTACAATCCCCCGATTACACTAAAGGTGCTTGGCCTCAAGCCCAAAAGTCAATACCTAAATATATGACCTACCACAAATAGGTTACCGCGCATTTATTCTCTTAATTACAAAGGCCATAATCCCTTAACCGATACCATTCAGTCTACGGTATTATCACACATGAAATACTCAAGCTTCCACCGTCGAAGTGCTACACGCATTTACTCTTAACCGGGTTACTTACCCTTTCTAAGGTCCTAACGAGTTCAAGGTTTTCAAGTGCCTTATTCAATAAATATGTCAATTAATCAAAACCATTCACAAAATTTCAACGTAAAGATTTTCATATCAAATAAATCGTACGCATAGAAAACTACTATCGTTAATTCGGTAGTTACGCAAAAATGGACACGCTCGTCCCACATATGAAAATCATGTTGAAAATTATTCCATTGTAGTTCCGTTTACCCACAAAACGCAAAAGCGAAATAAACAATTTCTTTAAAATAAACCGCCACGGTTCTAGTATGGATTGACTCATGACATGCACGTAAAGTAACTGCTCGACCTTAAACAGGGTGCAACAGAAAGGTGTGCACATATTTCAAAAGAAGTCCTAAACGACATTTGACTACAAAATTTCCTTTATAGCCATAAGATGGCATGGAACAAGGTTCACCAAAATAAATGTGCGCGTCAGTTCATTTTACAAAACGATGAAACGGTTTACAAATTCACCTTAGTCAAAACACAAAATGACTTGTGTAAATTCCATATTTAAATCCAAAACCCATCCGTTTCCATCACTTGAAAATATCGACTAAAACATCTTAAAACCTTACATTGGGGTAGGCATGCAAGCTTGTAACACTTCCACAGAAATTTCCTTGAAATGAAATAACATGCATTAATTAACTCACACCAAAATTTCAAAAGATGGGGTTCTTTAAATCGATTTCCAAAATTTCCTCAAATGGTCACATAACGACACACGAGCAAAATGTTTCTGACAAAACTGCACACAACAATGTATTTTCAAAAACAAAAATAAAAAAATTAGGAGGAACAATTGCTAGTAAATGGTTGACACCGTAGAGGGTCAAACCGACTTCAAATCTCGAATTGTACTAACGGTGCGCGTCAATGTTAAAAAACATGAGAAATTACATGCACCATAGTTTTATACAAATAATTTTTCTAAAATCTTCCTCACGAAGCATTTCCCAAAGTTTCGTACTTGGAACATAAATGTCAAAACATCATTGCTTAAAATGTATTTGTCAAAAATACTCAAAACGCACATTTCCTCCAAAACCAAAAGGTTTTCAATTTTCTAAAATATTCGGCAAATCAAAATTGACCAAATGTCAACGACTCATACCTTAGTGTTTTCCAAATATCACGTATCATAAGCCACCCGTGATCCCCACACCACTAAAACATGCTTTGACCAAATGGCATTTCATTTAAACAAGGAGTTAATAAAACGTTTTCATGCACGACTCGTTTAACAAAGTGTCGAGAAATAATGGTTACCAAGCTATGCATACCCCTAAGCCGACATAACGCATTTACATGAAATGATAATAAAACATTTAACTAACCAAAAGCGCACCAAGCAAGTCATTATGAAATGTCAACAAAATGTTCTTTCATGCATCACTTAAGTCACGTATAAATCAATCCATACACCGAACTATTTGCAATGAAATACTTAGTAACACAAACTTTTGAAAGAAAAGTTACGCGACACTAGAGTTCCAAACTCATCTCTTCTTAGTCGCCTTATGGCATAAAATTACCCTTTTCTCAACAAAACTCGAGTGGGACCAAATGCCCAACCAAAACTCGTAAACTTTTCACATAAGCAATTAGAGTATGCACATTGTAAAATTGTACTCACACGACACAAAACGTCGTACAACAAAACTCCATGAAATTCAACGAACTCAATGACTCAAAGTCAACAAAATGGCACCAACAATGTGCTTCCAAAGTCAAATTGCATTAAGCAAAATCACGGCAAAAATGTCAAATTCCAAAATCTCTTCTATGGCAATACCACATAAACAACATTGTTTAACAACTCTCATTAAAAAAAATCTCCAAAATAATTTTACACAGACATCATGGAAGATAACTTTCCGTCCAAACTCTAACATATGTGGAGGAGATCCAATGTTAAAGTCACAAGCCGTAGTTACTTGCCCAACATCTTAAACATCATAAAAATATGATTATCTTTATACCCGAAACGAATGTTGAACAACAATGAAATAACGCAAAACAAATTCCGGCGGAGTTTGCAACTCCCACCATAAAACGGTTTCATGCACGTTCAAAACCATGATTTGAAATCTTGTGTGTGTGCTAAACATTTCTCAAAATGCAAAACACAATCCATATAAGGATCGGAAACACAAGAAATAGTTGATGCAATTTATTTCCAAAATAAACCTTGTGCATGACTTAGTCGGCATTCAACGTCTCAACTCATACTCTTCCAAATCCTTCCAGTCCACTATTGTCATCCGGATAATCAACCTCTTAAGGCAAATTGGGAATCGCATCAATTAACCTTACGATTTTTTCCTCAAATCAAAGTCGACTCAATAAGCCTATGGTTCTAGTCCAACCATCAATCTTGACCCGAAACGGTCTACTTAAAGCAAATATCATGCTTATCGTCACTCCAAGTGACTAATACTAGAATCGTCCATCTATTCCAACGACTACTAGCTTAGAACCTCCTTCACTACCCCAACGATCATCACATTAAAGTAATCCAAGTACGCACATGTACTAGTAGGTTCACCATGACACTGGCCAGGTGTCACTATGAACGCACCATACATGATTATCCTTGTTACTCTCGACGTGACTCTCGTTTCTAACAACATCCATCAACTTCAAAACATCCTATCTTAAAGTGCCTAAAGGTGAATTTCACTCTCATTTACTTAAACAAACGCTAGTTTGAGTCTAGGTATCCAAAATCAACACCTAAATCTCTCAAACTTATGCTCTGATACCAACTTGTAACACCCTGAAATTTGGAAAGAGCAACTAATTTAAAATTTCGATAATACATCCACAATAACGGAATTTATCCCAATTAACTTAACAAGGTAAACACCTCAAATTAAAGTCTACGATTGACCTTAACAAATGGTGACCCCAAAATTTATTACAACGACTAAAACCACATCGGGTGTTACTTAATCCAAGTATAAGTTGCTAATCTCAATGATAAATGCGGAACATCACTTAAGTTATTCACCTCACGAGCATTTTAGTAGCACACGACCTTTCCCACGTGTCACTAGAACTACTTCCAACTTGAGACCTGTTGCACATGCCGACAAATAAAAAGGGTTAGGCTAACGCCTAGTGAGTTCAAGAGTTTATAGCATGATTTATATAATTTGTAGAAAGAAGGTTTGCGACATAAATCATGATTTTCAAAAGAGTTTATGAAAGGATGAAAACGACTCATTTTCCAACGCACACAAAATCTGTGAGAAACGTTCCCACAACGTATAAAGCGTTTTCTAAAATGAATTCCGATCCCAACTCACTCAAAACGTATTTGGACATAAATAACCCAAGGAAATACAAACGTGGACAAAACTCCATTATTCCAAAACATCCAATAAGTATGAAACATAGAACCCTGCCAATAACCATGAATACAGTTCGTATAAATAAAGTACGTCACCGAAAATATGGATAAAAACATATACCCAAAACCACACCTTTCGGTGACGGGGGAGACCCGATTCCATCGAAAGTGACGGGCACACAAAGTTAAGTCACTCGTGATGTTACTGGATTACACCTCAAGCCCCGACCTTAGTTCCCATGCCATAAAGACATCACAACCTCAAGCCATAAATAGATTGCCTTTATTGCATACCCCGTAGAGTTACACCTCAAGGACTTGCAGGCGACCTTATTGCATATCCAGTCTAGACGAGTTACACCTCAAGGACTTCAATGTCCCTTATTGCCTACTCGCTGGTGGCCCCCACGGCCTACACATATAACCATGCGTTCCCATAGTCTGCTCCTCGTGCACAAAGAGATAGACCATCAAATAAAGACTGACTCATATGCCTATGGATCCAATGCAACACAGTCTACCAAACACCCACGCATGTAAATATCAATAATGAGCAATAAAATGCATCAAGTTGCAATAAATGCAAACCATAAATAAGACTCCACATTACCATTTAAAACCGGACAAATGTCCCCAAGCTTTCTCAAAGACAAACCCAAGCAAATTGCTCCAAACTCGTTAGACCCATATATAATGGCCATCATCGCATAAAATGAGTTTAAACATTGTTTAGGTAAACAAGTACCACAAAATCGTTATTAACCCAAAAACCGACATGGTTAAACAATAGGGTTTTCTCAAAAGGACTCACACCTTTAAATCATCAAAATGACCCTAGGCACTAATTTGTGCATTTTCCCAAATGGTTTATAAAATCAATTACACTACATGATTAAACCGTTAAATAAACATTATTTTGAGTGATTAATCATTTAAGGACATATTACTATTTCTACACATCAAATATCTCAAAAATCCCAAATATGGGCGTTTTACAACATTTATGAAGATAAATACTTCAAAAGGGTTAAACTAACCAAGTACCTCAACAATTGGTATTTTCAAGTAAAACACACAAACATTTGGAAAATACTATTTTTGGCATGTACAAAGTTTTCACAAATCAACTTGAACTCACCTTAGCTAGATTAAGCTAAATCTAGAGTTTTCTCCAATGTAAGCTCCTTTGATGAAGTTTGCATCCTCAAGCCAAAACTTCCAAAAACCTAGATCCACAAGTTTCCAACCATAAATAATCATCCCCAAACACTTATATATGTTTCCCCTAACATAAAACATCCAAAAATCACTAAAACACCAAAACCCTAACTTCTTAGATGAAGAAAAGTGAGAAGTTTACCTAAACCACCACCAAATACTCTTGGATCATTCATCATACTTCAAAACTCTTTCTAGATCCTTGAAGAGCTCTCAAAAACGAAACCGCATCAACTTGAATCATCGAAATCGGAGTTGGGATGCAAAAGTTATGAAAGTTTGAAGTATGAGGCTGAAATTCGCGTCTTAATACACCAGACCATTCCCGCGGTTTGTCCCGCGACTTTGAAGTCGCGTGGAAAGCCGCGCGGCTCCCTGTTTGGTCGGTCGGTCGGATACTGTTTCGGCCGTAACTTCTTCGTTATAGCTCCGTTTTCGCTCCGGAAAGAACCGTTGGACTCGTATTCGAATTCCCCATCCAACAAGACCATAAAATCTAGGATTTAACCCCAAAACTTATTTTTCATATTTTTCTTAAAGATCGATTCCACACTGATTCGACATTGGACCTATCTGAAAGTTACGGGTGTTACACTTGATTTCGACACCGTACACTTGCGGTTAGATTTAGGGGGGTGTAAACCGCCTATCAAGTTTTTGGCGCCGTTGCCGGGGAACTAGTTGCAACTGATAGCACTACCAGCTATAAGCGCTATTACATTGAACATTTTTATTTTTGTTATTTTATTTCATCACTTTCAGTTTTTGGATTGCTAATTTTGTTTACTTTCCGTTTCAGGTACTAACTGGTTTATGCCAAGGAAAACCCAAGGGAAGGAACTCGAACCGATCGATCCGGAAATTGAAAGAACCGCCCGTCGATTACGAAAAGAATCAAAAGCTAAAAGACATCCGAAGATCGAGATGAGCGACGAAGCTCCTCCTGAGAGACGCCCTATGCGGTCGTTTGCCGATCCGAATGTGGCAGCCGCACGCATAGGCATCCAACCGCCCACTACTGGGGCGGACTATTTTGAGATCAAACCGAGTACCATCGTGATGGTACAGCAGAATCAGTATGGAGGAGCCCCAACAGAAGATCCTCATGCACATCTCCGGGCATTTGAACGGATTTGCAATACGTTCAAGATAAATGGGGTGAACGAGGATGCCATCAAGCTGAGACTGTTCAGCTTTTCACTCAAAGGTAGAGCCGTAACTTGGACAGAAAGTATCCAACCGGACTCGATCACCACCTGGGCGCAACTGAAAGCGGCTTTCCTCCAGAAATTCTTCCCACCAAGCAGAACCGCCCAACTTATGGCTGAAATCGCCCATTTTGCTCAATGGGATCAAGAGACATTGTATGAAGCTTGGGAGAGGTACAAAGATATGATCAAGAAATGCCCTCATAATGGGTTACAAGGTTGGGTCATTATTCAAACGTTCTTCAGTGGACTTCACCCGCAGTTCAAAAACGACATCACAGCTGCAGCGGGTGGAGCCCTAATGGATAAGTCTTATGAGGACGCATGCGAGTTGATCGATAATCTGGCTGAACATAGTTTTTCTACTCCAAGATCAGCAGTTAGAAGAGTTGCGAGTGTGCAAGAGAATGATGAGTTGAAGGCCATCAAAGCTCAATTAAACGCACTCACGAGTCAATTGAAGGGATCTTCTCTTCAATCAGCATTTATGATGGATGAGGGTATGCCGGAGATGGCACCACCCATGAACGAGCTGGAACAAGTTCAATTTCTGCAAAATCGGAACAACCGGCCAAGGAACGGTCCATTCTCGAACACATACAATGAGGGTTGGAAGAAGCACCCAAATTTCTCATGGAGTCAACCGCAAGGGCAACCGAGGGAAACCATGGCCCAACAACAGCAGCAGCAATACGGTAATAACTCCAACTTTTCTAATTCCTCTAATACTAACAATGTCTATCGTCCTCCGGGTTACAACCAACGGAAATTCGATGAAGGACAATCCGGGGAGAAGAAACCAGGACCAGAAGACATGATGATGAAGTTCATGTCTAAGATGGATAGCGCGGTCGAGGGATTAACCGGTACGGTAGGCACAGTCAAGGCAGCTACTGATCAGAACACGGCATCCATAAAGCTCCTTGAAAGGCAAGTGGGGCAAATTTCTGAAGCCCTACAAAACCGAGCTCCCGGAACCTTTCCGAGTCAAACCGAAAGGAAAACCCGGGAAGATTGCAAGGCCATTCATCTGAGAAGTGGAAAGAAACTGATTAGAGACCCGACCCGAGAATCATCAAAGGAAACTGAGTCCAAAAGGCAAGATGTTGAGATCGTCGATATGGATGAGTTGGAAGCCGATGAAGATATTGTGATTGAGGAAAACTCGAAGAGTGAAGAGAAGAAGAAAGAGCATCCAACTATACCAAAGCAACCACCGGTCAAGCCGATAGCTCCAAAAGTGCCCTATCCGAGCAGGCTTAAAGCGCATAAGGATGATGTTAATTTTTCTAAATTTCTTGAAGTATTTAAAAAGTTACATATTAACATCCTTTTTGCAGATGCTTTGGCACAAATGCCCTCATATGTGAAATTCTTGTAAGATATCCTTTCTAACAAAAGGAAGATTGAGGAGCATGCGACAGTTGCACTTACTGAGGAGTGCAGCGCAATCATCCAGCATAAGCTTCCCCCGAAGCTTAAGGATCCAAGGAGTTTTACTATCTCTGTTCATATAGGCAATTCTGAATTTAGTAAGGATTTGTGTGATCTTGGAGCAAGTATTAATCTAATGCCTTTGTCTATTTTCAGGAAACTTGGACTTGGGGAGGTACAACCGACTAACGTGACATTGCAGCTTGCCGACAGATCCATCAAGTACCCGTATGGCGTAATAGAAGATGTTCTGATTAAAGTGGATAAGTTCTACTTTCCGGTAGACTTTGTGGTACTTGACATGGATGAGGACAAGGAAATCCACTGATACTTGGCCGACCATTTTTTGCCACGGGAGGAGTACTTATCGACGTGAAAGGAGGAAAGCTCACCTTGAGAATGGGTAACGAAGAAGCTGTCTTCAATGTT
This sequence comes from Saussurea involucrata, assembly GCA_033807775.1. Lineage (NCBI taxonomy): Eukaryota > Viridiplantae > Streptophyta > Magnoliopsida > Asterales > Asteraceae > Saussurea > Saussurea involucrata. The sequence continues at coordinate 133,003,626 of CM066321.1, read as the reverse complement.
TTCCGGGCAGCCAAGCAAAGCATGGGACCAAACGAGTGCTACCGGGTAGATGTGATGGATTCCTTGATTAGAGAAACGTGTGGCATGCAAGTTTCCGAAGACCAATTGAATAATGTTTTGATGGGTACCGATGACGATCCGGAAAGCGAAGGTGTGATGCAATTAAATGCATTACCATCATACAAAGGCCCGAGAAGACCGGTCATTGAAGATTTGGGAGAACCAATTCCCAAGTCCGAACCTTCATCGAAGACACCACCAAAGCTTGAGCTCAAACCGCTACCCGATCATCTCGAGTATGCATACTTGGGAGAAAAAGACACGCTTCCGGTAATCATATCGTCCAAGCTGAATTCCGAGAATAAAGAGAAGTTACTAAGAGATTTGAGAGAGCATCAAACTGCTATTGGATGGACGATAGCTGATCTGAAGGGTTTAAGCCCAACATTTTGCTCGCACCGCATCAATCTTGAAGAAGGGCATCGACCGGTTGTCCAACACCAACGTCGGTTCAACCCAAATATGAAAGAAGTGGTCCGAAAGGAGGTTCTAAAACTCCTTGATGCTGGAATTATCTATCCGGTTCCGGATAGTCCGTGGGTGAGCCCGGTCCAAGTAGTGCCAAAGAAGGGTGGAATAACTGTTGTCCGAAACAACAATAATGAGCTCATTTCATCCCGAACAGTTACCGGTTGGAGGGTGTGTATTGACTACCGAAAGCTGAATGATGCGACAAAGAAAGATCACTTCCCTCTTCCATTCATTGATTAGATGTTGGAGCGGTTATCCGGGCATGAGTATTATTGTTTCTTAGACGGGTATTCGGGGTATAATCAGATACCAATAGCACCCGAGGATCAAGATACGACGACCTTCACATGTCCTTATGGTACGTTTGCTTACCGGAGGATGCCATTCGGTTTATGTAACGCTCCAGCAACCTTTCAGAGGTGTATGATGGCGATCTTCTCAGACATGGTGGAGAGGAGGATTGAGATCTTTATGGATGATTTTTCAGTGTTCGGACCTTCATTCGATACATGCTTAGAACACTTGGAAGCCGTCCTAAAAAGATGCAAGGAAACGAGTCTTGTACTGAATTGGGAGAAATGTCACTTCATGGTGACCGAAGGGATCGTACTTGGTCATAAGGTGTCAAAGGCGGGTATTGAAGTGGATAAGGCAAAAGTGGCAGTAATCGAGAATCTTCCGTATCCAAACTCCGTCAAGGGAGTCCGAAGTTTCTTGGGGCATGCCGGGTTTTACCGACGGTTTATTAAGGATTTTTCTAAGATTACTAAACCTTTGTGTACTTTATTGCTTAAAGATGCTAAATTCGATTTCACTGATGATTGTATATTTGCTTTTGACAGGTTAAAGAAGGAGTTGATATCCGCACCGATTCTCACGCCTCCCGATTGGAGTTTGCCATTTATTTTGATGTGTAATGCGAGTGACACCGCTGTTGGAGCGGTATTGGGCCAAAAGAAAGATAAGCGGATGCATGTGATCTACTATGCGAGTAAGACTTTGGATGATGCTCAGCTCAATTATGCGACTACCGAGAAGGAACTGTTAGCCGTTGTCTATGCTTGCGAGAAGTTCCGATCATATCTAGTGGGGGCCAAGGTAATTGTCTACACCGACCACTCCGCTTTGAAGTATCTAATGGCCAAGAAGGATGCTAAACCGAGACTCATCTGATGGGTACTGTTGCTCCAAGAGTTTGACTTGGAAATTCTGGATAAGAAGGGTTCCGAGAACACGGTGGCGGATCACCTCTCGAGACTTGAGGGAGGTGAGGAGCAAAGGAAGGATAAGACCATCATCAACGATTCGTTTCCGGATGAGCAACTCTTCAAGGTTAGTCATTCTGAGCCTTGGTTCGCGGACTTGGTGAATTATTTGGTGGGAGGAGTAGTGCCATATCAGATGAACTCCCACCAAAAGAAGAGATTTCTTTTTGAATCCAAAAGATATTATTGGGACGAGCCTTACCTCTATAAGATGTGCGTCGACGGTATGATCCGGAAATGTGTCCCGGATGAAGAGAAGGCCGACATTCTAAACCACTGTCATACCTTAGAATGTGGGGGCCACTTTAGCACCGATAGAACAGTGGCAAAGGTTCTTCAGTCGGGTTTCTTTTGGCCGTCTATGTTTAAAAAGACTCGCGACTTCATTTCTAAGTGCGATCGGTGCCAACGAACGAGAAACATGTCCAAGAAATATGAGATGCCAATGCAGATTTTCATGGAAGTCGAACTCTTCGACGTGTGGGGCATAGATTTTATGGGACCGTTCCCGAACTCATACTGGAATGAGTATATCTTAGTAGCGGTGGACTACGTGTCTAAGTGGGTGGAAGCAATCGCGACTCCTACAAACGATTCTAAAGTAGTGATCAATTTCCTACGGAAGAATATTTTTGTGAGGTTCGGAGTTCCGAGAGCATTGATTAGCGATGGTGGGAGTCACTTCTGTAATCGGTATTTGGACGCAGTTTTAAAGAAATACTCGGTGAATCATAAAGTCACTACACCATATCACCCACGAGCCAACGGCCTAGCGGAAGTTTCCAATCAGGAACTAAAGCAGATTCTGGAAAAGACAGTGAACTCATCTCGGAAGGATTGGTCGTTGAAGTTAGATGACGCTTTGTGGGCATACCGGACGGATTTCAAAACCCCTCTTGGTACCACTCCCTACCGTCTAGTGTTTGGCAAGTCGTGCCATTTACCGGTAGAACTCGAATGTCGAGCGTTTTGGGCGATAAAGAAGTTGAATATGGAGTTGGACGCAGCCGGAAAAAGGAGACTATTGCAGCTGAATGAATTAGAGGAAATCCGGTTGGATGCAATCGAGAACGCGACCATCTACAAAGAGTGGACCAAGAGATTCCATGACCAGCGCATTCGTGAAAAGGTACTTGTTCCAGGTATGAGTGTTTTATTATTTAACTCACGTTTGCGTTTGTTTCCAGGAAAGTTGAAATCCAAGTGGTCTGGACCGTTCACCGTCAAGAAGGTATACCCGTATGGAGCAGTTGAGCTACAAGGAAAAGACGGGGCGACCTTCAAAGTGAACGGCCAGCGAGTGAAGCCTTATTATGGAGGAGAGACGGTGGTATCGGACGCCACGTTTTTGGATGAACCGAAGGAGTGATCAGAAGGAAGGTCGAGCCACGACCGAAACCAAGGCGCTGGGTGGGAGGCAACCCACCGAGGTTTGTTTTCTTTTTAAATTTCGTTTTTGAGTGTGTTTTTATATAAGAAAAACAAAAAAATAATGAAAAAACAGAAAAATAAAAAATAGCTGGAACAGAGACTTTCGCGGTCTAAGCCGCGGCCTCAAGATGCGAGCCAAGCCGCGTAAGCCTCTGGGGTGTTTTTGAAACAGAGGACCCCGCGGTCTAAGCCGCGGCATCAAACCAAGCACCAAGCCGCGGGAGTCTCTGATGTGTTTTTGAAACAGTGCGATACGCGGGATATCCCGCGGCTTCAAAGCCGCGGCCAAAACCGCGCGTTCTCCTGATCGATTAGGGTTTAGTGTGCAGTCCTTTTTGCTTTATGTCTTGTCAGCTTTTGTTTTCTTCCTTTCTTCTTCCATTTCTCCTTCTTTGTTCTTCATTTGTTCCGCATTCTCCATCTCTCTCTTCTCGAATCTCTCACTTGCTCCATCGATTTTTCAAGAACTCTGCTTCCATCTTCAGTATTTTTGTGCTCCATTTCTGCAAGACCAAGGTATGTGTTTCTCACTCTTGTTCTTTTGGTCTCCATTGCTATGTGATGTAAGTGTGCTATCTTTTTCTCCATTTTTATGCTTTCCCTAAGTTTTCATGATATCTCCTCATGATTTTGATTTCTCACAACTGTGGCGCTTTATTGTTGATATTATGCTTAAAATGTGACTAAATGCTCGTTGTGTGTTTAGATTGTCATATTATGCCTATATTCAACTGAGTATGTGATTTGTGTGAGACTATGTGCTTAAAATCTGTGATGGGGAATTTTTGGGAAGTAAAATGGGGATAAATGTTGGTATTTAAGGATCTATGGTTTGTGAAATACTCCCACTTTTGTGCATAAATGGTATGTGGGGATTTCCTGGCAACATGAAGTCCCTACGTTATTTTTGTGGGTTTTGTCCCTTAGTGCATGCATAACCAAACCTAAGTTTCACTTAGGTTTGGGGTTCGATTTATTGTCCAATGGTGCAAACGGTTGATGGATTTTTAGATGTATGCACTAGGGAAGTATGGGGTGATTTTTTTTGGTCAAGATACATGAGCTAAACAATATTTTATTGGTAATCTACATGCATGGAAATTGTGAGTTTTATCTGTACGTGCACGTAAAGGAAAGGAGATGCAACAAACCTAAGTTTCACTTAGGTTTGGGGTGCCTTTCTTTTCAACATTCACACACTTACATTTAACCCTTTGCAAACCTCGGTTTTACCGAGGTTTGGGGTGGCTATGAGCGAGATAACTCATTTGAGTTAATTTATTTTTTGCAGATAATGAGGCACCATCCGAGTACGCACATTTCCTTCCCAGATTATGAACGCATCCACCCAAACAACAGGCACCGGATGTTTGATAAGGAAAACCCGGATAAAGGCTGTCGACATACGCAAATGATAGAGAACGGATGCCAACCCTTTGGAGAGCGTGGCATCAAGCTTGCGGACTTACCGGCCGGATCCAGGGTGCCGGTGATCATACGGCAACATTCTTGGGAGAGGTTCATCCAAACCCCTCCCATGTATTGCATTGAAATAGTCAAGGAGTATTACGCGTGTATGATTCCGATTGTGTACCACGAGCGCTATGTGGTAAAGATGGGTGACAAAGAGGTCCGAATCTCTCCGACCGACATTTGTGCGTACTTCCATGCTCCACGCCGGACCGAACTAAGTGCAACCTACGGTCTATCTCCTCACCCGGCGTTCCGGGAGCAATTGAGTTCGACTATCGCCACCTCTCTAAGGCGAAATGGACATACCGGTTGGAACAAGACGCACCAGCATATCTTGAAAAGTGAGATGCACACTGACCATGCCTTCCTCATGCTTTTTGTCAAGGCCTCCCTAAAGCCTTCTTCCCACAACACCACCGCCGACAGCCAAGTGGCGGAGGTCCTATACTCCTTGCACAACAACCTCCCGATGGATATCGGGCATATTATATGGATGGAGCTATTGGATGCAGGTATGACCCTTGACGGTATCTTACCGTTCCCTTGCCTTATAACTCACTTTTGCAGGGAAGCTGGTGTCCCGATAGGACACCTTACCGCATCGAAAGGGGACTTCCGGAAGACGCAATACAATCACCAAATCACGGCGACGGGAAAATTAGAAGCGAGAAGGAGAGCGGATCCAGATCACCAGATGCGGCGACTCGCCATGCCAGTCCATATCTCATCCGAGAGTGCGTCGGACAGTGACCCCGATTACGACCCGGATGCACAACCGGCGGAGGCGGTCGAGCACGTCGGCGACACTCCTCCCCACATGCGCCGATTTACTGATCAGATAATGGCCGGGTTTAGAGGGGTGAATGAGCGGGTGGATCTTGGGTTCCAAAACATGAACCTACGCATGGATGGCTTCGTCGCGCATCTCACACACGCTGGTTTTCCACCACCACCACAACCACCATAGGCACCGCCAGCACCGCCCCAAGGCCGAAGGAGAGTAAGAGGCCGACAATCTGGGGGCGCATCATCGTCATCTCACCAATAGTTGGGTTTGTTTTTCGTACTCTTTTGTCTTGATTTGTGATGCTGTACTGTACTATTTTAATTTCTCTGTCGGATGACTGTAATAACGCACAACAATATTTGTGACACTTTGTACCGCTTACATTGCACATTGGGGATAATGTGTGGGCAAGGTTTGGGGTTGCCAATCGGGCCCCCGTTTATGCACGTTGATGTCCCACACTTCTGAATGGTTAGTCATTTTAGCTAATTTTTTGTTTTGGATGATTGAGACCGACCATTGTGGGGAGAATCTTGTGATAGTAACGTGACCATTAGGGAAGGACCGGGAAAAGACATGACTAGGGACATTAGTGGAGACCACCCAATAGCGAGATTTGAGCCTAAAAGACGTACTTCATTTCGAGGGATTTAAACACGAAATTCATATACACTTTTTTGAATTCCTTGTCGTGATTATAGAGTGATCTCGCTATAATATTGCATTGAGTAGCAAAGACGGCCATCGGGATATTGGGTAAGGGTGTAGTAAACCATATCGTGTGGACCTTAAGAGATGATTCCAGGCATTGTGTGCACTTTTAACCCATTTTTTTTCTATCGTCCCTTTTGACCCCTTATGTGTGTATCCATAACCCACTTTGCAGCCAAACACTCACCCTATTCATTTCAAACCCACCTTTAAACCCGAACCAAAAGCCTTAGCCAACCCTTATCCGAAAGTGTGTCAATCAGAGGCGGTAATGAACAGCGGAAGATAGAGCAGAAAAGAAAGAGTACAGGCCAGTCATGAAAATACATTGGGTCATTCTAACCCAAGAGCTAGAAAAGAAGGCCAATGCAGCCCCAATCAAATAAAGAGGGCCAATGATGCCCCACAAAAAAATAAAAAAAATAAATACAGTTAGTTAGATAGTATTTACAGCAGCTAAATAAGAGAGTCAAAGCGACTCCAATAGTGACAAAGAGGGCCAAGTGATAGAAAGTGAAGTCAAGAAGTCCAGAACTGCTAATGGTTGACACACCGAGGATCTTTGATCCGCTTACCTTTCATTTCTCAGCCATGACCCTAGCCCCGTTAGAACCCTTGTAAAGACCTGGATGATCTTCTAGAAAATGTGATTAGGGTATGCGGCCACTTTTACCAATATTCCCCGTCTTGCTACTTGACTCCTTTCTGAGATCGACTTTTTGGACATTTGTGCGTCTTTCATTAGAGTTGTCATGTAATTCTTGAATATCATTGTACACAACTTCTTTATACATGACAACATGTGCGACAACCTAGGTTCGAGTGAAATGAGAGTATCCCGTGAGGTAGGGTCGAGGCGAAATGTTTTCCCTAGTATGTTTGGACCTAGTACGACCTTAATGTAATCGGAGCAGTCACGAGTTCAACTCACAATGGAAGGTCATAGATCAAACAGAATAAGGATGAGGCGAGGGTGAGATAAGCAGTCACGAGTATGGGAAATCACCAGTGCATTACGTGGTACCGATTGAGAGTTGTGATGTTATTATTTCACTGATATATGCTTTTATTCTATTTTATCGCTAATTTGCTCGAGGACAAGCAACGCTCGGTTTGGGGTTGTTGATAACGCCACTTTTTGGCGTTATTTTCAGGCCACAAACCAATGAGATTGACTTGTGTTGAAGCAAAAAGGCGGAATTTTATGGTTTATCGAGTGAAATGTGCAGGTAATCCGAAAGAAGACAAGCGTCGAGGAAAGCAGCGAAAAAGAGCCAAAAGAGAGTCCAAAACGAAGCCCAACGGAAGCCCGAAATCCAAGCCCAAGAACCGTACCCAGATCCATGAACCATACCTGACCCGGATACTTTAGGAAAGCGTGCGGCTTTCCCCGCGGTCTGAAGCCGCGGGACAAACCGCGTAAGTCCCTGGTCGATTTCTATAGTTGGTGTTTTTCCGGAATTAGGTCATCACTTCGACACGTGCGACGGTAGGCTATGGGGGGACGATTTTCAGAGCTATTTCGCGTACTTTGGAGCCACGATAGAGGATTGATTGAGGAGAGTTCACCACGCGAAGCAGATTAGAGCCGAGAGAAGGGATTTCATCGTACATTCTTCACGTTTACGATCACTATGTTTACACACACCACTTTTTACCCTGATTCTTGTGTTTTTATCCACCCCAACATGAACTAATCTTTAGATGTTGGGGTTGGAACAACTATGGATTTTATGATGGATGACGTGTAACCGAAGGATTATTTTTACCTGATTTGATCTATGAAAGCATTTAATTTCAGTTTTCATTATCAATTGTAGCTTGATCACCTCCAATTGACTTTTATGGTTTTTGATTAAGTTTGAGAAAATTAATTAAAGGCTAGATCAAGTAATCAAGTGCTGGAAAGGAGATTCAGGTAGAGATAGCCGAATCACTTTCTGCTAGGAATAGTTTGACCTAATGTATTTTAAAACCCTAGGTGTAGATCGAGAGATAAAACCAACGAGTCTTGAAATAAAATCTGTTATTGCTTGAGAAAGAATAAAAGTGACTTTTACAAACTAGGGTTCATAGAAATAATCGGTAATAATCATTGTTCGGGTATTCGTTCATCAGTAGTATAACCATAGGAAATCCAACCCTCAACCTTTTCTTTATCAAAGTTCTTTCAAAACCTTCCGTTAATCGATTTTCGTTTTTATTTAGTCTTTAAAACAAGTTATAAATCACAACTCAAAATTGCGATCGTTCAGTTAATAGATTTTATAGTCATTGTGATACTTAGTTCCTAGTTCCCTGTGTTCGATACTCGTACTTTTGTACTATTATTTGATTTCGACACCGTACACTTGCGGTTAGATTTAGGGGGTGTAAACCCGCCTATCAAGGGGGCTGTTTGGTTAAGTGGTGAAATATCCACCACCACCACCGCCTCATTCACCAAACATATGTGGATGAATTAGATATTTCTTCACTTTTAGTTTGGCGTGTGTGTGTGTATCGTACAAAGAGAGAGAGAGAGAGAGAAAACCGAAAGAAGAAGAAGAAGAAGAAGAAGAAGAAGAAAAGCATATTTTTAGCTAGAAATTGAGAATACAATCTGGTGAAAACAAAGGTATGATCTTCACTTGAATTAGCTCTCTTATGTTTATGAAGTTTTCTATTGGGTTATGATGTTTTTGAAAGATATGGAAAATCTAAGTTCATAGGTCTCTTCTACTGATGATATTAAGCATATCTGCACTTTTGTAGAAATTATTATGGCTTAAAAGTAAGATTTCTGGCTTAAAAACGTTTACAGTTAGTTGAGACAAAGATGAACGTAGTTAGTTGCGATAAAGATGCAAGTTGCGACAAAGATGATTGTCGCAACAGTGTGTTGCGATAAAAATAGTGTATTGCAACCAGTTGGTTGCGATAAGAATTATGTCGCAACAGTTGGTTGCGATAAGATGTTATGTCGCAACAGTTGGTTGCGATAAGAGGGGGATATCGCAACAATGGGTTGCGATAAGTATTGTGTCGCAAGTAGTAGGCTGCGACAAGTGTTATCGCAATTAGTGGGTTGCGATAAGTATCGAGAATTTTGATTATTTAGGATTCTTAGTCTTTAAGGGTTCTGTACAGTAGATTGATACCAGTACAATATGTATTTGGGTATTTCAGATTTTGTGAAGTTTGGTGACGGAAATCCTTACAGCTTTAAGAAGTAAAGTAAGAGTGACGTTACTGCTATCAGGTGAGTTCATTCTTACCTTACCTTTTTTATAAACGTATTTCAATTTATGGTAAGGTATATTTTATAATGAATATTTCCTGAATGAGTTTTGATACAAAGCAAAATTGGTTATTTTGAAATTAATGGTTTTGCTTAACTTCATTGACGTTATTTGAAAATGATTTATATTAAGCAATAACCTGCACGAGTATAAATAAGTGTAATGGATCCATAGACACTAGTTTTTATGAACACATGGAATAGGCGTGGATTAATCGTAATTCCAGTGTGTGTGATAAACGTGGAATAGTCGTGGACTAATCGTAATTCCCGTTTAGGTGAAATAAGGAATAGGCATGGATTAATCGTAATTCCTATTTCACATTGATGAGAAATCGTGGAATAGGCGTGCACTAATCGTAATTCCCGATTTCTAAGGAAGGAAAGAGATAGGCATGGCTTAATTGTAATCTCTACTTCCTTTCCAAGAAATTGACATGTGTAATTGTGATTTGTTGGATATGAGGATTAATCTAGAATCCGTGGAGATTCGTAGTGGGCTCTTGAACATGATATCATGACTGACTTGGTGTCGGTCATATTCATGGAATCGGGTTTAACCCCGTCATCGTGAGATGTTGATACATATGGTAAGAAAAAGGTAAACCAGGCTTGTTATGCCTTGTTTACATTGATTTTAAAAGTATTATTTTGAAACCGAATGTTCTCACCAGGCGTTAGCCTAATCGTTTCAAATTATATTTTCTTACCAGTTACTAGCTCGGGAAAGTAAAGGGTTGTGGGACGAGTGCATTCGAGTACATACTTTTGTGGAAAGTGGAGAAGTTAGCCTTAGTGAGGAGTTTTTGGTAAAATCTTAGATAACCAGTTTAATCTGATCTTAGTTGACAGAGTTAGATTAATAGGTTATTTTGAATTTGCATTGGTGTATATATGAATCCTCAAGGTTAATTCTCTGTTATGTATAAAAGTTTGATGGGTATTATGTTTAACCTTGTTAGAATTAAGGTTTAAATTTACCCTGATTTTTAGGGTGTTACAATATGGTATCAGAGCCGGTCACCGGGTCGATGTGTCAGCGAGGACGTTGATCCCACATAGTTAGGTGGATTGTGAGATCCCACATCGGCTAGGAGGGGGAACGAAGTCCTCCTTATAAAGGGTGGATGGATACCTTCCTTGCATGAGGCCTTTTGCCTGTCACTAGGTGCGGTCTGGGTGTGTCCCGCGTATGCCTGTGCGGGCAGGAACAAAACCGTAAGCGGTACCGGCATACTGTTATGCAGAGGGTATGCGCAAAGCGGACAATATCGTGTACGGTGGGCTGGGGATGTTACAATATGGTATCAGAGCATTAGTTTAAGTAAACTAGGTATGCTAGTGAGATACCTAGACTTAAGTTGAGATGAATTAAGTTATGATTTGTGAGATATGGGTAGAAGTACTAAGACGGGATAGTCTTAGAGTCGACAGAAATACGTGAAATTAGTACTGTAACGATGGTAACGAGGATTCTCATGTATAGTATGTTCACAATCTCAATTAGCTACTGTTATTATGAATATATTGTTACACAAGCATACTTGTTTCTAAATTGTTACAGTGACTAATGATCGATAACGTACGTTTCGTATGTCTAGATATGTGTAACCATTTTTTATGGTTATTTTCTTGTATTATATCAGAACGATGGTGAATACGCCACCAAGGTCCCCTAATTCTTCAGAGGATAGGGAAGTTTTGGACTGGGGAGAAAAGCGACCTGAAATAGGTGAAACTCATGAGAGTCCGCCGAGGTTACATTTTAAGGGAGGAGCGGACAGTCGGGTACACATAACGAGTACCAGTACCGTCAACCCGAAAACGTCGGAATCGACAAAGGAGTCTCGCATGATGGAGAACATGACACGAATGATGAATACGACAATGAGACAATAAGCAGAGATGTTCATGAAAGCGTTGAATGATCGAAGTTCTGAACTACGACGAACGGAGACTGACACTGGGGTAATAAATCAAATTCGTAATCATGTGACAGATGTAAACAGGAGGGTGGAAAGAGTCTGTTCATATAAAACGTTTCTAAGCTGTAAACCGCCAGAGTTTACCAGAGCAGACAATCCAGTGGCATGCATGAATTGGCTCAGGGAAATGGAACAAGCTTTTCGAGCTTGTGAATGTGATGAGAAATCAAAGGTCAGATTTGGGTCTCAAATGTTACGAGGTAATGCGTTGACTTGGTGGAATATAGTGACGTCTACTGTGACGGCTCCAGTCTTAGCGGCTATGACATGGGAGTCGTTCAAGAAAAAGATTTTGGAAGAATATTGCAACGAAAATGAAATGGATATGATTGAAGAAGAGTTTCAGACTCTTAAGAAGGGTACTTCATCTGTTCGGAAGTACACTGAATCCTTCATGGAGAAGCTGAACTTAGTGGGGCACGTGGCTCCGACCGAGAAGGAAAAGATTAAAGCTTATTTGAAGGGTTTGCCAGCGGACATGATGTCTCGGGTGCGAAATGCTAAAGCTTCAACGTTAAGAGAAACAATTGAAGAAGCCAAAGTTATGGAAGAGGTTTATGCTAAAGACAAGGAAGAAAAGATGCAAGTGGGAGAGAAACGGAAATGGGAAGGTCGGTCAGAGTCTTCTCAGAAATCAAAAGCATCTGGCAAAAATGTTCGTTATGAATCTCGCCGGGAGCCAAATTGGTGCCCGAAGTGTCGGAATAAGCATTTTGGTCCGTGTCGGGTGACCACACTGGAATGTTATAAGTGTGGTAAAAGTGGACATACTTTGAATAACTGTCCTGTTCAAGGATCTACGTGCTACGAGTGCAAACAACCCGGTCATTTCCGTCGGGATTGCCCAAAGTTGAAAAAGAGTGGAGACCAACGCAAGAAATCAATTGTTCCCAAGCCAACGGGTCAGGCATTTCATATGACAGCTAACGAAGCCAAAGAATCGAAAGACGTCGTTTCGGGTACATTTCTCGTTAATTCAATTCCCGCGCGCATTTTATTTGACTGTGGTGCAAATTTATCATTTGTGTCCAAGTCGTTCTATCACAAGTTAGCTACGCCTGTCACTACCTTGGAAGATGCCTTAGTAGTCGAGATAGCTAACGGGGGTCAAGTCTTGGTTCACGAAAGACTTGAGGGTTGTTTTATTTCGGTTGGGGAAACGAAATTTCCGATCGACTTGTTGTTGATGGAAATAGGAGGGTTTGATGTAATTGTGGGTATGGATTGGCTGACAATCAACCAGGCATAAATACATTGTGCAAAGAAATTAATTCGGATTCCGATGGCTGATAAGGATGATGTACTCATCTTTGGAGAAAAGCGAAAAGGGGAAGTTCCATTAATTTCGGTTGCTAAAGCGCGTAAGTGTCTAATTAAAGGATGCTCATCCTATTTAGCGTATGTTTTAGATGGGAAGTCAGAAAAGAAACAAGTGGAAGACATTAAGGTTGTACGTGAATTCCCGGACGTATTTCCCGATGATCTTCCAGGCCTACCGTCTGAACGACAAGTAGAGTTTCGTATTGATCTTATCCCTGGATCGGCACCAATAGCGCGTGCACCGTATCGCTTAGCGCCGGCCGAAATGAAAGAGATGATGTCTCAGCTGCAAGAGCTGTTAGATAAGGGATTTGTTAGACCAATAGGTTTGGGATGTGTGTTGATGCAACGAGGTAAGGTGATTGCTTACGCATCATATAACGCCCTAAAATTAAAACAATGAATATAGGGAATTTCCGGAAAATGGGTAACTTTAAAACTTCAAAATATGAGCCAACTAAAACCCTCAAATGCAATTGGATAGTTTTGGACAAAAATTAGACATAGGAGTATTGAGACATAATACACAACAACCTATTAATCTAGAATTAAAGTAAGCTAGATTAATCTGGGTGTCACTATATCTCCAAAAAGTCTCTCATCTCGAATTCCCAAAATCCCGACCCTCCAAGCTCCTAGTATGGTCGGCAACTCAACAAGATCTAGACACCGCTAGTGGGACCTGTAATCCATAAACATGTGACATCAAGTGTTAGACAAAAGTCTAGCGAGATTACAAGAAATACAGATTTATATAATTGTGACAAAAGACACAAAATAATGTTACCGGCTCCGTGTGATCTCAAATTACCACAATTCAATTCGTTAAGCGTTCCCACCTGAACATAATCATATAACCAAGAAACATTTCTTTCGCAACAAAATACGGGGGAGACCCGTTGCCATCGGGGTGACAAGAACACGAGAATGGAGTCACCCACGACGTTATCGAATAGCACCTCAAGTCCCGGTCCTAGTTCCCATGCCATAAAGACATCACAACCTCAAACCATCTCGTACCATGCCTTTAGTGCCTACTCCGTCGAGTTACACCTCAAGGACTTATGGGACCACATTGCATATCCGAACTAGACGAGTTACACCTCAAGGACCCCAATGTCCCCTATTGCCTACTCGCTAGTGATCCAATACGTCCAACAATAAAATGAATAATTAATCCCATAAAGGTCTAAATCCTCGTGCACAAGGAAATAGACATCCAATAATTCCGTATCATAATTTTAACGTATGTAAATCCATTAGGGTAATTATAGCATGCAATTTGACCCCAATGTGATGCCACATATATAGCATATTCATTCCCATTTTATGTTCACTAAATTAAACTACTTATTCCAATTACATGAAACTTATCCATTTTACTATGTCGAATCAACATACATAACCTACACATGTACATCCCAAAATGATGATACAAAACTCCATATACTTGAATATAAAGATATTCATTTTATTTATATATATACACACGTAAACACATGTATGTTTATTTATACCCATGGTTGGGTATAGACTTACATATGCGCACACACACACACACACACATATATATATATAACCACATATCCATACACAAATAAATTTCATGAGGACCCAACTATGTACCCATGTATATGAACATACATATTTATAGGTATAGTAATAACATAAGTACATAGTTCAAAACCCATATAATTAGGATAAACCCTAATTTTTGATTCCAACGTTCTTTGCTTAGATAAACAAGATCATTTCAAGGTTTAAAACATCAAAATAATGAGGATAAGGGAAAAATACACTTACAACTAGGGTTGTAGGGAAAAACCCCAATCTTGAAGAACCCTAAAATTTAACAATGAACATATGGTTAGGCTTTATAACTAGTGAAACCCATACCCTAAAGATGATGATTTAAGGTCAAACAACTCACCTAGGGTTTTGTAGGAGGAACCCTAAACTTTAACCACTTGAAGCTTCCTAAAGTTGGTGAAGAATTAAGAGAGTAAATCTTTAAATGGGTTCCATTAATGTTGCTAGATAGGTAGTTGAGTAATAAATGGTGAGTGTGATCACGAACGACCAAAAGAGAGGAGAGGGAGAGAAATCGCTGCTCAAGAAGATAGCCACGGCTGCCAAGGAACTCAAGCAAAACCTAAAACTTCTAAATCCCGATCTGAAGCTGCGTTTAAATACCCAGACCGTCGCCGGCGAGAGTGCCCTCGCGGTTGTGACACGGCAAGCTCGTCGGTGTCACTTCCGCCGAGAATGTACCGAGCACCCCCTTAAAACTGCAGCAAAACTTTCTAGCGAGAATGACCATGCAAGAGTGACCATGGCATATTCGCCGGTCACTCTCGCTGCAACTGTACCGAGAGCAGCAGTGCCATGAAGAGGGAATCAAATGGAAGAATGTGTTGCGATGGACTGACAATTCTAAACCCAATTCCTTTTATTACATGAAAGTTGGTTGCATGCAAAAATGTGGACACGTGGAATTGTTTATAACAACATGCCTAAGCACATGCATGCACACACACACCTTCACACATATACACCTTCACACACACCTTTAACTACACACACTTTTACACACACACACACACACACACACAAATACAATGCTTTCTTCTAGGAGAGAGGTCGAAGAATTGCTAGACTCGAATTAAGACTATTATTTAGAACGGAATTTTACCCGGAAATTTGGGGTGTTACACATCAAGACAACTTAAAGAGCATGAGAAGAATTACCCTACCCATGATTTAGAACTTGCAGCGGTAGTATTCGCATTAAAGTTATGGCGTCATTATCTGTATGGAACGAAGTGCACACTTTATACTGATCACAAGAGCTTGAAACATGTCTTTGATCAGAAAGAGTTGAATATGAGGCAGCGGCGCTGGTTAGAGCTACTTAAAGATTATGATTGTGAATTGCATTACCATCCCGGTAAGGTAAATGTTGTAGCCGATGCTTTAAGTAGAAAAGAATACAGTGGGTGCTTGAAATCAACTAACGCCAGGATTGACGTAACATCAAGTTTGATTGAAAAGATAAAAGAGGCACAAGCGGAAGCGTTATTGGAAGAAAATCTGAAAGATGAAGTCATGAGCAAACAACATCTTCAACTAACCAAAGATAGCCGTAGAATTAAACTGTTCCAATGTCGTGTTTGGGTGCCAAAGGTTGGAGGAAATCGAGAGTTGATTCTCGAAGACGCCCATAAATCCAAGTATTCTATACATCCTGGGAGTACTAAGAAGTTTAGGGATTTGAAGCTACACTATTGGTGGCCAGCTATGAAAGTAGATGTGGCACGAATAGTAGAAAAGTGTGTGATATGTTCGTTAGTAAAAGCCGAACATCAAAAGCCTTACGAAAGTTTCCAATCTTTGGAGATTCCGGAATGGAAGTGGGAAAAGATTACCATGGATTTTGTGACAAAGTTACCAAGGACACAAAAGGGTAACGGCACTATATGGGTAATCGTGGATCGATTGACCAAGAGTGCTCACTTTTTGGCAATGATAGAAGCATCACCAATAGATAAATTGGTGAAGCTTTATATTGATGAAGTGGTGTCGAAGCATGGTATACCGGTGTCTATAGTTTCTGATCGTGATAGTCGGTTTACCTCGAGGTTTTGGCAGTCACTACAAGAAGAATTGGGTACAAGAGTCAATTTGAGCACTGCTTACCATCCACAAACTGACGGGCAAAGTGAAAGAACCATTCAAACCTTGGAAGATATGCTCAGGTCATATGTATTAGACTTTGGAGGTAACTGGGATACGCATCTACCGTTAGTAGAATTTGCGTATAACAATAGTTATCATTCCAGTATTGGAAGAGCACCTTTCAAAGCTTTGTATGGTCGGAAATGTAGAACTCCGGTGTGTTGGTTAGAAGATGGAGAAAAGCAATTTGCTGGTCCTGAGCTTGTTCAACAAACGGCTGATAAAGTGAAAGAAATTAGGAAGCATATGAAAGCAGCTCAAGATCGACAAAAGAGTTATGTTGATCCGAAAAGAAGACCAAAAGAATTCCAAGTTGGGGAGCACGTGATGCTTAAAGTATCCCCATGGAAAGGTGTGATAAAGTTTGGTAAACGTGGAAAGTTGAGTCCTCGTTTTCTAGGACCTTTCACCATAACTAAGAGAGTTGGATTGCAAGCATATCAGTTGGATCTTCCACCTGAATTGGAAGGGATCCACAATACCTTTCATGTTTGCTATCTTCGGAAATGTTTAGCCGAAGAGAATGATGTGATTCCACTTACTGATGTAAGGGTAGATGAAAGGAGCCGTTGTGTGGAAGAACCGGAGGCGATCTTAGAGAGATCGGTTAAAAAGTTACGTAATAATAAGGAGGTGGTTATGTTAAAGGTACAATGGAAACATCATCGAGGTGCTAATGTGACGTTAGAGTCGGAAGAGGATATGAAGATTATATATCCTCACTTGTTTACCTAGCTTTGATTTCGAGGACGAAATCATTTTCAAGTTGGGGAGTATTGTAACATCTCGATTTTCTATATAAAGTGTTATGTTTGGTTTATTGAATAATTTGAGTATAATTATTTGATAGATTAATTTTAGAGTTTATCCCCGAGTAAGTTACGTTATTTGTTTTACGGAGTTATAAGTTAAGGGGTAAACTTTAATTTTAATTAATAAGTTGGAGGGTGGAAATTGTCAAATGATGAAAGTAGAGGGGGCTGTTTGGTTAAGTGGTGAAATATCCACCACCGCCACCGCCTCATTCACCAAACATATGTGGATGAATGAGATATTTCTTCACTTTTAGTTTGGGGTGTGTGTGTGTATCGTACAAAGAGAGAGAGAGAGAACCGAAAGAAGAAGAAGAAGAAGAAGAAGAAGAAGAAAAGCAGATTTTTAGCTGGAAATTGAGAATACAATCTGGTGAAAACAAAGGTATGATCTTCACTTGAATTAGCTCTCTTATGTTTATGAAGTTTTCTATTGGGTTATATTTTGGGTTATGATGTTTTTGAAAGATATGGAAAATCTAAGTTCATAGGTCTCTTCTACTGATGATATTAAGTATATCTGCACTTTTGTAGAAATTATTATGGCTTAAAAGTAAGATTTCTGGCTTAAAAACGTTTACCGTTAGTTGAGACAAAGATGAACGTAGTTAGTTGCGACAAAGATGCAAGTTGCGACAAAGATGATTGTCGCAACAGTGTGTTGCGATAAAAAGAGTGTATCGCAACCAATTGGTTGCGATAAGAATTATGTCGCAACAGTTGGTTGCGATAAGATGTTATGTCGCAACAATTGGTTGCGATAAGAGGGGGATATCGCAACAATGGGTTGCGATAAGTATTGTGTCGCAAGTAGTAGGTTGCGACAAGTGTTATCGCAATTAGTGGGTTGCGATAAGTATCGAGAATTTTGATTATTTAGGATTCTTAGTCTTTAAGGGTCCTGTACAGTAGATTGATACCAGTACAATATGTATTTGGGTATTTCAGATTTTGTGAAGTTTGGTGACGGAAATCCTTACAGCTTTAAGAAGTAAAGTAAGAGTGACGTTACTGCTATCAGGTGAGTTCATTCTTACCTTACCTTTTTTTATAAACGTATTTCAATTTATGGTAAGGTATATTTTATAATGAATATTTCCTGAATGAGTTTTGATACAAAGCAAAATTGGTTATTTTGAAATTAATGGTTTTGCTTAACTTCATTGACGTTATTTGAAAATGATTTATATTAAGCAATAACCTGCACGAGTACAAATAAGTGTAATGGATCCATAGACACTAGTTTTTATGAACACATGGAATAGGCGTGGATTAATCGTAATTCCAGTGTGTGTGATAAACGTGGAATAGGCGTGGACTAATCGTAATTCCCGTTTAGGTGAAATAAGGAATAGGCGTGGATTAATCGTAATTCCTATTTCACATTGATGAGAAATCGTGGAATAGGCGTGCACTAATCGTAATTCCCGATTTCTAAGGAAGGAAAGAGATAGGCATGGCTTAATTGTAATCTCTACTTCCTTTCCAAGAAATTGACATGTGTAATTGTGATTTCTTGGATATGAGGATTAATCTAGAATCCGTGGAGATTCGTAGTGGGTTCTTGAACATGATATCATGACTGACTTGGTGTCGGTCATATTCATGGAATCGGGTTTAACCCCGTCATCGTGAGATGTTGATACATATGGTAAGAAAAAGGTAAACCAGGTTTGTTATGCCTTGTTTACATTGATTTTAAAAGTATTATTTTGAAACCGAATGTTCTCACTAGGCGTTAGCCTAATCGTTTCAAACTATATTTTCTTACCAGTTACTAGCTCGGGAAAGTAAAGGGCCGTGGGACGAGTGCATTCGAGTACATACTTTTGTGGAAAGTGGAGAAGTTAGCCTTAGTGAGGAGTTTTTGGTAAAATCCTAGATAACCAGTTTAATCTGATCTTAGTTGACAGGGTTAGATTAATAGGTTATTTTGAATTTGCATTGGTGTATATATGAATCCTCAAGGTTAATTCTCTGTTATGTATAAAAGTTTGATGGGTATTATGTTTAACCTTGTTAGAATTAAGGTTTAAATTTACCCTGATTTTTAAAATTTGAAACGACCCTACCTTGATTGTTATTGTCAAGAAGTTATTAGCATGTCTTGACATTAAACGGCTATAGTAAGTTAGTAACTATTTGAAAAGAAAAATGATCATCAACAATCTCATTTAACCTCACACAAACTTTGATAGCTATAACCACTTGATTTGTGGTGTATTGGTAAAGTATTTGAGGGATGTAGTGGAAGCTCATCTACTCGGAGTTCAAATTCAGACATTGTTAAAGCCCTTGTGACCATGGAGATTCACCTGCGATGACTCTAAGCCATTTGTGGTCGCCCAGGGATTAGTCGGTGCGCGTAAACTGACCCAAAAACATACGGTTACTAAAAAAAACTTTGATAGCTATTATTGAAAAAAACAATAGCATGGATTATGTCGTCCAAGAAAAAGCTTCTTCAACTAACACAAGACTCTATGCAAGTCTTCTTTCAATATTTACACATTTTTAAATTTAATTGATATATCGTCAACAATTTTCTTTGATATATACATGTTCGCACACACGTGTGCGTGTTCTTTTGACTATTATAAACATATTTTAATAAATTAGTGCCACACCATCATAAACAATTATAATTATGAAACCCAGTATTATTTTAATTCATTTATTCCTTCGCTTTTGACGTATATGGACTTTCATTATATATGGAATCGTACTAACGAGAATATTTTTATTTTATGAAAAATATAAATCTTTTTTTTTATTATAGTCGATCATATCTAATATTAGTAGGGATGTGGAAAAAGTCAACCGATCCATTAGAAAGTGATTGATTCAGTTAGAATTGGTCGACCATAATTGGATATCTAATTATAATTGGATCTGATCGTGATTCAAAATTTCAACACTCAACTTGGATTGGTCGGTTATTGGATGGCAGTCCAGAACCGACTAACCGAACTGAACCAACCAACATCCAAAAACCAATTATCCATCCAACTATCATCCAATTAATTTGTTTGCAATATGCTTAAACCTGAATTTGTTTTGTGTTGGGTTTTGAATTTTTAGTCTTACTTGTGTTGGTTTTGACACATATTAAAAGTGATTAATCAGTTTTTTTTATTGTTATAAAATTGGATTAAATTAACTCATAGAATGGACCCAATCCGATAAGATCATCCATTGGATGTTAGATGGATTCAATCCGATCCAGTGGATATCCAATGGATGGAACCAAACCGTTCCAATCATCTGTTGGAATGGAAAAATTCAACATCAAATGGATGATTGGATCGGTTCGGTTGGAAAAATCCAACATCCAACCCATGAACACCCTTAAGTATTAGTTCATATGATACTAAATTAGAGATCCAAACAACCTTTATGCAATGCAATCTATGTTATGGTCAAGTCATCTGCACACCACTAGGCCCTTGACGCGATGTAGTTTGCGGACCATATTGTATGCTCACGTACCACTAGGTCTTTTGACGTATACTATTACATGTATTAAGGGTGTTCTTAAATTTCTGTAAAATGAAGGTGCTCTATTTGAACATCCAATATATATATATATATATATATATATATATATATATCCACTATTTTGTAAACTTTTTTTCGTGTAAACTTTGGATTTCATAGGTTTTCTTGATGAAATTGTTTTTCATGAAATTGTTTAATGAAATTGTTTATTTTGATGAAATTGTTTCATATCATTCATTTCTTGATGAAATTGTTTCATATATTTGTGTTTTTTATGTACTTTCATATATTTTTTTTATTCATATGAAACTGTTTCATATATTTTCTCAGTTTGTTGAAACTTTGTCGTTTTTACATAAAAAAACACAAATATATGAAACAACTTCATCAAGAAATGAACGATATGAAACACTTTCATCAAAATAAGCAATTTCATGAAACAATTTCATCAAGAAAACCTACGAAATCCAAAGTTTACACACATTTAAAGGTTTACAAATTATTATCCCTATATATATATTTCGTAAAAAGCAAACCTTGCATTTAATTTGTTGCACACCTTACAAGCCATAGTGTGCATATGTGAACAACCAATGTGCATATAGATATACATATGGATATAGATTCACATATGCACATTAATTTATAAGGTGCAATAAATACTTGTATTTGATTTGTATCATATATATATAGGGTCCGTTTTCGTTACAAACCAAATAGATTGTACAAATCATGCAAACCAATCTTATCCGTTCATCAACTCCAATCAATATATGATTTTATTATGTTTTTCTAATCTAAAGTCATGATCATAATTAATGAACGTTATCATCTTCCATATATATCACAATCATTATTAATAAATCATAATAATTACCATAAATATATCTGTTGTTTCATAATATAATGGTTTGCAAAGTTTGTACAAATTGCTTGGTTTATAAATGAAACGCACCATATATATAATATATATATATATATAGGGTCAGGTTGAAGGGAAAACCTCAAAAAACGGAAAACTGAAGAACACCCTAGTGCATACCGTCCAGATGAAGGGCTCTTAGGGTGTTATTCAGTTTTCCGTTTTTTTAAGGTTTTCCCTTAAACCCCTCTCTCTCTCTCTCTCTCTCTCTATATATATATATATATATATATATATTAATAAAATAATGTCTCAAATCAATTCTACCCCAAGTCTACTTGAAACATGACAAATTTCTTTTCAAGTCTTGTCTTTTTCAATCATTAATTGCATTATATATATACCACTTCATATTATATATTGTATACATTGCATTGTACATAGAGAAATTAGATTATAGCTACCACTTACCACTATGTTTGTGCCAATTCACAAAAAGAAAAAAGAAAAAAACTAAAGGGTTAAAATTGATTTACAAAGAATAGCATCAAAGTAAACGTTTTCTAATATATGTTTTATTAAAGTTTAAAGGATTTGATGGACCAAAATCGAATTTGTTTTTGTAAAAGATGTAAAAATCATTTCTGATATATGTTTGTTGACGCATTAATTAGTGTAATTAATTCATCGTGTAAAATAATGTTGCCATTCCCACTGAGGTGCAATCCCTACGTTATCAACCCCCGGGTGTGAGCTTTTGGGACTCGAGTAGTTGGAAGGGCTAGTGGCCTTGTTCGTCTGTAGTGTATTTTGCGAAGATGATGCACCCTGGCTAGCTTCGGGGGTGACCATCGGTGTCGGTGCTAGCCCTAGAGGCCGTCTATCGAACGCCCTTGTACATCCTGATACCACATACACTCTGCACAGGCTCACCTCATGTCTTAACTGCAAAACATTTCTATATATTAACATATATAAACCAACGGAATCCAATAAATCTTACATAAAATAAAGTCTGGATATATATATATATATATATATATATTTACCTTTGGAACAGGGAAACTGCTGGTATTGTCTATGTCTTCTTTGATCGCTCGATACTCGTTCATCTTCCATTCGGTTTTTTTCACGGTACGAGACTTACCTTGGTAAAACACCATTGTTTTCTTCACTCCAATCACTTTGTTATCGGACGAGTAGACATACGTAGGCGAACCCGTGGCCTTCCAGTAGCCAGAAGCGGTGGTCCGGCTAGGCCTTCCACCTTGTGCTTCCCTTTCTTGCCTTGGCACAAAAAAGAACCACTGCTCGGTGTCCCCACGACATAATTCCCCGGCTAACCCTACACACAAAAGGAGTAACTAAATAAGACCCCATATATACGATTCCACAAAATGTGAAGGAATATATATATATATATATATATATATAAAGAGTTGGGTTCCGGTGAGAAATTGAATTAACGTGTGAAGTGGTTAACAGCCAGCCGTTAGGATGAGATGCACCCCGCGATTCATGGTGGGGATTAGATTGGAAGTGATCGATGAAGGGTTCATATCCACTTTATCACGTTAACTCAACTTCTCACACGATCCTTCGCCTATACAGTAAGTATATATGCTTACTTGGAAGGTGGCAAGGACTGTGATCATAGACAGGGACGACGGGAATGACACGATGGAGGTCGTGTATTCTTTGGCCTTGGAGCTTGTTGGAGAGATAGAAGGAAACGAGTTCTTCTTCAGTGGGGTAGAATCGATAGATTGAAGGTGGATCCGCCATTATTGTCGTTGTTGTTTTGAGGTTGGATGTTTGTGGGTTTGATGCATTTATATGGTTGGTGAAAGAGATGATTACCGAGTGAAAATGGAAAAAAAGAGACATACACCAGGTCTTGAATAAGTCATGACAGGACCTCCAATATAATATATTGAACTAGTCAGCTTTTTACTGGATTACACCTTTCAGAATTCTTTTTATTTTTTTTGCACTATTGTTTTAGACCATCCACAACTGCAATTCATTTACACTTTCAATTGTGACAAATTAGCTTTTGCAATTACCATTCATATTCCTGCAATTCATTTACACTTTCAATTGGTCTTCACTACAACATTTATTAATTACTTTATAAATTATTATATATATTCTAATTATTTTTTGTTAATAAATATATAATATAATAATATAAAGTGAAATTTTAACCCCACATGAAACCCACATTGGATTGCAATTGGATTTTCCTGACGTGGCTTGCAAAAATAGGACCCACATGGCTTTGCAATTCCATATGGAAAGCCGTGTGTGGATGCCCTTACAATCAAGTCACTAGTTATTTGAAACGGACCCACATAGAACCCACCTGTAAAGCCCACTTGTCAAAAAGCATTCCAGAGAACTAGAAAAGAGGCTATAATGGATAGGTTCAAGTCCTAACCTGACTTTTGAGTTAATTATGTTTTCCGTCCCTTTGGTTTGTTAAAAATTGCAGATTTAGTCCTTGTTGTTTCAAATTTTTGGTTTTCATTCCTACGATTTGCAATTCATTTCTATTTTCATCCCTGAGACTAAAACACTACTTTTACGTACGAAGTATTAAAATAGAAATGAATTCTAAATCATAGGGATGAAAAAAGTAATGGAATTTAAATCAGAAGAACGAAAAAAAAGTAATGAATTATAAACCATAATGATTGAACATTGTAATTTTAAAACCATAACGACAAAAGTAGAAGTTTTCAACAAACCACAAGGACTAAAAATGTAATTTACTCTTAATTAGTTTAAGCAGTATGTATTTATTCATGTTCATGTTTTTTTTAATTATCAGTGTATATTATTAGTGACAACACTGACATTGTTTTTTGATGGTTTAATTAATGTAATATGTCTTTTAAAATATAATATTAAATATTTTAGCATACCAGACTTAGTATAGTTTTATTTTTAGCTGTGTAATAGGTTGTTTTCGCAAACCTTGTTATGTATTCGTGTTTTTGAGATAGTGTTTTGGGGCCGTTTGGCGAAAATTTTGAATTATGTTGCTTATGCCTTATCCGTTGAGTTGGGTTGTTACACATTCGCAAGTCTCCACCCATTTCGCAAGTCTCTGCACCCATTTTGCCAGCCGCAACGTTTATTCTACAAGTCGGCGTGCCAATTTCGCAAGCCAACCCCATCAAAATCGTATTTAATAATGAAAAAAATACATTTCGCATATCGTAAAATGATCACTTATGAAATCTTAGTATAATTTAGGGAAAAAAAGTTGACTACAAAATGAGATGTGTAGTTTGACAAAATTAATTTTGACTGATTTTTTAACACCCATTTGGTTAGTTCTTGTTCGATAGTTTTCGTGGCGGTGAAGACCGTTGGATATAGTGTCCAGAGTCATTAACTATTGATAATATTTCTAATAATAGCAGGGTCCTTTTGGGTTGCTCTTAAGACCCAAAATAAACAATCAGAAAAATTAAAGGGAGTTAAAGCAATTAGTTCAATTGACGATAAGCTGCAATATAATTAATTAGATTAATTATATAAAGTGCAGGGACTGATTGGTTAAAATAGTTTTAGCAAGCTTATCGGTTCAAGGGGGCTAAGTGTAAAATATAGGGTTATAAATAAACTGCTAGGGGTTAAACCCTAATGAGTTTTTTTTCAATCTCTCTTGGAGCCGTCGATCTCCCTTCTCCCTCTCCCAAAATCGTAAACCCTAATTTAGGGTTTAGTGATTAAGCATCTTCTTGTTGTTGGTATTTTGGTGTTCTTAAGTGTGAGCCACTAGAGGGATTCATACTATTGGTCCTTGACATCCAAGAAGCGAGATCAAAGGTTTGATTCATCATTGTGGCTTTCGACAATCGCAATAAACAAGTAAGTGTTTTGATTCAATCTTTTGTAGTTAATTATCTAGAACGCATGTATTCATATAGGTTGATAGTTT
The DNA here is from genome assembly GCA_033807775.1 of Saussurea involucrata. NCBI lineage: Eukaryota > Viridiplantae > Streptophyta > Magnoliopsida > Asterales > Asteraceae > Saussurea > Saussurea involucrata. Next base: position 132,977,984 of record CM066321.1, on the reverse strand, counting down.
GTATAACCATTGATGATAAAAATTAAAATATGCTTCCGTTGCCTATATAATGTGGTTGTATGTTTACTCAAAACCTTACAGTGGCATCAGAGCCATTGTTCTTAGATATTATCTCAAAAGTGTTTCAATTTGATTTGGCAAACTGTTTATGTTGGATTAGAGTTTTCGAAATTTAGGGTTTTGAGGCTACAAAATCGATTTCAAATTTTTGTGGCCATTGAATTGCTTAATCCCTAAGTTAGGGTTTCATGGTCATAACCTCAAAACATAATTTTTGGAAACTAAATTTTTACTTGCATAAAAGGTTTGTATTATTAGCGATTAAGTTTTATCGAAATCCTAAAGGGTATAGGGTAGTCTTTTTTTTATGCAATGTTATACCCTAATTATTTTTGGCTAGTTTCCTAACTTGCCTAAAACACAACAATAAACAATTTTGGCAAATATTGAATAGATAATCTTACATATTATCTTATCTTATATAAATATATTTAAGTTGAATAAAATTGTAAGATAAACATTATTTATATAGTGAATATAAATTGTATGTCAAATATTTACATTAATGATTAGCATGTGTCCTCACACGTTTAATTGGAATTAATTATGGAAACGATTATATTAATTATTAAATGTGCCCTCACATGGTTAATTAGAATTAATTAGATAATCATAATTTTAAATTGTTTAAAATTGCATTCAATTAATTATGGAAACGATATATTAAATTAATTATTAAATGTGCCCTCACATGGTTAATTAAAATTAATTAGATAATCATAATTTTAAATTGTTTAAAATTCCATTCAATTTATTTATATATATATATATTAGACCTTAATTATATATATAAAATTAAATTATACATTGATAGTCAAACCGAGACTAGGCGTACTCACTATAAGCACTCTAAAGGGGTTTAAGAAGGTTACCTATAATATGGTTGCCGAATGAGTCAATGGTTTTTAAAACGCCCTGCATTACCATGCTCACCGCCTCTTGTGTGGACTAGTGGAATTACCGAAAAGGTTTGATAGGTCAATGTGACAAGTTAAAAGTATTAACTATGAAGTATAAAAACAAAATCCCGTTTAGATATACTAAGAAATGTGAAAGTCTTATGCTACCCATGACAAGAACACACATATTCTTATAGTTTGTTAACGAAGCGTGTGCGGTTTGCCGACACGTTAATGTGAAACTATAGTCGAAAATGATGTGGCGCTCGTGATTCTCAAGCGTACTTGAGCCGAGGGGTCCATGTGTTCTTGCATGGTCGATTCACCATCTAGTTTGTGATCCTCGGCATCCCAGTCACAGATAGAAGATAAGCATAGTCGAGATTAAATTGCCATTGACATAAGTCGGTGAATCTCAAAAGAACTAGGAGTTTCATAGTGAATGAAATTAACAAATAGCATTTGTTTACCTAAATAACTTTATGATGTGATTACGGCATCCCTTTTCACATCATAGAGTAAAATATGGATCCTAGCCTTGTTAAATAATTTTGGATAATTGTTTTTAAAGGTTAAATTTCAAACTAACTAAAATAAAACTATATCTACAGATGGCTGAAAATATTCCTCCTCCTCCTCCTCCTACTCACTCAACATCCAACCTTACGTTACTCTCTATCCTAAGTAAAGATAAGCTGACTGGGCCAAATTACTTGGATTGGATTCGTGCCTTGAGAATTGCCTTGAGGTACGAAGACAAAGAGTATTTGCTCGACGAGGATCTTCCTATACTTAATGATGATGCAAGCCCTGAAGCAGTAACTGAATACAATAAGCAATTCGCGGAATCCACAAAAGTCGCGTGTCTCATGTTGGCGTCCATGTCCCCGGAACTTCAAAAGAGTTTCGAGAACATGGGGGCGTTTGAACTAAATGAGCAGCTTCGTGAAATGTTTCAGGAGCAAGCGAGGCAAGAAAGGTTCCAAGTCGTAAAATCGCTTATGGAATGTAAGCAAAAGGACGGTGCCCCTGTATGTGCGCATGTGCAAAAGATGAAAGCGTACATTGACAGGTTAGGCAATCTAGGTGTCGATTTCCCAAGAGAGCTTGCCATTGACATGGTGCTAAACTCTCTTAGTGGGGCATATAAACAATTCATAGTGAACTTCAATATGAACAATATGGACAAGACCTTGATGGAGCTCCATGGCATGTTGAGATCTGCTGAAGCAAGTATGGGTAAGACCCAAAGTGCTCACTCAACTGCTCCCGTCCTGGCCATTAGGGAAGGTGGCTGTAAGAAGAAGAAAGTTTCTCATCCCAAAGGGAAGGGAAAGGCTAAAGTTGTTCCTCGCAACCAAGGCCATAAGAGAAAAGCTGATTCTTCTGACATACCACCCATAAGTGACCCTAAAGAGGCCATATGCTTTTACTGTCAAGAAAGGGGCCATTGGAAGAGAAGCTGCCCAAAATATCTGGAGGACTTGAAAATGAACAAGGTCAAAGGGTGTGGCACCTCAGGTATTTTTACAATTGAACTCCATAGTACTTCGATTTCTAACTTTTGGGTCCTTGATACGGGATGTGGTACTCACATTTGCTCTAATTTCCAGGGACTAAAAGGAAGTAGAACGTTGAAGCATGGGGAGCTGAATCTGATCATGGGAAACATGATGACTGCCGCTGTTACCAAGATTGGAGATTTTGAGCTCATGCTTAGTAGTGGTTTTTCAATAAAGTTATTAGATTGTTGCTACTCGCCATAAATGGCTCAAAACATTATTTCTTTTCATGCATTGTACAAGGATGGTTTTGAATTTCAATTTGATAATAATAATGGTTGCATTTTGGTTTATAAACATGGTTGTTTTTATTTTAAAGCCTCTCCTTGTAATGGTGTGTATGAAAGTGTGATTTGTGTTGGTAGAAATAATAATAACTTAACTCTAAATGTTGGTTCCTCCAATAGTGAATTGGATAAATCGTTGTTACGGCATCATCGTCTTGGCCACATAAACAAGAAACGCATCGCCAAGCTCCAATCGGATGGGATCTTGGAACCATTTGGCTTAAAGTCGGATGGAGAATGCGAGTCTTGCTTACTTGGCAAGATGACAAAAGCACCTTTCAAAGGAAAAATGGAAAGGGGTAAGGATCTGTTGGACTTAATCCACACAGATGTATGTGGACCGTTCAGACCTGCCACGAGAAACGGTGAGAGATACTTTGTTACCTTTACTGACGATTTCAGTAGATATGAATTTATCTATTTGATGAAAAACAAGTGGGACACCTTTGAAGTGTTCAAAGGATTCAAAAACGAAGTAGAAAACCAACTGGGCAAGAAGATCAAGATGCTCCGGTCCGACAAGGGTGGAGAATACTTGAGTCATGAATTCTACGACTATCTAAGGGATTGTGGAATAGTTTCGCAATTATCTCCTCCCAGAACACCAAAACTCAATGGTGTTGCTGAGAGAAGAAATCGAACGCTACTTGATATGGTTCGGTCCATGATGAGTCGAGCTACACTTCCAATATCGTTCTGGGGCTATGCCTTAGAAGCTGCATCTCATATCTTAAACCTCGTTCCAACTAAGAAGGTTGCAAAGACACCCTCTGAAATGTGGACTGGGACTCGTCCCTCGTTAGCACATATAAAGGTCTGGGGTTGTGAAGTCTTCGTTCGGCGCGAAACTAACGACAAGCTAGAACCTAGAGCAGAGAAGTGTCGGTTCATTGGTTATCCCTACAAATCATTTGGATATATATTTTACAAACCTTCTGAGAACAAAGTGTTTGTAGCTAGAAGGGGAGTCTTCCAAGAAAGGGAGCTCATTTCCAAAGAGGATAGTGGGAGCAGTATTGATCTTGAAGAAATTCAAGAAACAACCAATGATGAACCTATAGTTGACACTAGCCCTCAACATGAGGTTGAATCACCTGTTGAGGAAACTGACATACCTCCACCACCTCTTCGCAGAACTAGTAAGATAGTAGAGCTAATCAATCTCCTGATTTTTATTATGGTTTTCATATTACAAAGGAAGGAGATACACTAGTCAATGATAAAACATTTGATAGTGCGGATGAGCCATCCAACTACAAGGAAGCGATGGCAGGCCCTGAGGCTGCCAAGTGAAAAGAGGCCATGGAGAGCGAGATTCAATCTATATACGATAAACCAAGTTTGGAAATTGGTTGATCATGCACCAGGTCGCAAGACAGTTGGGTGTAAGTGGATCTTCAAAAAGAAGACCGACATGGATGGGAATGTGCACACATTCAAGGCTAGACTGGTTGCGAAAGGTTACACTCAAACTCAAGGGATTGATTATGATGAAACCTTCTCACCAGTAGCAAAGATTAAGTCTATCAGGATATTACTTGCCATAGCTGCATTTCATGACTATGAAATATGACAAATGGATGTAAAAACCACTTTCCTCAATGGAAAACTTGATGAGGATGTGTATATGGCACAACCTGAAGGTTTTGTACATACTGAGTATCCATATAAGGTGTGTAAGCTTGAAAGATCCATTTATGGACTTAAACAAGCGTCTCGTAGCTGGAATCTTTGTTTTCATGAAAAGGTCAAGGAGTTTGGATTTTCTCGAAGCGAAGATGAGTCCTGCGTATATGTTAAGGCTAGTGGGAGTAATGTTGTATTTCTAGTCTTGTATGTTGACGACATACTACTCATAGGAAACGATATTCCGATGTTGCAAGATGTAAAGGTCTGGCTCGGGAAATGTTTCGCTATGAAAGATTTGGGAAATGCATCATACATACTTGGAATAAGAATTTATCGAGATAGAACCAAGCGTTTAATTGGACTTAGCCAAAGTACATACTTGGATAAGATATTGAAGAAATTCAATATGAGTGAATCCAAGAAAGGGTATTTGCCCATGCAACATGGCATAAGATTGAGTAAAGATCAATGTCCCAGCACTAGTAAAGAACTGGACAGAATGAGTCGAATTCCATATGCATCTGCTATAGGATCGGTCATGTATGCCATGACATGTACTAGACCTGATGTCTCATTTGCTTTGAGCATGGTGAGTAGATATCAAGGGAACCCAGGCGAAAGTCATTGGACGGCTGTAAAGAGCATTCTTAAGTATCTTCGGAGGACTAAAGATGTGTTCTTAGTCTATGGTGGAAAAGATGAAGTACGAGTAACAAGTTATACTGATGCGAGTTTCCAGACAGATCGGGATGATTCCCGCTCGCAGTCAGGATGGGTGTTCTTGTTGAATGGTGGGGCCGTGACTTGGAAAAGTTCCAAGCAGGACACGGTGGCGGAGTATCATACTGAAGCCATGGGTGTTAGAATTATCAAAATACCTTGAATGTTTTAGTTGTTAGTTTGATGTATTGAAAACGTAATAAATTGTATTTGATTTGGAGATTATTATATGGAGATTATAATATATGCTGGATTGCGTCCATTTACATTTAATTTATTATCGTGTTTTCGTTTTGCATGTTTAGAACCAACTTCCTGAGTATTAATTTACTTAAACCTCCACAGTCAGTCATACTCCTGGAAGTAAGTAGTGATTCAAGACTGTCTTGGAGTGTTAGAAGCATAGAGAATGCAACTAACGCTCATGAGTACTTAATGGTGATTTAGGTATTGGAACAACCCGCACTCAAAAGTTTACTTCATGGATTAAGTCAGAGTAATTTTGAGATGATAATATTTTATGTTCTTCAAACGGAGATACATAGAGTTTTGCTCTAGGATTATGTTATGCTTTGGTGTGCTCCAACGCTGATCGTAACTGGCAGCTATACAGGGTATGTCCATGTATAATATGATGAGTAGAAATGAACTGTGTAGTCAAAGTTTATTTGTTCCTTCTGCCTAAACAGGAGAAGCGATATCCATGGGCCTCTCGATGATTTGGTGTTGACATTAAGTGTTTGGCCAAACCCTCACTAGAATTGATGTGTTCAATTGAGTAGTCTGATGAATTCAACACATATCGGAAATCGGGAAACATAATCTTGATCCATGAGATAGACATTTATCCATGTCTCAGGTTCATATGATATCTTGTAGAACAAAGGAACATTAAATCACTTATCTTAGGACAGAATCTTTATCAGAGTTCGGCAGCTGCATTGGATGGCTTGCTCTCTGCTGATTATTGAAAGTGTTAAAACCAAATAGAGTTAATAACTTGTCCAAGTGGGAGACTGTTGGATATAGTGTCCTGAGTCATTAACTATTGGTAATATTTCTAATAATAGCAGGGTCCTTTTGGGTTGCCCTTAAGACCCAAAATAAACAATCAGAAAAATTAAAGGGAGTTAAAGCAATTAGTTCAATTGATGATAAGCTGCAATATAATTAATTAGATTAATTATATAAAGTGCAGGGACTGATTGGTTAAAATAGTTTTAACAAGCTTATCAGTTCAAGGGGGCTAAGTGTAAAATAGAGGGTTATAAATAAACTGCTAGGGGTTAAACCCTAATGAGTTTTTTTTTCAATCTCTCTTGGAGCCGTCGATCTCCCTTCTCCCTCTCCCAAAATCGTAAACCCTTATTTAGGGTTTAGTGATTAAGCATCTTCTTGTTGTTGGTATTTTGGTGTTCTTAAGTGTGAGTCACTAGAGGGATTCATACTATTGGTCATTGACATCCAAGAAGCGAGATCAAAGGTTTGATTCATCATTGTGGCTTTCGACAATCGCAATAAACAAGTAAGTGTTTTGATTCAATCTTTTGTAGTTAATTATCTAGAACGCATGTATTCATATAGGTTGATAGTTTGTATAACCATTGATGATAAAAATTAAAAAATGCTTCCGTTGCCTATATAATGTGGTTGTATGTTTACTCAAAACCTTACAAAGACTTATTAATCAACATCTAACTTGCCTTTTTTTGCTAGTTGTCTTACGTGCCAAAGCTTTCTCTGGCTTTTGGACGTTTTGGTGCTATAACCCGGTTGGTTGTTTTCGTGTTAGTTGATCTTAGTTGATGGTGTATTTTTCGTTTGTTTTTTTCTTTTTGTTTTGTTGTTCGTATGTAGCCTCCCTCCGGTCTATGCTTTAATTTTTGATAGAGATTTTAGCTTCTCATTATATCAGTCATGTGTTTTTTTGGTTTCTTAATAAATATTTCCTTTAAAAATATGTATTTATATATAAATACAAGCTAAATGAACTCGTTTTCAAAACATGTGAATCAATTAATTATTTAATGTATTAATTAATGAATTGACATAAAATGCAATCAATTGAATAGAATATTAAAACAAAGTACACAGAAAGCGAGTTGGTCGTCAATGCAACCTTCTGGCACCAGCTGCCTTTCCTTGAAGACCGGACTTGAGCTTCCGAATTGTTGGCACGTTCGTTTTAAAAGTCTTCGCTAGAGCCACATCGTCCACGTTTGCTCCGAACAAACTCGCCGGAGCCGAAACCGTGGCGGCACTTGCACTGCCAAATGCCACCACAGCCGTCGCCGGATTCTTTGAATCGGCATTATACTGGAAATGAACAAGTCCCTTTGGAAAAATGAACATGTCCCCTGTTTGTAGGCTTTGAGTGTAAAGCTTATTAGTTGTATCCACAAAACCAACCTCTACTCGGCCTTCCAACACGAAAAATAGGCCGGTCGCATGGGGCCGTGTGTGGGGTGCACTGACGCCCCCGGGGGCTAACCGTAGGACAGAAAGGGAAACGCTCTGGCCGTTCAGAGCCGGAAACTCTGCCATGCTCGCTGCCATTGCTTTAGGATCCATCCCGTCGTCAAAAAAGCCACGGATTTAGGTGTGGCTGAAGAAATTCCCATCAGCTGTCACGTTTGTTGGGAGAATGTAGTCGAATAGAATGTCAGGATCGCTAGCTCGAACGAGCCCGGTGGTGACGCAGATCGAAAAGAAAACTAGTTTTGCCAACAACAAAGTCATGCTTTTTTAATTATGTGAGTTTGGTGTCGTTAACTACCTTAAAGTGTATATGATTTCCAAGTCTTTAATTGTTTGAATAATGTTGGGTTAATTTGGAGTATTAATTAATAGAAAGGGGTTTGGTGATTAATTAATAATGAATTGATTTAAGAAGCACCAAAATTATCGAAGAACAACGTAAGAATCCCACATACGGCCACGGGAAATAACGACCTGTCTGGGTGCTATTTGCTTGGTTGTATTGAAAAATGTTGGAGGATATTTTGTTTGAATTTAATTTAACACTCAATTTAGGCATCTTTGACGGCAATATAACCTGTTTATTTTTTAAGTTTATAGAAAAAACTGTTCAATTAGTCATATATAAGGAAGGGGTTATTTATATTAAATCATATATAGATAGGTTAATTAAGTTGTCTATGAATTGAATAAATATATGTTTAATTTGTTGAAGAGACGGAATATCTGAGAGGACAAAGAGAGGGTTGGATTATTTATAAACATCTACTAAGGTATTAATTTGCACGAAATTAATGACTTAATAGGGGATAAGTGAGGGTTCTAGCTTAATTATTCCATGTAGCCATTATATATGGACCACTAGCTAAATTCATAATTTTATCGGTCAAATTATGATCAAACCAAAGTTTAAAACATCATAACTTTATCTATCAACAATATAGTTAAATACATCTTTCAAAAATCCTTTCAATCAAACAATTACAAAATTACAAAGAAAAATCATCATCCGATACAAAAAACAAATAATAATAATACGTGAATAACAGACAACAAAACTTCACAGTTCACACCACCCAGAAAAAAGAAAAAGAAAAAGAAAAAGAAAAAAAGAATTTAAAACCCATGAAATTTGGTATCAATTAAACAAAAAACTCAAAGGTCCCGGGTTAACAGTTCGGCATGATTTCCTGATCTCCCCTAGTGTTCCTGGTGGAGCTTGGATGGCACCCATCTTCACCATGGCTTGACCAAACTTGGTGGCGAAATCGGACGAACGAGCGATGGCTGCAACCGTGGACTTGCTCAAACTGTCCGATGCCAATAGATGATCAAATTGGAGAACTCCCCTACGCATTATAATTTGACTGTAGAAAGACTTGTCCACAACTTGAGAGCTAAAAGGGTTTTGATCCAAATTTGCAGTGCGATCAACGGTTGCATTTTGAGCGCATGTACTCCTCAACGATGTTAACAGGGCCAAATCCATCGTTGGGTCTGGTTTCCCCGTGTTCTTGAAATTGTAGAGACGATCTTTAAATAAGGAACAATGAGCGATTCCAATAGAATGACCACCTATATACAAAACACACATGCGACTTGTTAAGCTAAACTTTATGCAATAAATATAAATAAATAACGTGTAACAAACCCTCAACATACAAGTTACTCATGGTTTTAAGTTGATTTGAAGGTTATTGGGTTAGCCTGCTAGCTCTTTGAATTGAACGTGGGGATCGAGTTATGTAACGAATGTATATTAAAAATATGGGGAGTTACCGAGAAGATAGATCATATCGGTGGCGGTGAGTCCTTTTAGTTGAAAAGCTCGGATGGCAGTCGACACCGATGAAGAAGGAGATGGGAGGGTTAAAGCATTTTGAGCAAGAGACACACGTCCATCTCTTCTTCCTGTTTGCACAGAGTATTTGCCTCCACCACTCTGCATATATATATATATATATATATATATATATATATATAACATGATCATCTTTAATTAAATATATACATAAAGATTTGATGCAGTTAATGGTGGTGTACATGGACCAAATCAAGTTTGCTCACCAAGGAAACAACATCCCTTGTAGCCATAACAATTATATCGGCACAAGAAACGACTCCTGGGCACACCCTCTCGACTGCGGCTTTCGCATCATCAATGACATCGTAGCCTCTAACGCCCAAATTTGGCTGTGCGGTTTTCTCGGTGTTGCCCCCGTCCAGTAGAATCGATGCATCACACCCCTTTTATTTCATGCAAAGATATATATATATAGAGAGAGAGAATGATTAATTAGGGTTATCTTAAACAAACAACCACCATATATAAATCAACTTTCCAAATATGTTTAAATGTCTTAATAAACGGTTTTATAAAACGTACTACAGTTTATATAGACATATTTGATGTCTCTAGAGTAGGGAGGGGAAGGACTTACATTGACAAAGCAATCATGGAACTGCATGCGAATGAGAGCTGGGGCGATTGTTTTGTCAAGAAGGAACTTGGAGAGGACTGTTTTTCTTACAATCTCTTCAACATCTGAAGATCGACATTTGCCATTGTAGAAGCCATACCGGAGATCGCCGGCGTAGCAGTGGCCGGTGAGGTTCAACAAGATGAACGCAATTGCTGCTATGAATGCAACTGCTTTATTGTTTGCCATCGACATTTTCTTATGCAAATTGTTAATCGGATTGGATTCATATTTATAAGGATGAGATCTGGAGATATTGCTGATTGAATGGCTCTCACGTCGTGCTTCTTCTAAAGATTAATGAGCATGAGAGACGTGTGGGCATCAATATATATATATATATATATTATATCTTTTGAGAACGAAATGAAATTATGATAACTTTTATAAATAGCTAGTACATCACGTCCTATTTTATTGATTAACATGTATTAGGTTCACTATCTAATCATTGCATGTGAAACAATCAACTCGTTAAATAAATATATGTTAATCAATACATTAAATATTATCTTTAGATGAAAAAAATATCATGTAAAACAAAACCGTAAGATAAAAATTCTCATGGATCTTACAAAACTTGGAGTTCTCAAATGAGTAAGCCATATATATAGGGTTGGGTTCACGTGAGACCAACATGTTTTCGTGAGACCGGTGAGACCAAGTTTTTACACTTGAAAAGTAAAACACTGTGAAGGTAAAAAAAAGATACGAACCTTCACGGCAAAAACACTGTGAAAGTTACCTTCACAATATTTTGCTGTGAAGTTTCAAGTGTAAAAACTTGGTCCCACCGATCTCACGAAAACATGTTGTGATTTTACATTAGCATCACGTACAAAATCACACGTGATTCACGCAACGTTACCACGCCCTTTGATCATTTTCATGTTCTTTTAAATAGTTGACATTCTCGTTTAGTCCTCCCTATCCTATGTATTTCATATATACTGAAACCAATTGCTTTAATCTTCACGTTTGATCCTACATATATATATATATATATATATATATATATATATATAGGGTTGGGTTCAAATGAGGAGCGCATCAAAACGTGAGAACGTGAGGAGCACCGCCCATATACAAAATCACATGTGATTCACAACACAAACCGCGGGACAAACCGCGCGTGTCCGCAAACCGCGGGACAAACCGCGCGTGTCCCAAATGTTAATCACATATGATTTTTAGTCCTTGTGTTGTGAATCACATGTGATTTTGTACATGGGCGGTGCTCCTCACGCTTCTCACGTTTTGATGCGCTCCTCACGTGAACCTTCCTCTATATATATATATATATATATAAATATATATAAATTTGTAAAATTCTACCATAATTAAAATAGAAGTTGTCTAGTAGATAGGTTAACCGAGCGCTTATACAAATATGAACCTAATATTTAGGTATTTTAATACCTGTTACTTTTAGACGAAGAGGTGTTAACATCGACCGACTTGGAATTGGAATTGGAAAGGCATTTTGCTTTTAAAATTGTCCATCAACTTAACCCAAACCTTTTTACTTTCTTTCGATTTCTTCTTCTTCTTTCGATTTCTTCGTTGTGTTCTTTCTTCTTCTCCACAGGTTATTCTTTCTAGGCTGAGATTTCTTCTTTCCACATGTATTTCTCGTTTATGATGTAATAATTTTTGTCTTATCATCCTTCATCATCAAACAACCATATTATTGTTGTGTTATGTGAATGTTTGTGTTTGTGTTATCATCAAAAGACTTTGTATTTAAATCAAAATTTCTGTGATATGATAAAATAAATTTTCTGTGTTATATGAATGTTTGTGTTTGTGTGTGTTATGTGATTTATTTTTGAATGTTTGTATTTAATTAAAAAAACACTAAACATCTCATCAGGGGTAAGTTAGTCATTTAAAACAGTTCTGTCCAGTTCTGTCATGTCTTATCAAACCTGGACACCTATCTTGTTCTGTCCTATCCTGTCATGTCATGTCCTGTCTGTGTACCAAACGCACCCTAAAGGGACTAAAAGTTAAACAACGACAACAAGCTTGCGGAGGTATATTGCGGAGGTATATTGCATATATGTGTGATTACTTTTCTCAATATTTGATAAGTTTATATGATTTTAAGTCATTTAAACAAGCTTGTTTGTAACAAGTCAAATAACCATATAATCAATATTTTTTATAATTTTATTAAGAGTAAAGTATGTTTTTAGTTTTTGTTGTTTGTTGCAATTTGTTATATATTTTTATCCATGTAAACTATTATTTTCATCTAATATTTATACTTCATTGTTGTTTATGTCCTCATAATTTACAATTTACTATTGTTATCGTATATATCATGCTTGTTACTACAATAAAATTGGTTTATAGGACTAGTTTAAAATGTCTAAGCGTCATAATAACTTATTTTATAATATTTACGATTCACTACAACAAAACTAAGGTTATAGGACGCCTAAAATAAATAAGCGTCCTAATAAAGTGTTTTATATGACCAAACAAAAAACGTCATATCTAAAAGTGTTACAAAAAATTTATATGACGCTTTTAGGGGTCGTAACAAGTTCAGATTTCTGTCAAATTAAAATCTTTTCACAAAATTCAAATCCCTCAATCACATTTTGTCGGACATGCAAACAAACCCTAAATACATTACATTTTAAAAATCCAAAGTAAAAATAAGAACGATATTGTTTGATATAAAGTTTATAGTAACGTACATCAATCAATCGTAGAATAAATATATGAATGATAAACTAAAACCGAACATTAATTTTCATCAATTAATAAACAAAGAACTCAAATTTCGCCCATTAATAAACAGAAATAGTTAATACAACCACTTTTTGAAGTAAATTTTCAAAATTACCGGATTTTACGTAAATGGTTTAAGAAAAAAAATGTGGTTTACGCTGAGTGAACCATATGTGTAAGATATTCATTACTTAGGGGCCGTTTACCTAATCACTTACCCGGATAAGTGCTTATCGGTAAAATTCAACACTATCACTTACTTCTCGGGTAAGATTTTAGTCCACCAAAATGGCATCGTATGCAACAATTTAGCCGATAACCGCTAACCGTGGTAAGAGACGTCACACTCACTTACCGGGTAAGACTCTCGGCTCTTGCTTTCGACTCTCGGTCCTTGCTTCCGCTCTTACCGGGTAAGATTCTTAATTGTTGACATATTAATCTGATAAGCTAATGTGATTGCTCGACATGATTTCTTGATCTCCCCTTGTCTGTCTGTAAGAACTTCGGTGGCACCCAACTTAACCATGGCTTGACCAAACTTGATAGTGAAATCGGATGAACCAGCAATGGCTTCAACCGTAGACTTGGTCAAACTATCAATTGCCAGTTGTTGATCGATTTGAAGGACTCCCTTACGCTGTATAATTTGACTATAGAAAGATTTGTCCACAACTTGGGAACTAAAAGGGTTTTGATCCAAATTTGTTGTGCGATCAACATTTGCACTCTCACGGCATGTACGCCTCAACGATGTTAATAGTAACAAATCCATCGTCGGGTCTGGTTTTCCGGTGTTATTGAAATTGTAAAGACGATCTGATCTTTAAATAACGAACAATGAGCAATTCCAATAGTGTGACCACCTATATACAACACACACACACACATTGAACATAAATTTTATGCAACAAGTTTCAACCAAAATTGATTTATAGAACATTAAAACTGTCTAAATCTTTTGATATACTGAATCATATGACTTTATCTTATAACATCAAACAATTGTTCATATGATGTAAAAGTGTTATAATATACTATTGAACATTTTTGATACCTTTGCAAGTTTTTTGTGACATTTTTAAAATAAACCATTCTATTATATGTTTATATGATATTTTTTTAAAAATAAAGCATTCTAATATGACGCTTTGTTTTAAAGTGTTCCATAAAACTTGTGACGAAACTTAAAGTGTTTTATTGTAACAAGTTTATATAAGACGCACAATTGTCTGGTTCGATAATTTAAGTCTTATAAAATAATTTATTAAGAAATTTAGACTTTTTTTAACATCTTATAAACACGGTGATATTGCAATGAGAATTAAATGGTGAGTTAATTACCAAGAAGATAGATCATGTCAGTAGCTGTAAGGCCTTTGGCAGCAAAAGCTTGAATGGCACTTGATACCGATGAAGAAGGAGATGGGAGGCTTAATGTATTTTGTGCAAGAGATACAACTCCATCCCTTCTTCCTGTTTGCACAATTGCACACTGTATTTACCTCCTCCACTCTGCATGCAAATTAATTAATATAATTTTAAAACATGCAAACTAATTAAGTTAATTTAATTGGAGTTCTAATTAATTAAATTAATAAACCAAACTAGCTAATTAAGCTACTCACCAAGGAAACAACATCTCTTGTAGCTATAACGATTATATCAGCACAAGAAACGACTTCAGGGCACGCCTTCTCGACCGCATCTTTTGCAGCATCAATGACGGCATACCCTCTAACACTTAAATTTGGCGATGCGGTTTTCTCGGTGTTGGTTCCGTCTAGTAGAATAGATCCATCACACCCCTAAGTTTATTTTGTCATCAAACAAAATCCATGTAGATCAAAGTTAGAATCAAGAGGGTCATAATTTTTTGATCTATCATTAATTAGAACAAAACCAGGTTTATAAGATGTCATATATATGTAAATACGTACCATAATAGACAACAATATAAAACTCAAGTTTATAAAATCAAACAATTGTGTCTTCTATGTAAAGGTGTTACAATAAGACGTTATAACAATTTTTAAAAGACATTTTCAAAATAAAACATTCTATTACTATTTTTACATGATATATACTACTCTAATTGAAAAAATGTATTGTAAAAAGTAGGTCTATATGACACTTCTTGAAAGTATAAATTAATAGCAGTTTATTAGGACATTTATGCTTGTTTGTTAGCAGTTTAATGGACTCGCGACTTATTCGGTAAGCAATACATGACTCTTTGGTTATGGTTTATTGATATAAAAGTGACTTATTTGAGAGCTTAACGTAGAAAGCCAAGTTTTTTCAGATATCATTCCTAATTTAAAAAAACAAGTTTATTCTATCTATGAAAAAAAACCTCCCAAACAATACAAAAACATTTTACAAATTAATCCATGTAGATAGCTTTATTCATACATAATTTAATGGAAAATCAATCAAACAACCTGTTGTATGGAAAAGGAAGAATTAAGCTTACTTTAACGAAGCAATCATGGAATTGCAAGCGAAGGAGAGCTGGGGCGATTGTTCTATCAGAGAAGAACTTGGAGATGACTACTTTTCGTACAATGTCTTCAACGTCTGAGGTTTTACATTTGTCATTGTAGAACCCGAACTGGAGACCTCCATTGGCAAGTCAGGTTCATGAAGAAGATGATCATGAATCCAATTGCGAATCCTTTATTGCTGTTTACCATCAACATGTTATAAATTTGTTATGCAACTTCTTTTAAATGAATAAATGAATTAATTAAATGGGGTTGAGAAACAAGAAAGAATGATTGATTGCTATTTATAATTAAGAAACAAGAAAGAATTCATCCATGAATTAGTAATTAATTGAATGGGATGCACGTTGTGCTTGTATTTTCTGAGACGTGCATACGTGTGAACATCATATCGTCACTAATTAAGTTTCTTTCTTTTGTCATTCCAAAATTACGGAAATTAAAGATGGATCTGCTGATCAAAAATATTCACAAATTACTTTCTTACACGAAGTTTACCTGTTTGGTGGTTGTTCGTGGTACGGTTTGATGTGGTTTAGGACTAAACTGTAAACCGTCTACATATGTATGTGGTTTGAAAGAAAAAATCAAACCGTAATGCACATGCCTTAATAAAAGTCTGGTTCCATGTTTTAATAAAATATTTCAATACGTTCGAAATGTGTAATTAATAATTGTGTAAAATAAACTAAAGAGTTACACAATTAATCCAAATACATCTAAAATGTAAAATTCAATATAATTTGACGATTACGTGTGACAAAAGACCAAAGAATGCTCAAATATAAAAATTTTAATGCAAAATTAAAACGAAAAGTAAAAAACTAACAAATAACCAATATTATGCGATTTGAATCGTGATTTGATAATTTAAAACCACAAACGACACCAAAAAGTGTGGTTTGATATAAATGTAACGTCCCAAAAACATAACATGCATTCATCTAGAAAATAAGCATTCACATTACATAAATATCTTGTCTTTACATCATCAATAAAGTGATCTAAATAAAATTGACAGCAGAAGACTCTACGTCCACAGCCGAGATTCTATCTATAGTCATCATTCAAAATTTTGGAGTCGCTATGAGCTCCACATCTTTCTTGTCTCCATCTAATTCTTACTAGAATTTCCCACTGTACGCTTACCTGAAAATGGTTTATTTTTTGAAAAGCGAGGGTTAAACCAAAAGGTCTAGTGAATTCCCTCCATAAACATTTATCACAGTATAAAGATCATTTCATAAAGAAAATACTTTCACATCTTTCTCATAACATCATCCAAGGTTAAACACGGGGTTCAGGGAATTGCATAAGCTACTCTGATCGGGGCCTAACGGACACCCTCTCGTCTACGCCGGAATCAAAATGGACTCCCCGTTCCTTCATGTAGGAGAAAAAGAATTCCAACCTACAAGCTAACCTCCATATGCCCAAGGGATCAGAGATCCCAAGGTACCCTGACCCCACCGTGCAACCGACTCCACATAGCATACACATACTTTTGAAACCATGTACATGAAAACCTTAAACATCTTTCATTTGTATGTAAACATGTAAATCATGAAAGCATGCATAACTTTTAAAAATCAATTCATGCTCGATAAAGGAACCATATTCAGTAAAAATGGTACGTCATAAAAAGGGTTGAGAGAACTCACCTGATAGCAAACTTCTTCCTAACCTTCCGTCTCGTCCCGACCGTAAACCTAATAATTTAATTATAAAATAATTAGATTTACTAACCCTCAAATCTGAACTGTCCTCTCTTAACTCGATCCTAACGTGGATAGAACTCTTAATCATCTCATTGGACCCCTTAAAGACTAGGACAAGCTCGACCCAAACGTCACACAGTTTAAGCCAGAAAGGGATTGCGCCATCCCCAGCTTTGCGCCACAGTGCATGGCGCAATATTGGACTTTGCGCCACCAAGGCTAGCGCAATTTGAACATTGCGCCACCAAGGCTGGCGAAATTTGGACTTTGCGCCACTCCTGTTCATCGTCTTCTTCCTCTGGACAGCGACCAAAACTCACCCAGAAGTCATAATTTCATCTCCATTAACCACTTGATCAGAGAGATTACTAATCTACAACTGTTAAACATAAATTTCATTCTAAAACTGAGGAACTGATTGATTTCCTTAACACCACTGCTTTGCCATTTATTTCCCAAAATCTCAAGAACACTTTGCATTTAAAATTCTTCTTACAACGATTTTCGAGTTCAATAACATCACATTCTTGTTCAAAGATCGACACATTAACCCAAAAACTTAAAATACTCGATACAGGCAAGCTTAGGTGAAAACTTTATCTGATTCTTCCCATTTCGATCCTAAAAACAGAGATAACAGGAAAGAGGAAGCTTGCATTGAACATTACTATGAAGGTATGGAAGATTACATGATTTGCAACCTTCCCTGCACACGAAATCCTTTCCAGCGCCTCTTCCTTTCTTCTTTGCCCTTTCACAGCCGCCAATACCCACAACAAGCAGTATAATACTGATTTTGATAAGAAATGAAGGCTGCCCTAGGGATTTGGGCCCTTTAAACGTGCTTCTTGATTTACAAAATAGTACCTCACCACAAACTTTCCTTTCTCATAATTTTGCCACAACTCTTTCTCTTTCTTATAAAATTAGGGTTGTTACAACATTCCCCCCTTAAAAGAATTCCGTCCCCGGAATTCCTCATTGGAAGAGATGCGGGTATCTTGCCCTCATTTCTGACTCCAATTCCCACGTAGCCTCCGGGCCCTTGTGATGACGCCACTGCACTCTCACTAATCTAACTTCTTTGTTCCGTGACTTCCTTACCTTAAAATCCGTAATGACTTCGGGTTCCTCTACGAAGTTCAATTTCTCATCCACCCTGATGCCATTTAACGGCACTGCCTTGGTTACGTCGGCCAAACACTTTCTTAGATTAGATACGTGAAATGAATTATGAATGCCCTTCAACTCCTCCGGTAGATCCAATCTGTAAGCCACTTCTCCAATTCGTTCAGTAATCTCAAACGGTCCTATGTAACGTGGGCTTAACTTCCCACGTTTTCCGAATCGTACCACTCCCTTCCAAGGAGACACCTTTAGCAAAACGTAGTCTCCGACTTGAAATTCTAAATCTTTCCGTCTCTTATCCGCATAGCTTTTCTATCGGTCGCGGGCGACCTTCAGTCTTTCACGCACTTGGATTATCTTGTCCGAAGTCAGTTGTACAATTTCTGGCCCCGTTAACTGTCTCTTTCCGACTTCGTTCCAACACAACGGTGTCCGACATTTTCTACCGTAAAGTGCCTCAAACGGCGCTGCCTTGATGCTCGAGTGATAGCTATTATTATAAGCAAACTCGATCAACGGTAGATGCTTTTCCCATGAACCTTGGAAATCCAAAGCGCACGCCCTTAGCATGTCTTCTAATGTCTGGATCGTTCTCTCACTCTGACCGTCGGTCTGAGGATGATAAGCGGTGCTCATCTTGATCTTCGATCCCATTTCTCTTTGGAAACTCCTCCAAAACGTGGAGGTAAATCTGCTATCCTGGTCAGAGACTATCGACGATAGCACCCCATGACGGGTTACAATCTCATCGATATACAACTTCGCTAGCCGGTCCAGCAAGTAAGACTCTCGTATAGGCAAGAAGTGTGCCGACTTCGTGAGACGGTCCACAATCACCCATATGGCGTCATAACCCTTTGGAGTCTTAGGCAAGTGGGTTACGAAGTCCATCGTAATTTGATCCCACTTCCACATAGGTATCTCTAAAGACTGAAGCTTCCCGTACGGTCGTTGGTGCTCAATTTTAACACGCGAACACGTCACGCAGGTCTCCACAAAATGAGCTACGTCCTTTTTCATCCCGGGCCACCAATAGTCTCGACGTAGATCTCCATACATTTTGTTAGTTCCGGGGTGAATCGTGTACTTTAACTTGTGAGCTTCTTCAAGTATCAGCTTTCGGAGCTCTACGAGTTTCGGAACCCAGATCCTCCCACTAAGACACTTCACCCCTCGACTATCTTCCTCTAATGAGAAACTTGTCCTACCATTATTTCCTTCTTGAGATTATCGACTTCGAGCGCTTCGACCTGACATTTCTTTATTTCCGCTAACAAATTGAATGTCACCTCAGCCCTCATGGCCACAATACCGGGGGTTTCACTTCGTTCTTTACGGCTCAAAGCGTCCGCCACTACGTTTGCCTTACCCGGGTGATATTCAATCTTACAGTCGTAGTCAGTCAATAACTCAATCCACCTTCTTTGGCGCATATTCAACTCTTTTTGGTCAAAGAGATGACATAAGCTTTTGTGGTCCGTGAAGATCTGGCACTTCGTCCCATACAGGTAATGTCGCCAAATCTTTAGAGCGAAGACCACTGCCGCCAGTTCTAAATCATGAGTGGGGTATCGAACCTCGTGATTCTTTAATTGCCGTGAGGCATACGCGATCACCTTTCCCCGTTGCATGAGTACGCAACCCAAACCGAGCTTCGATGCATCACTGAACACCACGAAATCATCTGAACCGTCCGGTAGTGACAACACCGGAGCGCTGCTCAACATGTCCTTCAATTTCTGAAATGCTTCTTCTTGTTTCTCTAACCAGACGAACTTGACATTCTTCTTCGTTAAAGAGGTCAGTGGCGTGGCAATACGCGAAAAGTTTTTGATGAACTTCCGGTAGTACCCCGCCAGTCCGAGGAAACTTCGAACTTTTGACGGATTCTTAGGTTGCTCCCAGTCTCGGATGGCTTCAATCTTAGCCGGATCAACCATGATCCCCTTCTCAGACACCACGTGCCCGAGAAACTGCACTTCCCTCAACCAAAACTCGCACTTGGAAAACTTCGCATACAACTTCTCTTGCTTCAATAGCTTGAGAATTGTACGAATGTGATTTTCGTGCTCCGCTTCCGACCTTGAAAATATCAGAATATCATCTATGAACACTATCACGAACTGATCTAAATAAGGTTGGCACACCCTATTCATCATGTCCATGAATGCTGCCGGGGCGTTAGTTAGTCCGAATGGCATCACCAAAAATTCGTAGTGTCCATATCTGGTTTTGAAGGCAGTCTTCGGCACGTCCTCCTCCCTTACCTTGAGTTAATGATAACCTGACCTCAAGTCAATCTTGGAGAAGTAACTGGCTCCTTGTAACTGATCAAACAGGTCGTCGATTCTCGGGATCGGATACCTATTCTTGATCGTGACCTTGTTGAGTTCTCGGTAGTCTATGCACATTCGCATAGTACCGTCCTTTTTCTTCATGAAGAGCACAGGTGCTCCCCACGGAGATGTACTCGGTGTAACGAACCCCTTGTCTAATAACTCCTGTAATTGAGTCATCATTTCCTTCATTTCGGACGGCGCCAATCTATACGGTGCGCGGGCAATCGGTGCAGATCCAGGCATCAGATCAATTCTGAACTCGATCTGACGATCCGAGGGTAGACTTGTCAAGTCATCCGGAAATACCTCCGGGTACTCTCTTACCACTCGCACATCGCCCACCCCACGCTTCTCTTTCTTGGCGTCCAACACGTACGCCAAGAACCCTTGACACCCCTTTCTCAAACACTTAGTAGCCCTAATCATAGAGATAAGACTAGTCTTTCTATCACGGCGGTTCCCATAGATCACTACGGTATCTCCATCAGGTGACCAGATCCTGATCAGCTTTTTGTTGCAAACGATATTCGCATCGTTTGCGGCTAACCAATCCATACCAAACACTACCTCAAACTCTCCCATTGCCATGGGATATAACTTCGTAGGCACCAACCTCCCTTCTATATCTATGACACAATCTTCTACTACTTCCTTAACGTATACCCAACTATCATTTGCAGTTTCCACCTCTAGTGCTCTCTCCAAACGTCTAGGCCTCACCCCCAAACATTTCATAAAAGCAGGAGATATAAAAGAGCGATTTGCTCCTGAATCAAACAACACCTTGGCACATAGAGAGTTCACTAGGAACGTACCTGCCATCACATCTGGAACTTCCTCCGCCTCTTCCGCAGTCATGCGGAACGCACGTCCCTTCGGATGTGCCGGTTCTGCCCCCTTATCACCTCCTCTCCCTCCTAGTCGTTCCCCATACTGGGCCGCTCCCCCTTTCTTCAGTTGTGGGCAATCATTACGCATGTGGCCAGTAGCCCCACATTGGTAACAAGATTTTCCCCCACTCCGACAATCCTTTGACATGTGACCGGGCAAGCCACACCGGTAGCATGAGTTTGAACCTGCCATGCACTCCCCTCGGTGCACCCTGTTACATTGCGTACATGCTTTTCCAACGGTATTCTTGCTAACCCGATTTTCCGGTCAAAACACTTTCCCTCTCCTGGAATCATTACCCGGCCCATCCCATTTACGCTTTTCACCACCTTTTTCAGTCGTCTGACAAACCTTTTCCTTTTCGATCATTTCGGCCATGTTAATGGCCGCCTGAAAGGTGGTGGGGTTCCTTGTCAGAACTAGTTCTCGGATACTGATTTTCAGCCCATGAATGAAACGCTCCACTCGGCGTTCCTCCGTTGGCACATACAAATCTGCAAAGCGAGACTTCTCAATAAACTTTGTAGTATACTCTTGCACTGTCATATCTCCCTGATCCAACCCCAAGAACTCTTCTTCCAATCTTTTTACTGCTGCGAGCGGGCAAAACTGAGCTTTGAACCTGTCTACAAACGCTTCCCACAACATTCCCTTAGCCACTGCTGATCCCTTTCCCCAGTCTCCGCATCCCACCAATAAACGGCCTCAGATTTCAACATTGATAAGGCATACATCACCCTATCCCCATCGGCACACTTACACGTATCGAACACCAGCTCCATCTCTTTCACCCATTTCATTGCCATAACTGGATCACACTCGCCCTTGAAAGTAGGGGGCTTGCATGAGGCAAAGGCCTTGTAACTGCACCCTTTAGCTGCTAACTCGTTCACCACTAGAGAAACTTCCTTCGAGTGACTCCCAGTACCAGTTTCTACTGGGCTTGACAATTCTACACTCTCCCTGTTTTCGCTTGCTTCTTTGCTTCCCGAGGCTGACTCATTCTGCTTAGAGAGGAGAGCTTGCAAGGTCTCTTGAATCTTACCTAGTTCAGCAGCTAGGTTCTCTCGAGTGACAAATGTAGATCCACGGCCTCGACCACGTCCCCTTGGTTGAGTTACCCTTCTTGCAGAGGCTGAACTCTCCTGAAGAGAGTCTTCTTGACGAACGGGGGCTTCCACACTCCTCGTTCTTCTAGTTGCTGTAACGTCCCAAAAATTACAAGCAAATTTAAATTTTTAAATAAACAATTCATTTATAACAACTCATTAATTGATCCCAACGTTTCGTTTGCAAACACATAATTAATATCTTTATAAAATCAAACCAGCGGAATAAATGTTTAATTATTAAAACCATAAAAACAACCAGCTCTCCTCGCGCGCCAGTGTGTACTCGTCACGCCTTGGAGCCGCCCGTACCTGAAACCACAAACTATTGGGAAAGGGTAAGCACGAAGCTTAGTGAATTCAAACACCATAAATAATACAGTTATTCCACACTACCCCTACAACAGATAGTGACACATGAACGATCATACAGGTCTACGAACAAATCATAAACATGTATATCTACAACCACCCACCTAAAAGGCACAAGTCGGTCCCACCGACCACATGATAACATCTTCGGCCCCGCCGAATCCCCGGTCCCACCGAGTCTCTACGCCACCCGCGTATAAAATCTCCGGCCCCGCCGGATCCTCGGTCCCACCGAGTCAACATGGCAACATAGTATCAACTAGACACCCCACTATCTAGTTCCCCAACACAAGCACATAAAGCTACCACACACGTACTACAACAATGATAAAACAACTATTATTAGATATAGTGAGAGAACTCACCTCGAATGCGCGCCTAGCTTAACAATACAATTCAAGCTTCACAATTACGGTCACTTCCCAGCACCTAAACGCATGTTAAAACGTGTCAATACGAGACCCGGACCCTATGACACGACACACGCTTAAACCGTCACTAAAACTATTTTCCGTTCTCACTAAACAGGTCTGTTCGGAACCTGTTTCGACCCCTTTAAACCCAGAAAATTCCCAATATTATTTCATGACCAGAAAGTACTCTGAGTTAGGGTTCCAAGGACATATTATACGCCTCCTAACGATTTTTCTACAATTTACTACGGATTTTACAAAAACAGTTTCCAGAACAGCGAAATTCAGCATCTTTCAGTATAAAACGACAATTTGACCCATGCTACGTCCCGAACTGGGTTTTGCACAAAACACAGAAAAGTTTCTAGACTCAAAAAGGGAATTTTTGACACCAGTTTCACCCCGAACCGAGTTACGAGCAGAAAGTTATGGTTTTCGCAAGATCAAAGCAGATTCCAGAAATTTTCACATGAAATGACGAAACACCGAACTTGCGACCACTTTTTCGCCCAGCTAGAGACCGAACCAGTTTTCCGCTAAAACACAGAAAACGTGCTCGACCCCGAACTTGAACCGTGGGCGTCAGTTTCGGCTCAAACGGAGTTACGACGGAAAAGTTATGGTCAAACGAAAACTGGACGGCACACTTAGAATTTGCATAAAAAGATAACTTTATAAAACGGTTCGCGTTCGGCTTAACGGTTGGGATTTACGCTACGAGTGTCACCCACCGCCACCGCCTTCCACCCACAGCCACCGTAGCGACGGCGTGCGGCGGTGGTGGTCTCGCCGGAAAAACGAAAAGGAAAAAGAAAAGAACGAGACGAACGAGAGAGCTACTTACCTCACGACGACGTCTCACCACCACAACCAAACCTCTCTCTCTCGATTCCTCCGACGACAGCAGGTGGTGGCGGTCTCCGGCGACAGCAGCAGCGGCGGCGAAAGGGGCTGCCGCTGCGTTCTTCTTCTCCTCTCTCTCTTTCTCGCGATCTCTCTCTCTCTCTTCGTTTCTCTCTCTCTCTCTCTTCGCCGGCAAGAAAACCGCGGCGGCGCCGGCGATTTGGAG
Source organism: Saussurea involucrata (assembly GCA_033807775.1). Lineage (NCBI taxonomy): Eukaryota > Viridiplantae > Streptophyta > Magnoliopsida > Asterales > Asteraceae > Saussurea > Saussurea involucrata. Next base: position 132,953,581 of record CM066321.1, on the reverse strand, counting down.
TGGCACGGCGACGGCAAGAATGAGAAGAAGGATTAGGGTTAGCGTGGGTGTTTCTTGTGTGGGACGAAAATCGCAAATGAGAAGGAAAGGGAGGGGGTCGGTCCTTAGGGGCCGATCCCATGCAACTCTCTATAAAAATGTCACTTTTAGCCCTTTAAGTTCCAAAGTCTTGCCAAAAGGAGTTAAGGTCTTTCCCCGTTATCTTTTAACACAATCCCGTCAATCCCGTTAATGAAATTAGCTAAGAGAAAATATTAAAACAACTTAATGATTTAATAAAAAACCCATACCGGGACACGGGCTTTACAGTTGCACGAGTCGTTCTCAGGTTCGGGTTTCCCCCATCCCCGGCCACTTGGGTGGCGGCCCGGCGGGGTGTTCTTCCCCGACCCCTTCCACGACCCCTACCTCTTCCCCTTCCACGGGTAACGGTTGCCCTCGCCGGTTCCACCGGTCCATTCTCTAGTACCTCTTCATCTTGATTTCTTGGCACAGCAGGTGCCGACCTACTCCTCAAAGTTCTCCCAGCCATTTCACTAACGCTGAAAGAAAACAACAATTAACCTTTGCTAGATATGACACAACAATTTTGCTATATAAGGTAAGTTTAAGCACGCACGTCTACCTGTAAGTTCGTAATTACACTGGCCAGGTGTAATCTCAAACTTACCTTACACGCTTGTCCTTGGCACCTTATTTCCTAGCGCATTTATAGTGATCGTTCCTAGAGGCAATCCTATGTCTCGGTTGTGTTCCTCATCTTACAGTTTAAGTTTAGGCCCTATTGGTCACCTAAATCCCTTAAACTAAGGCTCTGATACCATTTGTAACACCCCAAAGCCCAAAGCAATAGGCTAGCCCGATAACTTCATGTCCAACTTAAAACCATGGTGGAAGTTATTGGTAGCCCACAACTTGAGGCTTATAAGGAGCTCACCTATCCCATTTTCTATCCATGTGGGATGAGTTGTTACAAACTCCCCCACTTAAACTCCTGACGTCCCCGTCAGGCCTGTCCACGATCTTCCACCTTGTAATCGACGATGTAGGATTCGCCTAAGATGTTACAAACACCCCCCTTGAGGACTCATCATTCCCGATGAGGTTTGCCCCACCATCCCGATTGTACAAGGATCGGCTCTGATACCATTTGTAACGTCCCAAAAACATAACATGCATTCATCTAGAAAATAAGCATTCACATTACATAAATATCTATTCTTTACATCATCAATAAAGTGATCTAAATAAAATTGACAGCGGAAGACTCTACGTCCACAGCCGAGATTCTATCTATAGTCATCATTCAAAATTTTGGAGTCGCTATGAGCTCCACATCTTTCTTGTCTCCATCTAATTCTTACTAGAATTTCCCACTGTACGCTTACCTGAAAATGGTTTAGTTTTTGAAAAGCGAGGGTTAGACCAAAAGGTCTAGTGAATTCCCTCCATAAACATTTATCACAGTATAAAGATCATTTCATAAAGAAAATACTTTCACATCTTTCTCATAACATCATCCAAGGTTAAACACGGGGTTCAGGGAATTGCATAAGCTACTCCGATCGGGGCCTAACGGACACCCTCTCGTCTACGCCGGAATCAAAATGGACTCCCCGTTCCTTCATGTAGGAGAAAAAGAATTCCAACCTACAAGCTAACCTCCATATGCCCAAGGGATCAGAGATCCCAAGGTACCCTGACCCCACCGTGCAACCGACTCCACATAGCATACACATACGTTTGAAACCATGTACATGAAAACCTTAAACATCTTTCATTTGTATGTAAACATGTAAATCATGAAAGCATGCATAACTTTTAAAAATCAATTCATGCTCGATAAAGGAACCATATTCAGTAAAAATGGTACGTCATAAAAAGGGTTGAGAGAACTCACCTGATAGCAAACTTCTTCCTAACCTTCCGTCTCGTCCCGACCGTAAACCTAATAATTTAATTATAAAATAATTAGATTTACTAACCCTCAAATCTGAACTGTCCTCTCTTAACTCGATCCTAATGTGGATAGAACTCTTAATCATCTCATTGGACCCCTTAAGGACTAGGACAAGCTCGACCCAAACGTCACACAGTTTAAGCCAGAAAGGGATTGCGCCATCACCAGCTTTGCGCCACAGTGCATGGCACAATATTGGACTTTGCGCCACCAAGGCTAGCGCAATTTGAACATTGCGCCACCAAGGCTGGCGAAATTTGGACTTTGCGCCACTCCTGTTCATCGTCTTCTTCCTCTGGACAGCGACCAAAACTCACCCAGAAGTCATAATTTCATCTCCATTAACCACTTGATCAGAGAGATTACCAATCTACAACTGTTAAACATAAATTTCATTCTAAAACTGAGGAACTGGTTGATTTCCTTAACACCACTGCTTTGCCATTTATTTCCCAAAATCTCAAGAACACTTTGCATTTAAAATTCTTCTTACAACGATTTTCGAGTTCAATAACATCACATTCTTGTTCAAAGATCGACACATTAACCCAAAAACTTAAAATACTCGATACAGGCAAGCTTAGGTGAAAACTTTATCTGATTCTTCCCATTTCGATCCTAAAAACAGAGATAACAGGAAAGAGGAAGCTTACATTGAACATTACTATGAATGTATGGAAGATTACCTGATTTGCAACCTTCCCTGCACACGAAATCCTTTCCAGCGCCTCTTCCTTTCTTCTTTGCCCTTTCACAGCCGCCAATACCCTCAACAAGCAGTATAATACTGATTTTGATAAGAAATGAGGGCTGCCCTAGGGATTTGGGCCCTTTAAACGTGCTTCTTGATTTATAAAATAGTCCCTCACCACAAACTTTCCTTTCTCATAATTTTGCCACAACTCTTTCTCTTTCTTATAAAATTAGGGTCGTTACAATAAAAATCACTACAAGGAGAATGGACTTTAGAGAAGAAACTTTTAGAGAAGGCTATGACAGTGTATCTAAAGATATGTTTTAGAGGAGTTATATGACGAAAATGAGAAGGATGATCTTTAGAGAAGGATTTGCCAAGCAAGTTAGACTATATGAAAAATGTCTCTAAAAGTTTTAGAGACGCTTTAATAAAAAAAAACCTCTCTAAAAATTTGGAATAGGATTTAGTAACAGTTTCTAAAGCGTCTCAGAAGGTGAGTTTTTTATTTATATAATTTTTTAAATATTCTATAAATATTTAGATACGTTTTAAAGAAACGTATCTAAAACATGTATTGGTAAAAATAAAATCAAAATAACTCGTTAGAAATAAGCCCTAAACGATGGTTGCTTGATCAGTAGAAAAAAGAGCCCTAAAGGATCGTTTCATCCTCTTCTTCATGTGTGTTCTTGTTGCCTTACTTGTTTTTGTACTCGGTGCTCATATGCACACACTCTCATGATCTTACCTAGAGATGGGCACTAACCGGTCCGAGACCATTCCTATAAAATCTGGTCCGGTCAAACCGATTCATTCTAATGTTTTGATATTTTTCATTTAGGGCCATTATAAAATACAATCATGTCATAGGGTCTTCTCAAGTCAACACTCCGGTTACATGGAGATTAAACAAGATATAATTTATATATCCCAACAATTTATTTCGTACTTTAATTTGTTTAATCATTATTTCTTTTTCTTACACTTTACTGTAATCAATAACAAGATGGGTGAGAGAATGGTTACTATGTAGCGATGCAAATCTTTCAATTTGTGGTGCATGAACAATATGCTTCCTCCTCCCTCAAGGTATGTACTTAAATTTCATAGAGATGGATATATGACGGGGCAACGACCAAAAGGATGGATAGATTTTGTTGGATTCAAATATATGAAAACCGAAAAGAAATCAAGAATAATTCTTTGCTTTTATGCCAAGCTATAATACACATACATGTACACACACCAATCAAAGCTTTAAGCAAAAGTGGTCGAAAACCATATATTCTGAAACAAAAAGAATGAAACCATGTACAAAGTTATCACATATTCACATATGAATATGAATTAAAGAAAGTCATGATATTGATGATGACGATGATTAGAGTATTTACGTTGTTTTTGGTATGTCTTCACCTTTACCCATCCTCAAAACTTATCCACGCTGCTGCTGCTACCAATGAGCAACTTGTGGTACACCAAACTACAATGAGTTGGGTTGATAGACGTGGAGTAGGTGGTGGTGGTCATGGTCATGGTGGTGCTGGTGCTCGTGGTCGCGGTGGTGGTTCGAGAGGAAGCGGCAGGGATCCAGGAGTTGTTGTGATCCCTGTATATGCAGGCGCGGGTGCCCACCGACACTGTCGAACTCAACACGGTCGGAACGATGGCGGCCGCCGTAACTCCGCCGGTCTCCCCCAGTTGCCTTCTACTATATTGGCTGTGGTCCTTTTACTGTGTTTTTAAGCAACGTATTTAATGCTAAAGTAGTGCGATATATACTATATTATTGTAGTATAAACTTATTACGATTTTTCTATTAAATCTTGAAGTTATACATATACATATATATATTTTATAGGGGAATTAATTAAAAAGGTCCGGTTCAAGGGAAAACCCTAAATAAATGAAAAACCAGAAAACCACGAAAAAACGGATGAAAAAGTATATCAATATGGATGTCAAATTAACGAGAAAAATATAGTCGTTTATTTGGTGTAATTTGTTTATTTTTCGTCTTTTTTCGAATAAAAAATAGAGGGGTGAGGTTTTTTTAATTTAATTAATATTGTTGTAACCGCCTGTTTAATCACATCCATCAGATCATCTAATCTAACGGTCGATAAGGTGTTTTTTAGTTTTTCATTTATTTGAGGTTTTCCCTTGAACCCCCCTCTTAATTAAAATACCCTAAGTTTGACCATGTTTTACTGAAATACCCAAAATCTCTCCCACTTTGCAAAAATACCCTAAAAATCAGCGATGGGAGCCCGCGATCGCGGGCCAGGGACCTTTCTGACACTTTTTTAAACTTGCAGGGACCATTTTTGAAAAATGGAATCCCGCGATCGCGGGCTCATCCCGCGATGGGGTTATTTTTGTGACTTTTCAATTGCAAGGGACCATTTTTGAAAAATTCAACCGCGTTTGACACTGTTCACCCCGCTTTCGTATGAATTTGAATTGGAATGTTACACTTTCAACCCCTATACTTATTTACTAAATTTACTTTATACATTTTACTTTTATTATTTTAATTTTACATTTAACACATATAATCGTTTATTAACTAAAATACGTTAAAAAATACGTTTTAATTTTAACAAATTACACCATTATAATCGTCTCTTCGATACGTTCGAAATGAGCCCAATCTTGAATTTTTTTGGATTTATATATTTTAATATATATCATATACAGTTATACACTACATAAAAAAAATATTTTTTATATTTAAAATTCATACTCTTATAGTTAATTATTTAATTTATGGTACATCTCTTTTTTTTTCAATTTTGTTTTACACTCCTATCGCATTAACATAATAATCATATATTAACTAATTCATTAAATCGTTTTAAATTATTATTATTTGAATGTGTTTATAGATATCGTGAATGGCAATATGAGAAGGTTTCACGAGAAGAATATTAAATGGGGTTTTGACAAGTTGGTATCACTGGACTCATTTAAGAATTGTGAAAATGGGTATTTGGCGAATGATGATTCATGTGTGTTTGGAGCTGAAGTATTTGCAGTTACAGAGTATTGCAAATCATTTTCCCAACCGAAACGGATACAGTGCATGTAAACAAAGAAATCTATTACTGGAAGGCGTCCTGGAGTCCTGTGATCAAGTTAACCTTTTTCCTTGATCACGTCCTCCATTCCCATGTAGTCCGATTCGAATTCTTCTAGTTCCTCTTCAGCTTCCTTAATCTCTCGTTGCAGGTGCCGAACGTGAGCCCTAGTCATGGCCAGTTCTCGTTTCTTCTCCGCTAGATACTCCATTTTTCCCTGCTGAATCCCCCTGTTATGGTTCCACATACCCTTTACCTTTTCGATACCGGCGTTCGCCTCATCAATGGCTTTTTTCACTGCGGGAGTAATTCGTTGACTTTGTCGAAGACCCGTCGGCATAAAATCATACATTGGTGGGGTTCTCATGCCATTATCGAAGTAGTAATTGTCGGATGCCATCTCCCAGTCTGCTTCCTCATCAGGCGTGAATGGAAAATCGGCTGCAGTTCGCCCACAGTTTGTCCACTCCTCGTCTGTTTCCGGTACCTTCCAGGTACTCCGGCGAGCTCCGTCGTTCAGTGGTTGGTAGGCTCCCAAACATGAAGTTCCAGCCACATTCGCCGACCTGTTCCCCCTTGATCTTGAACCTCCATCCATTGTGTTAAAAAAAGCGAGAGTGTGTTTGTATAAAAGATAGATAGAAAGTTGTGAATTACTACTTCATCATGCCATCTACTTATAGCCGTGAAAATGTATGTTCTTCATCAGATATGGTCAAAGATTTCGTCTGAAAAAGTAACTGCAATATTCGTCTGCTCTTGAATAAAGGTCTTTCATTAGGCAGAAAATTAGTCTTTAAGTAGTCAAACATAGCTAATTAATGAGAATTTAGATCAGATTTATATGGTACTATCAAATGCAAGTTTCTATAATATAGATATTGTTCTACATTACATGATACCAATTTTTGCATCATATGAATCACTTCCAGACAACAAGAACCAATACCCCAATAATCAAGAAATAAATGCTTGTTCATCCAATAATCTCTGTATTAGGATTATCGCAAGTTTCATAAACCTACTTACTAGGTGTTGGAAATATGGGTTTTACTAAACTTTGGACGCATTTAAATTTATATATATGTGTTATATATAACTAATTTTTAGTAGGTTTATGTTCTTCTATATGAGATCTTCAAAATGATATATAATGCGTCCAAAATAGAGTATGTGTGAAAGAGATATCGATACTCAAAGTTGAGTAAATGGATGAAATTAGCAAAAACCAAATGAAGTAAACAGTAAGTCAATCACAATACTTTAACAAAATAAGTTAATACTAAAAATAACAATTATTTAATGTTACATAAACAACCTAACGTGGCCCTATTAGACAATGCGCATAAATTGACTCCGCCATATGTCGGCGGAAATTCATTGCCTCATCGTCGGTTTCGTTAGGGGGTACCCATATCTCCTCGTTATTTATCAACTTTTGGACATTACGGCATACCCATACACCGCAATCCGCATATAACCCGGTCTGCTGGGGTACTTGGCCGGCCATCTTTGTGCGAAAGATACTTGACACTTCGCGACGTCTATGATCCCCGATCAATGAAAAGAACGTATATAGTTTTGTTTTAAACGATTGCATCTGCTCTGTCAATTGTTGTTTGCAGAGACCGTCCCTTTCGCTGTCATATAGGGTCATGACCATAGTGTCTAGTTCAAACACTCCAAGCAGCCAATGTCTGGGATGCAAGCATATGGGGATGTACACCTGAAATATTACAATATATGTCATATATGTTATTAAATAAAATAACAGTAAAACGATTTGCATACCCTATCGAGGAGAGTCCAAGAGGTCCCTTTCGAGCCATTGCATATTTCGATCACGGAGGCGGGACCTTGATGGTCCATCAGTATACACTGAAAGAACATAGTGTGCATGATGGTCCACCTCGTGTCTACGCCACGATGTTTTTGCAACAGGCTAACCCAAGAATCGACGTGCTATGCATAAAAAATAGATGGTTAGACATGTAATATAAATATATTTGATTATATATGACTATAATTTAACTTCATACTAACCGTATCGTCTAAGTCAGAGTTCACAGGGTCATCCGCAAGCAATGTTTCAAAAAACGAGGGGTTGATTTCTAAGCCCCCGTAAAGGGTGAATGTCAAGTTGGGGAGGCGACCAGTCCGGCACATCCTCAATATTTCTGATGCCGGTTGAGGCTCCGGTGAAGGCACCTTTCCCTTTTTCTTTCCTCCCTTTTTTAGCGGGCGGGGGTGTCGTAGATCCTTGTTGGCCAAACGGGTGACGAAACCATTGTGAAATTTTATGCGACCGCTTTTGAGGGAGCGGGGTCACCTGTGGTGGTGGATCTACAACATCCATCGAGTCATCGTCAGGCTCCGAGAAGTGCTCCGAGAAGTGATCCTGGATAATAGGAGACCCCGTCTGAAAATTACGTTACTCAATGTTTTAAGTACAATTTAGGAAATGTTCACAATTAAACCAAAACTACCAAAAGAACTTACAGTATGCATTTCCGGCCTGTAATAGTCATCGGCCGAACCGCCAAAGATGTTTGTGATTGATGTGGTGGCGAACGGCGGCGGCATCTGCGAGGTGTATGCCCCCGACATCCCGGCCTGCGTGACATTGATCATTAAAATAGTTACAAAATTAGGATTATCGATATATAACTATAATGGTTACTCAGTGTCACTAACACTCTCCGGGATAGTAGAATATGATGTGGTGGCGAACGACGGCGGCATCTGCGAGGTGTATGCCCCCGACATCCCGGCCTGCGTGACATTGATCATTAAAATAGTTACAAAATTAGGAACAAACATATAACTATAATGGTTACTCAGTGTCACTTACACTCTCCGGGATAGTAGAATAGGATGTGGTGGCGAACGGCGTTTCCGACATCCCGGCCCCCGACATCCCGGCCTGCGTGACATTGATCATTATAAGAGTTACAAACTTAGGAACAAACATATAACTATAATGGTTACTCAATGTCACTTACATTTTCAGGGAATGACGGATAGGATGTGGTGGCAAACGTCGCATGTGCCCCCTGTCCGAACGGAGCGGGGATCGGTGTCGTACTCGACAACTAAAACAAATTTAGAACGTAATATTAATATACAAACTAAATAAACGTGGCCAACAAATTAAGTTAAACACTAACATTGACAGCGCTAAACTGTCTGTAGAATCCCTCCAGAAGCTGTACACGTGACTCTAGCGGCCCGTGGACGTAGTCCCACAGGTGCTCATGAGAGCCACGCTGTGGCTCGTAGGAAGGGGTCGCCTCATATGGATTGTAGGGGGAGGAATGGGGCGGCTGGTAGGAGGAGGAACGGGCCGGCTGGTAGGAGGAGGAAGGGGGCGGCTGGTATCCACCGGAAGGGGGCCTGTCGTCGTCTTCCTCATCTTCGGAAGTAGGGGGACGTCGAGCCCTTTCCGCCTCTGCGTCAATAAATGCCACGCTGTCTCTGTACCAATCTGTGCCCATCTCGTCGACAGTAGGCACAAGGCGATCGAAAGGCAAGAGTGGCTGCTAAATATATGATAAAACATAAAAGAAATTAATAAGCGGGACTAACGTATGCAAATTGTAAACATAGTAAAAGAACTTACATTTCTAGACGCATTGAAGAACTGAAACCAAAGAGACCTACTTAGGGTAACACGCTTGTCCCAACGGGTTCCCCTAAGTACTCGATCGTCGCGCTTGACGAAATATCGGATTGATGCGGGAAACATCTCCAAGATCCATATCTGGAATTAGACAAGAAGAGCAAGTACGTAAAAAGAAAAGCCAAACAGTTTTTTATGTATTATTAACAATTGTTATACTACGTATCTAACCTTGAAGGCGTATGTAAAACCACAAAGATTCATCTTTGCATGTCGATCAACGCGTCTGGCTATGGCTCGGTGCAGAATAGAGTAGCAATGTGTCCAGATATGGCTACCCCACGGGTTGCTGTTAAACAGCTCAAGGTCCTCGACGGCCCTAAGGACCGTCTCGGAAGCATACTGGCTATACTCACGGCCCAGGAAGCCCATATCCACGATCACCACCAAGCATACACGGACAGCATCGTCGTCGGTTAGGGCACTAAGGCCCTCTTTCATCATGTCCCGGGCTGCCTTCAGCTTCAAACGAGATGCTGAAATGCCCCAAACCCTAGGAACGAAGAAGCAGTCTTCTAAGGGAGGAAGGGGGAGCCTCTCCAAAACGTAGTCCTGTAATTAGACAGAACTCACGACGCCCAAAATGCAAGTGAGAGCCGAAGAAATCAAAATGCATCTCCTCCGGCTCAGCGTTGGCGCCCTCGACCTCCAACTGTAGAAACATGTGTACTAGCGTAGGGTCGCCACCAGAGTAAGACACATCCATCCATGGCCCGAACGGTGTCCCTCTATAGATGGTCTCAAGGGTATCCGCGCGATCACCTAATCCCCTAAAGAGCGCTCCTAATTCCTCGATGTAGGAAACTTTGCACCTTACCGTCAAGTCGATGTTAAAGAAATCTTTCTACATAGTCATTCACAGATGTTATAGTTAGTGTTATATATAGATGCTGCAGTTTATTTTATTTTATATAGATGTTGCGGTTTATTTTATTTCAACGTATCATATTGTTATATATAGATAAAGTGCGGTGGTATTTTATTTCAACGTATAATAGTGTTATATATAGATAAAGTGTGGTTTATTTTATTTCAACGTATAATAGTGTTATATATAGATAAAATGCGGTGGTATTTTATTTCAACGTATAATAGTGTTATATATAGATAAAGTGCGGTTTATTTTATTTCAACGTATCATATTGTTATATATAGATAAAGTGCGGTTTAGGGACCCTAGTTGTCATTCTTAAAAGTTTAGGACCTAATTGGCATTCTTAAAAGTTTAAGACCTAATTGGCATTCTTAAAAGTTTAGGGACCTAAGTTGTCATTCTTAAAACCGTAGGGACTTAAGTTGTCATTCTTAACATTTTTTTATAAAAAACACATTCTTAACAATTTTTTTATAAAATGTGTTTTTTTATAAAAAAAATTGTTAAGAGTGTGTTTTTATAAAAAAAATTGTTATAGTTTTATGGTTTTATGTTTGAATGTGATATTTGTATGTTATAATGTGTATGTTGTTATAATGTGTTTTTTCACATAAAAATTGTTAAGAGTGTTTTTTATAAAAAAATTGTTAAAAGTGTGTTTTTATAAAAAAAAATTGTTAAAAATGTGTTTTTTTTATAAAAACACACCCTTAACAATTTTTTTATAAAAACACACCCTTAACAATTTTTTATAAAAACAGTTTTTTTATAAAAAAATGTTTAAGAGTGTGTTTTTATAAAAAATTGTTATAGTTTTATGGTTTTTATAATGTGTTTTTTTATTAAAAAATTGTTAATTTTTTTTTTATAAAAACAGTTTTTATAAAAAAATTGTTAAAAATGTGTTTTTTTATAAAAAATTGTTAAGAGTGTGTTTTTATAAAAAAAAATTGTTATAGTTTTATGGTTTTATGTTTGAATGTGATATTTGTATGTTATAATGTGTATGTTGTTATAATGTGTTTTTTCATATAAAAATTGTTAAGAGTGTTTTTTTATAAAAAAATTGTTAAAAGTGTGTTTTTATAAAAAAAAATTGTTAACAATGTTTTTTTTATAAAAACACACTCTTAACAATTTTTTTATAAAAACACACCCTTAACAATTTTTTATAAAAACAGTTTTTTTATAAAAAATGTTTAAGAGTGTGTTTTTATAAAAAATTGTTAAGGATGTGTTTTTATAAAAAAAACACATTTTTAACAATTTTTATATGAAAAAACACACTATAACAACATACACATTATAACATACAAATATCACATTCAAACATAAAACCATAAAACTATAACAATTTTTTTTATAAAAACACACTTTTAACAATTTTTTTATAAAAAAACACATTTTATAAAAAAATTGTTAAATATGTGTTTTTTATAAAAAAATGTTAAGAATGACAACTTAGGTCCCTACGGTTTTAAGAATGACAACTTAGGTCCCTACGGTTTTAAGAATGACAACTTAGGTCCCTAAACTTTTAAGAATGCCAATTAGGTCCTAAACTTTTAAGAATGACAACTAGGGTCCCTAAACCGCATTTTATCTCTATATAACAATATGATACGTTGAAATAAAATAAACCACACTTTATCTATATATAAAACTATTATACGTTGAAATAAAATAAACCGCACTTTATCTATATATAACAATATGATACGTTGAAATAAAATAAACCGCATTTTATCTCTATATAACACTATTATACGTTGAAATAAAATAAACCGCACTTTATCTCTATATAACACTATTATACGTTGAAATAAAATAAACCGCACTTTATCTCTATATAACAATATGATACGTTGAAATAAAATACCACCGCACTTTATCTATATATAACACTATTATACGTTGAAATAAAATACCACCGCACTTTATCTATATATAACACTATTATACGTTGAAATAAAATACGACCGCACTTTATCTATATATAACAATATGATACGTTGAAATAAAATACCACCGCACTTTATCTATATATAACACTATTATACGTTGAAATAAAATACCAAAGCTCCATAAACAAGCTTATGATCTCAAACTTGCGTTTCATCTGGATTGTGCAGTAAGCTTAGGTATAATGGTATCACTTGTAGAACAATTAGTTGATTCGATTACACCATTCTTTCAATTCCTTAAGACTCTTTAACTTGAGATTGTTAATCATACCCGATTATTAAACCAGCACAACCATATAATCATCAACAACCACTCCAAATCCATAAATTAAAACTTAAACATCCTAAAAAACTTAGTTGGAGTATATAACCCCACTTTGATGAACCGATTATTGTGCAAAAATCAAACGCCCAAAACAGATTCCTTCAAGACTATGTTCCGAATGCAACTATCTTATTAAAATACAAATAAGTTCAACTACATTTGGATTCCAGGCATTGAGGATTCCAAGCATCAAAAAGACCCTTAAAGAACTTACCATAAGTCAGAAGCAGTGTGCTAACCAACATTTAAATAAAAGTAGATAATAACATAATCCACCCATTTTCATCACATAATTCATGTTATGCTACAACTTAACAAATGTGCATCATTGGAAATGTAGGGTGAGGATGAATGCCCAGATTCAAGCCACAAAGAAACAATGGTTGAACCACAAAACTGCAAAAATGCCTTCAAAACTTATGGTCATTTGTATATCCACAACCAAAAAGCTTTTTGTACCAACAAATATCATCCAAAAATTAATAGTATGAAACAACGAAAATACGTTTCAAGAAATAGGCACGCACATGTGTTTTCCAAGAGAGAAAACACCATGCAGAAGATAAAACATTGTAGAAAATTGAAGAAAAATCAGACAGTTGTATAATAAAAATTTCAAAACCCAGTTTGTCCACCAGTTTCTGAGTTGTCCTTGACTGAGGAGAGCTTCGTTTCCTTACTATCCACACGTAAGTTTTCAGAGGGAGGCTCAGTATAGAGAGATTCCATAAACTCATCTAACGAAACAATCGGTGGCAAGAATCCCTCATCCTTGAACAATACAAACACCACCTGTTATTAAATGCATTTGAAACAAAAAAAAAGTCACATTTTTACAAGAGATCGTTGACAAATTAGATTTTCAACTGTCAAGAACTTTAAGAGATTATTGATTCACCGGTCACAACATGATTAATAAAGCAACATTTTAAGATGGCTAAGAAGAAGAAAAAAATATGATTACGCATACCTGGTTACCAATCAGACTCATTTATGCTAAGAACATATATAAACATCACATCACTTGATCAAAATAAAAACCATTCACAATTAAACTTAAAGCCATTTGTAGTCACATGGTGAAATAAATAAATAAAAGCCATTCACAATTAGTCAGTGCACGGAAGCTACCCCAAAACCCTACAGTTAATAAATAAAATTTCCAGTCTATGATCAAAATCAACAATTTGAAATAAATAAATAAAACTTGTCAAATTATTGATCTAGTGAGTATAAAAATAAACATAACCAAATCAATCAAAACTGAGAGAAAATGTAGCATCAAGATTTCCCATTCCAAATCGAAGAACTATAATGTAACATCCTAAATTTTCGATATTAGTATTTTGATAAGAATTGGAATGTATTTGTATTTTGTGTAACCTTGAGATTATATGAAAGTTTTATAACTCATATAAGGGATAAAATGCAAGTAATGAAAGTTTGGTGTTACTTTTGGAAATATTAGAACTTGGAGGTGTGAATTGTAAATCTTGAAAGTGTATTTGGATAAGATGATGAGATAAGTAAATATCTCAGTCTTGTGTTCTTTTGAGTCGATCATTAGGCAGAGAGAAGAAACAGAGAGAAAGAAGAAAAGAAGTTCAGTTCTTCATTTGGTAAGAATTTTTACCCAAGTTTCTGATAAATCTTGTTGCTGATTTATGGTGGTAAATCGATTTTGTGTGCTAAATTGATTTCCAGAATCGATAGCAGCAGATTGGAATCAATTTAGGGCAGAGAAGAGGATCTGTTCAATTAAGGTGAGTTCATTCGATTCTTTGTACAAATCAGTGTTTTTAAGTTATAGTAACCTTGGTATATTTGTATGAACTGACTGAGGATTGATTAGAATGAGTAGATTGAACTGATTTCATGATTTAAATCGATATGTAAACTTGGCTGAAACGAACAGTAAGTAAATGATAAAGTCCCGGTACTTGAATGTCCCGGTAATTGAAAGTCTCGGGAGTCGAAAGTCCCGGTGTAGCTTCGGTGTGGTCCCGGTAGTTGGAAATCCCGGTAGTTGGAAGTCCCGGTAGAGGGAAATCCCGGTAGTTGGAAATCCCGTTAGTTGGAAGTCCCGGTAGTGGCAAGTCCCGGTAGTTGGAAATCCCGGTAGTTGGAAGTCCCGGTAGAGGCAAGTCCCGGTACAGGTGAATCCCGGTATAAGTGAGTCCCGGTACAGATGAAAGTTGGGTAAAGAAATCAGGATATCTAAACAGTATCAAAGTGTGGACATAGTTTAAGGATCTGATAAGTTAAGTATCTAGAGGCCTTGTATTTTATGTATCTTTCCGGATGTAATGAAATGTGCATTTATGTAAATCGTGGGAATATGCGATTTAGGAATTGTGATGGGAATTATATAGCTTGAACATACATACCCTTGAAGAGTAGTATGTTAGGTTTATAGACTGCGCTAGTGTGATACTAGGCAGGAATGTGTTAATTGTGATTTGTTCATACTGAATGATATGAGGAATCTGTACGATATATATATGTGATTTGCTCATACTGAATGATATAAGGAATCTACGAGGTATAGATATAATTCGCTTATACGGTTGCTACGAGGAACTTATATTGAGTAAATACCTATATGAGTACAATTAGGTGATATTGATCCATAGGCACTAAAGTTTGGTAATCACATGGAATAGGCATGTGGTATTACTCGTTTAATCGTTATTCCTGATTTCTAAAGAAGAGAGTGAGGTTGACATAAGTGCTTGTGCTTCCTTACCGATAAATGGGCGAGTGTAATCGCGATTTATTGGTTGTGAGCATTTATCTAGAATCCATAAGGATTCGTAGTGTGGCTCTTAGGCATGATATGATGACGGAATTAGTGTTAGTCATAGTCATGTGATTTGATGAAATTATGTAATGAATCCATAGACACTAAATGGTTATGTACACGTAGAACATATGAAGATTAATCATTGTTCTGATGTGTGTGAGAAACCCTGGAATAAACGAAATTCCTAGTTTCTAGTGGAAAGAAGAGATTGGCATGTGTATATTGTAATCTCTCATCCCTTTCTAAGAAATAGACATGTGTATATTGTTATTTCCTAGATGTATACGGAGATGGGCATGTGTATATTGCGACCTCCGGAATGAGAGCATTAATCTAGAATCTGTGAAGATTCGTAGTGTGGCTCTGGGATATGATATGCTGATGGAATTATTGTCAGTCATATTCATGAAATGTGGAAATGGGCAAGTGTGCATTGCAATTTCTGGAATGTGGAAATGGGCAAGTGTACATTGCAATTTCTGGAATAGATGTGTACGGAAATGGGCATGTGTATATTGCGATTTCTGGAATAAGAGCATTACTCTAGAATCAGTAAAGATTCGTAGTGTGGCTCTGAGACATGATATGATGATGGAATGTGTGTCAGTCATATTCATGGAACTGGGTAAAAATCGTGTTAACAAAATAGAGTTATGCGTATGGTAATAAAAGGAGAATCAGGTTTGTTATAACTTGTTTACATTGATTTTACAAATGTTATCTTGGAAACGAATGTTCTCACTAGGCGTTGGCCTAATCGTTTCAAATTATGTTTTCTTACCAGGTACCAGCTCGGGGAAGTAAAGGGTTGTGGGACGAGCGTTTTGATATAGCAGAGGTGGATGAATTTAACAAAGAGGAGATTTTGATGGATTGATAGATAACTTGATTAATCTGGTTGTAGTGACATAATTAGATTGATAGGTTATTTGAAGGATCTTGAAATGTGACTATACTCTTGATGGTTTATCCATTGTCTTTTTTTATAAGTTGAAGTATTTATTGTCATAACCTGTTATAACTTGAGGTTTAAATTGGCTCAGATTTTGGGGTGTTACAATATGGTATCAGAGCACTAGTTTAAGCGAACTAAGTATGCTGATAAGATACTTAGACTTAAGCAGAGATGGAGTAGGTTATGATATGTGAGATATGGGTAGAAGTGTTAAGACGGGATAGTCTTAGAGTCAACGGAAATACGTGAAATTAGTACTGTGACAATGGTAACGAGGATTCTCCTGTATGATATGTTCACAATTTCAATTAGCTACTGTTTTTATGAATATATTGTTACGCGAACATGCTTATTTCTAAATTGTTACAGTGACTAACGATCGATAAGGTACGTTTTGTATGTGTGTACGTGCATAACCATTTCTTATGGTTATCCCTTTATGTTATAGTAGAATTATGGTGAATACGCCACCAAGGTCCTTTGAAGGACAGATCAGTATTGATTGGAGGTTGGAAGGATAACCTGGAATTGGCGGGACTCATGAACGTTCGCCAAGGCAACCTTTAGTAGGTGGATTGATATGTGTGGAGATAGAGTATGAGATGATTGATCAAGATGGAAATGGTATGACATGGTGGAGTATGTGGATCGTGGAATGCCAGTATAGCAAATGTTATAAGGCCGAGAGGGCGACCACTGGTCGGAAGTAGAATGTCAATGATAAGTTACGTAAGTAAGGCGATTGACCTTGTTTGAGTAAGTAGCCTTCAATTGCGAGGAAAGTTTTATGCCTGGTGTTTTAGTGTGTGTTACATGAGTTTTCATGATTTCAAACCAAATGCATGAATAACAATTTTAGTCAAGGTTGAATTAGCATGTGCGAAAGTATATTTAAAGAAAAGGCAATTCCATTTACGTCGCACAACGAAAATTTTGAAGTTTTTACAAAGTATTTCTTACTTTACATGAAAAGTTGAATTGTAGCAAGAAAGCGTTGGTCAGCAAAACGTTTAATAACCAACAGGAATATTGACCTAATAAACATCATATAAATAAGTGAGAGAACCGACCAGTTTATTTCGTGTCGGTCAAACTTTCTCGAACTGTTGTCGTACGAAGAGATTTTCATTTAGTATATTACCGTCGTAACAACACTGTTTTGGTTGAGAAAGATTGAGTTTTTCGGAAATTTATTATGCAAACGATTCTCGAGATCGTTGTGCAGTACTTTGGGGTATGTGTGCCCAAGTTGTTCCCAGTAGGGTTATTTAAAATGAGAAAATGTGCGAAAGGATTTGTCATGCATAAAGGCTATGAACTCGCTAGGTCGTAGAGTATTACGTTATAAGCTAAGAAAGAACTCCAAGAGTGGAGAGGTGTTGGATAAACCTTGGGAGAAAGTTTGTAGTTTTGGTAATTGTGTTCAAATGAGAGATGAACAGTGTGAGAGTCAAAAGTGGACTTTAGTGTCGGTTGTATGAGAGTCTGTACCCTTGTTCGTTGACTAGAAATACAGTTGCCGAGGGACGGTTGTGTCCGGAGGAAGAATTAGGTTCAGTTAGGGACCTTAAGGTTAAGGAAGTGTCGACATGTCAATTATTGACTTTGAAGTCGATAGTTGTGTATGGTGTATGAGGCCTTTTGACTGTCACTGGGTGCGGTCTGGGTGCGTCTCGTGTATGCCTGTGCGGGCAGGAACAAAACCGTGAGCGGTACCGGCATGTTGTTATGCAAAGGGTATGCGCAAAGCGGACAATATCGTGTACGGTGGGCTGGGGATGTTACAAAATTTTATCGTGTACGACATAGTTAAGGATTTTGAGTGATTGACGAATAAATCACTAATGAAAGAAGTTTTGATTTATTGTTGCACAAGCGAAAGATATGTAGTTAAAGAACGCTTTTAATGTTTATTGTGGATGTGTTATATGCTTAACTGCTTTCTATTTGAACAAGTGTCGGTCTTAGGTGTAAAGACTGTTTGATAAATTTCGTGTTCTTAATACCTTTGGAACTAATGAACCATGGCGAAATATATACATTGTGGAGTATAAAAGAGTTGCATATATGTGTACATATATATATATACCTGTATAATTGACTTCGTTGGGAAAGTAGCAATGATGGGGTCGTAGGATTATCATGCCTCGGAGCGTATGTTGCATAATGATCATTAGATCCTTTGAGTAGATGGCTCGGTTTTAACTCAGTTGAGTCTTAAGAGTATTGACCCGATTTGATGAGCTCGACGTAGGCTTGGGGTTGAAATTGCATGAATGATATTGTAATTGAAGTTTACTTGACGTGAATGCATTGGTTATCCTTTTTGGGGTCATGTATGAATGTTAAGTTTTGAATCAGAAGTTTAAAAGTTGAAAGACCACCTTGTGGGGATGGTAAGAACAGTGAGGGATTGTACCATGTTTTTGTTTTGGTTTGGAATCACAAGGAGCTAGTATGAACGAATAAGTTCAAGTTAATTAGAAAATCGTGAGTGGTAGTTCAACTAAAGTTGGGGAGGAGATATTTAGTGAAATAAACTCGGGTTTTTGGGCGAGAAAACAGGAATATAAATGTTTTGTGTATGAGTCTATGTGGTCTGTGGTTAATGTTATGGGTGGAGATTGTACGAACGAGTAGTGGCATGAATTGCCAAGATAGATATGTCAACTAGTATGTAATGTGAAGTCAGAAAGAGGGGGTATCCAAATGGAAGTTTTTGGGGAATTCCGGTTGGAAAGTACTATTTGTCAGTAAAGTTGATGGAACATGTGGCTTGTAAGTTGCTTCTTATGTGTGAAAGAATTATACGAGATAGTATTAGTTAAAGATCAAGGAATGGGTAGTAACTTCGAACGGTAATGTCGTTTCAAGATAACTTGGTTGAATATTTTAAGTTAGAAATCTTGGTGAAACTGTTTGGTTATGTTCGTAATGAGGAAATACCATCGGTATGTGGAAAGTTGGAAGAAAGAGACAAGTGATACTTGAAAGATAGTATTCCACGTTAACGTGGGGAAGCAATGATAGAAAGATTGGACTTAAGAATGTAGTCATACTACGAGTTCAATGGAGTTATCACCTTTGATATACAACCCTTTAGTGTTTGGCTGCAATGTGACTAAGTGGTGCGATAGTGATGTGAGAAGGTGATAGCATTTTGTATCGAAGAAACGTATAAGTCATGGATGCAATGATGGATTTCCGTAGTTATGGAAGTATATTTGATGAGAAAAGTGATTATGCGAAGGAGCGGGAATCGATTTTAAAAAATCTTTTGATAATTACAATCTAAGAGGGTGACTATAGGTATAATGATATTATATCTTTGAGTTATTAATGTGACTTTAGAGTCGGAAGAAAGTATGAAAGATAGGTATCCTCATTTGTTTACCTGATTCTGATTTCGGGGACGAAATCATTTTCAAGTTGGGGAGTATTGTAACATCCTAAATTTTTTATATTAGTATTTTGATAAGAATTGGAATGTATTTGTATTTTGTGTAACCTTGAGATTATATGGAAGTTTTATAACTCATATAAGGGATAAAATGCAAGTAATGAAAGTTTGGTGTTACTTTTGGAAAGATTAGAACTTGGAGGTGTGAATTGTAAATCTTGAAAGTGTATTTGGATAAGATGATGAGATAAGTAAATATCTCAGTCTTGTGTTCTTTTGAGTCGGTCATTAGGCAGAGAGAAGAAACAGAGAGAAAGAAGAAAAGAAGTTCAGTTCTTCATTTGGTAAAAATTTTTACCTAAGTTTCTGATAAATCTTGTTGCTGATTTATGGTGGTAAATCGATTTTGTGTGCTGAATTGATTTCCAGAATCGATAGCAGCAGATTGGAATCAATTTAGGGCAGAGAAGAGGATCTTTGCAATTAAGGTGAGTTCATTCGATTCTTTGTACAAATTAGTGTTTTTAAGTTATAGTAACCTTGGTATATTTGTATGAACTGACTGAGGATTGATTAGAATGAGTAGATTGAACTGATTTCATGTTTTAAATCGATATGTAAACTTGGCTGAAACGAACAGTAAGTAAATGATAAAGTCCCGGTACTTGAAAGTCCCGGGAGTCGAAAGTCCCGGTGTAGCTTCGGTGTGGTCCCGGTAGTTGGAAATCCCGGTAGTTGGAAATCCCGGTAGTTGGAAGTCCCGGTAAAGGGAAATCCCGGTAAAGGGAAATCCCGGTAGTTGGAAATCCCGGTAGTTGGAAGTCCCGGTAGAGGCAAGTCCCGGTACAGGTGAGTCCCGGTATAAGTGAGTCCCGGTACAGATGAAAGTTGGGTAAAGAAATCAGGATATCTAAACAGTATCAAAGTGTGGACATAGTTTAAGGATCTGATAAGTTAAGTATCTAGAGGCCTTGTGTTTTATGTATCTTTCCGGATGTAATGAAATGTGCATTTATGTAAATCGTGGGAATATGCGATTTAGGAATTGTGATGGGAATTATATAGCTTGAACATACATACCCTTGAAGAGTAGTATGTTAGGTTTATAGACTGCGCTAGTGTGATACTAGGCAGGAATGTGTTAATTGTGATTTGTTCATACTGAATGATATGAGGAATCTGTACGATATATATATGTGATTTGCTCATACTGAATGATATAAGGAATCTACGAGGTATAGATATAATTCGCTTATACGGTTGCTACGAGGAACTTATATTGAGTAAATACCTATATGAGTACAATTAGGTGATATGGATCCATAGGCACTAAAGTTTGGTAATCACATGGAATAGGCGTGTGGTATTACTCATTTAATCGTTATTCCTGATTTCTAAAGAAGAGAGTGAGGTTGACATAAGTGTTTGTAATCTCTGCTTCCTTATCGATAAATGGGCGTGTGTAATCGCGATTTATTGGTTGTGAGCATTGATCTAGAATCCATAAGGATTTGTAGTGTGGCTCTTAGGCATGATATGATGACGGAATTTGTAACGTCCCAAAAATTACAAGGAATTTATATTTTTTAAAAACAATTCGTTTCATTATAATCAACCAAAAGTTAACCAATCTCATTACAATAGATTAAACGTCGTTATTTAAAACCGTCAACAAAGTTAAGCAGCGGAAATGTTATATAATTCAAACCCCATTTATTAAAAATCAACTAAACCATCTTCGCCTTGCGCTCGTGTGTACCGTCACGCCCTACTGCTAGTCGCACCTGAAATCATAAGAATTTGGGAAGGGGTAAGCACGAAGCTTAGTGAATTCAATCCTTACATTTCTTGGAACATCCATCAAGAAAACATATCACAAATAATAATAAACATTATGCTCCTTGGAACCACCATCAAGAAGACATAATCACAAATAATAATAAACATTATGCTCATTGGAACCACCATCAAGAAGACATAATCACACCATGATAAACTAAAACACACACTCCTTGGAACCACCATCAAGGAGCGGCCTCAAGCTTCTTGGAACAACCCTCAAGAAGATATAAAATAAACATTATGCTACTTGGAACCGCCGTCAAGAAGCACATCAAACACAGTCTAATATATACACACAAATACATAAGTATTCCATACCACAACAATATCAACAGACAGTCATAATCATCTCATACGAACCATAGCAACACAAATATAATCCCCATCCTATATAGTGAGAGAACTCACCTCGAACGCAAAGCTTATAGCCTTAACCGCAACGCGAACTGGCCAACACCCAATCACCTTTTTCCACCTAAATAAACGTTAACAATTATTGTAACACCCCGAAATTTTCATTGTAATTAATAAAAGATAAATTGTATTTTTGGTACAATTTAATATTGAGAAAGTTAACTTGGAGGGTTGATTTGCCATTAATTGGAAGTTTGGGGTTGTTGGTGGAAAATGGGTAATGACTCATGCTTTATGTGAGGTGTCACCTTAAGAGTAAATCAGTATTTGATAATACTGATTTTCTGAGTTTAGTATTCTAAAAAGAAAAGAAAAGGAAATCAGAGAAATATCGAGAGAGAGATAGAACGAAGCAGAGAGAGATAGATATTGAGAAGGAGAAATCGTTTGGTGATTTTGTGGTAAGAGTTTAATTTCTCTGTTAGTATCATTCATCTCCACAGATTTTAATTATAGTATTCTGTCCAGATTTGATTAAGCTGTTGATTAAGACATTGATTTTGGAAGAATACTGTGTTCAAGAATATCCAGGTGAGTTATTCATTCTTGTTAAAATTAAGCAATTAAAAGTGTTATAGATATGCTATACTTGTATATGATATCAGTGGTATGATTTGATTAAGATATGGTAAGCTTAATGAGTCAAAGGAAGAACTGAATCGAAATGAAAGTGACGATGAACAGTGACTTTGCGCAACAGTGTATTGCGAAAAGTGAAGTTTTCGCAACCAAGGGTTGCGAATTCTAGACTTTTCGTAATAGAGGGTTGCGAAAAGTAGAGTTTTCGCAATAGTGGGTTGCGAGAAGTGGACTTTTCGCAGCTTTGGCTTGCGAAACTTTTCGCTACAGTAGCTTACGAAAAGTTTTGACTTTCAGTAGCATTTTGAGACTGTTATGTGATATGCAATCTGATATGAATATGCTAATTGTTATATGTTTATAACTCTGTTGTTGATATAAAAACCATGTTATGTTGAATTGTAATGACTTATTTATGAGTCCGGAGTCGTAATTAATTGTTGAGGTGTTGATCCCCGATGCTAAATGGCAAAGTGGGAAAAATCGTTGAATTTAATATTCTGTACATAGAGATATAGAATATATGTTGAATTGTATAGATTTAGTATACAATAGAATGAGTGATGATACACAGTTATTGTGTGGCGTTGGCTAGAAATCTACATCTGGTCTAGTGGGCATATAGTACGGTATAATGAGAACCGTTTACTAGCCAGGGGACTGTTGGGATGTATTTCTAGTTGTTGGAGTGAATCTTGAATCATCTGTGAGGGTCTCTGGTGGTTGTTGATCGCGATAAAATAAAATCTCATTTGGGGGACCAGTGATTCAAGATGGGGAGGAAACGAAATGAGGAATGGCAGACTTGGAGTTGTAATTCCCATTTCAAGCGAAAGATGAGATATCTTTATTGTTGAGGATTTGACATCCTAATTCAGAAAGAAGCAGGTTTGGAAACTGTAATTTCTGGGAGTTAGAATTATTTACAAGTCCGGTGGGATTTATAGTAATTCTCGTTGATAAAATGATGGCTAGATGAATTAGTCATAAGTAAGGGAATAGGTGGATTCCAATGGTTGAAAAGAGCTTGGTCTGGTAAGATGGCTGATAACAGGTTTGATATATCTGTTAATATTTTAGTTGTTACCAGGTACCGGCTCTGGGAAATAGTTTGGGAAGTGAGATTACAGTTGAAGGGAATCAGACTTGGCGATAACGAAGGATCAGGATATTCTTTTGATGACTTTTGGGACAAGCCTTAGATAATCTAGTTGATCTTATTGTGATGTATAATTGATCAGATTATTTAAGTTAGACGACTTTGTGTATATATAAAATTTACTTATGATCCCTTTGGTTTATAAAAGTCTGATATTTTGATGATCATAACGCGTGTATTTTGAGGTTTAAATTGACCCTGAATTTTAGGGTGTTACAATTATCAAAATGACGCCCCCAAACCAAGGCCACGACTACTAGCTTTAAAACGCATATTTTCCAGTTTTTACTCTCAACACGCAGGTCTGTTCGGGACTTGTTTAACCCCTCAAAAACTGATTAAACCAGAAATATTTTTCCATAAACACAAAGTCCCATGTCTTAGGGTTCCAGGGACATATCGCACGCGCTCTAACGATTTTTCTACAATTTATTATGGATTTTACAAAACTGGTTAACTGCACAGCGAAAAACAGCACCTTTCATTACAAAACAGCAGTTTGACACTAGCTAAGGTCCGAACTGGTTTTTCCGCAAAACATAAGAAACTTACTAGGCTCAGAATGGGAACTTTTGGCACTGGTTTCATTCCAATCCAACATTCCTAGCAGAAGATATGCTCGATACAAAACAGGGACAGAAACTAAGCAACTCACATGAAATGATAACAAATGATCATAATTCTATTAAGTCAAAGCTTAACCCAAACAGTCCCGGGAAGCCTAAAACCCACTGGAAACAGATCATACCAAGCCGGACAACAGCCGTGCACCACCCCCTGCCGCCTCCGGCGGCGGTGGTGGTCGGCGGCGATCACACACACACACGTACATAACCCCGATACCCCCTCGCACCACCGTCCTCCTCTCTCTCGATTGCTCTAACGCGAACCCACCCGCACACACAACCACAGCCGTCACAGCGGCGGCGTACTGTGGTGGCCACACCGCCGGCGGCCATGGCTGCCGCGGCGGTGGTGGTGGTTTGCGATAACCTTGCGACGAACAAAAATCAAAGAAACAACGAAACGACACGGTTACCTCGATGCAACGCTTTCTCGCCCTCTAAACCGACCGAACCCGCCGGTGATCGCCTCCTTCCTCCTCCCTCTTCGTCGCCGGCAGCAGCCTTTATCTCGGCTTCTCTCTCTCTCTTCGACCTTTCTCTCTCTCTCTCTCGGTTCTTTTCTTCCGGCCGATGAACACAAGACAACAAAAAAGGGGGGGTGCCGTAGGGTTTTGCTTATTGCTTCTTCTTTTGTTTGTTGTTCACGGCACCAACACCAACACTACAATCACAAGGACCGTTTTATTTTCTTTCTTTACTGCATGGGCCGAAACCCATGAGGGGGGGTTTTGGCCTTTGACACTTATAGCCCCTCAACTTACAAACCCCTCGCAACTAACCAAAAATTCCGATAATTTAACGATTAGACCCAACTCGACTAACCCCGTTAACGGAAACCGCAATAAATCAAACTTAAAGGAAAGAATTAAAGAAAGAAATTAAATACCGGAATACGGGCTTTACAACTCTCCCCCACTTGGATTAGACTTCGTCCTCGAAGTCTCTGCCTACGAATAGCTCCGGATAGTTCTCCCTCATCTCAACCTCAGGTTCCTAAGTCCCCTTGAAATCCCTTCTAAAACTTCCCGAATACTTTTCTAACTAACGCACTCCTTCTAGGACACTGGGATTATAATCGGCAGAACACCCCAACAATTGGAATCATTCCTAGCCAAGCGACTTCGGTTGTCCCCCAACCTTAGATATTCCATACATCCCGAGTCAAATCTCAAGCTCTAACCATTCTAAAGTTGCCCACCAGTATACCCAACTGGATACTCGGATCCGATCACTCCTACCATTAAACGTCGATTAACTCCTACTAGTTCTAATAGACTCCCAAAACTTACCTTACACGCATCATCAAACCAGTAGATTTATAATCACCCACAAAGGTCATTCCACCACAACCATTCATCACAAGTAGGCATCTCAGGGTTACTACTACCATTACCCGCCCTAGGAAAACTAGTTACACTGTAACAAGATACACCATAACACCTACCTCCCAGATACGTCTCAAGTCCCGGCACATCGGAACTACCTCTCAGGTAAGTGCCCAAGACTGTATCCTCTTAGTGCCTACTGGAAAGTCAAAGTCATAACACATGGATACCGGGGTCCCACCCCGAGATACCCAACCGACCGTTACCAACGTCTGACTATCCTGACCAAAGATTTAATGCAAACAGTCTACCAACAACATACCTATCCCGGAATGACTCACTCACCCAAACATGTAAATGCTCAAAATGACACATAACACTTAAAAAAACGCTTTCCCCAAATGGTTTACAAATCATTTACAAAATATTTTCAACGTCAAGATTTTTCACTTCAAAAGATCGTATGCAATAGACTACTATTACCAGGTCGGTGATTGCGCAAAAATGAATACGTTCATCTCACATAGTAAAAATCATGTTGAAAATCATTCCATTGTCGTTCAGTTTACTTACAAAATTCAAAATGATATGGAACGAAGCTTTACCAACCAAAATTTGTGCGCATCAGTTATTTGTACAAAATAAGGAAACGGTTTGTTGACAATAAAACATTTAGCTGACTAAAAGCGCACCAAACAACTCATGGTAAAATGCTACCAAAAATATTCTCTCAAATTTCTACAACCCAATCCATAAGAATAGGAAACACAAGAATTAGTTAAGGCAAATTTTATTTCCAAAATCAAACTTTGTGCATGACTTAGTCGGCATTCTACGTCTCGACTCGTACTACTCCACATCTCTCCGGTCCACTATCGTTATCCGGTCATTTAAACCTCTAAGGACAAGTTGGAATTCACGTCTAATTATCTTACGGCTTTTCCTTAAAACAAAGTCGGCTCAAAAGCCTAAAATTCTAGCTCAATCCCCAACCTCGACCCGAAACAGTCTACTTAAAACACATATTACAACAACAACCTCGACCACAAGTGGACAGCCTAGCCGTCCTATACTACGGCCCAACGCTCCCTACAAGTGTGAGGCACGAAATTAATGGGTAGCCCCGCTATCAAGCATCACTACAGCAGACACCGAGTTAACTAAGAACGCACTTAATCCCACAGCTTAAGCAAAAATCAACTATACACGATATTCAAAACAGAAAACAAGTGGCAAAATATACCTGTCACCACTTTAGGCGTAACCTGTGCCTCCTCCACCGTCAGCTGGTGAACTCTGCCTCGAGCCGCTTCCGTCCCCGGCTGACCCGTTCGACCATCAGTAATGCGCAATGGGGCATTCGCAGGCGCCCCCTGTGCCACACTCCCATCTGCTACCCTCGCACTAGGACAGTTGGCCTTCACATGGCCCGTCTGTTTGCAGTTAAAGCAGACCATTAACGGCACCCTACAATCCCGGCTGAAATGACCGGACTGTCCACACTTAAAACACCCTTCAGATCTCCTCATCCCGGTATCCCTGGGCTTTAACCCGCCACTCCTCGAACCCGCACGCGAATCAGTGAACTTCGACTTCTGTGGCACCGCAGAGATCGGCGTCACCGCCTGTGTCGCCTTCCTCTTCTTCGCTTGGGTTTCCAACTCGAGTTCCCTCCTCCGGGCCGTATCCATCATCGCAGATAAGGAAGCATACTGCGCTGTGCTCACGAATTCCCTAATCTCGGTACGCAACATGTCCTTGTACCGAGACATCTTCATATCCTCCGAGGCGGCATACTGGGGACAAAACAATGCCATCTCGGTGAACTTACGGTTCATTTCCTTCACCGTCTCTGTAGTTTGCATGAGCTCCAGGAACTCCTTGGCGATCCGCTCCATCTCTACCGGAGGTACATATTCTGCGCGAAAACGGACGACGAACTCCTCCCAAGTCAAAGTAGTGCGCTCGGCGAGCGTCAACGCTGTAGCACACCAATCCTTTGCTCCGCCACGTAGCAAGTTCACGGCAAAACTAACCTTCAGATTATCCGGGCAACCACTGGTCAGAAACGCACACTCCATATCGGATATCCACCGCATGCTGAATATCGGGTTCGGGTCTCCCTTGAATTCAGGTGGAGAACAGGCGGAGAGGTCCCGATACTGGAACTCTCGGGTACGGGGCTGTCCCCCCACAGGCGGTGGAATTGCTGCAATTCGTTCCTCCATCAGAACCACCACCTCATCTCGTATGGCGGTTATAATTTCGGGGATCGCCTCCCCGATCGCGTATGCTACCTCGGTAGCAATCATTTCTCTTATCTGCTCCTCGGTGATCCCGGCCTCAGCCCGCGGTTCAGCCGCGCCGTTTCTTCTAGTGTTGACCATTCTAGGAAAAGAAATTACAACGAGCTATTAGCACATAATAACTCATCCTACCACATTCACGCTCGACTCCTTGAATTCCTCGCGATGCTTCCCGACTCGAACATTGATCCTGTGCTTCCGGTAGTAGGAGCTCTACTACTACCATCTACACCTATCATTGTCCGCTCCGAGTCCCATCCCGAGTACCCAAGTAGCTGCTTGTACACACAAAACCATACATGTATGCCTATACCGACGCATATACACATTCTTCCTAGCTCCATAGGAATAAACATATTACCCCACTACCCTTGCTAGGGCGGAACCCCCACTAACCCTGACGAGTCGCCTCGTAAACGCACAGTCGTATACAGTGGAAACCAGATAGACATTCGAATATAAGATTCTATCCTACAACGGTTGGACTCAAACAAGAGCTGCGCAATAGAACTAAATCCAACATTCTAGGGCTATTCGGTTCCTACCGCATACAACCTATAGTGCATTTGCTTAACAACCTATCAAAGTTAGCATAAGTTCCTAATAGCAAGTAACAGCCATACAATACAGTGTATTAAGCACCAAGCAATCTAGCATACATACCCCTATGTTCTAGAAAGCAAATTTGCATACATACTCATATGTAAACGCTATTCCCAGCTCACTAGGAATTTTCATCCCATCCCACTACCCTTGCTACAACGGAATCCCTGATAGCCATAACGAGTTGCCTCACGAATACCCAGTCGCATGCAGCGTGAATCAAATAGACATTCGAATACAAGATTCTATTCTAGAACGGTTGGACTCAAACAAGAGCTGCGCAATAGAACTAAATCAAATATTCTAAGGCTATATGATTCTTACTGCATACAACCTATAGGGCCTTCACTTAACAACCTACTATAACTAGCATTGATTCCTACTAGCAAGCAGTCAACATACAGTACAGTGTAAACAACATAGGCAATCTAGCATGCATACCCTATGTCTAGAAAGCAATAAATACACTAAGTACTGTACCTTCCCACATAGCGTCGGCTGACTGTACACACTGCGCCTCCGTTCACCGTTTCCCAAAGATTTTAGCAAAAGTTTAAAAACATCATAGCCGCAACTTGAGACCAAACACACCGAGATGTGTTTGATTCACTCAAGTTGTGCTCTGATACCAAGTTGTAACGTCCCAAAAATTACAAGGAATTTAAAATTTTTAAAAACAATTCGTTTCATTATAATCAACCAAAAGTTAACCAATCTCATTACAATAGATTAAACGTCGTTATTTAAAACCGTCAACAAAGTTAAGCAGCGGAAAAGTTATATAATTCAAACCCCATTTATTAAAAATCAACTAAACCATCTTCGCATTGCGCTCGTGTGTACCGTCACGCCCGACTGCTAGTCGCACCAGAAATCATAAGAATTTGGGAAGGGGTAAGCACGAAGCTTAGTGAATTCAATCCTTACATAGGATCGCAATTATATCGGCATCACCTTTAACATACCGGCACATACATTTCTTGGAACATCCATCAAGAAAACATATCACAAATAATAATAAACATTATGCTCCTTGGAACCACCATCAAGAAGACATAATCACAAATAATAATAAACATTATGCTCCTTGGAACCACCATCAAGAAGACATAATCACACCATGATAAACTAAAACACACACTCCTTGGAACCACCATCAAGGAGCGGCCTCAAGCTTCTTGGAACAACCCTCAAGAAGATATAAAATAAACATTATGCTACTTGGAACCACCGTCAAGAAGCACATCAAACACAGTCTAATATATACACACAAATACATAAGTATTCCATACCACAACAATATCAACAGACAGTCATAATCATCTCATACGAACCATAGCAACACAAATATAATCCCCATCCTATATAGTGAGAGAACTCACCTCGAACGCAAAGCTTATAGCCTTAACCGCAACGCGAACCGGCCAACACCCAATCACCTTTTTCCACCTAAATAAACGTTAACAATTATCAAAATGACGCCCCCAAACCAAGGCCACGACTACTAGCTTTAAAACGCATATTTTCCAGTTTTTACTCTCAACACGCAGGTCTGTTCGGGACCTGTTTAACCCCTCAAAAACTGATTAAACCAGAAATATTTTTCCATAAACACAAACTCCCATGTCTTAGGGTTCCAGGGACATATCGCACGCACTCTAACGATTTTTCTACAATTTATTATGGATTTTACAAAACTGGTTAACTGCATAGCAAAAAACAGCACCTTTCATTACAAAACAGCAGTTTGACACTAGCTACGGTCCGAACTGGTTTTTCCGCAAAACATAAGAAACTTACTAGGCTCAGAATGGGAACTTTTGGCACTGGTTTCATCCCAATCCGACATTCCTAGCAGAAGATATGCTCGATACAAAACAGGGACAGAAACTAAGCAACTCACATGAAATGATAACAAATGATCATAATTCTATTAAGTCAAAGCTTAACCCAAACAGTCCCGGGAAGCCTAAAACCCACTGGAAACAGATCATACCAAGCCGGACAACAGCCGTGCACCACCCCCTGCCGCCTCCGGCGGCGGTGGTGGTCGGCGGCGATCACACACACACGTACATAACCTCGATACCCCCTCGCACCACCGTCCTCCTCTCTCTCGATTGCTCTAACGCGAACCCACCCGCACACACAACCACAGCCATCACAGCGGCGGCGTGCGGTGGTGGCCACACCGCCGGCGGCCATGGCTGCCGCGGCGGTGGTGGTGGTTTGCGATAACCTTGCGACGAACAAAAATCAAAGAAACAACGAAACGACACGGTTACCTCGATGCAACGCTTTCTCGCCCTCTAAACCGACCGAACCCGCCGGTGATCGCCTCCTTCCTCCTCCCTCCTCGTCGCCGACAGCAGCCCTTATCTCAGCTTCTCTCTCTCTCTTCGACCTTTCTCTCTCTCTCGGTTCTTTTCTTCCGGCCGATGAACACAAGACAACAAAAAGGGGGGGTGCCGTAGGGTTTTGCTTATTGCTTCTTCTTTTGCTTGTTGTTCACGGCACCAACACCAACACTACAATCACAAGGACCATTTTATTTTCTTTCTTTACTGCATGGGCCGAAACCCATGAGGGGGGGTTTTGGCCTTTGACACTTATAGCCCCTCAACTTACAAACCCCTCGCAACTAACCAAAAATTCCGATAATTTAACGATTAGACCCAACTCGACTAACCCCGTTAACGTAAACCGCAATAAATCAAACTTAAAGGAAAGAATTAAAGAAAGAAATTACATACCGGAATACGGGCTTTACAGAATTATTGTCAGTCATAGTCATGTGATTTGATGAATTTATGTAATGAATCCATAGACACTAAATGGTTATGTGCACGTAGAACAGATGAAGATTAACCATTGTTCTGATGTGTGTGAGAAACCCTAGAATAAACGAAATTCCTAGTTTCTAGTGGAAAGAAGAGATTGGCATGTGTATATTGTAATCTCTCATCCCTTTCTAAGAAATAGACATGTGTATATTGTTATTTCCTAGATGTATACGGAGATGGGCATGTGTATATTGCGACCTCCGGAATGAGAGCATTAATCTAGAATCTGTGAAGATTCGTAGTGTGGCTCTGGGATATGATATGCTGATGGAATTATTGTCAGTCATATTCATGAAATGTGGAAATGGGCAAGTGTGCATTGCAATTTCTGGAATGTGGAAATGGGCAAGTGTACATTGCAATTTCTGGAATAGATGTGTACGGAAATGGGCATGTGTATATTGCGATTTCTGGAATAAGAGCATTACTCTAGAATCAGTAAAGATTCGTAGTGTGGCTCTGAGACATGATATGATGATGGAATGTGTGTCAGTCATATTCACGGAACTGGGTAAAAATCGTGTTAACAAAATAGAGTTATGCGTATGGTAAGAAAAGGAGAATCAGGTTTGTTATAACTTGTTTACATTGATTTTATAAATGTTATCTTGGAAACGAATGTTCTCACTAGGCGTTGGCCTAATCGTTTCAAATGATGTTTTCTTACCAGGTACCAGCTCGGGGAAGTAAAGGGTTGTGGGACGAGCGTTTTGATATAGCAGAGGTGGATGAATTTAACAAAGAGGAGATTTTGATGGATTGATAGATAACTTGATTAATCTGGTTGTAGTGACATAATTAGATTGATAGGTTATTTGAAGGATCTTGAAATGTGACTATACTCTTGATGGTTTATCCACTGTCTGTTTTTATAAGTTGAAGTATTTATTGTCATAACCTGTTATAACTTGAGGTTTAAATTGGCTCAGATTTTGGGGTGTTACATATAAAAAACCAAAATGAGAAAAAGAGGAATCAAGATCTAAACAAAATGCAAATCTGAAAAGTTGTGGTCTTGGCAATTGGATCAACAGATCAGTAAATCAACTACATAAGAAAGAGGAAAAATAAGATTCAAGTAAAACAACTCAAATGAAAGGGGAAAAATAAGATTCATAAGAACAACAAAGAGCAATGGATTATTCATAAGAACAGCAAGAAGCAGTGGATTATTCATAAGAACAACAAAGAAAAAAATGCAAAACCATTTGGAGAAGACTGGATAGAAAATGATGAAACCAAGTAGATACAACCATTACTTCCTCTTATATCTTCCATATAGCAAATCCAACGCAACAAGTTCACCTGATAAAGAATCTGATAGAAGTCTTACCAAAGACTAAACTTTCAAGAAGAAAACCAACATTAAAACTGAACTTTCAAGAAATAACCAACTAAAACTAAAGTTTAGGGTAAAAGCAAACTGATGCAAATAAAATTTTCAGGAGAGCAAATTGATACAAATATGATACAGATTATATATGCATGTTTTGTGGTTGTAATTGAAGCATTACATTTGATACATTCTTTTTTTTGTAATAGAGGAAACCCAACCTCACTCAATAATATTCTGATTCCAACTTATTAGAGAAAACGATAAATGTGAACAAGGGAAATTAAATTACCACTGAATTTATCGTTCATTCCAATTTGATAGAATCAATAATGGGTCATCAAGGCTTCTTTGAACACTGTGAGAACATGAACTACAAAAAAAAATCAAAAAACTGAATTGAATTGGGTGTTTTTGTTTTCTTGATATAAACCCTAAAAAATCAAGATTTTCCCCTGATAAAAATTTCTTAAAATTCCAATCCACGTTGCTCCAGATATCTTCAATCAAGATTGTTGATCCAAACCCTCAGTGATTTGATAATGACCCTATCTTAAATACTTAGTGAAAATTGTAAGTAAACAATATGTATCAGAGTTTCACTATCGCTGATAAGTACTAAGATCTTACAGTACTGCTGATAGGAACTCTCGCACTTTTAGATTAAACATTCAGCGAACACTGTTCACCATATCGCTGAGTCTGTTCAGTCCTTATGGTGATCGCTGATAAGTTAGTTGTTTACTTATGATCCCTGAAGACAAGATTCACGTCAACAAAGGTTCTACGCTGAAGTCGAAGATCAAGCTCAAGAACCAGCGACAAGTCTCCTAATGAACTGATGCGGATCAGCGAAGACTCAGATTTGTCCACTCAACGTGAAGTATCAAGTACAAGACTTCAGCTATCGCTGAACTTTATCATCTGCTGAATAGTAAATGATAATCGCTGAATCAACGAAAGCTGATCATGAAGTCCTCCGTACAAAGTACTTTTGTCTTAACCTCCCTTGCACGCCACCGTACGAAATGTCAGAAAAGAACCTCCGAAAATCTGAAATCGTACAACCACTCTGATACTACACTGTTCATTCATGCGGCTACTAAGGTTGTCAACAAAGGTCAATGACATGCAACCAATCCGCTGATGACACGTGTAAAGTGTATACAGAATTGCATTAAATGCATGCAGTATATAAAGAGATGAACTCACTTCATTTGAAGTAACTTGCTAACTCTGGACAAGTTCAAATCTCTCAAGATAGGATTTTATTAGTAATCTCCTTATCTTTCTTAGTGCAAGAAAACCTTAGTGTTCCAACTTGTTTAGATTTAGGTTTATCCTTAATCTTGTTTCCGCAACAAGCTGTAAATTGTTAATGATTTATCAATAAACAATTTAGAAAAGTAAAATAGTGTGTTTGTATTCAACCCCCCCCCCCCCCCCCCCCCCCCCCCCTTCTACAAACTTGTTTAAGCCTTTCGGGACCAACAAGTGGTATCAGAGCAGATTTGTTTAATCTCATAAACAAGATCTAATCTAAGATATTTCTCTTCCTTGCTATTATCTGAAAATGGCCTCCCACACAAACACAAATTATGTAGACAATGGTTCTTTTGCACAATCCCCTAAATTCTCCAAAGATAGTTTAAATCTATGGAACGATAGGATGATAATCTCAACTTTTCCTAAAGAATCCTCTAACCCCAGGTATAGAGATGACAGGTATCAAAAGCTGAAAGAAAAGTATGCAAAGCTGAAAAGCTTTAAGAAGAAAGGAAAAGGCCTGATGGCTGACTATGATTGGGCTGCTTCTGATGAAGAAGCCTCATCATCTGATTCTGAAGATGATGAAGCAAATCAATGTCTCATGGCCAAGATTGAAGAAGAGGAAGAAAGTTCAAACATTCCCTCCACTTCAACATCTGCCATTCAGGTATCACCCTCCTTCTTTACCAATATTGTAAATATTGATGAAGCTGATAGTCTCCGTAAAATCGAACTACTGACTAGAAGTTTATACGAAGCCATGAACGGCAAAGCTGTGGTTGAAAACCAAAATCTTGATCTCGCTGAAAAGCTTAAAAATTGCCACCTTCAAATAGAAAAGCTTTCTAAATTTGAAGAAGATTTTAAAGATCAAGTCCATTTAAATCAGCTAGTCAAAATTGAACGAGGGGAAGCTATCGCTGCATTAAAAGCTGAACAAGCTACTGTTGAAGGATGGTGTAATTCTTCAACAAAGATCACTGAGATAATTAAGGCTCAGATTCCTCTGAGTGATAAACGTGGTCTGGGTTATAAATATGATACTCCAATACCAACCACTGAACGTTCAATGCTTAAATTTGGAACGTTCGTATCCTCAGTAGCTGACACTTCTTCATCTCAGTACTCCTCGTCGATTACACCAATCCCTGAGGAAACTCCTACCTCCTCAAAAGGTAAGGAGAAAATGGTTTATTCAAAACCTACCTCTGTCTCTAAAGATAAAGGTAAAGGAATTGTAATTTATCAAAATCCTCAGAAGGGTACTTTAGTACCTAAGCTGAATGCTTCCAAAGCCTTAGTGATTCATTCATCTGGTTCTAGAAATCAGACCTCTGGATCAGTTCAGCGACCTACTCCTAGACTCAGAGTAGATATCCTTGGTAAGAAATCTGAAGAACTGAATGTTCGTCCTATTTCAAAAACCAATAGTGTACTTGGTGCTGGCACTTCTAATTCCAAATTAAAAGCTCAGCACACAAGTGGTCCTAGAACTAATTTTAGTTATAGGAAATGTTATCACTGTGGACTTACCGATCATATTGCAAGTAAGTGTCCCACAGCCACCAAAGCTGATAAGATAGCTAAGGTGAAGATAGCACCAAAGAAGACCAGACCAGTTGCAAGTCAGGTCAAGGTGACTCCTACCGCTGAGGTCAAGAAATTGACCAAAGTGAAGAAAGACAAAGCTGAATCTTCAAATGCTGCGAAGACTGCTGAACCCATTCCAACCACTTCCACTGACAAACGCGTATACATGGTGAAGTGGGTACCCAAGCAAAACTAATCTTCCTTTGTATTGCAGGTTAAGAAGGGTATCTGGTATCTCGATAGCGGATGCTCTAGACACATGACTGGAAAGAAAAGCCTGCTCGCTGAATACAAGGAAGAGAAGGGTCCCTCTGTGACTTTCGGTGGAAATGGAAAAGGACACACCCGAGGGTATGGTGTACTTTCAAATGGTACAACATCCTTCAGAAGAGTCGCATATGTTGAAGGGCTGAAGCATAATCTTCTGAGCATCAGTCAGCTTTGCGACATGGATAACAAAGTGATTTTCACCAAGGAATCCTGCTTTGTCTCTGACAAAAAGGAGAAGATAGCTCTCAGCGGTTATCGTTTGGAAAATGTTTACGTTATAAACATGGACTCAACAACCACTGAGAACTCCTGTTTCTTCTCAAAGGCATCTTCTGATGTCAACTGGCTATGGCACAAGAGGCTTTCACATCTCAACTTCAAGACACTGAATACTCTTTCATCCAAAGAGTTAGTCACTGGTCTACCTCAACCTTCATACGCCAAAGAATCCTTATGTTCAGCGTGTGAAAAAGGGAAGCAGACCAAGGCAAGCTTTAAGTCAAAGCAAGTTTCCTCAGTGTCATCTCCTCTTCAACTACTCCATATGGATTTGTTTGGCCCCGTTAACAAACAATCCATCGCTGGAAAGAAATATACGCTGGTCATAGTTGATGAATTCTCTCGTTATACATGGGTAATGTTTCTCCGTTCTAAGAGTGACACCCCTGAAGAACTCATCACCTTTGTTCGGAAGATGGAAACTCTGAACAATATGACTGTTCGCTCAATAAGGAGTGATCATGGAACTGAATTCAAAAACAGTTCTCTTGATTCCTTCCTTGAGAGCAAGGGTATTTCTCACAACTTTTCGTCAGTGAGAACACCACAACAAAACGGAGTCGCTGAAAGAAGAAATAGAACAATTATTGAAGCTGCACGTTCAATGCTCAGCGATTCTCACCTGCCTACTCAGTTTTGGGCAGAAGCTGTCAACACGGCTTGTTTTACGCAAAACAGGTCGCTGATAGTCAAAAGATTCAAAAAGACAGCCTATGAACTTTTTCATGGGAGAAAGCCTTCAATCAGCTTTCTTCACATCTTTGGTTGTCAGTGTTTCATACTGAACAACAGAGATGCCCTTGGAAAGTTTGATCCTAAGGCTGATGATGGAATCTTTCTTGGATACTCCTCAGTTTCCAAAGCCTTCAGAGTCTTCAACCGAAGAAGACAAACTGTAGAAGAAACTATTCACGTCACGTTTGACGAATCCTGTTCAGCGAATTCTAAACCGAACGCTGATACAGAAGAACTGAATCAATGGATGTTTTCTCATCTTTGTGATTCAGAAGATGTTCCCACTACTCATACTCATACAACTGAAAATGATGGTCCTACTATCATTCCCAATATGCAGAATAGTGAAGATGAAACATCTTGGGTCTCAGCTGTTCCTATAAATACTATACCCGCAGTTGATCCAAATGTCTCAGAAATTCCATCTATTTCTCAGCAATCAGTGAATGAAGTGACAAATGCAAGCATTCCTCTCTTAGCTGATTATCCAGAAGTAGCTGAAGCCTCATCTTCAGTTTCTCCAGTTCAGACTGAGTCAGCGACGCATGCTCCGGCTCAGCGATGGACTGTAAATCACCCAATCGATCAAATTCTTGGTGATCCCAACGCTGGTATTCAGACTCGTAGAAGTGCAGGTAATATTTGTTTATTTGTTAACTTTATTTCTCTAACTGAACCAAAGAAAATAGATGATGCCCTCAGTGATCCAAACTGGGTCAGCGCTATGCAAGAAGAGCTGACTGAATTCGAAAGAAACAAAGTTTGGAAACTTGTTCGGAGACCAACTGACAAAACAGTGATAGGCACTAAGTGGGTCTATCGAAACAAGTTGGACGAACATGGTACTGTAACTCGCAACAAAGCTCGTCTTGTTGCTCAGGGATACAGACAAGAGGAAGGTATAGATTATGACGAAACCTTTGCTCCTGTAGCAAGACTTGAATCTATTCGTCTTTTCTTAGCATATGCTGTACACAAAAACTTCACTGTACATCAAATGGATGTTAAGTCAGCGTTTCTAAATGGAAAGCTAAATGAAGAAGTTTATGTGGAACAACCTCCAGGATTCTCAGATCCTAAGCGTCCAGGTTATGTTTATAAGCTGGATAAGGCACTTTATGGCTTGAAGCAAGCTCCTCGTGCATGGTATGACACTCTTTCTACGTATCTCCACCTTGAAAAATTTGAGAGAGGTAAGATTGACAAAACTTTGTTTTTTAGAAAAATAAAAGGTCATATCATTTTAGTTCAAATATATGTTGATGACATTATATTTGGTTCTACTAACCCTGAGCTTTGTACTCGTTTCGCTGATAGAATGAAAGATGAGTATAAAATGAGTATGATGGGTGAACTAACATATTTCCTTGGTCTTCAGATTAAGCAAACTGAAAAAGGAACTTTTATAAATCAGGGAAAGTATGTTAAAGATATGCTGAAAAAATTCGACTTAACTGAAAGTTCAGCTATGAAAACCCCTATGGCACCACCGCTGATACTTGATAAGGACACAAAGGGTGTTCCTGTCAATGTCACGCTGTACCGTGGGATGATCGGCTCACTACTGTATCTTACAGCTAGCCGACCCGATATTATGTTTGCAACATGTCTGTGCGCACGATATCAAGCTGAACCTAAGATATCTCATATGAAAGCTGTAAAGCGAATCTTTCGATATCTTAAGGGTACAACGAATCTAGGTCTTTGGTATCCCAAAGATTCAGGATTCGATCTAACCGCCTATTCAGACAGTGATTTTGCAGGTTGCAAAATGGATAGGAAAAGCACCACAGGAGGATGTCAGCTCCTGGGTGGAAAGCTGGTAAGTTGGACAAGTAAGAAGCAAAAGTCGGTGTCCACTTCCACAGCTGAAGCTGAGTATGTAGCCGCTGGAAGCTGCTGTTCTCAAGTCTTGTGGATGAGAAATCAACTACTAGACTATGATCTTCAGCTCTCCAAAATTCCAATCTATTGCGACAGCACAAGTGCCATCGCTATAGCAAACAATCCAGTGCTACACTCAAAGACAAAACACATAGAAATCAGATATCATTTTATCAGAGATCATGTGATGAATGGTGATATAGAACTTCATTTTATCCCAACTGATTATCAGTTAGCTGATTTGTTTACCAAACCTCTTGATGAGACAAGATTCAACTTTCTCATCAGCGAGCTTGGAATGCTGAACTTTGAAGGATAAATCTTCAGCGGTTCACATTTAATCAGCGATACGTTTATACATTCTTGTATAGGCTCTGGATAAAATAAACTTGTACAATCCATTTCATCATCTTCTCTCTGAATAAATTGGGTTAAACTGATATCAAGGTATGTTTTCTCTGACAAAACGCATGAAAATGCAAGATTTCAAATTCTTTCATCGCTGAATAATATTTTGAAATTTCTTAAAACCCTCACTGATATTTCTATTCAGTGCTTCATATTTTCCAAAGAGTCCCTGAGTTTTTCTTTCAAAACCTCAGAGACAACGAAAGAATGTGAAAGGACAGTTGTGACGTCATTGCAACGGATAACACCAGGCACGCTCTTTTTCTGACACACGTTTGCACGTTTCGTTGTCTGTCCAATCAAATGCAAACACGTGTCCGTGTCATGATGAAAAACTTTCCCGCTCAAGTTTTTCTCTCTCTACTCTCTTCCTATATAAACACTCTCAAAGTTTATATTTGTCTTTTATGCGAGTCAATCTTTCTCCGCAAGAAAAGAACACTGTTGCATTTTGTGCTCTCAATCTTCAAGAACTGTTCATCATCTTCTTCATCAAACTCAAGGTTAATATGTTCTTATCTACTATCAAATGCAAATAACTTGTTTTCGATCTTATCATTGTTTTACACAAGATCAAACAAAAGAACTCAAAAATAAAATCATTTTCTTTCATGGTTTTATAAACACAACCATTTCATGGTTGTTCTTCAAGTTTTAAATCTAAAATCTTAAACTTGTTCTTCTTTCGTATCCATTTTTTTTAAACTGGAATACAAGGCTTATAGGTGTTATATTCGTTTTTTTTAAAAAAAAAACAAGAAAAACCCTAATCTTCATTAAGACTTTTTTTGTCTAAATGAAATGGACAAAATTCGAAAAATCTTAATGGAAATTTTCTTTCCACATTAAGATATTTCTTATTTGTTAACATATTTGGTTGAACTGATAATACAGTGAAATGGCAACTTCAAAGCTGAATGTTACCGCTGAGTCCATCTCCGCTGATTCTGAGGAACTGGAAATCACCAAAGCTCCTCAGGTTAAGTTTGAGCTGGATCAACTAGACTGGACAAAGGCAAACAACCTTTCAGCGCTTCTCGAGTTTCCTCCTCGGAAGCAGGTATCCCATCTAGACGACGCTGTAAATTTTTTGAAGAATAGCCCCATATACACAGCACTGACAATCACACCTCCTGCCAGTCAGCGTCTATTATCCCAATTCTGGTACTCTGCCAGACACACCAACCTACCCTCAGCCAAAGATCCATCTAAAACCATCGACTGCATACTCAGCGATACTGAGTATGGCACCATCAAGATAACCCCCGCAATAATCCGCAAAGCTCTGAAATTCCCTAACGCTACCTCAGAAAATCCTTTCATTCCATTTCCTGACCACAAGAAGCACGCTGACAGGGAAGAAATCATTGCTTTCCTTGATGCGATGGGTTACATCTGGGAGACTGGAAGAGACAAGCTACCTGAGAAGAAGCTGACGCTGATAAAGAAATCCAAGATGCCCAGCGAGATGAACTTCATCTTCGCTCACCTGATCAGCTGCATGACAGCGAAATCCGGATCTTCTGATCAAGCCGCTCAACCTCAGCAGGCCATGGGTTACGCACTGCTGAAAGGTCTCAACATTGACTGGGACTCCATCATCTATGAAGACCTCATTCAACGTGTTGATTCTGCCGCTGACCGACCAGCATGGGTTCCTTACCCGCGATTCATCAGCGCCATCTTTCAATATGGCCTGAAGGACAGCTATCCTGAAGAGGGTGATCTGAAACTCTCTCAGATTGGCCCTAAAGTTCTCGACTTCAAGCCTGTCGCCAACGAGGTACGTCTCTCTACTCTTCTCACTCTTCTAAATTCTCCGCTTTCTGTGGCTCCTTCAGCGACAATACCCATCGCTGATACCCCGGCCACAAAATCCATTCCTTCTAAGAAAAGGAAACAATCTCTTACCCCTCTTGATTCCAAAAGGATCAAGAAAACCAAGGAGCAACCCCAGCAATTGCATGCTGAAGACTCCTCAGCTCATTCTGAAGAGCTGAAGGAAAGTTCCGTGGTACGCTCTGCCACACCAATTCAAGCCATCCCTTCTAAACCTACTTCAGCGTCCTTAAACGCTGAGGTTAGAACTTTGGAATCTACCCAACCTTCGTCAGTCTCTCAAAAGACTGATGAAGTACTTCTCAGCGAATCCAACGCTGAACCTGAAACCCAACCCCAATTCTTATCCTTCGCTCCTCCCTCTACTTCTTTGGACACTCCTCCAGTCAAAACTGGAGATGCCATCATTCAAGAAGCCGTTGAAGCTTCTCAGCGAATGACGAAGAAAGGACCTGCAGAGATCTCCATCCCTCACGGAACTTTTGAGGGAGATATGGAACACTATGGAGGGACTCGAAACTTTGATGAGTTCGTCAACGCTCCTGCAGGTACAGATCCCACCTTAAACACTGTAACTAAACCTGAAACTTCTGAGCTTTCCTTTGTTCACAAGTACTTATATGTTACAGGTCCTTTTTTGGGAGACATCAACCAGTCTCTGAAGTCTATGGAGATGAAACTTACGGATCTCACCACCGGTCTATCAAATAACTCTACAGCTGTAACAAACGCTGGAGAGAATCTGACGAAGCTGACTACTGTGGTGGAAAAGAAGGCCTCCTCTGATGACATCAAAGACCTTGATAAAACTCTCGCCGACTTTGCCAAAGTGCTCTCCGACATCTACACTGACTACACCAACCTCAAATCATCAGTTTCCACCATTTCCAGCGAGGTTACAACGCTGAAGAAATCGGTTGGTACACTCGAAGGTGATATGTCAGTGGTCAAGACCGACTTGGGCTCAGTGAAGACCGATCTTAGTTCTGTCAAGACAATGATCGAGACGCTGGTGAACAACGCAAATAATCCAGCTCCTGCTCCGGCCCCTGCACCTGTTTTGGCACCGCAGAGGATCGCCAAGAGCTGAAGAAAATCACGCCTGCTATTTCTGGCCTAGAAGACAGAATAGCTAAGCTT
Organism: Saussurea involucrata; assembly: GCA_033807775.1. Classification (NCBI taxonomy): domain Eukaryota; kingdom Viridiplantae; phylum Streptophyta; class Magnoliopsida; order Asterales; family Asteraceae; genus Saussurea; species Saussurea involucrata. The sequence goes on along the minus strand of CM066321.1, from coordinate 132,911,400 downwards.
GAAGGTTGTGTGAAAGTCTCTGGCCAAGAAGACAGAGACAACACCAATGCTGAATCTACCCATTCCTCCCCCGCCCATCATGAGAAAGAGGGGGAGAAGAGCGCTGAACAGGAGAAGAGCGCTGAAGATCAAAATAAGAGCGCTGAAGACCTTTCCCATGATGAATCTATCAGGGGAGAGGGTAATGAAGATCGGATTACTGGACCTCAGGGAGATGAAAACCCTGAGGGAACCGAGAACCTCGCCTCTGTATCTGAGGGGGAGCAACTCGAAGAAGATGCTGAGGAATCCGAAGCAGAAGAAGACGAAGACTTCGACATCCCTGAAGCTGAACCATCCTCCTCTCCAAGGAACGATGATGATGATGATGAAGATGACGATGATTTCTTTGTTGTCAAACCTGCTCCTCGAACCAAAGCTCTTAAAGGTATTTCAATAAAAGAACCTTCAGGGGAGAAGACAAAGACAAAGCACTCAGCCTCTGGCGCTGAGAAAAGCAAAGACAAAGGCATCGCTGAAGATGATAATCTGGCGATCCTACTTGCAAAGCCGATTTGTCAGGTACACTAAACTTATTTTTCCTTCCCTGATCATCTCTGAAAAATCAGTTATCCATTCCACAAACACCATACACATCCACATTTTTTTCTATCTTTTCTACCCAAGCTCTTCTACCCAGTTCTTATTTGTAAGATCGCTGCGTTTCAGCTAGTCCTCTCCCCTGTTTGAGGATATCGCTGAAAGATCTTCTATTGCGACTTCACCAATAATTCCAGCTACCGCTGAAGACATAATCCCAGTCTTAGATTTAATCTCTGAGACTGATGAATCAGAAGAACAACCTCTCTCGCACAGAAACAGACCCTCCTCAGTCTGTCAAAAGAGGAGAGAAGAAATGATAAAGCGATTCGAGGATCAGCGAATCATCCTAAGGCGCGATCAACTACCTTCAGTTCCTCCTAAGTTCAGAATTTCAAAAGCTGAATACCAGGATCATCTCAGAGCTGAACGCCTCATCGCTGAAAGGAAGGAAGCTGAAGATAAAGACAGAGAATACGCCATCAAGCTCACTCAAGAATCTGTCAAAGACCCCAAGCTGAAGCGTATTCCCATTCAAATCCAACGAAAGCTTTGGGAACAAGCCCAGAAGATCGTGGAAAAGAAAGCTGAAGTTTCTCAGACCACCCTGATCTGGTGTAAAGAGAAAATCCACTTCAGATATCGTCCAGCGAAGATCAACAAGGTATTCATCTCTGGAAGAACCTCCATCGGAGTACCTATTGTTGACATCAAACTGTTCAGAGAAGATGACTCATCTGAAACCTTTCGTGCTGACACTGTAAAAAGGTATGGTCTCTCTGAATGGCTGGAGATGAGGTTAGCTATCCAACCATCAAAATCTAAGTACAAGGATCATTTCGAAAAGCTGATAAACAGACAGATCGATTTGATATCTTCTTGTGTGGATATTCCTCCTGTTCCTGATCTAAAGCCGAAAAGAAAAAAGGACTCTCCAAGGAAGAAACGTCAAGATTCAAACTCAGGTCCTGTCATACGAAATGAAACTGGAATTGGTTTCTCTCGCGCTGAAGTACTTGGTCCTGATCCTGATCTATCTGCCCTTGACGTCTCTTTGCCACCATGTGAACTTTTCGTCCCTGGTAAAGTCATCAGTAATCCTTATGGAATATTCTTTCTTGACTACGACGGACGTAAATGCTTTCAACGGATCGCTGAGCTTCCAATCACTCCAATCGAACAGCTCAAAGATCTCATCTACTGGTGCGACTTCAGAAAAGACATTCAGGCACGACACCTAAAACCCTTGATTTTTGAAGCTGCTCTGAAGCTAAAGAATAAAGGAGAAAAGGTTCCTGACTGGATGATTCCAACTGAAAAGACAACCCTTGATGAACTTCTCATTAAGGAAGAACCCTTTGAAGGCTGACAACAATCACCATTTTTTTCTCTATTGTATCAGTCATCCTTTAGTACTTGTAATTTATTTCGCTTGTACTTGTAATCTTTCTTATCCATATTGTAACCTGATTCAAAGATTTAAAGAAAGATTTCAGCGAATGTACTTTACTCCATCAGTACTGAAAAGATCCCAGAAAACAGTAAAAGGGACAAATATTTTATGAGTTCTTTTTATCCTTATGTTTTCATTAAATAGCAATTTTCTCTGTTGCTATGTCATAATCAAATAGGGGGAGATTGTTGATCCAAACCCTCAGTGATTTGATAATGACTCTATCTTAAATACTTAGTGAAAATTGTAAGTAAACAATATGTATCAGAGTTTCACTATCGCTGATAAGTACTAAGATCTTACAGTACTGCTGATAGGAACTCTCGCACTTTTAGATTAAACATTCAGCGAACACTGTTCACCATATCGCTGAGTCTGTTCAGTCCTTATGGTGATCGCTGATAAGTTAGTTGTTTACTTATGATCCCTGAAGACAAGATTCACGTCAACAAAGGTTCTACGCTGAAGTCGAAGATCAAGCTCAAGAACCAGCGACAAGTCTCCTAATGAACTGATGCGGATCAGCGAAGACTCAGATTTGTCCACTCAACGTGAAGTATCAAGTACAAGACTTCAGCTATCGCTGAACTTTATCATCTGCTGAATAGTAAATGATAATCGCTGAATCAACGAAAGCTGATCATGAAGTCCTCCGTACAAAGTACTTTTGTCTTAACCTCCCTTGCACGCCACCGTACGAAATGTCAGAAAAGAACCTCCGAAAATCTGAAATCGTACAACCACTCTGATACTACACTGTTCATTCATGCGGCTACTAAGGTTGTCAACAAAGGTCAATGACATGCAACCAATCCGCTGATGACACGTGTAAAGTGTATACAGAATTGCATTAAATGCATGCAGTATATAAAGAGATGAACTCACTTCATTTGAAGTAACTTGCTAACTCTGGACAAGTTCAAATCTCTCAAGATAGGATTTTATTAGTAATCTCCTTATCTTTCTTAGTGCAAGAAAACCTTAGTGTTCCAACTTGTTTAGATTTAGGTTTATCCTTAATCTTGTTTCCGCAACAAGCTGTAAATTGTTAATGATTTATCAATAAACAATTTAGAAAAGTAAAATAGTGTGTTTGTATTCAACCCCCCCCCCCCCTTCTACAAACTTGTTTAAGCCTTTCGGGACCAACAAAGATCATAAATAATTTCAAACCCCATTCAATATATGTGGGAAAACTACAAATCAAGTGAAAAAACGTGTACCTTCGTTTGAATGAACATCATCGCATGTTGCAAGAAGGAATCCCAAAGTAACACAGATAAGTTGAAGTAGAGTCAATAGTTTCATTTTCTCTTTCTACGAAACATCAAAAAAGCCGTAATTCCCAAGAAGTCACGCAAAAATCGAGAAAAAGAATCAAATAATTTGGAAAAACATGGTGAGAAAGAGAGTTTAAAGATTTCAATTCTATGAAGCATGTACTTCTCGTGGAGGTGGAGCTGTCGAAATCGATTAGGGATGGGGTGAAGGCGAGCAATGTAACAGCCCAAAAATACCATAGGACATGCATAGCATTAGGACATGAACATTACAAAACTGGGTCCCAAAATTTCATTACATTAATCTCAAAACTTAGGTTGACGGAAACAACCTATACACAACTGAGAACAACTACTACTACAAGTGGCACCGGCACTGTCTTTAACTGCATCTGTACTCTATCATGCTCTTGCTCACTTACCTGAGCCTCCTACTATATGCTTACCTGAAAAGGTTTTAGTTTTGAAAAGCGAGAGTTAGACCATGAGGTCTAGTGAGTTCCCTCCATAAACAGTGTACATCAATATTATAAAATCATTTTATAAAACTCTTAACATTTTCCACATAAGCATCAAACGTGGTACTGCACAGTGTTTAAGGATCACATAGCTAACCGCGATCGGGGCCCAAGCAGACTCCCCTCTCGCCTCATATCGGGGCCCAAGCAGACTCCCCTCATTCCGAGTAGGAAGGAAACGAATTCCCTCCTACAAGCTAGTCACATATCCGAGTAGGAAGGAAATGAATTCCCTCCTACAAGCTCATCACAAAAGCCCAAGGGATCATCGGATCCCGAGGTGCTTAGATCCCACTGTGCAGACCGACTTCACATACATACACATAGCATAACGTAAATCACAAGCATGAAATCCTTGCACATCCTTTCATATTGCTAAAAGCCGACTTTCAAAATAAAACGTACATTTCATGGATAACATGCGTAACAGTTGTAAAGCAGTTCATGCTCGTAAACGAACCATAATCAGAAAAGCGTTTAACTTTCATGTAGGTAAAAATCATGTAAAATAGCATGGCATTTCCACACAATCGCTTTCTTTAGAAAACACGTAAAATCACGTATTTTAGTTAGAAAAACTCACCTGATGCGCTTACTATCTTTTCTTACTCTGTTCCTGACTTCCAAACGTTTTACCTGAGAAATGAATGATATGCAACTGCTCAGATCCTAAACCAGCTGTCCGGACACTATCCGGATTTGACTTACCGGATACCTGCAACTTACCGGGTCACACCCTATCCGGGTACTTTCATACTTTCCGGACAACTTACCGGATACTAACATACTTTCCGGACCTACTACATTCCGGATACACCCATACTTTCCGGACACAGGTACTTTCCGGACACACCACTATCCGGGCATACCACATTTCGGACATCTCATCCGTAGACCGGAACTGATCGTAACTCACCCAGAAACCAACGACACCCGGACACCTATGAGCACTATCCGGAAACCCCCACTGTCCGGATACTACTGTCCGGACGGGGCGACGTCCGGTAACTTCGGACTGGGGAAAACTCATTCCCTAAAAATGCTTACAAATCGATTTTCTGTGATTCCCTCGATTAGACAACTTCTGGGGTTCATTCCCCAACCAAAAACATCCATTTAAACTAACTTATTACATACAAATCGGTTTATAAAACCAAAAACCCCAAAATACACTTTAAAGGATATTTGGGTGAAGAACTCAATGAAATCATAAGCTTCTCACTAAATTACTTAGACCAACAGAGAGGAAACACTAATTAATAAGAAGGAAGAATTTATGAGGAGATTACCTTCACCGATCTCTTCCTTAATCGAGACTTCTCCCAATTGCTCCTTCTTCTCTTCTTTTCTCCTCTTCCAGCCGCCAAACACCAAAACAAAAGAGTAATACTGATTAATGGTTCATGTCCTAGGGATTTGGACCAATTTATACTTCTCACAAAATGCACAAAGGCCCCTTAACTAAACTTTCATTTCTTACGCTATAGACACCAAACTTTCACATTTTGCTAGAAAACCCGGTTGTTACAAGCAATGACTGGGTTATGGGGTGAAGTAGAGAAACCAGATCGTTGGAAGTTTGAGAATTGAGATCAGAAACCTTACCTGTTGTGAATGAAGCAATAGATAGAGAAACCAAATTGTTGGAGTCTTGATGGAGAGGAGAAGCAAATCAGATTTCCAGAATTCGTAATAGCCAAAATATTGTTTTTAATTTCTAGCCAAAATATTGTTTTTAATAGCCAGGATTCCAAAATATATAAGAGGAGGAAGGGTTGATTATTCAGTTTCCTTTAATACTGGGCTTATTTTTTGGGCTTAATAGTTTTTAGTAGCCAAAATATTGTTTTTAATTTCTAGCCAAAATATTGTTTTTAATAGCCAGAATTCGTAATAGCAAAATATATAGAAGGAATAAGGGGTTGATTATTCAGTTTCATTTAATAATGGGCTTATTTTTGGGGCTTAATAGTTACTAAAATTAAAAAAAAACTCAAAATTGATGCAAAATCAAACTCAAAATTAATGCAAAATCAAACTCAAAATTAATGCAAAAGGAAATCACGTTTCAAAATTAATGCAAATAAAACTTACTCATAATCTCTTTCTTTATAACATGAGTAAAAAAAATCCTATAAGAACGGATTAATTGAATGACTAACCCAAATCTTCCAGTTGATTAACTCGAGTTAAGGAAATGTTTTTTAAGGAAATTATGTTTCAAAATTAATGCAAAAGGAAATTAATGTTTTTTAATTGGAATAAGAAATGTTTTTTTAAGGAAATTACGTTTCAAAATTAATGCAAAACGAAATTAATGTTTTTTAATTGAAATCGGAAATGTTTTTAAAGGAAATTACGTTTCAAAATTAATGCAAAAATAAATTAATGTTTTTTATTTAAAATCAGAAATGTTTTTTATTTAAAATCAGAAATGTTTTTTAAGGAAATTACGTTTCAAAATTAATGCAAAAGAAAATTAATGTTTTTTAAGACTTTATGCATAAATATGTTGTACTCTATGCTTAAAACTTTGTTTTTAAGCATTTAAGACTTTAAGCCTAAATGTTTTATAAGATAGTATAGATATTAAATAATACAATATTAATATATTAATATTTTTTATTTTTTATTAAGAAAAGGACAACAGTAAACGAACATGTGTTAACTGATTTTGTTATAGGAAAAGACCAAAAGTTATAAAAATGGGAGTCTCATTCTTTTATTTATTTTAACTTCAGAGTTATTACGAATAGAAAGTATAAGACCATGAGTACCGCTTCCTATCATACCCTCTGAACTCACTCTTACCCGCACCCATCGATTATATTTAAAAAAATAAAATAAAATTAGGACCGGGTTTCCGAACCCACTCTTACCCGCACCCACCGAACCCGCGGTACCCGTACCGTGTACCCGGGCTACCCGCCCCAACCCGATGTGAACCCGGCCGTGGCACCCGATGGCGGTACGCACGGCCTAAAACACATGGACCAAATCCATAATTTACTCTTTTATTGAATAAAATCTTAAAATAACTTTTAAGCAATCAATAATGGAAATTCTAAGAAGTTTAAAAGACAAGAATACCCTTAAACAGTCAATTTATTTTAGAGATTACAACATTGATTATAATATTAAACTATTTTAAATATTAAATAAAATATTATTTATATCTCATATATATACAATATTATTTGTAAAGAAAATTCTCGTGGTAACCTTTTTTCGAGACTTTTCGAATTTAGAGCATTTCACACACACTCTCTCATATTTTATCCATTTGGAGTAAATATTTAGAAAAAACCATTGAAGCAAAAAACTTATCCCAATTTTTTTTTTTCATTTTAGAGAACATGTTGGAAAAACAAGTTATGTTCAATTATTTTTTGTATATTTTGTAATATTTCTTTATTAAGAAGATGTTACATTATTTTATATTTTACTTTATTTTAAAACTTTACATCTCATTATTTCGGACATATTATAATAACTGGTCTCGTATCAATAAAAATAGGATGTAATTTAACTACTTATTAACTTTAAATGACCATCAGTAAACTTAAAGTTATTAACTAACATATTACTTAATTACTTTAAACTGTAATGCATTTTTTTTCAAATATTTCATGTTACAAGAGTGAATTATGGATTTGGTCCTTGTGATTTTGTGTTTTCCTTGATTATGGTCATCATTCTATGTTTATTATGGATATAATCCCTATGGTATGCAATATATTGTGGCTAGGGTCCCTTAACACTAACACCATTAGGGTGCGTTTGGTACGCAGACAGGACGGGACATGACAGGACAGGACGGGACAGGACGGGACAGGACAGAACAGGACAGGACAGCTGTTCAGTGTTTGGTAACACATAAATAGGACTGGACAGGACAGAACATGACCAGTTAAATGACCCATTTACCCCTAGTGATTTGTTTAGTGGTGGTGGCGGTGGCGACGGCGGTGGTGGCGGCGGTGGTGGCGGCGACGGCGGTGGCGGTGGTGGCGGCGACGGTGGCGGTGGCGGTGGTGGTGGTGGCGGCGACGGTGGTGGTGGTGGCGGCGACGACGGTGGTGGTGGTGGCGGCGACGACGGTGGTGGTGGTGGCGGCGACGACGGTGGTGGTGGTGGCGGCGGCGGCGGTGGTGGTGGCGGTGGCGGTGGTGGTGGTGGTGGCGGCGACGGCGGTGGTGGTGGTGGTGGTGGCGGCGACGGCGGTGGTGGTGGCGGTGGCGGTGGTGGCGGTGGCAGTGACGGCGGTGGTGGTGGTGGTGGTGGCGGCGGGGTGGTGGTGGTGGCGGCGGCGGCGGTGGTGGTGGTGGCGGCGGTGGCGGTGGTGGTGGTGGTGGCGGCGACGGTGGCGGTGGCGGTGGTGGTGGTGGCGGCGACGGTGGTGGTGGTGGCGGCGACGACGGTGGTGGTGGTGGCGGCGACGACGGTGGTGGTGGTGGCGGCGACGACGGTGGTGGTGGTGGCGGCGGCGGCGGCGGTGGTGGCGGTGGCGGTGGTGGTGGTGGTGGCGGCGACGGCGGTGGTGGTGGTGGTGGTGGCGGCGACGGCGGTGGTGGTGGCGGTGGCGGTGGTGGCGGTGGCAGTGACGGCGGTGGTGGTGGTGGTGGTGGCGGCGGGGTGGTGGTGGTGGCGGCGGCGGCGGTGGTGGTGGTGGCGGCGGTGGCGGTGGTGGTGGTGGCGGCGGGGTGGTGGTGGTGGCGGCGGCGGCGGTGGTGGTGGTGGCGGCGGTGGCGGTGGTGGTGGTGGTGGCGGCGACGGCGGCGGTGGTGGCGGTGGTGGCGGCGACGGCGGCGGTGGTGGTAGCGGTGGTGGCGGTGGTGGCGGCGACGGCGGTGGTGGTGGCGGCGACGGCGGTGGTGGTGGTGGCGGCGGCGACGGCGGTGGTGGTGGTGGTGGTGGCGACGACGGCGGTGGTGGTGGTGGTGGTGGTGGTGGCGGCGGCGGCGGTGGTGGTGGCGGCGGTGGTGGTGGTGGTGGCGGCGACGGCGGGTAGCGGTGGCGGCGGTGGCAGGGGTGGTGGTGGTGGTGGGAAAGAAAGAAGAAGAAGAAGATGAAGGGGTATATTTGTCAAAAAATCCTTGTTCCACTTAGTTCTAGGGGGTAAGCATAGAACACCCTTGTCCCATGATGGTTCCACTTAGTTCTACATTTGGTCGCACCAAACATGGGACAGGTGTGTCCTGTCCTGTCCCATGCTGTCCACCCTACCAAACGCACCCTTAAGTTTGAAATGTTAATGTAACACCTCGAAAATTCCATTGTCTTTGTAATCTTATTTTTAAAAGATTAAAGTTTGAAGTTAAGGGATCAAATGTGTAATTGGTCATAGTTGGAGTTAAATTCTGATTTGTGATAAGTTGAGGGTCAAAATTGAAATTGTGAATTTGATATTTAAAGAAGGAGTGGTTTATGTATTGAGAAATATCTCAATTTGGGTTTTCCTGAAGTCGGTCTAACAAGCAGAGGAAGATAGAGTTCTTGAATTTGTTTCGGTAAGAGTTCGATTTGGTATGTAATTCAATCTCTTAGGAGTTGATAATCAGATTAAGCTGATTTTGTTTAGGTTCTAATTATTGGAGTAAAAGTTGAACGGGAAATGATTCAAATTTGCAGTCTGCGTTCGATTTCTTAAACCCAGGTGAGTTCATCTCCTTTCTAAATAATTGATGCTGAAATTGAATGAAATATGTGATGGTAAATGGTTAAGTGTTTTAGTAAAAGTGTACTGAAATGGAATTGATGAAAATTGAACTGAGATGAGTTTTTTTTTAGTAAAATCGATGCCCAGTACAAAGAGTCCGGAAGTTGAATTGTAGAAATTTCCAGAATCCGGATGTCTTACGAATTGGGTTCCGGATATTGGATTTTACCGGATTCCGGATGGTTGTCCGAAAGGTACCGGATCCGGATTGTACCGGATTCCGGATAGTGTCCAGATGATTTTTACCGGATTCCGAATGGGTCCAGAAATAAGGTTCCGGAATTGGGTGTCTTCCGGATTGTGATATATTATTATAGACCTTGTTAGCTATGGATCCATAGGCTTTTGAGTTTCCCCAGTTTAAGAGACGATAGTTTCTCTTTTGTAGCACAGAATAGGCATCAGGTTTCATGATAAGTAAGGCGTGGGCCTATATAGTCGGGCGTCGTCTCATGGGCAGTAAGGTGTAATCCCTAATATGCTGCTGTGGATTTGGAGTGGCCCAATGTATAGACCTGGGGTGGTTGAAGTTGTGGGCTCCCTAGTCTCGCGGGCAATAGATCTGGGGTGATTGAGCTCAGTTTACGAGAGTAATCCACGTGGGTGTTTGTATTGCATAGTAGGTGACCCACTTTAGTGTTCCGTCACGTGCAATGTATACGGGTCTCCCCCGTCACCGAAAGGTGTTATTTTGGGTATTTGTGTTTATCCATGTTTTCGGTGACGCATCATATTTATGTGAAATGCTTCTCCACGTTATAGGAGTTATGGGTTATGTTTTAACCATGTTTTGGAAAGTTTGGGAATAATGGCGAGTTGAATTATGGATTTAATCGTTTTGAGTATCAAATGCTATTTCACCTTTCACGTTGATTTTGGGAATGAGACTATTTTGGAAATCATATCATATTAAAGATTTCAGCATGGGAATTGTGTGAGTTGAAAAATGGGTGATTTGCATTTAAAGCAAACTCTTTTGAAATCATGACTAAAACTACATCCCTCCCGATTTATGAATTTATAGAGTCATGATAAAATGCTTGAACTCACTAGGCGTTAGCCTAACCCTTTTTATTTGTCGGCATGTGCAACAGACTCAGGTTGGGAGTAGCTTTAGCTACACTGTGAAGTGGCGAGTGCTAGTAGAGTGCACGAGAGGTGACTTTGATTAGTGAAGTCTTCCACGTTTATTTGGAATTAGCAACTTGTGTTGTGTTAAGTAACGTCCATCTTAAGTTATATGTTTTGAAAAGTATGATGTTTAAATTCCGAGGTATTTAAAGGAATGATTTGTAGAAATGATTTTATCCACTTTTGGTTATTTTATCGAAATTAAAGTTAATTGCTCGTTCCAATTTTGAGGGTGTTACAATATATGATATATATTAAAATAATTAAATCGACAAATATTCAATATTGGGCTCATTTCGAACGTATCGAAGAGACGATTATAATGGTGTAACTTGTTAAAATTAAAACGTATTTTTTTAACGTATTTTAGTTAATAAACGATTATATGTGTTAATATGATGAAGCCATGAAGGTGTAAAATTAAAATTAGAAAAGTAAAAAATATAAAGTAAAGTAAGTAAATAATTATAGTGGTATAAAGTGTAAAATTTAAATCAAATTAACCAATTTGAGTCACCATCCGCGGGACTCCTCTACAAATCGCGGGACCCAATTTTCAAATTTTCTCCTGGTCTGCGATCGCGGACCCTATCGTGGAAAAAATGGGTATTTTGGTAAAACGAACGAGATTGTGGGTATTCTGGTTAGTCAAAGTCAAATAATGGGTATTTTAATTAAATTCCATTTATTCTAAACATAATTCTTTTAGTGATACCAAAATATATTTTAAAATATTTCAAATTTAACATTATCATAATTTAGCTAACCATACTGTAGAAGTGTAGAGGATAATCCTTTGATGATGCTACAATGGGACTGAGCTCTCACTTGAAATAGTAACGACTCATTTATGATTAAAATATTGAAGAAATAAAAAACTTTCTAACAAAATTATTTATGACTAAAATATTGAAGAAATAGAAATTCTTCTTACAAAATTAAAAGTATTACTATTTTATATTAAATAATAATGAAATTAAATGTAATATTATTTTATATAAGGTTTTAATCTAATTGAATGTATTATCATTTTATGTTAAAGTTATAGAAAATTTTGTGATAATTAAGAGAGATTATAGATGGGTTTTAAAGATGATGGGTGATGCATAGGGATCAAATTCACAATTCAATATTCTTTGTTTTAAAATATATATGTTAATTGAAATGAAAAAGTAAATTGACAATTATACTCATAATCTGCAAGACACATGATACATTTAACCTTTCAAACTTAATGTTGTTAGTGTTGACTGTTGAGGGACCCTAGCTACAATATATTGCATACCATAGGGACTATATCCATAATAAAATAGAATGAGGATCATAGTCAAAGAAAACACAAAACCACATCAACCAAATCGACACTTCACTCTTTTATAAAGTATGATAAATACATCTATTTCATCAAAGCATTCAATCATTTGATTTTGATTGCAACTTACACTTGTTTTAGATGAGAACAAAAGGATTACAAGTTTTCAAGAATACAAGGGAATTTCCAACCATTTTCTGGAATAGAGAAATGAAAATTTTGAGTAAATATTTTTGTCCCATATTTAATTAAATATATAAAATATTTTAATATTATAATTAATTTATATTCTTCAAAATAGGAAATATGTTAAATATAAATGTAGTTTTTTTTAGAACAACCCTCAGAGTGTCTCTCTAGTCTCTCCCCCACACACAAATCAGTTTTGTCATCAATTAGGCCATCCGTACCCCAGCGGGTTGGGGGTGCGGGTAAGGCCAGGTGGCACAGCGGGTTGGTGGGGTTCGGGTACGGGATTGGCGGGTTCAGCGGGTTCCCCATGGCGGGCTCGCCGATCGGGTTCCCCACCCCGCTCATACCCGAAGGTATTACATTTTTTTTATTTCAAACGGCTATTTCCATTTTATTTCAAACGGCTCTTTCCAAACGGCTCTTTTCCATTTTTTTTTAATTTTTTTTTCAATTTAAACACTATAAATCAACCTCAAATCTCATCCATTTTTCACACCAATTCTCTCAATCCTCTAAATTCTCTCAATTCATTTTTCACTCTCAATTCTCTCAATCCTCTAAATTCTCTCATCATGAATTCAAACACCCCACCCACACCCCGTGGTAACCGATCGACGAGGTCGGATTCACCGCAAGAAACCCCGAACCTTGGTTTCCAGCAATTTCAACAAAATCCTTATTTTCCGCAATTTGCCCCGAACGTTGGTTTCTCACAATCTATTCATCCATTTTCTCGTGAAGGCTAGATCCTACAAGGTTTTGCGCCCCCAAATTTCCAACTTCCTCCATCCGCTTTCAACACCGGAATCGATCTTGAAGAGATTGTTCCGGAAACACCACAAACGATCTCCACACAACAATCATCCCCGGATCGACAACCAAGCCCAACACCAAACCCGTCACCAACACAAAACCAAAACAAGAAAAAATATCAAAAAAGAGCCGCCCGACAACCGTGGACTAGAGCGGAGGAAGTGGCTTTAGCGTCGGCGTGGATCGACGTTTCGGAGGACCCCCTTGTCGGTAACGCACAAAACGGAGGTACTACTACTACTACTACTACTATTATTATTATTATTATTATTATTATCATAATTATTATTATTATTATTATTATTATTATTATCATAATTATTATTATTGTTATATAAATATAGATAGCTTCTGGGGTCGCATCGAGAAGGTGTTTTATACGTTGATGTGTCGTGAAAAATATAGAACACATCATCAACTAAGCACCAAATATAAAGATTTAAACAAAAAGGTACAACAATTCGCCGACATCTACAACAACTTGTATAATAGTAGATCAAGCGGATCGAGTGAAGCCGATATTTTAAAAGCGGCACACATCCGGTACGAAAATGAATACCAAACTGCCTTCACCCATGAACAAGCTTGGGATATCCTCAAATTATCTCCAAAATGGAATACGGTTCCAACTATGACAAATACATCCCGGGGTTCAAAACGTACCCACACTTCCGATGAAGACGCTGAAAATGTTCAACGACCCATCGGGAGAAACACGGCAAAAAAGGCAGCAACGAGTAGTACGGACGACAACCGCCTTTACTCCGAAATGAGTGAGTTGAGAAGTAAAATTGATGATTCGGTTGATTACAAAATGAAAAAACTTGAAGTCGAACAACAAAAGTGCCAAGTCGAACAACAAAAGTGTGAAATCGAGTTGGAAAGGCTATATGAAAAAGACTTCGAGTTTTTCATTGCCCCGCACGATCACCTTACGGGAGCTGCTTTGAATGCTACTTTGGCGAGAAAAGAGAGAATTCGACAAAAACATAATTGGAATTTTTAATTTTATTTTGTAATTTTTAATTTTATTTTGTAATTTTTAATTTTATTTTGTAATTTTATTTTTATTTTTATGAATGTTATGATTTTTTATTAAAAAATTAGATGAGGTGACATGTGGGTTCAAGAGGTTCAAAAGGATGGGGTACGGGATTTGTAGGTTTAAAAAGGTTCAAGAGGGTTCAAAGTAGAAAGCTGTGGCGCAAACGGTTCAAAAGGTTTGAACGGATGGCCTTAAACCCAAATAAACAATGAATGAAAGTTCATGATACTCACGTCCTCCTTCCTACAACCCTTAACCACTTCTTCCCTCTCTAAATTTCATCTTCAACCTCCTCAAAACCTGCTCTCCACATTGCGACACACCATTATAATATAATTTCCATCTCTTTATCCCCCAACAATCGAATCTCAATTCATATTATTTTAGTCTGCAAATCCAAACGTACAAAACCCCATTTCTTGTTTCTTACAGCCATGACAGAGGTCCTCCACTCCCCCTCTTCTTCTTCCTCCTCCTCTTTACAAACCCACGACGCCACATTGTTTCATTCTGTGAATCAAGAACCAGAAGATTCGGGAGAAGGGGTTTCTAGGGTTACAGGTTGTGAGGAAGAAGAAGAAGATGATGATGATGATGATGATGTGAAGGAAAGGAGAGATAGGGATAATCAACAGTTGTCTTTATTAGCACTCTTGTTGACTCTTTTCAGGAAATCTTTCTGGGTTTCTTCTTCTTCTTCTAGCAAGAACACGGTGGCAGAAGACAGGCTGGATCTTCCTGGTATGGAGATTGGGTGGCCAACCGATGTGCGCCACGTAGCACATGTAACCTTTGACAGGTTTAATGGCTTCCTGGGTCTGCCTGTTGAATTCGAACCTGAAGTCCCCAGGAGACCCCCTAGTGCAAGGTACATTTCATTCTTCATCAAACATATATTGAAATTTTTTATGCTTTTTTTCTTGATGGGTTTGTGGTTGTTGAATGTAATTTTGGCAATTGAATGCAATTCTTTGAATTTCTATATCAAATGAAGAATCTTGATTGTCAAATTGGGGTTCTTGTTTGATAAAACGAAGAATCTTGATTGCAGTTTTGGATCTTCATTTTGTCCTCAAATGCATGTCTTCAATCTGTAAAACTGTGCAATTTATGGGAATCTAACAGAAGAGATCCATGGTGTGGTTGTTTTCCTCAAAAAGTGATCATCAAGATTTGCAATCTTTCCATTCATAAAGATCCATGGAGTTCATGATTTTAAGCTGCTTTTTTTTTCTTTCGAGATTATTGTTTAAAGTAGGTTTGTTTGGATTTGCAGTGCTACTGTTTTTGGTGTTTCGACAGAATCAATGCAATTATCGTACGATACCAGAGGAAACAGTATCCCCACGATACTCATGCTTATGCAGCAACGCTTGTATACTCAAGGCGGTTTAAAGGTTCGTTCTCCGCCTTCTTTTTTACAACAATTAACGAATCGCTGATTCACTTTTCCATAGTCTGCAAAAATGAATGATTTCAAGAAATGTTAGTGCACAAAGAACACTTTTACTTGTAGGGACAATCTGGTCCATTTAACATTTTGTCCCGTTTTGTATTAGTTGTTTCGTTATGTCTGATCTACGTATCAAACGCAGTCATAATGTACAGAAAATGGACTCGATTTGTAGAGCATGTTTCCGTGAAGCTAAAGTATTGTGTGCAGGCTGAAGGTATTTTCCGAATCAACGCAGAAAACGGCCAAGAAGAGCATCTGAGGAGTCAATTGAACAGTGGAGTCGTCCCAGAGGGTATCGATGTACACTGCTTGGCTGGCCTTATTAAGGTACGATTTCGTTATATATATATATATATAAAGAGAGAGAGAGAGAGAGAGAGAGAGAGAGAAGTTCAGTGCCAACCTGATTTTCATTGTGAACCAGGGGACAAACGAGAGCGCTACACGTGTCCTCATTCATCATGAACATGAACATTTTACAACATTCATGATGAATGATACACCATTCGTGAATAATCTTTTAATGTCTGTGACACATGGCATGCTATTTTTTTTCTCCCACAACTAAACTTAGGGGCAGGTTCTATTAGTAGCAAAAATAGATTAGGAACCCGCGAACCACCCACAACGCGGCTAGTGGCATTTTCATTAGGAGCATGACGTGTTATTTTTCATGAATGTTGTAATCATGAATGTGTGATTCATGATGTATATTGAAGAGGAAAATGTGGCGTGCTGTGAATGGTTCCCGGTTCTTGAATAATTTTGGGTTCCTAACATAACTTCCCTATATATATTTATATGGCAGTTAATATTTTCTGTTAACTTGGATCAGTTCGGACCCAAATGATATTTATAGAAATGATCCATTTCAGGCTTGGTTCAGAGAATTACCTAGTGGGGTCTTGGATCCTCTTTCACCTGAGGAGGTAATGCAGTGTCAATCGGAGGAAGACTGCTCCACCCTTGTCCGCCTGCTGCCCCCCACAGAAACCTCCCTGCTCGATTGGGCCATCAACCTGATGGCTGATGTTGTCCAACATGAACATCTCAACAAGATGAATTCACACAATATCGCAATGGTTTTCGCTCCAAATATGACACAGGTTCGTCTCCTTATTTTCCATTTTCGTATATATAAATACAAACAAATAATTTACATGAATCATGGTGCAGATGGCGGATCCATTGACGGCATTGATGTATGCAGTTCAAGTAATGAACTTTCTGAAAACACTCATCACTAAAACCCTACGCGAACGAGAGGATTGCGTTATAGAACCGTCTCCGGGTCCTCCACAAGAACCATCGGACGAAAACGGCCGCCAAGGCCCGTCGTTGAGCCCACATCTGCAACACAAGAAAGATGAAATTGAAGAGAAAGAACATCAATTCATCAGTGAAGATGATCATGTTGGGTACTTGACCGCCACCGAAGAATCTGATTGTAAATCGCCGGTTCAGTCTCCTCCAAAGAGGCAGGTTAATCTTAATCATGAATCCAAAGCGGGTGAATCAGATAAAAATCAAGGTTTAGTGCAGGGGATTAGCAATCTGAGCTGTATAAACTCGCAAACGGAGAGGATTGAAGCATGGCGTTGATTGAAGGATGATGGGTTGTGATTTGTTCTGTACGTGTTTCTTCTGCATAGATTTGATTTGTGAATTTACGAAATAACCAAGTAATAATCTTTTTCTTCTTCTTTTTGTTTGGTATTAATCTCTTCTGCGAATTCGCTTGTTATTCAAGACGATTATGGTAAATTTATCGTTTCTTTGCTTTCAAAAAAGATTTCGTATTTTTTATACTTCTGTTGCATTTTTCTTGTATTATTTTTATTAAGTTTAATCAATATATCAAGTGTTTAGGTCTGTGTGAGAATCAACAATTTGTATGGTTATTTTGATTGGGCAAAAAGGTTGACACCCGTCAATCCTGACCGGTCCCATATCTGATCCTGCCTACTCGGGCATCCGTATGAGGGGGCTTTTTAAGGCTCACTCAGCGGCTGTGACTAATGGGGGGCCTGAGATCGAACCCAGGACCTGTTAGTTATTGGGCAAGTCTCCCCGCCCCATTGCCAACTGAGTTGCACGCCATAGGCTGTATGGTTATTTTGATGAAAAGTAGAACTGTATAAATGAATATTAAGAGCTTAATGAGACTTAACTTAACGGTAAGTTTTGTTTGGTAGTGATTTCATGATATATAAAACGGTTTATTCAATAAGTTTTTAAGGAGTCGTTTATGCAAAATGTCAAGTTTTGCAAGGACGTACCCCTCTTGATTACTTCTTCCATCTCAAAATAGGTGTCCATAATCGAAACGATACACGGTTTTAGACGTACATAATTATTACATTTGTTAGTTAATCAAATGGCAACTTTATTTTTATTTAACTTCTCTCTTTTCACAACTCTTAAATATTTATGCATTAATTAAGGATATATTTGAGAATTTTAGTTATTTATTTTTCAAACTAGACATTTATTTTAAGAGAGAAATTTAGGCACTTATTTTGAAACGGATGTAATTAAAAAAAATAACACGCTTTAAAAAACTCATCCCAAACAAAAATGTTTCCAAGTTTATCAAAAACCAACGAAATAAGTAAATGAAACTTGCTTTTATTGCAAGTCGAAAATAAAAGGTATGCAAGTCTGCGATAAAAAATGTAAATTTAAATTTTATGTTTTAAAATAAACCGCTAAAATAATGGGAAATTAATTAAAATACCTAAAGTTTGACTTTGATTTATCAAAATACCCACAATCTCGTTCGTTTTACCAAAATACCCATTTTTTCGCGATGGGGTCCGTGATCGCGGATCAGGGACCAATTTTGAAAATTATTCGCCAGCGATCGAGAGGAGTCCCGCAGTGCATGTGATTTTTTATTCATATTTACACTTTCAACTCCTATAATTATTATCAAAGCATGTGTAGCCCAGTGGTAAGGTAACATCCTTGGGGGGTCAGTGGATGGTATCCCTGACTACCAGGGTTCGAACCCCGTGGTAAGCATGTCTGAGATACCCGCCTAACCTCTGGCTGGGCCGTCCTTAGGTGGTCCAGTCGAAGACTGGGCTATCGCCCCAGCCCAATGTGGTTGGGAATAGGCCCAAGCGTAAGCTGGGCTGCGGACGCGGCGGATTAGTGGGCTGCCCTTGGATGCCCGATACCGTCGGGACGGTGTGCGTGCGTGTGTGCGTGTGTTCGTGGTAGTCGTTCGTGGGTTCGATGCCGCATTGCCGTTCAAAAAAAAAACTCCTATAATTATTACTTATTTTACTTTATACCTATTATTTTCCTAATTTTAATTTTACACATTCATCATATTAACACATATAATCGTTTATTAACTAAAATACGTTAAAAAATACGTTTTAATTTTAACAAGTTACACCATTATAATCGTCTATTCGATACGTTCGAAATGAGCTCAATATTGAATATTTTTTGATTTAATTATTTTAATATATATCATATATACTGTATAAAAATATTTTTTATATTTAAAATTCATATTCTTATAGTTAATTATTTAATTTATGGTACTCTTATAGTTAAAATACGTTAAAAACACGTTTTAATTTTAACAAATTACACCATTATAATCGTCTCTTCGATAAGTTTGAAATGAGCCCAATATTGAATATGTTTTGATTTAATTATTTTATTATATATCATATATATACTACATAAAAATATTTTTAATATTTACAATTCATAACATTATAGTTAATTATTTAATTTATGGTACATTTCTTACTTTTTCAATTTTCGTTTTACACTCTTATCGCATCAACATAATAATCATATATTAACTAAAATATGTTAAAAAGTACGTTTTAACATATGACATTAACATACATAATTACGTTAAAATATGTTAAAGAGTTCGATATATATATATATATAGAGAGAGAGAGAGGCGGGTTCAAACGAGGAGCGTACCAATTTAAGAGAACGTGAGGAGCAATTGACAGTTATGAATCACATGTGATTGGCAGTTGTGGATCACATGTGATTCACAACTGATCTGGACTCGAATTGACAGTTATGAATCATTAATGATTTACAGTGTTGAATCACATGTGATCCGCGACCTGCAGCATCGCGCCACGCCTCGCGCCACTTTTTGCGCGAATTTTCGAGAAGTTCCGATTTTTTAGCAGTGTAAATCATATGTGATCCGAAGCACGGGAGTGCTCCTCACGTTCTCACGTTTTGACGCGCTCCTCACGTGAACCTTCCTCTATATATATATATATACTAGTTATTTACCCGTTGCAATGCAGCGAGATGTATAGTCCAAATAATTTGACGATTTAATCAATTATTAATTAAAATACGTTAAAAATGCTTTTTAATTTTAACAAGTTACACCATTAATATCGTCTTGTCGAAACCTTCGAAATGAGCCCAATATTGAATATTTTTTGATTTAATTATATTTTACTTATTTAGTTACTTACTTTATACCTATTAGTTTTTTATTTTTCATTTAGTTAATATAAGATTATTATGTTAATGTGATAAGAGTGTAAAACAAAATTGAAAAAAATAAGAGATGTACCATAAATTAAATAATTAACTATAAGGGTATGAATTGTAAATATTAAAAATATTATTATGTAGTATATATGATATATAATAAAATAATTAAATCAAAAAATACTCATTTCGAAAGTATCGAAGAGACGAGTACAATGATGTAACTTGTTAAAATTAAAACGTATTTTTTTAACGTATTTTAGTTAATAAACGATTATATGTGTTAATATGATGAAGGTGTAAAATTAAAAGAGAATTTAATTAAAATACACAAAGTTTGACTTTAACTTACCAAAATACCCATTTCTCTCTTGAATTTGCCAAAATACCCATTTTTCCCGCGATTAGGTCCGCGATCGCGGACCAGGGTTCATTTTGAAAATTTTCATCTCGCGATCGCGAAGAAGAGTCCCGCGGCACATGTGATTTTGATTGTTTTGATTTGATATTTACACTTTCAACCCCTATACTGTAACATCCCAGTTCCCATAACATACAACATATAACATAACATGCATATATATCATTGATTTACAACGAGTTACATAACAAACCAAGTACGGTCCCTTCGGTCTCCTAAATTACAAAATATATATATATATATATATATATATATATAAGCTTCATTCACTTTATCCTCTCCTTTGCCGATCCTTAACCTGGAAAACATATTTTTGAAAACAAAATGAGGGTTAGACCAAACGGGTCTAGTGAGTTAATCCCGGTCCTTTCCAAAATCGTTATAAAACCTTTTAACTAAATCCTTTGTATCAAAATAGTTTACATAAACCTTTGGTAATCCTTTTGTAAATATAAACATGCCATACGTATTTAAATACCACATCAAGACTCGTGCATCGTGCTCAACTCCTCCTCATTCCTCGTTACCATGGCCATATTAGTTGGTAGCAAGCCAACTAACAAATCAGCGTCGTACAACAACTACGACACATCAACGCCGTACAACAACTACGACACATCACCGGTCCGCACACCGGAACCCGGCAATACACCGGTGCGCACACCGAAACCCGGCAAAAAGTGCACTCGTGTAGTGCAAAGCTTATATAAATACAATATATATCTCATTACATCATATTGTCATTTATATACACATAATCATATTCCTACCACATAATCATCTCATATATATATACACATATATATATATATGCATCCCAGTTCAAAAACGTTTTAAAGCAAAACTCACCTGATTTGCTTATTACACCTCTTCCAAGTTTTTCTCCAAGCTATCCGATCCTTTACCCAAAATTCTCAGAATCTGAAACGGATTAAGCACAAATACCCTCTTACTAATCAAATACATAAGACTTACTAGGAGGCTACGAGCTCTAGATAAATCTAACTGACTTTTATCCTCGAAATGACCAAACAGCTAAAGTATCCGGATACCACAAGTTATCCGGACAACACTACATTTCCGGACAGCATGACTTTTCCGGACAACCTATACAATCCGGATAACACAACCATCCGGACGACATCCGGATACCAAAGTAACCCGGACACTATCCGGTATCTTATTTCATCCGGAAAACATAAGAAAAGAGACTTACCGGGATAAAGGACTCGTCCGGACACCACTATAAAATCATCCGAACACTATCATCAAAATACTCGGACACCACCAACAGGACTATCCGGACACATTCATATTGTGTCCGGACACCTCTGTCGGTTTGCCCATTTTCGACCCAGAAATGCCAGAAATCAATACCAGACATGAAATCGCTCATTCTACTCCGATAGAAACAGTCTATAAGCAATTACACATATAAATTACAAAGGAAACATACCTTAATCACTTCCAACAACTCCAATTTTGAGCCTTAACCCTCTTGCTTTTCTTCTTCTCCTTTTTCTCTCAAAACACACACTTACACACACTGATTTTTGATTATGAAAATATCTGAAGTCTAAAAGGGATATTATCTAACCATAATTACCATTTAGACCTTGAACTTCTCATTAATAATCCAAAATACCTTTAACCTATAAATTTATTCAAACTTACCCTTAAACCTTAATTTTAGAGTTAAATAATATTAACGGAACTAGAATTTCACTAACGAACTTTTCCGGGGTATTACATCATCTCCCCCTTAAAAGAATTCCGTCCCGGAATTCGGTTAGACAAAAAGGTATTAATACTTATCACTACTACTTCGAACTCAATCAAAACCATAGAAACTAACTGAATAGCCGTCCCACACCCACCTATATCTCTAACACAGATGAGCAACAAAAGCACGTAAATACCAATAACCATTTTGCACCGAAGTCAGATAACACCTTAGCACGTACAGAGTTTATAGAAATATACCTGTAACCTCATCCGAAATTTCCTCCTCTTCTTGTGTTGTCATTTGGAAGACTCGGCCCTTTGTTTTCGGCTCCTCAGACCCTTGTATCTCTCCCGTCTTAACACTCGTTGGTCTCCTCGTCGTACCACCCTGTTGTACTTTCCATTGTGGACAGTCTGACTGAATATGATCAGGGGAATTGCAAACGAAGCAAAGCCGAGTTATGTAACATTCTTTAGCAATGTGACCCGTCTTCCCACACTTGTAACATGTAACGCCCCAAAATTTCAAGAAAATTTAAAAAAAATTTTAAACACGCATATTTAATAATAAGTCTCCATTTATTAAACCCAAAATAATAATTGCAATCACGAGCGTTATTAAAACATAAGTCAACAGCGGAAATTAAATTGTTTATTCAATAACGGGAAAATGTTTAATAAGCAAGTCCTTCGACCCATCCGTCATGCGCGTCAGTGTGTGCCAGTCATGCCTTCGTACCACTTGTACCTGCAGCCACTGTAAATTGGGAGGGGTAAGCACGAAGCTTAGTGAATTCAAACACAACAATTAACAATGGTTATCTCATATTACCCCTAAAGCAAAGAGGATCACACCACCACATCCAAGTCTACGAACAAATCATAAGCAAGTATAATAACCACCACATAACAAAATTCCCGGGCGGATGTCGGGTCTACGGCCCCGCCGCACGTTTCCGCCTACTGCGGGAAACACCCGTTTTACGCCTACTGCGTGTGACATCCTTTTTACGCCTACTGCGTAAACGCCCCTTTTACGCCTACTGCGTAAAACACCTCCGTCCCCGTCGGGACTCGGCCCCGCCGAATAATGTAGCACATAATGTTAACTAAACGTCCCACTATCTAGCCCCCAACAATCCCGCATATAATTTTCACACACGTGCTACAGTAATAATAAACAACTATTAATTAATTGTAGTGAGAGAACTCACCTCGGGTGCGCGCCTAGCTAAAAATAGTAAGTAGCTCCACACAACGACGATCACTTTCCGGCACCTAAACGTACGATAAAATACGTCAATACGAGACCCGGACCCCACGACGCGACACACCCCAAAACTGTCGCTAAAAACTAACTTTCGGTCCCACCGGACAGGTCTGTTCGGGACCTGATTCGACTACCATAAACCCAGAAAATTTCCAGGTTTATCATACGGTTGGATAGTGCTCTGAAATACCTTTTCAAGGACATACTATTCGCCTCCTAACGATTTTTCTACAATTAATTACGAATTACTAAAGATCGCCTACCGAAACTGTCCGTTTTCGGACCAGTTCACACAAACAGCCCCGAACAGCCTAGTTCCGGGTCAAATTAGACTTTCGGCGAAACACGAAAAACGTTCCTAACTCAAATTAGGAAAAACGGGCACAGGTTTCAGGTTAAAACGATCTACGAGCAACAAGTTATGAATTTAGCAAGCTCATGACAGATTTAAGAAAATATCACATGAAATGACGAATCTCCAAACTTGCGGCCCCTATTTCTCCTAGCTCGAGGCCGAACCGGCTTTCCGTCAAAACACGGGAAACGTGCCCGGTCTCGAGCTCTAAACGTGGACACCAAGCTCGGCCCAAACGGAGTTGCGACGGAAAAACTACAGCCGTCACAAAAACAGGGCTGCACTACTAATTTTTATAAATAGACGATTTAACGACGATAAAACAAATATTAACGAAACGACCGATCGATTGGACGACGATTACACATACTCTACACTGAAAAAATTTAATCCGACATCACCACCTTCCATCCACGGCCCTCCGGCGACGGTGGTCGCCGGCGGCTGTCGACGGCGGTTCATAACAAAAGACGATACGAAACGAAATATGGATAAACGTAAAATTACGTAACGAATCGCGCAAGGGAAAAGAACGCATACAACCGAACACAGCAGCCCTCCCGCCACCGTACGCTCTCCGGCAGCGGCTCCCGGCGGTGGCGCGTGGCGCACGGCGGCAGCGCGCTGCGCACGGCGGCCACACCGCCGGGGCCCCCGATTCGACGAGAAAACAACTACAACAAGAGGAGGGGGTTTCGAGGGTTACCTTTTGACGAAAAATACGACACTACCGGCGGTTCCCGACGCTCTCCGGTTAACTCCGGCGACTCCTCCGATCAACTCTCTCCTCTCGCGATCTCGTCTCTCTCTCTCTTGCTCCTTTCTCCGGCGGTGACGAACACGACAGGGGGGGGGGCTGCTTCACGGTGGCGGAAAAGAGAAGGGTAGGGTTTCAATTTTTTGTTTGTTACGATTGAAAGGAAGGAGAGGGGAATTAGGGTTAGTGATTTGATTAGCAAGAAAGGAAATACCAAGAAGTTAAGAGGTTTGAGAGGCTCTCGGTCCATGCTTTGCATGGGCCGATCCTCTATCCCACTTTCACCAAAAAAAACATAAAAGGCCCCTTAACAACCCAAAAGTTACACAACTCGAAACAAACCCGAGAAGCTCGCGAATTGGTTATTTGACACCGAATCGCAAACGAGACCAATCAACGAGGACGATTTACAATATTTTTTTTTTTTTTTTGAATAAATAAAAGCATATAACCAAGAATGGACATACCGGGACACGGGCTTTACAACTCTCCCCCGCTTGGATTAGACTTCGTCCCCGAAGTCCACGCCTGCAAACAGCTCCGGGTAGTTCTCCCGCATTTCGGCTTCTGGTTCCCACGTCCATTCTGAACCCTTCCGGTGTTTCCACTGGACCTTAACCAATCCAACCACCTTGTTGCGCGAAGTCCTCGTCCTCCTGTCGAGGATGGCAATCGGTTTCTCTACATAGTTGAGTCTCTCGTCAATCTGAATGTCCTCGAGAGGGATGACTGCCGACTAGTCCATCACACACTTCCGCAATTGAGAAACGTGGAAGGTGTTATGGATCAGACTCAACTCCTCCGGTAGCTCCAAACGGTAAGCCACCTTCCCCACACGCGCGATGACCTTGTAAGGCCCGATGTAGCGAGGGCCAAGCTTTCCCCGCTTACGAAAACGAATTACCCCCTTCCAGGGTGACACCTTCAAAAGAACATAGTCTCCGACTTGAAATTCCAAGTCCGATCGTCTCTTATCAGCGTAACTCTTCTGCCGGCTCTGAGCAGTGACTAATCGGTCTCGAACCATCTGAATCATCTCTGTCGTCTTTAATACAACGTCGGTGCTCCCCAATACTCGGTGACCAACCTCGCCCCAGCAAATGGGCGTCCGGCACTTCCTGCCATACAACACCTCGTACGGCGCTCTACCAATACTGGCATGGTAGCTGTTATTATAAGAGAACTCAGCTAGCGGAAGATACTGATCCCAACTACCCCCGAAATCAATAACACATGCTCGCAGCATGTCCTCGAGTGTCTGAATAGTACGCTCACTCTGCCCGTCCGTCTGAGGATGAAATGTTGTACTGAAGTGCAACCGCGTACCCATCTCATTCTGAAACTTCTCCCAAAACCGGGAGGTGAAACGAGTATCCCGATCCGAGACAATCGAGACTGGCACCCCGTGCCGAGTTACAATCTCTCGAATGAACACCTCCGCGAGCTTATCTGCCGAAAAGCTCTCTTTAATTGCCAAGAAGTGAGCGCTCTTAGTCAGACGATCCACGATCACCCAAATAGTATCATTCCCTCGCTGAGTTTTGGGAAGCGTAGTGATGAAATCCATCGTGATTTGCTCCCACTTCCACACCGGAATCTCTAACGGCTGCAATTTGCCGTGCGGCCGCTGATGCTCCGCCTTGACCTTCCGACAGGTCAAGCATGCCTCCACACACTTAGCTACATCCTGCTTCATACCGGGCCACCAGTAGCCTTCCCGCAAGTCTCTATACATCTTGGTAGCTCCGGGATGAATCGAAAACTTGGACTTATGTGCCTCGTCCAACAGTGTCTGGCGGTTCCCACCGGTGTACGGGACCCAAACTCTGCCATAACGGGTCATTAGTCCCCGACTATCCCGTACCAAATTCGGAATTTCTCCCGAAACTCTCTCCCGTTTAGCATTTTCCTCTAACACGGCCACCTCTTGAGCGATACCTATCGACTCCAAAAGTGGTGCAACTACTGTCAACCGCTGACAAAATCCCTTCAGCGATCCCCCGACCGGATGCCGGCTAAGTGCGTCCGCGACTACATTCGCTTTACCTGGGTGGTAAAGTATCTCGCAGTCGTAATCCTTGACCACATCAAGCCACCTTCGCTGACGCATATTAAGATTTTGCTGGTCCATCAGATATTTAAGACTCTTGTGGTCAGTGTAGATCGTACACTTGACACCATAAAGATAGTGTCTCCAAATCTTCAGAGCAAAAACCACTGCTCCCAACTCCAAGTCATGAGTCGGGTAGTTCGCTTCGTGAGGCTTCAGCTGCCTCGAAGCGTAAGCTATGACCTTGCCGCGTTGCATCAGCACGGCACCCAACCCCTGATATGAAGCATCACAATAAACCACCAAATCCTCCATACCCTCGGGCAAAGTTAACACAGGAGCCTCACATAAACGCCTGCGTAGCTCCTCAAACGCCTTCTGTTGCTCTTCACCCCAACTGAAAGCTGCAGTTTTCTTCGTCAGTTTCGTCATAGGCAAGGCGATTTTGGAGAAATCTTGGATAAATCTCCGATAATACCCTGCTAAACCGAGAAAACTTCGCACCTCGGTAGGAGTTTTCGGCACCTCCCACCGCATAACTGCCGAAATCTTGGCTGGATCGACCATGATACCATTCTGATTCACGACATGTCCTAAGAATTGGACCTCTCGTAACCAGAATTCACACTTGGAGAACTTAGCATAAAGCTTCTCCCGTCTCAAAACTTCTAACACTTCCCGCAAATGCACCTCGTGCTCTTCCTTCGTCTTGGAATATACAAGAATGTCGTCGATGAACACAATCACCGAACGATCCAACATCGGGCTACACACCCTGTTCATGAGGTCCATGAACGCTGCTGGTGCATTGGTGAGCCCGAAAGGCATCACCACGAACTCGTAATGGCCGTAACGCGTGCGAAAAGCCGTCTTCTCCGTATCTTCGCTACGCACCCGCATCTGATGGTACCCGGATCTCAAGTCAATCTTAGAGAACCACGAGGCTCCCTGCAACTGATCAAACAAATCATCAATCCTTGGCAAAGGATAACGATTCTTCACCGTAAGCTTATTCAGCTCCCGGTAGTCAATGCACATCCGCTGAGATCCATCTTTCTTTTTCACGAACAAGATCGGAGCTCCCCACGGTGAACAACTCGGTTTGATGAACTCCTTCTCCAGAAGCTCCTGCAGCTGCTCATAAAGCTCCTTCATTTCCGGTGGAGCCAAGCGATAAGGTGCCTTGGCCACCGGAGCAGCACCTGGAATCAGGTCGATTCGAAACTCCACCTGTCGCGCGGGAGGTATCCCTGGCAACTCATCGGGGAATACATCGGCGAATTCCCTCACGACTGGCACATCCTCGGCACTAATCTTCGTCTCATCGACACGCGTATCCACCACATACGCCAAGAACCCCTGCCCACTATGCTGAAGGTATCTCCGAGCCCTCGCCGCAGAACAAATAGCCGTAACCCGACTAGGCGAGTCTCCCTGAATCAACAGTTCTCCCCCGCTTGGGGTTCGAACCCGTACTTGTTTGCGACGGCAAACAATCTCTGCATCGAACGCGTCCATCCAATCCATGCCCACTATCACGCAAAGCTCTCGCATCGCTATAGGGATCAAATCGATAGGAAACCTCACACCCGAGATTTCCAACGTGCATCCCCGATACACGTCCGTAACCGTCAAGGTCCTATCATCGGCGACCTCGACCAATAAAGGACATCCTAGACGTCCCACCACTCGACCCAACCTCTCGCTAAAAGTGCGAGACACGAATGAATGAGTAGCCCCGCTATCAAACATTACCACCGCAGGTACAGAATTGACTAGAAACGTACCTGTCACCACCTTAGGCGTCGCCTGCGCCTCCTCCACCTTCAGCTGGTGGACTCTCCCTCGGGCCACCTCCGTCCCGGGCTGACCCGTACGGCCGTCGGTGATGCGCAGCGGGGCATTCGCAGGAGCCCTCTGTGCACCACCCCCATCAGTTGCCCTAGCATTCGGGCAGTTGGCCTTCACATGGCCAGCCTGTTTACAGCCGAAACATAACATCAGTGGCGACCTACAATCTCTACTGAGATGGCCAGGCTGCCCACACTTGTAACATGCATCAGATCTTCTACCACTCACATCCCGGGCCTTAGAACCGCTACTCTTCGTGTGCCCACGAGAATCAACAAACTTCGATTTCTTTGGCACTGCAGAGGTAGGCGTCACTGCCTGTGCCGCCTTCCTCTTCTTTGCTTGGGTCTCCAACTCTAACTCTCTTCTCCGCGCTGCATCCATCATAGCCGACAGCGAAGGATGTTGCACTGCGCTCACAATTTCCCGGATCTCGGTCCGAAGCATGTCTTTGTACCTCGCCATCTTCATTTCTTCTGAGGCCGCATATTGGGGACAGAATAGCGCCATTTCGGTAAACTTCTTGTTCATCTCCTTTATGGTCTCCGTAGTCTGGTTCAGCTCCAAGAACTCCTTCGCTATTCTTTCCATCTCTATCGGCGGCACGTACTCAGCACGGAAACGAGCAACGAACTCGTCCCAAGTAAGAGTGGTACGCTCGGCCAGAGTCAATGCCGTGGCGCACCAGTCTTTCGCTCCCTCGCGAAGTAGGTTCACTGCAAATCGAACCTTCAAGTTATCCGGACAACCGCTTGTCAGAAAAGCGCACTCCATGTCGGATATCCAGCGCATGCTAACGATAGGGTTAGAGTCACCCTTGAATTCTGGTGGAGAGCAGGCAGAAAGATCCCGATACTGGAAGTCTCGGGCACGGGGCTGTCCCCCAACAGGTGGCGGCATCGCTGCAAACCGCTCCTCCACTAGAGTCACCAGTTGATCCTGAATTGCGGTGATAATCTCGGGAATTACATCCCCAACAGCTCGTGCAACCTCACTTGCAATCATCTCTTGGATCCGCTCCTCAGTGATCCCGGCTTCAGCCCTCGGCTCAGCCTCACCGCGTCTCCTAGTGTTGACCATTCTATAAGAAGGAGAAATTCAAAGAGTTATTATCAGCTAATAACTCACACTATCAACACATACGCTCAACTCCTTGAATTCCTCGCGACTTTCCCGACCCGAGTACTGATCCTGTGCTTCCGGTAGTAGGAGCTCTACTACTACCTTCCACACCTATCATTACCCGTTTCGTGTCCCATCCCGAGGGTCCAAGTAGTCTCGCCGCAACTCAACACATATGCCCGCACCGGCATATGCACTCACCCTTCCTAGCTCCCTAGGAATTATATTCCACCCACTACCCTTGCTACTATAAAAACCCTGTTAATCATAATGAGTGGCCGCGCAAATACCCAATCATATGCAGTGCAAGACAAATAGACTTTCGAATACTAGATTCTATCCTAGAACGGTTGGACTCAAACAAGAGCTGCGCAATAGACTAAATCGAATATTCTAAGGCTATTAGCCTCTTACCGCATACGATTTAAAGGGCACCTACTTAGAAACCTACTATAATTAGCAAGAAAATCATAATAGCAAGTAATCCAACGTATCGCATAGTGTCAACCTCAGGCAATCTAGCATGCATGCCCTATGATCTAGAAAGCGATAAAATGAGAAAACACTAAGCATTGTACCTTTCCCTTGGCTCCGGCTGACTGTACACACTGCGCCCTCGATCACCGTTCCTCGAACGGGTTTTCATCTTTTCCTCTTTATTTCCAAAAGGTTTAAAAAGAAAATTTTTAAAAAAATTTCCCAGCCGCAACTTGAGACCAAACACACCGAGGTGCGTTTGATTCACTCAAGCCGTGCTCTGATACCAAGTTGTAACGCCCCAAAATTTCAAGAAAATTTAAAAAAAAATTTAAACACGCATATTTAATAATAAGTCTCCATTTATTAAACCCAAAATAATAATTGCAATCATGAGCGTTATTAAAACATAAGTCAACAGCGGAAATTAAATTGTTTATTCAATAACGGGAAAATGTTTAATAAGCAAGTCCTTCGACCCATCCGTCATGCGCGTCAGTGTGTGCCAGTCATGCCTTCGTACCACTTGTACCTGCAGCCACTGTAAATTGGGAGGGGTAAGCACGAAGCTTAGTGAATTCAAACACAACAATTAACAATGGTTATCTCATATTACCCCTAAAGCAAAGAGGATCACACCACCACATCCAAGTCTACGAACAAATCATAAGCAAGTATAATAACCACCACATAACAAAATTCCCGGGCGGATGTCGGGTCTACGGCCCCGCCGCACGTTTCCGCCTACTGCGGGAAACACCCGTTTTACGCCTACTGCGTGTGACATCCTTTTTACGCCTACTGCGTAAACGCCCCTTTTACGCCTACTGCGTAAAACACCTCCGTCCCCGTCGGGACTCGGCCCCGCCGAATAATGTAGCACATAATGTTAACTAAACGTCCCACTATCTAGCCCCCAACAATCCCGCATATAATTTTCACACACGTGCTACAGTAATAATAAACAACTATTAATTAATTGTAGTGAGAGAACTCACCTCGGGTGCGCGCCTAGCTAAAAATAGTAAGTAGCTCCACACAACGACAATCACTTTCCGGCACCTAAACGTACGATAAAATACGTCAATACGAGACCCGGACCCCACGACGCGACACACCCCAAAACTGTCGCTAAAAACTAACTTTCGGTCCCACCGGACAGGTCTGTTCGGGACCTGATTCGACTACCATAAACCCAGAAAATTTCCAGGTTTATCATACGGTTGGATAGTGCTCTGAAATACCTTTTCAAGGACATACTATTCGCCTCCTAACGATTTTTCTACAATTAATTACGAATTACTAAAGATCGCCTACCGAAACTGTCCGTTTTCGAACCAGTTCACACAAACAGCCCCGAACAGCCTAGTTCCGGGCCAAATTAGACTTTCGGCGAAACACGAAAAACGTTCCTAACTCAAATTAGGAAAAACGGGCACAGGTTTCAGGTTAAAACGATCTACGAGCAACAAGTTATGAATTTAGCAAGCTCATGACAGATTTAAGAAAATATCACATGAAATGACGAATCTCCAAACTTGCGGCCCCTATTTCTCCTAGCTCGAGGCCGAACCGGCTTTCCGTCAAAACACGGGAAACGTGCCCGGTCTCGAGCTCTAAACGTGGACACCAAGCTCGGCCCAAACGGAGTTGCGACGGAAAAACTACAGCCGTCACAAAAACAGGGCTGCACTACTAATTTTTATAAATAGACGATTTAACGACGATAAAACAAATATTAACGAAACGACCGATCGATTGGACGACAATTACACATACTCTACACTGAAAAAATTTAATCCGACATCACCACCTTCCATCCACGGCCCTCCGGCGACGGTGGTCGCCGGCGGCTGTCGACGGCGGTTCATAACAAAAGACGATACGAAACGAAATATGGATAAACGTAAAATTACGTAACGAATCGCGCAAGGGAAAAGAACGCATACAACCGAACACAGCAGCCCTCCCGCCACCGTACGCTCTCCGGCAGCGGCTCCCGGCGGTGGCGCGTGGCGCACGGCGGCAGCGCGCTGCGCACGGCGGCCACACCGCCGGGGCCCCCGATTCGACGAGAAAACAACTACAACAAGAGGAGGGGGTTTCGAGGGTTACCTTTTGACGAAAAATACGACACTACCGGCGGTTCCCGACGCTCTCCGGTTAACTCCGGCGACTCCTCCGATCAACTCTCTCCTCTCGCGATCTCGTCTCTCTCTCTCTTGCTCCTTTCTCCGGCGGTGACGAACACGACAGGGGGGGGGGCTGCTTCACGGTGGCGGAAAAGAGAAGGGTAGGGTTTCAATTTTTTGTTTGTTACGATTGAAAGGAAGGAGAGGGGAATTAGGGTTAGTGATTTGATTAGCAAGAAAGGAAATACCAAGAAGTTAAGAGGTTTGAGAGGCTCTCGGTCCATGCTTTGCATGGGCCGATCCTCTATCCCACTTTCACCAAAAAAAACATAAAAGGCCCCTTAACAACCCAAAAGTTACACAACTCGAAACAAACCCGAGAAGCTCGCGAATTGGTTATTTGACACCGAATCGCAAACGAGACCAATCAACGAGGACGATTTACAATATTTAATTTTTTTTTTTTTTTGAATAAATAAAAGCATATAACCAAGAATGGACATACCGGGACACGGGCTTTACATAACATCTTCGGGGGTCCACATAACAGTTTCCTTGATGCACACGGTTGCATTTTGGACATGGTCTTTCAGCTGGTCTGAAAGATGAATGACTATCAAACTTCGGGGATTCGTATTCCTCCAAATCGTATGTCATTTCTTCCAATTTCCTTTTTCCAATACTCTTATCACCAACGTCTCTCCTATTATCCTGTTCTACATTTTCCGCTGCATTTACTGCGGCTGAGAAGGTATCGGGTCCTGTCGCAATCACTAGCTTTCTAATTTCTGAATTCAACCCGAAAATAAACCTCTCCATTTTCAGTGCCTCCGTGGCAACGTGGTACTCTGCGAAGCGAGACTTCTCCAGAAAACTAGCAGTGTAATCCCTAACTGATAAACTTCGCTGGTGTAAGTTCATGAACTCCTCTTCCAGTTGTCTGACTGCTGCTTGAGAACAAAACTGTCCTTTGAAAGCTGTTGCGAATTCGTCCCAAGTAAAAGTAGAGTATACATCCGACCCTATGGAATCAATGTGAGCTTCCCACCAGTACAGAGCTTCTGCCTTCAACATCGTCGTTCCGTATAATACTCTGTCCTCATCCGCACACTTACTGGTCTTGAAGATGGCTTCTATTTCTTTTAACCATCTCATCGCCTTCACTAGGTCTCTATCTCCTGAGTAAGTTGGAGGTCTACAGTTTAAGAACATCTTGTAATCACACCTTCTTGACACTGGTATGACCGTAGGTGTAATGGGCATTTCGTCTTCAAAACCAGGATCTGGTGTTTCAGTATGACGAGCTTGGTCGAACATAGCCTGGATATTTGCTTGAAGTCTTCCCATCTCCGCCATCAAATCGTCTCTTGTAATAAACTCCGTACCTCGCCCCTGAACTCTACCTCCGGTTCTGCCCCCAGTTCTACTCCCCGTTCTACCTCCGGATCTACCTCCCCCTCACTCTCCTCTTCTTCCCCCCGTTCCTATTGGTGGATTCGTACTATTTGGATTTCCTCCTCCTCTTCTATTCGTATTTCGAGTACCGCTTGCCATTCTGTAGATTCAAACAAGATTAACATACACATAAACACATACCCCATATAATAAGATATTCCGGTTCAACATGTACTTGTAAATTCATGATTACACTGGCCAGGTGTAATTTGAAAATACCTTACATGATGTTCCTTCTACCTTTTATACTTATCATCCCAAGGTTCTAAAACACTAAGGACATCCTACTTCACATGCAGTTTAAGTCTAGGTATAGATTCGTATACCTAAATCTCTTAAACTAGGGCTCTGATACCATTTGTAACATCCCAGTTCCCATAACATACAACATACAACATATAACATAACATGCATATATATCATTGATTTACAACGAAAGTTACATAACAAACCAAGTACGGTCCCTTCGGTCTCCTAAATTACAATATATATATATATATATATATATATAAGCTTCCTTCACTTTATCCTCTCCTTTGCCGATCCTTAACCTGGAAAACATATTTTTGAAAACAAAATGAGGGTTAGACCAAACGGGTCTAGTGAGTTAATCCCGGTCCTTTCCAAAATCGTTATAAAACCTTTTAAGTAAATCCTTTGTATCAAAATAGTTTACATAAACCTTTGGTAATCCTTTCGTAAATATAAACATGTCATACGTATTTAAATACCACATCAAGACTCGTGCATCGTGCTCAACTCCTCCTCATTCCTCTTTACCATGGCCATATTAGTTGGTAGCAAGCCAACTAACAAATCAACGCCGTACAACAACTACGACACATCAACGCCGTACAACAACTACGACACATCAACGCCGTACAACAACTACGACACATCACCGGTCCGCACACCGGAACCCGGCAAAAAGTGCACTCGTGTAGTGCAAAGCTTATATAAATACAATATATATCTCATTACATCATATTGTCATTTATATACACATAATCATATTCCTACCACATAATCATATCATATATATATATATATACACATATATATGTATCCCAGTTCAAAAACGTTTTAAAGCAAAACTCACCTGATTTGCTTATTACAACTCTTCCAAGTTTTTCTCCAAGCTATCCGATCCTTTACCCAAAATTCTCAGAATCTAAAACGGATTAAGCACAAATACCCTCTTACTAATCAAATACATAAGACTTACTAGGAGGCTACGAGCTCTAGATAAATCTATCTGACTTTTATCCTCGAAATGACCAAACAGCTAAAGTATCTGGATACCACAAGTTATCCGGACAACACTACATTTTCGGACAGCATGACTTTTCCGGACAACCTATACAATCCGGATAACACAACCATCCGGACGACATCCGGATACCAAAGTAACTCGGACACTATCTGGTATCTTATTTCATCCGGAAAACATAAGAAAAGAGACTTACCCGAATAAAGGACTCGTCCGGACACCACTATAAAATCATCCGAACACTATCATCAAAAAACCCGGACACCACCAACAGGACTATCCGGACACATTCATACTGTGTCCGGACACCTCTGTCGGTTTGCCCATTTTCGACCCAGAAATGCCAGAAATCAATACCAGACATGAAATCGCTCATTCTACTCCGATAGAAACAGTCTATAAGCAATTACACATATAAATTACAAAGGAAACATACCTTAATCACTTCCAACAACTCCAATTTTGAGCCTTAACCCTCTTGCTTTTCTTCTTCTCCTTTTTCTCTCAAAACACACACTTACACACACTGATTTTTGATTATGAAAATATCTGAAGTCTAAAAGGGATATTATCTAACCATAATTACCATTTAGACCTTGAACTTCTCATTAATAATCCAAAATACCTTTAACCTATAAATTTATTCAAACTTACCCTTAAACCTTAATTTTAGAGTTAAATAATATTAACGGAACTAGAATTTCACTAACGAACTTTTCCGGGGTATTACATATACTTATTTACTTACTTAACTTTATACCTTTTACTTTCATAATTTTAATTTTACATTTAACACATATAATCGTTTATTAACTAAAATACGTTTTAATTTTAACAAGTTACATCATTATAATCGTCTCTTCGATACGTTCGAAATGAGCCCATATTGAATATTTTTGGATTTATTTATTTTAATATATATCATATATACTAATTATTTAATTTATGGTACTCTTATAGTTAAAATACGTTTTATTTATTTTATTATCGATGGTCCAAGTGTAAGTATTAAAAATTGGCGGAGACTTTGTGATAGACAGGCATCGATCCTTTTGTGCATACTCTGTAACTGCAAATACTTCAGCTCCAAACACACATAAATCATCATTCGCCAAATACCCATTTTCACAATTCTTAAATGAGTCCAGTGATACCAACTTGTCAAAAACCACAAGGCTTGTGGCGTACTGGTTAAGGTTTGTGGAGGATGTGGCTAGTAACCCATCTACCCCAAGTTCGAATCCAGGCCCTTCCAACTTGTGGCCACTGGGGATAAACTCAGGGATGCACGCTTTAGCAGCTGGGGCAATTGCCTCACCTTGCCGGGATTAGTCGGGGCAATGTCCTCGGATACCCTTCCAAAAAAAACTTGTCAAAACCCCGTTTCATATTCTTCTCGTGAAACCTTGTCCTATTGCCATTCACGATATCTATAAACACATACAAATAATAATAATTTAAAACGATTTAATAAAATTAGTTAATATATGATTATTATGTTAATGCGATAGAAGTGTAAAACAAAAATGAAAAAAATAAGAGATGTACCATAAATTAAATAATTAACTATAAGGGTATGAATTGTAAATATTAAAAATATTTTTATGTGGTATATATGATATATATTAAAATATATAAATCCAAAAATATTCAATATTGGGCTCATTTCGAACGTATCGAATAGACGATTATAATGGTGTAACTTGTTAAAATTAAAACGTATTTTAGTTAATAAACGATTATATGTGTTAAATGTAAAATTAAAATTATGAAAGTAAAAGGTATAAAGTAAAGTAAGTAAATAAGTATAGGGGTTGAAAATATAAATATCAAATCAAAAGTCAAAACTCACCAAATTGATTCAATCGCCGCGGGATACAAAATTTTCAAAATGAACCCTGGTTCGCGATCGCGGACCCAATCGCGGAAAAAATGGGTATTTTGGCAAAATCAAAGAGAAAATGGGTATTTTGGTAAGTTATAGTCAAACTTTGGGTATTTTAATTAAATTTCCAAATTAAAATTAGGAAAGTAAAAGTTATAAAGCAAAGTAAGTAAATAATTATAGGGGTTAAAAGTGTAAATATGAATCAAAAATCACATGCACCGCGGGACTCCTCTCTCGATCGCGGGAGAATAATTTTCAAAATTGGTCCCTGGTCCGCGATCATGGACCCCATCGCGGAAAAATTGGTATTTTGGTAAAACGAACAAGATTGTGGGTATTTTGGTAAGTTAAAGTCAAACTTTGGGTATTTTAATTAATTTCCCTAAGACAATGTTTAACGATCATATGCTAATTTATTCTTTAAATTTATTGAAAATAAGTTTAATACTCTTTCTTTGAACATAAATGGTTTCCACGTTTATTATCACAATATTCATTAAAATATTTTATATATGTAATAAAATATTGTTTTTTTATTTATAAAATTAAATTTTAAGTTTCTGACAATATAATAAAATAACAAACATTTCTCTGATTCCCTCCTCACACTCGTTTTTGGAAGTTTTTTAAATTTTATGGTGTTTTGGAAAATCTATACGAGCAATAAATTACTAATTATTCAAAACTCATAATCTTCATTTTTTCAACTAAAATATAATTGTAAACATATTTTTTTGACCACATAATACATAGCATCACCATTCACCAATAATAAAGAAATAAAAGTCAAAGTATTCATATAAAATTAGGTTCATTAATTTCTAACAACATCTTTATTTTAGTTAAAAAGATTATAATATTAATTATATTATTTGAAATATATTTTTGAAAGAATAACATAAAAACATTTTCTCCCTAAACAATCATCTTTTAAGAGTTATCCAAATTTGGAGTATTTATCTTCTCTATTTTAGATATGGTTTTCAATAAGCTCATGGAAAGAATATTTTGAAGATCTTCATTTTAGATAATCCCTTAGAGATGTTTTAATTACTTAGATCATTTTCAATAGGTTTTTTCAAGTAAAGATTTTGAATTTTTTTTAAAATGAAGAAAATAATTTTTCAAAAAAATTACTTAGATCAGATAAATAGCTTTCCTTCAATTTAAATATGTAGGAGAAAAAGAAATAATATAATTATGAATTAAGTTTAATATTTTAATAATATAAATGAAACCAAGTGTAATTTATTTTAAATCATAACTTTTAATTCTTTATTAAATAAATAAGAGAGAGAAAAAAGCTTTATAATTATATCCACACATGATCTCCTATTAAATCGCACCTCTTGACTTCTTCATCAACCCAACCACAAAAATTGGGTTCATCTCTGCAGCTGGAACAACAACCATAATATTACACAACCACAATAATGGCAGCTGCCCCTTCAAACCCTCAACCAATCCCAATCCCAAATGCATAACATTCATTCCTCCGCCACCCTGATCAACCATAAACCACCGCTAAACGATTTCAATCATCATCAAAACACCATGAGTTTGGAGAGTTTATCCATCTGCACCGAAGGCCTAGGTTTTGAAAGCTTTGACGATGTCGAAGATCGATTGAAGACCGATGGCCATGAATGCAAGGTCAGAAGAACAAGTAAGATGTTCGCCGGTGGGGGGAAGAGGTCGAGAATCACCGGAGCTGAACTGCCGCCGCCGATTTCTTCGTTAGGAAGGAACGGGAAGCCATGGGTGTGCCTGAAATCGTATCGGGAAAATGGTAGGTTTATTCTGAAGGAGGTCAGGATCCCAACGCAGGAATCCTTACATGCGACTCGAGAAGATGGACGATTGAAGCTCAAGTTTATTCAATTTGATGATGATGATAAACATTAATTAATTAATACTAATAACTTTTATTATTTCCAACTAATTATATGATTATTGTTTTTTTTTTCAGAATAAAAACAACATTTCATCGATGGTTAAAACATTACTTATATATATGCATTGTATTAACAAAAACAAAACTACCTGGAAATGTAATTGGCTAGGAGAATGTTCTATAGTAAGAACCCGAATCGATTTTACCATTCCCAAACCTTACGCCATTCAAACTTCACGTGCACAACAACGCTCCCCCTCGCCACCTCCTCGTCGGCCCATCACTATCCGTTATCGATCTCGATCCCTATTTTTGAATAGTTTTTTGTCTTTCGATTCTTCATCTTTTACAACAATTCAATGGATCACATATAGACATATAAAAAGATGGATAATTGGGAAACAAGAAAAACGATAAAAAGAGGAATACCGATGGCAGAGGCCAACGCCAGTGATAGAGAGCGGACGATAATGAGGTGTTTGAATGGCGTAAGGCTTGGGAACGGTAAATTGATTTAAGTTCTTTTTTTCCTTAAAACCTTGCTAGCCAATTTTAAGTAGATTTTATGGGTTAAATGATATAGGTAACCGGATTTTTAAAAGTTTTGACGGTTTATTTTTCTAAAAAAAAACTTTAAAAATTAATCATTCATTTTTTTTTCATTTAAAAATATAGCTTAAGAAAGTAATAATAGCTTAAAATAAGAAGCTTTGTTAGAATTTTCTAACCTTTTCCTAAAACCAAAATGATCAAAAGCTTATGATTGTCTGGTAATTATTTTAAGTTATAAAAAAGTTACATTTAAGTGAACCATTTGCTAAATAAAGCATAAGTTTTCTCAATTCTACTTTACCTAATTACATAGTATTATATATTTCAAATATTAGAGCATCTGAGGTTATTATAAAGGGAAATTAATTAAAATACCTTAAGTTTGACCATCTCTTACCAAAATACCCAAAATCTCTCTCAGTTTACAAAAGTACCCAAAAAATCCGCGATGGAGCTCGCGATCGCGGGCTTTAGGCCACGTGTCACCAATGTTTACCCACTTTGCCCGCGTTGGTCCCTCAAGAATGTCTGCGGTCCAGCTTTCCCCCCTCAAGAATGCCCGCGTGTGCAGTTTTGGTCCCTGCCCGCGTTTGACTCTCGTTGACCCCCGCGATCGCGGGCTACACGTGTCACCAAGTTTGCCAACTTTGCCCGCGTAGGTCCCTCAAGAATGCCTGCGGTACAGTTTTCCCCCCTCAAGAATGCCCACGTGTGCATTTTTGGTCCCTGCCCGCGATTGACTTTTTTTGACCCCCCGCGATCGCGGGCTCCTGTGCCACGTGTCGGCACAGGGTTAACCCTAAAATCCCTTTGACGAACCCTAAACCCTAATCTTCGGCCGCACTATATAAGGGGGGGGGGGACCAAGACACGGCCACTCTCAATTTTTTTAATCACTCTCTCAATTTTTAATCAAACTCTCTCAATTTTCTCCCACTCTCTCAATTTTGTCGTGTGGAATACGCGTTCGGGTTTTGTGAAGATGTCTCGTATTACCTCTTTGGTATGTTTTCCTTGTGTTATTTGTTATTTTTTGTATGTTATTTTAAGTTAAGATATATGATTTGTAGGTTGTTATAGTGTTTATAACTTATGTTTGAATATGTTCTATGTTTAACATGATATGTATGGTTTTATGTTTGAATGTGATATTTGTATGTTATAATGTGTATGTTGTTATAGTGTGTTTTTTCATATAAAAATTGTTAAGAGTGTTTTTTTATAAAAAAAATTGTTAAGAGTGTTTTTATAAAAAAATTGTTAACAATGTGTTTTTTTTATAAAAACACACTCTTAACAATTTTTTTATAAAAACACACCCTTAACAATTTTTTATAAAAACAGTTTTTTTATAAAAAATGTTTAATAGTGTGTTTTTATAAAAAATTGTTATAGTTTTATGGTTTTTATAATGTGTTTTTTTATAAAAAATTGTTAATTTTTTTTATAAAAACAGTTTTTATAAAAAAAATGTTAAAAATTTGTTTTTTTTTATAAAAAATTGTTAAGAGTGTGTTTTTATAAAAAAATTGTTATAGTTTTATGGTTTTATGTTTGAATGTGATATTTGTATGTTATAATGTGTATGTTGTTATAGTGTGTTTTTTCATATAAAAATTGTTAAAAGTGTTTTTTTATAAAAACATTTTTTATAAAAAAATTGTTAAGAGTGTTTTTATAAAAAAAAATTGTTAACAATGTTTTTTTTTATAAAAACACACTCTTAACAATTTTTTTATAAAAACACACCCCTAACAATTTTTTATAAAAACAGTTTTTTTATAAAAAATGTTTAAGAGTGTGTTTTTATAAAAAATTGTTAAGGGTGTGTTTTTATAAAAAAACACATTTTTAACAATTTTTATATGAAAAAACACACTATAACAACATACACATTATAACATACAAATATCACATTCAAACATAAAACCATAAAACTATAACAATTTTTTTATAAAAACACACTCTTAACAATTTTTTATAAAAAAACACATTTTTAACAATTTTTTTATAAAAACACACTCTTAACAGCTTTTTTATAAAAAAACACATTTTATAAAAAAATTGTTAAATATGTGTTTTTAATAAAAAAATGTTAAAAATGACAACTTAGGTCCCTACGGTTTTAAGAATGACAACTTAGGTCCCTAAACTTTTAAGAATGCCAATTAGGTCCTAAACTTTGAAGAATGACAACTAGGGTCCCTAAACCGCACTTTATCTCTATATAACAATATGATACGTTGAAATAAAATAAACCGCACTTTTTCTTTATATAACACTATTATACGTTGAAATAAAATAAACCGCACTTTATCTATATATAACACTATTATACGTTGAAATAAAATACAACCGCACTTTATCTTTATATAACACTATTATACGTTGAAATAAAATACAACCGCACTTTATCTATATATAACAATATGATACGTTGAAATAAAATAAACCGCATTTTATCTATATATAACACTATTATACGTTGAAATAAAATAAACCGCACTTTATCTATGTATAACACTATTATACGTTGAAATAAAATACAACCGCACTTTATCTATGTATAACACTATTATACGTTGAAATAAAATACAACCGCACTTTATCTATGTATAACACTATTATACGTTGAAATAAAATACAACCGCACTTTATCTATGTATAACACAATTATACGTTGAAATAAAATACAACCGCACTTTATCTATATATAACACTATTATACGTTGAAATAAAATACAACCGCACTTTATCTTTATATAACACTATTATACGTTGAAATAAAATACAACCGCACTTTATCTATATATAACACTATTATACGTTGAAATAAAATACAACCGCACTTTATCTATATATAACACTATTATACGTTGAAATAAAATAACACCGCACTTTATCTATATATAACAATATGATACGTTGAAATAAAATAAACCGCACTTTATCTATATATAACACTATTATACGTTGAAATAAAATAAACCGCACTTTATCTATATATAACACTATTATACGTTGAAATAAAATACAACCGCACTTTATCTATGTATAACACTATTATACGTTGAAATAAAATACAACCGCACTTTATCTTTATATAACACTATTATACGTTGAAATAAAATACAACCGCACTTTATCTATATATAACACTATTATACGTTGAAATAAAATACAACCGCACTTTATCTTTATATAACACTATTATACGTTGAAATAAAATACAACCGCACTTTATCTATATATAACACTATTATACGTTGAAATAAAATACAACCGCACTTTATCTATATATAACACTATTATACGTTGAAATAAAATAACACCGCACTTTATCTATATATAACAATATGATACGTTGAAATAAAATAAATCGCACTTTATCTATATATAACACTATTATACGTTGAAATAAAATAAACCGCACTTTATCTATATATAACACTATTATACGTTGAAATAAAATACAACCGCACTTTATCTATGTATAACACTATTATACGTTGAAATAAAATACAACCGCACTTTATCTATATATAACACTATTATACGTTGAAATAAAATACAACCGCACTTTATCTATATATAACACTATTATACGTT
This sequence comes from Saussurea involucrata, assembly GCA_033807775.1. Lineage (NCBI taxonomy): Eukaryota > Viridiplantae > Streptophyta > Magnoliopsida > Asterales > Asteraceae > Saussurea > Saussurea involucrata. Next base: position 132,868,577 of record CM066321.1, on the reverse strand, counting down.
GAAATAAAATAACACCGCACTTTATCTATATATAACAATATGATACGTTGAAATAAAATAAACCGCAACATCTATATAAAATAAAATAAACTGCAGCATCTATATATAACACTAACTATAACATCTGTGAATGACTATGTAGAAGGATTTCTTTAACATCGACTTGACGCTGAGGTGCAAAGTTTCATACATCGAGGAATTAGGAGCGCTGTTTAGGGGATTTGGTGATCGCGCGGATACCCTTGAGACCATCTATAGAGGGACACCGTTCGGTCCATGGATGGATGTGTCTTACTCTGGTGGCGACCCTACGCTAGTACACATGTTTCTACAGTTGGAGGTCGAGGACGCCAACGCTGAGCCGGAGGAGATGCATTTTGATTTCTTCGGCTCTCAATTGCATTTTGAGCGTCGGGAGTTCTGTCTAATTACAGGACTACGTTTTGGAGAGGCTCCCCCCCTTCCTCCCTTAGAAGACTGCTCCTTCGTTCCTAGGGTTTTCGGCATTTCAGCATCTCGTTTGAAGCTGAAGGCAGCCCGGGAAAAGATGAAAGAGGGCCTTAGTGCCCTAACCGACGAAGATGCTGTCCGTGTATGCTTGGTGGTGATCGTGGATATGGGCTTCCTGGGCCGTGAGTATAGCCAGCATGCTTCATCGACGGTCCTTAGGGCCGTCGAGGACCTTGAGCTGTTTAACAGCTACCCGTGGGGTAGCCATATCTGGACACATTGCTACTCTAATCTGCACCGAGCCATAGGCAGACGCGCCGATCGACATGCAAAGATGAATCTTTGTGGTTTTACATACGCCTTCAAGGTTAGATACGTAGTATAACAATTGTTAATAATACATACAAACTGTTTGGCTTTTCTTTTTACGTACTTGCTCTTCTTGTCTAATTCCAGATATGGATCTTGGAGATGTTTCCCGCATCAATCCGATATTTCGTCAAGCGCGACGATCGAGTACTTAGGGGAACCCGTTGGGACAAGCGTGTTACCCTAAGTAGGTCTCTTTGGATTGAGTTCTTCAAAGCGTCTAGAAATGTAAGTTCTTTTACTATGTTTACAATTTGCATACGTTAGTCCCGCTTATTAATTTCTTTTATGTTTTATCATATATTTAGCAGCCACTCTTGCCCGCCGATCGCCTTGTGCCTACTGTCGACGAGATGGGCACAGATTGGTACAGAGACAGCGTGGCCTTTATTGACGCAGAGGCGGAAAGGGCTCGACGTCCCCCTACTTCCGAAGATGAGGAAGACGACGACAGGCCCCCTTCCGGTGGATACCAGCCGCCCCCTTCCTCCTCCTACCAGCCGGCCCGTTCCTCCTCCTACCAGGCGCCCCGTTCCTCCTCCTACCAGGCGCCCCCTTCCTCCTCCTACCAGGCGCCCCCTTCCTCCTCCTACAATCCATATCAGGCGGCCCCTTCCTACGAGCCACAGCGTGGCTCACATGAAGTCCTGTGGGACTACGTCCACGGGCCGCTAGAGACACGTGTACACTATCTAGAGGAAGTCTACAGACAGTTTAGCGTTGTCAATGTTAGTGTTTAACTTAATTTGTTGGCCACGTTTATTTAGTTTGTATATTAATATTATGTTCTAAATTTGTTTTAGCTGTCGAGTACGACACCGATCCCCGCTCCGTTCGGACAGGGGGCACATGCGACGTTTGCCACCACATCCCATCCATCATTCCCTGAAAATGTAAGTGACATTGAGTAACCATTATAGTTATATGTTTGTTCCTAAGTTTGTAACTCTTATAATGATCAATGTCACGCAGGCCGGGATGTCGGAAACTGAAACACCCTAAAATTCAGGGCCAATTTAAACCTCAAATTAAAATACTATGATCATTAAAGATACCAAACCTTTATAACAACAAGGATCTACAGCATCGTTTTATATACAACATTTAACTTCTTCCTAAATAATCTTATTAATCTATTCTTACAACATAAATAGATTAACTAGATTATCTAAGCTTCGTCCCAAAAATCTCCAAAAATTGCTGGATCCCTTCACCTCATAGTTTGATATGAAATTCACTCCCCAATACTTCTTTCCCGAACCTGAACCTGGTAAAACAATTCAACTTAAAACATTAGGCTTTCGCCTAGTGAGGTTAATCAATTCAAATTTAAAACTCAACAACTAAACATCAGGTGTCTCAAACCTGCATCTTTCATTTTACCAAATCAAGTTTCAACCACTATGACTATTTCACCTAGTCATTTAAATAAATAACATCAACAACTACTTATAATTCCACCAGATTTATAAGAAGTTAAACTCAATAATCCATGAAATGCAAATTACAACTCGATGTAATTTTCTCACACTTCATCATTTATAAACACCGGAAATGCGAATTACACCTTAGTATAATTCTCTCACATTTCAATACCTCACCATCCTGAATCACTGGTTCCCAATGGGATTTTATTCAACGGTGATCACAACAACCGGGAACCCTCACAGATGATTCAGAATTCACTCCACCACTAGAATTACATTATAGGTCCCCAGCTAGTATGCGGTTCCCATTAGACCGTACTAAGTTGCCCACTAGACCAAATGTAATTTCTAGCCATCGCAACACAATAAATGTGTATCATCACTCACTCTTTTGTATATCAAAGCCATACAATTCAACATAGATTCTATATCTCTAAGTACAGAATATAATTCTCAACTGTTATCCCTACTTTGCCATTTAGCATCGGGGATTATCACCTCAATAGTTAATCGCAACTCCGGACTCATAAATAAGTCCTTACCATTTCTCAATTCAGGATTTTTACATCATTAACAGAGTTATAAACATATAACAGATAGCATATACAGATCAGATAGCATACTACATAACAGCTTCAACATACCACTGGAAGTCATCAACTTTTCGCAAGCCACTGTAGCGAAAACCACACTTTTCGCAACCCTCTATTGCGAAAACTACACTTTTCGTAACCTTTTGTTGCGAAAACTAAAACTTCTCGCAACCAACTATTGCGGAAACTTTACTTTTCGCAACCAACTGTTACGAAAAGTTATACTTTGCGCAATCAACTAAAACGAAAAGTTACTGTTCATCGTCATCTATATCTCATTAAGTTGTTTCTTATCAGATTAAGCATTTAGCACATAATTGATATTTAAGCTTGATAAACACGTACACATATGTTTACATGATAAGTTTTAAGCAAGAATCAATTAAACTCACCTTAAAATGTCGATTATGCACTTATTCACGTACGAGCTTAATGACAGCTTAATGGCAGTTTCTCACAAATCTGAAATTAAACATACTTTTTAAAAACTATACTTCCTAATCACAATCAATTAAGAAATCAATTGCTAACCTCTATTTCACCACAGATTTTCTTCTTTCTTTTCTTCTTCCTTTCTTGCGTCTTCCTCTCTCTCACTATTTTCTCTCTGTCTTTTTCTTTTCTTCGTGAAACACTCCCACACAACAAAATCAGTATTTACTATACTAATTTCTTAAAACTTGACACCTCACACAATTTAGATGAGTCATTAACTCATTTCCCTTTACACCTCAAACTTCCACATAATTACAATTTAACCCTTCATGAAAACTTTCTCAACCAAATTGTACCAAAATACAATTTATCTCTTATTAAATTACAATGGAAATTTCGGGATGTTACAGAAACGCCGTTCGCCACCACATCCTATTCTACTATCCCGGAGAGTGTAAGTGACACTGAGTAACCATTATAGTTATATGTTTGTTCCTAATTTTGTAACTATTTTAATGATCAATGTCACGCAGGCCGGGATGTCGGGGGCATACACCTCGCAGATGCCGCCGCCGTTCGCCACCACATCATATTCGACTATCCCGGAGAGTGTTAGTGACACTGAGTAACCATTATAGTTATATATCGATAATCCTAAATTTGTAACTATTTTAATGATCAATGTCACGCAGGTCGGGATGTCGGGGGCATACACCTCGCAGAAGCCGCCGCCGTTCGCCACCACATCAATCACAAACATCTTTGGTGGTTCGGCCGATGACTATTACAGGCCGGAAATGCATACTGTAAGTTATTTTGGTAGTTTTGGTTTAATTGTGAACATTTCCTAAATTGTACTTAAAACATTGAGTAACGTAATTTTCAGACGGGGTCTCCTATTATCCAGGATCACTTCTCGGAGCACTTCTCGGAGCCTGACGATGACTCGATGGATGTTGTAGATCCACCACCACAGGTGACCCCGCTCCCTCTAAAGCGGTCGCATAAAATTTCACAATGGTTTCGTCACCCGTTTGGCCAACAAGGATCTACGACACCATCGCCCGCTAAAAAACAAGCAAAGAAAGCGGGGGGAAAGAAGGGAGGAAAGAAAAAGGGAAAGGTGCCTTCACCGGAGCCTCAACCGGCATCAGAAATATTGAGGATGTGCCGGACTGGTCGCCTCCCCAACTTGACATTCACCCCTTACGGGGGCTTAGAAATCAACCCCTCGTTTTTTGAAAAATTGCTTGCGGATGACCCTGTGACATTCAACTTGACATTCAACTTTCCACGTTTTCCAAAACGAATCACACCTTTCCAAGGAGATACTTTTAGCATTACACGCTCCCCAACTTGGAATTCAACTGGTCTTCTCTTTAAATCAGCATAACTCTTTTGTCTATCTTGCGCCGCTTTCATATGCTGTCGAATCTCTTTCACTTTATCTGCAGTTTGTTGCACCAACTCAGGTCCAGCAAACTGTTTCTCTCCAGCTTTCAACCAACAAACTGGAGTTCTACACTTTCTACCATACAAAGCTTCAAATGGTGCTCTCCCAATGCTAGAATGATAACTATTATTATACGCAAATTCCACTAAAGGCAAATGCGTATCCCAATTTCCTCCAAAGTCTAGCACACAAGCTCTAAGCATATCTTCCAAAGTTTGTATAGTTCTTTCGCTTTGACCATCAGTTTGTGGATGAAAAGCTGTGCTCAAATTCACCTTAGTACCTAACTCTTCTTGAAGTGACTGCCAAAACCTGGAAGTAAATCGACTATCACGGTCGGACACAATTGAAATCGGTATTCCATGTCTTGACACCACCTCATCAATGTACAACTTTGCTAACCTCTCTATTGGTGTTGCTTCTTTCATAGCCAGAAAATGCGCACTCTTGGTCAGTCTATCCACAATCACCCAAATAACATCGTTACCCCTTTGCGTCCTAGGTAACTTCGTCACAAAATCCATATTAATCTTATCCCACTTCCATTCCGGAACCTCTAATGACTGGAAACTTCCATATGGCCTTTGATGTTCAGCTTTGACCATAGAACAAGTTACACATTTCTCTACATATCTAGCCACATCTAACTTCATAGTTGGCCACCAATAATGTAGTTTTAAATCTCTATACATCTTAGTACTTCCGGGATGAATAGAATATTTGGATTTATGTGCATCTTCCAAAATCAACGCTCTATTTCCACCCACTTTTGGTACCCAAACACGACCTTTAAACAACTTCACCCCTCGACTATCTTCTGATAAAAGAAACCGTTGTTTGGTCATCACTTCCTCTTTCAGATTTTCTGCCAACAAAGCCTCAACTTGAGCAGTCTTTAATTGACCAATCAGACTTGACATTACGTCAATCCGAGCATTAATCACCTTTAAACATCCGCTGTACTCTTTTCTACTCAAAGCATCTGCTACAACATTTGCTTTACCCGGATGGTAATGCAATTCACAATCATAGTCTTTAAGTAGCTCTAACCATCTTCGTTGTCTCATATTTAACTCTTTCTGATAAAAAACATGCTTCAAACTTTTATGATCAGTGTAAAGAGTACATTTCGTACCGTACAGATAATGTCGCCATAGCTTTAAAGCAAATACCACCGCAGCTAACTCCAAATCATGAGTAGGATAATTCTTTTCATGCTCTTTCAACTGTCTTGATGCATAAGCAATCACCTTGCCTCGTTGCATCAATACACATCCTAATCCCATTTTTGAAGCATCGCTATAGACCACAAAATCATCTGTACCTTCCGGCAACGCCAACACTGGAGCTTCACACAACAATTGCCTCAACTTTTTGAAAGCCTCATCTTGCTTTTCAGACCAGACAAACTTAACATTCTTTCGAGTCAAGACTGTCAACGTAGAAGCAATCTTCGAGAAGTCTTTGATAAACCTCCGGTAATACCCAGCCAGACCCAAGAAACTTCTAATTTCAGATGCATTCTTCGGAGTCTCCCAATTCATTATCGCTTCAACCTTAGCTGGATCTACCTTCACCCCTTCAGCAGAAATCACATGCCCTAAAAATTGGACTTCTTTCAACCAAAATTCACACTTCGAAAATTTTGCATATAACTTCTCTTTTCTCAAAACCTCAAGTACTTCACGGAGATGACATTCGTGATCGTCTTCATTCTTTGAATAGATCAGAATGTCGTCGATAAACACGATGACAAACTTATCTAAGAATGGTCGACATACTCGGTTCATCAAATCCATGAATATGGCAGGAGCGTTAGTCAAACCAAATGGCATAACCAAAAACTCATAGTGCCCGTACCTTGTTCTGAAAGCTGTTTTCGGAATATCTTCATCTCTCACCCAAACTTGATGATATCCCGATCTCAAATCAATCTTAGAAAAGCATCCTGCCCCTTGCAATTGATCAAATAAATCATCAATCCTTGGCAACGGGTATTTATTCTTGATTGTCACCTTATTCAATTCTCGATAGTCGATACACATTCTCATTGTACCGTCTTTCTTCTTTACAAACAAGACTGGAGCTCCCCACGGCGAAGAACTTGGACGTACAAAACCTTTATCGGATAACTCCTGCAATTGCGACATCATCTCTTTCATTTCAGCAGGTGCTAAACGATAAGGTGCACGAGCTATTGGAGCTGCTCCGGGAATTAAATCAATTCGAAACTCTACTTGCCGTTCCGGCGGTAAACCCGGAAGATCATCAGGAAAAACATCTGGAAACTCACTTATTACACGAATATCTTGCAACTGCTTCTTTTTCGCCTTGGCATCCAAGACATATGCCAAAAATGACACACATCCTTTTGCTAAACACTTACGTGCCTTTGTCATAGAAATTAACGGTAACTCACCTTTCTGCTTTTCTCCGTATACAAACACATCTTTATCAGGTCTTGGAATACGGATTATCTTTTTAGCACACATAATCTCCGCCTCATTTGCAGTTAGCCAATCCATCCCCACAACAATATCGAACCCTCCAATTTCCATTAACAGCAAGTCAATAGGAAATTGTACCTCATCAATCTGAATCTTACACCCATCTATCCTTTCGGTTACCAATACCCGACCACCATTAGCTACCTCAACTACCAAGGCATCTCCTAAAGTAGTGACAGGCATAACTAATTTATCATGAAACACATTGGACATGAAAGAATAGTTTGCACCACTATCAAATAACACATTTGCAGGTAGGGAATTTATAAAGAAAGTACCCGACACCACATCCTTGGATCCCTTTGCTTCTTCCGCCGTCATATTAAATGCACGACCTGTCGGCTTTGGAACAATCATCTTTTTCCCTTGATCTCCATCCTTTTTCAGTTTCGGACAATCGCGTCGAACATGCCCCGGCTGTTTGCATTCAAAACATACGACACTTGGAAGTAGACAGTTATTAGCATAATGACCCGTCTTTCCACATTTGAAACATTCAGGTCCACCTGTTCGGCAAGGTCCAAAATGCTTAGTCTTGCACTTTGGACACCAATTCGGTTCCCTTTTTGTACCCGTACGAATATTCCTCCCAAACAATCTAACATTCTGTGAAGAGTTCGTACGCCCTTCCTCTTTTCTCTTATCCCCGGCATGAGCTTTCTCTTCTCTATCCCTGACATACATCTCTTCAATAATCTTTGCCTCCTCTATCATTTCTCTAAGCATTACTGCTTTTGAATTTCTTACTCTCGTCATCATTTCAGCCGGTAGCCCTTTCAAGTAGGTTTTAACCCGATCAGCTTCAGTTGGAGCCACATGCCCCACCAGATTCAATTTCTCCGTAAACAACTCTGAATAACGCTTTACGGACATATTTTCTTTCTTCAAACTCCTGAACTCATCTTCAATTCGGTCCATCTCATGCTCATTACAGTATTCCTTCAACACTTTTTCCTTGAAGGTTTCCCACGTCATAGCTTCTAATATAGGAGTTGTCATGGTACTTGTTAGCATGTTCCACCACTGTAAAGCATTGCCTCTCAACATCAGTGAGGCATACCTGACCTTCAACCTCTCACCACATTCACAAGCCCTGAATGCTTGTTCAGTCTCCCGAATCCAGTTCATACACGTAACTGGGTTATCTTCGCCCTTGAACTCCGGTGGCTTGCAACTCAGGAATGTCTTGTAAGAACAATTCCTTTGAGCCCTTACTTCAGGTTCTCTAACAGGGTTAATAACCGGATTTGCTCCGCCAGCAACATTCCGATCATTAAACAACTTTAAAAACATCTCTGATTGCCTTTCTAAGGAAGCACTTAACAGTTCAGCCTGTCTCTCCGCCTGTCTTTCCATAGAAGCACTCATCATATGAGTCATATTCTCCATAATCCTTGCCTCCATTCCTCTATCCGTCGTCTGACTAACGTTGCTAGTACCCACCCCTTGGACTGAAGCGTGCATACCTCCCAAAGAAAGAAAATCTCTGGGTGCATCGTGCACATTACTTACCTCTGCCTCATTGTTTCCAACTCTCTCTCTGGGTGGCGTATTCACCATTCTCTGATAAACACAACATAACCATACAAATGGTTAGTTTGACATCTAACAACTAAACGTACTATATCACTAATCAGTCTCTGTAACAATTAAGTAACTAGCATGTTGTTGTAACAATATATTCATAATAACAGTAGCTAATTGAAATTATAAACATATTATACATAAGAATTCTCGTTGCCATTGATACAGTACTAACTAGAGTATTTCCGTCAACCCTAAGACTACCCAGTCTTAGTAATTCTACCCATCACTCAATGATCATAACTTACTTCCATCTCAGTTTAAGTCTAGGTATCTCTTACATCATACCTAGTTCGCTTAAACTACAGCTCTGATACCATACTGAAACACCCTAAAATTCAGGGCCAATTTAAACCTCAAATTAAAATACTATGATCATTAAAGATACCAAACCTTTATAACAACAAGGATCTACAGCATCGTTTTATATACAACATTTAACTTCTTCCTAAATAATCTTATTAATCTATTCTTACAACATAAATAGATTAACTAGATTATCTAAGCTTCGTCCCAAAAATCTCCAAAAATTGCTGGATCCCTTCACCTCATAGTTTGATATGAAATTCACTCCCCAATACTTCTTTCCCGAACCTGAACCTGGTAAAACAATTCAACTTAAAACATTAGGCTTTCGCCTAGTGAGGTTAATCAATTCAAATTTAAAACTCAACAACTAAACATCAGGTGTCTCAAACCTGCATCTTTCATTTTACCAAATCAAGTTTCAACCACTATGACTATTTCACCTAGTCATTTAAATAAATAACATCAACAACTACTTATAATTCCACCAGATTTATAAGAAGTTAAACTCAATAATCCATGAAATGCAAATTACAACTCGATGTAATTTTCTCACACTTCATCATTTATAAACACCGGAAATGCGAATTACACCTTAGTATAATTCTCTCACATTTCAATACCTCACCATCCTGAATCACTGGTTCCCAATGGGATTTTATTCAACGGTGATCACAACAACCGGGAACCCTCACAGATGATTCAGAATTCACTCCACCACTAGAATTACATTATAGGTCCCCAGCTAGTATGCGGTTCCCATTAGACCGTACTAAGTTGCCCACTAGACCAAATGTAATTTCTAGCCATCGCAACACAATAAATGTGTATCATCACTCACTCTTTTGTATATCAAAGCCATACAATTCAACATAGATTCTATATCTCTAAGTACAGAATATAATTCTCAACTGTTATCCCTACTTTGCCATTTAGCATCGGGGATTATCACCTCAATAGTTAATCGCAACTCCGGACTCATAAATAAGTCCTTACCATTTCTCAATTCAGGATTTTTACATCATTAACAGAGTTATAAACATATAACAGATAGCATATACAGATCAGATAGCATACTACATAACAGCTTCAACATACCACTGGAAGTCATCAACTTTTCGCAAGCCACTGTAGCGAAAACCACACTTTTCGCAACCCTCTATTGCGAAAACTACACTTTTCGTAACCTTTTGTTGCGAAAACTAAAACTTCTCGCAACCAACTATTGCGGAAACTTTACTTTTCGCAACCAACTGTTACGAAAAGTTATACTTTGCGCAATCAACTAAAACGAAAAGTTACTGTTCATCGTCATCTATATCTCATTAAGTTGTTTCTTATCAGATTAAGCATTTAGCACATAATTGATATTTAAGCTTGATAAACACGTACACATATGTTTACATGATAAGTTTTAAGCAAGAATCAATTAAACTCACCTTAAAATGTCGATTATGCACTTATTCACGTACGAGCTTAATGACAGCTTAATGGCAGTTTCTCACAAATCTGAAATTAAACATACTTTTTAAAAACTATACTTCCTAATCACAATCAATTAAGAAATCAATTGCTAACCTCTATTTCACCACAGATTTTCTTCTTTCTTTTCTTCTTCCTTTCTTGCGTCTTCCTCTCTCTCACTATTTTCTCTCTGTCTTTTTCTTTTCTTCGTGAAACACTCCCACACAACAAAATCAGTATTTACTATACTAATTTCTTAAAACTTGACACCTCACACAATTTAGATGAGTCATTAACTCATTTCCCTTTACACCTCAAACTTCCACATAATTACAATTTAACCCTTCATGAAAACTTTCTCAACCAAATTGTACCAAAATACAATTTATCTCTTATTAAATTACAATGGAAATTTCGGGATGTTACAGAAACGCCGTTCGCCACCACATCCTATTCTACTATCCCGGAGAGTGTAAGTGACACTGAGTAACCATTATAGTTATATGTTTGTTCCTAATTTTGTAACTATTTTAATGATCAATGTCACGCAGGCCGGGATGTCGGGGGCATACACCTCGCAGATGCCGCCGCCGTTCGCCACCACATCATATTCGACTATCCCGGAGAGTGTTAGTGACACTGAGTAACCATTATAGTTATATATCGATAATCCTAAATTTGTAACTATTTTAATGATCAATGTCACGCAGGTCGGGATGTCGGGGGCATACACCTCGCAGATGCCGCCGCCGTTCGCCACCACATCAATCACAAACATCTTTGGCGGTTCGGCCGATGACTATTACAGGCCGGAAATGCATACTGTAAGTTATTTTGGTAGTTTTGGTTTAATTGTGAACATTTCCTAAATTGTACTTAAAACATTGAGTAACGTAATTTTCAGACGGGGTCTCCTATTATCCAGGATCACTTCTCGGAGCACTTCTCGGAGCCTGACGATGACTCGATGGATGTTGTAGATCCACCACCACAGGTGACCCCGCTCCCTCTAAAGCGGTCGCATAAAATTTCACAATGGTTTCGTCACCCGTTTGGCCAACAAGGATCTACGACACCACCGCCCGCTAAAAAACAAGCAAAGAAAGCGGGGGGAAAGAAGGGAGGAAAGAAAAAGGGAAAGGTGCCTTCACCGGAGCCTCAACCGGCATCAGAAATATTGAGGATGTGCCGGACTGGTCGCCTCCCCAACTTGACATTCACCCCTTACGGGGGCTTAGAAATCAACCCCTCGTTTTTTGAAAAATTGCTTGCGGATGACCCTGTGAACTCTGACTTAGACGATACGGTTAGTATGAAGTTAAATTATAGTCATATATAATCAAATATATTTATATTACATGTCTAACCATCTATTTTTTATGCATAGCACGTCGATTCTTGGGTTAGCCTGTTGCAAAACATCGTGGCGTAGACACGAGGTGGACCATCATGCACACTATGTTCTTTCAGTGTATACTGATGGAGCATCAAGGTCCCGCCTCCGTGATCGAAATATGCAATGGCTCGGAAGGGACCTCTTGGACTCTCCTCGATAGGGTATGCAAATCGTTTTACTGATATTTTATTTAATAACATATATGACATATATTGTAATATTTCAGGTGTACATCCCCATATGCTTGCATCCCAGACATTGGCTGCTTGGAGTGTTTGAACTAGACACTATGGTCATGACCCTATATGACAGCGAAAAGGACGGTCTCTGCAAACAACAATTGACAGAGCAGATGCAATCGTTTAAAACAAAACTATATACGTTCTTTTCATTGATCGGGGATCATAGACGTCGCGAAGTGTCAAGTATTTTTCGCACAAAGATGGTCGGCCAAGTACCCCAGCAGACCGGGTTATATGCGGATTGCGGTGTATGGGTATGCCGTAATGTCCAAAAGTTGATAAATAACGAGGAGATATGGGTACCCCCTAACGAAACCGACGATGAGGCAATGGATTTCCGCCGACATATGGCGGAGTCAATTTATGCGCATTGTCTAATAGGGCCACGTTAGGTTGTTTATGTAACATTAAATAATTGTTATTTTTAGTATTAACTTATTTTGTTAAAGTATTGTGATTGATTGACTTACTGTTTACTTCATTTGGTTTTTGCTAATTTCATCCATTTACTCAACTTTGAGTATCGATATCTCTTTCACACATACTCTATTTTGGACGCATTATATATCATTTCGAAGATCTCATATAGAAGAACATAAACCTACTAAAAGTTAGTTATATATAACACATATATATAAATTTAAATGCGTCCAAAGTTTAGTAAAACTCATATTTCCAACACCTAGTAAGTAGGTTTATCAAACTTGCGATAATCCTAATACAGAGATTATTGGATGAACAAGCATTTATTTCTTGATTATTGGGGTATTGGTTCTTGTTGTCTGGAAGTGATTCATATGATGCAAAAATTGGTATCATGTAATGTAGAACAATATCTATATTATAGAAACTTGCATTTGATAGTACCATATAAATCTGATCTAAATTCTCATTAATTAGCTATGTTTGACTACTTAAAGACTAATTTTCTGCCTAATGAAAGACCTTTATTCAAGAGCAGACGAATATTGCAGTTACTTTTTCAGTGGAATCATGCAGGCAACTTTTTCAGACGAAATCTATAAACACATTCAAATAATAATAATTTAAAACGATTTAATGAATTAGTTAATATATGATTATTATGTTAATGCGATAGGAGTGTAAAACAAAATTGAAAAAAAAAATAAGAGATGTACCATAAATTAAATAATTAATTATAAGGGTATGAATTTTAAATATAAAAAATATTTTTTTATGTAGTGTATAACTGTATATGATATATATTAAAATATATAAATCCAAAAAAATTCAAGATTTGGCTCATTTCGAACATATCGAAGAGACGATTATAATGGTGTAATTTGTTAAAATTAAAACGTATTTTTTTAACGTATTTTAGTTAATAAACGATTATATGTGTTAAATGTAAAATTAAAATAATGAAATTAAAAGGTATAAAGTAAATTTAGTAAATAAGTATAGGGGTTGAAAGTGTAACATTTCATTTTAAATTCGTAAAATGGACGAAATGGGGTGAACAGTGCCAAAATATCAAAATTTTCATAAATGGTCCCTGGAATTTTTCAAAAATGGTCCCTTGCAATTGAAAAGTCACAAAAATAACCCCATCGCGGGATGAGCCCGCGATCGCGGGATTCCATTTTTCAAAAACGGTCCCTGCAAGTTTAAAAAGGTGTCAGAAAAGGTCCCTGGCCCGCGATCGCGGGCTCCCATCGCGGATTTTTGAGGTATTTTTGCAAAGTGGGTGAGATTTTGGGTATTTCAGTAAAAGATGGTTTGACTTAGGGTATTTTAATTAATTTCCCTATTATAAATTTAAAAAAATATGACTTGTAAAAGTTATTCTTGGAAAGAGTTTTTATAATTTAATTAAAATACTCATTATTTGACTTTAACTTGCAAAAATACCTACAATCTCGTTCATTCTATAAAAATACCCAAAAAATCTGCGGTGGGCCCCGCGATCGCAGGTCAGGGCCCACGTGTCATCTGAGTGTGGCTAAAACTTCCGCGAAGGCCCCTCAAGAATGCCCGCGGTACCCGCTGTAACGTCCCAAAAATTACAAGCAAATTTAAATTTTTAAATAAACATTTCATTTATAACAACTCATTAAATGATCCCAACGTTTCGTTTGTAAACTCATAATTAATATCTTCATAATAACAACCAGCGGAATAAACGTTTAATTATTAGAAACCACAAAGCAACCAGCTCTCCTCGCGCGCCAGTGTGTACTCGTCACGCCTTGGAGCCGCCCGTACCTGAAACCACAGTTTATTGGGAAAGGGTAAGCACGAAGCTTAGTGAATTCAACACCATAAGTAACACAGTTATTTCCACACCACCAAAAACAGATAATAGCACATAAACAGCATACAAGTCTACGAACAAATCATAAACATGTATATCCACACCCACCTACCTAAAAGGCACAAGTCGGTCCCACCGACCACATGATAACATCTCCGGCCCCGCCGAATCCCCGGTCCCACCGAGTCTCTACGCCACCCGCATATAAAATCTCCGGCCCCGCCGGATCCTCGGTCCCACCGAGTTAACATGACAACATAGTATCAACTAGACACCCCACTATTTAGTCCCACCACACAATCGCATAAAGCTACCACACACGTACTACACCAATGATAAAACAACCGTTATTAGATATCGTGCAAACGCAACCCGGCACCCCCGGGTTCATACGCCACCCGCGTATACAACCTTCGGTCCCACCGAATTACTACGCCACCCGCGTATATGACCCTCGGCCCCGCCGAACTCCTACGCCACCCGCGTAGTCACAACAATAAGGTCCGACTAGTCACCCCACTATTTAACCCCGCATCAAAAGCAAATAGAATTACCACATACACACACAACGTAATGTAAAAATAACCGACATTAGTTATAGTGAGAGAACTCACCTCGAATGCGCGCCTAGCTCAACAATACAAACTCAATCTTCTCAATTACGGTCACTTCCCAGCACCTAAACGCACGTTAAAACGTATCAAAACGAGACCCGGACCCTACGACACGACACCCGCTTAAACCGTCACTAAAACTACTTCCCGGTCTCGCCAAACAGGTCTGTTCGGGACCTGTTTCGACCTCCTTAAGCCCAGTAAATCCTCAATGTTATTACATGGTCAGAAAGTACTATGAGTTAGGGTTCTAAGGACATGTTACACGCCTCCTAACGATTTTTCTACCATTTATTATGGATTTTACAAAAACAGTTCCCCGAACAGCGAAAATCAGCACCTTTCAGTATAAAATGACATTTTGACCAATGCTACGTCCCGAACTGGGCTTCGCACAACATACAGAAAAGTTTATAGACTCAAAAAGGGAACTTTTGGCGCTGGTCTCACCCAGATACGAGTTACGAGCAAAGAGTTATGGCTTTCACAAGGCAATGGCAGATTCCAGAATTTTTCACATGAAATGACGAATCACTGAACTT
Organism: Saussurea involucrata; assembly: GCA_033807775.1. Taxonomy (NCBI): domain Eukaryota; kingdom Viridiplantae; phylum Streptophyta; class Magnoliopsida; order Asterales; family Asteraceae; genus Saussurea; species Saussurea involucrata. Next base: position 132,852,920 of record CM066321.1, on the reverse strand, counting down.
ACGACCACTTTTTCATCTAGCTAGAGGTCGAATCAGTTTTCTGCTAAAACACGGAAAACGTGTCCGACACAGAACGTGAACCGTGGGCACCCGTTTCGGCTCAATCGGAGTTACGACGGAAAAGTTGTGGTTGACGCAAAACAGTGGCAGAAAACGTTTTCACATAAAATGACGATTTTATAAAACGATTCGCGTTCGGCTTAACGGTTCGGGTTGCAACTAGGGTTGGACAACCCACGCACCACCCACTGCCACCTCCGGCAGTGGTGGTCGGCGGCGGCGGCAGCCACCGCCGGTGGTGGTTTCACGGCGACACGAAAGAAACAATCAAGGGGGAAAACACTTACCTACGACGAAGAAACGATCGCTCGCGTCCTTTCTCTCGCTCCTCGCTGCTCTCTCTCTCTCTTCGCTGCTCCTCTCTCTCTCTCTTCGCCGGCGAGACCAGCGGCGGTGCTGGTGGTTTAGGGCGGCAAACGGCGGTGGTCTTGGTGGTGATGGCAACGAAGACGAAGAGGGGGGAAGGGTTTACGGCCGTGAGTACCAAGAAGAGAGGGTAGGTTTCTTTTTCTTTTGGTGATCGACGCAGCCAGGGAAAAAAATGAGAAAGGTGTGAGATTGGTCCTTATGGGCCGATCCATGCACTACTATCATGGTTTGACACTTTTAGCCCCTACACATTAAAGTAGTTTTACCTTAAGCCCCCCCCCCCCCCTAACCCAAACTTTTAACAATAAGATTCTTGCCGCCTAACTTGTTAAATTTCGATTAGAGGAAATTATAAAATAACCAAAAGAAAATGATTAATTAAAATCCATACCGAGACACGGGCTTTACAACTCTCCCCCACTTGAATTAGACTTCGTCCTCGAAGTCTATGCCCGTGAATATCTATAGATAGTTCTCCCTCATCTCAACCTCAGGTTCCCAAGCCCACTCGGAACTTTTTCGGTGTTTCCACTGGACCTTCACTAACTGGAATCTAAAATTTCTCACACCGCCAAAAAAAAATCTCGAATTCGTTTCTTACCACAAAACTCCTACAAGGACACTGAAATTACGATCAGAAGAACACCCCAGCAACTGGAGTCATTCCTAGGCAAGCGACTTCGGTTGTTCCCCAACCTTAGACATTCCATGTATCCCGAGTCAAATTTCAAGCTCTAACCATTCTAAAGCTGCTCACAGTATACCCTACAGGATACTCGACTACGATCATTCCTACCCTTAATTGTCGATTAACTTCCACGAATTCTAATAGACTCCAAAGATTTTCAATAACTTATATTAACAAAACATCGACCCCCTGCCGAACATCTGTCCAACCGATTACAATAACAAACATCGGCCACCCGCCGAACATCGGTCCAACCGATTACAATAACAAACATCGGCCACCCGCCGAACATCGGTCCAACCGATTACGATAACAAACATCGGCCACCCGCCGAACATCGGTCCAACCGATTACAATAACAAACATCGGCCACCCGCCGAACATCGGTCCAACCGATTACAATAACAAACATAAGTGTGGTATTATCCTAGACACTAACACAAATAGATATCCCCCACAATCAAGTCAACTAACACACACGTAGGTCATTCCCTTAACCGATACTACCCGACCTACATTACCAACACGCGTGGAATACCCAACCTCCCACCGTCGACGTATCCCCCACACTCGCTCTACAAAGCTAATTTATCTGAACCGAGGATACACCCTGACGCCTACCTCTCAGGTAACGCCTCAGGGCCCCTCACATCGGAATTACCTCCCAGGTAAGTGCCCACAACTATATCCTCCTAGCACCTACTAGAAAGCCTAGGCTATAACACCTGAACGCCGGGGCCTCACCCCGAGATACCCAACCGACCACTACCAGCGACTGACTAACGTGCCTAAGGATCCAAAGCAAAACAGCCTACCCACGAGTGCCTATCCCGGATTGTCTCTGTTAGTCCCAGATGGCTTAACAAGTATTGTAGAAGGGGGGGTTGAATACAATACACAAAAATTTCACAATTTTAATTCTTATATTTGAAAAACTTTCAAAAGAATTACACACAGAAAACTTAAGACTGTTGCGGAAAAGAACAGATAAACTATTCTAACAATCTTACACAAAGTATAAACAAAACAACTAAGAACACTGAGAGCAAAGCTATTGAGTTTTAAGGCTTAAAAGAAGGTTTCTTGCACTGAGAGAATTTCTTGAAAGCGTGAGAATTGCATGAAGAGCACTTCTCCTTTTATAGTGCCAAGGAGTGCCCAAGCATTAAATGCTTGGGACACTTGTCATCTTCACATATGCTGATAATGTTGACTTCAGGAGAACTGTGAAGTCCTTGTCACTTTTCACTAGGTGCAGACAGAGTAGCTTGAGCAGATAAAAGGGACCTTAACTGAAAGTGGATAAAGAGACAAACTGTCACTTTTCTCTGCTGGAGGATATTGTCCCATAATAAATGATCTTCTGTCTTGAGCTTTTAGCACCGAAGTGGTTTCCACCGAGATTGAGAAATCTTCGGTGGAAAGAAGACTAATCCACCGAAATTGCAAGCATGTTTCGGTGGTGAGAGGACCACCGAAATTGCAAGCATGTTTCGGTGATGAGAGGACCACCGAAATTGCAAGCATGTTTCGGTGGTGAGAGGAGCACCGAAAGAGTCATCGGTGGTGGATGGGGCCACCGAATTTGTCCAAGCACTTCGGTGGAAGAAGGCCACCGAAATTGTCCTATAAATTCGGTGGAGAGAAGGCCACCGAAATGTCAAGGAATTTCGGTGGTAATGACTTGTTTGAATGTTGCCGAGAGTCTTCTATTTTCCACAAGTAGAGAGTCTTCAAGCTTGGTTTCGGTTGATCTTCGACTTCACCGAACATTTGATATCTTGTACAAGTCATTCAAAGAACTGAACTAAAATATTCTAAGTAGGAGTTTTAGGGAAAACATCGGTGAGTCAATTTCAAATCCTTGGTGACCCAACAATCTCCCCCTATTTGAATTTGAGCTCCTTATCTTAGAATATTCAAGAGTAAATAAAAGTAAGTGCGTTTTTGACCCTTTTTACTCTTTTGGGTTCTTTTCACATAGACCATTCTTTTTGTTCTTTTTGATCTTTTTCTTTTGTATGCGTATGTATACTATGTACAGTATTTACAGGTAACGAAAGATAAAGTATGTACAGAAATAAAATTCAAATAGAGATACTTGTATTAAGATAAGTTCTCGTACAATTTACAAAATGAGAAACTAACTTTTACAAGTACCAAATGGAGAGAACTTACTTCTTTGAGGTTTTGCGTCGCTTGATTTCATCCAGTAAGTTTCTATAGAACGGTTGAGCTTTGGGGATGTTCGGAAAGAGGTTGTGAATGCCTTCCAGAAATATAGTATCGGCGATGGATATCTGGGCAAATCTGAAGAATGCCCGACGACCGAGACCGTCGTTAAAGAACAATCCTGGTATTGGTGAGAGACTTAAGGTTGTGGTAGGATAGGGAACAGAAGTGGGAATGGTAAGGTTAAGATTGTTTACATTCGGGATTGTACCTTCTCTTGCCATTTCCTTGAAGACTGAGTCAGGAGGATTTTTGACTTTGGGGAGGATGATCTTCTCTTTCAGAGACTGCAGTTTGGCTCTTTCTTCGGTGGAGAGGGTGATGTTATGTTTTCTTTTGATCTCCTTCATCTTATTCATTAGACCATCAATGTATTTGACAAAGATGTCTTTCTTTGGATTTGGACTCCTGACAAGGTGTTGAGTGATTTCATACCATTCCGAGAGACCGAAGAGTTGGAGATGGCTTTCTTTCACACTCTTCATAGAGCCATCTTCCCAGTTAATAATCAATCTGATGTCTTGAGGGTTTGCCTTGGAGGTGGCAATATTTACTAAAGAAATTTGTGACCTATAGCTTCGGAGGTGCATGGTCTTTTTGTACCAACTAATTTCTTCATTCTTTTCTTGTTCCAAGGCACTGAGCACCGATTTCTGTGTTTGGATGGCATCGGTGGACTTGACTTTTGTAGCTTCTTCTGCGGCAGCTTTGAGAGACAGATCTCTGGATTTGTCTAAGTCGATTTGAGCTATTCTTGCTTCCTCAATTTCTTGAGCAGAGAGGCCAAGTTCGGTGGTGATAGGTTGAGAAGCAGGCTTGAGTTTGAGAGTTTCAGCGTCCTTCGGTCGAGCCCCATATCTTGCCAGATCCTTTTTCTTCTTTGCTTCTCTGGCCAATTCTTCGGCCGAAAGAGTTCTTTTTCCTTTGTCTTCGGGAGCTTTGCTGGACTGCTCCCCCTCAACTGATGCATTAAGGTCAAGAGCTTCGGTGGAGCCAGTATGGGTCGGTGAGAGTGAGACATTTTTCGGTGGAGAAGAGGGTTTCGGAGAAGAGAATTTCGGTGGTGAGGATTTCGGTGGTGAGGAGGATTTTGGTGAAGAGGGTTTCGGTGGAGGATGGTTACTGGAAAGTTTCTTGATGGATGGAAGTTTCGGTGGACCCGCGGTTTTCTCCCCCTCAGGAACAGCCGGTAACTTGAAACCCAACTCATAGAAGGCCTTATCAAACTTGGAGTGTAGGAAGGCCAGACTCGTTTCGGTGGTATGGGGAACCAAGGCAAAGTCACCGAGATCCATTTCCCACTGGGAACGTTCAGGATTGGGTGAGTCGGTGGAAGGTTTGGAGAGGGACTCCACTGTGGTAGAAAGGGTAGATAATTTTTCTTGAATGGGGCGTAGGGCTTCGGTGATGGCATCAAGAAGAAGATGCGGTAGCTGAGACTCGAGGTTAGAGATGCGGGAATTGGCTTGGGAGATTAAGGTGATGGTAGATTTAAGAAAGGTAGAGGTGCGGTCTATGTGCGGGGAAGTTTGGCCACCGATTTCGGGGAACGAACAGTGCCATCGAAGGGGATCCGCTTCGGGAAGAGGATGTCGTAAGTGAGGCGCGAGAGCGTCGGTGTAGAGGGTTCGGGGAGGTGAGGGTGTACGTTGTGGAGAGTGTTGCCTCGGCGAGGGAGGCTCGATGGGATGTTCTTCGGGGGACGGGATGGTTCGGGGAGAACCAGTGTCCGCTAAAAGAAATGCAAAGAAATCATGTGGGGGTGAAGTCTGTGGGGGGGAACCCTGATTGGGTTGTGCAATCTCATCGATCAGAAACTGATCGGGTGAAAAGCTGTGAAGTGAAAAACCAGAACCCTCGAGAGGAGAGGCCTCGAGGTCATCTCCACCACCCAAAGAATCGAGTGGGGAGGTTTGTTGAGGGTTCTCCAAGTGTACAACTGAGGCCTTTTGAGAGGCAACAGAGGAGTTGGTGGGGTCTGAAACGGATACCCTTGGCCCGGAGGGATGAAGTTCAACAACCGGCGATTTTTGAGAATCGACAGTTGGATTTGTTGGAGGGGCCGATGGTTTCCGGGACCTCTTTGGAAGAGATCCCGAAGGGGAAGATGAGTGCCTCCGCTTATGAGAAGGGGTTTGAACCGGGGAAGCCTCCGAGGGAACTCTCGGTGACATAGTTCGAGAAGCGGGTGCGGAGGTGTCGGTGGCCTTTCGTCGTTTCTTTTGAGTGCCACCCGACGTAACTCGGTAACGGGGAGTAGGGGCCACTACAGTTGGAGGGACCTCGGGAATTTCTAGGTGTTGAAACCCGGGAATTTCCGCATCACCCCAATGTAGTTCGGGAGAAAGAGCAAAAGAAATCATACCTGGTCGTAATGGGCGATCGGTGGCGAGAGGCTTAACGTTGAGAGTTTTGGTGCCTACACACGGAGAAGACCAGTCATAAGAGAAGCGCGGTAAAGGGGATTTGCGATCTGACTCCAATGCCTTAGAAAGTTTGTGCTGTATGATCATTGAGATGAAGCGTGGAAAGGCAACATGGCATTTCTTGGGAGTCTTGATGACCTCGACAAGCTCTGAGAAGAAATATTGGGCGAAGTCGACTTTTCTTTGGAAGATGAGGGCATGAGCGAGTTTGTTGACGTGTGAAGGCGATTGATCATGCCCACTTGTTTTGCGTGAGAGGCAATGGATAACGTGGGCAAAGAAGAAATTCCAAATGCCTCCCATTTTGCTGCGAAGAAGAGTACCGGGGCCTTTGGAGCTTTTGGAGGAGTCGTCGAGCACATAACCGGTGGTAAGAACAATGTCTTCATGTATGGTGTCCAAATACATGTCTTCATAGTCGGAAAAGGCGTCGATCTTGAGAGCGAGACGAACATCATCGACTCCAAAAGTGAGGTCGTGATCACCGGCGTCGTCGGAAAGAATGGAGGAGTGAATGGCTTCGTTGGAGGGATCGTACACACATGTTAACCAAAATCTGCCAATGAGCATTTTACTCATCTTGGGATTGCATGAAAAGGCATGAAGAAGAGGAGAGCGAGTGAGGAACTTTGCGACTATGGAGAACTCGGGATGAGCTGGATCCGGGTCGAAGCGGGCAACGTGATTGCATTGATTAAACTTAAGCTCTTCAAATCGTGTGGGAATAGGGTATCGAGAAGATGCCATGAGAGAAATGTGTTTGAGAGAGAAGAGAGAGTGCAGGTTTGAAACTTGAGGAAGAAGTGGAAAAGATGTAGGGGGCGGTATGTATATATAGTGAAAGGATAGGGTACCGTGATGATGATTTTGCATGGGGAAATGGGACAAGTGACTCATGAGAGGAAAGGTATCTTGGGGAATCGGGACACGGAACGGCTGATAGGCGAAAGGTCTGACACAAATGCAATTGAGTGGTCACAAGTGGGCGTTGGGAATCGTAAGGATCGGTGTAGACTCGGTGATGGTTCGGTGGACATTTCGGTGGACATTCGGTGATTATTCGGTGGACAGTCGGTGAGAGATCGGTGGGGAATCGGTGGAAAAAGTCGTAGGGTTTCACCGATTGAGGAGATTTACCACCGAAATGGAACTTCGGTGGTAGAGTGGATTCACCGAATTTGGATTTCGGTGGTGGAATGGTATCACCGAATGGAAGTGACCACCGAAATGAGACTTCGGTGGTGGACAAGTTTCACCGATTTTGAAGATTATCACCGAAATGAGGCTTCGGTGGTAGAAAGGTTTCACCGAATTTGTAGAATTTCGGGGAGGGTTTAGATAGCTTCTACCAAAATGTGGACCGAGAAGATGCCACCGAATTTTGATTCGGTGGTTGGAAAGAAAGAAGAAAAGAAAAGATTTAACACATAGATTTGTCCACCGATGAGAGATCGGTGGTGAGAGAGAGGTAGATAAAGAAGAGTCCACCGATGTGAGATCGGTGGAGTATGAACACTTGATTATTCTTGTAGATTGCACATCCCAAGTTCACTGATGAGAAAGTTGAACCTGGTTTCATCAAGAGGTTTGGTGAAAAGATCAGCACGCTGCAAATCGGTGGGAATGAAGTGCAGTTCAATGTCACCTTTGGAAATGTGGTCCCTGATGAAATGATACCTGATATCGATGTGTTTAGATCTAGAGTGAAGAACAGGATTATTTGCTATAGCTATAGCACTGGAATTATCACACAGAATTGGAACTTTAGAAAAGAATTGATTAAAGTCCCGTAGTTGGTTTCTCATCCATAGAATCTGAGCACAACAGCTCCCAGCAGCTACATATTCAGCCTCAGCAGTAGAGGTTGATACAGAGTTTTGTTTCTTGCTGGACCAACTTACCAATTTTCCACCAAGGAGCTGACAGCTTCCTGTAGTACTCTTTCTATCAATCTGGGAACCTGCATAGTCTGAATCTGAGTAACCAATTAGTTCAAAACCCGAGTCTTTGGGATACCAAAGACCCAAGTGCAGTGTGCCCTTAAGGTACCGAAAAATTCGTTTTACAGCCTTTAAATGTGATTCTTTAGGATTGGCCTGATAACGAGCACATAGACAGGTAGCAAACATAATATCCGGTCTGCTAGCAGTTAGGTAAAGCAGAGAGCCTATCATACCTCGGTAAAGAGTGACATCCACAGATTCACCTTTTAGATCAGCACACAGTTTCAAGGGAGGTGCCATGGGAGTTTTCATAGGAGAGCTATCTAGAAAGTTAAATTTCTTCAGAAGGTCACGAATATATTTGCTTTGATTTATAAAAATCCCTTCTGAAGATTGTTTGACTTGAAGGCCCAAGAAAAATGTAAGCTCTCCCATCATGCTCATCTCATATTCACTCATCATGAGAGAAGCAAACTCATCACATAGGCATTCATCAGTGGCACCAAAGATGATGTCATCAACATAGATTTGAACAAGAATGATATTACCTGAGGTTTCTTTGATGAAGAGAGTATTGTCAATTTTACCTCTGGAATATCCATGCTTGAGAAGAAAGTTGGCAAGAGTGTCATACCAAGCACGTGGAGCTTGCTTGAGACCATACAATGCTTTGTCAAGTCTGTACACATAGTATGGATGAGCTGGGTCTTCAAAGCCAGGAGGTTGTTTCACATAGACTTCCTCTGCAAGTTCCCCATTGAGAAGGGCACTTTTAACATCCATTTGAAAGACCCTAAAATTTCGGTAGGAAGCATGAGCCAGAAAGATCCTTATAGCTTCAAGTCTTGCAACAGGGGCAAATGTTTCATCATAGTCAATGCCTTCTTCCTGTCTGTATCCTTGAGCTACTAATCGGGCCTTGTTCCTGATAACAGTACCATCTTCATCCATTTTGTTCCTGAATACCCACTTGGTTCCAATGATTGTCTTGTTTCTGGGTTTGGGAACCAATCTCCAAACTTTATTTCTCTGGAACTGAGAAAGTTCTTCTTGCATGGCAGTGATCCAACAAGGATCTGATAGAGCTTCATCCACTTTCTTGGGTTCAGAGAGAGAGAGGAAATTCACATAGAGACAAATATTTCCAACTCCTCTGCGAGTTTGGACACCTGCTTGATGGTCACCAATAATTTGATCTATGGGGTGATCTTTGGTCCATTTTAGAGCAGGGGGTAAAGGTGATGGGGTATGAGAAGTAGAGTGAACTGGAGTAGTGGGATCAGAGGTTTGGTGTAAGATGGGATTTTCGGTAGTGGATGCCATGTGATTTTCGGTGGGATTAAGGATGGAAGAAGGGCTTCGGTGTGGAGTTTCGGTGGGAATAGGAAAATCGGTGTGAGAGATGGGTTGATCAATTTCGGTGGGAGAGAGTGATCCAGCTGGGTTTTTTGAGGTAGATGGATTTGAGGGAATTGAGGAGATATCGGTGGAAGTGACTAAGGGGATATCACCAATACATGATGAGATCCATCTGTGTAAATCATCCTCATCACTTGAAAGTGATGAACATCTGAGATCATCAAACTTGACATGAATGGACTCATCAATGCATTTTCTTCTGAGATTGTACACCCTATAAGCTTTGGAGGATAAGGAGTACCCAACAAATATTCCCTCATCTGCCTTGGGATCAAACTTCCCAAGATTTTCACGATCATTAAGAATAAAGCAGATACACCCAAAGACATGAAGAAAGCCAATATTTGGTTTTCTGCCATGAAAAACTTCATACGGGGTTTTATCATGTCTTTTGGATATTACTGACCTGTTTTGAGTGAAGCAGGAAGTATTCACAGCTTCGGCCCAAAAATAGGTGGGGAGATTTGATTCACTCAGCATGGATCTAGCGGCCTCACACAGTGTTCTGTTTTTCCTTTCCACCACTCCATTTTGCTGAGGAGTACGAACAGCAGAGAAGGTCTGAGAGATCCCTTTCTCGGTGAAGAAGTCTTCAAGAGCACTATTTCTGAATTCAGTGCCATTGTCACTCCTTACCGAGCGGACAAGCTGGCCATTGAGAACTTCATTTTTCTTGACAAAGTTGATGATTTCTTCAGTGGCATCACTTTTGTACCTGAGAAAGAACACCCAAGTATATCTGGTAAATTCATCAACAATAACAAGAATATACCTTTTGCCTCCAAGACTTGGAGTGCTGACTGGTCCACATAGATCCATGTGCAGCAATTGAAGAGGAAGAGTGATGGAAGAGCATTGCTTCGTCTTGAAGGATGTTTTGGTGAGCTTTCCCTTTTCACATGCATCACACAGCTTCTCTTTGACAAAGTTCAACTTTGGCATGCCCGTCACCAGCTCTTTGTTGGAGATTTTATGCAAGGTCTTGAAGTTTAGATGAGAGAGACGTTTGTGCCACAACCAGTTCCTTTTGGATGCATCATTTGACACAAAGCAGACATTTGATGAAGAATTGGATTGTCCCATATCTATGACGTAGACATTTTCCATCCGTCTTCCCGATAACACCACATTGAATTGTTTGTCTACCACGGAGCAGACACAAAGTTCAAAGATAACTTTGTATCCAAGATCACACAGTTGGCTAATGCTGAGGAGGTTATGCATGAGGCCGTCCACAAAAGCCACTTTATTGAAGGTTACAGATCCATTAGAGAGAGTTCCGTATCCTTTGGTGTAACCCTTAGAATTATCACCAAAAGTTACAGATGGACCTTTTCCCGGCACATAGTTGATGAGAAGAGACTTGTTTCCCGTCATGTGGCGTGAGCACCCGCTGTCTAGATACCAAATTTGATGGTGCTCAAAAGCCTGCATGCAAACATATATTAGTTCTTTGGTACCCATTTTGTAATGGGTCCTTTGGGGTTAGAAGAGCATGATTCCTTAAGCTTGGATCTATCAATTCTATCCTTGGGACAGTCCTTAGCCATATGAAAAGTGTCACCACATTTATAGCATTTTCTATAGATAAACACCTTTTTAGCATTTTTCATGTTTTGGCTTTTATCATTTGTTCTTATAACCTTGTTAGAGGAGAACAGAGCAGAAGGCTTGGACCCAAGGATTCCTTTGGATAAATCTTTGGAGATTGATTTTCTCAAAAGCACAGATCTAGGAATTTGATGAATATAAGCGTTGTTAGAGGGAATGTTTGGGGTAAAACTTTTAGGATGGGAGCTTGCCATGCAGTTGACCACCGATTTTCCTTTGTCGGCACAGGAGATCCTTTTTGAGTGAACAGGAGTTTCTCTTTTGGGGATCTTTGAGGGCTTAGGTTCGGTGTAGGTATCTATGTGAATAGATTTTAACACTTCATGAAGAGGAATTGGAGGATCATTGATTGAGAGATCGGTGGGCACAAAGGGGATAAGATCGGTGGGTTTAGATCTTTTGGAAGGATTAGCTTTTGAAGAGTTTGAGGAGGAGGCTTCATCCATGGCCGAAAATTTGAGCTGATCATGGATGGGTTTAGAAACATCATTTGAATCTTGCTTCTCAATGATTTGCAATGAGGAGTCTTTGGCCTTTAAGGATATACCATACTTTAAGGCTTCACACAGATCTAACGAGTTCAAAGAGATGGAATCACAAGAGCTAGAATCAGAGAAATCATCACATGCATTGGTGGGGGGAACAAGAGCAAGAGTGGACTCACGAACATCAGTTTTTCCAAATCCTAGACCGAACTTGTTTGAACTACAGATTTGACTTTGAAAGATTTGTTCAAGATTTTTGGAAGAGCTTGACCATTTTTTGATGACTTCTTGTTCCCTTTTTAGTTTCTTAAACAGGGAGTTCTTTTCTTTTGAGATCACATGGTTTATTGTTTTCAAGTCCTCAAGCTCATTTTTGATTTCCTCAAACCTTTTAAGCTTAGACATGCAAATTTCAAGTTCAGCTTTGAGCTCTTTCACTTGAGCAGATTTTCTATTCTTACTGTCTTTAACAGAATAAAAATCTTGAGTTAAAGACTCATAGGCATTGATCTTTTCAATATCAGACATATTATTGAAGGGATGTACCTGAGCGTAGGCTGTGGAGCACCCAGTTGCCACCAGAGCCATAGGAGAAGTGGCCTTTTCGGAAACTTCCATTTCTTCTGAGATGGCCACGAAGCATCTATTCTGAGAATCACTGTCGGAGGTGTCTTCGTCGTCCCAATCGTGGGTTTCTGCCATGAGACCCTTCCCTTTTCTCTCTAGACCCTCACTCCTTTCCTTCTCTTTCTTGTACTTGGCCTTGTATTTCTCAGCACGCTCCTGATGATTTAAGAAGGATGGTGGGGACTCCTTTTTGGGAAAGGTTGATTTGAAAGGCATGTGTTTGGATTTTTCCCTTTTTGAAGAGGGATTGTCAGAAGAAGTAAATCTGGACTTGGAGATACGCTTGCTTCTACACTCAGATGCAAAATGTCCTTTCTTGCCACAGTTGTAGCATTCCTCATTAGACTTGTCAGAAGAAGTTTTGAAAGATGAGGTTTTTCTAAGACTTCGAGATTTGTTGAAGGGACGAAACTTGTGTTTAGAACCGGCCATCATTTCCATCTCATCCGACAACTGTTCAATCATGATATCCTCACCTTCATCATCAGCATCACTAAGATATGTTTCCGTTTGGTGGGTTACATTTGTTTGGCTGTCATTGTCAGAGTCAGATGAAGGATAGGTGATTCTAGGAAGATTTTGAGAATTCTTGGAACTTTCACTAACAAGAGCTATAGAGGAGCTCTTTATTTCTTTGATGAAAGATTTCCGTTGAAGCTTGGTTTGCTCAAAATTGAAAAGAGTACCATATAAAACAGTTAAGGGCATGAACTCAAGGTCCTTGGTAGTTTTAATACAAGTACATATGTTTTCCCAAAATTCTGGGAGACAGTCCATGAACTTGCATAAAACTTCCTCATTATCATAGACTCTGCCCAATAACTTGAGATCATTAATAAGAGAGTTGAAGCGATTGTAGAAGCTAGGAAGAGATTCTCCTTTTTCAAAAGAAAATAGTTCATACTTTCTGATAAGACCAATCTTTTTACATTTCTTGACTTCCTCTGTACCTTCGTACAGAACACATAGAGTGGTCCACATTTCTTTGGCAGTTTCAAAGTTCACCAAAGAGTGGTAGACCTCATCAGGAAGAGAGAGAGCAATAATAGCTCTTACCTTGGAGTCAAGAGTAACTAAACGTTTTTCCTCATCAGTATACTTTTTAGGATTTTTGAGAATATACCGACCAGTAGCACTGGATTTTTCCTCATCAGAATCACTAGAGATTTCCTTTTCAAAGGTCTCTTTACCTGGCCTCTGCGTGTCATAGCGAGCCCAAACTCTGGGGATAATGGGTCCCTCTTTGAGAATGGTTGGATATCTAGTATCCACTCCTTCCATGAATAGCATCATGCGGCTTTTCCACAAGGAGAAGTTGTTGGCATTAAACTTAGGAGGTTTTGAAATAGACCCATTTTCTGAAAAGTTGTTTTGAAGAGAGTTTTCAACAGTAGAAGAAGAAGAGACAGCCATCGCAGATCAAGTTTATGGGATTAAACTTTCTGCTCTGATACCACTTGTTAGTCCCAGATGGCTTAACAAGTATTGTAGAAGGGGGGGGTTGAATACAATACACAAAAATTTCACAATTTTAATTCTTATATTTGAAAAACTTTCAAAAGAATTACACACAGAAAACTTAAGACTGTTGCGGAAAAGAACAGATAAACTATTCTAACAATCTTACACAAAGTATACAACAAAACAACTAAGAACACTGAGAGCAAAGCTATTGAGTTTTAAGGCTTAAAAGAAGGTTTCTTGCACTGAGAGAATTTCTTGAAAGCGTGAGAATTGCATGAAGAGCACTTCTCCTTTTATAGTGCCAAGGAGTGCCCAAGCATTAAATGCTTGGGACACTTGTCATCTTCACATATGCTGATAATGTTGACTTCAGGAGAACTGTGAAGTCCTTGTCACTTTTCACTAGGTGCAGACAGAGTAGCTTGAGCAGATAAAAGGGACCTTAACTGAAAGTGGATAAAGAAACAAACTGTCACTTTTCTTTGCTGGAGGATATTGTCCCATAATAAATGATCTTCTGTCTTGAGCTTTTAGCACCGAAGTGGTTTCCACCGAGATTGAGAAATCTTCGGTGGAAAGAAGACTAATCCACCGAAATTGCAAGCATGTTTCGGTGGTGAGAGGACCACCGAAATTGCAAGCATGTTTCGGTGGTGAGAGGAGCACCGAAAGAGTCATCGGTGGTGGATGGGGCCACCGAATTTGTCCAAGCACTTCGGTGGAAGAAGGCCACCGAAATTGTCCTATAAATTCGGTGGAGAGAAGGCCACCGAAATGTCAAGGAATTTCGGTGGTGATGACTTGTTTGAATGTTGCCGAGAGTCTTCTATTTTCCACAAGTAGAGAGTCTTCAAGCTTGGTTTCGGTTGATCTTCGACTTCACCGAACATTTGATATCTTGTACAAGTCATTCAAAGAACTGAACTAAAATATTCTAAGTAGGAGTTTTAGGGAAAACATCGGTGAGTCAATTTCAAATCCTTGGTGACCCAACAGTCTCCCTCACCCAAACGTGTAAATACTCGACGTGCAATGAATGCCAAACGGTGCGACAAAACAATTCATCAACAAGACTCCACATCGAGTCATTAAAACTGGGCAATTAGCCCATGACTAACTCCAAGTCAAAACCGAGCAAAATGCTCCACGCTTGCTAGACCCATAAGTCGGTCAAAAACGCGTTTAAATAAAGTCTAAGCAAGCAATACTCTAAAATCAACATTAGTCCCAAACTCAACACGGGTTAAACAAAAGAGTTTTCCAAAAGGACTCACACCCTTAAAATTCTAAAAATGACACATAACACTTAAAAAAAACGCATTTCCCAAATGGTTTACAAAATCATTTACAAAATGTTTTCAACGTCAAGATTTTTTTTCATTTCGAAAAGACCGTAAGAAATAAAACCACTATTACCAGGTCGGTAGTTACGCAAAAAAGGACACGCTCGTCCCACATATGAAAATCATGTTGAAAATCATTTCATTGCGGCTTAGTTTACTCACAAACGTAAAGCGAAATAAATAATTTCTTTGAAAATGAACCGTCACGGTTCTAATATGAATTGACCCATGACATGTATTTAAAGTAACCGCTCGACCTTACACCGGGTGCGACAAAAGCGTGCACATAGTTTCAAAATCAGTCCCACGACGTTTGACCCCAAAATTCCTCTTTTTCAACATAAAATGTCGTGGCACAGGGTTCACTAACAAATCTTACGCACGTCGGCTAGTCATACAAAACGATAAAACGGTTTACAAATATATTTTTGTTAAAACACCACTGTCTCGTGTAAGTTTCAAACTTAAGATAAAAACCAATCCGTTTCCACCATTTGAAAATATCGACTAAAACCTCATAAAATCTCAAAAGGTGGGGTTCTTTAAATTGATTTCCAAGATTTCCCCAAATGGTCACATGAACAAATAAGATATGCACCACGTGAAATTAAACCCACACGACTCAACGTGCCGTAAAACAGAACTTATCTTAACTGTAACATCCTGAATTTTCGTTATATTATTTTATGAATTATAAACTAACTTGGGGGTTAAGTTTGTAGTTGTTTAAAAGTGTTGTTGAAATAGATTTTCATGTTGAGGGTTTGTTGTGCAATTCTTTGAAAGTTGGAGGTTTGTTTGGTGATATGATTAATGACTCATGTTATCTAAGGAGGAGGTGGCAATCCTCTAGAGACTTAAGGCTAATTGAGAGAGTAAGAGTGTGTGTGTTGTGTGTCTTTCGATTTTGAGAGAAAGAAAGTCGAGAGAGATAGAGAAATCGAGAAAAGAGAAATAAGAAAAGAGTTGCTGGGAATTCTACAATCTGGTGTTAGTTTGAAGAATCATAAAGGTAATTATCTCAATTAATTCTTCATCTTCTAGTTAAAAAGTTTTATAGGGAAATTTTAGTTGGGTTTTGGATAAAACTTGATGTTATGAGAATATGAGTTTTTAAGTATGTTAAGATAAGTGTATTAAACATATCTGCAAATTGGTATAAACAAACATGGGTTAAAAGTATAAAAATCTGGGTTTAGAATGAACTTAGTAGACTGAGACTTGGATGAATATCATCGAAGTCGCAACCTTGAGTTGCGACATTCATGATTGTCGCAATGGGCAATTGCGACTTGGAGTTGGAGTCGCAGTAGACCATTGCGACTTGGCTTTGGAATCGCAACAGTTAGTTGCGACTTGGGTTGAAATCACAATGGGCAGTTGCGACTTGGTACTGTAGTCGCAACAGTTCACTGCGACTTGGAATTGGAATCGCAATAGAAGACTGAGACTCCAGTTCACTGCGATTTGGATTTGGGATCGCAATAGAGGACTGCGACTTCAGTTGGTTGCGACTTGAGATGTAAATTTTTAGAAATTAAGGATTTTCAGTTATAGAGGGTTTTGTTTTGATAATTAATATCAGTATGTGTAATTGAATAATACAGTAAGCTGTGGTAGTGAAGAAAGGAGCCCTTACGTGTTAAAAAGGATTAAAAGGAGTAATAACGCATCAAGTGAGTTTATTCAACTCTCTTTAAAATTCAGTAATTAATCTTGAATTAGATGCTTTATATGTATGCATGAATATGTCTTATGTGGATTTGATTAAATTAGAGATAAGCCAAGAAGGCGATTGAAAGTTGTGTTATGTGGATTTCCATGCTAAAACTTCTAAGAAATGTTATCTATGAAGTTGATGAACTAGTATTTATTATTAATCTTGCATGCTAAGTTTGATTATCTACTACATGAAATTACTATGTGGTTATGAACTCTAAATATGATTTGAAGCTTTATTGAGATAAACTATAAAGATCCATCCATGAGTTCAAAGATATAGATTAACAACTGATATATATTAACTCTCGTGTTAAATTACTATGAGGGGATAGTTAAGAAGTTGATGAACATGAATTATTCATATTCCTTATAATGAGCAGGATTATCGGTTATATGCAATATGTTAGATGATTATGAACTCTAAATGTGATTGAGAAGCCAAATTGAGATATATTATAAAGGCCTATCTATGAGTTCGAAAATATAAATAACTATTGAGATGATGATCCTCATATCAGATTTCAGAGAAGGGGTAATAAAGAGATTGAGATGTGGAGTAATAATATTCTTTATTTTATATATAGAATATATTCAGAGAAATGATACATTCTATGTTGTACGCATATAGTAGTATCGATTGTATTATATTATGTGATTATGTGCTTTTACTAAAATAGGCATCCGGTCACCGAGGGCACTTGGGTACGGTATAATGGGAACCGATTACTCGCCACAGACCAAAGGGGTGTAATTTTAGTAATTGGGTGAACCTCGAACCATCGTGAGTCCCGATTGAGTATCGCGATATTATAATCCCATTGGGACCATTGATGCAGAGGTGGAATGTGGAATAGGCAGATTTTGATTTGTAATTCCCATTTCGATTTATGGAAGATCAGAGATTTCCATTGTTTCGGGAAGATCGGAGATTTCCCTGTGATGAGAGGAAGATTAGAGATAGGCATAAAGTAATTTGTAATCTCTACTTCCTGATTAAGAAATAGGCAAGTTTTGACTTGTAATTTCTTGTGTGTAAATTTTGATTGTGAATCTGGAGTGATTCAGAGTTAACTCTTATTTTGTTGTTACAATTAAATGAGTTAGTCGTAGGAATGGGAGTGGGGTAGATTCCCCGATTTGAAAAGGAGTTGTCGTACGGTAAGATGGGTGAGAACAGGTTTGAGTTATCTGTTCATGTTTTAATTATTAAATTTTATTTTGATTTGAGTATCCTCACTAGGCGAAAGCCTAATGTTTCAAGATTGAATCTTCTTACCAGGTACAAGCTCCGGGAAATAGCGGGAATGAGAGACGAGAACTTTTGGAAAGATTCAGACTTAGAGATACCGGAGGATCTAGAGATTTTTTTGATGCTTTTGGGACGGTTATTTAGATAACTGATTTAATCTGATTTTTATTTTATGATTAGATTAATAAGTTATTTAAGTAATGACGTTTGTATATAGAAACCTTACATTTGATCCTCAGGTTATATAAGTTTGAAAGTTTTGATCATAACTTATGGTAAATTTCAAGGTTTAAATTGACCATGTTTTAGGGTGTTTCAGTATGGTATCAGAGCACTAGTTTAAGCAAACTAAGTATGCTGATGAGATACTTAGACTTAAGCTGAGACGTAGTAGGTTATGATGTGTGAGATATGGGTAGAAGTGTTAAGACGGGATAGTCTTAGAGTTAACGGAAATACGTGAAATTAGTGCTATGACAATGATAATGGGGATTCTCCTGTATTATATGTTCACAATTTCAATTAGCTACTGTTATTATGAATATATTGTTACACGAGTATGTCTATTTCTGAATTGTTACAGTGACTAACGATCAGTAAAGTACGTTTTGTATGTATGAAAGTGCATAATCATTTCGCATGGTTATCTCTATAAGTTATAGTAAAGTGTTGGTGAATTCGTCTCCAAGGTCCTTCAGAGGACAGAGCATCGTATGATTGAGGGTTTGAAGGACAACCTGGAATTGGTGGGACTCATGAAAGTCTGCCAAGGCAACCTTTAATAGGTGATTGGATAAGTGCAGAGATAGAGTATGAGATGATTGGTTAATACAGAATTAGTATGACATGGTTGAGTATGGGAGCCATGGAATGCAGATGTAGCAATTATTATAAGGCCGAGAGGGCGATTTCGGGTCGAAAGTAAAGTGTCAATGATAAGTTATGTAAGTAAAACGATTGACCTTGTTGGAGTAAATAGCCTTCATTGCGAGTGAATTTTGTGCATGATGTTTTAGTGTGTGTTACATGAGTTTTCTTGATTTCAAATCAAATGCATAAATAACAGTTTTATTCAAGGATGAATTAGTATGTGCAAGTATTTATTTAAAGAAAAAGGGCAATTTCAATTGCGCTACCTAACGAAATTTTGGGGTTTAGCAACTTGCAAAATACTTCATACTTTACATAAAAGTTGTATGATAGAAAATAGGTTAAGAAAGTGTTGATCAGTAAACTTTTTTATAACCAACAAAGGTATTGATTTGATAATATCATATAAAAGAATGTGAGAAACGACTAGTTTACTCTGAGTCAGTAAATTTAAACTTTTGTCGTATGAAAAGATCTTCATTTAAAGATATTATTGTTGTAACAACATTTTTCTGGTTGAGAAAGATTGAGTTGTACGGAAATTTGTAGACAAACGGTTTTGAGATCGTTGTGTAGTACATGGGGAGTTATGAAAATGATTGGGGCGTGTGTGCTCACGTTGTTTTGAATGTTATTTATTTAAATGAGGAAAGTATGGATTGAGTTATTTATTATATTATCATGCATGAAGGCTATGAACTCGCTAGGTCATAGAGTATTACGCTTTAAGCTAAGAAAGAACTCCAAGAGTGGAGAGGTGTTGGATAAATCTTGGGAGAAAGTTTGTGGTTTTGGTAATTGTATTCAAATGAGAGATGAACAGTGGAAAAAAAACATTTTGAAAGTGAACTTTAGTAGCATTAATACGAGGGTCTGTACCCTTGTTCGAGGATTAGTAATACAGTTGCCGAGGGTCGGTTATGTCTGGAGGAAGAATTAGGTTCAGGGTTAAAGAAGTATTGAGATGTCAAGTTTTGACTTTGAAGGCGAGAGTTGTAAGGTGTACGAGGCCTTTTGTATGTCACTGGGTACGGTCTGGATGCGTTCCGCGTATGTCGTGCGAGTAGTAGCAAAACCGTGAGCGATACTGGTATGCTGTGATGCAGAAGGTATGCGCAAAATGAGTATTAGTGTGTGCGACACAATCGGGGAATTTTGAGTTTGATTAATTATAACCTAAGTGAAAGTTATGTGGTTATAACTCTGTTTTGGTATTTTGTGGTTGTATAATAATTTTGTCGTGTTACATTTTGAAAATGTGAAGGTTTTGAGAGTGATAAACTTTTATTTTGGAGTCGATGGCCAATTAAGGGATTAATAAGGTAAAAAAAAATAAGCAAAGAGGCATTTTGGTTTACGTAATCGTGTGAGTGACACGTGTTTAACCAAACGGTTATTTTGACCTTAAAGGCCTGATCAATTTACAAATGAGTCTTTTGAATATTTGTCAGTTTAATGATTCGAGATGGAGTATTGAATGTGTTGTATGCTTAACTATATTGTATTTGAACCGGTGACAATTTAAGTGGTGGTCTTAGGTGTAAAGACTGTTTGATATTTTACTTAGTATCTTTGAAACTAATGAACCTGGGTAGATTATATACATTGTGGAGTATGAAAAGAGTTGTGTGTACTTGCAAATGATTTGATTTCATTGGGAAAATAGCAATGAAGGGGTCGTAAGATTATCACATCTCGGAGCGTATGTTGCATAATGTGAGTTAGATGTATTTATTTGCATGAGTTGATATTGATAAATAATCTTTAAATCCTTTGAGTAGATGACTCGGTTTTGGATTCAGTAAAGTCTTAAGAACTTTGAACCGATTTGATAAGCTTGGCGTAGGCTTGGGGTTGAACTTGCATAATCGGTATTGAAAATTTAAATTTATATAACGTGAATGCATTGTGTATCCTTTTGGAAGTTTGTGTGAATGTTAAGTTTAAATCAGAAACTTAAAAGTTGAAAGATCACTTTGTGGGATTGTTGGAACAGTGAAGGACTGTTGCTTTTAGATAAGTGTTTACTTACGATGTGGAAGATTTATAAAAGATGAAATAATAGAGATGAATAAAGGGGATGTATAGATTGTGTTGATCTATGAGGAATTGTACCCTGTCTATGCAACATATTGGAATCACAAAGAACTAGTAAGAACGAATAAGTTCAAGGTTAATTAGAAAGTCGTGAGTAGTAATTCAACTAAAGTTGGGGAGGAGATATTTAGTAATATAGACTTGTGTATTTAGACGAGAAAATGGGATTGTAAAATTAAATATGTACGAATGACTATGAGAGACATGGTCTGTGGTAAATGTTATGGGTGGAGAATGTATGAACGAGTAGTGGCATTAATTGCCAAGATACATGTGTCATCTAGTATGAGACGTGATATTAGAAAGAGGAAGTATCCGAATGGAAGTTTTGGGAATTCCGGTTGGAAAGTATTAATTATTAATAAAAGTTGATAAAACATGTGGTTTGTAAGATAACTGGGTAATATGGCTTATATTGAAATAGAATGTCGGAGGCAGTGGTGAGTGTTTATCCAAAGAAATTTGATGGTATGAGTTGCCAGTTATGTTGTAATTTGAATCTCTGGAAGTTTAATAAAGATGATGAGTATGTAGATCAATGTGGTGTAGTGAAAGAAAGATTGTTAAGGAATATAAGTTGCTCCTTATGTGTGAAAGAATTGTACGAGAAATTATTAGTTAAAGATATAAGAATGGTAATAACTTCGAACAGTAATGTCATTTCAAGATAACTTGGCTGAATGTTTTAGGTTAGAGATTTTGATGGAACTATTTAACTAGGTTTCGTAAGAAGAGAATACTTTGGTGTGTGGTTGTATTGTAGTTGTACGATGAGATAGTGATGTAAGGAAGTAAGAGCATTCTATATTGAAGAAATGTGTAATTCATGGAAGTAATAATGGATTGCCGTGGTTGTTGAAGTATTTAATAGTAACATGTATGCTTAATTTATAGTGTACGTATTCAGGTAGTACATGTTAATGTTATTTTGAGGCCTGGAGAGTGAGTTGTGATGATGATGCGGTGAAAGGAAGACTCTTGTTCTTCTCAATCCCATTGGTTTTAGGTGAAGAGAATATTGTAACCGTTAAGCTATAGTGTTGAAGTATTCAGTAGATGTAAAAGAAATACATCGAATGCAATTCTCGGTATTGCGAGGTTTTGGCTAGAGATCTTAAATAACGTTTTAGAAAGAAAAAAAACTGTTCTTTTGGAATGTAACTGTATGGTGGATATTTCGTGTAAACAAGAGAGAAATGATAACAATTACTCTAAGAAGATTGGTTATAAGTATATCATTTGGATCTTCCGCCAGAACTGGAAAAGGTTCATAATACCTTCCAAGCATGTTATCTTCGGAAATATTTTTGGCTAAAGAGGAAAGATGTGATTGAACTCACTGATGTGAGAGTTAATGAAAAGAGTTGCGGTGTGGAAGAATCAGAGGTAATTTTGGAAAGATCGGTTAGAAAGCTACGTAGTGGTAAAGAAGTAGCTATGTTGAAAGTACAGTGGAAACACCATAGAGGTACTAATGTAACTTTAGAGTCAGAAGAGAGTATGAGGGATAGATATCCTCATTTGTTTACCTGATTTTGATTTCAGGGATGAAATCATTTTCAAGTTGGGGAGTATTGTAACATCCTGAATTTTCGTTATATTATTTTATGAATTATAAACTAACTTGGGGGTTAAGTTTGTAGTTGTTTAAAAGTGTTGTTGAAATAGATTTTCATGTTGAGGGTTTGTTGTGCAATTCTTTGAAAGTTGGAGGTTTGTTTGGTGATATGATTAATGACTCATGTTATCTAAGGAGGAGGTGGCAATCCTCTAGAGACTTAAGGCTAATTGAGAGAGTAAGAGTGTGTGTGTGTTGTGTGTCTTTCGATTTTGAGAGAAAGAAAGTCGAGAGAGATAGAGAAATCGAGAAAAGAGAAATAAGAAAAGAGTTGCTGGGAATTCTACAATCTGGTGTTAGTTTGAAGAATCATAAAGGTAATTATCTCAATTAATTCTTCATCTTCTAGTTAAAAAGTTTTAAATGGAAATTTTAGTTGGGTTTTGGATAAAACTTGATGTTATGAGAATATTAGTTTTTGAGTATGTTAAGATAAGTGTATTAAACATATCTGCAAATTGGTATAAACAAACATGGGTTAAAAGTATAAAAATCTGGGTTTAGAATGAACTTAGTGGACTGAGACTTGGATGAATATCATCGAAGTCGCAACCTTGAGTTGCGACATTCATGATTGTCGCAATGGGCAATTGCGACTTGGAGTTGGAGTCGCAGTAGACCATTGCGACTTGGCTTTGGAATCGCAACAGTTAGTTGCGACTTGGGTTGAAATCGCAATGGGCAGTTGCGACTTGGTACTGTAGTCGCAACAGTTCACTGCGACTTGGATTTGGAATCGCAATAGAAGACTGAGACTCCAGTTCACTGCGATTTGGATTTGGGATCGCAATAAAGGACTGCGACTTCAGTTGGTTGCGACTTGAGATGTAAATTTTTAGAAATTAAGGATTTTCAGTTATAGAGGGTTCTGTTTTGATAATTAATATCAGTATGTGTAATTGAATAATACAGTAAGCTGTGGTAGTGAAGAAAGGAGCCCTTACGTGTTAAAAAGGATTAAAAGGAGTAATAACGCATCAGGTGAGTTTATTCAACTCTCTTTAAAATTCAGTAATTAATCTTGAATTAGATGCTTTATATGTATGCATGAATATGTCTTATGTGGATTTGATTAAATTAGAGATAAGCCAAGAAGGCGATTGAAAGTTGTGTTATGTGGATTTCCATGCTAAAACTTCTAAGAAATGTTATCTATGAAGTTGATGAACTAGTATTTATTATTAATCTTGCATGCTAAGTTTGATTATCTACTACATGAAATTACTATGTGGTTATGAACTCTAAATATGATTTGAAGCTTTATTGAGATAAACTATAAAGATCCATCCATGAGTTCAAAGATATAGATTAACAACTGATATATATTAACTCTCGTGTTAAATTACTATGAGGGGATAGTTAAGAAGTTGATGAACATGAATTATTCATATTCCTTATAATGAGCAGGATTATCGGTTATATGCAATATGTTAGATGATTATGAACTCTAAATGTGATTGAGAAGCCAAATTGAGATATATTATAAAGGCCTATCTATGAGTTCGAAAATATAAATAACTATTGAGATGATGATCCTCATATCAGATTTCAGAGAAGGGGTAATAAAGAGATTGAGATGTGGAGTAATAATATTCTTTATTTTATATATAGAATATATTCAGAGAAATGATACATTCTATGCTGTACGCATATAGTAGTATCGATTGTATTATATTATGTGATTATGTGCTTTTACTAAAATAGGCATCCGGTCACCGAGGGCACTTGGGTACGGTATAATGGGAACTGATTACTCGCCATAGACCAAAGGGGTGTAATTTTAGTAATTGGGTGAACCTCGAACCATCGTGAGTCCCGATTGAGTATCGCGATATTATAATCCCATTGGGACCATTGATGCAGAGGTGGAATGTGGAATAGGCAGATTTTGATTTGTAATTCCCATTTCGATTTATGGAAGATCAGAGATTTCCATTGTTTCGGGAAGATCGGAGATTTCCCTGTGATGAGAGGAAGATTAGAGATAGGCATAAAGTAATTTGTAATCTCTACTTCCTGATTAAGAAATAGGCAAGTTTTGACTTGTAATTTCTTGTGTGTAAATTTTGATTGTGAATCTGGAGTGATTCAGAGTTAACTCTTATTTTGTTGTTACAATTAAATGAGTTAGTCGTAGGAATGGGAGTGGGGTAGATTCCCCGATTTGAAAAGGAGTTGTCGTACGGTAAGATGGGTGAGAACAGGTTTGAGTTATCTGTTCATGTTTTAATTATTAAATTTTATTTTGATTTGAGTATCCTCACTAGGCGAAAGCCTAATGTTTCAAGATTGAATCTTCTTACCAGGTACAAGCTCCGGGAAATAGCGGGAATGAGAGACGAGAACTTTTGGAAAGATTCAGACTTAGAGATACCGGAGGATCTAGAGATTTTTTTTATGCTTTTGGGACGGTTATTTAGATAACTGATTTAATCTGATTTTTATGTTATGATTAGATTAGTAAGTTATTTAAGTAATGACGTTTGTATATAGAAACCTTACATTTGATCCTCAGGTTATATAAGTTTGAAAGTTTTGATCATAACTTATGGTAAATTTCAAGGTTTAAATTGACCCTGTTTTAGGGTGTTTCATTAACCAACTCACTCAAATAGCTTTATACAGACATCATGGAATGTAACTTTCCGTCTCAACTCTAACATATGTGGAGGAGTTCCAATGTTAAAGTCACAAGCCGTAGTCACTTGCCCAACATTTTAAACACCACAAAACACGGATATCATCTTACCCGTAAGAACCGTTGGAAAAATAAAGAAATGAGACAAATTCTAACAAGGTTTGCACCCCCGTAATAAAACGATTTCATACATTTTCAAAACCATATTTCAAAATCTTGTGCGTGTGCTAAACACTTCCCAAAATTTCAAAACACCATCCATAAAAATGATTTGAAACACAAGAATTTGTTAATGCAATATATTTCAAAATCAAACTTTGTGCATGACTCATTCGGCATTCTACGCCTCGACTCCTACTCCTCCAAATCTCTCCGATCCACTAACGTCATCCGGACATTTAAACCTCTTAGGCAAGTTGGGAAATTACGCCAAATAATCCCTGCGATTTTTCCTCAAATCAAAGTCGGCTCTATAAGCCTATGATTCTAGCACAATCATCCTCATCGCCACTCCAAGTGATTAATACTAGAATCGTCCTTTTATTCCAACGACTACTAATTTACAACCTTCGTCACTACCCCAACGATCATCCCATCAAAGCACATCAAGTACACACCTGTACCAGTGGATCTACTATAGTTGTCTCTCCTCGTGACGGCTATTCTGGGTAGATAATACAACGCGTTATCAGCACATAACAACGCACACTAACAACACTCACGCCCAACTCCTTGGATTCCTCGTGACTTCCCCGACTCGAGCATTGATCCTGTGCCTCCGGTAGTAGGAGCTCTACTACTACCATCCACACCTATCATCGCCCGTTCCGAGTTCCATCCCAAAGGGTCCAAGTAGCTCCTTGCCGATAACTATACCCATATGCCCGCATCAGCATATGTACACACTCTTCCTAGCTCCCTAGGAATTCCACCCCCAAACACTACCCTTGCTACAACGAAATTTCTACTAGTCATGACGAGTCGCCTCGCGAATGCACAGTCGCACACAGTGCAAACCAGATAGACATTCGAATGTAAGATTCTATCCTACAACGGTTGGACTCAAACAAGAGCTGCGCAATAGAACTAAATCCGACATTCTAAGGCTATTCGGTTCCTACCGCATACGACCTATAGTGCATTCACCTAACAACCTATCAAGGCTAGCATAACCTCCTATTAGCAAGCAACAAACATGCAATACAGTGTAATAAGCACCAAGCAATTTAGCATACATACTCCTATGTTCTAGAAAGCAATCTAGCACACATACTCATACATAAACACCCCTCCCAGCTCTCTAGGAACTTCCTCTTATCACACTACCCTTGCTACTACCGAATCCCTACTAATTATAACGAGCGACCTCGCGAATACCCGGTTATATGCAGTGCGAAATCATTAGACATTCGAATACAATATTCTATCCTAGAACGGTTGGACTCAAACAAGAGCTGCGCAATAGAACTAAATCAAATATTCTAAGGCTATAAATCTCTTACTGCATACAACCTAGAGGGCATCCACTTAGTAACCTATCATAATTAGCATAAACTCCTAATAGCAAGCAGTACAACATACATCATAGTGTCCACAACAGGCAATCTAGCATGCATACTCTATGATCTAGAAAGCAATAAAACACTAAGTACTGTACCTTTCCCCTTTGGCTCCGGCTGACTGTACACACACTGCGCCTCCGATCACCGTTTCTCAAACGGATTTTTCATTCTTTTTATTTCCCAAAAACTTTAAAGAAAATTTTTATAGCCGCAAACTTGAGATCAAACACACCGAAATGCGTTTGATTCACTCAAGCCGTGCTCTGATACCAAGTTGTAACGTCCCAAAAATTACAAGCAAATTTAAATTTTTAAATAAACATTTCATTTATAACAACTCATTAAATGATCCCAACGTTTCGTTTGTAAACTCATAATTAATATCTTCATAATAACAACCAGCGGAATAAACGTTTAATTATTAGAAACCACAAAGCAACCAGCTCTCCTCGCGCGCCAGTGTGTACTCGTCACGCCTTGGAGCCGCCCGTACCTGAAACCACAGTTTATTGGGAAAGGGTAAGCACGAAGCTTAGTGAATTCAACACCATAAGTAACACAGTTATTTCCACACCACCAAAAACAGATAATACCACATAAACAGCATACAAGTCTACGAACAAATCATAAACATGTATATCCACGCCCACCTACCTAAAAGGCACAAGTCGGTCCCACCGACCACATGATAACATCTTCGGCCCCGCCGAATCCCCGGTCCCACCGAGTCTCTACGCCACCCGCGTATAAAATCTCCGGCCCCGCCGGATCCTCGGTCCCACCGAGTTAACATGACAACATAGTATCAACTAGACACCCCACTATTTAGTCCCACCACACAATCGCATAAAGCTACCACACACGTACTACAGCAATGATAAAACAACCGTTATTAGATATCGTGCAAACGCAACCCGGCACCCCCGGGTTCATACGCCACCCGCGTATACAACCTTCGGTCCCACCGAATTACTACGCCACCCGCATATGTGACCCTCGGCCCCGCCGAACTCCTACGCCACCCGCGTAGTCACAACAATAAGTTCCGACTAGTCACCCCACTATTTAACCCCGCATCAAAAGAAAATAGAACTACCACATACACACACAACGTAATGTAAAAATAACCGACATTAGTTATAGTGAGAGAACTCACCTCGAATGCGCGCCTAGCTCAACAATACAAACTCAAGCTTCCCAATTACGGTCACTTCCCAGCACCTAAACGCACGTTAAAACGTATCAAAACGAGACCCGGACCCTACGACACGACACCCGCTTAAACCGTCACTAAAACTACTTCCCGGTCTCGCCAAACAGGTCTGTTCGGGACCTGTTTCGACCTCCTTAAGCCCAGTAAATCCTCAATGTTATTACATGGTCAGAAAGTACTATGAGTTAGGGTTCTAAGGACATATTACACGCCTCCTAACGATTTTTCTACCATTTATTATGGATTTTACAAAAACAGTTCACCGAACAGCGAAAATCAGCACCTTTCAGTATAAAATGACATTTTGACCAATGCTACGTCCCGAACTGGGCTTCGCACAAAATACAGAAAAGTTTATAGACTCAAAAAGGGAACTTTTGGCGCTGGTCTCACCCAGATACGAGTTACGAGCAAAAGGTTATGGCTTTCACAAGGCAATGGCAGATTCCAGAATTTTTCACATGAAATGACGAATCACTGAACTTACGACCACTTTTTCATCTAGCTAGAGGTCGAATCAGTTTTCTGCTAAAACACGGAAAACGTGTCCGACCCAGAACGTGAACCGTGGGCACCTGTTTCGGCTCAATCGGAGTTACGACGGAAAAGTTGTGGTTGACGCAAAACAGTGGCAGAAAACGTTTTCACATAAAATGACGATTTTATAAAACGATTCGCGTTCGGCTTAACGGTTCGGGTTGCAACTAGGGCTGGACAACCCACGCACCACCCACTGCCACCTCCGGCAGTGGTGGTCGGCGGCGGCGGCAGCCACCGCCGGTGGTGGTTTCACGGCGACACGAAAGAAACAATCAAGGGGGAAAACACTTACCTACGACGAAGAAACGATCGCTCGCGTCCTTTCTCTCGCTCCTCGCTGCTCTCTCTCTCTCTTCGCTGCTCCTCTCTCTCTCTTCGCCGGCGAGACCAGCGGCGGTGCTGGTGGTTTAGGGCGGCAAACGGCGGTGGTCTTGGTGGTGATGGCAACGAAGACGAAGAGGGGGGAAGGGTTTACGGCCGTGAGTACCAAGAAGAGAGGGTAGGTTTCTTTTTCTTTTGGTGATCGACGCAGCCAGGGAAAAAAATGAGAAAGGTGTGAGATTGGTCCTTATGGGCCGATCCATGCACTACTATCATGGTTTGACACTTTTAGCCCCTACACATTAAAGTAGTTTTACCTTAAGCCCCCCCCCCCCCCCCCCCCCTAACCCAAACTTTTAACAATAAGATTCTTGCCGCCTAACCTGTTAAATTTCGATTAGAGGAAATTATAAAATAACCAAAAGAAAATGATTAATTAAAATCCATACCGAGACACGGGCTTTACACCCACGCACCCCCCCCCCCCCAACTATTGTCGCGGAGCCACTTTCGGCCCCTGTTCTGTGGTGGGACCCGCGATGGACCGAAATTTATAGTCTTGGCCCCTCCAGTTTGGGGGAAATTTTACTTTTTGGGTCCCTCTAGTTTTTAGGTTATCATTTTATGTAGTTGGGGTTTTTAAAGTGTTGTTGCATTTTTTTACTGTTTTCACACTTTTTGTCTGAGTTGTATCAGGTATTTTTTAATGTAATGTTCCTTTCCTTTTTAAAGTATTTAATGTAGAAATTAATTAAAGAAAATATTTTCCCCATTTTAAGTTATTTAATAGGGAAATTAATTAAAAGATGAATTATTGCAAATCATCTTCCCAACCGAAACGAATACTGTGCAGGTAAACAAAGAAATCTATTACTGGAAGGCGTCCTGGATTCCAGTGATGAAGTTAACCTTTTCCTTGATCACGTCCTTCATTCCCGTGTAGTCCTCTTCGATTTCTTTTAGTTCCTCTTCTAATTCCTTAATCTGTCGTTACACCTCTCGAACGTGAGCCCTAGTCATGGCCAGTTCTCGTTTCTTCTCCGCTAGATACTTCATTTTCCCCTGCTGAATCCCCCTGTTATGGTTCCACATAACTTTTACCTTTTCGATATTGGCGTTCGCCTCATCAATGGATTTTTGCACTAAGGGAGTAATTCGTTGACTTTATGGAAGACCCGTCGGCTGGGTACAATGATACATTGGTGGGCTTTTCCTGTCATTATCGAAGTGGTAATTCTCCCATGCCATCTCCCAGTCTTCTGCCTCTTCAGCCGTGAATGGATAATCGGTCGCAGTTCGCCCATAGTTTCTCCACTCCTCGTCTGTTTCCGATACCTTCCAGGTACTCCGACGAGCTCCATCGTTCAGTGGTTGGTAGGCTGCCGAACGTGAAGTTCCAGCCCCATTCGCCGACCTGTTCCCCCTTGATCTTGAACCTCCAGCCATAGTGTTATTCAAAAAATATATTGTTAGACATGTAATATAAAATATATTTGATTATATGACTATAGTTAAACTTTAATACTAACCAAATCCTCAAGTTCAGACTCCAAAGGGTCACATACCAGCAATATTGTGAAAACCGGGGGGAAATGTCCAGGTTGGTGTAAAGGGTGTATATCAGGCGAGGGAGGCCACCAGTCTGGCACATGTCCAATATCTCCGACGCCGGAATGCGCCCTGGTGAACTCACATTTCCCTTTCCCGCTTTCTTTCCCTTTACCTGTCCCTTTCCCTTTCCTTTTCCCGCTGCCTTCACCTTTGGCACGACTTTCTTCGGAGGTGGCGGTGTGGTAGATTTTTGTCGTGTCCATGGGGAACCCCACCATGATGAAGGTATAGTCTCCCGAACCGACCTAGACGGTTCTGCCACCTCCGCCTGTGGATCTACCACATCCATCGGGTCAACGTCCGACTCCGAGAAGTGGTGATCGAGAACTTCCGGCTGATGGAAGTGCTCTCCCGACCCCATCGACTGAAAAATTAAGTTATTAGATGTTTTAAGTACAGTTTCATCATGTTCACAATTAAATCAAAACTACCAAAATAACTTACAGTCTGCGGCTTGTAGGGTGGCGGTGTAACGTACGACGACCCCGGCATTTCCGGCCTGTAATAGTCTGCGACCAATATCCCAAGGAGCTCCGTGAATGATGGCGTGGATGTAGCAGAGCAAACCCCCTCGGATATCACAAGCTGCGGGAATGATGTGGTGCCGAACGTCGAAATTGGGGGTGTATAACCCCCTGGCTCCATCATCCCAATCTGCATAACATTTTTCATTATAAGAGTTACAAAGTTAAGAACGGAAATATAACTATATTGGTTATTCAGTGTGACTTACAGTCTCCGGGAATGACGGATAGGATGTAGGGCCAAAAGTCTGCATTTGGGATGTGTAACCCCCTGCCTCCGACATCCCGACCTGCGTGACATTGATCATTATAAGAGTTACAAACTTAGGAACTAACATATAACTATAATGATTATTCAATGTGACTTACAGTCCGGCAATGACGAATAGGATGTGGTGCCAAACGTCGGCATTTGGGATGTGTAACCCCCTGCCTCCGACATCCTGAACTGCGTGACATTGATCATTATAAGAGTTACAAACTTAGGAACTAACATATAACTATAATGGTTATTCAATGTGACTTACAGTCTCCGGGAATGACGAATAGGATGTGGTGCCAAACGTCGGCATTTGGGATGTGTAACCCCCTGCCTCCGACATCCCGACCTGCGTGACATTGATCATTATAAGAGTTACAAATTTAGGAACTAACATATAACTATAATGGTTACTCAATGTGACTTACAGTCTCCGGGAATGACGGATAGGATGTGGTGGCAAACGTCGTTGGTGCCCCCTGTCCGAACGGAGCGGAGATCGGCGTCGTATTCGACAGCTAAAACAAAATTAGAACGTAATATTAATATACAAACTAAAAGACTGTGGCCGCAAAATTAAGTTAAACACTAACCTGAACAGCGCGAAACGCTTTGTTGAAGTCCTCCAGAGCTTGAAGACGCGTGTCTACACGCCCGTAGACGTAGTCGTACAGCTCGTCAACCTTCTTATGATATGGGTCGGGAGGCGTATCATGATGGGAGGAAAGGGGGCGCCTCATATCGATCGTGAGGCCTGGAAGAATGGTCAGGCCTCGCGTCATCTTCCTCATCTTCGTCAGATGAGGAACTGGACCCAGATGGGGAAGGAGAGGAACGTCGGACCCTCTTCGACCGTTGCCTTGCCGCCTCTCTGTCAATAAAGGCCACGTTGTTTCTGTACCAAGGCGTATCCCTCTCGGCATCCGTAGGCAGAAGGTTTACGAAAGGCATAAGCGGCGGCTAAATATAAAGTAAAACACAAAAAATTTAATAAGCGGGACTAACGTAGGCAACATTGTAAACATAGTAAAAGAACTTACATTTCTAGAATGGCTGAAGAACGAAAAGCAAGTCTGCCTATTTAGGGAAAGACCCCGGTCCCAACGGGTTTCCCTAATTAATCTGTCGGTGCGCTTGGTGAAATTTTGAACGAAGATGGGAAACATCTCCAAGATCCATATATGGAATTACACAAGAAGAGCAAGTACGTAAAAAGGAAAGCCAAATAGTTTGTATGTATTATTATTTATGTTATACTACTTATCTAACCTTGAAGACGTATGTAAATCCACAAAGATTCATCTTGGCATTCCTGTCGGTGCATCTGTGTGTAGGTATGTGTCCAGATATGGCTACCCCACGGATACCTGTTAAACAAATCCAAGTCCTCGACGGCCCTAAGGACCGTCGAGGAAGCAGCCTGGCTCCACTCACAGCCCGTGAAGCCCATATCCACGATCGCCACCAAGCATACACGGACAGCATCCTGGTCTCTTAGGGCACCAAGGCCCTGTTTCATCGTCTCCACGACTGTCCTCAGCCTCAAACGAGATGGTGACACGCCAGGCCAAACCCTACAAAGAAGGAAATTTCTGCTAAGGGAGGAAGAAGGGGTTCTGGTCCAAAAAGTAGTCCTGTAATTAGACATAACTCATGACGCCCAAACTGTATGTGATGTCCGAAGATATCAAAATACATCTCCTCCGGCTCAGGATTGGAGACATCGACCTCCAGCTGTAGAAACATGTGGACTAGCGTGGGGTCGCCACCAGAATTGGTAAGATCCAACCATGGACCGAAAGGTGTCCCTCTAAATATCTCCTCAACGCTATTTGTCCGATCACCTAATTCCGCGAAGCGGTCTCTCAGCTCTACCAGGTAGCCAACGCGGCATTTTAACGTCAAGTCGATGTAAAAAAATCGCCCTACATAGAAATTCACATATGTTATAGTTATTGTTAATTATAGATGTTTTTGCTTGTTTGGTTTATTGTGTTGATAATTATTCGTCTATTTTAGTTTTAGAAAAAAAAACCACTCAATCTATTGGACTTTCAGGTAGCAGGGGAATCACGAGGATTACTTAAGTCCCCACATACCTTAGGGCTATTTACACCCGTTTGACAAAATCCAAATAGATATGTTGCGGTTTATTTTATTTCAATATAACATTGTTATATATAGATGCTTTTGGCAAGAGGCCAATTTATATGTTTTTATATATTCATACCATTTACGGATCTTTCCGTAAAATGTTACATATACATATAAGGGCTTCGGAAGTGTGACTTCCAAATTTTATTTATGAGTAGGAAACTCAAAAGAAAGATAAACAATTAAGTAATTTAGCAAAGTTAGGGGACCTAAGTTGTCATTCACCAAAGTTTAGGGACCTAAGTTGTCATTCACCAAAGTTTAGGGACCTAAGTTGTCATTTAGCAAAGTTAAGGGACCTAAGTTGTCATTCACCAAAGTTTAGGGACCTAAGTTGTCATTCACCAAAGATTAGGGAGCTAAGTTGTAATTTAGCAAAGTTTGTGGACCTAAGTTGTCATTCACCAAAGTTTAGGGACCTAAATTGTCATTCATCAAAGTTTAGGGGATCTATAATCAAACATATATTTTTATAAAAAACACTAACTTTTTTATAAAAAAAACACTAACATATTTTTTTATAAAAAACACTCAAACATTTATTTTTATAAAAAACACTCACATTTTTATAAAAAAAACACTAATAAATTTTTTTTATAAAAAACACTCTAACATTTATTTTTATAAAAAACACTCATCTTTTTATATAAAAAAACATTAACATATTTTTTTATAAAAAAACACTCTAACATTTATTTTTATAAAAAACACTCATCTTTTTTATAAAAAAAAAAAACACTAACATATTCTTTTATAAAAAACACTTAACATTTATTTTTATAAAAAACACTCACCTTTTTATAAAAAAAACACTAACATATTTTTTTATAAAAAACACTTTAACATTTATTTTTATAAAAAACACTTTAACATCTTTTTTTTTAAACTCTTAACATCTTTTTATAAAAACTAGTTTAACATCTTTTTTATAAAAACCACTCTAACTAAATTTTATAAATAAAAAAACACTATAACATCTTTTTTTTTAAACTCTAACATCTATAATAAACACAACACTATAACATACAAATAACACATTCAAACATACAACAAAGTTAAAAAAAACTCTAACAACATACATATCATATATTTTAAAATTTAAAATAACAACATAAATGAAAACTACAACAAACTTAAGAAAACTTACCAAACTTGTAACACGTGTCATCTTCAAACTGAACGCGTATTCCACATAAATGGTGGGAGAGAAAATTTAAAAGATAAATGGTGGCCGGATTGGGGTCCCCCGCCCTCTCCTCTTATAGCCGCGATAAAGGAGGGTGGGGGTTGGGATTGCCATTAATAAAATTAGAGTTTCAACCCTAAGGTGACACCTGGGGTGGCAATCTCGCGATCGCGGGATCCACTGCGGGACAGGGGCCGAAAGTGCTACCGCGGCAATAGTTGGGGGGTCAAAACGGGTACCGCAGGCATTCTTGAGGGGCCTCCGCGGAAGTTTTGGTCAAACTCAGATGACACGTGGGCCCTGACCAGCGATCGCAGGGCCCATCGTGGATTTTTTGGATATTTTTACAAGTCAAAATCAAATAATGAGTATTTTAATTAAATTCCCTTTTTATAATCCACTCACATTTTAAGAGAGTGAAATGACATTTTATTATTATTATTACTACTACTATTACCATTACTATTATCAATATTATTATTATTATTATTATTATTATATTTATATTATAGTTGTTAAAATAATACATGGGATTCCTAAATGAAGGTTCTTATTATTAATCATTACTATTGTTGAATTTTATGGCATTTCTTATTGGAAATTTAATTAAACTATCTCAAGTTTGACTTTGACTTTGACTTATAAAACTACCTCTCTCTCTCTCTCTCTCACATTTTGCAAAAATGCCCTACATTCCCGCGATATGGGCCGCGATCGCAGACCGGACCATATGGCCCGCAAAGTTGGTCCGCGATGGGTGCCAGATTTTGGTTATTAAAAAACTAAATGAGGCATTCGCAAGGTGCATGATTCGATCTATGCATCAACAGCACGTGTGCACAAGACCTTAATCAGTAATCTAGTTGTTAATTTGTTAATTACATTATACCAAAAATGTTTTAACCACGATTAGGCAGTTAAGTTTCAGAAATTAACAACTTAGCCTTTGGAGTTTCAGAAATACGATTTTCGCCATAATAACTTTCTAAGATTTTTAGCAAGTTTTATTTAGATTTATAAAAATGCAAATGTTAACCCAACTTCAGTTATTTGTTTTTATAAGATTACCATGTTGCCCTTACTCCAAATCTGAGTATCCTAACATGTCTCAAATATCTCCATTTGATCTCATACTTAAAAATCCTTATGGGTCAAAAGGGGTAAAAGTTAACTATTGGTCAAACCCGACCAACTTTAGTCAAACCCGAAGTCTATATTTCGATGACGTCTCAAAACATCAAATTAACCTTGCGTCACTTCTATAAATCTCCATTCCGAATAGTGTCGCAATAAATATTAAAGCCAAAGACGACAATTTACTCCCATTAATAAAATCATCTAAATAATTAGACAATTTATTATAAACACCTCTCCTTAGAAAATATATAATTGAGTAAACTACAATTTTGGTCCCTGGTGTATACCAAAATCACCGAAAGTGGTCCCATATCTTCAATAAGTGCAAGAATAGTCCCTGATCTCCTTATTTTGCTCTGAAAGTGGTCCAAAGCTCTAACGCCGTCTAACAAATGGCCGTTTAAGGCCTCATGTGCTTCTCACGTGATAGGCAATTTGGTCATTTCACTATTTCCCTCTCATTTAAACGCCCTTTCGTTTACCTATACTTGTTTCAAGAAACCCTCCATTTTGGTCCTTAACACATATCTCCATTAACACACACTGAGCTTCAATCTGACCTTCAATCTGAGCTTCAATCTGAGCTTCATCTTGTTAATGCAACGTTACTTCCATGTCTTCTCATACGTGGGTGATCAGAAAGGAGCAAGGGGATGACCTTTATCCTGAACTGGTTTATGGTATGTCTCTGTTTTTCATAAAATCCTTCCTTTGAGTTTTTTACCTATGTTAATGATCGACCTGTTTATTTAAGTCAAACATTTAAGTTGTAAACTACTTTCTGATCGATTTTTGTTCCTTCTACAGACCACTATCCTACTCTAATAACAATGAGGATAAACCATGGAGGTGTTTTCACAAAGTCCCCTGGTAGAAGATACATCCATGGTAAGACTTCATTTGTGGACTTGATTGACACTGATTTGTTATCAGTCCATGAGATTGATGCTATGATGTTAGAGTTACGGTACCAAGCAGATGAGAAAATGTATTACCATTTCTTGACTCCAGGAAGTGACATGGATTTTGGGTTAGAAGCCTTAGGGAATGATAGTGATGTGCTGAGGCTTATGAAATTTGTTCCTAAAGTAAAATTTGTAGATGTATTTATAGAGCATTGGAAAACACTAGTTGATACATACAACTCACCACCACATGCTAGAAAAATGGAGATACAGGAACTTGATGAACCTGGAAATCAATATGTATCAAAGAAAAAACTTGTTAAGAAGACATGCAAGAAAAAACTGTTTCTTGAGTGGATTAACAATAAAGGTGAGGCATCTAATATAGATAAAGAGAGAGTTGTGGATAAAAACAGAGGCTTTAACTTAAATAAACAGGTTGATATGGATAGGCCACTTGATGTGAGTGACATGTTGTATGAACAAGGGAATGATTTGGATATGCCATTTGACCTTAACTTATTGTTTAATGAATCTGAGGTGAATGGAATTGACAAGGGAAAGGGGGTTGAGAAGGGAGATGCAATTGACAAGGAAAAGAGGGTTGAGAAGGGAGATGCAATTGACAAGGGAAAGGGGGTTGATCCATTTGAAGTATTTGATGAATTTGATCCATATTTTGTCATGGATTGTTTGTCACAACCTGAGATGGCAAAGGGCAGTGACATGCAACCTGATATGGGTAGTGGCATACATGTGGAGTGCAGTGGCATACAAGCTGATAGTGAAGGAGATGATGATAGTGTAGATGAGGATTATGTTGATGATGATAATAGGATAGAAGACTATGATGTTAACATGGATGACTTTGTTGATGGCAATGTAGAGTGGATTGGAGGATTTGATAAAACAGTTGAGGATAGTGAAGCAGACGATGATATGTTTGATTGGGCACTAGTGCTTAATGATGATCAATTTTCAAGTGGAGATGAAGGATATGTTGGGCCCAAGTTGAACAAAAAAACATGACAAAAACAGCTTATTTTATTTTGGGCAAACATTTGGCAGCAAAACAGAGGTCATTCAGAAGATTAAGGACCATTCTGTTGAGAGTAGAAGAGATTTAGTGTTGGTGAAAATGATCTCATAAGGGTGAGGGCCATATGCAGGGGAGTGTTACCACATTTCAACGATTTTGGTGGGCCAAGTGGGCCTGGTGGGCCAAGTGGGCCTGGTGGGCCAAGTGGGACACTTAAAGGAAGAAAACCAAAGATTATAAAGGGCAGTGGTCCAAGATGTCCATGGGCTTTGCTCATCTCAACAGATGGAGGCATACAGACTTGGATAGTGAAAACCTATGTTCCCACACACAACTGCCTCTAATGCAGGGACATCTCTCTGGCCACAGCAAGTTTTCTCTCTAAGAAGATTACAGAGAACATAGTTTCTAATCCCACCATTCCAATACAGGCTCTTCAAACACAGTTGCAGCAGAAGTATGAGATTAATGTGTCACTGACGAAAGCAATGAGGGCAAAAACCATGGCATCTCAGAAGATTTGGGGAGATTTTGAAGCACAGTTCAGTAATCTTAGAGATTACATACAAGAGTTGAAAAGATGTAATCCAGGAACTACTGTCAAGTTAGATGTTGAGGATGAACCGTTTCCAAGTGTGAGTACAAGGAAGTTCAGACGGATCTATGTTTGTTTGGGGCCATTGAAACAGGGGTTTAAGGCTGGGAAGAGAGATATATTAGGTCTTGATGGTACTTTTTGAAGGGTCTTTTTCCAGGACAGGTGTTGACAACTGTGGGTATTGACTCAAACGGTGGCATATACCCACTAGCATATGGGATTGTAGAAGCTGAGACAATGGCATCATGGACCTGGTTCTTAGGGTATCTTGGAGAGGATCTTAATCTGTGTACAAGATCAAACTTCACATTCATAACAGATAGACAAAAGGTTAGTTTTCCAATTGATGTGTATACTAATTGATGTGTATACTAATTGATGTTTATGACACGGACTACTTCCAGCCATTGCAAAGGTTTTTCCATGTGCAGAACATAGATTATGCCTTAGACATATACATGACAACATGAAGCTTACTTGGAAGGGGAAAGCATACAAGGACCATCTTTGGCAATGTGCAACTGCAACAACTGTTCCCCAATTTGAACATGCAATGGAACAACTTAGAATGTTCAATCAAGCTTGTTATGATTGGTTGAAGCTCATCTCACCTCAATCATGGTCTAGGTCCCATTTCACAGGTTAGTTGAACTTACTTTCACTCAGTCTGTGTTACCTTTAGTTACCTCAACAAACTGTCTCATTTCACATGTTACTTTAACTTTCAATATTATTTTGTGCAATTCAGGTAGGTGTCATTCTGATGTACTTCTCAACAATATGTGTGAAGTCTTCAACAGGCAGCTTATTGAGGGTAGGGATAAGCCAATAATTTTATGTTTGGAGTATATTAGGCATTACTTAATGAAGAGGATAGTGCATGTGTTGAAAATCATTGATAAGACTCAAGGACCACTCACTCCAACAGCAAGCAAAGCACTGGAAAAGAACAAGAGTGAAGCAACTAAATACAAAGTATATTGGAATGGTGGAGACAGGTATGAGGTTTGTGGTCCTTGGAATGATCAAGTGGTAGTTGATGTGAGGGCAAAGACTTGTACATGTTGGAGGTGGGAACTGACTGGCAGCCCTTGTAAGCATGCTGTAGCAACTAATTGGAACATGGCTTTGAATGGAGCAAATGTTGATTTGCCTAAGAAATGGGTTGATGAAAGTCTTTGGCTTGACACTTGGAAAGACATGTACAGATTCAAGATTGAGCCCATCAATGGCAAAGCATATTGGGACAAGTGTGATTGCCCAACAACACTTACTGCACCAAGCTATCATAAACAAATTGGGAGGCCCAAGAAGAAAAGAAAGAGGGGTCAACATGAAGAGAGCACTAGAGATGGGAAAGCAACCAAATTAAGCAGGAATGGGAGGACTGTGACTTGTGCAAAGTGCAGGAAGGAAGGGCATAACTCAAGGACATGCAAAGGTGGATAGATGTGAAGTGGTAATGTATTTTGGTAATGTATGTATTTTGGTACTGTGTTTGGTAAGTTGGATGAAACAGTAGCTTTGGTTAGGTAAACATTTTATGTGTGTTTGGTAAATTAACAGAAAATGAATGTATTTTGGTATTATATTAGGCATAACTTGTATGAATGCATATTCTGTGTTTTGGTGATGTATTTGGTTTTAAATGGGCAATGAAACAGGGTAACTTGTATGAATGTATATTTTGTGTGTTGTCTTTAATGAGATGCAAACATTCAAGAAAACAACAGGGTTTATGAAAGAAATAAGTTTTCATTGAAACTTTTGAACCATTACAAGGCTTACAACCATTACAACCACCTACATTGGATTAGGTCAACTAAAAAAGTACAAAAATAAAGAAAACCCAACTGAGAACCAATAAAAGCTTCAAAATCTTGATTTCCTTTTCTTTTGCGTTGAGGGAAGCTTCAACACTGTTCTTTGATCTTAGCAAACCAGGGATTACCTCCATAGCTCATTGACACAACTGTTGATCGTACCAAGCAAAGAAATCGCATTTGGCAGACTTCCGTGCGCACCCATAAAACCTACGGCCAGGGTTTTTAGTTGTCCATGAAGTCTTTATCATCGTTGGTACACCACAATCACAAACCACCATTGTCGATACTGTGGAGGAAAGAAAGGCAGAAAGAAATCGAAGAAGGAAAACGAAGAAGAAGACCAAAGAAGAAAGTAAAGCCGTTGGTTTAAATGAGAGGGAAATAGTGAAATGACCAAATTGCCCATCACGTGAGAAGCACATGAGGCCTTAAACGGCCATTTGTTAGACGGCGTTAGAGCTTTGGACCACTTTCAGAGCAAAATAAGGAGACCAGGGACTATTCTTGCACTTATTGAAGATATGGGACCACTTTCGGTGATTTTGGTATACACCAGGGACCAAAATTGTAGTTTACTCTATATAATTTATATAAACCCTCCAACTTTTCGAATTTAAACGTTCGATAATAAAGTATCCCTTATTGCGACATTTTAAATCTTATTATAAATCATTTTTTTTTAAAAATAGTAAATATATAAATGATTTATTGAAATCACCCCTTTCAAAATAAATAATTAAACCACCAAATTCCAAGCGTAAAAGTATTTCAAATATTTCATAAATCTAAATACATAAGGCATCGCTTGGAATACCGATTGTTTAAGAGTAAGGGCAACTTGATAATTTCATAAAAACAAATAACTGAAATCGGGTTAATATTTGCATTTTTATAAATCTAAATAAAACTTGCTAATAATCTTAAAAAGTTATTATGGCAAAAATCGTATTTCTGAAACTCCAGGGGCTAAGTTGTTAATTTCTGAAACTTAACTGCCTAATCGTGGTTAAAACATTTTTGGTATAATGTAATTAACAACTTAACAGCTAGATTACTGGTTAAGATCTTGTGCACACGTGTTGTTGATGCATGGTTCGAGTCCTGCACCTTACGAATGCCTCATTTAGTTTTTTAATAACCAAAATCTGGCACCCATCGCGAACCAACTTCGCGGCCCATATCGCGAGAATGTGGGGCATTTTAGCAAAATGGGAGAGAGAGGGGACATTTTTGTCAAAGTCAAAGTTGAGGTAGTTTAATTAAATTCCCGTAAGTTGGTGATGTGTAATAAAAACACATATAACAAATGGGTCTTATAAGTCACTCTCTTGAAGATGCTTGAACCATTAAAAATATATACCCTTTATTAATGGAAATTAATCACAATTAAAAACCTTGAGTTTTTATTTATTTATTTATTTATTGTCTTCGTTCAACAATAAAAAAATG
Source organism: Saussurea involucrata (assembly GCA_033807775.1). NCBI lineage: Eukaryota > Viridiplantae > Streptophyta > Magnoliopsida > Asterales > Asteraceae > Saussurea > Saussurea involucrata. Next base: position 132,811,735 of record CM066321.1, on the reverse strand, counting down.
AAGGACTCGTTTCTTGCAAGGAAGAGCAACAAACCCAACAGTGTAAAAAATTATTTCTAATATTATGTTAAAATAAAGACTTTTTGCTCCAATAACTTTACTATAATAATAATAATAATAATGTATATTTTAGAATCTCCAAACAAGATTTAGTACTACATGACAAAAATACTTTCTTATCTCACCAAAATAGAAATCTATCGTAAAATTTTGAACATAGTTTTGGAAGTTGAAACTCTTATTTCCAGACCTCCCAAAAAAAATTCCAAAATTGAACGTCTAAATAAATCTTGTTTGAAGATTTTTTTGGACAATATCTTATTGAATACATTTTAAAGTCATTAACATTTAAATAGAATATTTTTTAACACAAATATTATAGATGTTACGGTTTTTGACATTTAGTATAGCAACACTTACAAAAACGTCAAATATGTATAACCAAGCTGAGACTTTTGGTCTGTAACCGATGGGCCATACAGGGTCCTTTTTGGCCATCTCTAAAAGGTAGACCCAAAAACACGCATGGCTTTTGGATGAAAAAGACATGGTACAATAAAGGAATAGCCAAATAGGTTTCAGCAATGGCCCATAACATGTGAACTTAAAACCTAACAAGATTTCATACCACATGCATATACAAACACGAATCAATGTGGCCCCAAAACTATACCACTTTCCAAATAACTCCAACAACTCGTATCTTACGTCTTCTTCTAGGTCTAGGGCATATAATAAACAGATTTCAATATGCCAGTAACAGCAAGCCAACCCCATTTATGTGGGTATTATGACATAAATGGACTAGCCAGCGTCGGAGGGTTGGTTTTAATTTGACATGAGTAGTTTAGTAATTTACCAATTTTGTTCCAGCTATTTGTACCCCATGTCTCGTCCTGCGTACCAAACACACCCCATCTTCCTCTCATTCTCCTAAAATCCATCATGTTATGACCCTAGTAACAAGTAAAAAAATCGAGGCGACAAAAATATTTTATCATTTATGGGACAAGAGTCACAAGACAATTGTCTCACATTTGGCGCGAAAAGGGGACACGGACAAGATGGGACCAAAAAAAAGTTTGTTTTCTTGTTCCACCAAAATGGAGACGAGAGAGATGGAAACTAAAAAAATAGTAATCTAACCTCATTTGATATAGCTTTAATATAATACTTATTGTAATGGCCATCGACCATCATTGCTGCCACCACCACCTCCTCCTCCACTACTACAACCTTCTCCACAACCACCACCGGCTACCACCGCCCATCGCCACCACCACTACCATCGCGATTACCTCCACTGACCACCACCACCCATCGTCGTTGCCGCCTCCATCTCCACCTCCTCCACTAAAACCTTCTCCACCACAGGCGGCCATCCGGTAGCCACCTCCACCTCCTCCACTACAACCACCTTCTCCACAACCACTGTCGGCCACGAACTACCACCACTCATCCCCGCTTACAACCACAACTACCTCCTCCACCGTTGTTGGTCGCCACCACCTTCACGTCCTCCATAGCCACCGTCTTTTACCGGCCACCACCGCCTCAACCTCCGCCCATCACCGCAACAACGTGCCTCTGCCACTTCATAAAGATCCTCCAAACCAAATGAAACATAGTATTTCCTTTGTACGGATCGGGTTTTTTCTAACTACCGTCAATTATATCATATTCTTCTTTCAAATTTCATACTATTACATATTTATGTATTTATATATACGAAATATGTTTTATAATTTAGGTTATTTTTTATTTGTGTCATTTATAACTATTATATGATATATAAAATCATCAAACAACTTCTTGAGGCAACTTATCCAGTCCTAATCATACCAAACACCAATCCAGTCATGTCTATGGATACCAAACGCTACCTTACGAGTGTGAAACAATTTGAAAGAAAACTAAGGTCTCAATAAGTACTACTTCATAGTATTATTTAACTGGAAAAAGAAAAAGACAATTTGCAGACAGCTCAATCACATGTATATTTTCAATGATAGTAGTCACGAGGCAGATTCTTGATGCTGGGGCCTGATTTGTTCTAAGAGATGTATAACATATGAAGTTTTCTTGCAATGCAATGAGATACGATGTCTGAATCATAAATCAACAAATATATAACTACAAAACACAGATCACGAAGTTGGGTCTTAATGGTTTGTTGAATTAGCAATCCCACCAATTGTGTATATCCAGTCATATTAGATTACAGAACACTGCACCAACATTGCCCATACGATCATGTAATTCTTATTCTTTTATTAGTCTTGAATCAAGAGAGACAGTAGAGAGGGACTTAGAAGCAAGTACCTACATGTCTGTGAGTCTTTAATCATGTAGCTCTTCGGTCTTTTTGTCCCTGGACAAAAGGTACCATCCAAGAGCACTAAGACCAGTTACGACACCAGCTACAACTGCATAGTTCCTGTGATCATCTGTTGATACTCCAGTTTTTGGGGAAGTGGACTCGCTCGCTTTTGCATCAGATGCAGTACCTGAACCACCTGCATTTGCTGCGGGTGTCTCTTCAGGTTTTGGGCCCTGAATCGCCAAGCACAAATGTCAAAGGTGGATACATGCATGGCCAGTGCTGTAACTTCGCTGCATCAACTTAGTATTATGCCAAACGGGCTGGGTTCCGGTGAGAAGTTGAGGTTAACGTGAGAAGCGTGAGATGTGGTTATCAACCGTTGGATGAGAAATGAATGCACAATAGGCGAGATGCACCGGATCAATTCCCTTCTAAGTCGCAATTCATGGGAGCGCATTTGATTAAAAGTGATCAATTGTTCAGATCCACTTCTCACGTTAACCTCAACTTCTCACATGATCCTTCGCCTATGCCAAAGTGTGTAGATGGAATGCAGATTGCTTGAAAATTTTAACATTTTAGTTAACACCAAGTTTAGGTAAGCTGTTTGACTATTAACCAAATGTCTAAAATACCCTTTAATGTTTACATATAGTCAAATAGGAGGATCTTGTGAATTCAGATCAACATCACCGGTTCTTTGTAATGAAACATTGGATATTTTCAGTTTTAAAGTTGCCAATAAAAATGAAATGTTGCAATTTTTAATGGAATGGAGAGTATATTGACACACACACACCTTTTGTGCAAGCTTCTCCAATTTCTCTCGCTCAGTTTTCTGCATGAGCAAATGAGAAACTTAGACAAGGACAAAAAGAATATCATCTGATTATCTGAGTATTAAGGGCAGTACAAACAGATATCATAAGAATCATAATGTGGCCTCATGACTGCATAGAATTAAAAAATTTAAAATTTGAGTGACTGAACCTGCAGATTAAGCATCTATCTAGAGATAGGTTTTGTAATTTAATCAAATAAATTAAACCAAACATGACGACCACATAATAAACACAATGTCAGTTGAGTAAGGGGACAGACACATGGAAAAGGGGTCAAGGAATTATTGTTTCTGGTAATAATAAAAAGTTTAAAAAGATACCGGGATTTTGCCTTTTGTTCACAGATGGCGATAACCTCAATATTTAAGTGTATTTGTGTTACAGTGGCTGGTCACATGTTTACTCAGGTGTTCCAAAATGTGAACTGTGGCAACTGGGAACCTTTATATACCTCAAAGACATACCAAGGGGTGTAAAAAAGGTGATCTAAATTTCAAAGATAAGAAACATTTGCTCCATTATGGCCATGAATGCATTTCAGACTGCCATCTCTTTTTCTGTAACATTGTTATTCATTATGTTGCCATAGGTTAGCTTTTGTATCCTCACCAACTAAACCATTATAATAATCATGCATATACAAAAGACTAATCATGACAAGATTTCTGCTCCTTAGAGACAAACAAAAAGGTGATGTCTGATGTCTAACTACTTAGTTTTTCTTATTGAACACTTAAGGTTTTCAAAGTGTATCTTTAGTTTCTAAGTTTAACTTTTTAATAGTAGATTGTGCTCTGTGAGGGTGCGTAGGCAGACAAGATAGGACAGGACAAGGGGGATAGGACAGAACAGTTGTTCTACGTTTGGTAAGACATAACTGGACAGAATGAAACATATAACATTGACCAATTTACCCTTACTAAGTCGTTTATATATTTTGATTAATTATGTAAGTTATTAAATTATAATGAAATAATATTTTTTATAACAATACAAATTATTAGAAAGTTTCTTCAATACGATTAAAATGACACCAAAATAAAAAAAAATATGTAGTTTCCAAATTTTATTTTCTAACATTTTCTATATTTTTTTTACTATTAGTATTTAATAGTTTACATAAATTAATCAAAACATAGAAACAATGTAAAAATAATATTTTGAAGAAAATAAAGTGAAAGTTTAAGAGCATAAAATACAACAAATAAAATATAAAGAATGAATAAAATATGAAATAGAAGGTTTATTTGATGTTTTAGAAGAGAATTAGATTTTATTTTGAGGTTATATTGGTAAAACATAAGTCTGTTCCAGCTTGTTCCATGGGGTGGGGTGGCACAGGCCTGTTCCAGTTTGTTCCACCTTGTTCTAGTCTGTTCCACATAAAAGTCCTACCAAACGTGGACAGTCGACTGTGGACCTTGTTCTGTTCTGTGACTTCTGTCCAGTGTACCAAACGCACCCTGAATGTCCCGAAATTACTTACACACACCTACCATTTTTAATGCAATGTCATTAAAATGGTTGGAAAACGTAAGAACTAACTGCTTCAGAAACAGATATCACATTCCTTGAGACAAAAACATAACAAAGTCCTATAAGAACCGCTTCAGAGAAGAACAAAATTTCTAATGACCCCTTGCAAAAAATTCCTTCAAACTATAAGGCTGTATACATGTAGCTAACTAGCTAAATTGATTGATTAGAAGATAGTTCAAGGGGAATCTGTGAGTAGATACGTGTCACTACTCACTAGTGAGATAGGTAATTCTCATCCCAATGACTATGAATAGCATGTGAGGGACCCTAATATCCTTCATATAAGCACCTAAACTAATAAGCCAACCAAGTAACTTTGTGAAAACAATTCCAAAAGCAACTAGAAATATCAAATAAACAATGCAAGCTTGCAAACACCTGAAATGAACTACAGCACAAAGAAAAGATAAGCAGAAACTTTGAAACCATGTAATGTCATGTTAAGGATATATCAGAAGGAAATGAAATTATTAGGTGAAAGAATGACAACAAGTATAAACACAGATTTTCGTAAGAAGGTCCATGTCATGCGTGTATGAGCATGGAACAGCCAAAGCAAGTTCACAGTATGATCATATAGCTTGCACCAGTCGCAATAAAGAGTCACCTTGATGTAGATATTCTCTGCAGCCTTCTCCTCCTCACCAAGTACTTTGCCACCACTTGAGAACCTGCGAGATACATATCTAAACACCTGTCTTGTTGCCATGGTAAGGCGTCTTCAATCGCTATCACTTCAAAAATAAGAAATAAAAAGCATAATCCACCATAAGTTTGAATGATAAATCTTTTCTCAAACAAGATTGATTTGATATAGCAGCTAGTTCCTTCAGTAATGTATGCTTATTTTAACAATTGTTAATGCTTGAAGAGTACATTACTTTTTATGCAAAAATTGGATGCCATATTTGCATTGGCCTTGATAGCAGATGCATACCTCAATTATGTATGAAAATTTTCCAAGCAATGCAAAACCAGATTTGGGAAGTTACTTTAATGAGGATTATATTTCCACACTTATCGACACATGGTTATAAACTATGTAAAAGTGATTCGAGTTTACGGTATCTTTAACTATATGCTCTCAATGCCTAAGTGAATATTTGCTAAATAACATAAAACAATTGCATTTCAAGGAGATGACTCTCCACAAATAGTCATACAAAATATTATAATACCAGGCCATGATAACTTAACGAGATTTCCATTTCCCACTACCATTCGTTTATCCCACATGAGTTTCAGTTAGTGTGGACCAAGACGAAGCAATAACAAACCCTATCTGCGATTTTGTCTCCTTCGCAAGAAATCATGTTTATATGTTTTCACTTGGACATATGCAACTCATCAATGCATTCGCTATCTTCAGACAAAAATGCCATTGACTTCAGGACTTGTAATCAGCATTCGAGCAAAATCAATTTTGAAAGAGTTCAAATCTTGACGAATAAAATATTCAACTACCATCCTCCTAATCACTATGCAGTTAAAAATGCAATAACTACTCACACACAAATCCATCGGAGATCAATTACAAAAAACAGGCTTATGAATTGTAATCAGACTGTAGGAATTGAAATGTAGAAGAAACTAGTATCATTGAACTAAATTGTTAATCTACGCAATGAATCTGCATCGAATATCTACATTTGCAGTGAAAAAATAAGATCATAACAGAGAAGATCCTTACCAGAGATAGATCGAGGGTCGGGAGAGAGAGGTTTTGGGTTTAAAATTGGTCGGCTGGGAATTTGGAGCAGGAAGAGCGTATCGACGTATCGTAGTCTCCAACTCTCAATCATGAAAGGGAAACCGATCCTCACAAAAAAAATCATCCAATTGGGCTTTTGGCCCAAATAATCCGCGTAGTTCCGTTCCGTTTAAAATATGGGAAATTAATTAAAATATCCAAAGTTCAAAATTGGTTTGCAAAAATTCAAGATCTATTGCCAAAATATTCATTATACCCGCGACGGACCCATCGCGGATGGGGTCCGCGATGGGGTCTGTGATGGCCGAAAATTAGGGTTTTGGCCCTTAATGTTTCATTTTTGGTCCCTCTAGTTTTTAGGTTATCATTTTATGTATTTTTCAGGTGTTTTTGCATGTTTTTATTGTTTTTTTTCACACGTATTGTCTAAGTTGTTTCAGGTATTTAATATATAAATTAATTAAAGAAAATGTTTTCCTCATTTTAATTTTTGGTCCCTTTTTTCAACTTGGGTCTTTTTTGTTTGTTAAATTACAACGTAGATCACTTATGTTTGATAAATTACACGGGACGACAAAGTAGATCAAATCATGTTATATATAAAACAAGAGCAGTAAGCATACAAGATTTATCGTCTCAATCAAGGGAAATCAATGTTCAGATCAACGGGATCATATGTTATGCTTCAATGTGGTCCACGCTCCGACGGGCCCTGCGTGTTAGTTAGTTGGCTGACTGACTGAACGTCTACTCCTTGGCATGCTTGAAGAGGCGGGATTTGGACACTCTCCACGAGTATGTCCTACGCATTGGCACCGAGTACATTTTCGTTGTATCGAACCTTCACCACGTGATGGACGTCGGTCGTTCTTTCTTGGTCTCTCGGCTCTGTTCTTAGTGTTTAACGGTGGATAGCATGGCGGAAGGGGGTCGGGTGGAGACACCCATGCTTCATGGGGTCTAGTTGGATTTATTACCTTCACGTATGTTGTCCGGTAAGTTTCGGACGTGAAGAAATTTACAGCCAAGTCGCTGCAATCTCTACGACCCATATGTCTTGCTGCAGCGATGGCATGGCCGCACGTTAACCCAGATTTTTGCCATTGGAAACATGAACAACCATGGTCGGTCATATCGACAATCGCATCAAGTAGGTTATCCCGAACCTGGTACTTCTTATACCCAATTTCGCTTACCCTCTATGTCGACGCCTGTCCCGCCCTGAGGAGAATTATCTCCTCCGCCTTTGGTGTGAGTCTATTAAGCATCTCACCTCCTTTTCGGCGTCGAATTTGGTACCACTCCTGTTGAAAGGACCGAAAGTACTCCATAAGTTGTACAATCGGTAATCTGCGCTCAAAACGGGAGAGTGCATTCACCGACTCTGCACTATTGGAGGTCAGAATGTCATAACGTTGTGCAGGAAAATGGCCCGTCGACCACCTCTCCGGTCCAACATCGTCTGTTGCTTTGTTGGCACTAACTCGTAGAACATTCATGTACCGGTCAAACTCCCGAGCCGTATACGCTCTGCATGCCTTCCAGTAGATGGTGTTGTAAGTTGTAATACGTTTGTCCTTGTTTTTTGCGTTCATCTCCAAATGTCGACAACATAAGGCGTGAGGAGCGTTTGGGTACATGACAGAGATTGTGGCGCTTATGGAAAGTGTCATGTCGGACATAATGTAACACCTCGAAATTCCATTTGTGTTTAGTTTGAAAGAGCGTTTAAAATATTGGAAGATGTTATTTTAAACGTTGTGTTATAATTTTATGTCGAAGGGTCAAAAGTGTAATTGACCCTAAAATTTTTAAAAGAATGTGAAACTTGGGGTTAGTTTCATCAAATTGGATATTTGTGGGTCAAATTGTAATTTAGTGAAACTGATATACATAAGGAAGGGGAGTCGGTCATAATTGAGAGTTATCTCAGTTTCCTTTGGGTGAAGTCGGTTGAAGCAGAGAAAGGATAGTTATCTTCTTTTGGTTTGAAATTGGGTTTATTGATCGATTGGGTTTGCAGACTCTGGGTTTGAGTTTTGTTCTCAGGTGAGTTCATCTGATTTTATTGAAATTACATATATTCATATCAAAATATTATGTAAGAGAACTATTAAATTGTTCTCGGTTAGCCATTAAAATTGAGGAATCAATTTATTGTTTATTTGGGTTCGATGAAAGAGATGAATAATTTCGAACATGTATGAAATTCCAGTAAAGTCCGAATAAATTGGTTTTCCGATAAAGTCCGGATACCGTGAGTTTTCCGGATAAAAATGTGTTTTTCGGTAGTTTTGGTAAAGTCCGGATAAAATAACTTTCTGGTAAAGTCCGGAAAAGAAAAAGAAAAGAATTTCGGTAAATCTTGATGGGGTCACTTTTTCCGATGGTGCTTTAATAAATGCAAATGTTAGATTAGTTTTTTTAAAATATAATTATTCATCAATCTCTTTCATATCTATAATACTTTCTTAAAAGAATAGTGGCAACCGTTTTTCAACATTTAGTTTTTATCAGCCACGTTTTTTTCTTAGCCATGATCTCCTCTTCCTTGATTTCTCTCACACTCCCACGAACTCTCTCCCTTTAACCTCCATTCCTCCATAAATAGATGGAGTTTTGCACTACTGCTACCCTTACAACATCTTCAACCCACCGGAAGAACTCAAAAGTCCGGCGGCGAATCATTCCATTAAACCAAAACTCCCAGAAGAAACCCTCCATGAATTCCTATATGTTCATCCCACAAACACCTTCTCCATGACCTTTGGTGATGCTGCTGTTCTTGCTTATGTTAAACCTGATCGCCATTACTCTGTCCATCAAAGGTGTCGTATAAATGTATAATCCTTCCGATTTGTTGTTAAATTGTTCTTTTTTTCAACTAATTTTATGAATTTTGCAGGATGTTTACTACGTTTGATGATATATAATGTGTGTTTATGGGGAGTTTGAACAATCTATGTGCTCAAATCAAACAATACGGATTATCAAAGAACACCAACGAAGCCATGTTAGTGATCGAAGCTTATCGGACTCTCAGAGACCGGGGACGATCAGGTTATTAAGGATCTTGAAGGCAGCTTTGCATTCGTTGTGTATGATAGCAAATCCGGCACCGTTTTCACTGCACTGGTAATTATTTAACCTTCATCATTTACTTTGCCTGCAAACTGTTTGATAAAATGTCTCAATGAATTTACAATAAAATGTCTCAATGAATTTGCACCTGCAAACTGTTTGACAAAATTTCTCAATGAATTTGCACCTGCAAACGGTTCGACAAAATGTCTCAATGAATTTGCAGGGCTCAGATGGTGGTGTGAAGCTTTATTGGGGCATAGCTGGCTAGCTGCAGATGGGTATGTCGTTATTTCTGATGATTTAGAAGTTATCAAAGCAGGTTGTGCCAAATCTTTTGCACCATTTCCTAAAGGTACGTACTAAAATGATGATGACCCACTTCAAAAAGCTTCGATTATTGTCAAGATTTGGCCATGGATTTGAGCTTTTTGGATGAAATTTGCAGGTTGTATGTTTCATATGATGGTGTTTTTGGTTGTCTTTTTTAATTGGGTATGTGAATGTTCTTGATGATGCAGCATCACCTATATAAAAAAACATAGAAAAGGTCCAAATTCTAACATATTAAATGATGGATTCCATTATGTACTTTACAGTTTACAATATGTATTAAAATTCATTACTTGAAAGTAGCATATACACTACAATTTAATCTTATGATATAGTAGTCAATGCTATTTATATTGTAAAGTTAGTCTTGCCCTTTGAACATAATGCACACCTTGTAACGAAAAATGTTTCTTTGTTTGTGCGTAAGCGAGTGTCTTCTCGCCAGTTGACAATTATGTAAATGATAGTTGCTAGCATGTAGTATGGCATTGAGATAATTGCTGAAATTTAAGTAAATGTGTTGCGAAATCTAACTTTTTTTCCCTGTTTAGTCTGTGTGGTCTTGTACCCCAGAACATGCTAAAATGCAAGCTTAAGGGAATCCCACAATCATCTTGATTTTTGTGTGTGATTTTAATTAAACACAGGAGCCTGTTGCTTTCATGGGAGGGATGTTTGCAGGGCTTTTGAGGTTGGATTTGAATGAAGATCCACTGAAGGAATGGGTTACTAGGACTGTGGAAGCTTCTGGAATTACAGAAGAACTTGACTCTGAAAAGACCATAGCACCAGAAGAACCCCAGCAGATAGAGATTGAATGAAGAATCCATTTTGGTATCATGCTGTAAATTATTCTTGATTTCATAATATCATGCTACATACATAATACCATTCTTCTTCATCATGTCATAAGAAAAATGCACAATCAACAAATATGTACAACCCAAATTCTAATCCTTATTTGGCATTTGATTTTGAATGGCAAACTGTAATCATTAATTAAAGATTTTTTTTAATTATATGTATAGTGAAATACAAGACAGGTCTTGGGTTTGATCCCGCTAGCCTCAACTGCTGACTGAGCCTAAAGAATTGCCCACTCACATTGGTATCCTTGGCTGGTTATGTATGGGCTGGTTAGAGTTGTCTGTAATTAATTTTTTACCCCAAATATATATGGTGAAATACTGTGTTAGACAACCTAGGGGGGGTAAGGTTGTATTTTAAATCTTTTACTTTCAAAAAATTCTTTTATAAATAAATACAGTACAGAAACAGTATAAATAAATCAGAGTATAGAAATAATAAATAAACAACAATTATATAAACAGATATAATTTAAATGCACAGCGGAAATGTAAATAGATAAGGGAAAGAGAATACTTGACAACGATATTTTTAAAGTGGTTCACCAAACACAAAGTTGGCTAGTCCACCTCGAGAAAATAACACTTCTCGGAGATCCAATACGAACGTGTTCTTTACGGTAGAAACACAAACCTTAATACAATAATATTGTCACGAATATCTCTACTCAGATGAGAGATTTATATGGATCACTCACTCTATTCAAACACTTACAAGAGGGTATAATTTTAATATGATAATCACTCTTGTAAAATATTAATCACTTGGATTTTTAGAGAGAGTTTGATCACTTGAGTTGTTTTGCTGATTCAACTAATCAAGAGATTTTAATCTGCTATCAACTCAAGATTTCTTGCTCAAAAATATTTTTATAAATTATAACTGATTGAGAGAAGAAACAGCAGAGTATTGATCAAATGTTGAGGAGGAAATTAATTGCTGGTTGGTGTGTTAAAAGCTGAGGAGGAAGCTTGATATATATAGTAGAAGCTTGCAACGGATAGAAGGTACTGGCACAATGGAAGGTCAACTTCCTGTTACATCAGACAAAAAGGAACAGTGCCGCTGGAAATCTTTCGGCTGAAAAACTGCTTCATTAAATGATGAATAGTACAAAACTTGAGTAAACCATTGAGCTGACAAACACTTCAACCAAAATGAATAAAACTTTAGCATTAATTTAAGAAGTAATGATGACAAACTTTAATAATATAATATATATATATATATATATCTTATACGTTTATATATATTATATATATAAAAAAAGTAATGATGACTTATAATAAAATAACGTATATATATATCATACGATTTATATATATAAAAAAAATATGTATTATATATATATTTGATTCAAATATATTTATATAGATACGAAATATCCAAGTGATAAAGTATTTTAGGGTGTTTATCATTTTAAAATAAAATGACGTAAAACTTCAGTCTTGGATTCTTCAGATAAAAATTATCGAGAACATTAAATATCTGCACACTCAGATAAAATATTAGATAACAAATAATGCGGTGTGTTTTGTAATCATCAAAATAAATATAGAGATGTGATTTTATGTGTACCAAAAATATATCACAATATTTAAAGCTGGGTACACTTGCACCAACATACTGCATTTTATGGGAAGGCTAATATGAGATATTGTGGAAGTGTATATAAAAAAAACATAAAGGTAACGTATGGGAGTAGTGTCGTAACCATCATGCTCGGATTCAAATGGCTTCATATAATTGTCTTTCTCTGTATGCTTTAGGGACTACTACGGTTTTTTGGTTAGAATTCTCAAATTGAGCATATAGGATGTGTTTGGCACGTGGATTGGACACAACGAAAAGTCAGCTATTTGTATATTCAGATTATGTAAATTCTTAACTAATTTTCAGATGGACCCAAATATGCTAAAGATGTTGAGGATATCATTACTTATGGAACTTGTGGCCGAATAGCTGGTTTCATCGCAGAAGCAATACAGGTGGGACATTCAACAAATGCATTATTTACCACCATATTTATGTTCTCTGTGCTTTTGGTTCCATTCCTTACAATAGTTTGTGTATATGATTTGCAGGGAGTGGGTGGAATATGTGAGTTGGCCCCAGATTATCTTCCAGCAGTGTTCGAAAGGCAGGAGGGATTTGTATAGTTGATGAAGTTCAGTCAGGTTTTGCACGCACAGGTACCCATTTTTGGGGCTTTTAGGCCCAGGGCGTTGTACCGGATATTATTACAATGGCAAAGGTACATTTTCTATATTTGCTAATATTCTCAAGCGCTTTTCATTTTGTTTTTTGCGAAGTTAATGGAGTGATTATGGGAATTAGCCAGCAACCTCAATTTTGTTGGATTTCAAGGCATTGGAAATGGTCTTCCCCTTGGTGCAGTGGTAACAACTTCAGAGATTGCAAAAGTGTTGACATCTCATGGTTATCTCAATACCTTTGGGGGGAATCCTGTAAGTACGGCCGGTGGTTTAGCTGTTCTTAAAGTAATAGAGAATGAAAAGCTTCAGCATAGCACAATCCCATAGGAACGTATCTGAAAAACCAGCTATTAGCTCTTAAAGATAAATATGAAAGTAAGTCCCATCGTTTTCTCATCACGTGATAATCATGGTTGTTTTAGGTAGTTTTTTGATCGGCAAAATGCATTAAAATACATCAAAGTCGGTTTCGTTTGTACTTATTGTAATGAAGAACATTTTTTCTCCATCAATGTAGCAACGTTTCAAAATTTACTATTTTAATTTATATCTATTTTGACCCACAACTTGTTGATCTTGTAACATTTAGTGACATGTATACCCGTTTTCTAAACGTTTACGAGATGTTTATGAATGGGTTATGACAAAGTGGACGATAAATTTGACGTCCACGTCGTCATATGCTACAAAATCAATAGTTTATCGGTAAAAATGGGTAAACGAACAAGAAAATTTTCAACTTTGCAACATTGATCAAGGAAAATAAGTTAATTTGTTACACTAAGGCCTTGTTTGTTTTTAAGAGAAAAAGCTCTAATTAGCCTCTTATGTCTAATTCGTTAAGAGGTAGCGCTATTCAGACTGTTTGTTTTTTCAAATTTTTCAGAGCCACTTATGTCTTATTGTCCTCTTATTTGGTAAGAGGTAAACCAACCTACCTTAATAGATTCTTTCTCTCACTCAATAGATCCTTTCTCTATATGGTTTAGGGTTTAGGGTTTGGGTGACTTGGATTATAATAAAATTGACTTGGATTATAATAAAATTCAATTTACTATAATTAGGTGACTTTCAATTTTAAATTTATATAATTTAAATATATTATTATCGATTAAACATATTCGTTTAAATGAATGCTAATTTTATAATTTAGATGTAAATTTCGTATTGATAATGCATAAATTTGTGAAATTGTATATATATATATATATATATATATAAATTCAACACTGTAATATATTATAATGGGTCAAATACATAGATTAAACAAATTCAGACATTTACAAGTTTACAAAAGCAAACAAACTGCAGCACCATCTTTTATCAATCAGAAGTGAAATAAGACTTCAACTTCAACACCTCTTACAAAACAAACGCCACCTAAATCAAACTTTGCTGCATTTTGATCCACTTTGCCCATTTATTTTTAACTTATCTTATCCCCCATTCGAATCGTTAATCCAATTCCTTTTCAAATGTATGATTAACTGTAAAATCTTAAGTTGTTGACACAGTTATAGGTGATGTGAGGGGAAGAGGGTTTCTGCTCGGAATGGAACTTGTAATGGACCGTGAGTTAAAGACTCCTGCAACCCTTGAAACTTTGCATATCATGGAACAAATGAAAGGTCATTTTTCATTTTGTCACTCTGTAACTCTTTTCTTTTAGCTATACGTTGGTTTATCCATTTTTGTCACTGTTGGACTTAATTTCCACAATTATGCCATAGCAAATGGTCTTGTTTCCACCTTTAGTTTTTCTATTTATTTTGCATCATCTGTGATGTTTTTCTTATGGTGTAAACATACACATTTGCCAAATAGAGATTCTACCGCAATATTTCTTTTGATCTACTATGGCTTTAAATCTATCATTCAAACAAAGGATGTTCTGCTAAGCTCGACTACTCTGTTCGCCTGAGCTTTGCTATGACAATCAACAAAGCTCAAGGACAAACGATTCCAAATGTAGGAGTTTATCTACCGGAATCTGTATTCTCTCATGGCCAACTTTACGTAGCATTATCCAGAGGTATATCACGAGGAACTACGAAGGTATTGGTGAAACCGTGTAAAAGAATTAATCGTTGTGGAGTCTATACGTCAAACGTGGTGTATCAAGAAGTTTTACGCGATTAGTAACGTACAAAAACTATCGATTATGTAACACTTGTTAAATTATGAGTATATATGCAAACTACATCCTTACAGTTGATGTTATCAAACTATGCATCTAATGTTCAATTTTTTGTCGATTTTCACCGGTTTGTGTTGGATTCGCTATTGCATTCTCAATTATCTTCATCTTTCAGTTATTCCTCTTCGATTGAGAAGTGAGCTCTAATGAAACCTATGTATCAGTTGAATTTTTTGACACATATTTAGCTAATGCCTATTTGATAAAAAATAATACAAAGCATGTACCAAATTTGAGAATTTTATTTGGTTAATCGAATTGTGTCCCGCCGCATCGCACGGGCATACTGACTAGTATAAAAATGACCACAATTGCTTGTTACGAATTAAATAGAATGTGAGTTATTTAATTATTTATTTATTTATTTAAATTTTTAAAACAACAATGATTCATGTAGGATTGATAATTTCATGTAATTAAGAAAATTATTTGACTTGATTTTAATTAGATTATGAATTAAAAGAAATGTAGAGTTGGTGATGTTCCCTTAATTTCTTTATATGTCATTTATTACTAAATTGTTTAATTACATCAATTGTAACACCCCAAAACTGCAGCGGAAACGAGATCTCCAAATAATAAAATCAACTCTAATAATCCTTAAATTAAATCAACCGACATAGTTTGAAATTAAAATAACTTGATGCCACCAAAAGAGAAGGTCAAAAATTAACGAAACTTTAAATCCTAAAATAAATCTAATTCCAAAACTAAATCTAACTTCATATAATAAATAAAAATTCTCATAAGTAGGTGATCCTCTCTTCACACGCCCCCGATTGCCCCCAGCTAGATACCTGCCGGAAGAAAGACACAGCGTGAGCCAAATGCCCAGTACGGATTAAGATTACAAAATAAACAAAGCACAACGTAATTAAAAGATCAAATTCAAATGAGATGAAAAATAAAGTTTCAAAGTTTCCCCAATACGGAAATACCACCAAACTCCAGAGTAATCAATGAATTTTAGGCTGAAGCAACGAGGGGTTGGTTTATGCATACCGAGTTTCCTACACAGAGCAAAACATAACAAAGGATATCCAAACAAACCATAATACACTGGATTCGCGACTCTAAGTGTATCCAAAATCAGTGGCATGTATGGCACTACATCGCACACCGATAACAAAGCTCCAAAAGTCCTAGGGCCGACCCATACGCCTCCTGGATAAAATCACCATCACACCGCCCAACTCTCATCAGAGTACACCAAAATCGGAAGGAGACGCCGTGGACTAATCACACCGCCACGGATAGTGTCACACCACTGGCGCCACAATGGCATGCCTGTAGTACCCCTACAGGTGGTTAACTCGGTATTCCTACTCTCCAACTATCTAACAAAGGGTTCTAAGTATGCATGGATGAATATAAACGACTCAACTCCGGATATATTCACCATGCATCAAGACCTTATAAATCAAACGATCAAGAACGTGATTCATCACATAACAAGTAAACAAAGAGAACCGAATCAAGGCTTTCAAATACAACGGTTTCAAACGTCAATGAATATTATTTCGAGAATATCTCAAAGATACATATATCAAACCAAACGAAACATTTGTCAAACGAGTCAAAATAATTATTAACGAAGATTATAGTTTATCCAATAATATGGAATAGAATGTCGCTGAAAAAGTACGAGAATCCGTACCTGGCACGATATCCGGCAATATTAAGACCCCTAAAAATACTTGCAATCTACTACAAGCCTTCACCTACACCCAATAACCCAAAATATACAACTTAAATAATTATCCCTACAACAATACAATTTAGAAATCCTTATTGCTAAAATATAACTTGGACCAACGTATGATTACCCAACCTTAAGAACATTTAATTTACTTTTTATTTTTCTTTCCAAAAACACCACGTTACTCGTAGCTTATAAGATTCACCCGGTTTACTTATCTTATTTACAAAATCCTTTACGACCAAAATATAATTATAGTTCAAAAAGAATCAAGAATAAATATTGATTTGAATTTGATTAAATTAGCATGTAATAAAATATTGAATATGGAATAAAGCTGTAAACTATTCAAACAAAATGTTTTGGATTATTATTGTAAAATATTTATGGATCAGGGATCAAAACTGTCAAAACAGAAAGTGTTTTAAATCTGAATTTAAAGAGTAATTTTAATAAAAGGTCTGAACTATAATTATTAAAACTTTAGAGGTCAAAACTGTCATACATAAAAAAAATCATTTGTGACAACTGACAAGGAAGTATCAAAATAAAATAGGGCCATAGTTTAAAATAATTTAAACTAGGAGGACCAAAATAAAACATAACTTTTTGATCATCATCTTCACAATTGCAACAGACCTGCAATATATATATATATAAATTCCACAACTATCCAAAAACAACTTAGTTTTGATATCTTTTATAGCAAAATCGATTGAACAACTACTTTATACGAATTGTTATTACTTTTACGCATCATTCGAAACAAAACGACCTCCATCGGGATCATAAAAATTAGGGTCGAAACCTTCGTAAGGTGGTCGAACAGCAGCCTTCGGGCTGTCTAAACTCGACTAAATCACACCCAAGGACTCGAAAGCGATCCATAACAAGTAAAACGACGTTAATACATAGATTGGGGTTAGAATTTACCTTAAATTGTCAACCAAAACGTAAACCCGAACCCAAACTTGACTTCGATTTTGACTGGAAATTTCTTCACGGTTTCAAAAATTACTCTCAATGTTTGATTGAGCTTAAGAACCATAATATACTTATAGGGTAAATATATAAAAAGATAACCATGATCACAACCCATCCTTCTCCTAACCTTACGGCTTCCTATCCTATCCCAATTCAAATTCCATAATTAATATAATAAATATATATTTTTAAACTCTATCTTAAAGCCTATGAGAAAAATTATTATATATATATATTTTTTTCTTTTTTTCTTTACATACTATCGTTTGACAATATTTAGCCTTTATATATAAACTAAATTTGACCTCCTATTTGACGCTATTATTATTATAAATTTACGGGTACTACAATCTACCTCCCTTAAAGAAAATTCCGTCCTCGGAATTGAATTTAACACTAACACGAACTAATATTATTATTATTAATAATAATAATAATAATAACCATAATGATAATAATAACAATAAATGACTTTAAATGGTACCTTATGCATTTTCAATATGACTGCCGCTTAGAGCAAACACCCTGCCGCCACTTGTATTTGCATTACGCTGCTTGTCTCCACCATTATTATTATTATTATTATTGTTGTTATTGTTGTTGTTTTGCACCGAGCAATCCTTAGCTTTGTGCCCTCGTTGACCACAAGAGAAACATGCTCCTAAAGCTCGATAACATGGCTTGCCCGGATGATAAGACCCACATTTATTGCACGGCTTAACTGGAATGTTATTTGGGTTACCCGTACCAACTTGTCCATGGTGGTTATTTCTATTATGTTCCTGACTTTGCTGATGATTCTGCCCCCGCCATGCATCATGTCGACTACTACCATTACGGTTCCATCGGTTCTCGCGATCATTCCTTTGTTGGTGTGTTTTCCTCTCTTCTTGTTGGATCGGTTGACTGTCCCTGTTTCTTTTCTTGCTACTTTCTTGTGTTGAGGCTTCATAATCAAGTCGTTCCATCTCTATATTTTTAGCCGCATTTGCTGCTTGTGCCACATCGGTAAAGTTTTCATTAATTAGCTTGGAGCGATATTTATAATTTATTGTCCATTTAAATTTTTCGGCTTGCTCTAGCGATGTTCCTGCTAATGTTCCAGCAAACCCTGCAAGTCTTAAAAATCGTGCCAAATACTCCGAGACAGACTCATCATCGCGTTGACGAATCGTGGCATATTCCCTTACATATGCATTTTTATCGGCAGCCGAGAAGAATTGTTGGTAGAACGCCTCGCGAAATCCCATCCACGAGAGACCATTAATGTATTCATCGCCTTTAGCCTGCCTAATCGCATGCCACCACCTTTGAGCATCACCTTCGAGTTTGTACGCTCCTAGCTTAACCTTGTGCACGTCCGGACATCCTAAAACCTCGAAAATCTTCTGTATGTGAGAGATCCAATTTTCCGCGTCCACTGGAGTAGGCGCCGTGCTGAATGATTGGGGTTTCTGTTTCTGAAATCTTTCTAGCCATATGTGAATGTCTCCGGTCGATGCTGTCCTACCCACTAGATTAGATGCTTCGGGATCTGGATGCTCGCCTCCTTATACATTTGGTGTCGATCCATTATTGGCTTGTTGCAAAGCTGCTTGAATAGCTTGGGCCACAATGTTAGGCAAGTGAGTCGCTACAACTTGGTTCACTGCCGCCAACAAGTTTGGATCCACTTGACCTTCATTAACGTCTGCATCAGAAGCCTCAGGTCCTACTCGAGAATTTTGATTACGCCTGTTAGCCATACGCTGAGATCGACGAGCCATCCTAAGTCCACGTAAACAACACTATTACATATACAACATTAGAGCATGAGAAATTAAACAACTAGATAAAAGAATCTTAACCCCAATTCTACCCATAACTCACAGATCAAACCTAAAGGCAATCTACAGAATCGAACCTAAGCTCTGATACCATAATTGTAACACCCCAAAACTGCAGCGGAAACGAGATCTCCAAATAATAAAATCAACTCTAATAATCCTTAAATTAAATCAACCGACATAGTTTGAAATTAAAATAACTTGATGCCACCAAAAGAGAAGGTCAAAAATTAACGAAACTTTAAATCCTAAAATAAATCTAATTCCAAAACTAAATCTAACTTCATATAATAAATAAAAATTCTCATAAGTAGGTGATCCTCTCTTCACACGCCCCCGATTGCCCCCAGCTAGATACCTGCCGGAAGAAAGACACAGCGTGAGCCAAATGCCCAGTACGGATTAAGATTACAAAATAAACAAAGCACAACGTAATTAAAAGATCAAATTCAAATGAGATGAAAAATAAAGTTTCAAAGTTTCCCCAATACGGAAACACCACCAAACTCCAGAGTAATCAATGAATTTTAGGATGAAGCAACGAGGGGTTGGTTTATGCATACCGAGTTTCCTACACAGAGCAAAACATAACAAAGGATATCCAAACAAACCATAATACACTGGATTCGCGACTCTAAGTGTATCCAAAATCAGTGGCATGTATGGCACTACATCGCACACCGATAACAAAGCTCCAAAAGTCCTAGGGCCGACCCATACGCCTCCTGGATAAAATCACCATCACACCGCCCAACTCTCATCAGAGTACACCAAAATCGGAAGGAGACGCCGTGGACTAATCACACCGCCACGGATAGTGTCACACCACTGGCGCCACAATGGCATGCCTGTAGTACCCCTACAGGTGGTTAACTCGGTATTCCTACTCTCCAACTATCTAACAAAGGGTTCTAAGTATGCATGGATGAATATAAACGACTCAACTCCGGATATATTCACCATGCATCAAGACCTTATAAATCAAACGATCAAGAACGTGATTCATCACATAACAAGTAAACAAAGAGAACCGAATCAAGGCTTTCAAATACAACGGTTTCAAACGTCAATGAATATTATTTCGAGAATATCTCAAAGATACATATATCAAACCAAACGAAACATTTGTCAAACGAGTCAAAATAATTATTAACGAAGATTATAGTTTATCCAATAATATGGAATAGAATGTCGCTGAAAAAGTACGAGAATCCGTACCTGGCACGATATCCGGCAATATTAAGACCCCTAAAAATACTTGCAATCTACTACAAGCCTTCACCTACACCCAATAACCCAAAATATACAACTTAAATAATTATCCCTACAACAATACAATTTAGAAATCCTTATTGCTAAAATATAACTTGGACCAACGTATGATTACCCAACCTTAAGAACATTTAATTTACTTTTTATTTTTCTTTCCAAAAACACCACGTTACTCGTAGCTTATAAGATTCACCCGGTTTACTTATCTTATTTACAAAATCCTTTACGACCAAAATATAATTATAGTTCAAAAAGAATCAAGAATAAATATTGATTTGAATTTGATTAAATTAGCATGTAATAAAATATTGAATATGGAATAAAGCTGTAAACTATTCAAACAAAATGTTTTGGATTATTATTGTAAAATATTTATGGATCAGGGATCAAAACTGTCAAAACAGAAAGTGTTTTAAATCTGAATTTAAAGAGTAATTTTAATAAAAGGTCTGAACTATAATTATTAAAACTTTAGAGGTCAAAACTGTCATACATAAAAAAAATCATTTGTGACAACTGACAAGGAAGTATCAAAATAAAATAGGGCCATAGTTTAAAATAATTTAAACTAGGAGGACCAAAATAAAACATAACTTTTTGATCATCATCTTCACAATTGCAACAGACCTGCAATATATATATATATATATATATATATATATATATATATATATATATATATATATATATATCAATTCCACAACTATCCAAAAACAACTTAGTTTTGATATCTTTTATAGCAAAATCGATTGAACAACTACTTTATACGAATTGTTATTACTTTTACGCATCATTCGAAACAAAACGACCTCCATCGGGATCATAAAAATTAGGGTCGAAACCTTCGTAAGGTGGTCGAACAGCAGCCTTCGGGCTGTCTAAATTCGACTAAATCACACCCAAGGACTCGAAAGCGATCCATAACAAGTAAAACAACGTTAATACATAGATTGGGGTTAGAATTTACCTTAAATTGTCAACCAAAACGTAAACCCGAACCCAAACTTGACTTCGATTTTGACTGGAAATTTCTTCACGGTTTCAAAAATTACTCTCAATGTTTGATTGAGCTTAAGAACCATAATATACTTATAGGGTAAATATATAAAAAGATAACCATGATCACAACCCATCCTTCTCCTAACCTTACGGCTTCCTATCCTATCCCAATTCAAATTCCATAATTAATATAATAAATATATATTTTTAAACTCTATCTTAAAGCCTATGAGAAAAATTATTATATATATATATTTTTTTCTTTTTTTTCTTTACATACTATCGTTTGACAATATTTAGCCTTTATATATAAACTAAATTTGACCTCCTATTTGACGCTATTATTATTATAAATTTACGGGTACTACATCAATATTACGAGAAAATGATAATTACGTTTAATGGTGTATATGTGCAAATAGGTGTGATGGATCCATAGGCACTAGCATTAATTGATAAACGTAGAGTAGGCAAGGTATAATTGCTATTCTCGTTATAATTGGAAATGTGGAATAGGCAAAGTATAACTGCTATTCACATTGTGATGTGGAAATGTGGAATAGGCAAGGTATAATTGCTATTCACATTGTGATGTGGGAACATGCAATAGGCAAAGTATAATTACTATTCGTATTGTAACATGTAATAGGCAAGGTATAATTGATATTCATATTTTGACACAGAAACGTGAAATAGGCAAGGTATAATTGATATTCGTATTGTAACGTGGAATAGGCAAGGTATAATTGCTATTCGTATTATGACGTGGAAACGTGAAATAGACAAGGTACAATTGTTATTTCTGCTTTCTATTAGGAGATTAGGAATAGGCGATGTATAATTGCTATTTCTATTTCCACCCTAAGAAATAGGCATGGTATAATTGTAATTTCTTGGACATGAGCTGCAATCTAGAATCCGTGGTGATTCGTAGTGGTGCTCTTGAACATGATGATATGACTTACTTAGGGTTGTCATACTCATGGATCGGGTATGATTCCCGTCATCGAAAGATGTTATGTGTACGAAATGAAGATATGTGAAAAGATCCTTTTATATGCTTTGTTTAACAAATTGGTTTTCAAAACTCATAAATGTTTTGGATTTTAACTGGATGTTCTCACTAGGCGTAAGCCTAATCTTTTCAAATTAAATATTCTTACCGGGTACTATCTCGGGAAGGGTTAAGTGACGAGGGTTATCAAAGTTACATTTTGAAGCGTGTTGGAGGAGTTAGTGCAAACAGAGATGTTTTGAGAGATTGCTTAGACAACCTGTATAATCTGATCTTAATGTGAAGGATTAGATTAGTAGGTTGTTTACAATAGTTCGTTTGTAGTTACAAACCTTGTTATTAATTCTCCATCTATGAATGAATGTTTTTGGAAGAGATTGTTGTAAACCTTGAAATTTAAGGTTTGAATTTATTGTAAATTTTAGGGTGTTTCAGTTTGGTATCAGAGTTGTAGTTTAAGTGAACTAGGTATGATCGTGAAATACCTAGACTTAAGCTGAGATGAATAAGTGATGATTTGTGAGATTTGGGTAGATGTACTAAGACGGGATAGTCTTAGAGTCGACGAAAATACGTGAATTAAGAACTATGATGATGGTAACGAGGATTCTTATGTATAGTATGTTCATAATTTCAATTAGCTACTGTTATTATGAATATATTGTTACGTAAGCATACTTGTTTTCAAATTGTTATGGTGATTAATGAACGTCAAAGTACGTTTCTTGTGTTGAGATCACGTATATACATTTCTTATGATTATTCTTATGTGTATCAGCAGAATACTATGGTTAATACACCAAATCGATCTTCTACTTCTTCAGAGGATAGGGTGGCAAACGAAGTTGCTGAGAGTCCACCGAGGCCACCTATCTTGGGAGAAATAGGAAGTCAAGTACATCGAACTAATATCGGTACTTCCAATCCTGTGACAACGAAATCTACGATGGAGTCATGTATGATGGAAAACATGATGCAGATTATGAATACTGCACTGACTCAGCAACATGAGATGTTCATGAAATTGTTGAATGATAGAAGTGCCGAGTCACAAAGACCGGAGACGGGTACCGGTACCGTAAACCCTCATCTGAATCTGGTGCAAAACGTAAATAGGCGGATGGAGAAACTTTGTTCATACAAGATGTTTTTGAGCTGCAAGCCACCGGAATTTGCTGGTTCTGATAACGCAATTGCATGTATGAATTGGATTAGAGAGATGGAACAGGAATTCAGAGCATGTGAATGTGACGAAGAATCAAAGGTCAGATTCGGATCCCAGATGTTACGAGGAAATGCTCTGACCTGGTGGAACAATTTGACATCAACGATGGCGGCTCCAGTTTTGGCAGCAATGACTTGGGAGTCGTTCAAAAGAAAGATATTGGAAGAATATTGCAATGAGAACGAAATAGACCGCATTGAGGAAGAATTTTGAGCGCTAAAGAAGGGTAATTCGTCTGTAAGAGAATATAATCGATTTTTTTTAGAAGCTGAACTTAGTGGGGCGTGTGGCCCCAACTGAAAATGAAAAGATCAAGGCTTACCTGAAGGGTTTTCCAGCTGACATGATGTCCAGAGTCCGAAATTCAAAAGCTTCTACACTGAGAGAGACAATTGAGGAAGCAAACATTATAGAAGAAGTTTATGCAAAAGATAAAGCTGGGAAAGCTTAAGTGGGAGAGAAAAGAAAATGGGAAGGTCGATCAGAATTTTCGCAAGGACCGAAGCCCTTTATCGAGAACATTCGCTTTGAGCCTCAACAAGAACCTAATTGGTGTCAGAAATGTAAAACAAACATTTTGGGCCGTGTCGGGTGGTATCGAAGGAATGTTTTAGATGCGGAAAGAGTGGTCATCAAATTGAGAACTGTCCCATCCAAGGACCAACCTGCTATGAATGTAAGAAGCCTGGTCATTATCGAATGGATTACCCAAAGTTGAAGAATAACGGGAATCAAGAGAGGAAGCCTAATACTCCAAAACCAACGGGCTGAGCATTTCACATGATGACGGAAGAAGCTAAGAAATCGGCGGATGTAGTTTTTGATACATTCCTTGATATGCATGTATATTATGTGTTAATGGTGCCAACTTGTCCTTTTGTATTACAATCTTTGATTAAAATATTAGCTATACAGTCACTATTTTGGTAGATGCCTTAATAGTTGAAATAACTAATGAGAGTCAAGTCTTAGTTGGGAAAGACTTGAGGATTGTACAGTTTTGATAGAAGAAAAGAAATTCCCGATGGATTTAATTTTGATGGAAAATAGATGGGTTCGATATAGTTGATGGTATGAATTGGTTGGTGAATAATCAAGCATAAATTCTTTGTGCTAAGAAATTAAGACATGAGAATGTTATAATGTTTAAAGAACAATGGAAACATCATAGAGGTGCTAACGTGACGTGGGAAGCTGAAGAGGATATGAAGAATAAATATCCTCACTTGTTTGTATAGTTTTGATTTCGAGGACGAAATCATTTTCAAGTTCGGGAGATTTGTAACACCTCGAAATTCCATTGTGTGTTTAGTTTGAAAGAGCGTTTAAAATATTAGAAGATGCTATTTTAAACGTTGTGTTATAATTTCATGTCGAAGGGTCAAAAGTGTAATCGACCCTAAATTTTTTAAAAGAATGTGAAACTTGGGGTTAGTTTCATCAAATTGGATATTTGTGGGTCAAATTGTAATTTAGTGAAACTGATATACATAAGGAAGGGGAGTCGGTCATAATTAAGAGTTATCTCAGTTTCCTTTGGGTGAAGTCGGCTGAAGCAGAGAAAGGGTAGCTATCTTCTTTTGGTTTGGTTTATTGATCGATTGGGTTTGCAGACTCTGGGTTTGAGTTTTGTTCTCAGGCGAGTTCATCTGGTTTTATTGAAATTACATATATTCATATCAAAATATCATGTAAGAGAACTATTAATGTTCTTGGTTAGCCATTAAAATCGAGGAATCAATTTATTGTTTATTTGGGTTCGATGAAAGAGATGAATAATTTCGAACATGTATGAAATTCCAGTAAAGTCCGAATAAATTGGTTTTTCGATAAAGTCCGGATACTGTGAGTTTTCTGGATAAAAATGTGTTTTACGGTAACTTCTGGATAAAAATGTGTTTTTCGGTAGTTTTGGTAAAGTCCGGATAAAATAACTTTCCGATAAGTCCGGAAAAGAAAAAGAATTCCGGTAAATCTTGATGGGGGTCACTTTTTCCGATGGTGCTTTAATAAATGCAAATGTTAGATTAGTTTTTTTAAAATATAATTATTCATCAATCTCTTTCATATAAAAATGACCACAATTGCTTGTTACGAATTAAATAGAATGTGAGTTATTTAATTATTTATTTATTTATTTAAATTTTTAAAACAACAGTGATTCATGTAGGATTGATAATTTCCTGTAATTAAGAAAATTATTTGACTTGATTTTAATTAGATTATGAATTAAAAGAAATTTAGAGTTGGTGATGTTCCCTTAATTTCTTTATATGTCATTTATTACTAAATCGTTTAATTACATCAATATTACGAGAAAATGATAATTACGTTTAATGGTGTATATGTGCAAATAGGTGTGATGGATCCATAGACACTAGCATTAATTGATAAACGTAGAGTAGGCAAGGTATAATTGCTATTCTCGTTATAATTGGAAATGTGGAATAGGTAAAGTATAATTGCTATTCACATTGTGATGTGGAAATGTGGAATAAGCAAGGTATAATTGCTATTCACATTGTGATGTGGGAACATGGAATAGGCAAGGTATAATTACTATTCGTATTGTAACATGTAATAGGCAAGGTATAATTGCTATTCATATTGTGACACGGAAACGTGGAATAGACAAGGTATAATTGCTATTCGTATTGTAACGTGGAATATGCAAGGTATAATTGTTATTCGTATTATGACGTCGAAACGTGAAATAGACAATGTACAATTGTTATTTCTGCTTTCTATTAGGAGATTAGGAATAGGCGATGTATAATTGTTATTTCTATTTTCACCCTAAGAAATAGGCATGGTATAATTGTAATTTCTTGGACATGAGCTGCAATCTAGAATCCGTGGTGATTCGTAGTGGTGCTCTTGAACATGATGATATGACTTACTTAGGGTTGTCATACTCATGGAATCGGGTATGATTCCTGTCATCGAAAGATGTTATATGTACGAAATGAATATATGTGAAAAGATCCTTTTATATGCTTTGTTTAACAAATTGGTTTTCAAAACTCATAAATGTTTTGGATTTTAACTGGATGTTCTCACTAGGCGTAAGTCTAATATTTTCAAATTAAATATTCTTACCAGGTACTATCTCGGGAAGGGTTAAGTGACGAGGGTTATCAAAGTTACATTTTGAAGCATGATGGAGTTGGGATTCAGTTGCGTCCTCGAACACGTGTTTTCGTCGTGCAACTTTCTAATGACAAACATCCTTCCTTTCTCGCCCACTGACCTCGCGTACAGCCTCCGGTTACAATTTTCTCTCGCACATACAACTTCGTATCTGGTTTTGTCGAATCTCGACGTGTAACTTTCGATGGTTGACCAATTTCTTAAAAAATATTTTTTATAATTTAAAATCGATTTTAAAGAAAATTAAGTGGGACCGGTTTGGGTCTGGTCCAGTACCAGTTCTCATAACCGGACCTCATAAAGCTTAATCGGTCCTTCGTATTTGGGTCGGGACTGTGTTTGGCCATCTCTACTAGTAAGGTGTCAACGTGACTTGTCTATCTCAATTTAAAACTAAAACAGAAAACGTCAATCGTGTTTTGTTTTGTTTTTTTGTCCATATTGAAGATAAAAATATGTCTATTAAGTTTGATACCTATTATAAATGTCGTTAGTAAATGAATTTATCAAACGAATACACAATAATTGCATATTTATATTTTTGAAAAAGGTTCGAACTCATAATCCAAAAGTCAGTTGATAAGTGATATTTTTTTCCAAGTAATTAAATGTTTCGTTGATAGAATGAAATTTGATAGAATTGTAATTCGTCGAAGGAATTCGAGTTTGAAGTAAAAATTGATATGAAATTGCAAAAAGAAAATCACGACAATTTAGTAATTATTTGTATCAAATCCCATACTAATTTCAACAAATCTCATACTAATCACGATACATTAATTCATAATATTTAATAATATAATTAAATAAAAAAATATTCAATATTAAGCTCATTTCGAAGGTATTGACGAAACGATTACAATGGTATAATTTGTAAAAAAATAGAAATGTTTTTAATGCATTTTAGTTCATATACATTATTTATGTTTATATGATAAGTGTCTAAAATGAAAAATGAAAAAGTAAGAGATTACAAGTAAACTACATACCTAATTATAAGGATAGTAAATGTAACGTATAAACTAAAAAAATTGAATTAATGAGAGATTTAAGGAGTAGTGAATGTGAGTGTGCTAATTGAACTTATAATGTAAACTGCGTCCATATACATGTTTATGCGGTAAAATACTGAAGTCGGCTCACCAGAAGACGACACGTGGCATGCTAGTTACTCATTTATTATATGTATAGATTATGGGTAAAATAAGTTTAATGTTAGGATATATACGATTAAAATAAGTTCAATATATAATTAAAATTTAAGTTAATAATTTTCAATTAATATTAATTAACATTAATTAATTAATAATAATTAAATTTAAAAAATTAATAATTAGTTATAATAATCTATACATATAATAAATGATAATTAAGATTAATGAAGGCATAATTGGATATATACGATTATTATGCGTAAAATAAGGGTAATTTTTTTTGAATTAGAAATGAATAATTAACATTAATTAGTCAAAATGAAGTTAACTCTAATAAAATTGAATTTAAAAAAATGAAACTATATCAATAATTTGAATTTAAACTTAGAAGTAAATCCTGTATTTTTGGGATTACATATTTTTTTTTGAATTTATTATAAGTATGGATATGCACGTATGTATCTAAAGATATACGCTTATTATGGGTAAAATAAGTTTATTTTTGGGATAAAATAAAGGTAAAGTTTTTTGAATTAGAAATGAAACTATATCATTAATTAGTCAAAATGAAGTTAAATCTAGAATAAAATTGAATTTAAAAATGAAACTATATCAATAATTTGAATTTAAACTTAGAAGTTTATACCGTATTTTTTGGATTACTATACACGGTGAAGATTTTTTTGAATTTATTATAAGTATGGATATGTATGTATATATCAAAAAATATTCAATATTGGGTTTATTTCGAAGGTATTGACGAAACGATTACAATGGTATAATTTGTAAAAAATAGAAATGTTTTTAATGCATTTTAGTTCATATAGAAATGAATAATTAACATTAATTAGTCAAAATGAAGTTAACTCTATAATAAAATTGAATTTAAAAAAATGAAACTACATCAATAATTTGAATTTAAACTTAGAAGTAAATCCTGTATTTTTTGGATTACGGATTTTTTTTAATTTATTATAAGTATGGATATGCACGTATGTATCTAATGATATACACTTATTATGGGTAAAATAAGTTTTTTTTTGGATAAAATAAGGGTAAATTTTTTGGAATTAGAAATGAATAATTAACATTAATTAGATTACTATACACGGTGGAGATTTTTTTAACATTAACTTTAACTTTAGTTTGAAATAAAGTTTGGAAGTTTTTTGATATACCGTATTTTTGGGATTACTATACACGATGAAGATTTTTTTTGAATTTACTATAAGTATGGATATGTACGTATGTATCATAAAATATTCAATATTGGGCTTATTTCGAAGGTATTGACGAAACGATTACAATGATATAATTTGTAAAAAATAGAAATATTTTTTAATGCATTTTAGTTCATATACATTATTTATGTTTATATGATAAGAGTCTAAAATGAAAAATAAAAAAGTAAGAAACTAAAAGTAACTACATAGGTAATTATAAGGGTAGTAAATGTAAGGTGTAAATATTAAAATTTTAATTAAGGAGAGATTTAAGGAGGAGTGAATGTGAGTGTGTTAATTGAACCTATAATGTAAAGGCGTCCAGATACATGTTTAGGCGGGAAAACAATAAAGCCGGCTCACCAGACGACGACACGTGGCAATGTAGTTACTTATTTATTATATGTATAGATATGGGACAACAACACTATCACTTTTTTTCTCTCGGTGTTTTTTTTTATAAGGTTCATCTAGGCTTTGCCTAGACTACATCATTGGCAATTTGAAAACAAACAAACAAAGCGGCCGTCTGAGACTAAGTCTGGTCACAGAATGCTGACGCCTGGACTCTCTATTGATCATTATTTATAGTTAAAAGATGTACAATTTTGTTCGTATATCTAAAAATATACGACGATTTTCTTTTTATTGGTGTGTTGTTAATAACTTTTACATTATATTTTAAAACTCATTAATATATATAGTTATCGTGTATTTCACGAGCTTTTTGAGTCGGGTATTGGGGAGCTCAACTCGACTCGTTAGTATGTCGAGCCGAGCATATTCGAATCGAGTGTTGACTAAGTCAATCTCAAGTAGCTCGGAAGTTGTCTCATATCATTTACACCCTCTAGTCCCCTACACACACATAAGTCGCCCTCTTAATGAAGTTTTCCATCTCAAAGATTGACCACCATCTACAGCTACCGAGACATTCCTCTCACCGTGACCCCACTCCCTTATGCGGGGACCCCTTCCCCAAACACTTGTAAATGCACAAATACCACATTTTATTCCTTTTTCTCACTCATCATATCATAAACATGGTTAAATGCAGTTTCCCAAAAACCACCCAAATTTTTTACTATCCTTTTTAACTTAAAGACCACCTACTCTACCACTACTGACAACGATAAGTGAGTTTCTTTAGTTATTGAGATCGTATAACTCTCACACCAAAATTGGTTTCAAACGCAACAGTTACGTGGAAATACTTGAGAACTGCAATTTTTATGAAAAACTATACCCTTCTATTTAGCTAGTGGTTGGAGAGAGGGATTACAGTGAAGGGGTTCAATGAAAAAAGGAAGAAGGACGTGAAAGGAGATGGGATGGGGGATAGTGTGGTTGAAGAAGTTGGAGATGGGGTCGGAGCTACAACTAATCGGATGAGATATTTAAAATAGTGAGAAAAAAATATATGCATTTAAAAGAATTTAATAAAAAAGGGAAATACGGAAAATGACCAAGAATTTAAGAGAAAACGTTATAGAATACATATCATAAGACACAAATTCATAATTTTCTTATAAATTAGACTTGAGATGTTATAATGTGTAAACCATAGAAATCAAACATGTAATTTAATCTTTATTTGTTAAATATTCGATAAAATAAAATTCTTATATATTGTTAAATGTTAATATATCTAAATTTAAAACTTGATTATTCATTTTCTATCAATTCTAATAAGGGAAATTAATTAAAATACCCAAAGTTTAACTTTGACTTACCAAAATACCCATTTTTTTCAACTTTTGCAAATATACCCAAAAATCCCGCGATATAACCATAAACTTATTTATTTACTTACTTTACTTTATACCTTTTACTTTCCTAATTTTAATTTTACACCTTCGTCATATTAACACATATAATCGTTTATTAACTAAAATACGTTAAAAAAATACGTTTTAATTTTAACAAGTTACACCATTATAATCATCTCTTCGATACGTTCGAAATGAGCCCAGTATTGAATATTTTTTGATTTAATTATTTTAATATATATCATATATAATACATAAAAATATTTTTTATATTTAAAATTCATTTTCTTATAGTTAATTATTTAATTTATGGTACTCTTATAGTTAAAATACGTTTTAATTTTAACAAATTACACCATTATAATCGTCTTTTCGTTTTACACTCTTATCGCATTAACATAATAATCATATATTAACTAAAATATGTTAAAAGTGTACGTTTTAACATATCACATTAATATACATAATTACGTTAAAATATGTTAAGGGGTTCGATAAATATATATATATACACTAGTTATTTACCCGCTGCAATGCAGCGAGACGTATAATCCAAATAATTTGACGATTTAATCAATTATTAACTAAAATACATTAAAAAATGTTTTTTAATTTTAACAAGTTACACCATTAATATCGTCTCGTCGATACCTTTGAAATGAATTGTAAATATTAAAAATATATTTTATGTAGTATATATGATATATAATAAAATAATTAAATCAAAAAATATTCAATATTGGGCTCATTTCAAACGCATCGAAGAGACGATTATAATGGTGTAACTTGTTAAAATTAAAACGTATTTTTTTAACGTATTTTAGTTAATAAACGATTATATGTGTTAATATGATGAATGTGTAAAATTAAAATTAGAAAAATAAAAGATATAAAGTAAAGTAAGTAAATAAGTATAGGGATTGAATGTGTAAATTTCAAATCAAAAGTCACCAAATTGAATGCATCGGGGACACTCTCTGCGATCGCGGATGATTAAATTTTCAAAAAACACCCTATCCCTCGATCGCGAGACATATTGCGGGATTTTTGGGTATTTTTGCAAAAGTTGAAAAAATGGGTATTTTGGTAAGTCAAAGTCAAAGTCAAACTTTGGATATTTTAATTAAATTCCCTTCAAATAATATTTTATTTTTTACAGATTATTGATGAATAATCACATAATTATTTGCTTGAATCCGGACTCCGGTTTTATGGAATTTAATTAAAATACCCAAAATTTGACTTTGACTTACCAAAATACCCATTTTCTAAACATTTTGCAAAAATACCCATTTTTTCCGCGATTGGGTCCGCGATCGTGGACCAGGGTCCATTTTGAAATTTTTTATCCCGCGAGCATCCCGCCCGCGTGTCCTGCTACTAGTCAAATTTGTGAATTGTAATTGAAATTTACACTTTCAACCCCTATATTTATTTACTTACTTTACTTTATATCTTTTACTTTCATAATTTTAATTTTACATTTAACACATATAATCGTTTATTAACTAAAATACGTTTAAAAAAATACGTTTTAATTTTAACAAGTTACACCATTATAATCGTCTATTCGATACGTTCGAAATGAGCCTAATATTGAATATTTTTTGATTTATATATTTTAATATATATCATATACACTACATAAAAATATTTTTATATTTAAAATTCATATTCTTATAGTTAA
Organism: Saussurea involucrata; assembly: GCA_033807775.1. Classification (NCBI taxonomy): domain Eukaryota; kingdom Viridiplantae; phylum Streptophyta; class Magnoliopsida; order Asterales; family Asteraceae; genus Saussurea; species Saussurea involucrata. The sequence continues at coordinate 132,778,623 of CM066321.1, read as the reverse complement.
TTATTTAATTTATGGTACTCTTATAGTTAAAATACGTTTTATTTATTTTATTATCGATGATCCAAGTGTAAGTATTAAAAATTGGCGGAGGCTTTGTGATGGACAAACATCGATTCTTTTGTGCATACTCTGTGACTGCAAATACTTCAGCTCCAAACACATGAATCATCATTCGCCAAATACCCATTTTCACAATTCTTAAATGAGTCCAGTGATACCAACTTGTCAAAACCCCATTTCATATTCTTCTCGTGAAACCTTGTCCTATTGCCATTCACGATATCTATAAACACATACAAATAATAATAATTTAAAATGGTTTAATGAATTAGTTAATATATGATTATTATGTTAATGCGATAGGAGTGTAAAACAAAATTGAAAAAAAATAAGAGATGTACCATAAATTAAATAATTAACTATAAGGGTATGAATTGTAAATATTAAAAATATTTTTATGTAGTATATATGATATATAATAAAATAAATAAATCCAAAAATATTCAATATTTGGCTCATTTCGAACGTATCGAAGAGACGATTATAATGGTGTAACTTGTTAAAATTAAAACGTATTTTTAACGTATTTTAGTTAATAAACGATTATATGTGTTAAATGTAAAATTAAAATTATGAAAGGAAAATGTATAAAGTAAAGTAAGTAAATAAGTATAGGGGTTGAAAGTGTAAATTTCAATTACAATTACAATTCACAAATTTGAGTGGTAGGAGGACACTCGCAGGATAAAAAATTTCAAAATGGTCTCCGGTCCGCGATCGCGTACCCAATCACAAAAAATAGGTATTTTTGCAAAATGATTTAGAAAATGGGTATTTTAGTAAGTCAAATCAAACTTTGGGTATTTTAATTAAATACCCCCGGTTTTATCTTCCAAGATGGAAAACCGTATGTGCATTGTGCGCCCAATTCATCCGACGTGGATTAGTCAATAACCTTCTGACGTGGCATAAGATGATTTGCTTAAGGTGCGTGGAAGGTCAAACCCAGAAAGCTTGTAACAAACAACGGAGATAGACACACCTCCGCATTCATACACCCCCGCCATCTTCTCCGCCCCGATCGGAAACATACAAAAAAGCCCCACTAATGGCGCTGCGTGCGACGGTGGTACGGTTTCCGTCGGATCCGGATGCTCAGGAATCGTCGGGGCTACCGTGGGGAGTGACGGTGACGCCGTTCGCCTCCAAGGACGAGAACGGTAACTCGCCTGTGTACGGATCCGGAGGAGATTTGATCCCTAGATGCGAGAATTGCTGGGGGTACTACAACACGTACTGTGACCAAGATCAGTGGGCGTGGACCTGTTCGCTCTGTGGAACCCTAAATGGCCTCTCCTCTGAAACAATTGCTCGTTACTCTCGTCCCCAATCTGCACCAGAGAATATGTCTTCCTTCGTCGACCTCGAATTACCCCGTAATCTCCACAATTTCTCTATTATCCTCTCTACACATGCAAAATTTATTTGTATGGATATATCAGTAACAATATTAATACATATCCGGTTATCGTATTCATTGTTCTATTTAATTATGTCTTGCGGAATTGGAGTTGAGAAGTTATGCTAAAATTAAACCGGTTCAGCTTCAATTACGAATCCAGACTTGAAAATTCATGCTCGTAATTCCTATATGAGAGAAGTGGAGGATGGGTATTTTTAGGTTAAGTCAACTTTCTTCCATGTCAATGCAAATGTGGACTAATACAAGAATTGGGAAATGCTTCTTGCACCTCAAGCGGCTTAAATATGTTGATCTGAAGTTATTGAGTCCGTTTTAGTTGTAGATTTCAATATTCATGTGTAATACTCACTCCCATGTCAATGCAAATGCAGCCGAATGCAATTGGTGAATGTTTTTGCACTGAATGTCATTTAATGTTTTTTGCTCCGAAGCTATTAAGTCTTTTGATTAGATTTCAATATTCATGCTTAAATACTCATCTCTTTATATGTTGTAGTGGAAGGTTCAGAGGAGGATATGCAAGCCCGGCCTGTTTATGTTGCTGCTATTGACTTGGCATGTAAGATTTGACTGTAAACTTGTTCTTTTATTTGAATATCAAATGTACATGTTTTAAGCACCGGCATAAAAGATGATGTGCATCACTGAACAAGTATCATTAAGTACAATGGAATGGTTGTACCTATATGTTTCTGACAGTTTTTCATGAAATGCTAATGATTAAGAGACCTTACAATAGGTTATCCTATTTACTGATAGAAGGGTGCAAGTTTGAAAAAAAAACTAGTTGATTTCATTGGATAAGCCACTGCTATATATTAACACCTATGACATGAAAGACATTGCTAAAGGTAGTGCAAGATTATGGGTAGCATGGTCATTAACAAATGACAATCCAGAGGATATAGCTGCTTTTGATCATTTATATACCAATTTGCCAAGAGAAAAAAAAGATGTATTGTTATCGTCAACTTCTCTGGTCACCCTTTTGTAGCGCTTCAAGACTATTACTGTTTCAGTCTTATTTATACGAAGCATTTCTATCTCATGTATTTTAAGTTATCTGAGATGAACTTCTGCATGTATGTAATCAATATTTACTTACCTTTTTCCAGCTTCCGAAGAGTTTTTAGAACTTACGAAAAGTGCTTTGTTAGCTGCTTTGGAAGGTTGGTAATTCTAGTTTTATCATCAAGACTCTTAATGCATTACCTGCTCCAATGAGTTTTGAATGCTAAAATGTAGTTTCATTATAGCTCTTGCGCCGGGGTCTCTTTTTGGGCTTGCTACATTCAGCCACAAATTAGGTTTGTATGATGTGCAAGGACCTATTCCGGTGGTGAAAAATGTTTTTCTACCCCCGGATTCTGATGGAACCCTACCGATTGAGCTTGAAGATGCCATGCCATTGTTTTCTTTTTTGGCTCCAGTAAGTTCAATGCCAAATTTTATTCCAGCTTTTATATAATATTATGCTTAGCTTTGAAGGATCCATTTGCAAAAGCCAAGTGATCAAATCTTCACTTCCCATTATCTTTGCTACAGGTAGAAACATGCAAGGACCGTATTGCATCAGCACTCGAAACTTTAAGACCAACGTCATCCTGGGACAATACAGGTTCTGGACAAGGATTAGATAGAATTTTGCTGGGAGGTCGAGGTTTTGGGCTGGCAATGGAAACACTTATCTCATACCTTGGATCTGAACATGGCAACACTTTTGCATTAGGTTTGGTGACTTCCATGGATTTGATTCTAGATTGCTTATGCTCTACTACTTGCAAAACAAAAATATATCTTGATGGAAATTACAAAGTTTTTTCATTCTAAAATGAAATCATGTGCAGCCAGAATATTTGCTTTTCTATCTGGACCCCCTGATTTTGGACCTGGCCAACTGGACACAAGAAGATATGGTGAGCAATATGCTAGTAAAGGAGAGGATGCTGAGCTTGCTTTACTTCCTGAGCAGACACCATTTTACAAAGATTTGGTACTAATCTGAATTTTACTGACAGAGTTTTGTTCTTAAAGTGACATATATATATATATGAGAAATGTGGGTATTAACATATATTTTACAGGCTGCTGTCGCTGTTCAAGCAGGTGTTTGCATAGACATACTTGCTGTTACGAATGAGTACACAGATTTGGCATCTTTGAAGTTTCTTAGTATTGATAGTGGAGGCTCATTGTTTTTATACCCAAATACTGATGATTCAACACTTCCTCAAGACATGTAAGTATTGGATACCTGAAATAAGTATTGAACAAGTTTACATGTCTTTGTGGCAGTCATATAGCTACTATATTATCTGTGCATATAATCTCATTTAGGTAAATTCAAAAGAATGACATCTCAAATTATATATTTATATGTTTAGTTTATTTATTTATACAATGCAAATCACTTATTTTGCAGGTACCGAATGTTAAGTCGTCCATACGCCTTTAATTGCATCATGCGGTTGAGGACATCATCTGAATTCAAACCTGGGAATTCGGTGAGTGGTGGTTCATTCAAGTGCAGAACTCTCATCTTGTTCTGCTTTGGTCATGCTTCTAATACGTATATTATTTGTCTGCAGTATGGTCATTTCTTCCCTGATCCACAGTACGAAAATGTACAACATGTTATTTGTTGTGATTCGTATGCTACATATGCTTATGACTTTGATTTTGCAAATAATTATGGGTTTTCCAGGTAAACCTTCATATTCCATGTTGTCCTTCTAGTTTCATATTTTGTTCTTACCTAATCTCAAATGGAAATGTTCTCTGATGTTGTTGCAACTATCTTGAGAAAAGTTAAACCCTGACTTTTGGATCATTTTATGCTGCAGACACACTTCTGAGCTCCCGATGCTACAGTTGGCTTTCCAGTATACTGTTGTTGTGCCTCCACAGGAACTTCCAACTCCAGGATCAGGCTTGACAAGTAGGTATGTGTGTCTGTGCCATGTTTTTCTATAATAACTTGGCGTAGTTACGAACTCTTGTTTTGTTTTTCAATGGACAAATTCAATGTATTGAAGTTTTTTTTTTCCTCACTAAATATTATGTCTTTGAGTACCATTTTTGCTTACATCAATGTAATGTGTCTACACAGATCAAAGTATACCATTAAAAGGCGCCTTAGAATTCGAACTATGCAGTTCGAGGTTGCTCATAACATCAATGAGTTATATGATAGTGTTGAGCATGAAGTTGTTCTTTCAATACTTGTTCACAAGGTAATGTGGTATTTTTACAACCTTTTGTCAATCTTATCTCAATCATTCTGACTCTTACAGAATATAATTCTACCTAATTTATGTGAAAGTTGGCATGTTGTCATCCCTAATGTGCCCTCCTTTTACAGGTGATACTAGCTTCACTTAGTGAAGGAGTTAGAGAAGGCAGGATGTTACTACATGATTGGCTTGTAATTCTTACAGCTCAGTATAACGATGCATTCAAAAGTGTTGGCAACGGGTATGGGAGTTCAACAGGCTCACTTATCGATGTCACATTCTCTCAATGTCCACAATTACAGCCATTACCTCGACTAGTCTTTGCTTTGCTTCGAAATCCTCTTCTGCGTTTCCATGAAGAAGGCATTCACCCAGATTACCGGATATACCTTCAATGCTTGTTCAGGTATGTCATATTCTAAATCTTGATGTTTATTAATCATCAAGATGGTGATGATGCTTTACTTGATTTCTTATTAGTCCTTACTTTATGTGAGTAGATATACTACTGAACAATAGGTAGTTTAATAAGGAGACCTCAAAAAGGGTTGCTGAGAGATGTGTATATAATTGTCATTAGTTCATTACGTTATTTGTTGATTATAGCCCCTATTTGAAGGTGAGTTACTTGATCTTGATTATTCCAAACCTGTAATGCAGTGGTCTTGAACCAAGTTCTCTTCACCGTGCAATATATCCTCTATTGACATCATATGCAACTCCTGATAAACTGGCATATCCTCGTCATTCGTTGAGCCGTGCTGCATTGCTGACAAGTGAAAGTCCTATATTTTTCCTTGATGCATTCACAACCCTTATTGTATTTTATTCCTCTACAGCCGACCCTACACTTCCTTATCCTCCACCACATGACTGTAAGGCATTGGCTTTTTCTTTGAAAGAGATTGATTTTTCTGCGTTCCAAAAAAAGGAAAACTTATTTGAGTTCACATTTTAGGTTTATTGAGAACAACAATAAACAAACTGAAGCAAGAGAGAAGCATCACTCCTAGACTGATGTTTATTAGAGGGGGCCAAGAAGATCCCACCCCGTTTGAGAACTATCTAATCGAAGAACAGAATGTCGATGGAAGTGGGTTTGCAAGCGTCATGGGGTTTGTTTCTTTCCTCGAGGAGGTCAGCCAGAGTGTGCTAGAATACATGAAATAGAACATCTGTATGTACATATTGCTCTCATGACATGGCAGCGGTTTCACCAACCTGAATCATACAGAGAGTTCATCATTTTTGCAGGTATGTTTATTCAGACAAGCTTTGTGTAATAAGGGCTCATTTAACAACTGCCCTGTCTTGTGTTTAGACTTAGAGATCAGAATTGAAGTTATACACATTGAAGTAACCTGGGTTTCTGTTATATACATTCATTCAGTTGCAAAGGAACCTTGTTAGATCAAAATAGTAACATGTTTTTCTTCTTTGTTTTTTGCCAATCATTGTTCTGCCATCAATATGAACTAGGTTTCCTGTAATTGAAATTTTCAGCTGTTTTGGAAGATTCTAGATCCCTCATGTTCCTTATTTTAGCATCAGGTTGGAATCTATTGATATTCATCACACAATTTATTTTGGGTGAGGCTCTCGGATCTACCAGGGAAATTGGATGAGATCCCTAGACTAAAGGGAATTTGTTATCTACGAGATTATCCTGCGGCTTAGCCATAGAGCTCTTGGTTTTGTCAGGATAAATATGGTAAGACAGAAAATGAATCAAGGAGGCAGGCAGGCATGTTTCGATTTGAACCTGCTATCTTTGTTCTTTTAACACTTGTCAACTATTATCGGGTATAATTAAACATTTATTGCCTCTTATCGTGTGAAAGACATTAACCAGATAAGAGATAGTGATCTTTACCAACAATCTTACCATACTATTTTGTTAAGTGAGAGTAAGCTTTAGCAGCGTTTACCCAATGTTCTTATGGGGAGAAAAAAAGGTTGGATGCAACTTCTTTATTTATAAGTATTTCTTTTAGCATTAGCATTCCTGATGTTGTCATATGGGTATCATTCTGCCCGAGACGGCATATCCTTGTCTTTAAGTCGGACTGGACTGTTAACGTGACATATGGACTTCTTTTCCTAGTGAGAAAAAAATAAAAGAAAAACGGTGTTCTTCAAACAATCACAAGGTTTTTAAAGCTACAATGTTGCATCGATATCTGTCACATTTGTTTTTTATTTAATCGTTTTCAACATGTGCATTCTAATCAAGTTTATTCGATAACCAGTAAGCAGGGAAGTAGCATCTTAGAGGATCCTCACTCCTCATCTTATTTTCCGTTTTTCATCTTGCCATCCGTATTTTTTCTTGTCAACGTCAACAAAAAATGGGAAATGAACGTAAGTCAACTGCAATTCGATTAATGATATCAACCTTCATATTCACTTCTAACGGTTATCACGTTAAACTCAACCTCTCATATGATCCTTTGTTTCTTACAAAAACTTCACTTTTTTTTATTTATTTATAAAATATAACTTTATTAACTCTCACAGACATATATTATAAAATTATTAAAAATAACTAAAATATAATTTATTAGTTTTTACTTTCTTATATTAACTTAATTTTTTTAATATTGAGGATGAAGATTAAAAATTAAAGATTGAACAATATTTGAATTTTTTTTAGGATAAGTGGAAGGGAGAAAAAGTATACTCAAATTTTGAATACGTGAGGGATATTTGGGTGTCTTGATTTTCAATGTTTTCTTTATTTATCTTTTGTAGTAGAGGTGTGAAAAATGTTTATAGTAGTATGGTCTATATATAGATAATTTGATATATTTTCTAAAAATAGCAAAAATATTTACAATTATCAATTTATGATTTATAAATTAGTTTTAATTTATATACACACACACACATATACATATATATATATATATAAGTATTTGGAGCATACTCTAAACATAATAATATAAGGCCGTGCGTACCACCTTCGGGTACCACGACGGGTTCACCATCGGGTTGGGGGCGGGTAGGGCGGGTTCACATCGGGTTCATGGTCGCGGGTAAGGGTGGGTTCGGGCAGTGGCGGAGACAGGATTTTGGTATAGGAGGAGCAATAGTTATAAGTAAAACAAATTAAAGAAAGAAATATTAATTTTTTCTGAAAATAACAAGCAAAAGTGATGATCGTATATTGTTGAAACACCAACCTATACAATTTCAATAGTGACCTCGACGAGTTTTCATTTTCTAAAACTTATTTGTAATGTCTTCATTATCTATCTCAATAAAAATATGTTTTTTAATATAAGAAATCAAGCAATCGTTTATCCAGTACAATCTATTATTTACAATGTTCATAGTTAAAAATGCTATATCGAGAGGAGCTCTACTTAAAGTTGCGAATTTGGAAGACTTTCTTCTTTTTGGTTGACTTTAAACAAAGTCACATGTATGGTCTATGGTGTAGTTGTGTACCCTTTTAAAAAAAATTACCCCATGAATTATTAGTATTAAGTTAATGGGTCCAAAGAGGAATTTAAATAGAAGTAAATTCAACCCATGAATTGTCAAGTATTAAAAAATTAGTATATCATTTTTTTTTTTGAAAAGTTGAGGGTTAGCGGTTGCTAACCCTTGTTACAAGGTAGCTCCACCTCTGGGTTCGGGAACCCGGCGTAATTTTTTTTTTAAATATAACTGTTTACCAACGGTTTTTTTTTCTTCAAACTATACACACTATATATATTAACCTCTACCACCTTCATTTTTTCACACCAAAAAATATCTCAAATTCAATACTTTCTTCCATTTTTTTCAAATTCAATACTTTCAATACTTTCTTCCATCATGAATTCAAACACCACACCTACATCCCGTCGTAACCGATCGAGGAGTTCGGATACACCGCAACAAGACCCGGACCTTGGCTTCCAAGCATTTGCTCAACAAGGTTATATTCCTCATCAATTTACATATCAAGGTTTGCTCCAACAAGGTTTTACTCCCGCTAATCACCAACTTCCTCAACCCGCGGCTTTCAACACCGGAATCGATCTCGAAGAGGAGTTTGTTCCTGAAACCCAAGAACCGCAAACACCACGATCGATCTCGACACAACAATCAAACCCGGAACGACAACCAAACCCGACACCAACGCAAGAAGGAAAAAAGAAAAAATTTGAAAATAGAGCCACCCGACAGATGTGGAGTAAAGAGGAGGAAGTGGCCTTAGTATCGGCGTGGGTTGACGTTTCGGAGGACCCCGTTGTCGATAACGCACAAAGCGGTGGTACTATTTTTATTATTATTATTATTATTATACTTTAATTTATATAAATGTAGAGAGTTTTTGGAAGCAAATCGAGAAGGTGTTTTATAAATTTGTGGGTCGCCAAAGAAAATTTCATCAACTAAACACCAAATTTAAAGACCTAAACAAGAAAATAACGTGTTTTGCCGGCATCTACAACAACTTGGTCAATAATAGATCAAGCGGAATGAGTGAAGCCGGTATTTTACAAACGGCACACTACCGGTACCGAGAGGATAATGAGGTCTCTTTCATCCATGAACAAGCTTGGGAGGTCCTAAAAAAATCTCCAAAATGGAATCCGGTTCCAACGATGTCGACAAATACATCCCGGACTTCAAAACGTACCAAAACTTCCGATGATGACGATGAAGATGTTCGGGTCGACGAGATAGAGCAACTTCAACGACCCATCGGGAGAAACTAGGCAAAAAGGGCATCAACGAGTAATACGACCGGGTCGAATCCGGACGAAAGCGTTACTCAGTTGATGAGTCAAATAAGCTCGTTCAACCATCGGGCTGACAATACAAAATGAAAAAACTTGAACTCGAAGAAAAACAATGGCAACTCGAGTTAGAAAAACGTTTTGATAAAGACTTCGAGTTTTTCATAGCCCCGCATGATCACCTTACGGGAGATATTTTGAGGGCTACTTTGGCGAAGAAAGAGAGAATTAGAAAATTACATAATTTTTAATATTAGTTTTTAGTGTTTTGTATTTTGTAATTTTTAAATTTTTAATGAATGTTATGAATTTTTATTTTTATTATTTATCTTATTTTTATTTATTAAAAAATATATGAATATTTTTATTTTGTTAAATAATTAAATGTATAAATAAAAGAATTAAAAAAGTTGATGTGGCGCTGAGGTGGCATCAGGGTTCAGAGGGTATGATAGAAAACGGTACTCCACTTTAGGGTAAGGAGGGTAGGAAAGAGAAAAACTGATGTGACGCTGATGTGGCATCAAGGTTCAGTGGGTATGATAGGAAGCGGTACTCATGGTCTAATAAGATAATTAAAATCAAACTTATTAAAACAAAATATAAAAACTTATATAAAACTTACATAAAAAGAACAAAATTAATAAACCTATTTTATAATAACTAATTTATACCTGAGTAGATTACATGATTGGTCCTGTGGTTTAGGTGTTTTAACACTTTGAGTCCCTATTTTAAAATATATTTGGATTACATCCTCAAAGTTTACATTTCATAACGTATTGAGTCCCTAAATCTAACTCCTTCCAAAAAATTATGTTAACTCAATTCATTTAGAAGAGTATTTTAGTCATTTAATTTATATTTTTGTTTTCAGTTAAAATCACAGGGCCAAAAATGTTATTTAGTATATTTTTTTTATATTTTCTCTCAGCAATTAAATGATGCCATATATGTCTTTTTCCCTCTCATCCTCCATCTCCATCTCTTCTATAATCTATCTTCATATCAGACATACACTGAGAACACTGAATTTATTTTTGTAAAGCATCAAGCAACTGTAACCTAAGAACACATATATTATCACTTTCTCTCTCAAAAAATTTGGTTCCTTTTATTGATTTCTTGGACAAAATTGAATCAAATCAGGGCATAAAAAACCCAAATTCATCTCCAAATCTATACACAGAGCATGAAAAAAAATCATATCAAAATCTTAATAAAAAACATAAATTCATCTACAAATCGATATACAGAGTATGAAAAAGAAAACTCAAATTCTTCTAAAAACCTTAATAAAAAATTCCAGCCAAAAACGCAGATGTCGATCCTTCTGTTCTTCGAAACCCAATCCCCGATTAATTATGTGTGTTGACAAACGAGCATATGCGTTTACCGAAATAATTAACCATCATCTTCTTTGAAATACAGATATGTCACTTGATGAAGATAGGGTAACGAGTGGGAACAAAGATGGGGATTGTTTATCGGGATATGAGATCGTGGAAGAGGGAGACTGTAAATCTGGAACATGAAATCGGAGAACCAACGAAACCCCCACCGATTTTTCAATGATGCCAACAAAGAGACAGGGATGAAGACGAAAAGACAGGGAGGCGACGATGGGCGGTAGGCATGTGATAAGTGTCATTATATATATTTTTTTTACGTCAAACTTCCCTATAATTAGCGTTAATTAGATGCTCAAAGCACCTCTATTTATTTGAGTTTCATATTTTATGTTATGGATATAAAATTAAATTAAAAAGAAAAAAATAAACATTCTAACATTTGATGTTTCACGTGCAGAAAAAAAGAAGAAATAAATAAAGAGTCATTTATTTTACGCTGCGTTCTCGAGTTTTAGAAGGAAAGAAAAGAAGAGAAATGGAAGAGAAAGAAAAGAAAGGAAAGGAAAGGTGAGGAAATAAATATTTGTATTTGTGTTCTTGAGATCGAAGGAAAAGAAAGGAATGCGAGGGAAAAAAAAATACATTTTCATGTTCTTGAGTAGGAGAGAAAGGAAAGGAAAAAGGTAATATTACCAATATACCCTCATTTATTTCATAATTAAATTTAATTTATGGGTATATGTGTAATTTTATATATATTTTTAATTCTTTTTATTTCATTTCCTTCCGTTTCCTCCCACATTTGGGCGGAAAGTTTTGGGAGGAAAATCAGCAATATTTTCCTTCCCCTTCCATTCTTTTCCCTCTTTAAAAAAACTCGAGAACACAACATTTTTTTATTTTCCTCCTAATTTTCTCACCTTTCCGTTCCTTTCCTTCATAAAAAAAACTCGAGAACACAGCGTTAGTCCTTGTGTGTGTTTCGTAAGCATCCGATGAAGAAGAAAAAAAGAATCAATTTTAATTGGTTTAGTTTGGTTTGTTTGGCAGCCCAACAACACACAATTAGGCCCAATTGGTGCAGCCCACTTGAAACAATTAACTCATCTCAGCAAGTCAGTAGGAAGAGGAAGAACGTGAGCAGCGACATCAAATCAATTGGAATCAACAGAGTCATACGCGACCTATGCCGCGGGCCAAACCGTACGCCTCTAAATCAGGCGTGTGAGTTCTTTTGACGGTTACTGGGGTGAAGGGTTAAAGAGGAGGCTTTGAGGACGATTTTTAGGGGGAATCGACGGGAGAAAGCAGTTTTGGAGAGCAAAAACGCAGCAGCAAACCAGGAGCATTCTTCATCAATTTCTCATCTCTTTGGTAATTTCTTTTTAGTTGTAACCCTAGTTTTCATATTCCAACATCAGTTTGATTAGATTTTGATGGTAACACTTTGAGATTCCATTGTAATCGTTTGGGACAAACCTATTTGCTTGATTTCTATTTTAATTGTTAATTTCGTTTGGGTTTTCAATTAGTCTGATCAATTAGTTGAATCTCTCATGGAAGATTGTTAGTCAAAACCTTGATGCGTAATAGTCTTGGATTTTTTATAAAGTAACAATAGATTTCATTCGGTTTCAATAAGGTTTTCGAATCGAAATCTTGAAATCTCGCAATCAAAGCAATTATAAGCCGAGCTTACGAGCTTATAGCTTTGAGTTGGTGTTTTTCTAGTCCGATAAAGCTAATCACATCTAAGAACTTAAGAGCTTATTTAATTTCTATTTGTGATTAAGATCCGGTTAAAGAACTTATTTTAACCGGTGCAAATTAAGGAAAAATAGAGGTCGTTAGAGCTTGTTAACGACTATAATCAACTTGGGTTCATTCTTTATGTTAACGTCTTTGGAATCAATGATAGGTGTCATCATCTTAATCGGAGTCAAACTAATGTTGGGTTTTTAGTTCATTGTTTATAATTAATTTTAGTCGTATGTTTAGTTTTCTTAATCAAATCCACCCCCCCTTTTACGTAACGTGTAGAAGTAAAATAATTGTCACGACCAATCCCTGTGGATTCGACCTGACTTACCACTATTACAATTTAAATTGTGATTTGGGACAATTATAAACTAATTACTTATTATTTGACGGTCTCGACGCCCGTCAAATTTTTGGCAACGGGGCGGGTATGGGGCGGAGTTCCCCATCCCCGGCCCCGGGCGGGTACGGGGATTCCCAACCCGTCCCCGGACAACTTTTGGTCAAGACCCGGTCAAAGACCCGTCCCCGGTATGTACCCGGTTCCCCGACCCGTTTGTGTTTTTTTGGCAACTAAGCAAGTAAGTAACTCAAAAAAATAAAGTATTTACATAAAATAATTGTTAAAGTTTTATATAAAGTATTTACATAAAAATACTTTATATTTTTCTTGATCATATTTTTCTTGTTCATGCAATTTTTTTATTCAAACAAAAAATTTAGTTATCATTCTTTATCCTATAAAGTATTTACATAAAAATAATTGTTAAAGTTTTATATAAGATATTCAATTCGTAACAGTACATTAAGGGCCTGTTCGTTTGTGGCTTATTGGGCTGATAAATGGATATGGCTTATTCGGTCAGCCATATCCATGTGTTCGGTAGGGGCTGATTCGCTCAGCTATTGGCTGATTCGCTCAGCTACAAAAATGAAGTCCTTTGTATTCAGCTGACTTTTTTCCCAAACTACCCCCTTCCCACCTACCCCATTAAACATCAGCTACCACATTAAAAAAACACAAGTTCTCTTCATCTCCCCTATTCTCTACATCGCCTCCTTCTCCATCGAGTTCTCTTAACAGGTATGTCTCTCCTCTCTCTCCATCGGTCTTTTCTTCATATCTAGAACCTGTTATCTCCATCGATTTGTTCTTCTTCAGCTGTTAATATGTTCGATTTCTTCACTTTTTCCGATTTGTTCTTCGTTAGCTGTTACCCAGGAGCACACTTGTGATGAAATTTCACATAAAGGAAAACCGAGGGCGGTATCAGGTTGAGAGAGATCATACGAGAAGGAAAGCCGAGGTCTCTTAATTTTACCACTGGAATTTCAGATTAGAGATCCATCGCCATTTCAGCGAAGCTTTTTGAAAAATTGCAATTGAGAATGAAATTTATAGGAATTGATGTTCAAAATCACAGCAAATGATGAAGATTTTGATCGATTGAAACCACCTAAAAAGGAATGATTAAATCAAGTATTGAGCTAAAATAGAGCGATGATCTGTTGGTGTATCTAGGAGACAGCAAAGGGAGAGTGGGTTTTGTTGATGGTTTGGTGAAGAAATGGGGTTCAAGAAAAAAAATAAAAAAACTATTAATATGCATCAATGAAATGCTATTAATATACATGGATATGAAACGGTTTAGAATTGGGTTTAATAAACATTTAAATCAATATTTTTTTATCATTCAAAGGCATTTATTTAATATTTTTATTTTATAAAAATATGGACCAAGGGTAAAATGGTCATTTCTGACATTCAGATTGTTTATTCAGTCCAACAACAGAACAACAACTTATCTGTTAACACTCAGACAACCATATCCACTCAGACAGTCATATGGATTCAGGTCTTAACAGAAAATGAACAGAACAGCACCTAAGTTTATATTCCTTGTGAGTTTATATGGCATTCATAACAATTCAAAGATTCACCTAGTTTTGGTGAACTATATGTTTATGGTGTAGTTCATTGGCCTTTAGATTAAACTGCTAATTTATTCAATAATTGAGAAATATAAAACTGTAATATTATTTTTATTAAACATAAATTTTGGATCACACGACTTACACTTACTGATACAATATACTCAAAAAAATATTTAATTAATATATTATATATAAAATAATTTTTTTATTATTATATATACATACCGGGTCCGGGGCGGGTCCGGGGATGGTTTCCCCGGCCCCGGCCCCGGTTTTTTGGAAGCGGGTTTCCCCGGCTCCGGTCGGGTCGGGTGGACCGGGTTCCCCACTGGGTCGGGCGAAATTGCCATGCCTAATGGGCGACGACCGAAGGGAGGGGAGGACGTGGAAGACGAGGTCGCCGGAGGGAGGGGTGGGACGTTACTAACTAATAAGAGTAAATTACATGTTTAGTCCCTGTGGTTTTTAATTGAAAATAACAGAAAGAGTAAAATGATTAATATACCCCTTTAGTTAGCATACTTAATAGAAAATTTTTAACGGAGTTAAAAACAGGGACCCAATGTGTTATAAAATGCAAACCACAAGGATGTAATCCATACAAAAATCAAAATAGGAACCCAGAGTGTTAAAACACATAAATCATAGGGACCAATCATGTAATTTACTCTTTAAACCTTTTTATCCAACTTATATGTAGGGCAACGGGTAAGGTAAACCCGTTACCCGTTATGTTTCAACCCGTTGGATAAGGGTATGGATAAATAAAATTTGAGTCAATTGCATTTTTGGTTCCCAGAAAATTTTTATTGCAAAAATGACCGTCTAATATGCAGAAGTGCTCGGTTTTGGTCCCTTGAGTGTAACACCGTTACCATGCATCTGTTAAACCCCCTCATGTGCCTTACACATGAGGGTATTTTGGTCCATTTGGTTAATTATTTTAAAATAAAACCCCTGACCCTCTTTTATATTACGTGTCTCTCTCTCTCTATTAGTTTAAAAAACCTTTCTCTCTCTCTCTCTCTTCAACGGTTTCTCTCTTCAACGACTAACAATGGTGGATTGCTACTGTGGATATCGTGCGATTGTGAGAATCTCATGGACTAATGCTAATCCCGGTCGAAGATTCTTCTGTTGTCCAAACCCTGTAAGTTGAATGGTTAATTGAGGTCAACATTTGCCAAATTGGTTCTTTTTGCCCTAAATTTGTTTCCCTTCATCGATACAGGGATACAACTGTGGTTTTTTCATGTGGGTTGACATGACAACAGTGCCTCGAGCAGCGGATGTGATTCCTGGTTTACTGAAACAGAAGAACACTCTTGAAGCAAGCTTGAAAGCAAAGAGTGAGGAAGCTCGTAGGTGGAAAATATTGATGTTGAGTAGTTGGGTTTTGTTTGTAGCATTTTTTTTGTTTTTACTTGACCTAGAACTGTGTAAACGGTCAATGATGTTTCCATGTAATGATCCCTTGTTGTTGTTAATGAAATGGTGTTTTTTGGTCAATGATGTTTCCATGTACTGTACTGCAATGGTATTTTAATGAAAAATGGTATGGTGTTTTTGTTATAACATCAAGTGTTGTTTAACTACTAATAATTCACCAAATGTAAGCAAACATTAAGTGCTCAAATACCATAAGTAGTAAACATTAAGTGCTCAAATACCAAAAAGTACTATTTAATGATCACATTTACCAAAAGCACTAAACATTAAGTGATCCATTGTACCAAAAGGACTAAAATGTACCAAAAGCACTAAACATTAAGTGCTCAAATACCATAACATTCAGTGAGCAAAATGTACCAAAAGCCTAAATTGGACCAGTGCCATCATCAATTGGACATTATGCAACTCACTCTTCTTGACCCTTGCAGGTTCTGGAGTTGTGGCCTCTCTTCAAGCATTCGCCACATGTTAAAGTCTTCCCACGACGTAGCAATTTTGAACCCCTCACAATTGGCTCACTCAATTCTTCCACTGATTTCCTTCTTTTCTTTTTTGGCCTACCCACTTGAATGTGATGTTTTGGTGCAGTAATAGTTATTGGCCATTCAGTGGTAGCCCACCTATCTCTATTGTTGATTGGGTCAATTGTGAAGGCATACACAGACCTCCATGTCTAGAGTTTGTAGCTATCATGCACCCACATTTATGGTATATCAACTGTAACCCATTTGATGCCATATACCATATCATTGCAACTGCATGTTTACATGGTATACATGTAAGCTCCCATTTTCTGCATGAACAAACCTTGTCTGTTGAATCCACCACACACTGGTCCATCCAAGGTCCAGTAACCTGATACTTGTTGCTCCCATTCCAAATAACCTTGTATTTAGCAACTTCTTTCTTCACTGTCTCAAGGAGTTTTGTTGCCATGGGTGTAAGAAGCCCTGCTGACCTGTCAATGACCTTTTTTACATTGACAATCCTCTACATCAAGTAGACTCTAACATATTCCAGTGCCATGATTATGGGCTTGTCTCTAGCCTCAAGAAGTTGCTTATTCAACACTTCACACATGATGTCCTATGAGGTCTGCCTATATATACATAAGGATAAGCATAAGCATAAACATATACATCACTATACATACAAAATGTTAAGCATAAGCATAAACATATACCTGAGAAATGAGACCTTGTCCAACAATGAGGTTGGATGCCTTTTAACCAATCATATGCATCCTTGTTCAAATTTCTGAGCTCAACCATACATCTATCAAACTCTGGAATTGTAGTTGCTGTGGCACACTTCCATAGCAGGTTTTTGTACTCCTTGCCCCTCCAACTTTTCTTCATATTCTCATGGATATGTCTTAAGCAGAATCTATGCTCTGCACATGGAAATACTCTGGCTAATGCTGGTAAAAGCCCCTGTGTTGGTGCATATAT
The DNA here is from genome assembly GCA_033807775.1 of Saussurea involucrata. NCBI lineage: Eukaryota > Viridiplantae > Streptophyta > Magnoliopsida > Asterales > Asteraceae > Saussurea > Saussurea involucrata. Next base: position 132,761,226 of record CM066321.1, on the reverse strand, counting down.
GATTAGAAAACATATAAATTAAAGTGTATATATGATTAGAAAACATATAAATTATGGTTAACTTAAAGTAAAGATGTACCTTCTGCCTGTCAGTGATAAAAGTGATGTTAGAGTTCCTTTCCAGTCCCAAATCATCTCCCAAACACTCCAGAAACCATGACCATGAGTCTGTACACTCAGCTTCAACTATAGCATAAGCTAGGGGATAAGTACCATGGTTTGGATCTAACCCAACTGCAGTTAAAAGTTTCCCTGGAAAAGGGCCTTTCATAAATGCACCATTCAAACCCAATAAGTCCCTGTTACAGGCTTTGAAGCCTTTCTTCAAAGCACCAAGACAAACATAGATCCTTTTGAATTGTCTAGTTGTGTCTTCTGGATTTGGTGCTGGTTCAACCTCTAGTTTCACTGTTGTGTCTTGGTTGGCTTTCTGCAACTCGATGGTGTAGTCTCTCAACAGTGGGTATTGCAAATTGTAACTACCCATGACCCTGTTCATTGCCTTGTTTTTTTGCCCTAAACACCTTATGTCTTGACACACCCAACTCAAACTTCCTTTCTAATTGGTCTTTTAGGGCTACCAGTGGGATATTAGGGTTGGGGATGATTGTCTGTTCAATCTCTTCTGAGAGAAAGCTAGATGTGCATTGCCTCACAAGTCACAACTCTACATTGAAGACATGTATGGTCCTCTGCATATGTTTTTACCACCCAGGTTTTTTCATCCTTTGTGGTGGATATATGCAATACCCAAGGACAAGATGGCCCACTCTTATCTGACTTTGACTTTGACCCTGCTGACTTATCTGACTTTGACTTTGACCCTACTGACTTTGACTTTGACCCTGCTGGTTGTTGGTTGCATGTTGGTACCTGACCTCTGCATATGACCCTCACTCTGATCTTGTCATTCTTTAAGAGCACTAAGTCTCTCTTGGTTTCAATTGAGTGAAGCCTAACTGCATTTTTTATCTCCTTTTTGTTTCCAAACTGTTGACCAACATAAAAGTGGCTATTCATGCTCCCCTGAGATGGTTGTTGTTTTTTAATACTTTCCAACTTCTTCTTCCTTGGTCTCTCAAAATCAGAATCTGAGCAACTCTCAAAGTTAGCTACATCTATTGGGTGTCCACTATCATCCACATTGTCCTCCTCAACTACATTTTCATGTTGTCCAAGCCATTCAACATTCCAGTCTACAACTGAGTTAATCTTGGACATGTCAGCCTCCATTTCGTCTTCCAATTGGGTTTCCATACTATAATCAGAATCCTCATCATTCCCTTCATCATCTATTTCAACCCCTGTTTCATCATGTAGTTCATCATGTACCTGTATTTCATCATCTTCCAATTGTGCTTCAATGGTTTGTTCATTTACCTGTATTTCATCATCTTTCTCATGTCTTTCATCAAGTTGAGAAGCCCAGAAGGGATCAAGTTCCCAAAATGGATCAGATTCCCTTGGTGGTTCCACACAGACCTCTGTTGCTTCCTCTATTGTGTCATCTACCTGTGGTATGTATCCCTTATCATGTGTATCCCCCTCTATTCCACCAAAGTCAACCTCGCATTACCCTTATCATGTGTATCCCCCTCTGTAATTTTCATTTTCTTTCTTTTCTCTCCTTTTCTTTTCCATCCATTTCCTTTCTTTTCTTTTCTCTCCGAATTAGAGAACACAGTTTAATCTTATTCATTCCCCCCCCCCCCCCCTCTTTTGCTAACTATATATAAAAAAATCATATTAAATATATAAACCAACAATTAAAGTATTTTAAGAAAAAAACCAATAAAACCAAAACCAAAATTTCCTTTTTTAAGGAAGTGGCCCGATGGTGTTCGTTAAGCAAGGCGATATGTCGCAGAAGCATCCAAAGCGAGTGCTGTTGCCGTGTTGCGTGTGATCCCTCCGAGTTAACTCACCTCCTTCTTCTTCTTCTTCTTCTTCTCCTTCATCCTCCTAATTTCTTCATTAATTTCAGCAAACAAACATATCATTTTCCAACCAATCTTACAAACCCCAATCTGAATTTAGGGATATGTCGTACCCCCATTACACTACAGGATACAACACCTCTCCTTCTGCACCGCCCCTGCCCAACAAACCCCAATCACAACCCGGCGTTGCTTACCCCTACCAACCTCCACCTCCCCCTCACCAACCTAATTACGGCTACAATTACGGGCAGCCTCACAACCCGATGATGGCTGGTGCCCCATATGGCTACCCGCCTACGCCGTCGTTCCCACCAGGTACTCACCCGGAAGTCATTCGGAGCTTTCAGACGGTGGATACGGATCGGAGCGGGTTTATAGATGCCAAAGAATTGCAGCAGGCTCTATCTTCCGGTTACCAGAAATTTAGCCTTCGGACTATCCGCTTGCTTATGTTCCTCTTCAGGAATCCTAACCATGATCTCCGAATTGGTTTGTTTTCGTTTTTCCCCTGATTTCATTAAATCTATCTGTTGTATTTCAAATTCAAGCCATGCCATAAACTATTGGGGCTGATTAGGTCAACATTTTGATTCATTGTTGCTTGAATTTCTAACTACAAGACATTACGTTTAAATGTTTAATAATTCGAACAACAACATCAACTGGTCATCCGTATTGTATTGATCAACTAGGGGGCTGTTTGGAAGTGGCTTAATGGCATATATTAGCTTATTGGTTGTTTGGAAATTGCTTAATCACTCAGATGTTGGCTTATTTGCTCAGCTCATGAGGGTGAGCTTAATCCATTCGGCCAACATTTTCCACATCCTACCCTTTTCTGTAAATGATGTTCTACCTGTGATTTATTTTTTATTTTGTCCATATGGGGTAAAATAGTCATTTTTGTTATCAGACCGCTTATTCAACACAACAAACAAACATAAATTTAGCCGGACAGCTTAATCCATTCATGGCTTGACTGAAAAAACATCCAAAAAGCCAAGTCTCATCGAACATTGAACATTGAACAATGAACATGAACTCTTGTCTTTTTATGTAATCTATTGTCATATTTTGCATTTCGATAATTTCATTTTTGTTTGCCTTGATGATCATCCTCCATATTTAGTTGCATTTGTTGTTTCTCAGGTCCCAAAGAATTTGCTGAGTTATGGAGCTGTCTTGGCCATTGGCGGGTAAGTGACCAATTCTATTTCCTTATTGTATGGATAGAAATAACTAGTTGCTTTGCCATTTCCCTGCATCTTGTCTATTAGTTCTTTCTTGAATCCATGAACCGATAAAGCGATAAAGCTACCTAGCTATGTATAGAAAGGACATAGCGAATATTTAGTTGGCCCAGTTGGGCTTGTTCAATAAGTTGGAATTTTTTCGGGATATCCTAAAGAATCTGATTACGGGTTGCTTGGTGAATTAAATATCTGGTTGTCGCGTTTCTTGATTATTTTCTTTTTGTGGGTGGTTAGGCTATCTTTGAGAGATTTGATAGGGACCGAAGTGGAAAGATTGATGCAGCAGAACTAAGAGACGCCCTATACAGTCTTGGATACGCAGTTCCACCGTCTGTCCTACAAGTCTTGATTTCGAAATACGATGAACAAAGGGGGCAGAGACTTGATCTATCCTTTGACAGTTTTGTCGAGTAAGGCTAAACTTTCCATATCTGGTTTAAACATTCAAATCATTCTTTTCCTCAAATCTTATGATGTATTGTATGTTTGAATTTTCAGGTGTGGAATGATTGTGAAGGTATCTTGTTTTCCTTGTTAAATGAAAGAAAATGAAGTGGATTTAAGCACTGGTTTTGGTTTGTGTTTATGAAGGTTTTGATATTTGGTTTGGTGCAGGGTTTGACAGAGAAGTTCAAGGAAAAGGATACACAATACACAGGTTCAGCCACTCTTTCATATGAGACATTTATGACCATGGTTATTCCCTTTCTTGTGGCTGAATAAACCTTTACTTCATTATAGCATGTAAAAAGCAGCATGAAATTTAACCCCTACTTTCGAGTGAGATATATCTGGCTGGTTTGGTTTGGTTTGGTTTGGTTTACTTTAGTTTAGTTTAGAAGTCTATGTTCTCTACGGCCTAAGGGTGAACACGAGTTTTTGTATGTTGCTAATGATTTCATATGTTGGTATAATTTGTTTTAGTTTAGTTTTTAATTGTATTTATTGTACTTTAGATGTACAAAAAATAAAGGGTAATTTATTTCAGGTAGAGGTTTAAACGAGAATACCGTTATTTTATGAAAATATGAGAACACCTTTGTTACATGCGATAATACTACACGTGAGGAAACTGGTGCTGTAGGTCAATCATTTTTTCTGATTTAGCTATCACATTTGATGGACTACAGTATCATATGTGATCGATCATCTACGATGATTTTGTATTTTCGTAAAATGAAGGTGTTTTCGTTTGAAACATTTCATTTATATTTTATGTATCTACGTATACAAATATGCATGTATGTATGTATGTATGTAAGACATATGGATACATATACCTGGGGCTGGGTGTATATATAAAACTGCTTCTTGTTTTAAAAATTAAAATAAATAAATAATATTATATGAAGAAATGGAAAGACTCTCTCTCTCTGTTCTCTTAACCTAGCCGCCACCACCACCTCCATCTCACCACCACCATCTCGCCTCCTCCACCACCATCAGGCCCTAGTGAGTGACAGAGAAAGAGAGAGAGAGAGTGCCGCTGCTGCTCCGACGGCCGCCGCCCACTGATACGACACCGCCGCTGCTTCGCCGCCGCTGGTGCTTCGTTCCCTTAGTGGCTCAAATCCCCTTTGTGGCTTTAAATCCCTGTGTGGCTCTAAACCCTTTGTGGCTTTTTTTAGTCTTTGTTTCCAGGCATGAGTAACATTTAGGAAAACACAACCAAGTAGAGTGGTTCATACCCACTTTCATCAAGGAGAAAAACAACAAGTGGCACCTTCCCACTTTTTCTCTTACCTTCCGGCTACTTATGCAAGAAAGTCAAGGAATCAATTTTTTGATTGCCTTCAGTTGGAACGGTTGGGGACTTATCCTTGCGGTGGAAAGACGAGCTTACGAAGCGGCTTATCTGAGTCACTTCCGTTTTTATCTTGTCTTTAACTTTTTGTTGTATTTAAGTCCTTTCATTTTTGGTGTATTACTTTGTTATGTAACGTTCCTTAATTTAATGATAGGATTGTTCCGTTCGGGTGACGGTTAGGCCGTTGCACGTTTCGTGACGCAATCATTTTCCTTCCAAAAAAAAAAGAAAAAAAGAAATGGAAAGAGTGGCGAATGGCGAGGAAATGACAATTGACACATGCTTACCATTCAGTTTTTTCAGAGCTCACATGATCGGATCTCCACGGGACCCGCATGCTTAGATCCCGATTATAATTTGTTTTTTAAAACTTTCAGTTTCATTTTGTCGATTACCATTTTCCCCTTACATACATATATCTTAAGTAATTATAAACAAAAATATTTACATAAGGTGGTTCTTTTTAAATAATATGAATTTGTTAGCCTTTTTGTGAAACAAAAGTTACACCTAATAAGTTTCACGTTATGAATTGAATACATATGAAGCAAACACGCTGTGAAACAAATATATGTTGATCAATATATTAAATGTTAACTTAAATTGGAAAGAAAATCATGTGAAACAACACCTTAAAAGTATCATAAATAAATAAAACATTTACATAAACTAAATACCAAGCACCCTGTAAAAAAGGTAAAAGAAAAAGGGACGGAACGGGTTTAGGTAAGAATGAAAGCTATTGTGAGAAGGATAAGAACGAAACTCTACTCTTGGATGCACATTAGAATGAGATACACGAAGATGAAACACACCGGATCAATCCCCGTATCAAGCATTATGTATATGTGAGTTTAAAATTAAAAAAAAAAAATTATCTTCTCATTTTAACTCTTCTTCTTATACGATTTTTGAAAATTGATTATATATATATATATATATATATATATATATATATCTTGGGCAAACTTGAAGCAAGAAAGAATCTTTCACAATAATAATAATTCATCATGATCATGTACAAACAACATGACGCAAATGAGTGAATGTCAAGATTGAAAGCAACCACAATTTGTTGTGGCCTCCATTCCATTCATTCAATTTCACACCATTATTATCTCACGTCGACCATCCACACTTTTTTCAAACACATAATATATATTTTATTTAGCATATATATAACTAAAACAACATTTATTAATTATTGTTAAAATATCTAATAATTTAAAATCGTCATAATTAATCAATGATTCGTTCAAACTTTGCATTAAATAGTTACAATGATGATATATACAAGATCCTGTTAAAAAAAATCTACAAAAAGATTATATTCACTAATGAAAAAACCAATTCCCATTTCCTTATGAAAGTAATTTTTAATGTTATGAATTTCCTATATATATTTTTAAATAAATGGTAAATACATTTTGGTGAGTCCCAAAGGCTACGACAAATATTACAAATCTGAAAGCTTTGGCACGGTGGCTTGTGGCGGAGTCACCTGACTATATATGGATTCTTAATTTCTGCAAAATAAGATATGATAGTGTCCTCATTAGATAATTTTTATTTATTTTATAATTCCTATATATTGTGGTGTTTGTTGTGATTATGTACTTGATTATTACCATTGGGTTGAATATATAACTTTAAAAATAAGAGCATGTTTTTTTATTTTTAACCTTATCTCACATGCACTTAAGACCATCCGCATCAGTGCAAGACGACCAAAGTCCTTTTTAAATTGTCACATCAGTTTGCAATAACATCTCCTATATCAATGCAAGATCAAACTTCTTTCTAAAGTGGTCACCGCTACCAATATTATATATAATATAATGTAATAAACTAATGAAATAAAAATATATAATAAACCAATATTATATAAATAATAGTATTAATTCATTAAATTTAGTGGGTCCACATCTTGCGAGAACTTGCTAATTTAGCAAGTTTAGGAGTATCTTGCAATGGCAAACCATGTTATCTTGCAAGGTCTCTAGCAAGATGGATGTGGATGCTCTAATTAAAAACAGTTTGCTCCGATAAAAACATAAAAATACACTTAGCTAGGGGGTCATTTTGAGAAGAAGAAAAACTTTGAAAATAAGGTCCTATAACCTAGATAGCCCCATAAAAAAAGATTGGTATGCTATATATGAAGAAGATTATTGAAATGACAAGTATGCCCTCGTATTGAAGTTTTTTGATGAGTTCAAAATTACCTACAATGACTACCCTTTTGAGGGATTTTTGAGCTTCCTATGTAAAGTTGGTAAAACCATCCATCTATCAAGCCAAGAGTAAGGATCCAAGGAGCAAACCCAAAAGGCTCATGATGCACAAAGCCTGCAAAACAACAATTTCAGTTACTACCAAAAAAAGAAAAAAGAAAAAAAGTCAAAAACCCGAAACGATAAGGGCAAAATAGTCATTTTCTTACACTTTTTGCCGAAGACGAATAGCTCATACGAGGAAGATAACCTTGAACACCAAGGTTAAGGTTGTACACCGGATTACCATCCGGATAAAACAATCCGTAGTTCCTCTCAGACGTTGGGCCAGGCTTCATATTCTCGTTAAAAAGGGCAAAAACGTAAATATCGATCCGTTGTGACGGGTGTGCGGGCGTCCCTTGTCCCTCTTGCATCCGTTGCAACAAATTTCTATTATAAATCCCCGCGTTCTCAACCGTGGCCCCCGGCTCGTCCTCATCGCCTTTCGAAGGCCAACCAGTTTCCGAAATCCTAACTTGAACATCCGTATGACCCAACGCCTTTATACCCGAATAAACCGCATCAATTTGGGCATACAACATATTATCATACTTCAAATTCGTATTCTGATCCACAGTCCCATTATTCGGCTCGAAAAGCAAGTACTCAATAGGGACGTTTTTGGGGTCATTTTTGTATGCAAAATAAGGGTATGCGTTGATGAGAAAAGGCGAATTAGACTGCGCGTGAAAGCTAAGCATTGGTTGGATATATTGCACAAGATCATCGCGAAACGCACCCGAAGAAGGCGGGAAAGACGTTTTCAAGATTTGAAGAGAATGAGCGGTGGTAACGTAGACTTGCGAGCTTAATCCGAGGTTTACTAAAGCTTGGTGCATCGCTTTCATGGCGGGTAGAAGATATTGCGGAAATTGAGGATCTTGGCCTCCTAAAACCTCGTTTCCTACGGTGATGCAAGTGATTCGAGTTCGTGAAAGATAAGGTTGTACCTTTTGTTGAATCCAGATTTGGGATTTTTGAGGATCTTGCATTTTCTGAAGGAATTCGTTGCCTAAACCGATGATGAATTCGATGTTTGTGTTGGCAAATGCGTTTAGTACATTGGGGTCTGCATCGTATAGTTTGACTCTGCTGATGTTTAAGGATCCGAGGAGGATCGAAACTCGCGATGGAGAGGGGAGATTGTTGGCGATTTGGCCATAATTGATCCCAACACCAAGGCTCAAGGTGCCAACAAATGATTCTGGAAAACAAAAAAGTTTGATTATTTATATATATGATGAATCCAGATTCAAAATCTTTTTGGGAAATTAAACAGTTGATGATTCAAACAAATCAAGGAGAAAATGTTGAATCTTGATGTATATATCTGGTTCTGCAACCCAAGTTGAGAACTCATGAGCTTAACTGATACATCCGTGTATATAGATTTTATTTATAGAAGAGAATGCAGTGAATTCCACATTTGTATATATGAGAAATTAAGTTGTGAAGAAATTAATGTTGATTAAAAAAGAAGAGATAGGGATTACTTGAGAAAATGAGTAGAAGAATTAGTGAAGAGAGGAGAGCGGCCATTGGAATTAATCTCCGGCTGCTGCTCTCCGGCGTGGCCCTCTGTCGGAGAAGGGATTGAAGGTGTATCAGCCGATTAAAATTTCAATGGGGATAGCCTTATATACACCACACACTATAATATATATATATATATATATATATATATATATATATATATCTCATCCCATTAATTATTATCATTAATTAGATTTTAATTACCTCATGATGCAAGTACTCTGCAAATTTAATTGGATTTCAGTACTGCCATAAAATGAATAAATTATTTTTCAGAAATAAACATTATATTTCCTCTCTTCTTTCAAATTTGAATATTTCTCCCTTCTTTTTTTTCTCTCTTTATCTTAGAAGAAAGTTTAACATATTGTTAAAAAAATTATATCTTTACAATTTCTAAATTAATATAGTTATTAGATATGTTTTAACAATTTAAAATATTAACAAATGTTATATAAATTAATTTATAGAATCAAAATACCTATTATGGGGGTGTTTGGGATTGATTATTTAAAACAACTTATGCTTATTTTTAAAAGTGTTTACCAACTTATGTCGTGCTAAAAATGCGTTGGGGGTAAAAATGTAATTTGGACAAATAAGTTATAAGCAGTTTCACATAAGCTGAATTGGATTAACTTATCAAAAACAACTTATTTGTGGTGGAGAAAAGTCATAAACACTTTTTCTTTTTTCCAATTCAAACACTAAAAATAGCTTATTTGCGGTGAGAAAAAACAACAAACAAATAAGTAAAAAAAAGCAATCCCAAATAGGGGTGAACATGGTACGGTACCATGTTTTTTCCCCATATACCGTATACCAACCAATTACAATTGGTACGCCAAATTTTATACCATGTACCAACCAATTATACTTGGTACCAATTTTTTTCGGTTGGTACGGTTTTGTACCAACATCTCAAAAAATTGAGGTATTAATTAATTAAATTGACATATTTACCAACTAGATCTAGATCCACTAAACACGTCAAGCATTAATAGCATGTTGATATGTGTTGTACCATTTATCCCTACCTATACAAACATTCAAATAATCTTCATATAACACAAACATTTACTAATTGTCTAATGCAAGCGACAATTGAGGAGCGGGAATGGACCATGGAGGGTGGAGGTGTAGACGAGTTATTAAAGTTGTTAAGGATAAACGGATTAATTCAATCAAGTTCTATTTATCTATTAGTATTACAATTTAACAAAATGTAAAACAAGATAATTAAAAATTTTATAAATCAAAATATGTTGTATTATTGATTAAACTTTAATTAATAAATAATTAAAAAATAAGTCGGTACGGTACCGTATTACCGTGGTACACGACTTCTAATACCACGTACCAACCAAGTTTGGATAGTTGGTACGGTATACCAACCAACTAAATTGATACCAATTAAATTAGTACGGTTGGTACGTAAATTGATTGGTTTGTCTCGGTACAAAATTGACACCCTTAATCCCAAACATCCCCTTATATATATATATAGAGAGAGAGAGAGAAAAAAGTGTGAAAGAGAATGTATCAAATAAAACTATAGTATTGTTACAACTTAGAGTAAATTACATGATTGGTCCCTGTGGTTTGGTCAAAATTTGGATTGGTCCCTTAAACAAAATAAGTACACCAGATGTCATTGTGGTTGCCATTTTGTTTCACGTTGGGTCTCTGTCACTAACACCGTCTATTTCCTCTCCGTTAGCACCATCACGTGCCAGGCACGTGAGGGGTAAAACTGTCATTTTATCTTTTTTATTTTATTTTACCATTTCTTTCATGTAACTGACTCAAAATTCCCCCCCCCCCCCCTCGATGAACAGAACTCGTCGACATTCACCTTCGTCGACCTTCACCTTCTTCGCCGCTGGTTCAGTCCCCCCATCTTACCATCATCATTTTGACCACAATTTCAAGGTAGATCTAATCTAACCCTCTTCCTTTTCACCCGTTAAAATCATTTGGTTTGGGAAGATCTCACCGACGGTGATTTTAGGGTTGCTATAGGGAATAGGAAGAGGAGGGAGATGGACGGAGAAAGGAGCACATGGGCGAAGGCGTCTAACGGCGAAGATGAAGGCGGTGCCGTAGAGGTTTCAAGCTGGAGCTCCATTACGCCGTGATTTGGGTTTCAAGATGGAGCTCGATTCCACTCCTTCCCTCCTCCCTCACCTACAGGCCATAACCTTCTCCGTTGAAGCAGATCCATCACCACAGAAGTTGAAGCAGATTTTGAGGTATGCGTTATCAGGTACCAATTTCTAATGATTTTGACTATAAATTGTCAAGCTTTTAGTTAATACATGATATATTAATTTGTTTTGAATTGATTTTGAAATTTGGAACGGTTTTCTAGATGTAAAACGCTCGAGGACTTGTTTATCTGCTGAATCGAGTTGTAGGATTTGTGTTTAGAATTCGACGATAATTGTAACACCCCGATTTTTATAAAGTGTTACGATTAAGTTTTATTGATAGATTAATTTTAGAGTTTATCCCCGAGTAAGTTACGTTATTGGTTTTATTGGAATTATAAGTTAAGGGGTAAGCTTTAACTTTAATTTATAAGTTGAAGGGTGTAAATTGTCAATAGATGACAATTGAGGGACTAGAGTTGTCAAAGGTTGAAAATAAGTCACCACCACCGCCTATTTTTATCTAAAAGAGGGGTAGGTGTCTCATTTTGGTAATTTTTGGGTTTTATGTGTGTGTGTGAGTCACGATGAAAGAGAGAGAGAGAAAGAGAGACAAAAGGAATTAGATATTTCATTTGGATCTTTGTGTGTGTGTGTGTGTGTGTGTGTATCGTACGACAGCAAGAAGAAGAGAAGAAGAAAGCTGATTTTATCAAGGAAATTGAGAGTTTCATTTGGTGATAATCAAGGTATGTTCTTCACAATAATTGGTTCTATTAAGTTTATATAAGCTTTCTAATGGTTTAGAATTGGATTATAATGATTTTGAAAGTTATGAAGATTCTGAGGTCATAAATCTCTTCTAACAGTAATATTAAGCATATCTGCACTTTTGTAGAATTTATTATGGCTTAAAACTATAAATTATGGATTAAGTTACGTTTTCAGTTAGTTGAGACATTTATGAACACCGTAACAGTTAGTTGCGATAGTTATGAATATCGCAACTTTGGGTTGCGACAAGGGTGATAGTATCGCAACAGTTGGTTGCGATAAGTTGCATGTCGCAACAGTTTGTTGCGATAAGATGCATGTCGCAACAGTTGGTTGCGATAAGTAGGGGATATCGCAACAATGGGTTGCAACAAGTATTGTGTCACAAGTGGTAGATTGCGACAAGGGTTATCGCAGTTAGTGGGTTGCGATAAGTGTCGTGAATTTTGGATATTTTAGGATTCTTAGTCTTTAAGGGTCCTGTACGGTAGATTGATACCAGTACAATATGTATTTGGGTATTCAGATATTTGTGAAGTTGGTGACGGAAATCCTTACAGCTTTAAGAAGTAAAGTAAGAGTGACGCTACTGCTGTCAGGTGAGTTCATTCTTACCTTACCCTTTTTATAACGTATTTAAATTACGGTAAGGTATATTTTATAAAGAGATGTTTACTGAATGAGTATTGGATGGACGATTATACAAGCTTTAACTATTTATTCTAATGGGCAATTGGGTACATAGATTGATATCAAGGAACCGTGAGTGATGATATTAATTGTTAGATTTATGTTATGAAGAGTTGACATATTAAATGTGATTTGCTCATACTGAATGATATGAGGAATCTATGTGGTATAAATATGATTTGCTCATACTGAATGATATGAGGAATCTATGTGGTAGAAATGTGATTTGCTCATACTGAATGCTATGAGGAATCTATATTAATTAATAACCTGCACGAGTACGAATATGTGTAGTGGATCCATAGGCACTAGTGTTTTGTAATCACATGGAATAGGCGTGGCGTTAATCGTAATTCCAGTGTGTGTGTGATAAACGTGGAATAGGCGTGGCACTAATCGTAATTCCCGATTTCTAAGGAAGAATAGGGATTGGCATGTGTAATTGGAATCTCTACTTCCTTTCCAAGAAATGGACATGTGTAATTGTGATTTCTTGGATATGAGCATTAATCTAGAATCCGTGAGGATTTGTAGTGGGCTCTTTAGGTGAAATAAGGAATAGGCGTGGCGTTAATCGTAATTCCTATTTCACAGCGATGAGAAATCGTGGGATAGGAGTGGACTAATCGTAATTCCCGATTTCTAAGGAAAGAAAGAGATATGCATGGCTTAATTGTAATCTCTACTTCCTTTCCAAGAAATGGACATGTGTAATTGTGATTTCTTAGATATGAGCATTGATCTAGAATCCGTGGAGATTCGTAGTGGGCTCTTGAATGTGATATCATGACTGACTTAGTGTTAGTCATATTTATATTCTCGTTGACTAGGAATGAATGAATAGGCAACATAGAATTGCTATTCATGTATAAATGAGGGAATAGGCAAAGTATAGTTGTTATTCGTAATTGAGATGTGGAAACATGAATTAGACGAAGTGTAAGTGTTGTTTTCCTGTGTTTTCGACGGATTAGAAATAGGCAATATATAAGTGCTATTTCTGCTTCTATTCCAAGGAGAAGGTATGGTGATTGAATGTAAGTCTTTAGGCTTGATCGATAAACTAGAATCCGTGATGATTCGTAGTAGGCTATTGAATATGGTGTTATGACTTTTTGAATGATAGTCATACTCATGGGATTGAGTATGATTATGTTATTATGAGATGAGTACGAGTATGGTAAGAACGAGTGTAAGTCAAGTTTGATAAACCTTGTTTACTTTGATTTAAAAGTATTATTTTGAAACTGAATGTTCTCACTAGGCGTTAGCCTAATCGTTTCAAATTATATTTTCTTACCAGGTATGAGCTCAGGGAAGTAATGGGATGAGTGAAGAGTTTATGGTGACGACAAGTTGATGTAAATTAACTCTTGTCATTATTTTCACTAGTTAAGAACGTTTATGTTATGGATATTAGTTATGTAAACCCTTTTAATTCAGGTTTAAATTAGCTCTGATTTTTAGGGTGTTACAATATGGTATCAGAGCATTAGTTTAAGTGAACTGGGTATGCTAGTGAGATACCTAGACTTAAGCTGAGATGAATTAAGATATGATTTGTGAGATATGGATAGAACTACTAAGACAAGATGGTCTTAAGAGTCGATGGAAATACGGGAGTTAAGAAGTGTAAGGATAGTAACAAGGATTCTTATGTATAGTACGTTCATAATTTCAATTAGCTACTGTTATTATGAATATATTGTTATGTAAGTATACTTGTTTCTATTTGTTTTGATAATTGGGGGTGATCGCGTTTTAAAGATAAGTTTACTGGGAACTTTGATTTTATATTCCAATCAAGAAATAGAGACTGAACGAAATAATGGTAAATTAGAATAAAAAAGATAAAATGACGGTTTTACCCCTCACATGCCTGGCACGTGATGGTGCTAACGGAGAGGAAATAGACGATGTTAGTAACAGGACCCAACGTGAAACAAAATGACAACCACAATTACATTTGATATACTTATTTTTTAAGGGATCCAATCCAGATTTGGACCAAACCACATGGACCAATCATGTAATTTACTCTACAACTTACAAGTTCTGTAAACTCATCTTTGGTGTCTATTTTCCTAATTAACGGTTATTTTGAAAATTGTGTAAATGAGAAAAAAATTGAATTTGAAATGTTAAAAAATAATGATTTTTAAATATTTTGAATTTGGATTATTAATTAGTTATGTGATTATCTATTTAATAATAATAAGGGAAAAGTTCAATAAAATCCAATGGACTTTAATGTTATGAATAATTAAGTCATTGGATAATTTTTTGGAACAAATAAACCATTGTACTTTTCGGAACTTGTTAAATAAATTATTGGACTTTCTAAAACCTGTTACATACATCCTTATGACTTATAAATTTGGTTAATGTGTTAAAAAATAATTGAAAAAAATACGAAAAAAACAAACAAAGTTACATATTTTAAACTATTAAGTCCTTATACATTTTTTGAACGGAAAAAAATACAATTTATAAAACGAAACGAATATACCATTTTCATTACTCTTTCCAAAACATATAAAAGTCGTATCCAAAGCATAAGTAGATGTACATAAAAGTTGGGCATAATTTACCAAAAGTTGCGCAAAAAATGCCAACAGTTGCACCAAATTTACCAAAAGTTGCGCTAAAATATTTAAAAGTAATGTCTAATCTATGTTGAGGTCGCGGCATGAACTATTCTTCATTTGCATCATTAATTTCTGGTGGAGATACAACCATTTGACTTTCTTGTAACCCTTCTTGACGGTCTTCATCATTCACAACAACCTCATTTGTAATTGAATATGGTTGGATGCCTTCAGGCCATGCTGGTTGTGGCACACCTGGTGATGTCTTCAATGAAAAAGATAAAGTGTAAGCAATAGTCAATAAAATTGCTATTTGAATCTTAAAAATAAAAAAAGAACTTAATCCAATCATTGCTTCTCCTGTGACTGGAGGCGGGTATTGCAGCGACGGGAATTGGAGGCCGGTGATGGATGGGCGAGTGTGGGAGAAGGAACGATGGGAGGGGAATGTACTCAATGAGTTTTAGGGGTTTTTTTAATTTGTAGTTTACCTGCTATTCAAGTTGCGGGTTGCAATTAGGATGTCTTTAATAGGTTTTCGAAAGTCTAGGGATATACTCCCTCCGCCCCAAAATAAATGTCCACAATGAAAATGACACGCAGTTTTAGGATTGTGTAATTATTACATTTTTTAAAATAAACAAGTTACATTTTTACCCTTAATAATAGTGTGAGAAAATTTCTTCATCTCATAATTAAGGATAGAATAGGAAAGTGGAAATTTACTTTTAAAAGTGGACACTTATTTTGGGACAAACTAAAATAGAAATGCGGGCACCTAATTTGGGATGGAGGGAGTATTTAGTATGTTTTGAAAAGTGCAATGGTTTATTTGTTCAAAAAAATTCCCTGATAATTATTATTTTCTCCCTCTGGAGCAACATCACCGTTTGAAAACCACGTAACAACATTATCCATCGTTCAAAACCAACCACTCTCAAACATAATACTTGTGGAGTATTTATTTAATTAAAAAATTTACAAGAGGATTATAATACTTTTGGTATAAATTGCAACTTTGAGTTTTAGTAATCATTTTGGAATACATGAAATTGAATTGATTTGTTGATGCAAGTCTTTATAAGTTATTATGATGATTATTGGATAATAAATAATACAGTACACTCATGGGTCGGTGATTTGTGATATAAAATGATAACATTTGATAAAGAAAATGTTTGATGATTAGACGTCTAAATGCTTGGGCTATCTTGAACATTTAGGAATCATTTCGTTAATTAATCAACAACGACAACGTAGGTAGGTCCTTGTGCTTGCATTAGGAACCAACCAAACTCAACATGTGTTAGCTTTAATCTTCCTAAATCATAGAAGTATTTAGAAGTAGTGAAAAATAGGCTAAGTGAAGAAAGCCTCTTACAGAGGCTCTGCCGACATTACCGAGAAATCAAGGTCAAGAAGCTACAGAAGCAGCAGAGGCTTCCTACAGAAGCTCTGTCATACGCACAAAGAAGACCAAAGACTCGGAATCCGGCGAAGACTGCTCCACAGAGGACCAGACCGCAGAACCTCTGTAATTCATTACAGAGCCTCTGTGGTCCTCAATGAAGACTTGGAAGATATTACTGGATACGTTCATCAACTTGCATGGAAAAGTACTATCAAAACACGTGTCAAGCTCTGAGTGGACTCAATAGGGCAAGGTACAAAATAGACGTCTGCGCCATTTAATGCATTTACCAAAAGTACATCTGCTCCATTAAATGCGCATAGCTCAAACAACTGCTCACACCATCCAGTCCACTGTTCACACCATCCAGTTTACTATTCATGCCGTAAAAGGAACAGTGACCAACTTCATAGTCTTCTAAGAGTAGTATAAAAGGAAGTCTCATGTTGAGATCTTCCTAACGACGAATAGACAAGGAATCACTAATACTCTCAAACTTTATTGTCAAATATCTGAGTGTTATATTCTCACACACCAACAGTTCTTAATCTGTTCTTCGTGTTGTTATTATATATTGAATAACAGTAACTGTTCAAGAAATCCTTTTCATTCTTTACTGTTTTCTTTTTATATGTGCGTTCTAATATCTATCAAACATATCTGTTAGTTTAATACGCTTCCGCATCAAACTCTAAACTCAACTAATAGACTGTTAATCTTGATTAAGCGTATCTGGGTTCCAACAATTGGTATCAGAGCCTTCCTTGATTTTCAATATCAAGTGATCCACTTATCAAGACTCTTGATAGATATTACTGAGATTTAAAATTGTGTCTGGAAACTGCTTAAACCCAGAAAATCTTCAAGCTCATCGAAGTAACTCTTTAGTCATACTTTCTTTCTAAAATCTTCAAATGACAAATACAAATAATTTCTTTACTACTGGTTCTCTCACTAAACCTCCTACTCTCCTTCGAGATGAGTATCCTCAGTGGAAAATAAGAATGGTCCATTTTTTCGAGGGTACTGAAAAAAATCAAGTACAATATCTGTACAATCCTCCTCCTATTCCCATGACAGTAGTACCTCGTATACCTGCTACTGCTGAATCTGCCGAAATCCCCGAACATCAAAAACCAAAGCCAAAAGGGGAGTGGTCAACCGAAGATAAAGCAGAAAATGAAGTTGCTCAGAAAACCAAGAGGACATTAATTATGGCAATACCCAACGAACTCTTTCAATCCTTGGATTCATGTGAAACAGCGCATGATCTGTGGAAAGAACTGGAAAGACAGTTGGAAGGAGGTGCTAAAACACAAAAAAACCGAAGAGCACAGTACATCAATGAATATCATGCATTCAAAGCCTCTGCAACAGAATCTCTGCAAACAACATACGACAGATTCAATTCTCTAATCAACCAGTGCAGAAAATCAGGCATTGACAGAACTTCTGAAGAAAACAATGTCATGTTTTTAAAAAGTCTAAATGAAGAACGGCTCCAGCTGTCTATGTCCCTACAGACAAATCAGGATCTAGACACCTGGACTCTCTCTGATCTTTACGGAACATTAGCCGCACAAGAACCTCAGATAGCACAGGCTAAAACACTAACCATTGCACCATATGCATTGGTTAGTAAAACTAAAGAGGATGCACAGAGACCAAGAAATGATAAAGCCACAGAGGAGAAGAAGAAGGAGAAGAAGAAGATGGTGATAATTGACAGTGAAGAAGAAGAAGAGCAAGCAGAAAAGGAAATAACTCTTGCGTCACTAGCTAAATCTTTAGCTCTATTGACAAAAGAGTTCAGAGGAAACAGAAGAGGTTCCGGAAATGAAAGATATGATAGAGAAAACCAGGATGACAGAAGAGACAACAGAAGAGATGACAGAAGAGGAGAAGAATCAAGTGGCCGACAGAGGTCAAGCGATAGAAATTACAGAGGGAATGACCGACAGAGGTCAAATGACTCGGTAAGCCACACGCAGCAAGAATGCTACAAGTGCGGCAAACCTGGTCACTATGCAAATGAATGTAGATCAGAGAAAGGCGGAGACCTACAGAAGTCCAATGATCGAACAGGAAACACTCCTCAAGGGTGTTTTAACTGCGGAAAACCAGGCCATTTTGCGAATGAATGCAGAAGCAGATCAAATCGCCCACAGAGGGACTCTGCTTTCTACAAAAAGAAAGCCGAATATTATGCTCAAAAATCCTTAATGGCAAAAGGACATTCTGAGGAGAACACCGAAGACTTCCAGTCAGACTCTACTTCTGACGATGAACATACCGCTAATGCCCTCTTCTGTGGCATGGCAGAAGTCGACTCCTGCACTGACTCTGAGGTATCCACTTCAAATTCCAACTCTTGTATTACCTCTGTAGATGATAATGCACTTAGAATTAACATTGAATTAATTGAACTGAAAGAGATAAATCAAAGTATTCAGAAAAGACTCACTTTCAATGAGAGAGAAGTACGGCTTCTCACTCAAGAAAAAGCAAAGATTTTTGAGGACAAAGAGAGAATAGAAAAGAATTGGAACAAAACTCTAGATCCTTTAAAAAAACAAATTTCTGAATTAACCAATACTTTAAAAGATAAAACAAAAGAACTTTCAGTTTCAAGGAGCGAAACTACTGACATAAGAGCTCTTAAAGAATACTTTCAAAGAGAAAGAGAGGTATTATGGCAAGATTTACTCAGAAGAGAAGTTTTGCTTAAAAACTATAAAGATGCACAGAAAGTTTATGAAAAAATAAACTCACAAATAGGGAGACGAGGTATAGGGTATGATGATATCACCCTAGGTGTTGAAGGCAAAAGAAACAAACCTCTGTCCTCGTTATTTGTGATTGGAAAAACAAACAAACCAGATTTTCCAAATCTAATCTCTGTAAGCAAACGGGCGAAAATCTCTGTGGATCCTTACTTGAAGAAACATAAGAAGATGATTAACGTGTGGTTTGAAAACACAGACTCATCATCTTCAACCTCTGTCAATAGAGGTATCAAACCAAAGAAATATCTGAAAACAAAAGATCAGATTGGTATCTTCAAGTTTGGTAAACCAGAGACCCAAACACAGGTTGCTTTTGTCTGTTTGATAAACGTTGAAAAGAAATTATCAGCAGAAGCTCCTGAGTTTAAACCCATTTTTTCAGAAGAAAACTTTAAAAATTTAATTGAAAAAGAAATTTTGGAAATATGGAAATCAAGCGTTTTAGAAAATTTCTGTACATCTTCTATAGATAAAACTCTCACTGAAGAAATCTTATTAGAAACCTCTGCAATCTATGAAAACTATTCTACAGAGGAAGAAAGCTCGTACGATACATGCTCAGAAAATCCAGCCTCTATTGAAAGAATTGACTCAACCTCTGCATACGAGGACGATTCATCCTCTGACAACTCAGAGACTGATTTCAAATCAGGGATAATTCACTGTGACACAGAGGATGTCAAATTCTCCTCTGAAGTTCCTCACAGAACTATTTCTCCAAAAGAGAAACTCACAGAGATTCCAATCTGCCAAGATTTTCTAAAATTGAATCTACATATCAAAACCTCTGCTGAGCTTAAAATGTTACAGAAGACCTCTATTGATCCTATAAGTTCTAGATTTTCAAAACCCAAGGTTAATAAATCTTTTTCTTCTGTGACAGTGATGAAAGAAGTTCACCACAGAAGCAACCCACAGAAGGCAGGTCCTAAACAGAGCTTTTGCAAACAACATTCGAGTATTCATAGATCTTCTAGTAATAGGAAATCAAATGTAAAGAAAGAATGTAATGCCTCTGTGGCTGAGTTTAAAAAGTTCAATGAAAAGTTCAAGCAAATTAATCTCATATTCAATACTGTCATTGCTTTGATCTTATGTCTAAACTTAATAATCATTTTTCAAGTCAAGTCTGTTTACTCTCTACGACAATTCAAAAGTCAAATCCCACAAAGAAACAATCTGACTCTTCTGCAGAGAACAAAATGTATTTCAAGAATGCCAAGGCAAACTTGAAAAACTCTAACAATATTGGACCCATATGGATATGGGTACCTAAATCTCTGTGATTGTCCTGCAGAAGAAGTATGTGCCAATCTGGTATCTAGACTCCGGATGCTCAAGGCACATGACTGGTGACAGAAGTGCACTATCCACGTACAAAGAAACACAAGATGGTGGATCTGTGACTTTTGGAGACAACAAGAAAGGACACATAAAAGGTTATGGAGTCATAAGGAAAGAAGACGTTTCTGTATACAAAGTTGCATATGTGGATGGCCTTAAGCACAACCTACTCAGTGTAAGTCAACTTTGTGATACAGGATTCAATGTGTTGTTCAAAAGAACTTTCTGCTCTCTACAAAGTGAAGAAACAAGTATGGAACTTCTGCGAGCTGAAAGAATAGGTGATCTATATCTAATGAACTTCAACTCAAAGAACAAAGACAAAGTTTGCCTTGTTGCCTGCAAAAGTGAAGAAGCCTGGTTATGGCACAACAGGTTCTGTCACTTAAATTTTCACACATTGGAAAAACTGGTCAAACTTGATCTAGTTAAAGGTTTGCCAAATGTTAAATTCAATAAGGATCATTTATGTTCTGCCTGTGAGATGGGAAAACTCAAAAGAGCTTCCCACAAAGGCAAAACAGATGTATCTTGCACTAAACCTCTGTACATGCTTCATGTCGACCTCTGCGGTCCCATTGCCATACAGAGCCTAGGTGGCAAGAAATACATACTTGTCCTAATTGATGAGTATTCGCGTTTCACATGGGTTGAATTCGTTAGAAAGAAATCAGATGTTCCAAATATATTGATAAATCTAATGAAAAGAATCCAAGTTCTTTATAATTGCAGAATACAGAAGTTAAGAAGTGACAATGGCACAGAATTTAAAAACTCTGTCATTGAAGCCTATCTTTCAACAGAAGGAATATCACAGAACTTCTCTGCAGCTCGCACTCCACAACAGAACGGTGTTGTCGAAAAAAAAAATCGAACACTTGTGGAAGCCGCAAGAACTATGATGTCAGCATGCGGATTATCAATGAACTTTTGGGCAGAAGCAATTTCTACTGCGTGTTATACTCAAAATCGATCAACCATTGTGAAAAGACACCTCAAGACGCCTTACGAATTGATTAACAAACGGCGGCCAAACATCAAATTTTTCCATGTATTCGGATGCAAATGCTTCGTCTTAAACGACAGAGATTCAAGAGGAAAGTTTGATGTAAAAGCAGATGAAGGCAAATTCATTGGATACTCTGCCACTTCCAAAGCCTACAGAACATTCCTTACAAAATCTCACAAGATTGTAGAAAGCATCAATGTTTCTTTTGATGATTCATTCCAAATGACTTCTGAACAAATCAGTTCAGAACTCGGAATTAAAGGGAAATCCTCTGTCATCTCACGAGCAAAAGAAGACTTGGATCTTCTATTTTTAGAGATGCTCAACGAAAACATTGATCCTTCTGTTGGAACAATCAGAGTTTCTGAAGAACCATCCTCTGTCGGACAAAATCCTACAGGTTTGTCTCTAACTGGTCCTAAATATGCTTCATCTTCTTCTGTACATACTACAGATGCAATTGCCGAAGCAGAAGAAAGTGCAGAAGATGAAACATCAAGGAAAACGACCACAGAAGCTGCACAAACCACAGAAGAACCAATTACAGAGGAAATCGAGGACCAAGACTATACGTCCTCAGAGGAACAAACTCCACCACCACTCATACCAATCATTCCACAAACGGTAGAATCAACTACCAAGGCACGAAGAACAACAGAGGCTACACAAGAAGAAACACAAGAAGTCTCTAAAGAAAGTCTGAATGACATTGATGATCATCTTCCACGCACAACTCAATGGACAAAAAGCCATCCTCCAAGCCAAATAATCGGAGAACCTTCTGACGCAGTAAAAACAAGGTCTGCCACTGCTAACTTTTGTTTCTTTACAAATTTTATTAGTGTGATAGAACCAAAGAAGATTTCTGAAGCCCTAGATGACCCAAACTGGGTAGACGCCATGCAAGAAGAACTTTTGCAATTTGAGCGTAACAGAGTATGGACTCTAGTACCTCTGCCAAGAGGAAAACAGGCCATTGGGACTAAATGGGTCTACAGAAATAAGAAGGATGAAGATGGAGTGGTCATCAGAAACAAAGCAAGATTAGTAGCAAAGGGATATAGACAAGAAGAAGGCATAGACTACGATGAAACTTTTGCCCCTGTCGTACGGCTCGAAGCAATAAGAATATTCTTAGCCTTCGCAGCCCACAGAGGTTTTAAAGTCTATCAGATGGACGTAAAATCAGCTTTTCTCAACGGTGAAATCCAAGAAGAGGTCTACGTTAATCAGCCACCAGGATTTGAAAGCTCAAAGTTTCCAAGGCATGTATACTACCTTGAAAAAGCTTTATATGGACTGAAACAGGCTCCACGAGCATGGTATGAACGACTTTCTACCTTTCTTCTAGTCAATGGTTACAACAGAGGTACAACAGATACTACCTTATTCTATAAACGCAAAAGTAGTGAGATAATGCTTGTACAAATATACGTAGATGACATAATTTTTGGGTCTACTAATTCAGAAGAGTGTAAAAGATTTGAAAAACTCATGCAGAGTGAGTTTGAAATGAGTATGATGGGAGAATTAACTTTCTTCCTCGGACTCCAAGTCAAACAATCATCAGAGGGAATTTTTATAAATCAAGCTAAATATGTCTCTGACATTCTTTCCAAGTATAGCTTCTCTGATGCCTCTGCAATGAAAACTCCAATGGCCACTGGAAACAAGTTATTCTTAGATTCAGATGGCATCTCTGTAGAATGCACTCTCTACAGAGGCATGATTGGATCTCTGTTATACTTAACAGCAAGCAGACCTGACATTATGCATGCCACATGTCTCTGTGCACGCTATCAAGCTAATCCAAAGAAATCACATTATAATGCCGTAAAGAGAATCTTTAGATACCTAAAAGGGACCAAAAATCTTGGTCTCTGGTATCCACAGAACTCTGGTTTTGGTCTTAAAGCTTATATAGATTCAGACTATGGAGGATGCATGCTCGACAGAAAGAGTACCTCTGGGAGTTGTCAATTCCTAGGTGGTAAACTAGTCAGTTGGACCTCCAAGAAGCAGAATTGTGTTTCCACATCCACTGCAGAAGCTGAATACGTTGCAGCCGCTAGCTGTTGTTCTCAGGTTCTATGGATGAAGACTCAGCTAAAAGACTACGGCCACATTCTGTTCAAAATACCCATCTTCTGCGATTCCAAAAGTGCTATTGCTATCTCTGCCAACCCTGTGCAACACTCAAAAACCAAGCATATCGATATAAGGTATCACTTCTTGAAACATCATGTTGAATACGGTACAATCGAAATGCATTTTGTGCCCACAGAATATCAACTCGCTGACTTATTCACCAAAGCACTAGACGAGAAAAGATTCAACTTCTTGGTAGGTAAGATAGGAATGATTAACATGGTGTGAAAATCCTCAGTAAGTATAGTTTTATATTCTGTAAATAATAAGTAAATACATTGCTTAATTTATTGCTTTGATTAATTCTACTTCTGTATGTAAATTCTTAAAACCTTAAATAGTTCTTAAAATCACAGAGCTTCTGTAAGTCAACTCAGAACCTCTGACGACCCCTACAGAACCTCTGAAAAACCATGACCTATGTTCTATGCAAAACTTATCATTCTTTGATCCAAGCATAGGTCAAGGGGGAGCAAAAGGAAATTACTTGATCTACAGAGGTGATTAGATCAAGGGGGAGCAAAAGGAAAATTCTTGATCTACAAAAGTGATTAGATCAAGGGGGAGCAAAAGGGGCCCTGAGATGATCTACAGAGGTAAAATCTCTCAAAGGAAAGCCGAAGAAGAATGTCGATAATTCTCCATCGACAGAAGAAAGACAAAACTGCCGAGAACAGAAGAACCAAAAGGTATGTCTCTCGCATGAAAGGTTTTTAGAAAACAGTTTTCTAGGACAAGAATTGTCAAATATGTCCTAAATATACTGTGAATAACATTTCAAAAATCAAAAGTTCAAAAGATTCAACAAAATTCGAAATAGGAGAAATTTAAGGTCATAGAGCTTCTGCTGAGCTCAACAGAGCTTCTGCAGGAAATATGCTCTGTGATCACAAATTAACCCTCTGTCGATCTTTTGGAATGTTATCTCGAAAACCGACAACACACACCATGACCTTCTCGAACAAAACGTTTATCAATATAGTTTTATCGGACACCAACCTTCAAAAATGTGCGAAAAACATCTCTTAACACAGATCAAAAATTGGATGATCAGAAAATTAATAGAATTCAAGTTATAAGATTTTTTTCTCTCATAGAGCTTCTGCTGGCTCTCACAGAGCTTCTGCAAGTTCCATCAGAGCTACAAAACCTCTGTGAGTAAAATTTCTTGACAAAATCCTATTAATCCTCCAATATTTTTACAAACGTTTTCGTTCAAAGAGGAATCTTCAAAGTCATGATAACAATGAGATATATGAGAAGGTTAAAACTCTAAGATTTTCAAAATCACAGAGCTTTTGTAAAACACAAAAGTTCTGCCATTTTGTTATCTGTGGTAATAACGGTTACTTTTACTGAGAGTGAAACTCATATGGCTAAGAACAACTCCACGCGCCTAGCATTAATGGGCCGCGCACGACGTCCTGTCATCTTCTGACATGGCCTACGTGTCCCATTTTCATTGAGCAAACATGGAACGTTTTTTTTGGTAAGTTGAACCCGCCGCTCAAACTCGAGTGCGGATTCCAAACTTTAATCCATTGCCATATATTTTACCCTTTCGAAGTCTACCGTTTTACCATCCTATAAAAACAAACCTTACCCTCTCATAAAACTTTTTACAAACTCTCATCTTCTTCTCCGGCGATACCCTGCAAAACACTTGCAAATGGCTTCATCTTCTCGAGCTACATCCTCTGAACTCTCTCCGGCGAACTCAACGGAAAACTCCCCTGCTCATTCAGAACATTCTGAAAACCCCAGCCTGGCAAGAGATATTGAACAACAAGATTCCGGGGACTCCGCAGACTTTGCTCCGACGACACACTTGCAAAACTTCATAGCTAAGGATCATTTCGAAGCCACTCTTCCTATCAAATCCAACAACTGCTATTTGGTCCCCTCACCCACTACTTTCGGCGAAGCCCATGCCATACTTCTGAACATCATGGAAAACCATATCCTCTTCCCTCTACTATCAAGAACCCCTAACAGAATTCCAGTCCGTTATTTGAACCAATTTTGGCAAAGCTGCCGATTTGATAAAGACGATTCTCTTATCAAAGGGTACATTTCAAGACCTGATAAATCTGAGCATCTTGAAATCAAGTTTAACAGAACAATGTTCTCACTTGAATTCAACCTACCAACAAGGGGTCTTCTGGGATTGAAAAGTTATGCAGAGCAACCAACAGACGAAGAGCTCTGTCGATTCGTGGAAATGCTTGGGTACAACACCCAACTACGGAAGAGAAATGACTTCCGCAGAGGCCGATTACCACCTCTGTGGAACACTTTGTTCTCTATTCTTAACAGATGTCTGACAGGAAAGATAGGGAGTATTGACCAGAGCTCACATCAAATCTTGAGCATCATGTATGGGGTTTACTATGATCTTCCACTAGATTATGCGACCATAATGATGCAAGAGATCATAAACACCATCGACAGAAAGAACAACTCGAAAAGGGTCAAAGAGAACGATCCCAACTTTCTACCACCTCTGCAATTCCAAAGAATATTGGGAGTACTGTTCGAACCTCTGCTGCTAATCCAAAATTGGCCAATGGAAGGGCCAACTCCCAAACAGTTCCCGATGAACAAAAATACCCCCACTGATCATGCTGATGGCTACTCACACTGCAGACCTCTGTCAAAGAAACTTATGCGCTACGCATCGAACATATCCCTTAAGAAAGAGTATATACGCGATCATAGAACTCCAAAACCGAGTCCTATGACACCCCCGCGTTTAGGTGTCCCCCTAGGAACAATGATAGCAAAACCTCTTTCCACTCAAGCAGAAAAGGATCAAAAGTTAGCAAAACACATGGCTATTCAGCTCAGCTTCATAGCCAAACGCGCAGAAATAATGGGAAAGAAGTCTTCATCAAGAACCTCTGCATCTACTCCAAAAGCAAAGAAGAGAAAAACTGCAGAAGGCACCTCAACAAGCACTACAGAAGATCGACCTTCACCTCCCCATGCCACAGAGATTGGCTCCTCTGCTCCTCCCCTTTTCACAAAACAGAAAAAGAAGAGATCCAAATCAACAGAGGAAGGGGCACCAAAACCAAAGAGGAGGAAAACCAAAAAGAAGCATGGTAAAACACTTAAAAAGTTGTTTACCATTGCAGAAGAGGAAATCATAGAGGGAGAAACTGCAGAAGAAGAAGATGCAGAAGTAGGAA
The DNA here is from genome assembly GCA_033807775.1 of Saussurea involucrata. Classification (NCBI taxonomy): domain Eukaryota; kingdom Viridiplantae; phylum Streptophyta; class Magnoliopsida; order Asterales; family Asteraceae; genus Saussurea; species Saussurea involucrata. The sequence continues at coordinate 132,734,326 of CM066321.1, read as the reverse complement.
TGACAGAAGAAGGATATCAATCACCCTATCAATCTCCAGATAGATTTGCTCACCAAGGAGACCTGAATGATTTCCTACAGAACCCCGAAATTGCAAACACCCTTAATACAGCAGGGTGGACGGCACAACCTCTCGACCACCACACTCCAGAAGAACAAGATTTCTTCATTTCTGGCATTGACACACATCTACACGAAGATGACACAACACCCAGAAATCAACCAGCCGAAACCCCTGTGATTTTACAAAACCCTTTCATTCAAGGATTGGACGTCCACAGAAGAAGTCCAAACCAAGGTTCAGAAGAAACAGAACAAATCGAAGCTGAGTGGAATACAACTAAAGTTACAGAGGCAACGGTTGTAGAAGAAACCACAGAAACAGGGATAGAAATCTCAGAGGTAGATTCAGATGAAGAAGAGGCTATCTGGATACGAAAAGGTCTCTATCATCCTCATGTCATGAGATTATACGGATCTCATCACATGTATGACTCCTTGCGCACAGAGCAAGGAACTTCCACAGAACCAGAAGAAGAAACAAGAAAAGATGCCGAAGTTGAAGAAGGCACACATCAATCACCCCCTCCCAGTGCAACCCACATTTCTAACTCCGCAGGTCTAGCTGCAGAAGGAGTTATTGAAAAAGAGCAGCACAGCTCGATCCCAAACCAACCCATCCAGCCAGAGGTTACTCTTTCAACCTCTGTGCCCACAGAAACCGGGGAATCCATTCCTAGGGAGTCTCCTCAAAGAGACTCACCTAATGTTCGTGATCAATCGCCCCAGATCACACAAGAACACCCTACAGAGGAATTTGTTTCCTATGACACGCACTTATTAAGACCCACACTTCTTTCAGAGAGAAGTAGAGAGCACAAAGACAAAGAGACTCTAGACAAGTCTCCTAGTCAACAGAAGGATATTCCAATACCCACCTCTGGAGTGGATTTGGACAATGTTCTTCTCAGAACTTCTGTAGGGATTGAAACTCATGTTTCTTCTCAAGGATCAGAAGGAAATCCTTCCATTCTCAACATACAAACAGGAATGAAAGAAGGTATCCCAGGAACAGGGATTCACTCTGAAGACGAATGTGTTCCTCCAGAGGTTACCACCGGAACACAAGTCACAAGGGATGAGTTCCAAACCCTTGAGACCTCTGTGAACCAAACCTTGAAAGAGTTGCAAAGCTCTTTCAAATCTTTTGCAGAGACAACATCACTGGCACTGCTAAACCTGAACACCAAAATGGACAACCTGTCCACAGAGGTGAAAACTGCCATCTCACAGATGAAGTCTGCTGCTACCGCATCCACCACCTCTGCCGCAACAACTACTCCTTCTTCGATTGAGAACTCCATCAACAAGTTCCTTGATCAATTGAACAAACAGACTTCAGTGTCAACGGGCATCACTCCTGCAGATCTACAGAAGGCCCTACAAAAAGTTCAAGAAGAAGCCATGCGAAATACCATGCTGATGCAACCCAAAGACTACATGACAAGAGCACAGCTGACAGAGCTTGGGCAGAACGTGATTACTCAAGTGACAGAAGTCATCCTTTCCTTCACCACTGCCAATGCTAACTTCGTCAAAGATTTCAGAGAAAGTGTAGGAAGGATGAGATTCAAAACAGAGGCAGAGCTAGCAACTCTTCTTGGCCTCTGTGATGATGTCTGCGCGAAACTGATCGCTGCTGGAGCCACAATGCCAAAGAAACCCGATGCTTCCTGCAGAGCAGAGGGTACATCAGACAAGGGTCAGGATGACTCTGATGATGATGACCATCCTGGTCCATCAGATCATCCTGAGGGGGAGAAAACTACAGAGAAAACTGCAAGCAGAGAACTTACAGGTCCACCAATAGCCGCAGAACCTCTGAGTCAAGCACCTCCAGAACAGACCCGACAACAACAAACTCAACAAACCACAGAGAATACACCCATCTCTGTGGATTCAACCTCTGAAGAACCCAACACTACAGAAGTAGATAAGCAAACCTCAGAGGCAACAACCGCCCCTGAGGTAATCATTTTGGAAGAAACAGATGAACCAACCACAGAGAAAACACCCACCTCTGTGGAAACACCCCAAACCATACCCAGAAGAAAGTCGATTGCCACCAAACCAAAAAGAGCAACGACCTCTGCTTCTGACATTCTGAAAAGGATGCACACAACAATAAGTGATCGTATGGTGAAGAGAGAAGAAGAAAGGCACAGGTTCACTTTAGCCTTCAGAATGGCAAGAAGATTCAATGAAAACACTTCATCAACAGAAACTGAGCTCACAGAAGAAGTCACCAAACAACGTCCAACAGAGGTTACAGAGCAAGTCAAGCCAACAGAACCATCGCCACAAAAGTCCTCTAAGTCACAATCGTCAAAATCCACAGAGGCAACCTCCATCAAACCTACAGAAGTGCAAACCTCAAATCCCACAGAAGCAACAGGTTCTGCCACGACAACAAAAGATAAAGGCAAAGGGATACTGACAGAAGAGCCTAAGAAGAAGAAAACATTGTCAAAGCCAACAGAGAAACTGATGAAGAGTGCGTTTGAAGCCTTTCAAACCCCAAAACCCGAAGAAGTTGACTGGGCACATGGATTGAAGCCTCTGTCAGAAATTCCTTTAACTGGTAGAGCTGCAGAAGTCGTTCAACAGATGGAGAGTCTCAGAAGACAAATTCCACGACCTGGTCCAACACATGAAGAAATGGAAGAAGTGGTATACAAATACCTCTACAAACAATCCTTTCAGACAAACTATCCAACAGATCATGTGACAGATCCAAGGATCAGAGAAGAATTTGAGAACATCTTCACGAGAACAAAGCCAAGAACCAAAGCAGATGTTTTCTCAATTCACAAGATCAAAAAGGTGATCTTCTGCCGATTCTCCTTCACAAGAACCTATCCAAGGGTCAGGTACAATCTTTACAAAGTCAGAAGAGAGAACAATTCAGAATCTACCTTCGCTGATGCTGACTTAAGAAACATCAATCCATACGATCTACCTGACCTTCTGCAATGGACAAAGGACAACTACAACACAGAAGCAAACACCAGAGCCTATCAAGTATTGAGAAAAGCGATGAGGGAAAAGCTTCTGCTCTACAGCATGATAGATTTCCAGCTGGGAAAGGATCTCGGTCTCAAACATCTGGATCTACGACCACCAGAGGATCGCTGCCCACCAGACGCCATACCAAACTCAATCATCACAGAACCACGGTTTGGGTTAGTATTTCAAAACCCTCAAGGCGAAACTAAACTATTTGTATGCATGGACTGTCAGAAGTACGCAACAAATACTCTGAACAAGTTCAGAGCAAGCCTTGTGAAATACAGAGGTTCAAAGAAAATGGAAAAAGATGCTGCAGATACAATCATAAGAGAGATTGACGCAACAATTCGCCTAAGAGAACTCTGCATCAGATTCTACAAAGAAATCAGAGAAGTCGGCAGAGACAACAGAAGCTACAACGATTTCAAAGATGCCAAAATCTGATTCTCAGACCTCCAATCTCTGCAAACAAAGTTACTTTCATTGTACTCAAATGTAAAATGCCTCTGGCATATTTCTAAATGAAAGAAATTTCGAGGTATTGTTTAACCTCTGTCTTATCTAACTTAGCCAAACTTAACTCAAGTTCAAATTTTTTATTTTTCACTACTTAGGGGGAGATTGTTAGCTTCAATCTTCCTAAATCATAGAAGTATTTAGAAGTAGTGAAAAATAGGCTAAGTGAAGAAAGCCTCTTACAGAGGCTCTGCCGACATTACCGAGAAATCAAGGTCAAGAAGCTACAGAAGCAGCAGAGGCTTCCTACAGAAGCTCTGTCATACGCACAAAGAAGACCAAAGACTCGGAATCCGGCGAAGACTGCTCCACAGAGGACCAGACCGCAGAACCTCTGTAATTCATTACAGAGCCTCTGTGGTCCTCAATGAAGACTTGGAAGATATTACTGGATACGTTCATCAACTTGCATGGAAAAGTACTATCAAAACACGTGTCAAGCTCTGAGTGGACTCAATAGGGCAAGGTACAAAATAGACGTCTGCGCCATTTAATGCATTTACCAAAAGTACATCTGCTCCATTAAATGCGCATAGCTCAAACAACTGCTCACACCATCCAGTCCACTGTTCACACCATCCAGTTTACTATTCATGCCGTAAAAGGAACAGTGACCAACTTCATAGTCTTCTAAGAGTAGTATAAAAGGAAGTCTCATGTTGAGATCTTCCTAACGACGAATAGACAAGGAATCACTAATACTCTCAAACTTTATTGTCAAATATCTGAGTGTTATATTCTCACACACCAACAGTTCTTAATCTGTTCTTCGTGTTGTTATTATATATTGAATAACAGTAACTGTTCAAGAAATCCTTTTCATTCTTTACTGTTTTCTTTATATATGTGCGTTCTAATATCTATCAAACATATCTGTTAGTTTAATACGCTTCCGCATCAAACTCTAAACTCAACTAATAGACTGTTAATCTTGATTAAGCGTATCTGGGTTCCAACAACATGTAATTTAGTTTAATACAAAATTATGTTAGTTGTATATATAATATTGGGGTCAAGCATCTCTTACCCAGTATTAAAGAGAACACGACCAGGCACCAACAATAATATTAAAAATAAACCATTCAGTTTTCTAGTCTTAGAAACCACCATTTTCCAAAATGACAAATTAACATAGGTTTTGATTCTAGACCAATAACACACAACAGCAAACCTCAATAAAGATCGCCTTCTTTGTGAGTATGAACGACGCAATCTGAAGTTGGGTAAGAAACACAAGTCAGCAGGTACCCTTCCTTCATTTGGTTATCGTCAAGAAAGGACCCATCCGATTGGTCAACACTACCACCAACTATCTTCCCAGCACAGGTGGAGCATGCACCTGCCCTGCAAGAATACGGGAGCTCAATCCCTGCACTCTCGGCTGAGTCAAGGATGTAGCAATCATCGGGTGCATCAAACTCCTTCTCTTCACCATCTGCTCCAATCAGTTTAACCTTGTATGTAGCCATCGCAGTTGTCCTGAAGGAACACCCAGATTTCAACCCAAAGGTTTTCCAGATGCTCTTTATAGACGGAAGAGAGGACCCACGCTTAAGAAAAACAGAACCAGCAGGAAGGCTGCGGCTTTCGGGTGGACTTCTGACCATGCATTGGGTAGGAAGTCCGACGGAAGCCATGGTTTCCTGAATACAACAAGTTTCCATATTTAAGAAGACCCTTCAACATGTACAAGTTACTACGGAACAATGAAGTTACAAGAAAGAAATCTATACTATATTATAAAGCATTTCCATCCTCAACTTTTTGATAAGAATACTTAGAAATGATAAACAAAATCAACTTGCTCCAAGTCTATGCTAGCTATCCATCCACTTACATATGGAATATAACTTTTTTGTATCAGCATAAAAGAATTACACGATATCCACAATAGGGTTGGAACCTCCTAAGGAAATTTTCCTCTCAAATAACCAAGGCCAATCAGTGAAGAAGCCCTATAACCTCATCTCTTAACGCCTTCTTTTTTCTTCTCATCGGAGTTCTTTCACAAAGACTTTGTTTTTTCACAGCAAGTTCCTTCTAACTTATAATAATAATAATAATAAAAGGATTTTCTTCGATTTTTCACTAAACACGAGTTTGTCTTCCTTTCCTTATAACGTACAGTATAATATAAAAAAAGAATTCATTCAACTTATCCAATTAACTTCTCATTCATGGATTGTTTCATCGAGATTTGGATATATCGTAATCTAGGGACTACATATGAGGACCACGTTAACGCAAATAACATGTGCCACTTTACAAGGTGAGAAATAGCTAATAGACACAGGTAGACACGCCGATGATAACAATAACATGGGAAGGGGAGAAAAAAACAAATTTTACAATCACAAGTAAATTCATCTCACTAGATCTAGTTCTTCAGCAAAGTGGTAAGTTTATTAAATCATCCATACAATGAAGAAAAAAGAGAATTGGGATCTTGTTATGTGCATTTTATGCACCTAACTTTGTGCTTTTTTTAGTTGAACATTTCATGCATTTTAGTTCTTTCATGCAATTTTTATTGTTCTTTTGCATTTTTCTCTATAATCACGGTCGGTATGGTTTTGGGATAGTTTTACGCTTTGGGTATATTTTGTGCAGATTATATGAGGCGTTGAGGGTGACAAGATGGATAGCTTGGAAGGAATGAAGAGTAACGTGGAGAATGAAGTAAAGAAAGCAAAGACGAGTACCCGTGTTGATGAAGAAGTGGAGCGAAAAGTCAAATTTGAAGTGTTGAAGATTCTGCCACGCTTCGCGGGCGCGAAGAAAACTCCCCAAAACTCTTAATTACATTCTGTTTGCTTTCGCGCCAGCAAAGGATTTCTTCGCGGGCGCGAAACGTCTAAAATTTTACTGGGCTTTTTAAAACTATTGTGCTTAGCCTTTTATCTTTCTTTTATTTCCCTTGTAGCTTTAGGTCGCTCTTTTAGACAGATTAGAGGGGACACAACATTTCAGTTTTTCTTGGGGGTGGTTTCTCTACTTTGAACGATTTCTAGATGAAATTGGGAAGAAGATGAAATTGCAAAGAGCCTAGGCCATTGGAACCCGACTTGCTACCGGTTTTCATACTAGTATCTTCTTCCCTATCTTCTTAGTTTACTTTGTTGAATTCTAGTTTTTCCTTTGTTTGAAAACAATGTTTTGTTCATCCATCGTTTATGTTCGTAATTGATGTATTAGGTTTAATTTTCCTTCATCTCTCTTGTGTTTGTTGTATTTTCTTCACCTTCTTGCATCTCTATTCTTCCTCTCTACCCTAATTTTCTGCACTTTAATAATTTTCTACACTTTAATTTTAGGTTGATCAATTTTTTATTTTTATTTTGAAACAAAGGAATGAGAACTCTAATGGGCTTTGGCATTGCCATCACCCACTTGAGTTACATTCAATTCATTGATAGGTAAATTAGTACAATAATTGTCCATACATAATTTAAGAAAATCCGGAATCTCATGAAAGATAGAAGGACAAGTCAGGGTACGAGAGTGTCTCGCAGTCAAGTGAGCCAACTCGTTTGCTTGTCGCCCGATAGCGTGGACAGAGAAGTTCCTGTTGTGGTTAAGAAAGCCTCGAATGTCTCTAATAATGTCTCCGAATTCAGAGTCGTCGATAACAGAGCCATAGATGGCATCCACTACAACCTTAGCATCGGTTTCGAAAATAACGAATTTGTCGTCTCTATAGGAGACCCATTGAAGAGCATCTCGGATGGCTAAGGCCTCGCATTAACGAACGGATGGAAGGAAGTTGACGGGGGAGGCCTTGGCCGAGATGAAGGCTCCGTTGTGATTTCGAAGTACAGCCCCATACCCCGCCAAAGAAGACGACTCGGATAACGTGGCGTCCACATTGCACTTGAGAAAACCAAATCTCGGTGGGATCCAAGAGGAGGATCTAATCTGCTCGATGGAGTTGGGAGTATGTGAAGACAAGTTCCTAGAGAGCTTCCAATCCGAATAGAGGCTTGAGGCACGTTTCACCACCGACGCCGGGTCCAGGGACCATTGTTCCAAATGATATCATTGCGGCGGTACCAAATACTCCACATGTTTATAAGCAATCTATCCCCCGCGGACCAGGATGAACCTGTAAAAGTTTAAAAAGGAGGTTCGCGAAAGAAGTGGCATCGTTAGCATAAGAGTCAATCTCCGACCAAAAACCCGCCTCAATCCAAACCTGTCGCACCATGGGGCAATCGATAAGCGCATGCCAAGTGTTTTCCAAGTTGCGGTTACAAAGGGGGCAAAGAGGGGGACCCGGATACATCTAGATTGGAGAGCACAACGAGTGGGGATGACATTACGAACGGCACGCCAAATAAAAAATTTAATTTTATTTGGGATATTCGCTTTCCAAATTCTTTTCCAATCACCCTCTACAAAAAGTTGGGACGTCGGCGCTATTTTGTCCATGATAATCCGGTAACTAGATTTTACGGAGTAAAAACCGTCGTGGGACCGGTGCCAAATTAATTTATCCGGATGAGAACCCGTTGGGGGCGGAAGTTGCAGGATTCGGGTGTGGTCTTGGTGAGAGAATAAGTGGTTGATTAAGTCCATATTCCAACATAACGACCGGGAATCAATCAAGTCCCCTACCGTCAGCTCTGGCCGAGTGGGATCCGTCGGAGTTTCCACTCTAAAGTTCTCATCATCCCTTAGCCAAGGGTCTTTCCAAACATTGATCGAACAACCATTTCCGACTTTCCAACGCATACCTATTTGGAGAACAAGTTGGGAGTGCCAAATACTTCTCCAAATGAAGCTAGGGGAGTGTCCCAAGTGGGCCTCCAAGAAATCCCCGCGCGGGTAATATTTAGCTTTTAAAATTCGGCTAACTAGAGAAGAGGGGTTAGACATCAGTCTCCAAGCTTGTTTTTCCGAGCATGGCAAGATTAAAAGCGGTAAAGTCACGAAAGCCAAGACCACCAAATTTCTGAGGCGTGCACAACTTGTCCCACGAAAGCCAATTAATAGAACGAGGGCCATCCGATTTGAGACTCCACCAAAAAGAATTAATCATTCGTTCCAGAGTTTGGATGGTAGATGCCGGAAAAAGGAAAACGCTCATGTAGTAGACCGGGATGGATTGGGCCGCGGCTTTAATGAGCGTGGCTTTACCAGCGGAAGAAATGGGCTTTTTGTTCCCGTTCTGAAGTTTTGACCAAAGTCTGTCACGAATATGTCGAAAAATATTTTTCTTCGAACGACCCACAAGAGAGGGGAGACCCAAATACCGACCCGTATTGATGGGGTTGCTGATACCGAGAATATGAGAGAGATCGGGTGCCAAATTGTTACTACCCATGATACCCGATTTGGAGTAACTAATAGCTTGTCCGGATGCTTCTTCATAGGTGGTGAGCATGGATTTGAGGTGACGGATTTCATCGATCGAGGCCCTGCAAAAGAAAAAAGCATCATCCGCAAAAAAGAGGTGAGAGATGGCAGGGGCCCCTCTAGCCGCTCGACATCCATGAATGCGACCCTCCAATTCCTCGAAATTCAGGTAAGCCGATAGGCCTTCCATGCACATGATAAAGAGATATGGAGAGAGCGGGTCTCCTTGACGAATGCCCCTCTTGGGGATTATAGGGCCGATCATCTCGTTGTTGACTTTCACGAAGTATTTAACGGACTCAACACTCAACATAATCATGTTAACCCAACGGGGAGTGAAGCCGAGGGCCAACAAGATATGGCGAAGATAGTCCCAATTTAGTCGGTCATAAGCTTTGCTTAAGTCGATTTTAAGAGCCAACTCTCCATCTTTCTTGCGAGTATTGCGGTGCATGGAATGGAGCATCTCAAAAGCAATGATGATATTATCCGTTATCAATCGGTCTTTGATGAAGGCCGTTTGGTTTGCCGAAATGATAGTCGTAAGAAGCGGTTTGATCCGATTTGCCAAGACTTTGGTGATAATCTTCATGATAACATTGCAAAGCGCAATGGGTCTAAAATCTTTTAGACGCGAGGGAGCATCGATTTTTGGAATAAGAGCAATGATGGTGTCGTTTGCCCCCTCCGGAAGGACGCCACTTTCCAGCCAAGATTTTCCGGAATTGAAGATTTCGTCACCCAAGATCTCCCATTTCTTTTGGAAAAAACGGGGGTTGAACCCATCCGGTCCCGGGGATTTATCCGGGTGCATTTGAAAAAGGGCTTGTCTGAACTCTTCTTTGGAGAAAGGCATATCCAGACGATTAATATCCTGCAAAGAAAATTTGTTTTTAACAAATCTGGTAATTTCCACCGGATTTCCGGAACTGGCCGAGAAGGTAAGATTGAAATGCTCGGTTACTAGGTTGCGGATGTCCGAAGGGTCTTCAACCCAATTCCCATTGGCGTCTTTTAACTTCAAAATCCGGTTGGTCTTTCGCCGCCCATTTGCAAAAGCGTGAAAGAATTTAGTATTGTTGTCGCCCTCTTTTAGCCAGTGCGCTTTAGCCCGCTGTCTCCAATGTTCTTCTTCTTTTAGAAGGGTGACTAAAATTCGGGATCTTTCTTCTTCATAAGCCGTCGTGGCGAAGTGCTCTCGAGATTGCCGAAGAGTCTTGAGTTTAGAGTAAGCCTCTTGAATATCCTTTTTAAAGGAAAAATTGAGATCCCTCCCCCATTTGTTGAGAGTTTTCGCAAGCTTGGAAAGCTTACAAAGAAAGTCGGCGTTTCCCGTGTTGGTCCAAGCTCTACGGAATACTTGGTCAAACGATTCCTCCTGCAACCATTTGTTTTCAAATCTGAAATTTTTTGAAGTATGGAAAGGGATTCGAACCTGGGTATGGAGGGCAATTGGGGAATGATCCGATATTGGAGCAACGAGATTTTCCACCCTATAATCGGGGAAAAGATTAAGCCATTGAGTATTCCCCACCGCACGATCGAGGCGTTCACAAATTTCATTTGGACTCCCTTTATGTCTACACCACGTAAACGGAAAACCATGCATGGTAAGGTCCGTCAACCGGCAATCTGAAAGGGCCTCTCTAAAACCTTGGATGCACCACTCGGGGTGATCATTAAGACCCCGTTTTCATTTTGTGAGAGGTCGTTGAAGCCTCCCAAAACCACCCACTGGCGGTTGGAAGAGCTCGCGAGGGATCGGAGAAGATTCCAAGAATCCCGACGTCGGTTTCGTTCGGGAAACCCATAAAAACCGGTAATTCTCCAAGAGCCATTTTCATTATCTACAACATCTAAATCGATATGATTTTGCGAAAAAGACAAAAGCGAAAGTTGATACTTCTCATTCCAAAACACACAAAGGCCTCCACTATGGCCGTTACAACTAACAGCAAAGCAATAAGAAAAACCCAAACGATTTTTTAGACTAGATGCCCTAGCTTGGGAGACAATCGTTTCATAAAGAAAAAGAACATCGGGACGGGAAGAGCGAATGAGTTCCCGTAAGACCGGAACTGCCCGAGGATTGGCCAGGCCTCGACAGTTCCAACTGATGATTATCATTGTTGTAGGCGGGCCTGCAGTGCAGGTCCCACCTCTGGTAAGTCGCTTCTTGCGGCAATGGTGTCGGTGTTGTTGCTAGGAGAATTCGAAGCCTCGTTGACAAGGGCCGTAGCAGGCTTTTCAGCTTTCTGTTTTTTCCCTTCTTGCTTTTTTATTCGGTCACTGATGAAGTAGCGTTTCTGATTTGGGGTGGGGTTTGGGAGTTCAGATATGGGCAGTAAGGTCGTGGAGGGGTTTGTTGAATTATGGTTTGCATGGAAATGCATGGGAGGTACCAAAGGTGGTGTGGGTGTAGTAGAAATAATGGGAGTTGTAGGTGGGGCCCCCATGAGAGAGAGGGAGACGGTTTTAGAGATTTGGGGTGGTTCTTCACGTGGTTTTGGTATAGAGATTGGGGTATAAGATGGGGAAGTGGTATCATTGAGATGATGAGAAAAAGGACAAGCCTTTTGAGGTGTCTTTTTGTCATTGGTCTTGGATGTATGGTTGGTTTCCAAAAGAGGAGACAAAAGAAGAGGATGGGTCCCATCACCACCAAATGCATCTTCCAAATTATCTTTCTTGGTAGTGTCAGACGCCAACACATTTTTTTGTGTAAAAGAGTTGGGTGACTTGACCATAGAGTCTTTTTCTTTTCCATTACAGGTTGACTTTCCTGAAATAGTAGGCGTATGATAACCTACTTGAAAAGTATATGTACCTTTTTCCATGCCAATTTTGCTACCTTCCGCTTCTTCTTTTCCGGTGAGAATCTCCTTCCCCGTCCGATTAGTTTCAGAATGGTTCTCCTCTTTGTCTGATATAGTGGCGTCAATTTCATGGGGTTTTGGACGAGGCTTTTCGATTTGCCATTCTCGGTCGCCAGATCGTGGGGTGAAACAACATCCGACGTAATCTAAATTGAGCCATGGACCATAAAGCTACACCAAGTCTCCATCCGGTTCACGGATTGTCACCAGTTTATTGTGACATGCCGACTTATCGTGGCCCCAAATACCGCACTTGTAACAAATGAGAGGAAGTCTCTCGAATTTGAATTTGATCCAATGGTTTTTTCCTTCAAAAGGAACGAAAAGACCCACCATAGGACGTTTATCAAGGGGAAGGATTACCTGTGTACGTGTGCTTGCTCGCATCATTTCTATGTTTGATCCCTTCCAACGGAGAGTAGCTTTTGGGTCGGCCATGTGCAACCAACTTCGGAGGTTGTTTTCAGTGAACAAACGGAGCAGGATGTGGCTAATAGATAACATAAGGGGAATAGCGCTTAGATCAGCATCCTTCCAATTGCCGGAATGAGGCCATGGAACCCCCATAAGAAACCCGCCAGTAAAGATCCAAGGAACCCGTTGGAGAACCCATTTTAAGTCCGTTGAGGAGGAAAAGGAGAAGCCAAAATAGGAACTGGTGTTGTCTTGGTCAAGGAATCGAACGTGCCAGGGTTCTTTGAACTTCCACATACGGTTCATAATTTTCTTGAGGAACGAGGGGTTGGCTTCTTTTTTAGCGAAGACTCGAGCAACCATGGCCGAGTCTGAGAACGAATCCAGGCTGAGGATTTCGACATTTTCGGCTAAACTTTCACAGGTGACTTCGATGAAGTTGTTATCTTCATGGTCTTCATGCTTTTCTTTGGTGACTTGGAGATTGGTGGTGAGTGCGGTAAGTTCGTCGATGGGGTTGTTCGAGGAAGACATACTGACGTCGTTGATGCAAGGAGGTAGGAGCTAAGTGGGAGGGAGGAGGAGACCGATAAAGAGGAGTCTGTGGGAAGGCCGAGATCTGCGTAGTTGGGAAGGAGAAGAACTCCAGAAACCTACAAAGAGGAAGCCACAGAGGGATTTTTTTGTTTAAAAATCTATATGATTTTCTTTAAACTCCTATGGTTCTTTAAACTCCTATGGTTGATCAATTTTATGCATTTTAATTTTCTGCACAAAAATAGGTTAGGTCTCGTTCAAATAGCTTGTGGTATTGGGTAATCATCGCCTTAGGATTGAAGTTTTGGTATTGATCAATTGTTTTTAAAACGGATGTTGAGTTTTAATCCATTTTGATTTTACGAAAGTTGAATTGATTTAATTGGGTTTTAACAAATCATCTAATTAATTCGATGGGGTGTTGATAAAAACGAAAGCTTGGTCTTCACTTGGGTCGAATTGATCGATGACAACGGTCCTAACATGTAAATAGTTAGGAACATTGATTGGGAAATATACTCGTTTTAAATATTAATGTTTCTTCCCAATGTATACGAATTGCGAAAGTAAATACGTATCTTGGCTAGAAAAGCTTCCCCGCCTCGAGAGAGGGTTGAAGTATTTTTGAAAAATGAATTCCCACCGTTACCAAAAGCCAAGGTTGATATTACCGAGTGTTTTTAGTATTAGTCGTCTTTTATTTTACTTAATTTTAGTTCTAATTGTTACTTATTGTCTTTCTCTCCCTTAATCTCTTTTACTTTAAGTTTACTTAGATAAAAAATCAAATCAATTTATCTGATTCGCATAACTAGCTGTCTAGCCATGATTATTAAGTAGTTAGTGTTTAGGCCGTCACCTCCCCGTGATCGACCCGTATGCTACAAAACCCATACGCTTGCGGTATAAATTTAAAACACATCGGTGGTTAAGAAATTGGATGTTTAGCTTTCATCTAAAAGGCATTCGACCCTACTTTCCCAATAAGACAAACACAAAAAATCTACAGAAAGGAGCAAAACATGTAAATTGACAAAGAATTTGTCTTGACAAGGCAACAAAAACTATTCTTTCAATCAGTCAATATGATTTTGGTTAATTTAATCATCCGATCCTAAAAGGACAAAATGAGTCAAATATAAGACCTCAAATTACATAGGGTTAGGGTTTACCCTGTGTTCTCGAGTTTTTTTACGAAGGAAAGGAAGGGAAAAGGAAAGAAAGTAGCAGAAAAATAAAAAAATGTTGTGTTCTTGAGTTTTTTTAAGGGGGGAAAGGAAAGGAAATGGAAGGAAAATATTGCTGATTTTCCTTCCAAAACTTTCCGCCCAAAAATGGGAGGAAACGGAAGGAAGGAAAGAAAAGAATTTAAAAATTATTAAAATTGTTTATAAAATTACACATATACCCATTAATTACATTCCATAATGAAATAAATAAGGGTATATTGGTAAAAGTGATAACTTTCCTTTCCTTTCTCTCCTACTCAAGAACATGAAAAATTTATTTTCTTTCCATCAATTTCCTTTCTTTTCCTTCAATCTCAAAGAACACAAAAATAAATATTTCTTTCTTTCTCTTCCCTTTCTTTTCTCTTCTTTTTCTTTCCCTTCTTTTCTTTTCTTTTCTTTCCTCCCAAAACTCAAGAACACAGCGTTAAGGTACCACTAGCATTTGTCATTCCTTTCTGGCACTAAAGGATCATACCACAGATTTACCTCAAATCGCCGCACTTATAATTAATTGATCAAAATCAGCGTATTAGTGTGAGTGATTAAACTATAAAAAGATGAAGAAGAAACAGAGTGCTGTGATTTTCAAAGCTTTTCATTAAATTATCGTGTACGCATATTCCCTGATAACAGATGTTCCTTTTTCATCAAAACGAGATGAACTTGGATACAATCCAAAAAAAGTTACTCGCTGACACAGATCCATTTAAAAAACACAGAAGACATACAAATTCAACTTTATCCGTATAGTTTCGATCTAAAATTCAAGCATGCAAACCATCAATAGCGTAATCACACATAAATATGAACACCGAGAGACAAACAAAGGACAATAACCGGAAAGATCGAGGGTGAGGATCTAGCATAACTACGTTGATCATGTATAATTATATATATATATATATATGACGATCAAAGGGTAGAAATCAAAGAGAAGAAACTTACAGAAGATTTTAGGGAGAAATGCAGAGAAGCGGATGAATCGACGTAACGAAGGCAGGCAGGCAGGGGCAGAGGTTTAAGCAAAATGAGGAGGGTTGGTTTATAGTGGGCGATGGAGTTTGGTATCTTTCGAGATTTGAACCAAATGTATACAAATCATAAACCTACTTTTAAAAAAAATTCTAAAATCAAAATATTTAAAAATTTAGATAATGATTTTAATTAAGGGTACCTAATAGAATAATTTTTTTTTTAAAATGGTAAAATTATAATTTATAATCGAAAGTTAGAAAAAGATGCATTTAATTTCAGTTTTGTAGACATTTATTTTCAATTAATTTTGTTTGTTGAAAAATAGAAAAACTATTTTTCTTTCATCAACAAAAGTCATTTTATTTAGAAGTTTTTTAAAATAACTAGTCAGTATACCCGCGCGATGCGGCGGGACACAATTTGATTAACCAAATACTTAAATCCTCAATCTTGCTACATACTTTGTATTATTTCTTATCAAATAGGCATTAGCTAAATATGTCTCAAAAAATTCAATTGATGCATACGTCTCATTAGAGCTCACTTCTCAATCGAAGAGAAATAACTGAAAGATGCAGATAATTCAGAATGCAATAGCCAATCCAAACATCAATGATCTACTACACCAGTCTTCCTTATGTCCCCCAAATTTACAAGAATAAAGAGGCTGAAAATAAATAAATTACTATTCGAAAATAATGGATATTGTCTCCTATAAGTTTGGATAAAAATCATGTACATTTGTCCCTAGTTGAATGTGGTAAGACCATCTAGTAAAAGACCTGAGGAGATGCATAGAACTCACTCTCACTAAACATTGGTCTTAAATCTTCTTGGCACATGAACTGTAACGGAAACGAAACAAGAAATCCTCTTACTTGCTTTAATATCTCCATCGGAGTCTTACCATCTCTCAAATATTCAATTTTCTCAGGAGCTACACCTAAATCGATCGTGGTATGTCCAACTTTTTCTTTCCACAAGTTCATGCTTTGTCGGAATGCATATCTGCATTACACACAAATAGATAACTAAATGTGAGAATCTAATTTAAATAAAAAAAGAACCGGTTGTGTAGGACGTCAAATATGTGTAAATATTCTAATAGTTTGCTTCATAGGAATTAAGTTTATAAAACCAAACAATTGTATGTCATTTATAAAGATGTTAGAAAAAAGTGCCCTATGGATAGATCTTTTTATAGGACTACTGGTTTTTGTTAAACACATTTTCAAATAATGTCATATAAAAAGACTAATAGCACATGTTATCTCGAAAATTTCCTATAAGAACTTGTTAAATACACCCAAAAGGGACTTATTGTAGCACTTTTACATAAGATGCACAATTATTTGGAATTAAAAACTCAAATCCTACATAGCAATCTA
Source organism: Saussurea involucrata (assembly GCA_033807775.1). Classification (NCBI taxonomy): domain Eukaryota; kingdom Viridiplantae; phylum Streptophyta; class Magnoliopsida; order Asterales; family Asteraceae; genus Saussurea; species Saussurea involucrata. The sequence continues at coordinate 132,717,965 of CM066321.1, read as the reverse complement.
TTAGGACATTTAGACATGGTGAGAAAGATTAATTTTCTACCTTGAGTGTATAGAGTCATTTGGGATGCAAGAAAACACATCTTCGTAAATGGATCATGTTTCAGGGGTATAATTGTAATTTGAACTTCCAGAAAACGGTATGTAACACTCTCTGCCATGGACAGGGCCAACTATGAAGCCAGTGTATCCAGCCATGGCTCCATGAACAGCACTTTGAGCCAGAAGAGTATTGTACACGTTATCTGATGCATTGCTTGGAACAGCTCGAATCATGTACGTAGGATCTGAAAAAACATACCAACCATCGTGTTTCTTAAATATACCTTTTCTTGATTTAATCATTGAATCAGAAAGGTTAAATGTCGGATATACCCTTCATTACCTATCTATTTAAGGTTGATCTCCATTTCTGTTTGTTTCTTGAAATGACCCTGTTTATAAGAATCATAGATGTTAAATGTCGGATATACCCTTCATATGAAGTTTGTATCTTTGTTTTTACATGTGTTTCTTACCTTGATCTTTTGGGATAACCACCAGCCAACGTCATACAAAACCTTGTTCCCGGAGGGATCCTTGTTGTTGTTAGTTCGTAAGCTCTCGGCAACAAGATCTTGACCCGTACCTTCTGCTACCACGATTACCATATGCCCGTTTTCTTTTATTCTTTTCTCAATGTATTCAAAAAGACCCCCTGGTCCTTCCAGATAGAAAGGTGACTCATGAATCAAACAACAATCAACATCTCGACTTGCAAGAGTCGCATACATCGCAATAAACCCTGAACGAATATTTCAAAATTCAAATGAAAATCCTAGTAATAGCCAAATATATAAAGTGACGGAATATTGCTAAAAAACTTACCACTATTACGTCCCATTAACTTAACAAGCCCGATACAGTTCTCATTACTCTCTGCCTTGGCATGTGCTGCGTTAATAGCACGTTGAGCCTCCTCAATAGCAGTATCAAAGCCAAATGATTTATCAATAACCTGAAAAACAACATCAAAGTGACAAGTTTAAATTATCAAAGCTAATTGTAATAGGGGACGGAGGATTAAATTTTAAAACAAGCAACAATCCGGCATTAAATCAAGTACCGAAATGTCATTATCGATGGTTTTTGGGATCCCGACAACTGCAACTTTAAGACCCCGCCTTCTAACTTCCTGCACAAATACAAGATGTTTAGTGTTTACATTTATCTTCATTAAAAGAAGTTATTATGTTTCAATCTTGACAATCATATGAAAGGACCTCATAGATAGCAGACGCCCCTTTTTGTGTTCCATTTCCTCCAATTATATACACCTAATATACACAAAGCCATCAAGGTTATAGATATATAATAATACTCGAATAGTAAAGTTTACTCCTTTTTTTACCAGAAGATGAAGGGTTTTTTATTTATTTATCTAACCTGATTAATCCCCCGATCTTCAATACAATTGACTATCTTTTTGTTATCATAGCCACCTCGTGATGTCCCAATTATAGTGCCACCACGTTTATGAATACCATTAGCCACTTTTGGTGTTAAATTATTGTATTTCGAGAGTAGAATCCCCTGTATCCTCCCTGCATAACATACCATATAAGATCATACCGACAATTTTGTTCATATAAAGGTAACCAATGGATATAAAATTTTGACTGACTTGAATCCCTACGATTCTAGTAACACCATACATATCATGTAAACTACCAACTATTTCTCTAATCACAATGTTGAGACCGGGGCATAGACCTCCACATGTCACAATGCAAGCATGAACCTCATCTGGCTTAAAGTACACCTGAAGAAACAAGAGGACAACATCATTTAATGTGTAACATAGACACCTTATATATTAGAGATAATCTTGAACACGTTGATATCATCATGCACAAAACGCATGTCCATGTTATGTGAAAGAGTTTTACCTTTTGGCGAGGTCCAGCACGTCGAAAATGTGTGCCTCTAGGACTATTGGCATGAACAACAACATAAGGAAAAGGAAAAAGGATGACATAAGAACATATTATTAGGAATGGTAATCAAACAAAAAAGTAATCGCTGGAAAGAAAACATATTAATCACGATATTCACGGCAAGCTACATTAAACGGATCATTAAATTTTGCTAATCATTACAGGGAAAGTGGGAACCAACTCCTTTTTTAGGAAATTTAGACTGTCAAATCAAGAATCAATTCATATAAGACCATACCTCACATACTAAAACATTCAAGAATCAAATGTCAAAGGTAAAATAGCAAATTGCTGACCTGCTGAGCAATGGTATCGTTCATATCGACAAAATACTGCCTGAGAAAGCACAAGAACAAGTTTTTTGAGAATCAGCGCTAAGCCACATTTAACTTTAAAAAAGACGGAAATAATACTCTTAAATGTGCTATGATTATCAACTTACTTAACAACAGCATATGCAGGATTATCTTGCAGTGGATTAGGGTACGTCTGCAACAAATCATACACATAAATATCAATAAGATATATATAAATATACAACTAAGGCACATTGTAACACCCTAAAAACAGGGCCAATTAAAACCTCAAAATAAACAAGTTATGATCACCAAAATATCAGACTTTTATAACCAGATGATCAAAAGTGAAGTTTTATGTACATAAACATCTAACTTGAATAATCCTATTAATCTAATCATATCAACATAATCAGATTACTAGATTATCTAAGCTTTGTCCCAAAAATCATCAAAAAAAGAATCTTGATCCTTTGACATCTATATAAGTCTGATTTCTTCCAACATCTGCATCTCACTCTCCCAGACTACTTCCCAGAGCTTGTACCTGGTAAGAAAATTTAATTTGAAACATTAGGCTTTCGCCTAGTGAGAATATTCAAATCAAATTAAAATTTAACAACTAAAATAATAACAAATATATCCAACCTGTTATCAACCATCTTACCGTACCAAAGCTCTTTTCAACAACAGGAATCCACCCAATTCCCATCCTTATGACTAATTCATCTAATCGTAATAATATCAACAAGAGTTACTATAAATCATACCAGATTATAAGTAACTCCCCATCCAAAGAAATTACAGTTTCTATACCTGCTTATTTCTTAGTCCGGAAGTAGAGATTACAAATTATTTTATGCCTATCTCTAAACTTCCCTAAAATTGAAGATCTCAAATCTTCCGTCTGAAATGGGAATTACAAACTCGATGTCTGCCTATTCCACATTTCACTTTTCTCACCACCTTGAAACACTGGCCCCCAAATGGAATTTTATTTCTATATCGCGATCAACAACAAGGGCCCTCACAGATGATTCAAGATTCACTCCAACAACTAGAAATAACATCCCAATGGTCAATGGCTAGTAAACGGTTTCCATTAGACCGTACTAAATGCCCCCACGACCGGATGAATATTTCTAGCCAACGTAACACAATAGCTGTGTATCATCACCCTTTCTATCGTATACTAAAGATGTACGTTATATCATATATTCTATATATCTATATACAAAATATTAATTACAACAATTATCCCCATTTTTGCCAATTAGCATCGGGAATCAACATCTCAAATGTTAACTATATGATCGGACTCATAAATAAGTCCTTTACAATTATTCATAACATGGCTTTCGTATCAAATTCTGAGTTATAATCATATAACAAATAGCATAAAAATATCAGATTGCATTCCACATAAAAGCTTCAAACTGCTACTGAAAGTCCAAAAAATCGCAAGCCACTGTAGCGAAAAGCTACACTTTTTGCAAGCCAAAGCTGCGAAAAGCTCAAAAGTCGCAACCCACTGTTGCGAGTTCTTCCAAACTCGCAAGCCATGCTTGCGAATTCTATCACTTTGCGCTGCCAAAGCTTGCGCAAAGTGTACTGTTCATCGTCTCTTTCACAAACTTTAAACCAGTATCGATTTTCTTAGCAAATTAAGCCTACAGATGATTCAATCCCAAGGAAAACATATCTATTACCATTCTAATTGCTTAATTTTAAAGAGAGTTGAATAAACTCACCTTACTAAAATCTGAACACTTCTTGAACACAGACTCTTCAAACCAGCAGCTTAATCAATCAGCTGGACCATAAAACTTAAAATCAAATGCTTCCCATTTAAGAAATCAGTACCACAACTTAATTTCTTACCTCAATTTCACCAAATTCTGATTTCTTCTTCTTCTTCTTTTTCTCTTTCTCTATCTCGGTTTCTATCTCTCTCTGTTTCTCGATTCTTTTGATCCCAGACAACAAAACCCAAAAACAAAGTAATCTTACTTATTCTAAGTAAGACACCTCAGTTAAATTAGATGAGTCATCACCCAATTTAACAATTAATACTCCAACTTTGAACAAAAGACAAAATCAACCCTTCAAGTTGAAATTTCTTAAAAACTTTAACCTTAACAAAATTACAAACTTAACCTCAAAAATTACAAACTTAACCTCAAAGTTTATAATTACAATTTATAAAAATACAACGGAAATTCAAGATGTTACAATACTCCCCAACTTGAAATTGATTTCGTCCCCGAAATCAAAAGCATAAATAATTGAAGGTACCTATCACTCATACTTTCTTTCGACTCTAAAGCCACATCAACAACTCAGAGATATAATACCATTATACCTATAATCACTCTCTTAGATTGTAATTTATCAAAATATTTCTCTAAGATCGATTCTCGCTCCTTCACATAACAACTTTTCTCATCAATTATGCTTCAATAACTATGACAATCCATCATTGCATCCATGACTTACACGTTTCTTTGATACAAAATGCTATCACCTTCTCACATTACTATCGCACCACACAAACACGTTGCAACCAAGCACTAAGGGCATGGGCGAAGCTAATGTAGGCCTAGGGTTATCCTTGGATCACCCTCAACCTTTTAATAATACCTGCTATATATAGTGAAATAGGGCTATATATATTTTTCTTGGGAGTGATGAACTCCATAGTTGGTAACCAATGCACTTATCACTTGGTCATTCTCTTTAATTCTATCTGCAATAACTATATGAATATGATATTTTAGTTTATAAAAAATTACATTATACATGTATTTTTTTTAAGACAACAATATACATGTATTTATGTATGTCTTATGGAATTAGAAAACGATTCTACTAAGCAAGGACCGAGAGTCTTATCCGGTAAGTGACTGAGTGCGACGACTCTTACCACGGTTAGCGCTTACCGACTAAATTGTTGCATACGATGTCATTTTGGTGGACTAAAATCTTACCCGTGAAGTAAGTGATGGTGTTGGATTTTACCGGTAAGCACTTATCAGGTAAACGGCCCCTAAAAGTGATTAGTGATCTTGCGGAAAATATGGTTGAAGCAAAAGGACCACCCTCATCGAAAATTCTGGCTCCGCCCCTGACTAAGGGTTGTATATCAAAGGTGATAACTCCATTGAACTTGTAGTATGACTACATTCTTAAGTCCAATCTTTCTATCCTTGCTTCCCCACGTTAGTATGGAATACTATTTTCACGTATTACTTGTCTCTTTCTCCCAACTTTCCACATACCGATAGTACTTTCTCCTTACGAAACATAACTAAACAGTTTCACCAAGATTTCTAACTTAAAACATTCAACCAAGTTATCTTGAAACGACATTACCGTTCGAAGTTACTACCATTCGAAGTTACTACCATTCTTAGATCTTCAACTAATAATTTCTCGTACATTTCTTTCACACATAAGGAGCAACTTATATTCCTTAACGACCTTGCCTCCGCTACACCACATTGACCGACATACTCATCATCTTTATTAAACTTCCAGTGATTCAAAATACAACTTAATTGGCAACTCATACCATCAAAATTTATTTGGATAAACACTCACCACTGCTCCGACATTCTATTCCGATATAAGCCATATTACCAAGTTATCTTACAAACCACATGCTCCATCAACTTTATTAACAAATAGTACTTTCCAACCGGAATTCCCGAAACTTCCATTCAGATACTTCCTCTTTCTAACATCACGTCTCATACTAGATGACACATGTATCTTGGCAATTAATGCCACTACTCGTTCGTACATTCTCCACCCATAACATTTACCACAGACCATGTCTCTCATAGTCATTCGTACATAATTAATTTTATAATCCTGTTTTCTCGCCCAAATACCCGAGTCTATATCACTAAATATCTCCTCCCCAACTTTAGTTGAACTACCACTCACGACTTTCTATTTAACTTGAACTTATTCGTTCTTATTAGCTCTTTGTGATTCCAATACGTTGCATAGACAGGGTACAATTCCTCACAGATCAACACAATCTATACACCCCCTTTGTTCATCTCTAGTATTTCATCTTTTATAAATCTTCCACATCGTAAGTAAACACTTATCTAAAAGCAACAGTCCTTCACTGTTCTAACAATCCCACAAAGTGATCCTTCAACTTTTAAGCTTCCGATTTAAACTTAACATTCATACATGATCCCAAAAGGATAACCAATGCATTCACGTCATATAAACTTCAATTTACAATACCGTTCATGCAAGTTCAACCCCAAGCCTACGTCAAACTTATCAAATCGGGTCAAAGTTCTTAAGACTTAACTGAGTCCAAAACCGAGTCATCTACTCAAAGGATCTAAAGATTATTTATCAATATCAACTCACGCAATTTAAATACATCTAACTCACATTATGCAACATACGCTCCGAGGCGTGATAATCTTATGACCCTTTCATTGCTACTTTCCCAATGAAGTCAATTCATTTGCAAGTACACGTAAATGTAACTCTTTTCATACTCCACAATGTATATAATACGCCCAGGTTCATTAGTTCCAAAGATACTAAGAACAAGTAAAATATCAAACAGTTTTCACACCTAAGACCAACACTTAAACCGTCACTGGTTCAAATACAATGCAGTTAAGCATATAACACATCCAATACTCCATCTCGAGTCACTAAAACTGACAAACATTTAAAAGACTCATTTGAATGTAAATCGGGCCTTTAGGGCCAAAACAAACGTTTGGTTAAACACGTGTCACTCACAAGGTTACGTAAACCAAAATGCCTCTTTACTCAAAATCTTTACCTTATTAATCCCTTAATTGGCCATCGGCCCCAAAATAAAAGTTTATCACTCTCAAAACATTCACATGGTCGGATTTACAAAAATCCCCCAACTCTCACGTTCACATTTTCAAAATGTAACACGTCAAAATTATTGCACAACCACAAAAAACACTAAAAGCGTGCTTCGACCACATAACTTTCACTTATGCCATAATTAATCAAAACTTTTTTTTCATTAATGATTTATTCGTCAATCATTCAAAATCCCCCAATTGTGTCGCACACACTAATAACCACTTTGCGCATACCCTCTGCATAACAGCATACCGGTATCGCTCACGGTTTTGTTCCTACCCGCACAGGCATACGCGGGACGCATCCAGACCGCACCCAGTGACAGACAAAAGACCTCATACACCTTACATAACTATCGCCTTCAAAGTCAAAACTTGACATGTCAATACTTCCTTAACCCTGAACCTAATCCTTCCTCCAGACACGACCGACCCTCGGCAACTGTATTACTAGTCACCGAACAAGGGTACAAACCCTCATATTATTGTTACTAAAGTCCACTTTCGACTCTCCCACTGTTCATCTCTCATTTGAATACAATTACCAAAACCACAAACTTTCTCCCAAGGTTTATCCAACACCTCTCCACTCTTGGAGTTCTTTCTTAGCTTATAGCGTAATACTCTACGACCTGGCGAGTTCATAGCCTTCATGCATGACAATATAATAAATAACTCAATCCACACTTTTCTCATTTAAATAAACAACATTCGGAATAACGTGGGCACATACGACCCCAATCATTTTCATAACTCCCATGTACTACACAACGATCTCAAAAATCGTTTGTATATAAATTTTCGTAAAACTCAATCTTTCTCAACCAAAAGATGTTGTTACAACAGTAATATCTTAAATGAAGATCTTTTCATACGACAAAAGTTTAAAATTTACTGACACAAAGTAAACTAGTCGTTTCTCACACTCATTTATATGATATCATCAAATCAATACCTTTGTTGGTTATAAAAAGTTTACTGATCAACACTTTCTTGACCTATTTGCTATCATACAACTTTTTATGTAAAGTATGAAGTATTTTGCAAGTTGCTAAGCTCCAAAATTTCGTTAGGCAGCGTAATTGAAATTGCCCTTTTTCTTTAAATACATACTTGCACATACTAATTCATCCTTGAATAAAACTGTTATTTATGCATTTGGTTTGAAATCAAGAAAACTCATGTAACACACACTAAAACACCATGCATAAAACTTACTCGCAATGAAGGCTACTTACTCAAACAAGGTCAATCGTTTTACTTACGTAACTTATCACTGACACTCTACTTTCGACTAGAGGTCGCCCTCTCGGCCTTATAATAATTGCTATACATGCATTCCATGGCCCCCATACTCAACCATGTCATACTAATTCCGTCTTAATCAATCATCTCATACTCTATATCTGCACATATCAAATCACCTATTAAAGGTTGCCTTGGCGGACTTTCATGAGTCCCGCCAATTCCAGGTTGTCCTTCCAACCCCCAATCATTTACTGCCCTGTCCTCTAAAGGACCTTGGTGGCGTATTCACCATCACTCTACTATAACTTACAGGGATAACCACGAGAAATGTTTATGCACTTACATACATACAAAACGTACTTTACCGATCGTTAGTCACTGTAACAATTCAGAAATAGACATGCTCGTGTAACAATATATTCATAATAACAGTAGCTAATTGAAATTGTGAACATATCATACAGGAGAATCCCCGTTATCATTGTCACAACACTAATTTCACGTATTTCCGTTAACTCTAAGACTATCCCGTCTTAACACTTCTACCCATATCTCACATATCATAACCTACTACATCTCAGCTTAAGTCTAAGTATATCATCAGCATACTTAGTTCGCTTAAACTAGTGCTCTGATACCATACTGTAACACCCTAAAAACAGGGCCAATTAAAACCTCAAAATAAACAAGTTATGATCACCAAAATATCAGACTTTTATAACCAGAGGATCAAAAGTGAAGTTTTATGTACATAAACATCTAACTTGAATAATCCTATTAATCTAATCATATCAACATAATCAGATTACTAGATTATCTAAGCTTTGTCCCAAAAATCATCAAAAAAAAGAATCTTGATCCTTTGACATCTATATAAGCCTGATTTCTTCCAACATCTGCATCTCACTCTCCCAGACTACTTCCCAGAGCTTGTACCTGGTAAGAAAATTTAATTTGAAACATTAGGCTTTCGCCTAGTGAGAATATTCAAATCAAATTAAAATTTAGCAACTAAAATATTAACAAATATATCCAACCTGTTATCAACCATCTTACCGTACCAAAGCTCTTTTCAACAACAGGAATCCACCCAATTCCCATCCTTATGACTAATTCATCTAGTCGTAATAATATCATCAAGAGTTACTATAAATCATACCAGATTATAAGTAACTCCCCATCCAAAGAAATTACAGTTTCTATACCTGCTTATTTCTTAGTCCGGAAGTAGAGATTACAAATTATTTTATGCCTATCTCTGAACTTCCCTAAAATTGAAGATCTCAAATCTTCCGTCTGAAATGGGAATTACAAACTCGATGTCTGCCTATTCCACATTTCACTTTTCTCACCACCTTGAAACACTGGCCCCCAAATGGAATTTTATTTCTATATCGCGATCAACAACAAGGGCCCTCACAGATGATTCAAGATTCACTCCAACAACTAGAAATAACATCCCAATGGTCAATGGCTAGTAAACGGTTTCCATTAGACCATACTAAATTCCCCCACGACCGGATGAATATTTCTAGCCAACGTAACACAATAACTGTGTATCATCACCCTTTCTATCGTATACTAAAGATGTACGATATATCATATATTCTATATATCTATATACAGAATATTAATTACAACAATTATCCCCATTTTTGCCAATTAGCATCGGGAATCAACATCTCAAATGTTAACTATATGATCGGACTCATAAATAAGTCCTTTACAATTATTCATAACATGGCTTTCGTATCAAATTCGGAGTTATAATCATATAACAAATAGCATATAAATATCAGATTGCATTCCACATAAAAGCTTCAAACTGCTACTGAAAGTCCAAAAAAATCGCAAGCCACTGTAGCGAAAAGCTACACTTTTCGCAAGCCAAAGCTGCGAAAAGCTCAAAAGTCGCAACCCACTGTTAGCAAATTAAGCCTACAGATGATTCAATCCCAAGGAAAACATATATATTACCATTCTAATTGCTTAATTTTAAAGAGAGTTGAATAAACTCGCCTTACTAAAATCTGAACACTTCTTGAACACAGACTCTTCAAACCAGCAGCTTAATCAATCAACTGGACCATAAAACTTAAAATCAAATGCTTCCCATTCAAGAAATCAGTACCACAACTTAATTTCTTACCTCAATTTCACCAAATTCTGATTTCCTCTTCTTTTTTTTCTCTTTCTCTATCTCGGTTTCTATCTCTCTCTGTTTCTCGATTCTTTTGATCCCAGACAACAAAACCCAAAAGCAAAGTAATCTTACTTATTCTAAGTAAGACACCTCAGTTAAATTAGATGAGTCATCACCCAATTTAACAATTAATACTCCAACTTTGAACAAAAGACAAAATCAACTCTCTTTAAAATTCAAGATGTTACAACCCACAAATAATAGCTGATAAGAACAGAAAACATGACTCGAATTAATTTCGATGGACCTTAATTAGGTGAAATTCGATTTGAACTCTTCGCTATTCGAAGCGCATCAACTTCCTTCAACAAATCAAATTCCAAACCCTTCTTCTTCAATTCCTCCACACATTTCCCCAATAACTTCAAATCTTCTTTTTTCCCTCTCCAACAGCTTCTCTAGGTGCGATTCCACCTCTGTTTTGTAACGAACGACCCAGATCAACCCTAGAGAACACAACAGCGAACAGAGGGACGGGATCCACGATCTGTTGCAGGATCCAGATCCGGATCCGGAAAACGAAGAAGATGAACTGCTGAAAAGGATTATGAGAGAAATCGAGTGGAATAAGAGGAAGAAACAGTAGAGATGAGTTAATTCCTTTCGAATCGCATCGATTTGTGTTTCTTTGAGAGCAACTCGATTGAGAATCAGTTCTTCTTCTTTCAGCCATTGTTTTAACAGAAGCTTGTGAGTTGGAGTCATTGCGATTTCGTGAAGTGGATGGAGAGATTTCGATGATGAATCTCCATTTCGTGAAGTCGATGGAAAACCAGAAACCCCTTGGATGAAAGATGAATGAGTTGGGAGATAAAATCGATTTGGGTGTTCGTGAAATTTGGGGTCAGTGAGAAGAATCAGGGGAAACGTGGGGGAAAGGAGGAGAAGAAGATGAAATGAAAGACGTGGTTTAGAAAAACTGAATGTTGAAAAACGGTTGCCACTATTCTTTTTTATAAGTAGAATAGATAATTAAAAGTCAAAATCTTTAAAAGAATATATTATATTTGATGGAATGTTTTGAGAAATTTAGATTTTATTAAAAAATTTGAAATTTAAGCGATTTGATATGTTTGGTTTGTATGATTTGAAGCGTAATTGAAACTCATCGTACATAAAGAATTTATAAAAACAAATTATAAATAATTATAAAAATAGTTAAGTTACATATTACTGAGACTTTATCCATGAAAGTTTCGTTGTCTATTATGATAACAATATGTGATTCTAGCGAACTAATAAAAGATGTTTGACCTTTAAGAAGGTAAGGTAAAGAGTGTTAAAAGGACAAATTATTATATATGTCAATATGTTTGAAATAGTATTAGTTGAATTAAATTATTTTATTTTTATTTTGGATTTGAATTTGAATTTGAATAATCTATATTGTTAAGTTCAAAATTAAAATAAATTATTGGTAAAAATCTTTTGTTTTGATAAACATACTTGGTCAAAGTATTTTCACTCATATCGTAAGATTTCTCGATTGTTGCTGTGTTTTTTAACCTTGTTATGCTTAGTTGGCACCGATAAATATTCTCTAGATATGCATTTTGTAGACGACTCCTCGGATTTATTTGTTTACGAACCATTTGCAAAAAATAATTAATTATGTTAAAGGAAAGAAGAAACAGAACACAATAGAATGGAGAAAATGAATCGTTATTCTCATTAATCATAAGCCCTTTAAATAGGAATGGTTTACAAAGAGATAATCATGAGATACCAAGTTCTAATCTAACTCTAATGTGTATATCTCTATCTCTATCTCTATCTCTAACTTTATCATTATCGTCTTATACTTTGACGATGACACATTTATCCTACAACACTCCCCCTTGTGCCGAGTCAAAGGAGTGAAGGTGCACAATTGTTGCCTCTTTAAAACCTTACGCCAAAATAAAAACCCAGTGGGAAAAATAAAAATATGACGAAGGAAAGAGTACAACGCACTAGCTTATTTCCAATACATAGACTTTTACTTTAGTCTAATTCTCTCTTAGATTCGTACATTAATCATGAGAGTTAAAAAAACACGATGGTATATAAAATGTTGCCTCACTAAAACCTTACACCAAGGAACAAAACCCAATGGGAAAAATAAAACCTTGGTTGAAGGAAAGAGCACAACATACCAATATTACATATATAGTAGACTCCCCCTTTTGTCTACTACTCCCCCTGATTTGTGCATTAATCAAAGGAGGTTTAAAACATTTCCATTTTAATACTTTCTACATGTTTCCCAAATATGGTTTTACGTATTGATTTGGTAAACAAACATGCCACATTTTCCTCGCATCTTATTCAGTTCACTTGAATCTTGAGGATAATTGATTATATGAAAACTTAAGCAAAGTATGCTTTGTGTTATAACCGTTGATATATCTTACTTTCATTTCTTCGATACATGATGCATTATTTCCATACATGCAGGTTGTATAGTGGTTAAACTCAAAATTACCAGCTCATCTTATATGTGTAATGATAGTCCTTAACCATATACACTCTTGAATAGTCTCATGGAGAGTAAGATTGTTGATAATATAAGAAGATAGCTATTAAGGGTTTGCTTAGTTTACTTCCAAGCAATCGGCATGTTCCATATGATAATTCCTTATTCAGTTTGGGAACAACCTTTATATCAGTCAAACATATACCTAATATCAGTAAATGTATACCAAGGCATTGTTTGGTGTTTTTCTATAAGGGCCAGTACTTTTGCCGCTCACAATCTAAGTAGGTATTGAAGTTTCATTATCAATCCACTTTTCTCCGTAGGGAAATTATAAGCCCACGTCAATGGTGCCAAAAGATTAATTTGAAATCATTCCAATGACGTTGCGTTGGCGCTGAGCTAAATCTAGCTGACAAGTTCAGTGAGAAGTACAATATACGGTCAAGTGTATTATGTTGAGTACAATAATACGCCTATTGTACTTAGGTATGGAATTCCAGTTCCTAACACCTCTTCGTCCTCATCCTTTAGACGAAATGGATCTTTCCTTATATCCATCACTTTGACCGATCATGGGAGTGCTAATCGGATGCACTTTGTCCATATTAGGTCGCCTGATCATTTTCTAGACATATGCGGATCGGTGGATTAATATTCCACAAACTCGGTGTTGTAGCTCAGGTATCTAGACAAAACCAAGTTTTCCCACGATTTTTCATCTCAAATTCAGATTTCAAGTAGCTTGTGTTTTCTCTTATTTCATCAAGAGTGCCTATTATGTTTATAACATCGACATATAGAGCTACTATGAAAATCTGGGACTTGTTTTCTTATATAAATACGTAAGGGCACAATTCATCATTCTTATTTATCGTTTCCGAATCAAGTATTCACTCAGGCGGGTATACCATGTCCGCATAGATTGCTTTAATCTATAAAGTGAGTGTTTCAATTTTAATGTAAACGCATTTCATGGTTTAGAGTTACTTGATATTGGTATAATGTCATCAAGAACTTTTATATATCTCTGAATTTAGATCCCCATAGAGATATGTAGTAACTACATCATTGGGCTGCAATTTCCAGTTCTTCGGAAACTACTTGGCTAATTAATTAGCAGAACGTTCTCCATCACGAGAGAGTAAGTCTTATTGTGGTCAATCCAGTGCGTTGTGAGAAACCTTGCGCCAAAGGAGAGCCTTATATATTATGACTTAATTTTTCTCACTACGCTTCCCTGACAAATGATTTATCTATGTCCTACAGGCTTTACACTTGGTCGGTTAGCACTACCGAACCAAATACCTGTTCATTTGTCAAATAATTATCCTTGATTGCTTCTTTTCATTTAGGCCAATTTGCTCTTTGTTGACATTCTTCAACTGAGCATGGTTCGATGACATCGTGCTCTATTATCTCATAAGCAACGATATATAAATATATATCATCATTTAGTATTTATGATCTGTCCATCGACTCATATTCATTTGAGATTTCTTTGATCTCTGGAATCAGTATAACTTCGGAGCGTCCTCCAGTAATGATTCATAGACATAGATTTAATTAGAGATAATCTCATGTATTGATGATATATGGTTGTGTCATACTCTTCTCTTCCTTTAGATGAGTATCTATCGAACCAAGTAGCTTCCCCCATTTCCTTTTGGGAGCTACGACCTCAACCACACCTCCACCATGTGTGATTGCAACGTACTTCCAGCTACGTTGTGCCCTTGTTTGGGGACTTTTGACCTTGCGAGTATGTTTGCAGCTCGTATATGTGATATTGTCACTCTAGATAATATTAAACATATCAGGTATCGAGTCTGATTCGTTTGACTTCAACTTTACATTGTGAAGTTTTTGGGGATCAAAATGAGACACAATTGAAATATTCAATGACACTTCCTATCGTTCCCATGGAAAATCCTTTTTCCTATCTCCCCCTAACGACAGGAAGGTTGTCTCATCAAAGTGATAACCCGCAAATCTAGCGGTAAAGGGATCACTCGTCAAGGGTTCTAATTAGCGGATAATTGTTGGGGGTTCATATCCAACATTTGATGACTCGTCTTTAAGACCCATTTTGGTACGCTGTGGGGGGCGTAATTGGCACATATACAACACAACCAAACATACGTAAATATAAAATATCAGGCTTATATCCAGTTACTTACTGGTACACATAAGTTTGGTTGGTTGGTTGTGGGTCTAAACACGAACAAGTAAAGTTGCATGTAATATTGCATTACCCCATGCAGATGTGGATAAATTGGTGCGCATAACCAATGCCCTATCTACCATCTAAATTCATTTGATGACAACTTTTATCATTATACGAGACCATTTTATATATACGCATGCGGTACAAATGCAATAATCACCAGATCCTTATGATGTAAATTCTCCAACATTCTAAGTCATGTGGACTTGATGAGAAAAATCAGGGTGGTGAGTCCTTAAACGTATAATTAATGTAGGAGTGCAACATTTCATGTGGACTATAATACGACACGTGTTCATCGTGTCAAAACCAGAACCATAAAGTACTTTAATGGCCCGCATTCCGGATGTTTATGTCCATAAATATCACCTTGTATTCGTTGTAAGAATGAAATATTTTTTATATTATGTCCTTAGCTTTAGGATGGTCTCATTCCTGTTTTGGCTAAGGATCAGGGTATAAAAGTTCTAGGTATTAGAGAGGGCATATTATGATGGTGGTGTTGCTTCTTGTGCAGTAGAAGTCAACAGTTGCAATTTGGTTAATTCCCTCGTTTTGTATTTCACTCGAAAGAAAATGTATCTAAGTGTATTTTGCGATACATGGATCACTATGTCACGACCATGGTGTCCCACGTGGTCATGCCGAAACATATATGTGTCATTGTCCCAAAGTTCTTTATTGGTAACAAAATATGATTTAATGACATAGATAATCCATTAATTTGATACATTAATTTCTCTAACGTATGTTGCTTTCATATCATTAGAGTTTATGTACATATACCCATTTCCATTCTTATAATATGATTTCTCATTGATACGAATATCTTAACAAGGTTCCTATTACTATAGTGTTTGATCTTGTGTCATTAAGCAACAAGTGACAGTCCATCGTCTAAGTATTTGGAGGAATTAAAAATTATTAATTCAATGAATAACAATCTATTTCTTATGATTGTATGATATGTCACAAAAACAATCAAGTTTTTCTCGATACATTCCTACATGGAACGAAGAACGTTGAGAGTTTTGCATTTGTTTTTTATGTGATTATTTACATCTATGACAACTATAAACTCAGGTGTATATATACGCAAATGAAATTAATTTGATAGTTAAAGTGTATTCAAATAAACTTGTACTTAACCAATCTTAGATATGACATAGTTCATTTATAACTTGTCCCATTTTCTATTAGGAGTTCGTTCCCGACTCTTGTCATGAATTTGACCCTTTCCACAACCTTGTCCATATGGTACATATTTAGCATATGTGTGTGGATTAATATGTTCAACTCACTATCCTTTGGAGTTCTTTCCACCTCCAACGCTTGCCTTATTAACCCCAAGAATTTTCTTTATCCGGGTATGTCTAGCGTTGTTAAAAAAACATTGCTACAACTCTTAACCACTTGCATTAAGTTAATGAGTTTGTTAAAAGTTATATTGCAGCTTATACTGTTTCATTAGTATGATTGGTGATATAGGAAAGATGAAAAGATGTTATGATTCGCATAATCTTTTGTGAGTTCCTTGCCACAAAGATTGAGATGCATTTTGAGACATGACATTTCTTTGTCAAAATCAGTTACCTTCTTGTAATCATGTAAGTAGGTTTCTTTCCACTATATGATTAGTTTGAGAAGTATAAGGTACTGATATTCCCGAATTTCCTTTTTGGGACTACCCACGGTTCTTGGGGGTTTCTAGTTATTCTCTCTGAAGGTTGTGACTGATGTATCGTCTCAAAAATTTTAAAGTATTTAATTGTATCTTAACATCTAGTGTTTTTTTTTTCTTTATGGTCAAAATGGTTCGATGACTTTTGCGTGTTTTCTTGTGTTTTTCGAACCTATCTTATCGTAATCAAATCCTTCTGATTCAAGATGTAGAAAATGGGGAATATATTATTTTTCTAGAATAGTGAATTATTGTTTATACTTATTATGTTATGCATGAAACTTCATTATCATAATAGTATTGGATTTTTGTATTCTTACATTTTATTGATCATACTTCATCAATATTTCAATTTTCGAATAAAAACCACTCAATCTATTGGATCTCGAGGTAGTAGGGGAATCACGTGGATTTCTTAAGTCCCTACAAACCTTAGGGTTATTTACACCCGTTTGACAAAATCCAAATCGATATCTTGCTATTTAATTAATTTGAATATAACATTGTTAATTATAGAACTTTTGGCAAGAGGCCAAAATGAATATGAGTTTGGCATATGAAGCCAATTTTAAAGTTTTAATATCTTAATAGTATTTTTAGAGATTTTGCCATTAAACAAATCAATATTAGTTTTGACATAAAGTCAAATTCAAACTCTTAACAACTTAATGGTATTTCTGGATCTTTTGGTAAAATCAAATATTAGGGGGTTGGAAGTGTAACATCCAAAAGTTATTTATAAGATTGGAATTAATGAGTAGGAACTCATGATCAAGATAAACATTTGATTAATATTTTAACATTTTCATGTCATTTTTGGAGCTTTTGGTAAAATACCAAAATATATGGGGGTGGAAGTGTAACTTCCAAATTTATATATAAGATTGGGAAAGATGAGTAGGAACTCATGTCAAGATAAGCATTTAAGTTATAAATTATAAGTTAATATAAACATTAAATAAGATAAAACATTTTGTAATAAATAAAACTAATGTAAATAAATAATATTAACAATTAAATTAAACACGTTCAATACGATAAACTAACAAATAGCATTTATAAAGCTATAAGTGAATTGTAATATATCAATTGAAATTAAAAAAGCAGATAATAAAGAAAACAAATCGATATTTATTTAATTAAATATATAAGCCCCTATCAAATACGGAAGTTCCCATTTAATTCCTTTTACCAGGTAAAAAAATATATAGTTTTTTATTTATTTATTTTAGTTTGGATAATTACATCAAAACACAATAAATCCCATATGAATTTAAATAATTACATTAGAATGAAAGTATACACACTTTATATATTTAGGCAAGTAATTATAATAATTTTAAAGCCTAAAACATATTAAACTGAATTTTTTTTTTCACACATCGACCCTCAAAAGATGCAAAATAAAAGCCTTAAAATATAATCTATTACATCTATAAACAAATCCCAAAAAAAAAATATTAACAGGTTTAATATGCAAATGTCATTAAATTAACCGGTCTAACTATTTTTATGTAAAAGAAATTGATCCAATTCAATTAATATTAGCAATTAAAAACAATAATATCCAAAATTAAACGTAATTGGATCAAATTTAAATCTGCTAATTAATCATGAAATAAATTAACAAGAAAAGATAAATGAATCAAATCTGAAATTTAATTAATGTATTCATATTTATCCTTAATGCAATATAAACATCATTACTAAAAATTAAAAAATTAAATAACCCATATCATTGAATTAAATAAATTATCGTATCCTAAATTAGCTTGTTATAAAACAATACCAAATTACCAATATGATAAAATTGTATATTGAAGGAATATATAAACAAATCTATTAATAATTTGATTAACCTAAATATAATAATATTGATTTTTCATATTGACATGTATATTTTAGAAGGCTTTCAAAAGAAATAATAATGACTATAAAAATTCATGGTTGGGGTTTTGTATTTTTTATTTAATAAACAAATAATTTTTATTTAGTTATTATTATTAAGCAAGAATAGTTATTCAAAAACATGTACACAAGCAACAATCAAGTTCTAGTATATAGAATTTCCTATAAATATGTCAAAAAAAAACTATAACAACAAATTAAATAAGCGTACAATGAATTATCATGGCTAAAAGAGTTGATTACGATTGATGATAATTCATAAACAAAAAAGAAAATTGTAAGTTTTTCATAAAGATACTTACTTGGATTGCAATACTTTGCGGATACAACAACCTTTTAGTAGCGGCAGAAACAACGTGAGCTTACGTGCTGATAACGTGTTAAAGGAAAGAAGAAACAGAACACAATAGAATGGAGAAAATGAATCGTTATTCTCATTAATCATAAGCTCTTTAAATAGGGATGGTTTACAAAGAGATAATCATGAGATACCAAGTTCTAATCTAACTCTAATGTGTATATCTCTATCTCTAACTTTATCATTATCGTCTTATACTTTGACGATGACACATTTATCCTACAACACATAAGTATTTGGTGTTCAAATTCAAAATTCCGAAGTGAAAAATACAACGATAGCGGGATAGTCGGATAGAGGAGACTGGGTCGGGCCGTCTGGGTCCGAATCATCGGATTTGATTTTGATCGGTTAGAAATGGATACGGATCGGGTTTCGGTTTTATCCTAAATGCCATTTGCATTTTGCAGTAAGAAAGAGTCAGTAACCTAGACCCGCCGAAAAACCCAACATCGTCTCTTCTCCGATCGCCCGATCCCGTCAACCAGAGAGAGGAAGAGATTACAGTCACACCATCACCATGATCTCGGCAGTTCGGAGAAGCGGAGGATTGTTTGAAGGACTATACAAAGTCCTTATGCGCCGTAATTCTGTCTACGTCACTTTCGTCATCGCCGGTGCTTTTGTCGGTGAACGGGTTAGGGTTCTTATTCTCCATAGTCTAATATATGTTCGGTTATATAACATAAACTGATACGTGTATTCATCGATTTTATTTTCCGTTGATTAACCAGGTTACTAGGGTTGTGCTTGTCCTTCATATTGTCATTGTAGATCTGATTTTCTTGTGGATTACTAATTGTCATATATAAGATCACCATCTCCATCACTATTTAATTTGTGCGAAAAGCTGTAGATTTTAGGAAGTAGTTTACAGCTTTTACGTTTAGGCTAAAGGTTTTGTACGAATAAAATTTACAGATGCTAACGAGCAATCAATTTATGAGATACGGCCAAGGAAAAAACAAATTTGAGCCGACACATTGTATTTGCCTTAGTGATTGTTTGGGGAGAACATATTGGTGAAGTGTAGTGTTGTGCCATTTGGTACCACATTTTGCAATTCCCTTTCTGAGTTCTAGGTACCCAGTTACTGATAACTTCTATCTATGATAATAGTAATTTGTTGTCTTGGAGGTATAGGGTCATTCTGATACTATAAATTTGGAGCATTGCAAAATGCAAACAGTATCCATGGCCCTTCAAGATAGTTGGTTGGGGACTTGGGGTCATGCATCTTGTGGATGATGATTCTTGCATAACATCATGCCTCACTCAGTGATAGGCTAGTAATAACTAATAACTCCCAACGTAGTTGTTTTGAAGGTTATTGGGCCAGTTTGCTTATTTAGAATTGGATGTTACAAGGGTTATACTAAATTTGTATGTAATGAAAAATAAATGGGTTTCTAGTTGTTATATAGAATAACAGAAGATTTAGAACATGTATGAGTAGGATTTTGTTGGGAGAAACCTAAATCGTGAAGAATTTTTTTTTCTTTAAAAATTGAGACAGATGAATAAAGGTACCATGCTTTTTGTTGTACCTTGAGAGTGACTTAAATGGTTAATTAGAACAAAGTAGCATAAGAGAGAAATAGAAACACATATGTGGCTATGGAATTCTACCTTGGAATGGATGCAGGTTCCAGATCTTCCTTTGTATATTCTTTTTTTGTCTGTTGACGTAAAGGGACTGTTGTGTTTTCAATTTGTGCAAGTTGATTAGTCCGTTTCTTAATCGAGTTTCTTATGTAAACCAATACACAATCGGATGCAACTGACTGATGGAGTTGTGCTGATTTATGTGTTTCAGGCAGTTGACTATGGAGTTCATAAACTTTGGGAGAGTAACAACATTGGGGTAATGTCCAGATTTTATTTCTATGTTGCATTTTGTGAATTCTGTTGTTTGCTAAATTGACAATGGAGAATGGACCAAATTAGTCCCCACAAGCCCCACTCTTTTATACTTAAAACTGTTAAAGAATCTGTGCAGTGTTTTAGATCGTTTTAATTTAAGGAAATGGTGCAATGCAATTCATGACAGCTAAGTAAATGTGTTTTTATGTTTGCAACTGGTGCGAAATGAAAGTCATGGTTACTGTATATTTGACTAGTGCTCTGAGTTTTAGGTTTTCACCATATACAATCAAGGTCTTAGTTCTTTATGATTTTATGGAGTAACTCACACATTCAGTTGGGAAATAAAGTAATTTGGTGTATAACCCTTGGACAAATTGATAGAAGAATGGCTTGGCTATTTTATTCAGTATTGTAGAGCGTCTTTTTTCTCTTTTACGCTTCCTTTGTTTTTTATGCTAAATTGCTTGAACATGTGAGACCATAATGTTTGCAACTGCATGCAAGTTTAGTCAAGTTTCATTAAGAAAATGTTAATTGAGCAAATAATTGTATAATTTATTGAATTAAATTGCACATTAACATTGTTACATCAGCATGACAAGTAAAAACATATGAACTTTGTTAATGATCATAACTACGCTTCATATGCTGTGAAGTTAATATCTCCACCTTCATTATGTTACGATGCTAATTAGACACAAATTGCATTAGAGACACAACACCGGATTCCATATTTCACATCTTTCCTGCAAGCAATTTTTGAGAAAATCAGAAAATTAAGTATGTTGGTTTCAGAAAACAGTGAATGCGTTCATTACTTCATTACTGAAACTTGTTCATAAGTGAACTGTGTTAGTGAAAGAACCATGTTCATAAGTGAACAAAACTATTTGCATTGTTCAAATTAATGATATTGTGTTCACTTTGATTAACCATTGTTCAAATTATTTTAGAATCTTGAGAATGATGATATGATTATTGATCCCTAAAAACATGCAATTGTTTTATTTGTAACATCTCATTTAATACCATAAAGTAACTTACACTTAAAATTTACTTATTTACCTTTCTTCATTGATTATATCATTTGATGTAACCATGACTAATGAATTAATCTTATTGGTTCAAAAAGTTCACAAAGTTTACACTAAATATATGGTTAACAAAAGATCCTCATCCATTTTTTTGCTCTTAGATCAATAGTGCTACTGAGTTAGAAGATAGGTTGGGGGGTTGATGTTATTTTGGCTAACTGGTCGGAAGACTACTGCTATACTTTCGGGTTTACATCTTAGCTATTTCTCTAACATATGGTTGGCTTTCTGCAGAAACGTTATGAGGACATTTCTGTTTTGGGACAGAGGCCAGCCGAATAAAGTGGGCATGTCTTGATCATCATCGTATGTGATTGTTTCTTCCTGTTTTTGGATATTCAAAAGGACAAATTATTTGAATTTTGATAATAAGTGTTAATTTTTTGGATCAAACTGGTTGTGGCATAATCTCCACTCCAGAAGCAGATCCTTCAACTTTGCAGAGAAAGCCAGTTCTCATTATCGTTTGAATGTAACTCTGCTTTGCTTATTATATGCATCTCGTAATGATGTTTGTGTATCATTATACACCATTTGCTTCCAACATTTGTTGAGTGAATGAAAGAGGAAGGTGTTGCTCGTCAATTCAAATTCAACGTTTGGGTATGATCCATATATTGAGGTCCCGGGTTCGAGCCAATTAGATGCATGCTCAATTTACCTTCCCCATGATGACCGTAAGACCGGTTTACGCGGGGAGGGGGAGGCGAATACCCTTTTATACGCATTTTTGACCGAATAAAACTGGTGACCAAGTTGGCTATCAATATGACCGACAGTCGGTCAAACAGTGCTTATCGAAAATTGTTTTTATCAATAAACACCTGCTAGAAAACACTTGGTAAACTAACGGTTTTAAGTTGGTGGTTTGCATAGATCATTTTTTTTATCCGGACCGTATTTTTTTTTTTTTTGATAAGGTTCATCTAGACTTTGCCTAGACTACATCCTTGGCAATTTGGAAACAGACATACAAAGCGGCCGTCTGAGACTAAGCCTGGCCACAGAATGCTGACGCCTGGACTCGAACCCGGGGTGGATGGGATATTCCACCACATCCCCCAAGCCCTTGCCACCACGCCACCACCCTTGTGGTTCCGGACCGTATTCTTGTGTGGTTAATTTTTTACCCGATTTGTGTTGGAAGTATGTATATTATATGTTCTTCTTTGTAAGGGCCTTTGGACGCTAGTCGTATGCAGGGTTGATCATGACTTTTTACCCATCACAATTTGTATTGCATAATTTATATCACGCTGATCTTGGGTTAACATATAATTGTATTTGTATATTTATTGCAAGATTGAAGAAAATCCAGCCCATTGTATACTTATGTATATATTTCTTCAGTATCATTTCAATTATGTCTTTTATATCCAATTTAATGATCTTGGAATATAGAGTTGATATTAACATCTTGTTTCTCAAGTTGCCCTTGTCATTTTCTTGATTAGTATAACATGCTTGATCAATTTTGGGATAAAAGGATAAGAATAACAATTTGAAAGAATAAAATACTACTTTTAGCCATTATTGATGTCCTTCTTGTAGTATTTAAAAGGGAATTTAATTAAAATACCCAAAGTTTGACTTTGACTTGTCAAAATACCCATTTTTTTTTCGAATTTGCCAAAATACCCAAAAATCCCGCGATGGGTCCCGCGATCGCTGGATGAGGCCCACGTGTCCCGCTTTTTTGGCCAAAACGTCCCGCGGCACCCCTCAACTATGCCCGCGGTGACACTTTTGGCCCCTCCCCGCGATCAATCCTGCGATTAGACAAAAAATTGCAATTTTGGTCCTTTTTGCACGAATCTTTGCATGTTTTTATTGTTTTTTTCCACAATTATTGTACTTTGAAGACCAATTTGTCGTTGCCATTCATCTTCCTAAATGAGATTTCATCCATAAGTATCAGTAAAATGCAATCTATAATTCACACCCATTCCATCATTCTTTCTTGCTTTCTTTGACTTGCTTTCTTTCTTGCTTGCTTTCTTCAGTAAACAAATGACATCGTCATCTAACCCATCGTCTACACCTGAAAGAATGCCCGTGAAACTCCAGATCGCGATAGCAGAAAAGGGAAAATGAGATAGACCAACTGACACAAGAGTGGAAACAGATGATGGTCAGGAAGGAAACCCACTTGAAAAGGATCGAAGTGAAAGAAAAGGAGATCAAAAGGATGAAAGGGGATATAAAAGATAGGGAGACTCGTATTCGTCGAGAAAAAGAAGACATTCACCACATTATGCAAGACTTCGCAATTCTTCAAGCGAAGGTAAGCGACAAGCAAAGTTGGATTGATCAAACTAAAACAAATTTTCAGTAGGTGGTGGTACGGGTGTTGCTTTAGTACTTTGTTGTTTATGTATTGTTGTTTTGTACTTTTCCAATTCGACATTGTTGTTTCGTTCATTTCCTGTTTGTATGTTGTTGTTTCCTTCCTGGAGTTTTTATGTTGATGTTTCATGTTGAAGTTTGCTCATGAATAAAGGTCTTTAATTTGTCTGAAAAGTAGTGTTTAAGTAGTCTGAAATTTGTCTGAAAAGTTATTCATATTAAAAATACAACTCATAGATGTTATACAAGATTATTTCATAACAAACACATACTAATCCATACAGTACAAAATTATCCAAATTTGAGGCTACGGCTAGACGATGGTCCCTGTCAACGCTATCAGTTGATTGTCTTCCAGTTCTATATAACCATTACTATTCTGTCCATTTAGACTACTACCATTATGATCATCATCCCATGCTATGTGACCATGATTATCCATGTCCATGGTAGACATGAAGTTGTGCTCTCTTTCTCTCTCTCCTGCCATACCCATGTTCTGTTTCAAGTACCTTTCAAAAGATAACTGGTCCCAATCAAGGGAAATCAATGTTCAGATCAACGTACATAAGTTATGTTTGATAAATTACAACGGGCCGATAAAGTAGATAAAATCATGTTATATATCAAAACAAGCGCACTAAACATACAATATTTATCGTCTCAATCAAGGGAAATCAATGCTCAGATCGACGGTATCATATGATATAGTTCCATGTGGCTCAAGCTCTGATGGGCCCTACGTGTTACTTAGTTGGCTGACTGAACGTCTACTCCTTGGCACGGTTGAAGGGGCGGGATTTGGACACTCTCCACGAGTATGTCCTACGCATTGGCACCGAGTACATTTTCGCTGTATCGAACCTTCACCACGTGATGGACGTCGGTCGTTCTTTCTCGGTCTCCCGACTCTGTTCTTATCGTTTAACAGTGGATATCATGGCGAAAGGGGATCGGGTGGATACACTCATGCTTCAGGGGGTCTAGCTGAATTTATTACATCTACGTATGTTGCCCGGTAAGTTTCGGACGTGAAGAAAGTTACCGCCAAGTCGCTGCAATCTCTACGTCCCATATGTCTTGCCGCAACGATGACATGACCACACGGTAACCCAGATTTTTGCCATTGCAAACATGAATAAACATGGTCGGTCATATTGACAGTCGCGTGAAGCTGGTTATCCAGAACCTCGTACCTCCCATACCCGATTTCTCTTACCCTCCATGTCGACGCGTGTCGCGCCCTGAAGAGAACTATCTCCTCCGCCCCTGATGTGAGTCTATTTTGCAGCTCAGCTCCTTTTCGGCGTCGAATTTGGAACCACTCTTGTTGAAAGCTCCGAAAGTACTCCATAAGAGTAACAATCGGACATCTACGCACAAAGCGGGAAAGTGCATTCACCGACTCTGCACTATTGGATGTCAGAATGTCATACCGTTGTGCAGGAAAATGGGTCGCGGACCACCTCTCCGGTCCAACATCGTCCATGACTTTGGCTGCTTTGTTGGCACTAACTCGTAGAAGATTCATGTACCGGTCAAACTCCCGAGCCGTATATGCTCTGCATGCCTTCCAGTAGACATCCTTGTAGGTGGTAATACGTTTGTCCTTGATTTTGGCGTTCATCTCCAAATGTCGACAACATAAGGCGTGAGGGGCGTTTGGGTACATGGCAGAGATTGCGGCGCTTATGGAAGGAGCCATGTCGGACATAAACACCAACCCTTGTGGGTCTCCGATAGCTTGTCTCAACATGGACAGAAACCAAGTCCACTCGTCCCCGGTTTCGGACTTGCCTACTTCGAAAGCTACTGGAACGATGGAGTTATCCCCGTCCATGGAAACCACCAGGAACATCATACCCAAGTAAGGGCCCTTTAAATGGGCAGCGTCTATTACCAGGACACGATGCAGATTTGCCAGAAATGTGCGGATCTGCAAAAACGTAGGTGGTTACCCTTTGTAAATGTTATAGTTTATAATGTGTAAACATATGACGTGTTAAAATACGTACCGCGGGTCCAAGGGCAGCGAAGCACATCTCAAATCGTCCATGTGAATCGGTCCTTATTTGGGTGACAGTAACTGGATTCTGCAGCTGCAAATTATATAAATATGCTTGGAGTCGTTCATACGACTCCTCGAACGTGCCTCTCACCAATAGCAGTGCCCTGCATCGCGCACGCCAAGCTTGGTGGTAGTGATGGCCATTTAGGCCCGGTCTGACCCGACCCGATCGGGTAACCCGAACCCGACCCGGTCAAAAACCGGTTTCCAGATCGATAGCCAGGACCGGTTTGGGTTTTTGGCTTTTTCTCCGGCCCGACCCGAAACCGGTTCACGACCGGTTTTTGGCCCGACCCGGTCCGAAACCGATTTTTTCAAAAAAAATAGCCGTTATATAACGGTTATATAGCCGTTTGGACCGGATTTTAGCCGTTTTTTTGGTGTTTTTTCACCCTCCAACCCATATAAATACTAGGGGGTGTTATGGATCATATCACCAACTTACAAAACGCAAAAAACGCATACAATTCTCATTTCTCGGCTCTCGCTATATTCGTTTCTCGCAAATTCTACTATAAAATCTCTAGTTCTCTAGTCTCTACTCTAAAAAAATGGCCGAACAAAATTACACCGTTGTTGCCGAGCATGGACGAAAAGCACCGGTTTGGGAGCATTTCAACTTGGTGATGTTTTCCGACGGTACAAAAAAAGCGCAATGCAAACGGTGTGGAGATTTCCTTCAAGCCGCCTCAAATACCACGTTAAAGCGCCACTTCGAGGAGAGATGCAAGAGGTTGAAATCGGGTGACGATCCAAGTCAACCCATACTTGACAATTCCGGTCAAGTATGGTCGTATAATGAGGATATCGCCCGACAATTGCAAATGAAATGTGTCATTCAAGTGGGGTTGCCGTTTGGACATTTCGACAATCGTCACATTACGAACATGATCAAACAAGGGTTCCAACCACGCTACAAGGGTTCGGTAAGTCGTTAAACTCTTCGGTGTGATGCTTTAAAACTTTGGAATACGGCTAAAAAAATACGCGAGAAATGTTTTTAAACTTACCCAACAAAGTTTCTTTAACTTGTGATGTATGAAGTGCACCATTCGGATTGCCACAATCTTATATATGCATAACGGCACATTGGATTGTGCCGGGATCGTGGCAATTATGCAAACGTGTAATCACGTTTGAGCACTTTGGTTCACCACATTCGGGTGACCGTCAGTTTTCTATAATTATGAGATGTCTTCAATATTATAATTTAAAAAATAAAGTTTTTAGTATTTCGTTTGATAATGCTAGTAATAATACGGCATCCGTAGAAAAATTAGGTTTGGTTTTATCCCCTATTTTAGAGGGAAAATTATTTCATACACGTTGTTGCGCACACATAATAAACTTAGCCGTTCAAGACGGCTTAGGTCGCCTTAATGAGCCTTTAACTAAGTTTAGGCTTATGTTACGCCGGATTTTCACAAAAGGTAAAAAAATGCAAAACGAATATAGACAATATTGCCAAGATGTCGGTTTTAAAGCTTTGGGACCGGCACACGATATGCCGGTTCGATGGAATTCGACTTGGAAAATGATGGATAATTTAATAAGACAAAAACAATATCTTCAAGCATTTTATAACGTTCATTACCCGGAAAACACGATAACTGATGATGATTGGCAAATGATTTATGGCTTTCACGATATTTTGGGCGATTTCAAAACTGCAACAACTATCTTATCCGGTATTTATTATCCAACGAGCCCTTTACTTTTAAATCAAATATATATTTTGGCAAGTAAAATTGCTCAATACGAAGCGGATTACAACTTTCACGACGTGGTAGCACCAATGAAAGCAAAATTGGTAAAATATTTTAAAGAGATCCCCTTCACTTTTCTTTGTGCCGCGGCATTAAACCCGTATTTAAATGTTACGGGTGTCGAAGTTTTAATACAATCAATATGTTTCTCGTTTGGTTTGGATTCGTCTACAAATAATTCTTTTTCAAGGAACCGCATAAACAATTTAATAATGATTTTCATCAATTATTTGAGATTTATAGACTTAATTATGGGGGAGGAAGCCAACAAACCCCTACAACTCAAATGTTTTCACCGGGTTCTAGTAGCCGTGGCCGAAACCGATCCGACTTAATGTCAACTTTAATGCAATCGGTTGCCATGGAATCTACTAAAAAAGCTAGATATGATGGGGATAATTTGGGTGAATTCAATCAATACATACGTACTAATTTTATAACGGCATCCTCCACAATCGTCGAAGATGTTGAATCACTAGATTTATTAGAATGGTGGAAAAATAAACAACCGAGTTTCCCGATTATGGCGACTATTGCCCTTGATATACTAACAATCTAAGCTAGTACCGTAGCTTCGGAGTCTGCTTTTTCTTTTAGTGGCATGATCATATCGGAGCGTCAGACAAGATTAACCCCGCAATCGGTAGAGTGTTGCATATGTTTGAAGGATTACTTGGATGGAGAAGACCGAATTCAACATCAAACAAACCTGGAGAATGATCTAGACGGTGTGGAAGATAACTTAGCCGAAAACGAAGCGGATGAAGGACTAAGTACGCCGGGAACCGTAACCGAAAATTCTGATGCTAGTAGCGTCGGTGACGTCTCACATTACAACGATGACGAAGAAGAACCAGACACCGACCGCCTTGATGATCGCACGGCTATTGCACGACTGCAAAAGTACAATTCTCTTAAAGACTACAATGCAGATCAGAATCCATACTACGCTCCATACAATCCATACAATTACAATCCATGGGGATGGGGTGGTGGGGGTGGGAGTTCGGGAGCGGGACCTTCGGGTTATTAGAATTTATGTATTGTAAGTTTGTAACTTAAAATTATATATAAATTATAAAACGTAAAAGTGTATTTTAGTGATATATATTATAAATAAAACGTATTTTAGTGATCCAATCCACTTTTTTACTTTTTAAAGTTTTGTACTTAATTATTATACAAAGATTTTTTTTTTAAAATACGAAAATACGCCGGCCCGATCTCAGAACCGGTTTTGGGCCCGGCTCGGCCCGGTTTTTATAAAACCGGTTTTTCCTAACATCAAACGGGTTAGGGATTTTCGGGGTTAACCCGGCCCGACCCGACCCGGTTTTTCCATGACCCGGTTTTGGGCGTTACTGTTTGAACCCGGTTTTTGTCTCGGCCCGACCCGACCCTAACCCGGTTTTTGGCCATCACTACTTGGTGGTAACCAATCGTGATGCCGAACTGCTGGTGTACATCGTCCATGATGTTCTTTGGACGCAATGACCTGCTAGCATCAAGAAATTTGCCTTTCAGTATCGCACCCAAAGTCCTTTTGGTGGCTTGTTTGTGGTTGGGATTCAGTTGCGTCCTCGAATAAGTGTGTACGTCGTGCAACTTTCTAATAAGTAACGCCCATCATTTCTCTCCCGCGGGCCTCACGTACATCCTCCAATTACAGTTTTCTCTCGCACATTCAACTACGTATCTGCCTTTGTCGGATCTCGGCGTGTAACTTTCGAAACCCTCTTCCATGAACTTAAGTCCGACCTGACTTGCCAAGTGATCCTTCGAATCAAATATCTGACCTACTTCTAACCTTAAACTGCGATTATAAGGTGCAGGTTCTGTAACACCTTAGGCATATCCCACATCGGCCGTGGACAGGAGAGATGCTGGGTATATTAGTAAACCTTGGCCTTACCAGACACAACTTGTTTTGGGGCCACAAGCATGCGGGTTCCTTGGGAACTCTGTGGTTAAGCGTGCTTGGGTGGGAGTAGTACCAGGATGGGTGACCTCCTGGGAAGTCCTTGCGAAGTCCTTGCCAGGTCGCCAAGAACAAAGCCGTGAGCCAGTGGGGCAAAGCGGACAATATTGTGTCGTGGTAAGCGGGGTGTTACAAATGGTATCAGAGCCACTCCTGTGCCGTTCGAGATGGTGGGGCAAACCTCATCGAGGACGATGAGTCCCTAAGGGGGGGTGTGTGTAACACCTTAGGCATATCCCACATCGGCCGTGGACAGGAGAGATGCTGGGTATATTAGTAAACCTTGGCCTTACCAGACACAACGCGTTTTGGGGCCACAAGCATGCGGGTTCCTTGGGAACTCTATGGTTAAGCGTGCTTGGGTGGGAGTAGTACCAGGATGGGTGACCTCCTGGGAAGTCCTTGCGAAGTCCTTGCCAGGTCGCCAAGAACAAAGCCGTGAGCCAGTGGGGCAAAGCGGACAATATTGTGTCGTGGTAAGCGGGGTGTTACAGGTTCGTTGGTTTGTGTATGGGTATTCTGGTATGGAAGAATAGGGGGCATATCAAAATAGTCATTTAACTGACTAAATAATTTATTACTAGGGGTATAGTCTTCGTCCTCATCACTATCGGTATCTGATCTGTCTATATCAGCATTACCCATTTTGAAAACATGGGTTTCGTCATCAGCAACTCCAGCACAACGTCCTTCTTGTGGTTGTTGTTGTTGCGTCTCCGGAACATAATCAGGATAACAGTCATCACCGTCATCATCATCGTCGTCATCACCGCCGTCGTCATCGTCTTCGTTGCACACCGATGATTCGGCATACACATAAAGTAATGGAGGTCTTTCTGATTCGGCTGCAAAGTGCATAAAACCATAGATATCCCCATCGTTGGATAACTCCACAAATGACCCATCATCATTCTTGAACACTAACTTGCAAACAGCCGAAGGGGCGATTTCACATTTTTGCATGACGTATGCAACAAACTTCTGATAAGAAAAGTTTACTGACAATTTTACACCATGCTTAGTTTTATAAGCAAAATTCCACTCATTGTTTTCTTCCACCCATTCACCATCGTAACAGAAACATAGCCTAGCTTTTGCAACAAATGAACTCATTTTTTCAGTGGTATCTCTAAAACAAAATACTGAAGAAAGAAAGCAAGAAAACAAGAAAGAAGGATGGAATGGGTGTGAGTTATGGATTGCATTATACTGATATTTATGGATGAAATCTCATTGAGGAAGATGAATTGCAACCACAAATTGGTCTTCCAAGTACAACGATTCAACATTGATGAAACATGCCAGTGAATTTCAACCACAAATTGGTTTTCCAAGTACAATAATTGTGGAAAAAAACAGTAAAACATGCAAAGATTCGTGCAAAAAGGACTAAAATTGCAATTTTTTGCCTGATCGCGGGATTGATCGCGGGGAGGGACCAAAAGTGTCACCATGGGCATAATTGGGGGGTGCCGTGGGACGTTTTGGCCAAAACCGCGGGACACGTGTGCCCTATCCCGCGATCGCGGGACATATCGCGGAATTTTTGGGTATTTTGGTAAGTCAAAGTCAAACTTTGAGTATTTTAATTAAATTCCCTAATTAAAATAACACAATTATTACATATACCTTGTATATATATAGAGGAAGGTTCAAACGAGGAGCGTACCTATTTACGAGAAACGCGAGGAGCGCCTTCCATGCACTGGATCACATGTGATCCACTACTCCCGAAAAAATCGGGTAGCGGACGACCTGGTTCGCGAGTCGCGTGGAAGTCGCCCGGATCACATGTGATTTTAGGCGTGAATCACATGTGATCCACTACATGGGCGGAAGCCCCCCGATCAGGTGTGAATCACATGTGATTTTGTACGTGAATCACATGTGATTCAGTACATGGGCGGTGCTCCTCGCGTTTTCTTAAATTGTTACGCTCCTCGTTTGAACCCGCATATATATATATATATATATATATATATATACTAGTCTTTGGCTCGCCCGTTGCGCGCCGATCAAATTTGTGTTTTAAGTTAATTATTTGATGTTTAATAGTTGTTGAATAATTTTGTGACACGTACAATAATTGATAAAAAGAAAACAAAAATTCCACAAATAGAGAATATTATCTTGAAGTTAAAAATATGTCTATTAAGTTTGATACCTATTATAAATGTTGTTAATAAATGAATTTATCAAATGAATACACAATAATTGCATATTTATATTTTTAAAAAAGATTCGAACTCATAATCCAAAAGTCAGTTGATAAGTGATACCTTCTTTTTTCCAAATAATTCAATCTCTTATGATAATTTTAAGGATGTTTCATTGACAGAATAGAATTTGATAGAATCGTAATTCGTCAAATGAATTCGACTTTGAAGTAAAAATTGATATGAAATTGCAAAAAGAAAATCACGACAATTTAGTGATTATTTGTATCAAATCCCTACTAATTTCAACAAATTCCATACTAATCACGACACATTAATTAAATCCCATATACACATTAATTCGTATATATTTTTGATATTTAATAATATAATAAATCCAAAAATATTCAATATTGGGCTCATTTCGAAGGTATTGACGAAGCGATTACAATGGTATAATTTGTAAAAAATAGAAATGTTTTTTTAATACATTTTAGTTCATATCTATACTACATTATTAAAAAAATAAGGGGGTTTGGCAGTTTTTTTTCAACATTCAAGAACGGTTAAAATTCAAGAACGGTTTATTTCAAGACACGGTTATTCAACATACGGTTTTGCAGCTCCACGATCTCCTCCTCTTCCCCAAAGCCTCGGCCTTCAACCTGACTTCTCACCCTTCAATCTCTCCCTCCCCACTTCTCCAAGTTCTCTCAAAATCCTCTCCATTCTCTCCAAATACCTCATTTCATTGTTAGGGTTTTTGTCGAAGAAAAATGGGAGCAGAAAGGTGCTTCTTCTCTTCCTTTTTCCGGCGAGATGTCAGAAAGGTGCTTGATGCTTTCTTCTCCTATTTGTTCGATTTATTATTTCTTTTTCGTTACTGGTTTGGTATGGTTTGTATAACAATGGTGTTGATGTTACAGATTGCTTGTTAACCCACCACCAAAAACTACAATCAACGGTCTGGCAGATTGAGGTTTATCGTCAACGATGCTCTCTGTATGTATTTATGCCTTCTTTCTCGATTTCTTGTTAGGGTTTTTGTTTTTTGTTCTGAATTTTTGGATGTTGATTTGCAGATTTCAAGTATAATGGGTCTGTTTTGGAGGTTAACAATGGCGATGATGATAATTGCAACACGACAAACCCTATCACCACCCTCGTCGGCGGCGATTCTTACGTCCTTGGAACCGTTCAGGGCCTTTTTACTTCATCAGTGGTAACAAATCCAACTGTGATCAAGGTCAGAAGTTAACTGTCGTCGTTATCTCGCCTAAAAATAAGTCGTCACCACCGCTAGCAGACTCTATCATCACCGGCTGGTATTCCGGCGTCTTCTCCATGTGCCCAGTTGTTTCATATTGTTGATTAACTGATTTTAGATATTGGATGTAATGTAAGCATATTGTTGATCACCAAAATTGGATGTAAACTTCTTGGTTTAAACTGCTCTTTTCCAATTTAAAATTGTGGGATTCTAGCATATTCATGGTCACTGATTCCAGATGAAATTGCAACTTTTTGGGTGTTTTGTGTTGTCTGTACACCAGTCTTCTTTAGCAAGAAATGAAATTATTAAATGCCTTAAAAGAACAACATTTTTCTAACATATAACTAAGTTTGTGGGTTTTATACTGTTCTTGATGACGAATATGGTTTGCATGCAACACTTTTTGCAATTTGCCTGCAAATTTTGGATCTTTTTAGGCTTTATTGACTATTTCGTTATCTTAATTCTTTATATTTCCAGTTTTCCACTAATATGTGTGATTTTTTCTCTAATTTGTTTAAACTAAAAATAAGTATTTCGATAAGCCAGTCATGTTAGGTAAAGACTAGATAAACAATGTAAAAATACCTAACAGGACAATGTTGAATACGGAGCTTTTTCAATAAGCTCAGATAATCCAAACATGGTCTTATGAATCCCAATAGTGTATTTTTAGCAAGAGACGTAAAAGGATGTTGCAAGTGTTGTCTTTTTTACTATAATATGCTTCATTTGCGTCTCCATATCATATGTCACAAGCTATCAGACGACAGGTGATGTTGCACGAGTTGATGAGCGGTTGGCTGTAGCAAGAGCATTTGCGGACAAGAGCTTAAAAGAACACCAGAGTTCCGAACCAGATGTGTTCGTGGAAATGATAGATGCCGATACTTAATTCATAA
The DNA here is from genome assembly GCA_033807775.1 of Saussurea involucrata. Classification (NCBI taxonomy): domain Eukaryota; kingdom Viridiplantae; phylum Streptophyta; class Magnoliopsida; order Asterales; family Asteraceae; genus Saussurea; species Saussurea involucrata. The sequence goes on along the minus strand of CM066321.1, from coordinate 132,683,287 downwards.
TCTTGGCAAGCGATGGCGTGTGGAAGGTGGTATTTCTTTCTTAAATTTCAGGAACTTCATTTTATAACAATGTCTGTATCTATATCTTAATCCATACAGACAACTTAATCCATATGGAACTTATAAAAAAACAACAACAACGAAACAACCCTTTAATCTTTGTGTTGTTGGCAATGGCAGGTTTTATCAAGTCAGGAAGTTGTAGATTGCATAAAGAATGTGAAGGATGCAAGGGCAGCTGCAAAGCAACTGACTGAAGAGGCACTAACAAGGAAGAGCACTGATGACATTTCTTGCATTGTTGTAAGATTCCAATAATCCCTATATCTCTATTCAGACATTTGAAATATTGCATATGAGGTTGGCTATTTTTGTGTGTGTATTTTTCAGTTTAGAGTTGTTTTGTATCATATTTATATTTATAAAAAAGGTTGCATTTTAAACCACAATGCAATGTGGAGAGAGTGCTTATCGTGAACAAAAGCATGCAAAATGTTTCTTTTACTTGTTTTCTTATATAATTTTCACACTTGTAATTTGAGAAAAATTACAGCTAAAAACTTTGGTGGGTGATTTCGGATTTGATATCAATTTGTTATTATTATTATTATAATGTTAAAGATGTTTTTTTTGTGTTTTTAGTGTGTGGTTGGAGTTGGTACATAAACACCAAAAGAGTCTTCCCACTTTAGCATGTGAGAGCTGGGTTTTCTAGATAAAGGAGATAGGCGATGTTATTAAAAAGATGCAGAATACGAAGAAGAAAGCTTGTGATGGTAACAATGGTGGTGGTGAAGCTCTGAAGCAGAAAGAGAGGCACATCGTTTCTTGGTCTTAGGAGGTTCAGTTTAATCTTTCTTGATTCATTTGTATTCTTTTTTGTGATTATTGTTGTGGGTTATGATCTTTATGTTAATCATGGATTGTTTGGGCTTGAGGAGGATGATATATTAAGAGAGCAAATTAGTATCCATGGAACTGACAAGTATGATTCCTTTTCCTTCAGTTTCTCATATTTTATTAATTGATCACATTAAAATTGATGAAATTGATGGGTGCTATCTGCAGTTGGACAATTATTGCATCAAAGTTCAAGAATAAAACCACCACGCAATGCAAAAGAAGGTAGGTTACCAAGTATTCGAAAAGAGTCATATTTGTGTATTTATGCTATTTTTTGTTTCTCCCGATCCTGTCTGTTGACATTTCTTTTATACTATTGCTAATATTGGATTTTGGTACAACTTTATAAATGCAGATGGTTCACTTATTTGAATTATGATTTCAAGAAAGGAGGATGGTCACCGGAGGAAGACATGCTCTTATGTGAGGTAAAGTTACAAAAAACCCCTTGGTGGTTTGTGGTTCTTTTCATAAATCATCATTTGTATCCGAGTTATTGAAACGCAAATGAAAATACATAGACCGATATAACTATAGGCCTCTGAAAGTTGATTATAATATACATATTGCACGAAAGAGACCATCCTATGCTACAATATTTTTCTGGGATGGATCCAAGATCACTTCAACATGGTGCTGAAGAGGCAAAGTAATCTGATATCAAAGATGGTATGCAGGCCTAGAGGATATTTGGCAACAGATGGACAGAGATAGCAAAAGTCGTTTCAGGCAGGTAAAGATTTCTCTTTGATTGTTGGTTTTGTATTGAAGAAACTTAAAATACAAGAAACAAGTAAGTTGTTCAGTTTTCCATATATGAAAAATGAAACAGGACAGACAATGCTTTGAAGAATCGGTTCTCCACCTTGTGTAAGAAGAGAGCAAAACATGAAGCATTAGCAAAAGAGAAAAATGTTTCCTACATCATTGCAAACAACAAAAGAACCATGTTCCACGATGGACAAAAGATAGACACTTCAATGCCTCCTATCAAGATTCGATATGCTTGATGTAGAATTTCTCTTTCTTTCCCACACATATTATATATATAGAGGGAGGTGTAGGGAAAACCTTAAAAAATTGAAAATGAGGAACACTATGGTAGCCCTTCATCTCGGCTGTATGCACTTGTGCATACAAGTAAATTAAAATTGTTTTTTATGATGCTGCATCTGATCCACGTAATACATACTTCCTTCGATACAAGGGAAAGATTTCGCACAAAGTTATTTGTCTTAAAGCTACATGAGTTTGACAAGTTATTTATTTAGTAAGTTGTTGAGTTGTTACCTGTTTACCTCTTAAAGGAAAAGTTATTAACGATATTTTGCTAATTATGTGTTTGGTCAGATACAATTATAGCTCGAATGGAAGCATTGTTTTCTAGACGGTGGATGCTCTTGAGGTATTTACTGCTTCACTAATTAAGTGCAACCACATGTTATATTTAAATTTGCATTTTACATAAAATTATTATTCGCTTTATTCTTTTAGTGGCATTTGTAATGGAGCTTCAAGGTGTAATTTGAAACTATAATGTTGCTTGTTTTTTCATGCATGCAGGCGAAGCACTACCAATGAATTCAACAACTAAAAACCTGATCAACTAGGGCGGATCTTGCAGTGACATTAGTGAGTTACTGAGCCAACAAATCAAATGTTACACTGGGTTTTGTAGGCTTTATCTTCATTATTTGGTTTGTTTTTTATATTATGATTATGCTCATATGCTCATGTTATAGCATTCAAGGCACTGGAAGTTTGAAAAATGGATTATATGATGATTGGTTAGGTATGCACTTATTTGTAAAAGATTTGTTGTTTCATGGTTACATTGTTTTTTGGTTTTCTGCGGATTTTTGGGTTGTTGGAGGTTTTTTGGGGCTGATCAGTTTATAGTTTGGAATTTTGGTTGTTGGATTTGATCTTTTTTGACGATCGCATCAGATTCCAAATTGGAGGTTGGTTTGCCTTTTTGAGCTGGTATGTAACTTTTATGGGCATGATGGACAATGGTTGCTATGTTTCTTTGGTCATGGATGATGAATATTTTTCGGGTGAGTTAGACATTTGTTTATTGTTTCTTCCAAAGTTTTTCTTAGGTAATCAAGTTTTTCTTGGGGAAATCTAATATATCTTATTTTGTGTAATGCATTGAAAAACTGCAAAATGCTACTTTGGTTTTGTAAAAATAATAGATGAAAATTTTAATCCATAACTGAATGAATCGTAATGGAGCTTTTACACCCCGCTGCATTGCGTGGGTAAGTTACTAGTACATTATTTATGTTTATATGATAAGAGTATAAAATGAAAAATAAAAAAGTAAGAGATTAAAAGTAAACTACCTACATAATTATAAGGGTTCTAAATGTAATTTTATAAATTAAAAAAATTGAATTAAGGAGAGATTTAAGGAGGAGTAAATATGGGTGTGCTAATTGAACTTATAATGTAAATTGCGTTCAGATACATGTTTAGGCGGAAAAATACTGAAGTCGGCTCACCAGAAGACGACACGTGACATGCTAGTTACTTATTTTATATATATATATATATAGGGGTTAAATCATGTGCGAACCAAAAAAAGATTGAGAACCATGAGAACTGATCTAAGCCATAATTTGGTTTTGATCCCATGGTTATAATTAAACTTTTGATCACATGGTTATAATTAAAAGATTGAGAACCGTGAGAACCCATCTAAGCCGTAATAAATTAAATCAATTAATGGTTTAGATCGATTTTCATAGTTCTCAACCTTTTTACGGTTCTCATTTGATTACCGTCATATATATATATATATATATATATATATATATATATATATATATATATATATATATATATATATATATATATATATATAGTCGTAACCATTTTCAAATAAAAAAACCAACTAAATATCATTTATAAAAAAGAATTATATATTAGAAATAATTTTTTATGAGTTGAGGGAGCTGTTGACGTTACCGAACGTTCAACTCCAAGAAACAAGAGACGGATCCTTGTTCAACTCGGTTGCGTCATTTGACCTCCGGGTTAGCCCAAGGCCAATCCAATAGTTGCGTCACCGATCCCCTCCAACTCCGATCAGAAACACCGATCACCGTCCGTCGCCTCTTCATTATCCACGCATTATCCATTCATCTCTTTCCGGTAAATTTCCGTATTTTTCAATTGTGTATATGGATTTGTATCTAGAAATCAGCCTAAACACCCTTCTCCAACCTATCAACTTCTCCGCTCCTGTTTCTATACCTACATTCCTCAATCGGCATCCATGATTTCATCGAGAAAAAAAAGGGTTTTTACTTTTTCTTCCACTGGGGATGATGTGATCATCATTTATCAAAAAATGTGCGTTTTCATCATTGTTTCCAATGCTTATCTTGAATTAGGGTTATAGAATTAGGGTTCATACTTGAGTTGTTTGTGTGATTCAGACATTTTTTAAGCTGTTTTTGCTATGGATCGTGTTCCTGTTGAAGTGATTGGCAACATACTCTCCCATCTTGGGGCTGCTAGAGATGTTGTAATTGCTTCAGCTACATGTAAGAAATGGCGAGAAGCTTGTCATAAGCATCTTCATATGCTTTCGTTCAATTCCGATGACTGGCCGGTTTTCCGGGATCTTACAACTAGTAGGCTCGAGATACTCATCACCCAGACCATATTTCAAACCAAAGGCTTACAAGGTCTCTCCATATTAATGGATGATGTTGATGAGTTTTCGGCTTCTGCTGTTATTGCTTGGCTAATGTATACTAGAGAAACCTTACGCTGCTTGTTTTATAACGTGCGAACCACTCCAAATGTCAACATTCTTGACATTTGTGGGCGACAGAAGCTCGAACTATTGGTTTTGGCTCACAATTCGATCACTGGAGTTGAGCCGAATTATCAAAGATTTTCTTTCCTTACTTCACTTTCTCTGAGTTATGTCAGCATTTCATCGTTGGATCTCAATTTATTACTCACGGCTTGTCCTATGATTGAGTTTTTGGGTCTTATAAGTCCAGAGATTGCCATCACTGATGCTCAGGTTACAGTCGAATTGAGCAGTCAAACGTTAAAGAAAGTGTATGTCGAAGCCATAAGTTTAGACAAGTTCACTCTAGAAGCCGATAATCTTGAGAAATTGCATTTAAAAGATTGTGCCCTTGAGCTTTTTGAGCTCAGTGGCAAGGGTACTTTGAAGCATTTCAAGATGGATGATGTTAGTATTCTACATCTTGACATTGTTGAGCCCGTGGATGGTCTTGAGGTCGTTGACGTGAGCAATTTCACAATCATTTGGTCAAAGTTTTATCAGATAATCTCGAAATCTTCCAAATTGAGAAGGCTTCGCCTTTGGAACGTGGTCTTTGATGATGAGATAGAGTTTGTTGATTTGGAGTCGATTGCTTTATGTTTTCCTGATTTAAGCTATCTTGCATTGAGTTATGACTTAAGAGATGAGTTAAAAGAGGGCATTCTTCATTATAGTTTTCAAGGTTCGTCTCCAATGGAAAATGTGAGCGTGTTGGATCTTGGATGGACGGTTCTTGATGAACATTTTGCAGATTGGGTTGCATGCCTGCTTACAAGATGTCCGAACCTTAAGAAGTTAATCATTCGTGGGGTTGTTTCAGAGTCTAAAACACATGTAGAATGCCATATGTTGGCCACTTTTACTTCTTCAATTGTTCAGCTTATGAGAAAATACCTTCATGTGGATGTTCAGTTTGTATATGAATAAAAGTTTTCAAGATTGCATCTTTTTCTATAAAGACGTAGGAAACCATATCCGAAACCCGTCCTTTAACGAATCTTGATGATGATCTTGTGGCATCAGTTGCAGGTAACTTAACCACTGTGCTGAAATGGATCCCCAGGTTTGTTCTATGGCTATAATTACTCAAATGTTCTTGTGTTAGATGCCTCCAGATCAAGATTTCATTCAATGTATACCCATAGATTCTTGTTTGACTTTATATTTATTGTTTTTGTGGCATTGGGTTCGCAATTTTTGTGTACTTAATGTGCATAGTCAAGTTTTTTTTGGACTTAAATTGGTGCATAATTTTGTACCAAATGAACCCTCAAATCATATACCCAAGTTTGAGAAGGATCTTGCATATTTACATGTTTTAACATTAAAGGTAGGCATGAAAGTCTCAAAACCCGTTAAAGTCCCTATGCGTGCGGATCAAAACATGTTACATTTTGACCGGTTAAAGCCGATAAGGACGAGTTAAAACTGGTCGGTCCCTGTCAGTTACATTTTTATAAAATGACCGGTTACAGAATCGGTTGTGGTTGACTGGTTAAGACTGATTTGTTTTTTTCTTTAAAGAAGTGTCATGTGGGAGTGGTCAGCAGATCGGTTAAACTAATATATATCAGTTACAAAATTTGGGTTATGGACCAATTGAGGAACCATGACAGATTATGACCGGTCATAATCGATATTTGCTTGTCTCTATTTAAGACCATAATAGATTTGAATATTTTGTTTGTTCTCAAGTCATCTTGGAAACAAGCTATCTACCCCTGATTGATTCTTCTTTTTTAATAGATCAGTTCAGTCTGTATGTAAACAAGAAGGTGATTATTCTCCATATCCTACCTCTGTGTGGATTTATTGGATTTGTTTGCTTGTTTCTAAATATACACAATGTTTGTTAGGGTTGGGTTCTGGTGAAAATCAAAGTTACGGAGAGAATGAAATTTATGGTCATAAGGGATCTCCACCCTTGAGATGATGCACGTGAGAAATGCAATTAATGGGTGGGGTGAGATTAAAAGTGATCGATCACATGTCTCGATCTCTCCTTACCTTCTCAACTTTTCTCACACGATCCTTCCTCATGTTTCTTATTGGCTAAACATCTAAAATATCTCTCATTAAAGATGTTACCAATATCTTTATATTCGTTCTTGTCAAAAAAAAAATGCAACATATGATTTCGTATGTAGCGGTGGTGTACCCATGATTTTTTCTCTTAGCGGATGCACTTTTAAGGTGGATAAAGGGTCTTCAAAGTAGCAGTTCAACCCGGAGAAAAGTTATCACGGTTTTATAGGGGAAAGTTGATTGTATCGCTTTGGAGAATAAAATACATTTTCTCAAATGGAATTGACTTTAACCTCTAAAATAAATATATATTAACGAGATAAAAATTGACTTTTAAGAAGAATTTACAATGACAAAAAATTAAATATAAAAACATAATGAAATCAAAATGAAAGAAAGATAAACAAGTATTTTCTTCTTCTAGATTATGCCCTTGACATGTAGTTTAAGGAATGAGGATGAAAATGAATGAGAATAGAAATGAGCATTTCATTGATGTTGTTTGGTTAAACCAATATAATTAATAAAATCATATTTTTATAATATTATTAATACAAATATGTGACGTCCAACATGAAAATAAAAAAATATTTTCGTTCAATATCGACAAAATGAAGGGACACATGAGAAAAGATGATTGAGTGGGTATAAGATTTTCATTCTCCCTAATTTGGTCAGGAATGGAAATTAATGAGTTTGAGATAATAAGCCCATTATATTATATCAAACCAAACATCACTTTTCATTATCATTCTTATTCCTTACCCTCCAATACCCTCAACCGAAGAACCGTACTTGATTCTTAGTTAATAATTAATAATCAAATACTCAAAAATTTCCATTAATAAAATAAATAAAAGTTACAATCAAAATCAATCAATATAACATCGTGTAATTATTGTTAAATGGATAAATAGATAAATTTGTATATGATTACAAGTATTGCGTCGTGATTTTAGGAAAATCTAAATCGAAAATTAGATGCTATCTAAAAATAAATAAATGTTTATTTGAGAGGAATTAAATATTAGACCACCCGTACCGCCAAGCGGGTTCGGGGGCGGTTTCATCGACGTGGCAAGCGGGTTCGGGAAGGGTTCATCGGGTAGGGGTACCGGGGGGGGGGGGGGGGGGGGGGGGTCGGGTAGCATGCGGGTTCGGGGAGCGGGTTCACCAACCCGATGATACCTGTTGCATATTTAAATTTTTTTAAACAATACCGTTTACCAACGGCTATTTTACAAAAAAAATTTTAATTTTTTTTCCCAAATTATACACACTATATATATTAACCTATACCATCTTATTTTTTCACACCAAAACATACTTTCTTCAATTTCTCTCAAATTCAATACCTTCTTCCATTTCTTTCAAATTCCATCATGAATTCAAACACCACACCTACATCCCGTCGTAACCGATCGGATACACCGCAACAAGACCCGGACCTTGGCTTCCAAGCGTTTCCTCAACAAGGTTATATTCCGCAACCGGCCCCGAACGTTGGTTTCCAACAATTTCCGCAACACCCGTATATTCCTCATCAATTTACATATCATGGTTTGGTTCAACAAGGTTTTACTCCCGCCAATTACCAACTTCCTCAACCCGCGGCTTTCAACGCCGCAATCGATCTCGAAGAGGACTTTGTTCTTGAAACCCAACAACCGCAAACACCACAATCGATCTCCACACAACAATCAATCCCGGAACCATCAAACCCGACACCAACGCAAAAAGAAAAAAAAGAATTTTTTTAGTGTTTTGTATTTTGTAATTTTTAATTTTTTAATAAATGATATGAATTTTTATTTTTATTATTTATCTTATTTTTATTTATTAAAAAATATATAAATATTTTTATTTTGTTAAATAATTAAATGTATAAATAAAAGAATTAAAAAAGATGAGGTGTCAATTGGGTTCAGTGGGTTACCGGTACTCCACTTTTGGGTAAAGAGGGTAGAAAAGAGAAAAACTGATGTGGCACTGAGGTGGCAAGTGTGTTCATTGGGTAGTGGTACTCATGGCCTTAGGCCACCCGTACCGGTAGCGGGTAAGGTGAGGTGGCACAACGGGTAAGCGGGTAAAGGGGTACGGGGGGGGGGGGGGGGGGGGGGGGGGAGGCGGGTAGCTAGCGGGTTCACCAACCCGATGGAAGCCGAAGAGGGTGTGAGGAGGGTGGGTCCCAATTAGGGTGTTGGGTTTAATTTTTAATGTTTTAAGGGGTATCGGGTAGGAGTGGGTTCATTGGGTAGTGGTACTCAACTTTTGGGTAAGGAGGATAGGAAAGAGAAAAACTGATGTGGCGCTGAGGTGTCAAGTGGGTTCATTGGGTACGGGTACTCATGGTCTTATAAGGTATTGGAGTAGCATAGGTTCTCAACTACCTTACTGTCATTATATATATAAAGGGGACAAAGAAATTATACAAGGAGGGTAATTTTGGGGAAATTGACGAAAATAGCCATTCCAACGAACCCAATTGAGAAAATAGCCAAAATCTCTCCCGTATTACGAAAATGGCCATGGGTCCGCACTCGTACCCAAAACGACGCCGTTTCCAGCTCCGGACGAATTTTTTTTTAAAGCCGGTCCGGCACCGCAAGTGCGGACCCGGCGAACCCTATTTTGTGTATTTATGTACGATTTTTTCTTAGTTTTCCAATATGATTTTTCCCAATTTCTTTGAAACAAATTTTTTCAGAAATGAGTTCCTTACCTGATAAAATTAAGCTACGTATTTGGCCTGGGGCTTCTTGGCAACTGAACGGGACGGATTGGGTGTATCATTCCGCATTCCCGGTAATGCGAGTCATGGTGCCAACCAACATGACACTTTCTAAGTTTGTTAGGTGTGTTCAAAGCAGATGTGGATTCGACCCTAATTTTGGTACGACTAAAATAGTGTACCAATTTTCTGGCCAAATTTATGAGTTACGAGACACCGACGATGTAAAAGCTTTTATGGAATCTGCTGCGGCTGTAAGAAATCCACCAACACTTTGTGTTTATATTGAGTTTGCTGACACAAACAATGTTGGTGGTTGTTCCAACAGCGTACGAGAGCCTGATGTTGGTGGTGGTTCGAACACCATACGAGAGCCAGATGTGTCTCCTGTTGAGCAGAGTCAAGCTTACGTGCCTCATTTTCAGTCTGAAGATGAGCATGTGTATGGGTATAATCATGATTTTCTTAGTCCCAATAATTATGGTTATAGTGACTATAACCCCGAAATTGTTCCGGAGACCCAAGAACCGGTAGAAGAACCACATGAAGAAGAAGAAGACGACGACGAGTCCCATGTTTACCGTTTGGATATTCCTGGTCTAAATCTAAATGAAGAAGACGATGAAGAAGACGACGAAGAAGACGGTGAAGAAGATGAAGAAGAAGAAACCAGTCCTATTAAATCATACGGGGGAATAAATGATTTTTTTGGCCAACCTCATCCCCTTCCAGATCGGGATGACCATTTCATAAGACCTAACCAAGAGCTCGTAGCATATAATCGTAGTCCATTAGTGAATGAAGGGGACTTCTTCGCCTCGAAAGACGACCTGACCCTCGCCCTTGGACTACTTGCCTACAAAGTTGGGTGAAAATCCAAGTTTAGGGGCCTAAACCGTCAATTTACAAACTTTAGGGGCCTAAACCGTCATTTTTCAAACTATAGGGGCCAAATCTGTAAATTTCCAGATGACAGAATTTTGTAAATGCATTGGACTACTTGCCTACAAAGTTGGGTGAAAATCCAAGTTTAGGGGCCTAAACCGTCAATTTTCAAAGTTTAGGAGCCTAAACCGTCATTTTTCAAACTATAGGGGCCAAATCTGTAAATTTCCAGATGACAGAATTTTGTAAATGCCTGGGACTACTTGCCTACAAAGTTGGGTGAAAATCCAAGTTTAGGGGCCTAAACCGTCAATTTTCAAAGTTTAGGGGCCTAAACCGTCATTTTTCAAACTATAAGGGCCAAATCTGTAAATTTCCAGAAAACAGAATTTTGTAAATGCATGGGACTACTTGTCTACAAAGTTGGGTGAAAATCCAAGTTTAGGGGCCTAAACCGTCAATTTTCAAAGTTTAGGGGCCTAAACCGTCATTTTTCAAACTATAAGGGCCAAATCTGTAAATTTCCATAAAACAGAATTTTCCCAACTTAAACAACATTACATTCTTCAAATATAACATTAATAAACTTACACATTACATTTTTCATATATACATTAATAAACTTACACAAAGTTTAATACAAACTTATATTAAAAAAATAAAATATGAGAACATTGTGTTAAAAAAACATTACATACTCCAAAATACAACAAATGTGAACAAAAACATTATGTAAAATTTAGCAAACATTACATTTTTCATACAATACAAACATTAAAAAACTTACACAAAGCTTAATACAAACATAGATTAAAACAACAAAAGATGAGAACATTGTGTTAACAAAACTTACCTCGTTCGACATTGTGTGTAAAAAATGTGTGTATTCCACTCTCGTGCTCGACTTCACGTGCCAAGGGGGACCAAATTTTTAAAAAAATAACAAGGAAGAGACCAAATTTTTAAAAAAATAACAAAGAGGAGGGGACCATTTTTTTTTAAAAAATCGCAGGTGGGTGGGGCTGGTGGGGTTGTTCTTGTTTTTAAAGAAGAGAGGCGCAATGTAGGTGGCGAATGAGATTTAGGGTTTCTTTTGGCTCCGCACTTGCGGTGCCGGACCGGCTTTAAAAAAAATTCGTCCAGAGCTGAAAACGACGTCGTTTTGGGTACGAGTGCGGTCCGCACTGGAATCGAGTGCGGACCCATGGCCATTTTCGTAATACGGGAGAGATTTTGGCTATTTTCTCAATTGGGTTCGTTGGAATGGCTATTTTCGTCAATTTCCCGTAATTTTGTCTTATTTTGAATTTTGTAATATCAATAATGTATATCATGTCAAATGTATTTTTAAATAATCCTGTTTTTGAATTTTGTAATAACAATAAACATATCTTATGTTTGATAATTAATCTTAAAATAATATATTTTAAAATACTAGTTGCGTTCTTTTATTTTTATAAAACCTTTTAAATTAATGGATTATTTCTGGATAAAAATGTTTTAATGAGTATATATCTAGTTAGTAATAAATGAATAATTGTGCTATTGTTAAATGGACTTAACTCGAGGCATGAATTCATGACTTGAGTTGACGGAGAAGAGGAATTTTTTATAATTCTTTTAAAATGAAGAAATAAAAGTCAAAATTTCTAAATAAAATTACATTTAACTTCAACAGATTTGTTTTAGAGATTTCAGTATTAATTATATTATTAAAATACTATATAAGTTTGTCATCTCAATGTATTTAAAAAAATATAAATTAATGATAGTTTAATTTTATTGATAAAAATAAATAAATAAAAAATGAATTTCTCTGATCTTCCATCAAATTTAAGAAGGTTTTCTTGTTTTCTCTGTTTTAAAGAAAAAGTTAGAGAAATAGAGAATCAGTTGAAGCCACATACATATCCATCATCCATCCGTGTAAATTGTTAAAGATGGGAAAAAAAAACCTCGAAACTTATAGTCTCGATTTTGTTGATATTGGTGGGTTTTGACTGAGTCGCATATGGTTAATAAAAGGTACATCAATTGTCTGCAAGTAGGTTTACTTTATAAAATTGACTAGAATTTGGACTACTATAACTAAAATACATTTTGTGTAACTTCCTGCAAAATCATTAAAATGATGAAATTAACCAATATAACATATATATATATATATATATATATAGACAAAGTTATTATATAACTTAAAACTGCTTATATTAAACTGTTGTGCCTATGGCCAAGAAAAAAAAACACCTGAATTGAAAGGGAAAATTTCATTAATTGTCTCGTTAAATAAAACCTCTCGATATGAAATGTCATGATTATAAAATTAAGAGTATAAATATTTAAAAGTGGTCAGAAAAATGAGCCTTTATACTTGTTAAATAAACATAAATCTTTATTTAGATTTTTTTGGAAAATATTGATTTGTAAAGTGCATCCCATTATCAAACATCAAAGGGTGTATGTATGATTAAAATTAGGTTTGATTGGTTGGAAGACTAATTCAAGAGAAGAGAGGGGAGAAGGCTGACAGTCTTGATCCACTGCTGCATGTACCAAGGATCCTCCCCAGTGAATCTCCTCCTTTTGGCTTCATTTTATTTAACAAACCTTACCCTTCTTTCTATTCTCAGCTCGGATATATATATATATATATATATAGGGTTGAGTCGGATGAAAAGTTAAGTTCTATATGAGAAACGTGAGAAGTGGTTATCAACCGTTGGATGAAAAATTGACACACATTAGGATGAGATGCACCAAAATAAGATACATCAGATCAATTCTTTTTTAAGCCGCAATTCATGAGAAGATTTTTGATTAAAAATGATCAACGGTTTAAAACACTTCTTACCAAAAATGACACTTGTCACATTATCTCATGTCTCCATTTACTACATTTTACTAATATTATTACATAAGTTATTCTAAAACAATTTATATAAAATATAAACATATTTTTGTAAAAAAAAAATAAGTTATTTTGTAAAGCATACATTTAAAAGATAAATTTAAAGGTTTATAATTTAAATTAAAAATTAAAAGTCTATACTTTGAAAAAAGAAATGTTTATTTTGGATAATGTATTTTAAAAGCACGTCAAATTTAAAACTATTGATCCTTAAATATGTATTTTGAAATATATTTTTCAAAATAACAATGGAATGAAAGTGACTTCATTTTGTTAATGCAATTTATCCTTTTGAAGAACGAGTTATTTATTCTCAATAAGGACTTATAACAATGTTAATGTTATGTTAATATATACTTTTGAATTGTAAGTCAACATACTATTTATTGCTTTTGAGAAAATATATGTCATCGATTCTTTTGAAGACAAAATTTTAACATAAAAATAATATTGTGATATTGATGTATAAACTATGGAGTAAAAGTCTTTTACTACCGGAGATCTATTGTTTTTTTTTAACAGTAAAGCCAACTTTTATTACCATCACAACCAGAACAAAACATCAAAGAGCAAACTTACAGCACCAACAAAACGAATAAACACAGGGACAACACGGGAGATGCAAATCATTTCATCTTGACCACTACCAACGAACAACAAACGCACTCCTCTCGATCATCAGATTCGAGAACAACTCCATTGTGTTTTAGAAACCGTTTAATCTTTTATAACAATTGAATTAAAAAATTAAAGTTGGCCATTTGTCATTACATTATTGTTCAAAGAATTAGCATACCTACTTTGCCAATAGATTATGCATGAAAAAAGTTTTTTGTAAGTAGTTTTATTTTGTTTCGAAGCACCATTAAATAAACATTTACATAGTAGATACTTGGATTACAAATCATGGATCAACCACCGGCTTAAAAGATTGTTTCTTTCCAAACAGTTCATTTATTTATTATTTATATTAAAACTCGATAAGTTATATTCTAAAAATTTTACTACCTCTTCAAACACATAGTAGTAACTTGTTACACAATGGATCTTATTCAAGATTCATATGTTACTATAATGGTTGTAATCATTTGAACAATTTCAAAAGTAATTTGTTTTTAAAATAAAAAAAAAATCTTAAATATAACTTATTGTTTATATTTAAAGAGAGTGGCTTGAAATACACATACAAATCATATGTTAATTTCATGATTATATATAAATTTATCAAGAAAATTGATAAGATTTGACCTACAATTTGGTCAATGTCTCCTCCAAAGACAAACACACACTTGATGCCTGAAGGGTATGATAGAGTTGATGCATACCCTCTTCCCAAAATGGTCTATTATCTTATAGAATAAAGAAATGAAGGTACCAAATACAATATACCTAATCCATGGAAATAATATTTGGCTCAACTTTTTTTTTTGGGGTCCAATAACTCCTCTTGTCCAATCATTGGTTTTATAAGAAAAAGGAATAATTGGGTAAATGTCAAAATACCCCCAAAATAGTTGATGAAAACAACATAAATTATTTTCATACAACTCTTCTTGAAAAGGAGAGAAAGAGAGAGACAAGGGGTCCATTATCTTTAATACCCTTTTCATGGCATTCTCAAATACACTCAAAAAATAAAATTATGTAGTTAGATTAATATATAATAAAAAAATGATCATTATGACATTAATTACAAATAAAATAAAATAAAACATATAAACCACAAGTTAATGATTTCAAATAATGATCATTAATAAATATAAAAGCAAATTATGATTAAAATTTACAAAAAGATGTTAAATTTTTTTACCCAATTAAAAATGATAAGCATTATAACTTTCTTTTGGCGAATGAAATATTTTATTTCACATGTATTGATAAAAATATATTTTGACTAATCATATGTGTCATGTGTGTGTACCTATGCACATATATAGATATATATATATATATATATATATAAAGAAAGAGATATAGGTTTAGAAAATAACAATAACGGAGTCTGATCCAGTAATGCAAATGGGGACAAATGATGAACCTGATCCAATTAATCAAGTGGGAATCGATGAATTTGGAAATTCAACAGGGGAGGATGCGAATGTGGTTTACGGTCAGGATGGTTATTTGGATTCTAATTTTACAGTGGAAAATCAGACAGTAAATGAAGAAGTGATAGGAACTGAGCAGAGGAAAAAATCGATTTCGCAAGACTTGCCGAGAAGTTCGGGGGAAAAATTGAAGGGGAAAAGAAGTGACGTCTTGGGATTTGGTCGGGGAAAGGTTAGCTTCCATCTTCTTAAACAGATGGCGAGAGGTAACAACAAACAAATTGGACAGCGGAGATCTTCGAAGTCCGCGACAGAGAAGACGGGTAAAAGGAAAATTAACGGGAAGGAAGTGTTAACACGATCAAGTCAGGCGTCATTTTCTAATGAATTGAGAGGAAAAGAAAGTTCAGAGAGCATGGAGGATTTTGGAGCGAAGATTGGAGTCATTTGGGATGGTACTAAAGATGCAGAGGCATGGGGAGACTTCAAGAAAAAGTAAGCAAGATCATCGTGAAAGGTTAGTCTCGTGTTATCAATTTGGAGTTAAATGAAAGTAATCTCGTTAAATATAAGGGGTATGGGGGCACCACACAAGAAAACGTAGGTGAAAGAAATATGTAGGCGTGAAAGACCAAATGTAATTGCAATCCAAGAAACGAAAAATAAGAAATGGTCGGACTCTCAGATTAGAGTTTTTTGGGGAGATGATTGTGGGGACTTCGCACAGGTGGAGGCCAAGGATATGTCAGGCGGCCTCTTAACTATATGGGATAAGAATGTATTTCATTGTGAATATGTGGTTATGGAAGAAGCGTTCCTTGCGGTAATCGGAAAATGGAAGAATATAGATGGGATGATCGGCCTAGTGAACGTATATGGGCCAAGAGACGTAAAAGAAAGAAAAGAAGCTTGGGAAAAAATAGAAATGTTGGTGTTAAAAGAGGAGATAAAGTGGTGTGTCTTTGGGGATTTTAATGAAGTGAGAGGGACTCACGAAAGACTTAATTCGATTACAAATCCGAGAGGGGTGGATGACTTCAATGAATTTATAAATAGGAGCAACTTGGTTGAAATTCCTTTGGGTGGGAAGAAGTTTACAAGGGTAAGCGATGATGGGCTAAAGTTAAGCAAGTTAGATCGGTTTCTTGCAACGAATGATTTTTGTTTGGTATGGAAGAATGTGGGTGTGAAAGCGTTGGAAAGAAAGTGGTCGAATCATATGCCAATAATGCTCTATGAAGACCGACACGATTTTGGGCCGAAACCCTTTAAACTCTTCGATGCTTGGCTAAAGGAGGAAGGATTGGACGAAATTGTGAAGGATGCTTGGAATTTGGAAGTCTACTCGAAACGGTCGGATTGTATTTTTAGAGATAGAATGAAGAATATCAAGGAGAAGCTAAAGTCATGGAGCAAAGAAAAATTTGGTAATATGGAAGAAGAAATAAAGCGAATAAAGGAAGAGGTCTCAAGGAAATAAAAGGAAGCGGAAGCAACTTGTTGGGAGGAGGTCGAAAGAGAACGGTGGGTAAATTCAAGAAAAAAATCACTGTTCTAAAAGGCTCGCCGCGACAGCCGCCATGGCGCGCCGTGGCTCAAGGCTTGTGTCTCACGCCACGTTATGCCTGTGGCACGCCATGGCCTAATGTATCGTCTTTTGTAACGCGATACTTGATTTTTCTTTGCGTTTTTAATGTCTTACTTGCTAGTTTTTTATATATGACCTAATTTAAGTTGTTTGTTATCATTGACTCATCGATTACTAGTACAAACCATATGTTTTTATATATAATATTATATATGATATAGAGATTTGCCGCCATAGGTCACGCCTCGATAAACGCCATGGCCTCGTCGTGGCTCCTAAGGCTTGAGGCTTAGCCTCGCCGCCACGCCACGCCTCACGCCATTTAGAACCTTGAAAAAAATGGCTAGAATTGGAGGAAAAGAAACATAGCACGAAACTATTCCACGCGGCGATTAAGTATAGGGAAAGGAAGAACACGATATGGGGCTTGCATATTAATTCAGTTTGGACGGATCACCCGCCAAAAATCAAAAATCATGTCTTTGAATTTTTTAAAGAAAAGTTCTCTTCGCATAGAAAGAAAGATGGCCCAAGGTTGAGGGGTGATAAGTTTGAAAAAATCTCACAACAGGAGGCCGATTTGTTAGAAAGACCTTTTTTGGAAGCGAAAATATGGAGCGCGGTGAAAAGTTGTGGGGGAAACAAAGCACCCGGCCCGGATGGTTTTACCTTCAATTTTATCAAGAGATTTTAGGGAATTATAAAAGGTGACTTGATAAAGGCGGTGCATTGGTTTTGGGAGAAGGAAGAAATTAGTTGGGGTTGCAACTCATCATTTCTAACGTTGATCCCAAAGTGTGCCAACCCGTCGGGATTAGGGGAGTTTCGACCGATTAGTTTGATCGGAGCATATTATAAATTTGTCTCGAAAGTTTTGGCGGAGAGATTGAAATCCGTGTTGGGAAAAATAATAAGTAAGGTACAAAGTGCCTTATCCAAGACCGTTTTATTCTTGATGGTGTTTTAATTGCAAACGAGGTGGTCGATTTTCTTAGAAAGAAAAAGAGAAATGGGTTGATTTTTAAAGTTGACTTCGAGAAAGCGTATGATTGTGTGGAGTGGTCGTTCCTCTTGGATTGCTTGGAGATAATGGGGTTTGGGAACAAATGGAGAAAGTGGATCCACGCATGTCTCAAGTCCGCAACGACGTCGGTTCTCATAAACGGGACACCGACCAAGGAGTTCAAAATGGAAAAAGGTCTTAGGCAAGGGGATCCGCTTGCCCCTTTCCTATTTCTTGTGGTGGCCGAAAGTCTTCACGTGTTAACGGTGGAAGCGGTGGAAAAAGGACTCTTCGAAGGAATCAAAGTGGCAAGGGAAGGGGTAACGGTATCACACCTACAATATGCGGATGATGTTGTATTTTTTGGGAAGTGGGATTTAGTGAATTTAAGAAATCTCATGAAGATTCTTTAGTGTTTCCAAGAGCTTTCGGGTTTAAAGATTAATGTTAGCAAAAGTAAAATATATGGGATTGGAGTAAACGAGGCAGAGGTACAATCGTGGGCACGATGTTTGGGTTGTAGTTGGGGTACTCTTCCATTTCTTTACCTTGGACTTCCGATTGGTGCATCAATGCGTAGATTGGAACATTGGAAGCCGTCGATTGAAAAGGTAAAAAATAGACTTGCCTCTTGGAAAACAAGAATTATGTCGATCGGAGGTAGATTAACGATGGTAAAATCGGTACTCGATAGCTTGTCGTTATATTACTTCTCGTTGTTTCGTGCCCCGAGAGGTGTAATCAAAGAGTTGGAGAGAGTAAGGAATAAATTCTTTTTTTTTGGGGGGGGGGGGGGGGGGGAAGAAAGCGAGAAAAAAGTGTGAGTTGGGTCAAGTGGGAAAGAACTTTGGGATCCTTCAAAAGGGGGGGGGGGTGTGGGCACTTTACAATCTGCAAATTAGGGTCTTTTAGGGAAATGGTGGTGGCGCTTCCTATCGGATAAAGAGTCGTTGTGGGTCAAGATCATTCAAAGTCTCTATGGAGAAGATGGGGGTCTTATGGGGGGGTTCAAAATGGGTATGGTGGAAATGGTGCGACATGGGGGAACATTATCCGAGTAAGGTCAGAATTGGACGGTGCGGGGGTAGACTTTACGAGTTCGTTCGTGAACGAAATTGGGGATGGTGCGGGGACGAAATTTTGGTTGGATACGTGGAATGGAAATGGTTCATTAAAAAGGGACTTCCAACGGTTGTTTAGACTAGAAACCAACAAGAATGCTCTAGTCAAGGATAGGGGGGAGTGGGTTGATGATAGGTGGTAGTGGAAATGGGAGTGGAGAAGAGAACCGAGAGGGAGGGAACGTGGGGAATTGGATCTTTTAGAAAGAAAGCTCCTAGAACGGTTACCGGTTAGAGACCGTAAAGATAAGATAGCGTGGAAACTAGATACGTACAAGACGTTCAATGTAAAATCCCTTAGAAGTCTAGTGGAGGAAGCTAGGATGGAGGGAGAAGGACCCATTGTGGAAACGAGGTGGCATACGATGATCCCGAAAAAAATCTGTATTTTCATTTGGAGGGCAGGATTGGGCCGGATTCCTTGTCGTTTGGTACTAGAGAGGATGGGAGTCGACTTGGATTCGGTTCTTTGCCCAAGATGCGGTGACACACCCGGGTCGGTGGACCATGCTTTAGTTGGTTGTAAGGAGTTAAAGAAATTTTGGAGCATGACCGGGAGATGGTGGAGAAGGAATGTCGATAATGTGGACTCGCTACAATCTCTTTTGCAAGAGGATCAAACGGTGGGGACGGATAGAAAAAGAAAAATCTTATGGGAAGCGGTGTGTTGGACTTTCCTATACTTTATTTGGTCGCACCGAAATAAAATAATAATCTAAGGGGAGAAAGGAAGGATCGACGATCTGTTCTTCGAATATCAAAGGAAAGCGTTCGAGTGGATCAAAGAAAGAAATAAAAAGGCTACGTTAGACTGGGTAAAGTGGATGTCGAATCCAATCGTGTAACGTATACACAATTTTCAAGACGGACGGTTGATCGTTGTGTACCGAGATCGGTTGGGAGACGAATTGGCTAACACTTAAAGGTGCTGGTGTGTTGAAATCGGCTGGATGGTGATGGCTATGTGAATTGGACCAGAGCTGAACAGTCTGTTTGCTCCTTGCAAACTCTTTATTTTTCTATTTCCTTGCTACTGTTTGGTTCATGTGGAACTTGCCATTCTGTGTGTTTTTTATTTTTGTATGGGGCGGTGAGTGCCCATATGGTTGTATTGGCTTTGGTTTAATAAAATTCAATTGCTTTGCAAAAAAATAATAATAACAAAGTAAGAGAATAAAAAAACAACCATATTACGTGTAAAATCGTATGTGATTATACACTAACAATCAACGTAAGGGTGTGCGGGCAACATGAGATCGCGTGAAACACATGTGATTCGACCATTTGTATTTTATTATTTTGTTATCGTTCTCATATTAACCTGACTATATATATATATATATATATAGTGGCATATCCATAATTTTTTTCTTGGGGGCACCTTCAGGGTACATTAAAGACACACAAAGTTGATCGGTGTGTTTTAAGCATAGTTCCACCTTTTCGATGGATTTGGAAAGTTTTTTGATTGATTTTGAAGAGTTTTTAGGTTCTTTTGTCGATTTCAAGACTTTTTTAGTTTTTTGTTGGATTTTTTTTTATTTTTGTTGACTTTTAGGTATTTTTTTGGTTGGTAGGGACAAACAAAAAATTACTAGAGGGACAAATGATAGAAAATAAAAACAAATTGTTTTTAACCTAAAAAGGATATTTTTTTAATGGAGACATTTCCTCCACCATTTGCTTTGTACATCCGCCCCTTGTTATATATATAAAATATATATAGGCAAATGTATGTATACATGCATTTATATATAAATAGCAAGTTTAATGACATCTTCCACACTAATGAGAAGGTATTATCATGCAAGGTTTTGGGACTCAATATTAGACAATGTCAAGCGTTGGGAGTAAAAGCCCAAATGAAGAACACCTGTAATAACCTAGTTTTGAATGTAAAAAATAAAAAAGAAGTTTGGTGGCCAAAGTGTGATAATCAAAAGTTGGGTATTAAGTGTGATGGGTATATAAAGGAGAAAAACCCTAAAACCCTCACTTTCTTTTTATTGTTGCTGTGTGCGGCTAGAGTGCACTGGTGTGTGTGCAATTGCAAAATTCTTCAAGCAAGGCATGGGGGGAAGAAATCCTTGGAAGAGAAATCAACATTCATCAATTAAGGTAATCTCAATTCAACCCTAAAAACCCCTTGATCATCTTGTTTGAGTTGTTGCCTGGGTAAATTCTTGATTTGGAAGCAATTGGTTGATTCCTTCTTGAGAAATTGGAATTTGTGTCCATGGCTTTTGTTTTAATGGTTTAAGTGGAGGAGTGAATTATTAATCTGTGGTTGTAAGAAGCTTAGAACAGCAGTAAGAGGACCAAGCAATCTGAGGTTGAGGAAATCGCTACCCGAAAACCACTCAGTGGGAATTCGGACGTCGTATCCGGAAAGCCTAGTATCCGGTGTAGTGTCCGGATAGATGAGCTGCTTGAGGTTTCCGATAGATTTACCCGGAAACCCTTGGGAATCCGGGAGAATCCGGATAGCGTAGGAGTGTCCGAAAAATCTGGTGTCCGGGATACTCCACCCTGGAAGTACTTCGTCCGGATAGTTTTAGCTGTCTGGGTAGAACCCTCCGGATAGTTTAACTATCCGGGTAAACCTTTCCGGGTAGTTGTGCAGTGTGGATCCTTAGTGTTTTAGAAAGGTGATCATAGTGTGTTTCTTGTCCGAGAGCCTATGTTGGTGCGGTTTGAGGAGGGTGTTATTCGGTGAGAAAGGAACGTTGATCGCCAGGTGAATCTCCCTAACCAAATACCTTTTTTCTAGGAATGGCAATGGGCCGGGTTCGGGACGGTTTTTAGGGTCCCCGTCCCCGAAATCGATAAGCAATCCCATCCCTAAAACCGTACCGATCCCCATCGGGTCCCTGCGGTTTCCCCGATCCCCATTGGGGAACCCGTTAAGGAAAAACGTCTCCGTTAACCGTTGGTTTTCCCCGAACCCGACCCGACCCGAAACAAAAAACATAAGTTTAGACATAAATTAAAGAAGTAAAGAAGTAGCTACATCGAAATAAATCATGAAAAAAAAGATGCTAAAATAGTTCCACCTGTTTTAGTTTCCTGCCTAAGATTGATTAAAAAGATTTTATTGTGTTCAAACAAACATTAACCCTATTATGTTCTTTAATCAATCATATAACTAACTAATTAAGTAAATTGATTGAAAAAACAAATGTTATTATATAGCTAGATGACAACTTACATAACTATTGATGACCTACTTTAAAAAAAACATATTATTAGCCTCATAGCACCACCAACTTGGAACAAGCACAAAGGAAATTGCCATAAACCCACGTGCTGCAACTAGACAATCACCAAGGACATAAAAAAACAAAAAAAAAACCTGCACTCCACGAGTTGATTAACAACAGCAGCAGGAACGAATTTCACTAGTTGATTAACAGCCGCAACACCCACGTCACGAGAGCAAGGAATGCGATTAATATTTAGTAATTTAGGGATTTAATTGGACTTGGTCAATGGTCAATTGGTATGTTGAACTTGATTTGAATTAGGTGTTGGGCTTTGGTCTTTTAATACACATATATAACATATTTATCTTATAGCCCAATACAAAATTTTGTTTTAAAATGTATACATATATAATATTATATATATCGGGCCGGGCCGGGACGATGAGGATGGTCCCCGTCCACATCCCCATCCCCGTTAAAATCCCCGCTATCGTCCCCGATCCCCGTCCCGTCCCCGTTAACAAGTCCCCAAAACCGACCAAAATGTTCGGTTTTCGGTTTTCACCGTCGGTTTCGGTTTTTTTTGCCATCCCTACCTTTTCAAATGTGTTGTATATCCATATATGCAAATGTTGATTAAAGTGCTATTTACTTAACGTTGTTAAACATGCATGATAATGTGATTCAAAAGTGTGATTAATTTGTGTGGGCATGTGATGACTTAAGTGTGTATATGGGGGGTGTGTCCCATAAAGAATGCATATATGTATGAATCTGTTTCATATAATATATCAAGGGAGGTGTGTGCCCTAACACGTTGTCACGAATGTGTGTGACTATAGCGTGGGTCATCAATGCATGCCAAATTGTGTGCATATCCTGAAATGAAACTGAAAGGTTCATAATCATTTTATATCTTGTTCTTTTATATTATATTGCTCGTGGCATGGTTTTCTTTTGAGGGAACTCACTAGACCTCACGGTTTAACCCTCGTTTTCAAAACTAAAAACCTTTCAGGTGAGCAGGTAGATAAGGGTAAGGGTAAGCTGTGAAATCAGAGTTGGCTTGAAGAGCGCAGCTTTGAAGATTTTGTTAGATGTCCGAATAATTACCTTTTTATATATCCTCAGCTGTAAGCCGGTTGTTTTGCCAACCGTTGAACTTAGCATTTTTGTAAGACATTTTGGAACCGTTTGATTTTGGGTTATTTACGCATGCGTGTTTTGCTGTTTGGTTTATCTTTTAAAGTGGGTTGTTACAACACTCATTGTAATGTAATTTCCATATCGGCATAACATTAAATAAAACGATCCATCTTGTTATTTTGTTGATATTGTAAAAGAAATCAATCATAAATCTAAAAATGATAATAGGGAGATTGAGTCAAATAGTCATTTCACACTGTATTTTAGCTATTCCTCTTTTACTTTTACTAAAATGTCACTATTTTTGCACCTTTCAAGCCCAAGTCAACCAATTACTTTAATAATTATTATAGAATACGATAAATTGTTGTGGTTAATGTTTTATATTTAAGAGGGACATACATGGAAGAAACTTGTGTTGATGGAAAAGAATCTTGATGTGGCAATGTATTAGGTAGTGACAAGGAACGGATGTTGACCTATCAACAATACCAAACAAGTTCATCTTCAAAATCTTGGATGTACATGTTTTGTTACTAGTAATTAATATATTAATTTTCAGGTTAAAAATATTACTACTTTAACTATTATACGTTTATACATTTAAAGTTGTTATACAAGCAAATTTTTTTTTTTGAAAAATAATACAAACAAAAATTATGAACCGAATAAGTGGTAATTTGTTTAAAACTTTATAAGCTTTGGAAACCAAATGTAAGCAAAGCGTATCAACAAACCTGGTTTGCCATCATTCTTACCATACGTATAAACATCTTGTGATGACGAGAACATACCCGATTCCATAAATATGACTAACACTCCGTAAGTCATATCATCACGCTCGAGAGCCTACTACGAATCATCACAGATTCTAGATCATTGCTCATGTCCAATAAATTACAATTTACTTTATGCCTATTTCTTGGAGTGGAAGTAGAGATTACAATTTACTTTATGCCTATCTCTTACATTCCCATAGAAATCAGGAATTACAATTTACTTTATGCCTATTCCAAGATTTCTCCTCACAATACGAAATGGGAATTACAATTTACTTTATGCCTATTCCTCATTTCACGTCAACAGGAATTACAATTTACCTTATGCTTATTCCACGTTTCAAATCACCTTACGAAATGGGAATTACAATTTACTTTATGCCTATCCTTCATTTCAGGTCAACGGGAATTACAATTTACTTTATGCCTATTCCACGTTTCAAATCATGCCAGTGCCTATGGATCCATTAAACTTACTAGCATACGTGCATATTTACTCGAACGCACAAAACATTTCATATCATATTCTCATAGCTAAGAATCCCAAATACTATATCGTACCTTTATTCTCAATTGTCTCTCTTCGGCGACTTAGCACATCCGGAAACTATATTTATTCGAACGCACAATTTTTTTAATAGAAAAGCTTAACCAGATAACACATTCGAAAACTATATCCGAAAAAATCCCTTATCCGGAACTCAATTCCGGAACTATCCGGAAAACTCATAAATATCCGGAATTTCAGAAGTATCCGGACATCAGAAGTTATCCGGATAACAAAACTATCTGGTCAAGTTGTTCGGAATCCATACCCGGAAACCATCAGAATCCGGAAACACATACAATCTGGATGGCGTCCGGAAACCAAAGTAATCCGGATACCATTCGGTAACTATTTATCCGGAAACTATATACTTACCGGATGATTCCACCCTTAACACTTTTACCGGACACTACCGATATGAAACTTACCGGACACTACAGACTTACCCAGATACCTTCGACCTGCCCAGCAAAATCCAACCCAGATCGGAATCTGTTCCATCCAACTTATTTTGCAAGTATTCATTCATTCCCAATACAGTTAATACTAACATCTTACTGCTTAATTTAATGAAAACATTGCTTTTAAGAAAGATGAACTCACCTGGGTTAACAAATCGAACAGAAGCTGAAATTTAATTTAACCCAGTAGTTCGAATCGACTCTGCTTCAATGATTCAAACCTGAATATATTCAAATCTCATTCATACAATCGATCTTAATCAAATAAGATTGAAGAAGATCATTACTTTCTTACCTGAAGAAATCCTTCACGTAACTCTCTCGTTGCCTTACTAAAACCAACTTTCAAGAAACCTAAACTGAGATATTTCCTCAATTCAGCCGACTCTTCCTTTTTATATGAGATCAATTATCAACAATTGGCAAAACTGGCCCTTCATATTTCACCATTTCACAATTGAACTACAACTTTAGTAATTCTTGTTTTTGATCCTTTTGACATAATGTTAAAATCATCCCATTATCTTAAACATTTTACCAAATAAATATATAAATATTTTTGTAATTTTCGAGGTGTTACACTATTAGTGCAAGTTGTATTATATGCATGGATAGTTGTACATATTCCACTCATAAAGAAGATGATAAGTTGTGAAAAGGAAAGAAAACCTTTAAAAGACCCTTCTTTTTCAGCATAAAAAGACCTCCTTTTATGAAAGAAAACCTTGTCTCATTTGCACATCCATTGGTTTAAAACCTAAAGTTTAATTAATTAATTAATTAAATAATTATTTTTCTAGGATAATATTACTAGTACTTGCAAATACTCTGAGGAGCCCAAAAAATCAACCAATAAGAAAACGTAGGCGGTTAGAGAGTGGAATAGGAGTCAGTGATTTCTAGTGGCTTCCTGCCAAGGCATTTTCTTCATCTTTTTTTTATTAATTTCTGTTTTGTCTTAAACCCCACAATTTTCTTTTAAAAAAAATTTCTTGAATATTTTATTAATTTCTGTTTTGTCTTCAAACCCCACAAGGAGAAGAAGAAAGAGGTTGTGTTGCAAGGACAAGATTTGTGTACTAGGCTATATGAGGTTCAAGATCTTGAAAATTAGTTTTGATATTCACAAGATAAGGAAACCCTAATCAGACCAGATTTCTTCATAGAGAAGGAGAAGAAGAAAGAAGATTGAGACCCCATGAAAGATCAAAAGTTGAAATGCTAAAAGAGAGACAGAAAGTAGAGAGAGAAAGTTAGAGAGAGAAAGAGACATGTTTGAGAAAAAGACTGGACCTTTCTTTTGGTGGCTCTATTCAGATATTACCTTGACATGATAGCTTTGATCTTCTCCTTCTTTTCATTTTCCTCATCCTCTTATTAGTTCTGAAACAAACAACCCTATCTAAAAAGAGTGTGAGTTCTTTGAGATTTTTGTAGATTTCTGTTCTTTTTACATGATTATTTCTGTGTTATATTATGATATGGGTATTTGCTTATATATTCAATTTGATTTGCAGAGTTGATAATCTTGAATTCAAAATGGCGTGAAAGAAGGTTTTGCATGGCGAGTCATAGAGTTGGAGAGACTGGTTTGTCAGACTCGGGACCTTCTCACCATCACCATCACCACCAACACCTGCCATACTCTGTTTTTCCTGCCTTTAATCCTCCTAACACAGGCTTCATGTACACTGTTTTTCATTTTTGTTCTTATTTATCCAAAAAAAAAATCGATCTTTTTGACATGGGTTTCATGAAAATTTCTTTCCCCCCCCCCCCCCCCTCTTTGGTAGTTTAATACTGTAATCCTCTGTTTTTTTCTTGACACTTTCTTCATTGTTTCTCAGTAATCAAGAAGGATCAGCCTTTGATTTTGGGGAGCTAGAAGAAGCTATTGTGCTTCAAGGATACAAGATCCATAGTGATGATACCAAATTACGTATGCTTTTAATTCTTTGATTTGCATCATACTTTCTGCTTTATTTTTTTTATTTTTTTCTGACGTTTGCTAAAGCATAACCAACTGCACCCCTCAAGAACACACACAAGTTTGTGAGGGAGAAAAAAGAGGGTTTGAAAGTGTCAAAAGTGGTGGGGTTTATCCATAACAAGTTGAGTACTCATACATAGAAAACCTGCATGATAATCTTTTCTACTTACTCCTCTTGAGTCACCATTAGAACAGAGAGTTAAATGGGAAAAAAGAAAGAAAGTGATTAGGTATCCCTTTTCCCACCCACTTTGAGTTCTTGGAAGTGTGATTTTGATTTTTGTTTCCTTTTTTCTGTCTCTGTTCTCAATTTCTTGATGATGATCCTAAAAGATATTTCTTTATTGTGATCTTGTTGCAGCTTTATACACAACAGTACCAAGGCCAGCAGCTACTCTGGACATGTTCCCTTCTTGGCCTATGAGAGTTGATCAAACCCCAAGAGTAGTTCTCTTTTTACCTTAACAATTATCTTTGACCATTTCATCATGCCATTTTTTTCACCCTCATAACTAGTAAAAAGACAATTTTTGAACTTCAATATCTCTCAACAAGTTATTCCTTTTTTGGGATCAATCAAAGAATTTAATTTTATTCCATTTTCTTGGAAATTTCTTCCATACTTCCTTGTCAAAAGTTAAATCTTGAATACATATTTTTTTGGATAAAAAACATGTTTTTAGGTTAATCAATTATGAATTTTTTTAAATACCCATTGAAGTAAATTCTCTTTTCTTGGCTTTTTTGCCATCTTTTTTTTTTCAAAAGTTGGAACTTTAAGCCATTTTTGTGATTATCTTCAAGTAATTTTGTTGGGTTTTTGTGTTTTAAAAAACAGGGGAGTAATTCAAGTACAGATTCAGGATCAGCAGTAAATGCTGCAATTGCAAGTAAACCAGAGACTCATTCTCATATAGAACCAGAATCACCGATTAGCAGTAACAGTAGAAAAGCATCTTCCGATCCACAACAGCAGCAAGAAGCCATTTATCGACAACAACTGCAACATCTTCAGATACCACCACCACAACAACAACTTGAGATGGAAAGTGAAGGTGGTAGTCCTGTAACCACAGGAGGATCATCACATTCTCAACAAGCTCCTAAACCCTTCTCTGAAAAGGTTTTTTTTTTACCCCAATACTTGTCACTTTTTACCCATTTCTTGTCCTTATACATATAAATATATATAATTAAACCTTCAACCTTCTTAACCTGACCAATATCTTTTTAGGATACTGCCCTTTTGTCATCTTGCTTCTTTATTACACTATACCCTTTTAATTAGGACCAACATGTTAGTCTTAAATCGGGTAAATATCAATTAATTCCCCTTTTATAGCTTCTTGATTTTGTTTTACATCATATTATTTCATCACCATGAAATGATAGAGAGAGAAAGATAGAATCTTTTGTGTAATTTTGGTCTCTATTAAACGGTGATTTTGCTTCCATCTGATTTAGTTAAAGCTAATTATTCACTCCCCCCAAGAACTCCTGTTACATTATTATCTTTTTATAGTAATGATTACCCAAATCCCCATGACTTCAGTTTAACTTGTTACTTTTCTTGGAGCCCTTGTCACTCACTGTTAAATCATTTTTTAAACATTTTATGTAAAACATTTTTGTTCTCATATTTTATATTTTATTCATATATATATATATATATATACACCTGCAAATGCAATGAGCAAAACTTTCAAGTATAAAATCATATAAACTTCTAAAAGATACTGGTGCAAAAGTCCAAAAAAACCACCATAGGGAAGGAGTCTAGATGAAGGGTTCAGACCTAAGGTGGTAATTTGCCTCGATGATGGGTGTACATTTGAAAATTAATAAATAAATAAAAAAGAGTAAATTTTTACTCTGTTTTTGGTTTTCATTTGTTTCAGAGGAAGGGAATTGGTTCAACATCAGAGAAAACACTGGATTCCAAGGTTCTTGCAGCTATATAAACTTAAAGAAACTCGGTCGATTGACTTTTTGAACCATCGATTTTGTAAAATTATCAACTGAACACCAAATTTGCAAAAATGTTTAACAATTTGTGGAAATATAAGTACCGACATAATCACCCTTCTTGATATTCAAGCTAAGTGTAGTTTTTGTTTCTTCATTGTTTAACAGCAAAAATATTATAGAACATACGATGATGATTCGAAAAGTTAAATCACTCGTATAGTCGTATATATGTTTATGTATGGTTTAAAAATATAAAATAAAAGGGTGATTGAAAATATGTGAATTTGATTCTGTTTACAGACATTGAGGCGCTTAGCTCAAAACCGAGAAGCAGCAAGAAAAAGCAGGCTCAGGAAAAAGGTTTCTTGATTCATCAAACTAACCATCATTTCCCCCATTTTAATAGGAGATCATTACGATTCACATGTGCATTTAAACCGAGATCATAACTATTCACATGTGCATGCAGGCATATGTTCAGCAGCTTGAATCTAGCCGAATAAGGCTAACTCAACTGGAACAAGATCTTCAACGAGCTCGATCACAGGTTTATACAGTTAATCTTTCAATTTCTGAATCGGGAAATTCGTGGTTTGGGTCGTTCTTTTTTATGTTATTATTTCGTTTTAGTTACGAAAATGATCATGTTATATAGGGTCTGTTCTTGGGAGGTGGAGGTGGTGGAGGGAACATTAGTTCTGGTGAGTCTTAATTTGTTTAATATTCGATCGCCTAAAAATTACAACAATTTAAGTTTCGATTAACATCCAAGATGGTCCTGGATCGTGTGTGTACGTGCAGGTGCAGCGATATTCGACATGGAATACACAAGATGGCTTGATGATGATCAAAGACATATGGCCGAGTTGCGAAAAGGATTGCAATCGCATTTATCAGATGGCGATCTTCGTGTTATAGTAGATAGCTTCGTCGCACATTATGACGAGATTTTCCAGCTGAAGGG
This sequence comes from Saussurea involucrata, assembly GCA_033807775.1. NCBI lineage: Eukaryota > Viridiplantae > Streptophyta > Magnoliopsida > Asterales > Asteraceae > Saussurea > Saussurea involucrata. The sequence continues at coordinate 132,653,203 of CM066321.1, read as the reverse complement.
CGTGGCAGCTAAATCCGACGTCTTCCATTTGATTACCGGCATGTGGACTACCCCAGCGGAACGCTGCTTCCTCTGGATGGGCGGTTTTCGGCCCTCCGATCTTATCAAGGTTTCGTATTTTCTTGTCATAACAAACTCCGGTATCTTTTCAATATTAAATGAACTGGTACGATGGTTTAAAAAGTCAAATCACATTTTTGTTTGTTAGATGTTAGCGGTTCAACTTGATCCGCTTACGGAACAACAAGTTGTGGGGATTTATAGCCTGCAGCAGTCGTCACAACAAGCGGAAGAAGCGTTAACGCAAGGGTTGGATCAACTACATCAGTCGTTGGTCGACACCATCGCTAGCGGATCCGTGAATGACGGGGTCCACCATATGGCGGTTGCCCTCGGAAAACTTACGAATCTTGAAGGGTTTGTTCGCCAGGTAAATATATCAAATCAAACGTTATATTTAATATTATCTACTCGGGGAGAGTTTCAAACAAGAATGACAAAAAAGTTGAAAATACAATAATAAATCTCAACATGATCTAATTTGCAGAACAAAAATGTATCCAACAATTTTTATTTACCTAAAGTAGCGAAAATAAAGTCCAATTAATTGCTTATACAAAAAAAAAAGTATTCGAATAATTTATTTTCCTTAATCTGACATCCATGTTGTTATACCTTTTCATCGATCTTTTCTTTTCTTTTTTTTGTCTTTCTCAAGTGAACCTGTCTTTATTTATTTACTTATGGATTATTATATCTAATGATTTGAACATCAAAATAACTGATTATAGGCCGATAATTTAAGACAACAAACTCTTCATCAATTGCATCGGATATTGACAGTTCGACAAGCGGCAAAATGTTTCTTGGTAATCAGCGAGTATTACGGTCGCCTACGAGCCTTGAGTTCCCTTTGGGCATCTCGGCCACGCGAGTAACATCTCAAATCCTTGGTTTAAATTACTTATTAATCCATTTTTATGGTCGTTAAATTTTTTTTGAATGTATTTAAATCTCTATTTTTTTTTTGTAGGGCATTGTTAAGTGAAGAAAATTCGTGCCAAACGACGACGGATTTGCAAATGGTGCAATCTTCACATATTCATTTCTCAAACTTTGGATGATGAAATGTTGATGTTTGATGGGCATGTTTAAAGCTACTGTTATTGCAGAGGATATGATTAAATAGTTTATTCAGTTATTTTCCTTTTTAATTTAGTTTAGTTATCTTTCTATTTTAGAAATTAAATGTTAACATATTTATGAGCTATGACTATGTTATCTTGCAAGTCAGTTGTTAGTTATCTTGGTTGGTTGTGTTTCAAACGACAAAATGAAACACATTTAAAATTAGGAATAAAACACAAACGACATGAATTTATTTGGATGATAAATGACAAAATAATAAAATACAATTGAAGTAGCCATTTTAAGTTGGTGGTTTAACCTCTTATACATTTTTATGTGTCCGCAATTGCAGACCTAACTAAAAAAAATGAATCTGGTCAATTTTCATAAAAAAATAGTATATTGCGTACGCAATTGTGGATCTGAGTCAATTTTTTAAAGGAAAAATCCATCATACTCATAGTTTTTGAGCTAGCAGACCTAGTTTTTACGAACATTTTGGTAAACAAATTAATAACAAACAGAGAGTCATGTCTTCCAACTTGAAACTAAAACAAGATAATCAAGTCAAAACATTGAATTGTAAACTGAATTTACTTCCATATTGTTATAACTACGTAAAGAAAACAACAATATTGATATTTCACCACCACCAGTCCACCACTAGTGTTTAGTTGTTCCTATTAGTTAGTGTATTGGTATAGTTGTCAATAACCTATCATATGTATGTCTCGATATTACCGGCAATACCCTTATACCCGCCGAATCCCATGCATGTTTTCGTATTGGCATCTTACATTAATATACCCTTTTATAGTAAAATTTCGCTTTTGACATTGCTTCAACAAAAAACAACGATGATATTTTATGGTTTTTGAAGGGTTTCTAAGACCATCTGTAACGACCAGGACCAAAACGGATTAAATTTAATGTGTTGTGGATAAGTGTATTAAAAGCGGAAGTTGAGAGGCTAGTTGGTAATTATGAGATGAAGTATATAAGGGCACAAAACCCTAGACAACATTCCATTTTTCCTGATTTGTGAATGTTGTTGGCGGCTGTTTGGTTTAGAGAGAAGAAGAGAATAAGTTTTGGAGGCTTAAGGTGCAAAGAAAAAGAAACACTACATTCAGTAAGGAATCAGAAAGAAATGGTGTGTTAGGATTCGTTTTCTACAAAGAATCCTCCAGGTAATTCCTAATCTGAAATCTCATCTAAGTGTTTGTTGATTGTTGGGGATTTGTGAGTTCTTACTAAAGTCATTTTAAGACCCTTAAAGGAGATTTAAACACCTTTAAATCGAGTTTAATCAGTAAAGTTTATGGAGAAATGATTAAAGATGCTTAAGTAAGTGATTTGTCGCATTATCTTACTGATTTCGGAGTGTTTAGCAAGATTTCGAACCATTAAGTTCACCCAGCAGTCGTCCGGAAACCTTCAAGCATGAAGGTGTCCGGGTGAGTGTCCGGGAAAGTTCTTGGTCGTGTTGTAGAAGGTGTCCGGATAAGTTTAGTCGTCCGGAGAACCTGTGTTGTCCGGATAAGAGTTGTTGTCCGGGTACTATGCGGTATCCGGAAAAGCGGGGTTACCCGGTAACCTGTCCGGAAAAGCGGGGATTACCCGGTAACCTGTCCGGAAAAGTAGGGTGGCTAGTGAGAAGTGTCCGGATAGTTCTAGTCAGCTTATAAATCTGTCCCTTCGTTCAGGTAGACAATTTGGAAGTAAAGAGCAGAGTAGGGAAAAGCAAGCAAACGTACCAGGTGAGTTTTTCTAACTAAAATACGTGTCTTTTAACGTGCTTTTCTAAAGTGAATACATGATGAGAAATACCATGTTTTGTTCTTATGCTTTTATTGCATGAAAGTTGTTTAAAGTTTTTATATGAGATGTATGCATACATTGTGTAGACGTAAATTGGCTAAGTCGGGGGGAGGTTCCGCCAGTACTCACGTCGGGGGGAGGTTCCGTTTATGCCATGGGAATGAGTCCCAGTAAGACAGCGTGATACTGACTCGTTGTCACCATCGGGTGACTTTAGGGTGCCATTTACGGGAGCGGATTTATCCGTGAAAGATTTTGCTGTTCAGCTATGTGAAAGTTTATTATTGAAAGTCTTGTATACATTTGAAAGTTATGAAAAGTTTTTAAATGATTTTGAGAACTGTCAGGAGGGACTCACTAGACCTCATGGTCTAACCCTCGCTCTTTTCAAATTAAAACCCTTTTCAGGAAAACAGGTAGCGAAAGGCTCTAGCAGGTGAACAGAGCAGTTAGAAGATAGAAGCAGTAGAACCAGTGACACTATTATCTTTTAGTTCTAGCAATTCTCAGTTGTGTAATAGGTTGTTTCCGCCAACCTAAGTTATTTAGACAGATGTAATGAAATTTTGGTGTAAGATCCCACATTGGTTGAGGAGGGGAACAAAGGTTGCCTGATAAGGGACCTGATACCTCCCCTATCAGACGCGTTTTAAAACCGTGAGTCCAGGTGTGTGGACAAAGCGGACAATATCTGGTACGGTTGGCCTGGGATGTTACAAATGGTATCAGAGCCGGAAACCGGACTGGTGTGCCAGCGAGGACGCTGGGCTCCCAAGGGGGGTGGATTGTAAGATCCCACATTGGTTGAGGAGGGGAACAAAGGTTGCCTGATAAGGGACCTGATACCTCCCCTATCAGACGCGTTTTAAAACCGTGAGTCCAGGTGTGTGGACAAAGCGGACAATATCTGGTACGGTTGGACTCGGATGTTACATTTGGGACCCGTTTTTGGGATGTTTCATTTATATGAATTTCATGCTTTATTTTTAGACTGGGTTGTTACAATTGGTATCAGAGCCATAGTTTAAGGGATTTAGGTGACCGAACGGGCCTAAACTTAAACTTGGGAGTAGAAATCACAACTGAGAATCAGGAAATGCGTTAGGAGGACACTATTTTAGAGATAGGACTAATAGGGTACTGAGGACTGTCATGTAAGGTAAGTTTGAGATTCCACCTAGCCAGTGTAATTGCGAACTTACAGATACATGTATGTGCTTAACCTGCCTTATTAGTCCGAAGTGGTAGTCAGAAGCTAGTGTTTATGTCGTGTTCCAGTACTTTAGAATGTCAGCAAGATCCCTGAGGGGTAGACTGAGATCCCTTGTTGGGGAAGTTTCATGAGAAGTCATGGTGATGTGATGTACGTATACATCGTAGAGAAGAAATGTTGTATAGAGTATTACGAGTCGTCTAGAGGTAGCTCTTCGTGGATTCGGAGAAGAAGAATGCTTGAGTTTGAGTAAGACTCCTATTTCGGGAGAGTCCCAATTCTAGAAACCATGGGATAGATCAGTCAGGATGGTAGGGAAAGACAGTGTCAAAACCTTGAATGTATCAATGGAGCCCTGGGTTCTCGGTCGAGCTTTCCATTTGCAGGATAAATGAAATAAGTGAAATGAAACCATGTAGAAGTGGAAGGTGAGATAGTTGATCAAAACGAAATAGTATGAAATGGTTGAGTAAGTGGACCGTTGAATGTATGTATAGCAAATCGTTGCAAGGCCGAGTGGGCGACTGTTAGTCCCAGATGGCTATAACAAGTATTGTAGAAGGGGGGGGTTGAATACAATACTCAAAATTTTCACAATTTTAATTCTTTTTATTGAAAATCTTTCAACAAGAATTACACATAGAAAACTTAAGACTGTTGCGGAAAAGAACAGATAAACTATTCTAACAATCTTACACAAAGTATACAACAAAATAACTAAGAACACTTAGAACAAAGCTATAAAGTTTTTCAAGCAAACTGGAAATTCTTGCACTTAGAGAATTCTTCCAGTTTGCGTAGAATATCAAGAGCTCACAGTAATCTTCAAAGTCTCTCAAGATGTGTGTGTTTCTGTATGGAGAGCTCTTCCTTTTATAGTGACAAGGAGTGTGCAAGCATTGAATGCTTGGGACACTTGTCATCTTCACACTTGCTGAGGATGTTGACTTCTGGAAAGTTGTGAAGTTCTTGTCACCTTTTACAAGGTACAGTCAGAAGAGCTCATGCATGAGAAAAGAGCTTTGCATGGAAATGGATAATAAGACAGAAGGTCACTTTATCCATGTAGAAAATATCTTCTCAATTTGTCTTCTTATGTCTCTCATTTTTGTCTTCTTTTGCTTCTCAAAATCTCTTTCAACAAATGCACCACCGAAGAAAGGTTGTAAGATTTCTTCCAAGACAAAATGAATTTACTTCTCATTTTGTCTTATTATGTCTCTCACTTTTGTCTCCTTTTGCTTCTCAGATTTTCTTTCAAGAAAAGCACCACCGATGGAAACTTGGGATATGTGACACATCTTTGGAGAAAACATCTTTGAAGCTTCTTTGAGGTCCCACCGAAATGTCATTTGGGATATGTGACACATCTTTGAGATATGTGACATCATCTTTGAGATATATGACATCATCTTTGGGAAAAGCTTCTTTGAGACTTGGCCGAAATAGAGAGAAGTTTCGGTGGAGATACCACCGAAATTGTGAGAACAATTTCGGTGAACAATGACTTGTATGTTTGAGAAAAGATCTTTCACTTCCACAATGAGAGAATCTTTAATCTTGACTTTGGTTAATCTTTGACTTCACCAAACATTTGATATCTTGTACAAGCCATTACAAAGAACCATGCATCCAAAATTTCTCTAAGTATAAAATGTTTTTCAAAGTATAAAAGGAGATCATGAGGTCATCTTCAAATCTTGATGACCCAACAATCTCCCCCTATTTGATGATGACATCCATACTTAGAAAAACATGAGTAAGACAGTGAATAATGCAAGTTGACCCTTCTTTACTCTTTTGGGTTCTTTTTCACACAGTCCATTTTTTTTTTTTTTTTTTGTGTGTGTATGTATATATGATATTTACATATAAGAAAAAATAAAAAGGTATAGCTGTACAAATAATCGAAAGGAAAAGGAAAGAAGTATAAACAGTATAAACAGAATGAATATTACTTGCATCTTTGGAGGGGCGAGTTGAAACTTGTGTCTGGCTTGAGGATTCTTCATTTTGATCAGCAGCCTTAGGATACTTCTGCCCAACTGTTGCATCTTGGCATCTTTTCATGTTTAGCATCAGCATCCTTTGTCTTTGTTTTGCTCCCCCTCAGTTAGATCAGACGGTCTTTGTGTTTCTCCCCCTCAGTTAGATCCGCCCGGACTGAAGTGCTCCCCCTTGACCGGTCCGTCGATTTCCTCATTTTTTCAAGTTGGTCGCTGTATATGAGTACTGAGGGTTTATGTTGCTCCCCCTCAGATGAATTCTCCCCCTCAGCGGCCGACGTAGGAAAAACACCAAGAGAAAATGAAAAGATCGGCCAGAACCAAGACCAATTTTTTTTTTTTTTTTTTTGCCTTTCCACCGAAAATTGAGGAAAATCCACCGAAAATAGGCTATTTTCGGTGGAAAATCGGTAGGATATTTTTTTTTTTTTTTTTTTACCTTTCCACCGAAAATTGGCTATTTTCGGTAGGATTTTCGGTGGAAAATCGGTAGGATTTTTTTTTTTTTTTTTTTTACCTTTCCACCGAAAATTGAGCAAAATCCACCGAAAATTGGCTATTTTCGGTAGGATTTTCGGTGGAAAATCGGTAGGATATATTTTTTTTTTTTTTTCACCGAAAATTGAGGAAAATCCACCGAAAGTAGGCTATTTTCGGTAGGATTTTCGGTGGAAAATCGGTAGGATTTTTTTTTTTTTTTTTTTTTTTTGCTTTTCCACCGAAAATGAAGGAGAATCCACCGAAAATTGGCTATTTTCGGTAGGATTTTCGGTAGGATTTTCGGTGGAAAATCAGTAGTAAAACTTCTAAGACATTATGGAGAAAATCTTCAAAGTGAAGAAAAGATTGGAATTTCATCTTCCAATTTGATGACCCAAAAAGATTGAGTTTGAGGATTTGGGGTGACATCTGTAGAAGAGTTTGTAGTGGGTGGATTGGTGGAGGGATTTGAGGTGGTGGATCGGTGGAGGGATTTGAGGTGGTGGATCGGTGGAGATTCGGTGTGGAATCGGTGTGGGTCGGTGTAGACTCGGTGGTGGATCGGTGTGAGGATTCCACCGAGGAGTTTGAAGGATTGTACCGAATTTAGAAGGGTTTCACCACCGAATTTGAAGGGTTCCACCGAATTTGAGGGGTACCACCGATCGAGGAGGCAAAACATATGATGGGAAGTAAAGTATGGTGGGATATGGTTTTGGTTTGGTGGTTAAGGAAAATTTCGGTGGTGAGGTTTAGAAAAGAAATGGAATTTTAAGAGATTGGAGATGGTGATGTCATGAGAATGACATCAACATGCTTATGATGTCATGAGAGTAAAGAATTCTAAGGTTTTGTCAACTTTCTCACTTGTTCACATAGATCCATCTGCCCAGCTCAAAATCTGCAATCACAAAGAATTTAATTTCCAGGTACCCATTTTGAAGGTGGGTCCTTTTGGGTTAGAAGAAAAAGAATGAAAAGAATTTATATCACTCAGAATAATTCTTTATTTCACACAGTCTTTGGCAAAATGAGAAATATCACCACAGATATAGCATTTTCTATAAAGAGAGTTCCTTTTAGAAACTTGACATTTTTCCTAACTTTTGCTCAAAGATTTTGAAGAGATAACAAAGAATGGGGGTGCATCACATAGAATTCATATTTCAAAAATTAGGAGTACATAAATCCTTTCTTTTGAATTGGACATTTTGAAACTCACAGATTTAAGAAGAAAATCGGTATGAGAAGTCATAAAGTTATTTTTGGAAAAATTTTGGAGGATTTCTTTTTAAGAAAGAAACAACACCCAGAGACTAGCCAAATAAAATTTCCAAAATTTATGTTTTCAGATGTGATGGCAGAAATTATGGACACATAGCAAAAGAGTTTGAAATAAGGGAATTCATAAAAGATAGATAAAACACATAGTATATACCTGTGAAGAGTAGAAGAAGCACTTAGCTGATACAAGAGCAGTTGAGGAGTCATTCGCTTTCAGATGTGGGTTCATCTGCCAAATCATAAGATTTAGCAGGCAGACCCTTTCCTCTTCTGATAAGTCTTTCATTTCTTTCCTTTTCTCTCTTGTATTTTTCCTTGTATCTTTCAGCCCGGTCAAAATTTGCAGAAGAGATGTGTTGGCTGAACTTTTGGGAATCATATTTGGATCTTTCCGATTTTGAGGAAAATCGGCCTGAGGAAGCAGTTCTGGGTCTTTCAAACTGTTTACTCTTACACTCAGAAGCAAAATGACCCTTTTTACCACAGTTAAAACATTCCTCATTAGATTTATCCAAAGGAGAGTGTTTGGAGAGAGAAGAGGATGAATTTCTATCAAACTTAGATTTTCCAGAAGAGAGATGAGATTTGGATTTAGAGTACCCATCCAACATGGCCATTTCATCAGATAATTTATCAACTGAAGTTTCCTCACATTCATCCTTAGCATCACTAAGATATGCTTCTGAATGATCATTGGGATCTTCTTGACTATCATGGTCAGAATCAGATGGGTAGGTGATTTTTGGAAAACACTTAGTCTTTTTGGAAGAGTCACTCAGGAGAGCTAGAGAAGAGTTCTTTATAAACCTTTGCAGTTTCGTATGCTCATAGTTGAAAAGAGTACCATAAAGAACAGTAAGAGGCATATGATCAAGATCCTTGGTTGTCTTTATACAAGTACAGATATTTTCCCAAAAATCGGGAAGACAGTCCATAAATTTGCACAGGACTTCCTCATTTTCATACACTCTACCTAACAGCTTTAAGTCATTAAGAAGACTGTTAAAGCGATTATAGTAGTTGGAGAGAGATTCTCCTTTCTCATAAGAAAAGAGTTCATATTTTCTAACAAAACCAATTTTTCTGCTCTTTTTAACTTCATTTGTACCTTCGTACAAAACACACAGAGTGGACCACATCTCTTTGGCAGTAGAGAGATTTACCAGAGAGTGGTACACTTCATCAGGAAGAGAGAGAGCAATGATAGTTCTAACTTTAGAATCAAGAGACACAAGTCGTTTTTCCTCATCAGTATATTTCTTAGGATTTTTAAGAATGTAACGACCAGTAGCAGCAGATTTTTCTTCATCAGACGAATCATCAGAATCACCTTTTTCCATGGTTTCTTTACCCGGCCTCTGCGTTTCATAGCGAGCCCAAACTCTGGGGATAAAGGGTCCCTCTTGGAGAATGGTTGGATATCTAGTATCCACTCCTTCCATGAACAGCATCATGCGGCTTTTCCACAAAGAGAAGTTGTTGGGATTGAACTTAGGAGGTTTTGAAATAGAGCCATTTTCAGAGAAGTTATTTTGAAAAGAGTTTTCAACAGTAGAAGAAGAAGAGGCAGCCATCGCAGATCAAGTTTATGGAATTAAACTTTCTGCTCTGATACCACTTGTTAGTCCCAGATGGCTATAACAAGTATTGTAGAAGGGGGGGTTGAATACAATACTCAAAATTTTCACAATTTTAATTCTTTTTATTGAAAATCTTTCAACAAGAATTACACATAGAAAACTTAAGACTGTTGCGGAAAAGAACAGATAAACTATTCTAACAATCTTACACAAAGTATACAACAAAATAACTAAGAACACTTAGAACAAAGCTATAAAGTTTTTCAAGCAAACTGGAAATTCTTGCACTTAGAGAATTCTTCCAGTTTGCGTAGAATATCAAGAGCTCACAGTAATCTTCAAAGTCTCTCAAGATGTGTGTGTTTCTGTATGGAGAGCTCTTCCTTTTATAGTGACAAGGAGTGTGCAAGCATTGAATGCTTGGGACACTTGTCATCTTCACACTTGCTGAGGATGTTGACTTCTGGAAAGTTGTGAAGTCCTTGTCACCTTTTACAAGGTACAGTCAGAAGAGCTCATGCATGAGAAAAGAGCTTTGCATGGAAATGGATAATAAGACAGAAGGTCACTTTATCCATGTAGAAAATATCTTCTCAATTTGTCTTCTTATGTCTCTCATTTTTGTCTTCTTTTGCTTCTCAAAATCTCTTTCAACAAATGCACCACCGAAGAAAGGTTGTAAGATTTCTTCCAAGACAAAATGAATTTACTTCTCATTTTGTCTTATTATGTCTCTCACTTTTGTCTCCTTTTGCTTCTCAGATTTTCTTTCAAGAAAAGCACCACCGATGGAAACTTGGGATATGTGACACATCTTTGGAGAAAACATCTTTGAAGCTTCTTTGAGGTCCCACCGAAATGTCATTTGGGATATGTGACACATCTTTGAGATATGTGACATCCTCTTTGAGATATATGACATCATCTTTGGGAAAAGCTTCTTTGAGACTTGGCCGAAATAGAGAGAAGTTTCGGTGGAGATACCACCGAAATTGTGAGAACAATTTCGGTGAACAATGACTTGTATGTTTGAGAAAAGATCTTTCACTTCCACAATGAGAGAATCTTTAATCTTGACTTTGGTTAATCTTTGACTTCACCAAACATTTGATATCTTGTACAAGCCATTACAAAGAACCATGCATCCAAAATTTCTCTAAGTATAAAATGTTTTTCAAAGTATAAAAGGAGATCATGAGGTCATCTTCAAATCTTGATGACCCAACAGCGACCACTGGTCGAAAGTAGAGTGTCAATGATAAGTTGCGTGAGTAAAGCGATTGACCTTGTTTGAGTGAGTAGCCTTCAATTGCAAGTAGAGTTTCATGCATTGAGTTCGTATATGTGTACATGAGATTTTTCATAAGAAAAGTATAAACGTGTAAATATCAAATTTGATCGGATATGAGTCGGCGTGTGCAAGCGTATGTTTAAAGAAAAATACAAATCCATTTACATCGTACAATGAAGTCTTGAGGTTTACGATTTGCAAAATATTCCACTATTTTCATGATAAGCCAAGAAAACGTTTGAATGCACAACTTTTATAACCAAAATGAGTATTGACATGTCGAAGTTATATAGATGAGTGTGAGGACCGACTAGTTTACTTCGTGTCGGTAAATTTCTTTCAAAATTTTGTCGTATGGGAAGATTTTCATCCAATATTTATTTCTGTCGTAACAACATATTTTTGGTTGAGTATTATTAAGTTTTACGGAAAGATTGCATGCAAACGATCCTCAAAGATCGTTGCGCAGGGCATTGGAGTCGTGAGAATGTTGGGGTCGTGTGTACCCAAGTTGTTTTCAAGTGTTGTTTCTTTAAAATGATCAAAAGTGTGAAATGATTCAGTTATCGCGTTGTCAGGCATGAAGGCTATGAACTCAATAGGCCGTGGAGTATTACATTTTAAGTTAAGGAAGAACTCCTAGAGTGGAGAGGTGTGGGACAAATCAGGGGAGAATGTTTGTAGCTTTGATAATTGCGTTCTAGAGGAGAGGTGAGCAGTGGAAGAGTCGGAAGTGGACTTTAATGTCGGTTGTATGAGGGTCTGTACCCTCGTGCGGTGACTGGAAATACAGTTGCCGAGGGACGGTTGTGTTCATGGGAAAGACTAGAAGTCATCAAGGTGTGGGTATTAGCAACTCGTTATGAGTAGTGTGGTGAAGTAGGGATGAAATATCCTCGACGCCGAATAAGAGTTTTAAAGTGATCTTGTGATATTGACGTTTCACGAGTGAGTTTGAAATGAGGACGGCGGGATGTGAATTTGATTATGATATGTTGGAAGGATTAGGTTCAGTAAGGGACCCTTGTTGAAGAATAGGTTAAGGAAGTAGCAACATGTCAACTATTGACGTTAAAGTCGGCAGTTGTGTAAGGTGGTTGAAACCGAAGACTTGAATCAGAAGGTTGAAAGTTGAAGGACCACTTTGTAGGTGTTAAGATAGTGAAAGACTGTTGTTTTAGATAAGCGTTTTACCTACGAGATGGATGGTTCGTAAAGAATGAAGTATTTAGCACAACGAAGTGAGGGTATAAATTATGTCGATCTGTGAGGAATGGTTTGGTATTGCAAAGAGCTACCAAGAAACGAGTATGTTAGAATTAATCAAAAACTCGGGTGTTGTGGTTCAACTAGAGCTGGGGAGAGACAATGTAGTGAGATAGACTCGGTTATTTATGTGTGGGGTCTTGAAGATAAGTTTGAGTTGTGTATGAATGGCCATGAGAGTTTTGGTCTGCAGTGTGATGTTATGAGTGAGGAATGTACAGTTATGTAGTGGAAATAATTGCCAAGTTAAATGTTCCAGCTAGCGTCGTAGTGATGTGATGTTAGAGAAATAGGAAGCATCAGATAGAAGTCTTTTTGGGGGTTTCAGATGAGGTGTTCGAGTGTTAAACAGGTTGTTGGAGCACGTAGGGTGTAAGTTGACGTGGGGATATGATTATGTTCGGTATAGCATCACGGAGTGGTGATGGGTAGTTATCCAAAGGAGAAACCAAGTGTTTTTAGTTGTAAGAGTCGCTAAGTAAGCATATTTTGGGATCATTGGAAGTTTAAAGAAGATGATGGATGTATTTGTCAAAATGTGGTGGAATAGATGTGAAATCCTTAAAGAATGTGAGTTGTTGCTTATGTGTGAACGAATTGCCCGAGAAAGTAAAAGTTGGAGTTTAAAGAATGTATAGTGACGTCGAACTCTGGTGTCAGTTCGAGGTGATTTAGCCGAAAGCCTTAAGTTAGAATTTTAGTGCAACCGTTTGGTTATGTATAGTAATGAGACAGCATTTGCAGCTTGAGAATTGTCGGAAGAGAGGGGCGAGTAATGTTGGTGGGCAGTGCTCCACGCTAACGTGGAGAGGTGAAGACAGTATGCTGGAATAAGTAAGTAAATCGGAAGTAGTAAACTTGACAGTAATGCCGATAGGCGCAGTGTTGTGTAGTTTGTCCTTGATAAGTGTGCGAACTTTTGGAAAGAGTATTGAGGAAGGAAATTGTGTATGATTTTGTGCAGGAAAGAAGTGGATAAGACAACTGAATGAGTTAAGTTAGTGACTTTGTGAGAAACGTTCAAACGAATTGATCGTTCAGTGCAAGCTATTGAGAATAGTAGGGCGTGATCGTGGTTACCCCTCCTAGTTGAGTGAGAGTAACCGAAGTTATGTTATATGACTGGACGCTTGTGGAAAGCAGCGAGAAATTTATGAGCCTTCAGGATAAGTGCAATTCGGATAGGTGAATACTCTAATAAGGAATTATAGAGGTTTCCTGCTATTAGACATGTTAAGTGTGAAATGGTGAAGTGGTGAGAACGTACGAATTAGTTGTCGAGTTGTAGCCGATGTGATTCGGGAAAGGAGTATGATCTACATAGACGAATGTCGGTTGGAAGAAGTAACCTAGAAATTCCAGGTATACCGAGGAGGGGACTCCTGGGGGTGAGCTTGTCAGGATGTACAAGGTTGGCCTTGTGACAAGTTGTCAGTGAGTAAGTTTTCCTGGTGGAAGATTCTCGTTGTTGTGGCGGGAACTTCCGCCAAGTTCTTTCTCTTAAGGAAGTATAAATGTACGAGAGACCTTGTTTAGACGTGTTTAAAACCTTGAGTCCCGATGTGTGGACGGAGGCAAGCAAATGGAGGCGCGGTTGGCCTTGGTTTTATCAGGTAGTTTTAAGCTAGTATAGTGATCGAAGAGGGTACAAGTAAGTAGTGCAAGATGGCACGATTTAGCAAGTGGTGTCTCGCCGAGGGCGACTTCAAAGTATGGGGTGTGGTTATGTTTCCCATCTGAACGGTCTGAGGCAACCGAGTAGAACTGAGTGGTTACAATTGAAAAACATAAGGCTTTGAGCTTTGAAGTTTGAGAGAGAAGGTATGGTAGACTAAGTCTGCGGATTTCGTCGAAGCATGAAAGTTGAATAGATAGTGCGCGATCTTGAGGTACTCGATGTGAATTTGGGAAGAAATTCATAGTGTGATGCACGTCTCTTTTGTGGAGAGCTGATGTGAGAAGTGAGATGATGGCGACCTTGCAAGAGATGCAGGCGATAAGAAGTTGACCTTGTCATTAGTAAGCAAGTTAGAGCAGCAGCATACAAGTTAGACTGGTCAGAATAATTAAAGAGTGTTCATCCGACATATCATGTCTCAGATTTAAAGAAGTGTTTGTCAGAGGTCGTTGTGGCTGTTCCTTTGAGGGGACATCAGGATAGATGAGAGGTTGACTTACGTAGAAGAACCGATAGAAATCGTGAGCGGTAAGGTTTGCTAAACGAGGAACATAGAAGTTTGACTAGTAAAAGTTCAGTGGAGATATCATAAGGGACGAGAGACAACGTGGGAAGTAGAATCAGATATGATGTCCAGATACCCTCACCTTTTCGAGAATGGAATTTCGGGGACGGAATTCTTTTAAGGGGGGAGTGTTGTAACGACCAGGACCAAAACGGATTAAATTTAATGTGTTGTGGACAAGTGTATTAAAAGCGGAAGTTGAGGGGCTAGTTGGTAAATATGAGATGAAGTATATAAGGGCACAAAACCCTAGACAACATTCCATTTTTCCTGATTTGTGAATGTTGTTGGCGGCTGTTTGGTTTAGAGAGAAGAAGAGAATAAGTTTTGGAGGCTTAAGGTGCAAAGAAAAAGAAACACTACATTCAGTAAGGAATCAGAAAGAAAGGGTGTGTTAGGATTCGTTTTCTACAAAGAATCCTCCAGGTAATTCCTAATCTGAAATCTCATCTAAGTGTTTGTTGATTGTTGGGGATTTGTGAGTTCTTACTAAAGTCATTTTAAGACCCTTAAAGGAGATTTAAACACCTTTAAATCGAGTTTAATCAGTAAAGTTTATGGAGAAATGATTAAAGATGCTTAAGTAAGTGATTTGTCGCATTATCTTACTGATTTCGGAGTGTTTAGCAAGATTTCGAACCATTAAGTTCACCCAGCAGTCGTCCGGAAACCTTCAAGCATGAAGGTGTCCGGGTGAGTGTCCGGGAAAGTTCTTGGTCGTGTTGTAGAAGGTGTCCGGATAAGTTTAGTCGTCCGGAGAACCTGTGTTGTCCGGATAAGAGTTGTTGTCCGGGTACTATGCGGTATCCGGAAAAGCGGGGTTACCCGGTAACCTGTCCGGAAAAGCGGGGATTACCCGGTAACCTGTCCGGAAAAGTAGGGTGGCTAGTGAGAAGTGTCCGGATAGTTCTAGTCAGCTTATAAATCTGTCCCTTCGTTCAGGTAGACAATTTGGAAGTAAAGAGCAGAGTAGGGAAAAGCAAGCAAACGTACCAGGTGAGTTTTTCTAACTAAAATACGTGTCTTTTAACGTGCTTTTCTAAAGTGAATACATGATGAGAAATACCATGTTTTGTTCTTATGCTTTTATTGCATGAAAGTTGTTTAAAGTTTTTATATGAGATGTATGCATACATTGTGTAGACGTAAATTGGCTAAGTCGGGGGGAGGTTCCGCCAGTACTCACGTCGGGGGGAGGTTCCGTTTATGCCATGGGAATGAGTCCCAGTAAGACAGCGTGATACTGACTCGTTGTCACCATCGGGTGACTTTAGGGTGCCATTTACGGGAGCGGATTTATCCGTGAAAGATTTTGCTGTTCAGCTATGTGAAAGTTTATTATTGAAAGTCTTGTATACATTTGAAAGTTATGAAAAGTTTTTAAATGATTTTGAGAACTGTCAGGAGGGACTCACTAGACCTCATGGTCTAACCTTCGCTCTTTTCAAATTAAAACCCTTTTCAGGAAAACAGGTAGCGAAAGGCTCTAGCAGGTGAACAGAGCAGTTAGAAGATAGAAGCAGTAGAACCAGTGACACTATTATCTTTTAGTTCTAGCAATTCTCAGTTGTGTAATAGGTTGTTTCCGCCAACCTAAGTTATTTAGACAGATGTAATGAAATTTTGGGACCCGTTTTTGGAATGTTTCATTTATATGAATTGCATGCTTTATTTTTAGACTGGATTGTTACACCATCAACTCAATCAACACCACATAACAATTTTCTTTTATATCGATTATTTAATCGTTTTGCATATTTTTTGGATACGACTTTTATACAATTGAATGAGATTTTTTTTTAAATGGTTTCCTAAACCAAAATTAAAATATATTTTTATTTGCATTCATTTTTCTCTTAGAAAAATAAACAAATTTTTAATATTTATAATCAGACAAGGGGTTTAATATATAATCATAGGGATGAAAAAGTAGTTGTTCTTTGGTTTCATGATAAGGGCATCCGCAATGGTCGACCTATTGCCAAAGACTTGAGGAATAAAAAAAAATAAAAAAATAAGGTGGGACCCACAATAACTTGATCTCAATTTAGAAACCCTCTCACAAGACTTCTTCAAATGACTTGGTCTGCACCAAGTCATTAGTATCAAGCTATTACTTTAATTAATAAACAAATGATGGGGTCCACCACTCAAAGACTTGATCAAGTCTTTTTTTGGTCACCATTGGAGATGCTCTAAGGTTATATGAATTTTAGACTCACAAAATTAATTATATAAGATAAAGTCGTTGGGTAGGTTTTTATTTATTTATAATTTTCCTTCCAAATTAACTTAATCCACTTAATAATTAAATAAATGAAATGAAATGAAAAAACCTTAACTTTTTGCTTTTTTTAATAAATTTTGATTGTTATTAAACGAGTTTTATAATACTAGTAACATACCCGCGCGATGCGGCGGGAAATAAAATTTTATTGAAACCATGTCTTAGGCCCGACACTATGTTGATCGGTATATCCCAAATGAATTATCAAAGCCAAGGAACGTTAAACTCGAAACGAATGTGCGCGTGATGCGGCGCAAAACCTCTCCAATTTAAATCCGAGAACTCGAAAAGATAATTTTGTTTCATATTCTTCATCACATGATATGCTAATTTTATGATTTTTATATAGTTTTAAATCACATATTCAATATATAAGGGAGAATGTCATTGTCATTGTCAAAGCTGATAAACGTTCTATCGGATTTGTGAAGTTTAGCAGATACTTGAGTAGTTTTATTTCTCTTGGTGCTATGCTCTTTACACTACCCTTTGTCTCTTATAATTCATACATTATTAGAAGCTCCCAAATTTAGTTTTCTATCCACGTGGGACATGTTACAACTACAATCCCAAAAGCATATCTAAAGACAGAAATATCTTTACTGCAACCACAAATAAACAAACTCACAAATGGAGAAAGAAAAGAAAACAATGAAAACAATAACAAGTAGACGTAATACCATAGTGAAGTGTTAATTATATATCATGTATAAAGTATCGGTATATATACAATGGATTCATATTATGATACATTACGCAACGCAAGCGTTTAATCGCATATCTATGCTGAGATACGAACTTTTACTACAGGTAGTAGTATGCATCTGCAGTTACCCTCCAAAAGACTCAGAAATTCGCTTGTTCCTTAATTTGTTCCTGAACGAAAATCACAAAACAAAAATCTTTATATAAGGAAAACAAAGTCCAAAACCACAAAATACATGTTCTCAATACGTTCATTTTGATGGGGAATTTTGTAAGCTGATCTCATTTCATCTGTCAATTGAAGATTATAAAAATAACTAAAATAACCAACAAAATTTTCTATAAGGCCCCATAATTTTCATGTTTTAGAAGTTTTACAAGAATATTTTTATGTTTTCTTTGTCACCGAACTAAAATCCTTGCTCAAGTATATAAAACGGTTAATTTCAAGAGTTGGTTTTTCAAGATTACCATTTATTAAGCATAATGTACAACTCTCAAGTTATTAAGAAATCCCTCTCTCCCATGTTCTTCTCAAAATCAAACACATTTTAATTCTAAGTTACACTTTATACCCTTAGAATTAGTTATCAAATTTACTTTTAATCCCTTACTTTTTCATTTTTTATTTTACACCTTTATCATATTAACATAAATAATCGTATATGAACAATAATGCATTAAAAAATACATTTTCTTTTTTTACAAGTTACACCATTGTAATCGTCTCGTCAATACCTTCGAAATGAGTCCAATATTGAATATTTTTGGATTTAATCATATTATTAAATATCATTAACATGTACAAATTAATTTGTTTTATATCTCTTACATTATTCATTTTTATTTTACACTCTTATAATATTAAGTTACACTTTATACTCTTAGAATTAGTTATCCAATTTACTTTTAATTCTTTTTTTAATTTCTAAGTTACACTTTATACCATTAGAATTTGTTGTCCAATTTACTTTTAATCCCTTACTTTTTTATTTTTTATTTTACACCCTTATCATACTAACATAAATAATCGTATATGAACAAGAATGTATTAAAAAATACATTTCTTTTTTTACAAATTACACTATTGTAATCGTCTCGTCAATACATTCGAAATGAGTCCAATATTGAATATTTTTGAATTTAATCATATTATTAAATATCATGAACATGTACAAATTAATTTGTTTTATATCTCTTACATTATTCATTTTCATTTTACACTCTTATAATATTAAGTTACATTTTATACCCTTAGAATTAGTTATCCAATTTACTTTTAATCCTTTACTTTTCCAAATTTTAATTTACACTTTTATCATATTAACATAAATAATCGTATATGAATAAGAATACATTAAAAAAATACATTTCTTTTTTTACAAATTATACCATTGTAATCGTCTCGTCAATACCTTCGAAATGAGCCTAATATTGAATATTTTTTGATTTAATCATATTATTAAATATCATGAACATGTACAAATTAATTTGTTTTATATCCCATACATTATTCATTTTCATTTACACTCTTATAATATTAAAAATACATAATCATAATTTAACTAAAACATATTAATAAATGCATTTTTTACAAATTATAATATTTACAATATTCTCGTCATAATTTCAAAATAAATTTATTATTGAATATTTTTTTAACTTAATAATTTGTGAAATATCATAAATACGTATCAAGATTTTTCAAGAATGACGTACTGAGATTTTTTAAAATTTGCACATTTTACGCTCTTGTCTATATTTATCTAATATATTTCTTTAAAAATAATTATATTTACGTTTATTCTTGAATTTTTAAGAAACACAAATCTCAATACATCATGTACAAGTTTAAAACCTCCAACGTCCAACATGATAATTAAAAATAAAATTATTTTTTATTTTTAAATTACATTTTATATCATTATAAATTAGTTATTTAATTTACTTTATATCCGTTCTTCTTTCATTTTTCATGTTACATCCTTATCATATCAACATACATAAACTAAAATACATTAAACAAATGTGTTTTCCTTTTTTTATAAATTATACCATTATAACCGTTCATCAAACTCTTCAAAATGAGCACAAATGTTATGGGTTTGAAGACCCCACTATTGAACGAATATTTTTCAAGTTTATTGATCAATTAACCATATTGACCTTTAATTTTATACATCTGATATGCAATTTAAAAGCGAATAAATATGAACATTAAAACAAAATTATTTTTTTCGAATTCTTGGCTTTAGATTGAAGATACTTCGCGCCGCATCGCGTGCGGGTACGTATCTAGTCATATTGAAAACTAAAGTTGTCAAGGGTCTCGACGCTTCATTTGTTTTTGGTATCAATAAAACAAACAAATAATAAAAGGAGGAGGATGGCAATATACAAATAGCAAAAATCGTCTTTGTCAGCGTGCTTTTACCTTGCCTTTTCTCGTTAAAGTATTAGCTCAAATATTATACACATTATAACATATGCAAAAAAACAAAACACAACAACATTCAAATCACACACATCCGTAAGTATATATAGTGGGTTCAAACAAGAATAATACTTATTTAAAAGAACACGAGAAACAGCAAAATCATATATGATTTTACATTGATGCGTGAAAAAGAATAAAACTTAACTTGGCCGCAGCTTCAGGTCCGCATGACTTATTCGTTTGTTAGTTAAATTATTTATGATTTTGTTGGTTCTTGTGTTCTTTTTAAATAAGTATTATTCTCGTTTGATCAACATTATATATATATATATATAGAGAGAGAGAGAGAGAGAGAGACTCCATAAAATGCAAACCTTGCATTTGTTGCACACCTTACAAACCACAGTGTGCATATGTGAACAACCAGTGTGCATATGCGAACAATTTGTATATACATATGCATATCATACGTTGTTAGATAATGCACACATTGTTCACATATGCACATTGATTTGTAAGGGGTGCAATAAATACATGGTTTGTATATATATATATATATATATATAGCATGGATTAGGTTTGGTGGTTTAAACATTATATAGAATATAGAAGCATGATTGAATTTTAAAGGGATTTTGAGAAGCCCAAAATATACAGCACAATAGCCCAAGTAAAAGCCTAGTTTTACTTTTGAACGTAAATTTAAATGGGCCCAGTTGTGGACGCAAAAATCCACTCCAAAGTCCAAATTCAAAACCAGCACAAAATGTAACGCCCCAAATCCTAGTATTATCACTCCAATTGCAATTCCATTTTCATATGTTTGATGTTCTTTGGATATGGTTTTTGTACCACCATCTGTAAATGCAAAAGTTCGTATATAATACACTGATTAAGAACATGATACAATAATACTCAAAAAAAAAGAACATGATACAATAACATAAACTTAATTTAAAAAAGAATATGTAAATGTATCAAATGATGGATATTATCTTGGAACAATTCAAACTTGTGAAATAAAATTATTTCTCTTAAAATTTTAAATTATAATAACCAAAAGTTATAGAAGAATATTACGAGAAGAAGAGTTAATGTCAGAGGGATAGACCACTTTTAATATCAAACTCATCTATAAATTACGTTGATACACGGATTGATCCGATACATCTAAGTGCATCTAATGCTAATCTTTATATATATAAAAGTAAGATCCAATGATAATGATGTGGCACTTTAAGATTTGAGTATTCTATATTTTTGGATGGAGAATGATTTTTGTCTATCCCACATTGATGGAGTGTGGATCCCAGATTAACAAGTAACAATGATATAACGATACCAAGGGCTTAAACTCTAAAGCCCATTAACATAAAAAGCTTTTACAAACAAATTAAAAAAACAATTATTTTTCTTTATATCACTTTCTATTTTATAGGACTTTTAGTCCTAACATGGAGAGATGGAAAATTAACAATTGATGTTAGGTATATGAATCTTTATCTTTATATATATAAAAGTAAGATCCAATGATAATGATGTGGCACTCTAAGATTTGAGTATTCTATATTTCTTGGATGAAGAATGATTTGTGTCTATCCCACATTGATGGAGAGATGGAAAATTGACAATTGATGTTAGGTATATGAAAGGAGGTTGAGATGTCTATGTTTCAACTCATGGGTTGGATCCTCTTGGCTAATCCTCTAAAACTTATGTTGTTGGTTCATGTTGGCTAACCCTCCAAATCACGGAGTTGGTTTATTTTTGCCAACCCTCTTTTTGAAAAAAAGTTAATCTATAAAGAAAAAATATCAATATCTTTATCTTTATATATATAAAAGTAAGATCCAATGATAATGATGTGGCACTCTAAGATTTGAGTATTCTATATTTCTTGGATGGAAAATGATTTTTGTCTATCCCACATTGATGGATAGATGAAAAATTGACAATTGATGTTAGGTATATGAAAGGAGGCTGAGATGTCTATGTTTCAACTCATGGGTTGGATCCTCTTGGATAATCCTCTAAAACTTATGTTGTTGGTTCATGTTGTTGAAAGTTGAAAGTTAAAAGAATAACAAAGAAAAATGACTTGGCTTCATAAGATTTTGAGTATTCCTAAAACATCGAAATGTGGTTGTGTTTGCTTATCCCACATTGGTTTGAAGAAGGAAAAGTGAATGTTGAAAGTGTGTTTATAAAAGGAGGAATACATTCTTTTGTAGCAAATCATGTTGTTGGCTTAAATGAGTAAACACTCTTTTTTTACAAAATACTTTCTTTAAATCTTGAAATGTGGTTAAGTTAACTTATCCCACCTTGGTGAGATAAAAAGAATTGAAAGATGAATATGTGTATATGAAAGGGAGGGGTCATTCTTTTCTAGCAAGTCATGTTGTTGGCTCAAATGAACACTTTTTGTTAAAAAAAAGGCTCTGTTGGCTCAATATCTTTTATATATAAAAACAACAACCTTCGCCAATGAGGTGGCACAATGGTGTGCTAGAAATCTCTCTACAAATTTTCTTGAATTTTCCATTTTTTTTCAATTCTTTATTTATAATAGACCTTTCTATCCCTATATTATGTTTGTGTCTTCTATTGTGAGCCAGTTATTTAAGTAATTTTACCACCACACTTTCATCTTCCACACTCTTCACCTCCTTCCCTTCCTTCCCCAACCACTACCCCCACTATCCCTCTACTAGGCCTCCTAATTAACCCGCCTTTCTGTCCGTTTTCAAGCCTTCCCTTATTCCTTCGATGAAGAGCATCTCGATCTACATTTGTGGCTGCATTGCATTAAGGGCATTTGGGTTGTAGATAGGTCTTCTCATCTCATCGTTTTTGGTAAGTTATACTCTTTTTTTATGCGTTTAATTTGATGGTTTATTTGTTGTTCTCTACTCCTTTCTATACATTTTGTGCTTTATTTACAGATATATTCTTTTTATGTTATTACAAGCTTTAGGGTTTGATATTTTTTGGTTTACTTGCAGGTATGATCTTCTTAAAATGAGAGTACATGAAACATCCTGAATATGACAAGATTTTGGGCAACACAACTGCCTTTTTCATTAACGAAATATTTCAATGAAAACCGACAGTCCAACCCACCTTCTTCAACGAACCAAACTTTGTATCACGATTTCTTGGCAAAATGGAAATTTGTTGGCTTTTTTCCTTTTGTATTCAATTTTCACATTGAATTGATTTTCTGTTTTGTTTACATTGAATGGTTTTGTTTTGCTCAGAATTCAACTCTTACCTAGATTGATAAATTGATATTTTGATTCCCGTTATGCTTCTGGAAATATTAATCAAATGATTAATTACTGTGCTTTTTTCTTAATCTCCAATTCATTGTTTAGGTTTCTTATGGTGTTATCCGACTCAATGTAATATTGCTTGAATATGTAGTGTCTAGGGAAGAGTTTTTAATATACTACTATAGGCATTAGAGCCAAGGAAAGCGCTTTCTATTTCCTATTTCAGTGGACAGGCTAGCTTTCTAATGGTAGAGAGAAAAATGTGCATTTTAAGCTTGTTTTCGATTCATTGATTAAACTAAGCCAAGGGTAGACCACCCGACCTTGGCTTAGTATCTCAAACCGGATTAGTATTCTATATTTATTGGATGAAGAATTGTTTTTGTCTATCCCACATTGATGGAGAGATGGAAAATTGACAATTGATGTTAGGTATATGAAAGAAGGTTGAGATGTCTATGTTTCAACTCTTGGGTTGGGACCTTGGCTAATCCTCTAAGACTTATGTTGTTGGTTCGTGTTGGCTAACTCTCCAAATCATGGGGTTGGTTTGTTTTTACCAACCCTCTTTTTGAAAAAAAAGTTAATCTATAAAGAAAAAATATCAATATCTTTTCTTTATATCTTTATATTATATATATAAATGTAATTTTTTCGTAGTGTTGTTAACGTTGTTGAAAGCTCATTACTTATTTAAGTAGGCCTCGCTTTTCGGAGCTGCTCCCAGCTCACACTATGGTGGAGGAGGTGCCGTGAAGATCTAGGAGTGTGAGTAGTACGAGCTGAAAGGCTCCCATACTGTTTGGTATCAGAGCCACTCCTGTGCCGTTCGAGATGTGGGGCAAACCTCATCGAGGACGATGAGTCCCTGAGGGGGGGGGGGTTGTGTAACACCTTAGGCATATCCCACATCGGTCGTGGACAGGAGAGATGCTGGGTATATTAGTAAACCTTGGCCTTACCAGACACAACGCGTTTTGGGGCCACAAGCATGCGGGTTCCTTGGGAACTCTGTGGTTAAGCGTGCTTGGGTGGGAGTAGTACCAGGATGGGTGACCTCCTGAGAAGTCCTTGCCAGGTCGCCAAGAACAAAGCCGTGAGCCAGTGGGGCAAAGCGGACAATATTGTGTCGTGGTAAGGGGGGTGTTACAAATGGTATCAACATCCTAAATTTTCAATATTATTATTTTAATGAGAATTGGGATGTATTTGTATTTTGTGTAAACCTTGAAGTATTTGGAAGTTTTATAATTCATTAGGGTTAAAATACAAGAGATTTAAGTAAGGTGTTACTTTTGGAAATAATGAAACTTGAGGGTGCTTTTGGGCATTTTGGAAAGTTGTTTGGATAAAATATCTAAAAATCATATGTTATCTGATTTTTATGGTGGAGTCGGCTGAGAAAAGAAAGAAAGGAAGATTAGAGAGAAAGAAGAGAAAGGAGAAAAGAAAGAAAAAACAAGGGTTTGTACATCAAATTGGTAAGGAATCGAACTCAACTTCTGATAATTCTTGTTGTGAATGAATAATAATAAACGAATCTATGTATTGGGTTGATTTACAGAATCAATTACAACAGATTGAGGGAATCAGATTGTGCAGAAATTGGGTTTTGTAAACTTAAGGTGAGTCCATTCGTTCCTTGCTTAAATTAGTGTTTTCATGTTAAATTAAACCTTGAAATAGCTGTATAAATTGGTTATGAACTGTATGGTATGGTTTGGTATGAGCTGAATCGAACAGACATGAAAATGGATCGAATTATAAGCTGCTGAGCCGAGTTTTCCGGATAAATCGTCATATCCGGATACCTCTGACGATGAATGTTTCCGGACGCAGAAAGTATCCGGGTAAGTTTTATTTTATTGTAAGAATCCGGATGAATATAGTATCCGGATGGTTTTAGTATCCGGATGGTTTTAGTATCCGGGTGTCGTCCGGATTAGTACAGCATCCGGAAAAGTAGGATTTACCCGGAAAAGTAGTAGTATCCGGAAAAGTTCAGTTGTCCGGAAATCCCTGTTGTCCGGAAAACCCATGTTGTCCGGACACTTTTAAGAAACTGAAAAAGTCTAGGTTCTGATGGCTGGATGCAGTTCTGGATGTTTTGTCTGGTTTACTTTTCTAAAAAGTTTCTAGGGGCGCTGCCCCTTGACCCCATCCGCTAACCGAGTAGCGGAACCCCCGTGCTAAGTTGCCGAAGGGGGAGTATGGGAGGATGAAGATACGATAAGTTATCTAGTATTCTTATATTTGAGAATATGATATGAGCTGTAATATGTTGTTATGCTTATACGTTAGTAAAGTGTAATGGATCCATAGGCACTAGTGGTTATGTACACGTAGAATAGATGAACATTAATCATTATTCTGATGTGTGTGAGAAATTGTGGAATAAACGTAATTCCTTATTCCTAAGGAAAAGAAGAGATTGGCATGTGTATATTGTAATCACTATTTCCTTCTCTAAGAAATAGGCATGTGTATATTGTTATTTCTTAGATGTGTGCAGAAATGGGCATGTGTATATTGCGGTTTCTGGAATAGATGTGTACGGAACTGGGCATGTGTATATTGCGATTTCCGGAATAGAAACATTACTCTAGAATCATTACAGATTCGTAGGGTAACTCTGAGACATGATATGATGATGGAATGAGTGTCAGTCATACTCATGGTATTAGATGGAAGTAGTGTTAACGGAATAGAGTTACACGTTTGGTAAGAAAAAGGGTAACCAGGTTTGTTATAACTTGCTTACATTGATTTTGTAAATGTTATTATGAAAACGAATGTTCTCACTAGGCGTTGGCCTAATCGTTTCATATGATGTTTTCTTACCAGGTACCAGCTCAGGAAAGTAAAGGGTTGTGGGACGAGCGTTTTTGGAATAGCAGAGGTGTCAATTGACCAGAAGAGATTTTGTTGGATTGCTTAGATAACTTAGTTAATCTGATTATAGTGATGTGATTAGATTAATAGGTTATTTGAAGAATCCTGTATTGTAAATACACCCCTGATGGTTAATTACCTTGCTATATAATTCTAAGTTGAAGTTTCTTGTATCATAACTTGTGAAATTTGAGGTTCAAATTAGCCCTGATTTTAGGGTGTTACACTTATTTAAGTAGGCCTCGCTTTTCGGAGCTGCTCCCAGCTCACACTATGGTGGAGGAGGTGCCGTGAAGATCTAGGAGTGTGAGTAGTACGAGCTGAAAGGCTCCCATACTGTTTGGAGGGCAGGGGGCATAGATGCCAAACAAACCTGACCCCTATCTATCGTCGTAGAAGCTGTTCCTAGGAAAGATTATGGTTCTCGGGTATCCAATCAATTAATCCCCCAAACCGGGGAAGCTTAAGCGGAAATGAAAGGGTAGGGTGAGGGAAAAGAAAAGGGGGGAAGCAACTCAATTTAGGGCTTCGCCCCCAGATCGCTTCGTGAGCTCATTTAGTAGACAGCGAGTGTGCGCCCCTTTAGAGAAGAGATTGGGGCGAGTACTACACGAGCTCGTAAGTAAAGTACGGAACGAGCCTTGTCTACGAAGCAGAGCGACCTCGTCTTGCTTGCTTCTGGCGAAGCTTCTAGCACTGGATAATAGGCATGGCAGGAATACGACTTTTTAGGTCGACCACTACACTACATAGAAGCGATAGCGAAGCCAAGCCGTATAAAGGCGAGTGCGGAAATGTCCCTTTAAGAATAAGAAAAGGATCTTTACAGAAAAAGAGCTCAGAGGTTTAGTCAGCTATTGTCCTATTTTCTTTTTTCTTCTCGATGAGAGGCTTCCCCAACAGCATTGGTTTATCAACCTCCATGGTCTTTCCCAATCCAATCTTTTTCTATTACTGACACCTGGAGCCAGCTTAAATTGCTAAAGCAACTCCCGAACCTAATTCCTTTTAGGATGATGTAAGGGTCGGAAACAACTCCCTTTGGGGAATAAGGAATCGATCCTCAACGTCTTTGGTTCCCGGCTTTGATAGCTTGAAAGCAAAGGTGAAGATTCCATCTTAGCCAAGGACCCCCACTAACCCGCCAAAAGATCTCATCATCCCCCCTTCATCTTGATCTTGACAGAGGAACATGAATTGGGTTGGGTCTATTGTAGCTTCACTCCTTGGGATAAGTTATCCAATAAATGAATTTCGTGGAATAGGAAGAGCTCATTTGAATGCCGAAACTCTTCTCTTCTACGTCAGCCTTTGAGCAAAACCTCTTTCGTTTCGAGATGCGAAGAATCATATCCCAAAACTAACTAAGAAGGAATCAAGTACATCTAAGTGCATCTAATGCTAATATGTATATAAAGATATAAACTCTTTGTTACCATTTTTATCATAACTTTTATCTATTCTCGCCGGAACTTAACCTAAAATTATAAATAGTTAATTCTAATTGTCTTATCTTTAATCTATAAGAAAAGTATTTCATGCTCATCATCATGATTACTCCATCTACTATTGCCATTTTCTTTCATTAAAGTCAAAACCAACCTCTAGTGTGAACTAGAGTTAAAACTATTTTTATATATTTTTTAATATTATAATTGAACTCCAACATTACTCAGAAAAATTAACGAACTACTCGATCTATATAAAAGCAGGGGCGGAACACAAGCTTTAAAACCGCAGGGGCCGAACCTTGTAAGACCAATTTGTCATTCAAGTAGTTTTTTTAGCCGAATTCCCCCTTTGGGGTACTTTTTATGTTTTTGATTCATTCTGAGGGATTTTTTTTTCCAGTTTTTTGGTTGATTTCGAGGGATTTGTTAAGTTTTTGTGTTGGTTCGGTTGGTTTTTTTTTGGTATCTTGGTGTTGATTCAAGAGAATTTTTGGGTTTTTTTATTGATTTCCAGAGATTTTTTCGATTTTTTGGTTGATTTCGAGTGTAAATTTCAGTTTTTTTTGGTAAAGACTAGTATAAGAACTCAAAACAAATAAATAAATTATGTAAACAAATCAATGAAATCAAATTTAGAGTTAATGACTAATATCAAATTTAGGGCAAAAACTAATATCAAAATTAGGACAAAATCAAACTTATCATAAATAACTAATGCCTAATCAAACTTCCAAACAAGCAATGAAGCAAATAAGCAATTGACAATGGTATTTTAAATTTTAAAAGTTAAATAAAATGAAAACAAACCTGTAGAACCCAACCCCGATTCTCATGTGTCCAAAAATCGCCACCCATTTTCTGTGGATTGTCATAGAGACACCTCACCATATCAGGCTTTGCAAATAAAGCAGCCATTTAAATAAAATGAAAACAACCCTCTACTACCCGAGATTTCCAACACGACCCTGTTCTTTTTCACCATTATTTTGGCGGTTTTGACATTTCCCGCTGCAGATGCTAAACTGAGGGCGGTGTTGCAAGTTTTGTTTTGTAATTCCATGTCTTTCTTGTCCATCATATTCACTAGATTTTCCACAAACTCTTCCACACACTTGGTGCTTTCTGCTGATGCTGCAATGTGAAGCGCTGTTTCGCCTAGCCAAGCCAGAGTGAGAGAGACACATATGTGAGACGGTGAGAGAGATTGAGGAAGCAGGTTTCAAATCGTATGAACTGTGTTGTCGGCTGGACTCTAGAGTGGAGGGGCCCAAGTAATTTCTTTTTTAATTACAACCTACAAATCCTGTTGCTCCTAGTTAATTTTTAAAAAAACCCACATGCCATGGCCTGTAATAGCCATAAGGGCCATCCGCCTCTGTATAAAAGGGTAGGTTTTATATACATACCTATATATATATATATATATATATAAGGGTGGTATTTTTTGCAAACCAGTGTATTTGTACAAACTCGTACAAACCATACATAGCTTCATGATTTTGTAAATTTGGCTTCATGAATATTTATATATATATTTTGGCTTCATGAATATATAATTTGGCTTCATGAATATATCATTTGGCATTTTTAACTAATTTTTTTACAAAAATAAGGGCATTTTAGGGCTCCACCGAAAAAAATTAGTTAAAAATGCCAAATGATATATTCATGAAGCCAAATTATATATTCATGAAGCCAAAATATATATATATATATATATATATATATATATATTCATGAAGCCAAATTTACAAAATCATAAAGCTAGGTATGGTTTGTACGAGTTTGTACAAATACACTGGTTTGCAAAAGATACCCAGCCTATATATATATATATGTGGTGCGTTTCATTTACAAACCAAATAGATTGTACTAATTTTGCAAACCACTATATTAGGAAACAACAGATATATTTATGGTAATTATTATGATTCATTAATAATGATTGTCATATATATGGAAGATGATAACGTTCATTAATTATGATCACGACTTTAGATTAGAAAACATAATAAAATCAGATATTGATTAGTGTTGATGAACGACTAAGATTGGTTTGCAGGGTTTGTACAATCTATTTGGTTTGTAACGGAAACATACCCTATATATATATATATATATATAGGGTTGGGTTCACGTGAGACCAACATGTTTTCGTGAGACCAAAAAATTAACACTAAACCTTCACAGGGATTCATTGTGAAGGTAAGAAAAACAGCTAACCTTCACAGCAAAAACACTGTGAAGGTTTATCATCGCAGTACCTTCACAGTCTTTTGTTGTGAAGGTTTAGTGTTAATTTTTTGGTCTCACGGTCTCACGAAAATAGTCTGGTCTCACATGATCTCAAGTCTATATATATATATATTTAAACATATCTTCAAGCATACTCATATCAAAATTCATTTTTTTCTATTTTTAATTTTAACATAAATAAGTGATTTTGTATTGAGGAAATTATCTTCAACCTAACACTAAAAATACAAAAATATCGATATTTTCATCTTCAAGCTAACATTAAAATATTAAAAATAAAGATTAGTAAAGATGACTTGTATATTTGAAAGATTTTAAAGTAAACATCTAAAATCAAATAATAATATTTCAACCAACTTTTATAATTATATATATAAATTTAATATACTAATTAATATTTTATTATTATTATTATTATTATTATTTTAAAAATATTTTTAGTGATTTTATTTATAATTGATTGAGTTTACGCAAGCATTCAAAATAGGGGAACATGATATGGTACCATGTTTTTTTTTCGGAATACCGTATACCAACCAATTATAATTGGTACACTAAAATTTATACCGTGTACCAACCAATTATAATTGGTACCAACATTTTTCGGTTGGTACATGTTGGTACGGTTTTGTACCAACATCTCAAGGTCCAAGAGTATATGTAAAAAGTCGTCGATTGCAAAGAGATGACCGATAGAAACCTGTTGATTGCAAAGAGATGATCGATAGAACCGTCGACTGCAAATGGAGCTATAGAGAATCGAATGAAGTTAGGGGTTCGTACTTGCGTTTTGTGAAGACTTAAGAGAAGATACAGACAGTGAGCGCGAGTTAGGGTTTACTACTTTGTTCGCATCTATGTAGTTTGACTACCTTCTTTGATCGTTCAATAATAGTGGGACTAGTGGGACTATATTGGTTCCAAATTCCAAGGTCCAAGAGTATCTATAAAAAGCCTAGTCCACTAAACAGTTTTCTAAATGACAAGTAATTGAGGCCTACACTAAAAGAAATTTGATGAAGCATGAACTGATCAGTAATCACTAGTTCACTACTGATGAAAGGAGCTGAATCAATTCATCACATATATTTTATTTTATTTCCTATTTAATAAATAAATAAAAATAATATATATATATATATATATATATATATATATATATAAAGTCGGTACGGTACGGTACTACCGTGGTATTCGATTCTCAGTACCACGTACCAACCAAGTGTGTGCAGTTGTTACGGTAATATCAACCAATTTAGTTGGTATGAAATTTGTTGGTTTGTCCCGATACAAATTTGACACCCCTAATTCAAAAGATGCTTTTTAATGTTTTTAGTATTTTTTTTAGTAATCCGATTAAAAATGGTTTGTAAGAAAGAAAGAAGGTGACATTCACATTCCTTTACCAACCCACCACGTATAGGTATAACATCACCATAATACATTCTGTGTCATATTTTTCTTGCTTTATTCTCTCTGCTTGCTTTATCGAAATTACGACTGCCTTTTGCTGCTGCTACATCACTCTCTTCCTCTTTAACTCTAAACCCTCCGATTTCCACAAATGGCCGACGATAATCCCACCACCGCCGCCCCACAAGCCCCGGTGGTACAGCCTCCGCCGCTTACCTCCACTTCAGAAGGAAACCAACAAACCCCACCACCCGTTTCTTCCATAACTGATAAAGAAACAGAAACCCCACTTTCACTCCCTCTCATTTTGACAGACAAAGAAACCGCCGTTTCACCACCATCCTCCACCACCAACACCACCTTAGCCGAGGTCATAGAACACCCAGAGAAACCCACTAAGAAAATCCCTGAATCCATGGTTTCTTTCAAAGAAGAGAGCAATAGAATCAAAGATCTATCAGATTTGGAGAAGGTGTCACTCGATGAGTTCAAACTCATGGTTCAAGAAGCCATCGCCAACAAAGATTTCAACTTTTCACTCACATCAGAAGAACCCACTTCAGAAATCAAATCAAATCCTGAAGAGATCTCAATTTGGGGAATACCTCTTCTGAAAGACGAAAGAACCGATGTGATCTTGCTCAAGTTCTTGAGAGCTAGAGACTTCAAAGTGAAAGATTCTTTCTCAATGCTCAAGAACACACTTCGTTGGAGAAAATCATTTAGCATTGATGCCTTAGTGGATGAAAACCTTGGAGATGATCTTGAAAAGGTTGTGTTTATGCACGGTTATGATCAAGAAGGGCACCCAGTTTGTTATAATGTCTATGGGGAGTTTCAGAACAAGGAACTGTATCAAAAAACCTTTTCAGATGAAGAAAAAAGGACTAGGTTTTTGAAATGGAGGATTCAATTTCTTGAAAGGAGTATAAGGAAATTGGATTTTTGGCCTGGTGGGATAAACACCATATTTCAGGTCAGTGATCTCAAGAATTCGCCGGGGCCGGGAAAGAGGGAGCTCCGGTTGGCCACCAAACAAGCTTTGCAGCTGTTGCAGGACAATTACCCTGAATTTGTCGCAAAGCAGGTGAATTTATTAATTATACCCCCAAATTGTGTAGCTTAACCTATGTTAACCGAATCCCTTTTCTGAAATTAATTGTTAGGTTGTTTCATAACCTTTAAACTATTGGGTACTGGTCTATGGTCTGCTTGTTTAATTAAAAAAAAGTTGAATCTTGTAACATAAAGAATGACATACTCATTTTGTATTAAACAAATTAGAGCTTTTATTAATGTTTTGGGAGATTAATTGTTGTTTTTATTTAGTGAAATCTATTGCATGTGAATCCTAATCTGAAAAGGAGGGAACTGTGGTATCACTAACTTGTATGAGGTGAGAATGAGCTGGTGCTGGTGGACCTAAAGATCATTGATTCATTGGGCCTATGCTGTTAATCGCGCCGCTATAGCGGTGCTATCGTGGTTAGCGGTCATGGCACAAATAGCGGTGGTCAAATAGCGGTCCCGCGATTAGCGGCGCTATTGACCGCATTTTGAACACAAAAAAACAGCCGCATAACCGCTATTTGTAGATGGTCTATTTTGGTGTTAAAAAAATAACTTTGTGGGCTTTTATTTAGGATTTGCATTCGGTTTTAGTTTAGTCCAATAATATAAAGGCTTCATTATTCTTACTTTCTTGGAGTAGGACACCATTATTTTTATTTTTCTGAACTTGGACGGCTTTATTCTTATTTTTTGGATTTGGACACCATCACTTTGACGTCTTGGTTTAAAGAAACACATGTTCAGTTATTTTTATTTGGACTTGGACGCCATCACTTTGACCTCTTGATTTGAAGAAGCACATTGTTCATTTATTTTTATTTGGACTTGGACATCAATATTCATATATACTTTTTTATTGAATACATCAATTATTTTGAGTTATG
Source organism: Saussurea involucrata (assembly GCA_033807775.1). Taxonomy (NCBI): domain Eukaryota; kingdom Viridiplantae; phylum Streptophyta; class Magnoliopsida; order Asterales; family Asteraceae; genus Saussurea; species Saussurea involucrata. The sequence continues at coordinate 132,620,220 of CM066321.1, read as the reverse complement.
TAAGCACACACACACACACACATATATATATATATATATATATATATATATATATATATATATATATATATATATAATTATTATATGAACCGCTATACCACCGCTTTACCATCGCGATAACCGCTATTTCAAATCATGGTCCTGACCGCGATTTCATATTTTGACCGCTGTAACAGCATAGCATTGGGCATATTCTCTATGAATTTGGGCTTTAATTGATTCATAAAAAGCATGTAAAAGACTATGAGTATATATATATATGTGAGTGTGTGTGTGTGTGTGTATAGGGAAGTTCAGGAAAGCCTCAAAAAAATGGAAAACCGTGGAACACCGTGGTAGCCCTTCATTTGGATGGTATGCACTTGTGCATATAGGTAAATTAAGTTGTTGTTTTGGTTTTTATGTACATGTGCATGTTACAAATTACTTGTATGCACACGTGCATATCGTCCGGATGATGGGCTACCAGGGTATTCCTCAGTATTCCACTTTTTGAGGTTTCCCCTTAACCTGACCCTATATATATATCCTCTTACAAATATACCTTTTCTATTCAAAAATGATTCTTGAATGGTGGAATCAACTCCACTTTTGAATGGAACATGACATCTATATTGGTTTTTATGACTGTAAGTTGGTAGATTTATTTATGGTCTACTAAATCTACTTGATTCACACAAAGTCAATGCATAATTAAATTCCATTGATTGTGGCCATGTGATAAGCTGTAATTCTTTGTGGGGTTTATCTTTGAAGGTTTTCATCAATGTTCCGTGGTGGTATTTGGCTTTCTACACGATGATGAGTCCATTCATGACTCAAAGGACAAAGAGCAAGTTTGTGTTTGCTAGCCCTGCAAGAACCGCTGAAGCCCTTTTCAAGTACGTTGGCTGGTTTCTTTCTTGAAATATTTTGTTGCAACTTTGTAAATCTAAAAAGAAATTGTCGTTGCTTTTGGTTTTGGTTTTGAATTTGAAGTTGCTTCTTTTTGTCAACTTTTCACGTAGATATGTGAGTCCAGAGCATGTTCCTATTCAATATGGTGGGCTTAGCGTGGATTACTGCGACTGTAATCCACAATTCACTATTGATGATCCCGCTGCAGTTGTTACCGTTAAACCAGCCACGAAACAAACTGTGGAGATTATCGTGAATGAGGTATAGTTACAATCTTGCCCTTTTAAGGACTATTTGTCTATTTAGATCATATTACTCACTTCATGCTTATTGTGAAACAGCTTATAAGCAAATACTATAGAAATGATTGTTTTAGTTGTTTAAAATGGTAAAAAATTACTGCAGAAATGCACTTTCGTCTGGGAACTACGAGTAGTTGGGTGGGAAGTGAGCTACAGTGCAGAGTATGTGCCGAATAATGAAAGTAACTATACCATAATCATACAAAAAGCAAGGAAGATAACTCCAACAGATGAACCAGTGATTAGCCACAGCTTTAAAATCAATGAGCTGGGTAAGATACTTCTGACCATCGATAACCCAACATCGAAGAAGAAAAAGCTGCTTTACAGGTTCAAGGTCGATCCCCTTTCGGAATGAAAACATCTACACTTTTCGTACTTAAAAAGTCGTGACGGGTTTGTTTAAGTTAGCTAGATTTGGAATACCGAATCTTTATTTATTTATTTATTTTTGTTTTCTGGTGTTTTTGCTTCTTGTTGTACTATACTTTTAATAGGATTCCTTCTTTTCTGGGCTGGAAGGCTTTGTATCTTTTTGGTGGTTTGATATGAATATGGTTTCAGAGTGGTATACAATATGCACCTTGATACAGTTTTAGGGGCTGTTTGGCAGTTGTTGAATGGTTTGATACAGGATTATAAACAGGTCAGAATGAGTGAGAGGTTCTTATGATATAGTACAAAATGAAATATGGTTGTTTGATAATTGTTTAGAATGAAATTAGGGTGCTGAATGGTTAAAGGATGCCCAAGATACAAAATCATTCAAAGGGTTTTAAAACCATTCAGACGCCAACTTTTTTTTGTCAAATAAGATTCACCTCCTACCGATTTAGAGATTGTCTCTTAATGGAACTATTATGAGGTAAACAAACTGCCCTTTAGTGAGACATCTTGCATATTTTTCATTGTTTGCAAAACAACAAAATCAGTTTTATAGGATGCCAAAAATGTATGAATGTTTAATAGACTACTTCATAGGATTTAACAACTTTATAAGACCAAATTATTGCGCATCAAATCTAAACGTGTGACAATAACAAGCTTTTTGGACACTTTGATGAAGTGTTCTATTAATTTTTTTTTACAAGACACGTTGAGAAGTGTTCACTTGGCTTTATAAGACTTTTTTTTCTCAAATAATGTCTTATAAAAGTATATTCAAATGATGTTTTATTTTGAAGTTGTCCTAAAAACTTGTTAGGATGTCCAAAAACATTTTATCAACTTATTGTAACTCATTTACGTAAGATAAACAATTGTTCGGTCCAATAAAACAAGACATTTAGACATCTTTTGTATCTTATAAAGCCAATTGTGTTGTGTCACATGCTTGCTTATGAAATCTGTGTCGTGTTGATTGTGTCCAAGGACCCTCGGCCTTCACGTTCGAAGTTTCCATTATTAGAAGAATGCAAAAGTTACATTAAACAAAATCAAACCAAACAATGATGCATTTTTCTTAAACAATCATTTGACTAATTTACAAGGAACATTAACTAGTTCTAATCAAATTTAGGTTTATACAAAGGAGGATCTTCTCCAAGCAAAAGTGACCTCAAAATGGCTTCACATACATCACTATCATACACAAGCAGATGTCCTCCATCACCAACTTCATGGTACTTGATCCATGGCAACCTTTTCGAAACGAACCTTTGTAGTTCCACAGGTACAACCTTGTCTTCGTAACCTTGCCAAATATGGAACTGAGTTTGACTTTGACCAAAAGGATTGTTCATGCTCAATGGATCAAAATCCCATTTCCCAAATGCCACGATGAAATCTTTACGAAGACTATTGAAGATCGGTTCTTCTTTCAGTTTGCTCTGTTTCAGTTACAAGAACCAACATCATTTTTGAGATTTTACCCGTGTTTTTTCGTTAATTTTAAGTCTTGGGATTTAAAAAGAACAGAAGAAAGGCTTTACCTTACTGTACAACTGATATCCAGGAGTATTTTTCAGGACTTCTAAGTCTTTAGTGCTGAAGAATTTGGGGTTTCTATCAAGAACAGAAGATGAAGGGAACATCTTCTGAGTCAGCCACCAGTGTAGCAATCCTGGGGTGTGTCGCAACATCCAGACCGACCATCTGGAAAGGTTTTTCCTGTAATCATCTTGTATGAGATCATCAGGAAGTGATGGCCATCTGTAGTTTATGAATGGAACCACTAGAGCAACTCCTGCTAGCCTGCATCAGTATCATTATCGGATTATAGAGGCAAAAATTCTAGGAATGTGTTTGTTCGGTACCACAAGAAATTGAAAGAGATTTAATTGTGTTTTTATGCCTTTCGGGTATGTTCTTGATGCAACTCCATGTGGGATATGATCCCACAGAAACCCCAATGAGATAGAATTTAGATCCAAGCTGCAGCTGGTCTGCAAGTTCTTGAATATCTGATGCTTCACTCTTCAGCGAACGTTTTGGATTCGGATCACTTTCTCCATATCCAGCTCTATCGAATTGTATAAGGTGAATCCCAAATTCATCCATTAATTTCTGAAATTTACAAATACCCTCAACAGTTTAATTATCATCAAAATCGTACTGGTTTTCCATTGAATATTAAAGATCCTTACAACCTAAAATGGTTGTGTAGTAAATATGCAAAAAAGACACACAGATCCACATAGAAAAAGATATATAAGAGAAGGGTTTTATATATAAGTACTTGGGAAGCCATAAAGTTCATCTCTTTGTTGCTAGCAAATCCATGAACAATAATGATTCTGTAATTGGATAGATTTTTGGGGACTCCTCTTTCTTTGTAAGCCAAATACCTTCCATCACTGAGTTTGATTTTACCAATACCTGCTGGTGATGATGATTTTGGGTCAGCAGCATCATCTGATGCAGATGATGGTGAATCAAAGTCTGAAGGTGCTGGTCTTGTTGATTGATCTGCTAATTTCAGACAACTCATTCCCAGACAGCCCATCATCATCCCTACCACTCTCCTCAATACCATTTCTGCAGATTAAATAAAGATTGAAACTTTATAGTAGCAGTACCCATATGTCCATATCCACTGAAATAAAGAATTCAAAGGGTAAATTTCAAGAAACATCCAAGACTTCTGATTTTAGGGTTTACCTCAGAGAAAAGAGAAAGGATCTTCAAATGGGATTGTAGAGTGACGCCTCCAGCAATCAATTCTACACATTCAATTTGATTATACGAAAAGGGGAAACACGCACATACTCTCTCTCTCTCTCTCTCTCTCTCTCTCTATAATACATATATATATATATATATGTGTGTATATGTCCAGCTCAGATTGGTGTTGGTTTTGTCCTTTAAAAGTTTCGGTTTTGTTCTTTCTTTCTTCCCTGTATTAAACTCCAAACGGTCAACAGGCCGCAACAGTGGTGGCATATTCTATTGGAGACCAATGGATATTCAAGTTTCAAGCTCAACAAGGCCATGAGTACCGCCTATCCAATATCCAATGAACTAGGGGTGCTCAGATGGGTTGATCGGGTTGAAGACATTTCGACACATCAACCCAATGTTGGCGGTTTGAAAAAATTTCAACCCAACCCAACTCAAACAAATATACAACCCAACCCAGCCTGTTCGGGTTGATCGGGTTAGTCGGGTTGGTCGGGTTGTGTTTAAACAAGGTAAAATCAAAATTAAAAACATAAAAATAAAGGAAACATGTCTTTAAAGTATAACCGATAATTCAGACAGTATTTAGATACTACATATAAAAATGTCTAAACCAAATACGATCAAATAACTTGACGTTTCCAATTTGCATATTTCTTAAATCTTAAACATATCGTCATCAAATGTTTTCCTCAATTTGCATATATATATATATATATATATATAGGGGTGGTATTTTTTACAAACCAGTGTATTTGTACAAACTCGTACAAACCATACCTACCTTCATGATTTTGTAAATTTGGCTTCATGAATATATATATATATATATATATATATATATATATATATATATATATATATATATATATATATATATATATATTTTGGCTTCATGAATATATAATTTGGTTTCATGAATATATCATTTGGCATTTTTAACTAATTTTTTTACAAAAATAAGGGTATTTTAGCGCTCCACCGAAAAAAATTAGTTAAAAATACCAAATGATATATTCATGAAGCCAAATGATATATTCATGAATCCAAAATATATATAAATATATTCATGAAGCCAAATTTACAAAATCATGAAGGTAGGTATGGTTTGTACGAGTTTGTACAAATACACTGGTTTGCAAAAGATACCCAGCCTATATATATATATATATATATATATATATATATATGTTAACATCTACTATATATATATATATGTGTGTGTGTGTGTGTGTGTGTGAATGAGTTATATAGAGATGGACAAGAGATTGAATATATATATATGTGTGTGTGTGTGAATGAGTTATGAGTGTGTGTGAATGAGTTATGAGTCTCCCGGTTTTTGACTTCTCGAACATTTGTCGCGCGTTGTTCCTCACTGATTTGTGTTTCGATATCATCCGCTACAAGGTCGTTTTCATCGGCACCACAAATTAATTTTGCAGCTACCCGACCTCTTTCTATGTTCCCGGCCCTCGGTTCTCTTCTTGACGATGAGACGGTGCTACCATAAATTAATTTTGCAGCTTCTCGAACCAACCCTACAAAAGTATAGAGTTTTTTGGTGTGAAAAAATGAAGGTGGTATAGGTTAATATATATAGTGTGTTTAATTTGAAAAAAAAATTAAAAAAATTATAAAATTATAAAATAGCCGTTGGTAAACGGTATTGTTTAAAAAAATTAAAAAAAAAATAAAAAAAATTTAAAATTGCAACGGGTATCATCGGGTTCATGAACCCGGTACCCTAACCCGATCGCTACCCGCTCCCCCCGCCCCCGTACCCCCTACCCGATGAACCCGCTATGCCACCTCGTCGAACCCGATCCCGTACCCGAGGGCGGTACGGGTGGTCTAATATGCAAACAATGCTTGCTTTAAACCAGCAACATGCCAACTTAGACTCTTTTTTTTTTTGATGCAGCGTAGATTTGCGGGAGGATCGACAAACGTCTAAATCCCTTTTGATAACGAGATTATGAAATATAATACTCGAAAAACTAAGAGAAAACTCTTAAAACGTAAGTTTATTAAATAATTGAACTCATTAACAAAGAACCTAACAACCCTATTTATAATCTAAATAATTGAACCGTTTCGTTTTCCGACTTTTCCAACCAATTTGCCTTTCGATTTCGAGTTCTTTTCGAGCTCGTTTTCTTCTCTTCCAAATATTAGAAAAAGACACGATTAACTCTCGAAACCACCCTGCATCATTTTTTTTCAATTACCGGGTCCGGATGAGTTTGTACATATTTCGACGACTAATCCCAAAGGTCCTGAAAAACATTCAGGAAAATCCCTGATACCAACTTACTTTGTATCTGCATCTATATGTGATGTGTCCATGTTAATAAGAATTTAAAAAAATAAACAAAGCGTATTTATTAAAAAGTAATAAATTATATCAATAATTACTTTCATTTATTACCATAAAACATAAAAACATTTTTAATAAAATAATGAAGGAAATTGTGAAAACAGGTCCACGTTATCCGGCATAGACCGAGTTGGCCCAACGAGATGCACTAAGAGTATAAATCTTGTTTATGATATCTAAACCGTTCACACACGTTAGCATTGCAACAAAACTTGTAGTATTTGAAAGTCGAGTTGTAATCTTTGATAACATATAACAAAAAGTATTTTTTTGAACGGCAATTGCAATTCGGAGGTATCCTTCGACCCGGTCACGATTCGGCCCACGATCCGGCCCATGAACAACCCCTTGATTCGGGGATACCTCCGCATGATCACCACGGGGTTCGAACCCGGGTAGTAAGGGCTACCAACCACTTACCCCCCAAAATGTTACCGAACCACTGGGCTACAATGTATTTGGTAACAAAAAGTAACATTGTCATGTTCGTTTCTAAAAGAGATAAAACGTGTTTGATTTATATCATTATATGAGATATAAATTATGCACCAAGAAATAATAAAAAGAACAAATGTGTCAATCAATATCAAGATTTACAAGTAATAATAACGATTGCTTTAAAAACAGGGATAACCTAAAATAACTTGGCTAAGCAACTGTTGGAAATAGTTTTATAGGAGAACTTGACTTTTATATATAAATAATTAATATATTTTGAAATTTTTCTAAAAACCCATTTATTTGCTACACAAAAATATATTTTTGTCTAACATTTGTAGGGAACCATGGCTCTTTTCAAAATTAAAACAAATATAATAATTATAAATATTGAGGAAGGATCATGCGAGAATGCTAGAAGTCTGATATCATATATGATTACATGACATGTGAACGTGTTTAATCATATATGATTAAAAGTCTATGTATTGCCAATGTAACATGTGTTTAATCATATATGATTAAGCTTGTGTATCATATATGATATCACACTACTTGTCAGGGACGACCTTGCTACTGGGCGAGACGGGCCCCCGCCCACTGCACCACAGCCCAAGGGGCATCACAGACTTAGGTATAAAATGGCTTGATTCAATTTCAAAAAAATTCAGAAAAAACGTTGGGTTCTTGTAACAACCCAGTCTAAAATAAAGCATGCATAGCATAAAATATAAAACATTCCAAAACTGGATCCCAAAATTTCATTACACCTGTTTCATAATTAGGCTGACGGAAACAACCTATACACAACTGAGAATAAACTAAATACTGAAATAAAAGTGACACTGTCTCTAACTGCACTTATTCACTAACATACTCTGCTCATTTGCCAGAGCCTCCAACTACCTGCTTACCTGAAAAATGTTTAGTTTGGAAAATGCGAGGGTTAGACCATGAGGTCTAGTGAGCTCCCTCCTGACAGTTCTCAAGAATCATTTAAAAACGATTTATAACTTTCACATATAAAACTTTCACATATCTTTTCATAAAACTTTCACGGATAAATCCGCTCCCGTAAATGGCACCCTGAAGTCACTCAAGAGTGACAACGAGTCAGTCTCACGCTGCCTTACTAGATACACCCTTCCATGGCATAAACGGGTCACTCCTCCCGGCATAAGCACTGGCGGGCCACACCCCCGACTTAGCCAGTTTACGTCTAACACAATGTATGCATACATCTCACATAACTTTCAAACAAGTAAAATCATGTATAAATAACATGCCATTTCTACTCATTTATTTTCTTTGGAAAACACGTATAAAATCACATATTTTAGTTAGAAAAACTCACCTGCCGCTTTCACAATTTCTCCTCGCGAAAACTTCCGTTTTTACGAGGAACACCTATGTTGATAAAAGTATAGAAATAATGAGTCTCATGCTAACTTTAATCTCAATAACTTTCTACTTAACTTAACTCTCAATGAACTCTGGAATCTGGACCCAAAATGATAAAATTTCGGATCTCATAGATGAATACCGGATCCATTTTGAAAACATTACCGGATCCTTATTATTTTAAGCCCAAACTGAATTTCCATTTCTACGACCCAGCATATAAAATACCGGATCTATTAATAAGGCATTACCGGATCTGGTAGTTAGCCCAAGATTCCGGATCCACTAGCTTAGCTACAGTACCGGTCCAACATTAATTCCGGATTGCAACTTTATTAATACCGGATCTTATGTCTTTTAGGCCCACAACACCGGATCCAATTAGTTGGATTCCGGATCCCAAATCAAATATACCGGAAGACCAAATCAAAAACAATTCTGGGTCCAATCACTTTCAGTCCACTTCCGGGTCTTTCTTTTCTTATTAGGCCCAACACCGGATTTTAAACTTCCGGATCCCTTAGCTCAATTCTTTAAATTTCGTATCCGCTAATAAACTTTCGTATCTCACCCAATTGTTTTAAGTTCCGGATCCAAATTAAACTTCCAGATCTTTGGATTTTCGGCCCAAATTTCGGGTCTCTTAAATTATTCCCATTCCGGATCCTTTGTTGTGGATTCCGGATCACAAGTCGAATTCTGGTTTGACACATACCGGATCCTATGGTTCGATAACAAAATTCCGAAACCTCGCAAACGTCAAGGCGATGCGATACTGATCGACATTAATACTGAAAATTAATCCATTTCAATCGATTACTAAGCCCCTTTCCCCAACAAAACAACTATCTCAACTCTATTAGTCCTCTGATTAAGATTATTAAGCTATATTCAGTACTCTTATGAGTCGATCACTTTACCGGTAGAATATCTAAAATAAAGACTAGAATTAGGGATTACCTGCTAGAAACGATGTAGGATCAGACCCACTTCCACTTTCTCTTCTAATTTGATGATTGATAAAGCTTCCTCCAATTGTTTTTGAGACCCCAACTCCCCCATTTCTCTGCTCTTTCCTCTCTAAGCCGGCACACACACACATACACAAAATGGTTGCTCCTAGGGTTTTGTGCAAAACTTTAAGGTTTTTATACCTTATAGCAATTTGCACTAAGGCCCCTCTAAACCTTGGATTTTACACTACTTCCATCCATATTTTATTTCTATAGAAAAAGTGAAAATAAAAACTTGGTTATTACATGTAACACCTCAAAAAAATTCCATTGTAATATTGTTAAAAGTGTATTTTGTTTAAAGTTAGCATATTAAATCTTGAGGTGTCAAGATTTAATGTATTAAGATAGTTTGGGGTGGGTTTTGTTGCCTGCATTCAGAAAGAAGTCGAGAAAACAGAGAGAGATAGAGAAAACGTGTAACACCCGTAAAATCCTTGTGAGTAATAATAGTTCTAATATTTCTTTATATTTTGACTTCTTAGATTATAATTGATTTCCTAAGTAATTTCCGTGAGTGTTACTTGTTATTTGAGAACTTCCGATAGAAATTCGTAAGTTTATTCCTTAAGGAAATTAATGAAAAATAGATGATAAAGTTAAGTATTAGATTTTATGGTCTAGTTGGATGAGGAATTCGAATACGAGTCCAACGGTTCTTTCCGGAGCAAAAACGGAGCTATAACGAAGAAATTACGGCCAAATTAGTGGAAAACGAGAAACAAACAAACAGAGGTTGGCGCGGATGGTGGCGCCGATGCACTGGCGCGGGCGCTAGCGCCGAGCACCTGACGTGTTGAAAGGGGGTTAAAACCCACCTCTTGGTCCTTGTCACTTATCCTTTCATCTTAGAACTCAAAAATGGGATTGTTTGCTCTGCTTCATACGATTTTCTCCATCTAAACTAAGGTAAATCCACTTCTCTTAATCCTAGTTCAATTCAAACAACAATTAGATGAATCTCACCAATTAAATTTGATTTAGGGCAATATATCTTCATCTTTCTTCTTGGAGTGTTTGAGTTTAAATCATCAAGTTGGGGTTATACCAATTGAAGAATTAAGGTGAGTAACTTGTAATTAATTGATTGTATTACACTTATCTACCATTCGTTATCTTGATTTTGGTATGGTTAATGAGAAATCTTGATGTATAAGCTCTTAATGGTTAAGAGGGAAACAAGAAGAGTTCAAGTAAGTTATGGTGGATTAATTGTGTTTTACTTCTTAGAATGCCATGGTAAATGTTAGTGTTAAAGGTTTGGGTTTGATTATACATCATTGGTATGTGATTATGAAGATGGCTTAATTTATGTCTTAATGAAGCAAATATGGCTTAATGGTCAAAATGGACCTATTATTGAATTGTAAACATGGATGTTTATTATTGATAGCATATAGAATATGATTTTATACATATGGATGTATATGAACTACATGGAAGTAGTATTGATTATGTTAAATGGTTGGACCATTGTTAAGTGATTAAATATGCTTTGAATGTTATTTGGACTAACATATTTGGTATTCACATAATTGGAGGAGCACCTAGTAGGCATTGGAGGATATATTCTTACACACCGTGGGGTAAGTGTAATTGATTCATACATTCAGATACCGTGGGGTTTTCCGTTGTGTTATGCCTTGTGACAATACCGTGGGGTACCGATCAAGGTATATCTTCGATTATGATGTAACTAGGTAGCGATATGGACCTTCTCCATGGAATCCAATTTGTGAATGTATCGAATTGTTATTCCTACATGCTATGATTATGCTCTATGTGCTATGTGTAAATCTCACTTAGGCTTTAAAAGCCTAACACTTGTTATGTGTTTTATGTATTACAGATTTTAGTGGTTCCGGACACAAGAAGGTCTAGAACGGGGTTGTGAGCATGGGATCATTGTTAGAGAGATAAAGATTGGAAGATTGATGATAGAACTTTCCGACATCCTTTTTATATTTGATTGCTATAGTAGTGATCAAATAAGCTAGTGGTCCAATAGTAGTTATAATTAACTAAATCTTTGTATTATTGATTATGTAATGTTAATTAGGTATACTTTTACTTTAGTAATGTGTACCACTCTTCCGTTTTATGGAAGTTTTTGTTAACCCCTGTTTTGGGGTGTTACAAGTTGGTATCAGAGCATTAACTTAAGTGAACTAAGTATGCTGAGGAGGTACTTAGACTTAAGCTGTGATGAGTTAAGTTATGATTTGTGAGATATGGGTAGAAGTACTAAGACTTAAGCTGTGATGAGTTAAGTTATGATTTGTGAGATATGGGTAGAAGTACTAAGAAGGGATAGTCTTATAGTTGACAGAAATACGTGAAATTAGTATTGTGACAATGGTGATGAGGATTCTCATGTATAATATGTTCACAATTCCAGTTCGCTACTGTTATTATGAATATATTGTTACGTAAGCATGCTTGTTTCTAAATTATTACAGTAACTAATGATCGGTAAAGTACGTTTAGTATGTCTATATTCGTATAACCATTTCTTATGGTTATTCCTTTGTGTTATAGCAGATCGTTGGTGGATATGCCACCAAGGTCCTTTAATTCTTTAGAGAATAGATAAGTAAATGATTTGGGGGTTGGAAGGACAACCTAGAATTGGCAGGACTTATGAAAGCCCGCCGAGGTAACCTTTAATAGGCGGATGGAAATGTGTAGAGATAGAATGTAAGATGATTCATCAAAATGGAAATAATATGAAATGATTAAGTAAGTGGGCCGTGGAACGCATGGATAGAAAGTGTTACAAGGTCAAGAGGACGACCACTAGTCGGAAGTAGAGTGTTAATGATAAGTGATGTAAGTACAACGATTGACCTTGTTTGAGTGAGTAGCCTTCATTTACGAGTAAAGTTTTATGTATGGTGTCCTAGTAAGTGTGCTACATGAGTTTTCTTGATTTTAAAATAAATGCATAAATAACAATTTTTATTCAAGAATGAGTTGCTTGTACAAATGTGTATTTTAAGAAAGAGACAATTTCATTTTTGATGCACAATGAAATTTTGGGTTTAGCAACTTGCAAAATATTTCGTATTTTCTGTATATATGAAAAGTTAATTGTAAAAAGGGGCCAAGAAAACGTTGGCTAGCAAAACCTTTGTAACCAACAAAAGTATTAACTTGAGGATATCAAGTAAGATCCGACTAGCTTGCTTTGTGTTGGGAAAATTCTTTTAAATATATTACGGTCATAACAACATCGTTTTGGTTGAAAAAGATTAAGTTTTTTTTTTTTTTTTGGAAAGTAGTATGCAAACGATTCTCGTGATCGTTGTGCAGTACACTGAAGTTATAAGAATTTTGGGATCATGTGTACCCAAGTTGCTCCAAGTATTGTTCTTTAAAATGAGGAAATGTGCGAAGTAATATATTTAATACATTGTTATGTATGAAGGCTATGAACGAACTAAGTTGTAAAATATTACTATAAGCTAAGAGAGAACTCTGAGAATGTAGAGGTGTTGAATAAATCATGGGAGGATGTTTGTAATTTTGGTAATTGTGTTCAAGAGGAAGGTGAACAATGGGAGAGTTGAAAGTGGACTTAGTGTCGGTTGTAAGAAGGTTTATACCCTTGTTTGGTAACTAGAAATACAGTTGTTAAGGGACGGTTGTGTCCGGAGGAAGGATTAGTAGTCATTAAGGTGATGGAATTAGCAAATTGTTATGAGCAGTGTGGTGAGACAGTAAGGAAATACCTTCGACGTTAAATAAGAATTTATGGTGATCTTGTGATATTAGTATTGCACGAATAAGTTTGAAATGAAGACGATGAGATGTAAATTGTATTATGTTTGGTTGAAAGGATTAGGTTCAGTCCTTGTTAATGAATAGATTAAAGAAGTATCGATAGGTCGACTATTGGCTTTGAAATCGATAATTATGTAAGGTGTATGAGACCTTTTGTCTGTCATTGGGTGCGGTCTGGGTGCGTCCCGCGTATGCCGTGCGGACATGAATAAGACTGTGAGCGGTACCGGTAAGCGGTTATGCAAAGGGTATGCGCAAAGCAATTAATATGGGGTACGACATGGTTAAGGATTTTGAGTGATTGAAGAATAGATCACTGATGATAGAAGTCTCGAATTATTGTTGCGCAAGCGAAAGATATGTAGTCAAAATTACGCTTTTAATATTTTGTGGATGTGCAATATTTATGAGGTATTATGTTTTAAAATTGTGCACATGTGAGTTGGGGGATTTTGGTAAAACTTTGTTTTGGGGCCGATGGCCAATTAAGAGATTTAAAAAGGGTAAAGAATTGGGTAACAATGTATTTTGGTTTATGTACTCGTGTGCGTGGCACATGTTTAACCAAACGTTTATTTTAGCCTTAAAGGCTTGATTGATATTCAAATGAGTCTTTTGAATGTTTGTCAGTTTTAATGACTCGAGATGGAGTCTTGGTTGTATTATATGCTTAACTGCATTTTATTTGAATAAGTGTCGGTCTTAAGTGTAAAGATTGTTTGATAACTTTTGCGTTTTAATACCTTAGGAACTAACGAACCTTGGCGAGGTATATACATTGTGAAGTATATAAGAATTGCATATACCTATATAAATTGACTTCGTTGGGAAAGTAGCAATGAAGGAGTCATAGATTTATTATGCCTCGGAACGTATGTTGTATAATGATCATTAATTCTTGGAGTAGATGGCTAGGTTTTGAACTCAGTTGAGTCTTAAGAGCATTGACCCGATTTAATAAGCTCGTTATAGGCTTGGGTTGGGATTACATGGATTGTATTAAAATAGAGGTTTGCATGATGTGAATGTTTTGGGTATTCTTTTGGATTTAATTACTGTTAAGTCTTAAATCAGAAGAATAAAAGTTGAAGGACCACTTTGTAAGAGTGTTAAGATTTTGAAAGACTGTTGTGTTATAGAAGTGTTTTACTTGCGATGCGGATGGTTTACAAAGGAGAAAGTATTAGGCATGAATAAAGTGAGGTATGGAAAATGTTAATCTGTGAAGGATTGTACCGTGTTTTAGTATTGGTTTGGATTCACAAGGAGCTAGTATGAACGAATAAGTTCAAGTTATTTAGCAAATCGAAAGTGGTAGTTCAACTAAAGTTGGGAAGGAGATATTTAGTGAAATAAACTCGGTTAAAATGTGTATGAATGATTGTGAGAAACCTGGTCTGTGGTGAAAGACTATATGTGAAGAATGTACGAGTGAGTATTGGTATCAACTGCCAAGATAAATGTGTCAACTAGTATGTATTATGAAGTTAGAACTAGGAAGCATCTGATGGAAGTCTTTTCTGGGATTCCGGATGAAAAGTACCACTTTGCCATTAAAGTTGTTGGGGCATGTAGTTTGTAAGATGGAGTAGTGATATGGCTAATATCGAAACAGAATGTCGGAATGGTATTGGGTGTTTACCCAAAGTGATTTTGATTGTGTGAGTTGCTTCCTATAATAGAAAGATTGGACTTAAGAATGTAATCATATTACAGGTTCAATGGAATTATCACCTTTGATATATAATATTTTAGTGCTTGGTTGCGATGTGGTCGCGTAGTACGATATTGATGTGAGGAAGTGGTAATACTATATACTGAAGAAACGTGTGGGTCATAGATGTAGTGATGGGTGCCGTAGATATAGAAGTATTCAAAAGTGGTGAGTATGCTCAATTTAAAGTGAGTATGGATTTTCAAGCAGTATACGTTAATGTTATTTTGAGACCTGGAGATTGAGATGTGGATGATGACGGTATTGAAGACCAAGCAATAGTCGGATAAAGGTTTAATGGTAAACGGTTACTTTAAGGAGGCTTACAAATCTAAGTTGGGGAGCGGATAATGAGGAAAGAAGTAAGGTTCAGGAAATATGAAAGATGAATCTTTGTTCCTTCTAGATTTTTTATTTGTGAATGGAACTCATGTATGGGTTTGGTTAGAGTGCAAAGGTTGGTGATAATTAGGTATCAACTTTTGGGCTTAAGGCCAAACATCTTTAGTGTAATCGGGGAATTGTAGCCGATTTTAAAAAGAATGATGGTGATGGTAGTAGTAACCTTAAGATACTCATTTGTGATGAGTGGTTTTAGTGAACTAATCTTTGTGTATGGTGAATGAACCTGTCTGTTTGATGATTAATTATTGAGATGGATTTTGGAATCTATTAGAGCTCTTTGGATGTGAATGGCCGTTAACGATAGGGACAATTGAAATTAGAGATTCGGTTGGTCTTAGTATTAATTGAACCTTAAATTGATTTAGAGTTTGAAACTGAAATCAAGATGTATAGAACATTTTAAGGTTGGGAGACGACTGAAGTCGTATGGTTGGGAGTTTCTTTATGGTTGGAACGTTTATCCGTACATAAGTACAACGTATGTGTAGGGGCTTTGTTAATAAACAATTGTTCGAGGAATTATCTTTAAAGACCGTGTGGATGGAATTTAGATTCCCGTTAGGAATTGTGGAATTTTGGTCGACAGTGGGTCGGTTGACTTTAGGTTGTAAAGGATATAGATTTCGAGGACGAAATCGTTTTAAGGTTGGGAGAATTGTAACACCCGGAAAATCCTTGTGAGTAATAATAGTCCTAATATTTCTTTATATTTTGACTTCTTAGATTATAATTGATTTCCTAAGTAATTTCCGTGAGTGTTACTTGTTATTTGAGAACTTCCGATAGAAATTCGTAAGTTTATTCCTTAAGGAAATTAATGAAAAATAGATGATAAAGTTAAATATTAGATTTTATGGTCTAGTTGGATGAGGAATTCGAATACGAGTCCAACGGTTCTTTCCGGAGCAAAAACGGAGCTATAACGAAGAAATTACGGCCAAATTAGTGGAAAACGAGAAACAAACAAACAGAGGTTGGCGCGGATGGTGGCGCCGATGCACTGGCGCGGGCGCTGGCGCCGAGCACCTGACGTGTTGAAAGGGGGTTAAAACCCACCTCTTGGTCCTTGTCACTTATCCTTTCATCTTAGAACTCAAAAATGGGATTGTTTGCTCTGCTTCATACGATTTTCTCCATCTAAACTAAGGTAAATCCACTTCTCTTAATCCTAGTTCAATTCAAACAACAATTAGATGAATCTCACCAATTAAATTTGATTTAGGGCAATATATCTTCATCTTTCTTCTTGGAGTGTTTGAGTTTAAATCATCAAGTTGGGGTTATACCAATTGAAGAATTAAGGTGAGTAACTTGTAATTAATTGATTGTATTACACTTATCTACCATTCTTTATCTTGATTTTGGTATGGTTAATGAGAAATCTTGATGTATAAGCTCTTAATGGTTAAGAGGGAAACAAGAAGAGTTCAAGTAAGTTATGGTGGATTAATTGTGTTTTACTTCTTAGAATGCCATGGTAAATGTTAGTGTTAAAGGTTTGGGTTTGATTATACATCATTGGTATGTGATTATGAAGATGGCTTAATTTATGTCTTAATGAAGCAAATATGGCTTAATGGTCAAAATGGACCTATTATTGAATTGTAAACATGGATGTTTATTATTGATAGCATATAGAATATGATTTTATACATATGGATGTATATGAACTACATGGAAGTAGTATTGATTATGTTAAATGGTTGGACCATTGTTAAGTGATTAAATATGCTTTGAATGTTATTTGGACTAACATATTTGGTATTCACATAATTGGAGGAGCACCTAGTAGGCATTGGAGGATATATTCTTACACACCGTGGGGTAAGTGTAATTGATTCATACATTCAGATACCGTGGGGTTTTCCGTTGTGTTATGCCTTGTGACAATACCGTGGGGTACCGATCAAGGTATATCTTCGATTATGATGTAACTAGGTAGCGATATGGACCTTCTCCATGGAATCCAATTTGTGAATGTATCGAATTGTTATTCCTACATGCTATGATTATGCTCTATGTGCTATGTGTAAATCTCACTTAGGCTTTAAAAGCCTAACACTTGTTATGTGTTTTATGTATTACAGATTTTAGTGGTTCCGGACACAAGAAGGTCTAGAACGGGGTTGTGAGCATGGGATCATTGTTAGAGAGATAAAGATTGGAAGATTGATGATAGAACTTTCCGACATCCTTTTTATATTTGATTGCTATAGTAGTGATCAAATAAGCTAGTGGTCCAATAGTAGTTATAATTAACTAAATCTTTGTATTATTGATTATGTAATGTTAATTAGGTATACTTTTACTTTAGTAATGTGTACCACTCTTCCGTTTTATGGAAGTTTTTGTTAACCCCTGTTTTGGGGTGTTACAAAACGAGACAGAGAGAAAGAAAAGAAGAAAGAAGAGGAAGAAATCAGATTTTGGTGAAATTAAGGTAAGGAAATTTAGTTGTAGTACTGATTTCTTGATTGAAAAAGTATCTGATTTTAATTTTTGGTTCAGCTATTTGATTAAGCTGTTAGAAGTGAGGAACCAGTGTTCAGTTTGTGTTCAACTCATTAAGGTGAGTTTATTCATTCTTCTTAAAATTAAGCAATTAAAATGATGATAGATATGTTATTCTTGTATGAAATACTTTGGTAGAGCTTAATTGAGGTAAAGGTAAGCTTAATCTGTTAAGACTTGAATTTGGCTTAAATAAGGAAGATGATGAACAGTAACTGAGAAAGTATACTTTGCACAAGCCTTGGTTGCGCAAAGTGAGAAACTCGCAAGCGTTGCTTGCGAAATTTGTTAAAACTCGCAACAGTTGGTTGCTCATTTTGAGCATCTCGCTAGGCTCTTTGGAGTGAAGTGAGAATCTCGCTACTGTGGCTTGCGAGAAGTGAGAATCTCGCTACTGTGGCTTGCGAGAAGTGTGAAACTCGCTACTGTGGCTTGCGAAAAGTTGAGCATTGCGCTACAGTTGGTTGCGCAATACTCATATGATGCGATTTTCTGTTTTATGCAAACTGATACATGCTATAAACTTAAATCTGATACTAAAGCGATGTTATAATTATGAGTCTGATCATGTAGTTTACAATTGATATGTTAATCCCCGATGCTAAGTGGCAAAAATGGGGATAATTGATGTAATTAATATTCTATATATAGACATATAGAATATATGATATATCGTACAATTTTAGTATATGATAGAAAGAGAGATGATACACCGTTATTGTGTTGCGTTAGCTAGAAATAGACATCCGGTCATCAGAGGGTCACTTAGTACGGTCTAATGGGAACCGTTTATCAGCCATTGACCGAAGGGATGTAATTTCTAGTGGTTGAGTGTATCTTGGATTACCAGAGGGCTCTTGTTGTTAAGCGCGATATAAATTAAATCCCATTTGGGGGCCAGTGTTCAAGATGGTGAGAAAAGTGAAATGTGGAATAGGCAGACATTGAGTTTGTAATTCCCATTTCAGACGGAAGATTTGAGATCTTCAATTTTAGGGAAGTTCAGAGATAGGCATAAAGTAATTTGTAATCTCTACTTCCGGACTAAGAAATAAGCAGGTATAGAAACTGTAATTTCTTTGGATGGGGAGTTACTTATAATCTGGTATGATTTATAGTAACTCTTGTTGATATTATTACGACTAGATGAATTAGTCATAAGGATGGGAATTGGGTGGATTCCTGTTGTTGAAAAAAGCTTTGGTACGGTAAGATGGTTGATAACAGGTTTGATATATCTGTTAATATTTTAGTTGTTAAATTTTAATTTGATTTGAATATTCTCACTAGGCGAAAGCCTAATGTTTCAAATTAAATTTTCTTACCAGGTACAAGCTCTGGGAAGTAGTCTGAGAGAGTGAGATGCAGATGTTGGAAGAAATCAGACTTATATAGATGTCAAAGGATCAAGATTCTCTTTTGATGATTTTTGGGACAAAGCTTAGATAATCTAGTAATCTGATTATGTTGATATGATTAGATTAATAGGATTATTCAAGTTAGATGTTTATGTACATAAAACTTCACTTTTGATCCTCTGGTTATAAAAGTCTGATATTTTGGTGATCATAACTTGTTTATTTTGAGGTTTTAATTGGCCCTGTTTTTAGGGTGTTACATTACAATACCTCCCCCTCAAAAGAATTCCGTCCCCGGAATTCCATTTTCGAAAAGTTGAGGGTACTTGGACCTCACGTCCGCTTCTACCTCCCAAGTTGTCTCTTGTCCCTTGTGATACCGCCACTGGACCTTTACTAAACGAACCTCCTTGTTCCTCGTTTTACGAACCTTACTGTCCACGATTTCTATCGGTTCCTTGACATAAGTAAACTTCTCATCGACGCTGATATTCACCAAGGGAACAGCCATATCTGCTTCTGACAAACACTTCTTTAAGTTCAAGATAAGAAACACTGGATGAACTCCCTTTAAATTATGCGATACTTCCAACTTGTAAGCTACTGTCCTTACTTGTTTTATAATAACGAAAGTCCGCTCCTCATCGTCTGCATTCCTTGCAAGGTCACCATCATCTCAACTTCCAACATTTGCTCTCCAAAATAAAGACGTGCCTCATACTATGAATTCTTCCAAAATCTCATCGGGCACCCCAAGTTCGTACACTATCTAACCAACCTTCCAAATTTCGACGGATCCACAAAACATAGTCCACTTCACTTTTCTCCTAAACCGTTCAATTGTAAAACATAGCCGTACTCCGTACTTCGGAATCGCCTCGGTGAGTCACCACTTGCTATGTCGTGCCATCTCGCACCATATACTTGTGACCTCTCCGATCACTATACTTGCTTAAAAACTACCTGATAAATCCAAGGCCAGTCGCACCTCAATTTGCTCGCTTCCGTTCACACACCAGGACTCACGGTTTTAAAACACGTCTAATTAAGGTCTTTCATACATCTTTACTTCCTTAAAAGAAGGGACTTGGCAGAATCCCCCGCCACAAAACGAGAATCTTTTACCAGGAACAATCACTCACTCGACAACTTGGCACAAGGCCAATCTCGTGCATCCCAACAAACTCACCTCCAAGAGTTCCTTCATTGGAGTGCTCACCTATCCGAATTGAACTTATCCTGAAGACACATCAATTCCTCACTGCTTGCCACAAGCGTCCAGTCATATAACATAACTTCGTTTACCCTCACTCGACTAGGAAGAGTAACCATGGTCACACCATACTATTCTCAATAGCTTAGCACTGAACGACCAATTCGTTTGAACATTTCTCACGACATCACCAACTCAACTCATTCAACTGCCTTTTTTCCACTTCTTTCCCGCACAAAGACATACACAAATCCCCTTCCTCTATACTCTTTCAAGGAGTTCGCACACTTACTGATGTCAATCTACACACACTACTCCACGTTTTCGGTGTTACTGCCACGCTTACTACTTCTAACCTACTCACTTAGTCCGACGTGTTATCTTCACCTCTCCACGTTAGCGTGGAGCACCGCCCACCAAACATTACTTTCCCCTCTCTTCCGGTCTTTTCACATGCTGATAACACTTTCTCATTATTATACATAACCAAACGGCTGCACCCAAAATTCTAACTTGAGGTGTCCAACCAAGTTATCTCGAAACGACACCGGTGTTCGAAGTCACTACACGCTTCTTGATTTCCAACTGTTATCTTCTCGAAAAATTCCTTCACACATAAGAAACAATTCACATTCTTTAAAGATTTCGTATCTACTACACCACATTTTGAATAACCCATCCAACATCTTCTTTAAACTTCTAATGATCCCAGAATATACTTACTTAACGACTCGCACAACCAAAAACACTTGGTTTCTCAATTGAGTAACCACCCACTACCGCTCCGCCATTCAAATATGATAATAGCCATATCACAACGCCAACTTACAAATCACGTGTTCCAACGACTTGATTAACAAATCGTACACCTCATCCGAAATCCCCGAAAAGACTTCCATCTGATGCTTTCCTCTTTCTAACATCGCATTACTACAACACTGGCTGGCACCTTTACGAGGAACACCTATGTTGATAAAAGTATAGAAATAATGAGTCTCATGCTAACTTTAATCTCAATAACTTTCTACTTAACTTAACTCTCAACGAACTCTGGAATCTGGACCCAAAATGATAAAATTCCGGATCTCATAATTGAATACCAGATCCATTTTGAAAACATTACCGGATCCTTATTATTTTAAGACCAAACTGAATTTCCATTTCTACGGCCCAACATATAAAATACCGGATCTATTAATAAGGCATTACCGGATCTGGTAGTTAGCCCACGATTCCGGATCCACTAGCTTAGCTACAGTACCGGTCCAACATCAATTCCGGATTGCAACTTTATTAATACCGGATCTTATGTCTTTTAGGCCCACAACACCGGATCCAATTAGTTGGATTCCGGATCCCAAATCAAATATACCGGAAGCCCAAATAAAAAACAATTTCGGGTCCAATCACTTTCAGTCCACTTCCGGATCTTTCTTTTCTTATTAGGCCCAACACCGGATTTTAAACTTCCGGATCCCTTAGCTCAATTCTTTAAATTCCTGATCCGCTAATAAACTTCCGGATCTCACCCAATTGTTTTAAGTTCCGGATCCAAATTAAACTTCCAGATCTTTGGATTTTCGGCCCAAATTCCGGGTCTCTTAAATTATTCCCATTCCGGATCCTTTGTTGTGGATTCCGGATCACAAGCCGAATTCCGGTTTGACACATACCGGATCCTATGGTTCTATAACAAAATTCCGGAACCTCGCAAACGTCAAGGCGATGCGATACTGATCGACATTAATACTGAAAATTAATCCATTTCAATCGATTACTAAGCCCCTTTCCCCAACAAAACAACTATTTCAACTCTATTAGTCCTCTGATTAAGATTATTAAGCTATAATCAGTACTCTTATGAGTCGATCACTTTACCAGTAGAATATCTAAAATAAAGACTAGAATTAAGGATTACCTGCTAGAAACGATGTAGGATCAGACCCACTTCCACTTTCTCTTCTAATTTGATGATTGATAAAGCTTCCTCCTCCAATTGTTCTTGAGACCCCAACTCCCCTATTTCTCTGCTCTTTCCTCTCTAAGCCGCCACACACATACACAAAATGGTTGTTCCTAGGGTTTTGTGCAAAACTTTAAGGTTTTTATACCTTCTAGCAATTTGCACTAAGGCCCCTCTAAACCTTGGATTTTACACCACTTCCATCCATCTTTTATTTCTATAGAAAAAGTGAAAATAAAAACTTGGGTTCTTCTGCTTCTTTCTGCGTTTCTCTATGGCTGCGACTTCTCAGTTCTCACATCTCGCTCTCGTAGTCTCGTAAGAAGACCGAATTCATAGGAAGGAATCGGGAAGGAAGCAAGTGCCATCGATTTCTTCATTTGAGGTATGTTTGCCCCTTGTAATACTCATCTAGGGTTTTCTGTATGGAATTTTAATGGAGGTTTAGAGAAGTGCTATTATTGATTGATGAATTCAAACCTATCTTTGATTTTAAGTCGTTGATCATTTTTAATCAAATATCCTCCTATGAATTACGACTTAAAAAGAAAATTGATTTGGTGCATCTAATCCTAATGTTCGTCTATTTTTCATCTAACGGTTGATAACTACTTCTCATGTTCTCATCAAATTTGACACTTCCCATTGGAACCAATCCTGATGTATATAATGTCTAAATAATTTACAAAATGTATTTTTCTTTTTAATGTAAATCGATGCTAGTATAAACCGTATCTAAAGATCGATGGCAGATCTATATGACAAGTAACTAACGAATATTTATCGGGTGTTTTGTATAAAAAGAGAAAGTCGTGGGGGGCCAAGACAGCCTATGACATCAATGTATTTTGAACAATGGAAATAATGCATTTCACCCCCTCTACTTTGGTGTTTTGGTTATATCATCCGTTAATAATAGAAATGCGAAAATAGATAAAAGCGTTGATCACACTTCCCTTATGTTTTTATAATTATTATATACTGGGATGAAGTTATTTATTAATAAATTTGATCGTAATAATAAATTTATTCTTAATTTCAAATTTGGTTATTAGAATTTAAAATCACAAAAAATTGCTTGAATATTATGTAAAAAGTATAGTTAGGGTAATATTAAACAAGTAATTACTATTTCTTGGTCGTCATTAGAAACACAGCGTGACAACAAATTTGGTTCATGTTACTCTAAATATTTTAGTTCATGTCTATTTTTAATGATTTTTTCAATAATTGATTGTATTATTTGATTATTATAGTATTGAAAATATTAAAATAAGTCTTTTTAATGAAGGATCATAGCATTTTGATTAAAAAAATAGAATACATAAACATGTCAATTTTTTTTAATTATTCTAAATATTTAAAATAAATCTTCAACAAATTCTCTATAATTTCTCTAAAACAGGTAACAAAACATGAAAATCTCTAAACAAAATCATATTTCACTCCAAGTTCACAATTTTAGAGATTTTAGCTACAATTGTATTATTAAAATATTATATAGTTTTATAGAGATGAGTTCAAACGAGAACGCTAACTATTTAAGAAAACTCAAGAACGATCGTTAATGTATAAAAGAATACATGATTATGTACAAAATCATATATGATTTACGTGACTTTGTCCCGCGACCAAAGTCACCCGCATCCATTTTTTGTACATGATTTGTTGTTTTTGTGTTTTTCTTAAATACTTAACGTTCTCGTTTGGACTTTCCTATAGTTTATAATTCTAGTGCATTTAAATTTTTTTATGTAAATTAATAATAGTTTGATTTATTGATGGAAATGATCAATTAAAAACTAATTAATTTCTCTTACATGTTTTAGATAATTCTCTAAATTTTATAAATTTCCTTGGTTTTTCTATTTCAGAGAACACTTTAACAAATCTCTTTTGGAGCAAAATAAAAAATAAACAAAGAGTCCCTTCGTTGTCCACTTTTAATGTGCGTGAATATTCTCCGTATAGATTCCAAATTCAAAAAGTATGTGGGACATATTAACAAAAAAAAAGTACACAACTAAGAGATCTAAAGAAAATTAAGGATTCGAGTTTTGTGATGATTTTGGACTTATTTGGGACCAAACGTGTTCACGATCAAGATTGGACAAGGGCTATTCCTGCCTAGAACCGGTTGTTTTAAGACCGGTTTGATGTTTATTTACTTCACCAAGCATGGAATTGAGTTAATTAAAGACTGACTACTGCTTATTGCCCCTAACCTAGCTTAATCTAAAGGAAGATAATTTCAAAAAATACATTCTATTATTTACACATGGTATCATAAGTTAGTCTGTAAATAATTTTGTACGAACAAATGAACTCGCAAATCATTTTCACATTTGATAAAGTTTGAACCTTTGACTTTCTGGAAGGATAAAGATCCAAACACCGCTAAACCAAATGCCTTTTGGTTCTATTCTTTATATTTCTTATATCTTTTATTATTTTCTTGTTCAAAATGGATTGATGGCTTGATTCCCAATACCGGTGTAAAAGAAGAACTCACCAAAGAAAGCATAACGACGTATAATTATAAAACATTCGTAAATTGTTGACAAAAGTACAACCTAGCGGGGTCAACGAGCACCTGACAATAACCATGAGAAATGATGAAAATCAAATATGAATATTATCTAATAAAATCAAATTGAATCTATTGTTTTATCACTGTTCTAAAAAACTCGCCGCACAACCGCCATGGCACAAGGATTGTGTTTCACACCACGTTAAGTCTGTGGCACGCCATGACCTAATGTGCAATTTTCGTAATGCGATATTTGATTTTTTCTTTACGTTTTTAATATACAACTTAATTTAACTTGCTTATTACTATTGATTTATTGAGTAACACTAAAAAACATATGTTTTTATATATAATATATATGAACTAGAAATTTGACGCCATACATCCTTGAAAATGTCATGACATTACCGTGCCTCCTAAGACTTGAAGTTTGACCTTACTACCATGTCACGGCTCACGCCATTTAAAACTTTGTCTTTTATTATAACATTTGATTTATTATAATAAAAGCAACCAAAAACCATGATTATACCTAAAAAAAACCCAATTGCTTGAACCAATGATCCACAACGGTCACTAGAGTTGGGCTGAGCCCATAACCATTATTTATCTCATTAGTCACTCATGTAGTCATGTACTTATTCAGTACATTTACAAACACCAAAAATCTTCATTTATACTTTGATGGTTTCTCGTTTCACATTGTGTTTTTCTTTGCCATCGAGACTTTATTTCTCCATATTATATGTAGAAGGTCAAAGTTTGAATCATTAACCCATTTTCATCCCTTGATTTTTTAGATCCATGGTTGAGATTAATTCATCATTATATACATTAAAAAAATAAATGCTAATTTTTAATTAATGATATCTAAGCCTTCATGACTAGGGACGTAAGAAAACTTGATATACTTAATGTGGGCGCACCGAAACCGAATCGTGTTCGAAAAGGACGTAAGAAAACTTGAAGATCTGTTTTTTGATTTCCAAAGGAGGAGCTTCGAATGGATGGCATCGAGGATTAGTAAGTAAACGAATCGATTGGCAGGTGTGGCTGTCAACACCAAGGAGCGTGTTGTCACAGTAAGTTTACGGTGTGAAACAGGGACTGCTGCTGTTCGTTTGGCGGTCGTCTCTTCGCGGTGTGGCGTCGTGGGCATTGGCGGATGTATATAGTGTGGTTAGGGGAGGGGGGGGGGGGGGGGGGATGGGACCCCACTAAAAACAAATTTTTTGAAATTTTTAGGTTAAAATACAGAATTTTCAACTTTTTACCCTGATGCCCCCCAGTAGTTTTTCGTCCGGGACCCCATAAAAAAATGTTTTTAAATTAATCCAAAAACCAAAACTATTCTCGAAATCTACTAAAAAACCAAAAAAGTTCCTTGAAATCGACAAAAAAACTTAAAAATCTACCAAAAAAAACTTTAAAAAACCGTCGAAACGTTGGATTTAGACTAAACATATATTGGTCAATTTTATGGGCATTTAAGCTACCTTAAAGAGGACTCCAGTAGAAAAAAAATCATGGATCCGCCACTGGTCGTGGGCTGCAGTAATTGAGCAGTAGCATTCTGCTTTTGTTTTGGACTGCATGTTACTGCAGGGTCTGTGTAAAGGTGGTAGTTTGCCCCTTGCAAACTTATTCCTGCATGTTACTGCAGGGTCATGATGCTGTAATTTTTGTTCATGCCACTGTTGTACCAAGTTTTGATTTGGTGGGTTATTGAAAAGTATGCTTTCCAAAAAAAAAAACACTGAAAACTGTTTATCAACGGTGACACAACAGAATAAGTTAATAAGCCCTTTAAATAAGCAATCCCAAACACCCTTAAAATAATTGCATAGCTATATGGCTTATTTTGGCTTATTTGTTAACAGTTTCTTCTGAACAAGATTATTTAGTTAAATCTTATAAGACATATTTTATTGGTTGGACACTCTAACCTTATATGTGTCATATGTGAAAGTTTGATAAAACCTACAACTTCGTTTTGAAAATGAAACTGTGTCATGTTTAAAATTTTATAAGGTTTACTTGTTAGGTCAAAAACCAACTTATTTAATGCATATGTATATAGAGTGAGGATCATACGAGAATGACAACTATTTAAAAGAATAAAGAATAACTCACGACCAATCATTTTTATGAATAATTCCAAAAATAATAACTTCCAAAAATCAGTGATTATGAATAATTTCAAAAATAATAAACTTCCAAAAATCAGTGATTATTTTTGGAATTGTTTTTAAAAATGAATGGTTGAGAGTTATTCCTTTATTTTTTTAAATAGCATTCATTCTCGTTTGAACCCACCTCTATGTATATATGAGCTTGTGTGTGTTTATTATATATAAAATGCAAAATTACATTATTAAATTTTTGGATATTAACCCTATATATAAATTAATATAAAAATTATATCCAATGAATGGTTTTTAATTATAGAAAATAGGTTCTTTAAAATAATTCCCGTATATGGGGTGGTGAATTGGTTCTGAAAATAAAAACTTTATGGTTTCAAAAACAGATAAAAAGGAAATAAATGGTGGGTTGATTATGGAAAATTGAAATGCCATAATTTTGACCAAAAGTCAACAAAAAGTTTAAAATTTTCCTAGTATATGATGAGGCATTTGTTGACTAAAAGTAATAAACCCCCCTTTTAATTAGCAGCTATTGTTGAAAGAAAACTCATATTTTCTCTTGTATGCTGTGATTATCTTGTACCATATGCATATCTTGGGGTACATTCAGCAGTTTAACCACATAAACTTTGGTTATTACCATTTTCAAACAAATTATATTATGAAAGGACATTATATTGACCCTTTCTTGTTTGGCCAAATATTTTGGGTGATCTTGTGGACCTGATCATATCATTTTCTTTAATTTTTAGTGGCAAAAACCTAAAACTTGTGGAACATTTTTTTTTGGGTCAAATTCCATGATAACTACTTATCTTACGTCACTAATGATGGTAGGGTTTCTCAAGGCTTAGTTAATTTACAAAGAGGACCCCAGGCTTTTTAGAGATTCCATTTGAGACCCCATTGAAATTCGATGGTTTTATTAATTTTTCGTTTGGTGTAATTTTATTAACTTTTGGTTCTTTATTTTATATACTTGCCTGAAATTTCATCTTGTCAAAGTGAAGAGACCATACGACATTCTTTATCCATATTACGTATAATAATATCTAGCATGAAGTATTATATATACAATGTACATTATTGTGTAACTTGGATTTTTATTCATGGGATGTAAAATAATGGCTCTCTTTTTGAAAAAAAAAACGCCTTTTTTAGTTATTGAAGAAGTGTATCTTTAAAATATTTTATGATTGAAATATTTACTATAAGTAGTATTTATATGACTTCAATCTTATGGAAAAAAGGAATATAAAATGACTATTAATATAACTAATTAATGGTTTTACTATTTTAACTCACATATATATTAATTGTTCTTACAATTGTTGTGTATGTAAGAATATATATAGAAAACTTGTTATACGTACCAAATTAAAGGACCTTTTTTGCCAATAAACTATTTTTCCCAATCTACCACCACCACTAATGTCTTTCTCTGAAACACACAAGCAGCTTAAAGGCATAAATAAAGAAAGAAAGAAACCCAAAAGGACTTAACCAAAACTACCTTTCATTGATAAGTAAAAAAATCAACCTTTTATACCAACCCTTTCACACCCATATCTAATTCAATTCCCTTCAATTCTTTTATCTCCTCTAATGGCCATTAAACACTATGTGCTTTGAAGCTCCACCCTTCTTTGAATGGCTCAAGCCATCTCCTTGTGCATCTTCATATGACACCATGATGTTCTCTAAACTCCATAATCACCACAATCAAGAACAAGATTTCCCCCATGAAACTATTCAATGCCTACCCCTACTCAGTAAACTACTCGGTGAAGATGAAAAAGATGGGGTTTTGAAGATCAAAGAAGAAGATTATAACTTGGAGAAAGTGACTGTAGCACTGCACATCGGATTACCCAGTTATGATACAACAACTGCAGGAGATTCAGTGATCACTAACAAGTTTTTCGATGAGTTTAAGGAAGAAGAAGAAGAAGATGATGATCAGAAGAAGAACTCAGATATGAAGGTGCAGTTTAATATTACTAATAACGATGGATACAAAGCTAAGGATGATCATGATCAGACTAGGTTTTGGATACCAACACCATCTCAAATCCTTGTTGGACCTATGCAGTTTGTATGTTCCTTATGCAACAAGACCTTTAATAGGTACAATAACATGCAGGTAATTAATTAACTCTTAATTTCCATTAATCTTTGTTGCATCATATTAAATTGCTGTCACACGATAATGCTAACTTAGCACGATTATTGTAGCATAAATCAAATTGTTGCTGATGATTAAATCTATATAATATTTCATATTATCTTTAATTACCATTTTAAAATTCATAATGTAGCATAAATAGAATCATCAGTTAAATCAAGATTCAGGTATCCAAGTAATTAATTATACTTAGAACTTGAAATTAACCATTTCATTTCTTTTTGTTAACTAACTGATAAATTCTTATATCTAAGTACATATATGACCATCGTTCATCATGCATCATGAAAATCTATCTATCTAGCTAGATAAATAAATAAGTAAGAAAAATTCTAGAAATTATATATGTATAAAAAAGAGATACTGTAGCACTTTATTGAAAAATTCATTGACATCCCTTGAGTAGTTGAAATTGGGATAAAAATGGGAAACTTTATGGTAGTGGAAGACTGACTGACTGATTGACCAAGTTTACGTTGAAATGTTGCCCATCTTTGTAATTTACTATTACTCCCATGAATTTTGGCCATCATTGGGATGATTATATATATTAAAGTTGCCCTGTTGAATTTCATACACAAATCCCTCAATCAATGTTTTTCACTCAATCTCCTGTTCCTTTCTTCGCCCATGGGATTATAAATATATATATATATATATATATATATATATATATATATGGATGGAGTAGGGTCATGGGCACGAGGATTTGATCAAAAAATAGTACGACCAATAGTTAATCAAATTAAAGAAGCCGTCACAAAACCAATCAGTCAGTAAAGTAGCTAGTTTTGTTCGGTTATATATGTAGTACAACATAATTCGTAATGCTGCCGAATTTTCGTTTTTACATCTATATATGTTTTGGTCTCTTGCAATGAATTCGATAGCTTTTTCCGATTTAAATACTTTTGGAATGCATGTCAAATTATGACGGAGATTTCTCGGGATTGATATTTATAATTATATTGTTGACATATATGGGTACGTACAGATGCACATGTGGGGGCATGGATCTGAATACAGGAAAGGACCGGAATCACTGAAAGGGACACAACCAGCAGCCATGCTAAGACTTCCATGCTACTGTTGTGCTCCAGGGTGCAAGAATAACATCAACCACCCTCGAGCCAAGCCCTTGAAAGATTTCCGTACCCTCCAAACACACTACAAGAGAAAGCATGGGGATAAACCTTTTACTTGTAGGAAATTTTGTACAAAAAGGTTTGCGGTCAAGGGGGATTGGAGGACACACGAGAAAAATTGTGGCAAATTGTGGTATTGTAATTGTGGATCAGATTTTAAGCATAAACGGTCACTCAAAGATCACATCCGCTCTTTTGGAAATGGCCATTCTCCAAAACCAGCTTGGCTCAAAGTGTTCGATCATGACGAGAAAGAATGTGTTACTGGTTCTGAAGATGAAATCATATCATGCGTTAATTTGTAGGTAATTACCAATGAAACTATGGAGGGGTTGATGCTATTGGCACTTTGAAAATTGCATGCTAGCAACAATTATCAGAGTTCTAGTAGGATCACTTTTTTTGTTTTGTATCTTCAAGTAGCAGTGTTAACTGTTAAGCTGTAATAAGGACGGAGAATCTCCTTAAAGTCATGAAGTTGATAAGTTTTCCTCTCTTTATAAGCGAGAGATCCAAAAGGATTATACGAAATGCCTCTCCGAAAATTTATCAGCTTCGTAGCTAATAGTTGATCTCCACCATATATATGGATGTCTTTTGGTTCTTGTATGCTTTATTAATTTCTTTATCTGTATTCTCAAGCATAGGGGTGTTAACGAGCTCGAGCTTGAGTCAAGCATTGTATTGAGCTAATAATTTTATGGCTTACACTTGCTTGTTGGATAATCACATGAGTGTTATTGCGTGACTATTTATTTTCACCCGTGTTAACATTTTTACAAATATATCTTTTAGTTATTGGTTAGGCCATCCGTAACCCAGCGGGGATGGGCTCGGGATGGAGGGCGGTATGGTGCGGGATGGGGTACGCCTCATGCGGTATCAGCGGGAAGGGATGGAATGCGGGATCCCCACCCCGTTTCATCCCGAAGCATTTAAAAAAAAGGGTTTGGTCCAATAAGAATTCAACACGTGGATTAGATAAATGAAATAAGAATTAAAATAAATGAGGTGGCAAAAGGGTTTGAGGGAATGGGGTACGAGTGTTTAGGGATCGTTAGGGATCGAGTGAAGGATGGAAGAAAAGCTGATGTGACGCTGATGTGGAGTGGAATATTTGAAAGATTCCCTCCATGGGTACTGATGCCTTATGGACCAACAATAAAAGTAAAAGCGTTATTGATTCAAGATTTCATTGTACTACATATGAAATTAAAACAACCTTGTCAGGACTAAGCTTTTTAATTACTTACATTTTTTTCAAAAATAAATGTTAAATTTGACTTGACTTGACATACAAGTTAAGAAAATGGTTACATATTATTAAATATTTATGTTTTCAATAAGAATAAAATAAATAAACAAACTCATGCACATAAATAAATATTACCAACCTTTTAATTATTCTAATGAATAAACACTAAATTTAGACCACACACTTGTTTAATGTTACATTTGTTTTTAAACAAAGTAGAAGAAATTATAATTCACTTCATCACAAATAAATGAGCAGTTTTAATAATACTGCATCTTCAAAACTATAAAATAAGTTTTTGTTTGCTATTTTTCTCCAATAGCATTGCTATTTTATTTGCTAAAATAGAGATTTATGGAAAAATCTTTAAATACAGAGAACTCTCTATAATTCTCTATATAGGAGAGAGAAATAATTATTTTATTCAATCCACCAATAACATAAATCTTTTATTATTTTATATTAAGTTTTTCTTTTAAAGTGTATTGCGAATATAAATTAAAGAATATTATATTAATATAATTTGTGTTAAAATCTCTAAAATACCAAAGCTGTTGGAGATGAATGTAACTGTTTTTAGAAATTTTAACATTTGATTCTCTATTTTAGAAAAATTATAGAAAACCTGTTGGAGAAGCTCTAACCTCTCTATTGCTATTGAAACTACTAATTAATACGTTTTTCTGGTAAATGAATTCACCAACAATTTAGGTTTTTTATGTCAAAACAAGATGTATATATATTTTCAGAGAGCGTTAGATTATATTGGCATTCGTTGGTGTTTTATATTATACAAAATCTTATAAAATATTACTATATACATGTTTTAATTAAAATATTCATCAAGTAAAAGTTGTATATTTAGGGGCTGTTTGTTTACCTCTTAATAGTTCTATTAAGAGGCAACCTCTGAATCGTTCAAAGATGAATCTTGTTTGGCCAAAAAAAAGTCTACCTTTTAATGGGTCCAAAACCCTCTGAATGATTTAGCATCTTGGGTCACTCTTAACCATTTAGCACCCTGATTTTATTCTAAACAAATACCAAACAACCATATTTTATTTTACACTATATCATAAAAGCCTCTTAACCATTCTGACCACTTAATCATTTTGTATCAAACGATTCAACAACTACCAAATAGCCCCTTAGTTGAAAATAATAGTAAGAAAACAAAAAGGGTTTAAGGATTTAAGGGTCAATCAATGGAGATCAATATCTCCGGTATCAACGGCATGCTTTCACTTCCACCTCCACTTTTTTTCTTCCTTTTTTCTATTTTCTTTTTCCAAATTTGAAGTGTGAACAAGAGGGTTAAATTGATGAAAAGTCTAATATAGAGGGTTGAAATGGAAAAGGTTTCTAACAACTCCAACTACAATAATCTTATGAGTGAACTACAAATTTGGTCCCTATAGTTTGTCAAAAGTAGCACTTTTTATCCTTACAGTTTTAAAATAATAAGATAGTCATTGTGGTTGGCAAAAAACTTTCGGATTTGGTCACTCTTAATAACCGTTAAAAAATTCCGTGTTTTTATCGATTTTTTATAAATTTATAAATATCTTGAAATTAAAAAAAGAGTAAACTACAAATTTCGTCCATGGTTTTTACCAAAATCTTTGGAAGTGGTCCCTAAACTTCAAAAACTGCAGGTATAGTCATTGGTCTTTAAAAATCGCTTTGAAAGTAGTCCCTGCTCACTAACTCCGTTAAAATTATCCGTTAAAGTCAGGGGTATTTTCGTCTTTTTCTTTTTTAGGGAGAAGTTATACAATTGTTTTAAAACAATAGGGACCAAATTGCAATTTTGTATAATTTATATTAATATTAATATTATATATATATATATATATATATATATATATATATATATATATATAGGGTACAAATCAAATACAAACCATGTATTTGTTGCACCCCTTACAAAACACAGTCTGCATATGTGCATACTGGTTCTGCATATATGCATTGTTCCATATGAATGTATGTCCATTATATGTATTTTCTTGCACGTATTCATATGCATATATGCAGAACCAGTCTGCACATATGCAGACTGTGGTTTGTAAGGGGTGCAACAAATGCAAGGTTTGCATTTTACGGAGCCCTCTCTCTCTCTCTCTATATATATATATATATATATATATATATATATATATATATATATATACATGTATGCACGACACATGGACCGTGTCTCCGACGATCTTTCTCCGGTACCCTCCTCCGGCGACCACACCATCACCTCACGCACTCTCCATCCCTCCACATCATTCAAATTTCGTGACTCCATCCCTGCTTTAGACGAACACACAGTTGTAGGTTTGTGGGTCACGGCGGTGGGTGGGTGACTCGACGAGGAAGGCGGAGGGGGAAGGGTAAGGTTTCCGGTGATAAAGATGGAGTAGGTTTTGTAAAAGTGAAATGGAGGTGATGGTGAGATTGAGCCACCGAGAGATGAACCAGAGAGGTTGAGACCCACCACCTGAGAAAACTTTCCGGCGTAAGAAACACCACTCCACTTGCCTGCGATCTGGTTTACTGCTTGCTTTGGTTTGGTGACTCTCTAAGCTGTTGGTTTTTTTTTGAATGGTAACCTTGCTTTTCAAAAAAAATATATCTGTTAACTATGGAACCCATCGGGATGTTCAAATTTCCTATGGAAGTAGAGGTAAAACCAGAACAGGATAAGAGAGATTATGCAAAAGAAGAAGCTTTCAAAGGTTTTGATTGTTTAGAAAGTCCAAATCTGAATCTTTGCTGGTTAATGGTGATGATGAAAGCAACAACTAGGTCTTAATGGAGATGGTGAAAGTGGTGGTGGGTGGTGTCTACCTCATCATTAGCATCACACACACAAACACACATAAAATAGGTCAGAAAATGGAGGAATTCGCTGGACAAGATGACCGGAAAATAGGTTGTCGGCTGAAGCAGGGGTACCTGGGGTGGGGGTGGGGTGTGGTAGTGTAACGACCTAGATTTAAATAATTAAAAGCTGACAATATAACAATCAAATCGGTCCCAAAGTAAACAATACATCAGACCTATTCTAATCTCGCAGCGGAAAGACATCTTCACAACTGAGATATTACGGGGATCCCGGCTGCAATCTACAAGTCTCCACTAGACTCTAGCTCTCCTACGACGCCACACCCTTCCATCATCGTCAGATAAAATCCCAAACACGGCTAATACCTGAAAATGGTTTTTGGTTTTTTGAAAAGCGAGGGTTAGACCATGAGGTCTAGTGAATTCCCTCAAAAACAGTTTCACGCAAGCCAAGTATAAAATCATGTAATTCTATAATGTAATAACGTTCCAAGTCATGCATTCAACAAAGGTATAGCACAGTGGGCTCGACTTTCTTCACCCTACAAAGCCGGGCACGGCAAACACCCTACAAAGCCGGGCACGACAAACACCCTACAAGGCCGGAAACGGCAACTCTGTCTCATCACCCAACTGTGCGGTCCGACTCCATACGTGCCAATAACTATCATGACAGCATGCAATTCACAAATTATGTAGAAATGAGCAAATAACAACTTGCATGCATTTGTAAACAATTCCGTGTCATGTACAATAAAACCTTTCAAAATGTTTAATCATGCCCTCATGCTCGTAAACATTATCAGTTAAGAAACCTTTACCAAAGCGTTCGATCATGTCATTATGCTCAAACCAAGTTCAGATATGAAAACTTTAGCAAAACACTTCATTCACACCAAAAATGGGTTAAGGGAACTCACCTTAGCCTTAGCACATCGACACGCTCCGGAACGCTCTTTAGCTCAAACTGAACACCTGAATTGGACACCGCAAGAATGGTGTTAAACCATCTAACCACACTCCCAAACATCCTTAACAAACTCCTAAAACAACCCTCTAATCAACGCCTCGATCCTAGACCCGAACGACCAATGGAACGGAAAAGAAAGGATTTGGGGCCAGAGTCTGGCGCCGAGACCGGCGCGGAACTCTGGTGTGACCTGTACGATTTTTCTTCCCAAAACTCAAAGGTTTCTCATTCCCCAATTTCTCCAAATCGGTTCTAAGTATCCCC
This sequence comes from Saussurea involucrata, assembly GCA_033807775.1. Lineage (NCBI taxonomy): Eukaryota > Viridiplantae > Streptophyta > Magnoliopsida > Asterales > Asteraceae > Saussurea > Saussurea involucrata. Next base: position 132,584,394 of record CM066321.1, on the reverse strand, counting down.
AAATCGACACTTTGACAAAAACAAACATTAAGAACCAATAGCCAACATCTTTAACAACATAAGACCCATCAAAAATCACCAATTGATTCATGGATTTAAACCTTAAAACTCAAGAACTCAAACCATAGAAAAATGGAGGTTACCAAACAAACATGATGAAGTTTCCTACTGCATGATCGAAACCCATAGGGAATCAATCCCACAATCATCTACCTTCTATCTTATGGATTTCCAACTCTAACACAAACTCTTAACCAAAACCCAATACACACAAGAAGAAGAGGATAAATGAAGGGAATCATACCAAAAATGATCTTCCAAAGCCTTTGATGAATCCCTCCCACTCCAATTTCCCAAGAGTTGGTCTTCTCCACAATTCTTCTTCTCCCATTTCTAAGCCGCCACCAAAAAAACGAAGAATGAGGGTTCTTCATCTGATTTATAATTCTAATTTCATACCCTAGAGCACATAAGTTCCCAATTTAACAGTTTGGCCACCAAATTCCCATTTATTCTAAACTACCACAAGAGAAAACAAATCTTAGGAATATGGTCCCTTTGCTAACTTTCATTCTTTTCATTTTAGACCCTAAACCTTCAACTTTCTAAAATTTGGGTTGTTACAGGTAGCTAAAAGACAAAAAGGTTTAAAAAATATAATTATTTTATTTTAACAGAAAAAGACAAAAAAGTGTAAAAAGACGAAAGTACCCTTCATTTAACTGAGTTTTTTAACGGAGTTAACGACGAGGGACCACTTTCAAAGCGATTTTTAAAGACAAATGACTATACTTGCAGTTTTTTAAGTTTAGGGACCACTTTCAAAGATTTTGGTAAACACTAGGGACGAAATTTATAGTTTACTCTTAAAAAAAGTTATTGTAATATATGTAGAGATTTCTAACCCTTTTTATAAATCAAAATTTACTGTCATACTAGACCTAATTAAACTTTTGAACTTAAAATTTTTCTTATTTGGTTGAGTTTTTTGAGCAAAAAGATATTCGAGTAACTAAATAAGAAAATTTTAAGCATGGAGAAACCGAACCAAATAATCCGAAAGCGGTTAAACTAAACCTAGTTGGGTTTGATTTCAAGTAGCTTAGAGAAAGTTAAAAACGAAATAACTCCACACCGAATAAACCAACTGAATAATAACCCTACTATAAATGGCCATTTTTATTCTATGTTGTTTCCTATTTTTATAAAGAGTGAATTGCCCTCAACGCTCCTTGGTTTGATCGTTAATTTGGATATGGTCTCTTAAAAGAACTATCAATATTAGTGGTCTTTAAGTTTTTATTTTCACAACATTCATGATCCTTCAAGTTAACACCGTTAAAGAAGATCCGTTAATTTGAAGCATGTGCTTTTACATAAAGGCAATTTAGTTCTTCTACGTCTTTTTTCTTTTAAGAAATAACCTGATATTAAATATTATATATAATAAAATATTAGATCTCTCTCTCTCTCTCTCTCTCTTCAAACTCGGTTCCCCACACTTTTGCAAATCGACGCCCTAAGTGAAAAAACCCTCTCCCTTTCTTCCGTTCTCCGGCGATGAAAATCCACCGAATAAAGAAGATACTCCCTCCCGATGCCTGCACTCACCTCCATTCCGTCTCCGCCTTCTTTTCTAACATTGCATACCTACCATCTTCACACATATGGGTTTGGTATCACTATCAATTTGCTTTGAATTCAAAAAAAATCTTAACTAAGGTTGTATGTTTTGATTAAAGGATTTTGATTCAAGATTTATTATTGATGAAAATGTATAATAAATTACAATGATAAAATTAAAACCTATGATGAAGATGAATATTTATCAAATTAAATCTTGACGAAATTGGCCTGCACATGAGGGACACATAAACTAGCTAATGGACCTAAAGTTAACAGCATAAACTTAAAGAACCATCACTATTATGAAAATGAAGAGTATTCAGATAAGTACTGTTTGGTTGGTTTTTTGATAAGATATGTATGGATATAACTGTCTATATGGATATAGTTGTCAGTGTATTAACAGATAAATTGTTGTTCGATTGTTGTGCAGAATAAACAGTCTGGATGTCAAAAATAACAATTTTATCCTTTTGGTTTTACATTAAACATTTGTTGATGAAATTTTACAATACAACAAAATTTACAGCAAAATATAGATTAAACAATAACAAATAAATAGTAAAATAATTCTTTTACAACAAATTTCTACAAATCAATCTTATTACATAGTATAATAATAAAATCAAATAAAATCTCAAACAAAAATAACAAAATCTATTAATCTTAAGGGTGCGTTTGGTACACTGGACAGGACCTGACAGAACAGAACAGAGATCACTGTCCCATGTTTGTCAGAACTTTTATGTGGAACAGACAGGAACAGAGTGAAACAAGCTGGAACATGCCTGTTCCACCCCCATCCCATGGAACAAGCTAGAACAAGGTGGAACAGACTTATTTTTTACCAATATAACCTCAAAATAAAATCTAATTCTCTTCTAAAACATCAAATACGCATTCTATTTTATATTTTATTAATTCTTTTAAATTTTATTTATTTGTATTTTACGAATGTTATCTATTCTGTTATGTCCAGTTCTGTCTACCAAACGTTGAACAACTGTTCTGTCTTGTTCTGTCCCATTCTGTTCTATCATATCTGCATACCAAACGCACCATAAATAATAAGAATCCAAATTTATGAATCCTAAATGAAAAACCCAGAGGAAACCCCGAAGATGAAAGAACACGGGAGGAATATTAAAAATAAAGGAGACAACGACGCCGTTTTGCATGTGTAAGCTGAAGTCAATAAACACTAGTTTTAAAATAATTTTAAGTCATAAATCTGATTGAAAGAGTAGAGGAATCTCTTAGGCCTTGAGTACCGGTTGCGGGTAAGGGAGCGGGTAAGGATGAGGTGGCCATCGGGTAAGCGGGTAAGGGGGTACGGGGGGAGGCGGGTAGCTAGCGGGTTCACCAACCGGGTTCACCAACCCGATGGAAGCCGAAGAGGGTGTGAGGAGGGTGGGTCCCAATTAGGGTGTTTGGGTTTATTTTTTAATGTTTTAAGGGGTATCGGGTAGGAGTGGGTTCATTGGGTACTGATACTTCAATTTTAGGTAAGGAGGATAGGAAAGAGAAAAACTGATATGACGCTGAGATGGCAAGTGGATTCATTGGGTACTCATGGTCTTATAATAAAAAAGGAGGAAAGCATCACATACCAAAAGGGTGAAAGATGGAGGACACGTGTACCTCATGCGTACAGATGTCAAGTCAGGGAGGCGCCACAGATAGCCTACGCGTCTCCTACTCCCAACACCATAATTTAACCTCCACCGCCATTGTTGTACTGAACTTCTGTTCTTCAAACAACCACTGCATTTGTTAAACCCACCAACCTGCTTTGGATAAGGATCACACTGCAATCATGAAGGTTCACGATACAAAATCACAGAATCATCCTTCTGGAGATGAAGAGAAAATCATGACCAGAAAGCAGAAGGCCGAGAAACAACAGGAACACGACCACCACCCAAACAAGAAACCCAAGTCGGAAGACAACCAAAACGGCAATGCAACCACCAAATCCTTATCTGACATCGTGATCGAGTTTGATAAATTCTGTAAAGCCACAAGTCAGCATCTCTCTATCAACCAGATGCGAGAAATCCTAGAAACCAACAACGCCGACGCTTCCGGCTCCGATGACGCCGTCGTGCCTAGATGGTAAGTTTCCCTTTTTTTAAGTGTCTTATGTAGGCAAAAACGCAAACAGTTGGCAGGCATCACATAAGTTTTGCATCGTGTATGTATGTACAGCCAAGATATGATGTTTTACGGGGCGTTAAAAGAGTGTCCTGTTTGCGGGGGAACATTGGAGTACAATGGTCAAAATTATACCTGCAAAGGATCATACAGTGAGTGGTCTACTTGCACCTACAACACAACGGAGCCTCCCAGATTGGAAGAGCCAATCATATTCCCTGATTTTGTGCAGGAAACCCCCATTTCTGATGTAATTCTACCTCTTTTATCCTCTGTTTTTCTCTACGATTCCAACACTTAAATCTCACTTTTGCATGATATAAATATGAACCATACAGTTGCTGCTGAAACACCAAGACCTAAAGGGGAGACCAAAGAGAGAGATGAAGCCCACAGACAGGCCCTTTACAGGGATGGTCATATCTCTATCTGGTCGACTCTCTCGCACCCATGTAAGTGTCTTCACCATTATGTACTTCGACTCTCTCAATTTGCAAGATTGTTTCACTGTTTTTTGTGGATCTTGTGCAGCAATATTGGAAGTCTAAGATCGAAAAGCATGGTGGAAAAGTAGCCAACCATATCATCGGTACTCACCAAGAGGAACTAGTACCACTTTTGTCACTTGATATTAGATAATAATCTAACAATCGGCTTTTGTATCAGGACTGACCTGTCTAGTCGTATCTCCATCCGAACGAGATCGAGGAGGGTCTTCAAAAGTTACAGAAGCATTGTTAGTAGCTCTTGCCCTTTTTCTTGCATATAGATTACAAATTACTACTTTACTAGCTATGTTCTTGAGCCTTGGTCTAATATAATTATTGGAACTTTCAGAGAACGAAGCATACCTGTGGTACGTGAAGCTTGGTTGAATGATAGCATTGAAAAACAAGAACCACTGCCTTTGGATGCTTATGATGTTGTTAGTGATCTTGCTGTTGATGGCAAAGGAATTCCATGGGCTATGCAGGATCCCAGTCAAGAGGCACTTGAATCTTTAAATGCAGAAGTAAATGTCTTTTTTTAACAAATTTCACATCTTTTTTCAATCCTGGGTACTTTTTCTAATGTTGGTTCGTTGAGTTGTTGCAGATCAAGATGTATGGTAAAAGAGGGGTACACAAAGATAGCAAGCTAGACAAAGAAGGAGGCGTCATCTTTGAGAAAGATGGGATCTTGTACAACTGTGCGTTCTCAGTTTGTGACAGAGGCAGAAAAGTGAACGAGTAATCTCAATGCCTTACTAATTCCCCCCTTTACCTCTTTAAGGGTGGTTAATGATGTATATATGTTGTTTTCGTGCAGGTTCTGTGTGATGCAACTGATCATGGTGCCAGAGAACCGGTTGCATTTATACTTCAAAAGGGGGAAAGTCGGTGCTGATCCTAGAGCAGAAGAAAGGGTCGAAGAAAGGGAGAACGTAGATGGCACGATCAAGGAGTTTGCTAAACTGTTCGAGGAGTTGACTGGAAATGAGTTTGAGCCATGGGAGAAAGAGAAGAAGATTCAAAAGAAACCCCAGAAGTTTTTCCCAATTGACATGGTGAGTTGTTTAATCATTTCAAATAACAACTCCGAGAGAAAGAAAAGCTTTGGGTTTGTAAGCATCTTTGATTTCATGTAGGATGATGGGTATGATGCGAGATATGGAGGCTTGGGGATTAGGCAGCTTGGCACAGCTGCGGCTCATTGCAAGCTTGATCCATTGGTGGCTAATTTCATCAAAGTCCTGTGTAGTCAAGAGATTTACAGGCATGAATCTTCTTAAGTCGATCATCAAAGTTTCTCTTTAGCATCAATTATAACAGTTGTCATGATGATGATATATATATATATAGGTATGCTTTAATGGAGTTGGGACTTGATGCACCTGACCTCCCTGTGGCCATGCTCACTGATTTGCATATAAAAAGATGTGAGCTCAAGTTTTTAGATTCCATTTCGCCATCGATGTGCTTTCTTTTGCTGATGTTTTTGAAACCCATCTTCAGGCGAAGAGGTTCTACTGGAATTTGTGGAGAAACTATCGACAACGAAAGAGAAGGAGAAGAAAGCTGATGCTATATGGTCAGACTTCAGCCAAAGATGGTTCACACTATTGCATTCTACAAGGCCTTTCATCTTTAGAGATAATCAAGATCTTGCAGACCATGTAAGGAATCACAATCACAGCAATCACAGTTGGGTTCGACTTTGACACATTATCTGTTGTTGGTTTTACTTGTACCTAATGTCTAAAATTCGTCATAATTATTGTTAGGGTGCATCTGTACTTGAAACTGTGAGGGACATAAATGTGGCATCACGGATTATAGAGGATATGACTGGTGCTACCCTTGATGATCCACTATTCGATAGGTACCAGAGGTTAGGATGCTCCATTTCTCCACTGGAGAAGGAATCAGAGGACTACAAGATGATCCTTAAATATGTTGATAAAACTTATGAGCCTGTGAAAGTTGGGGATATTGTAAGACTTACCATTAGCTATATCTCTAATGGTTCTTATTGGTTCTTTAGTAGTCTATGACCAACCATCTAATGGTTCTTATTGGGTTGGTGGTGGTTTCAGAGCTACGGAGCCTCTGTTCAGAACATTTTCCAAGTGGAAGTGGGTGCAGGACCTTCCTATGATGAAATTAAAAAGCTCCCAAATAAAGTTCTTCTGTGGTGTGGTAAGTGACCCTTAAGAGAATCATGTTTGGTGTTGACTTAAAGATTGTTTTTTATTCACTTGTATTTAATAACTTGAAGGTACACGAAGCTCGAATCTCGTGAGGCACTTGCATAAAGGATTTTTGCCTGCTGTATGCACACTCCCAGTTTCGGGATACATGGTAGGGATCAATTAAGCTGTTCAAACTTCAAAGATCTTCATCGAAGTTCCATCTAAATGTATATGTCGCTGACTCTATTTTACAGTTTGGTAGGGCAATTGTGTGCTCTGATGCAGCTGCTGAAGCTGCTAGATTTGGGTATACTGCTGTGGACAGACCAGAAGGATTTCTAGTTTTAGCCGTAGCTTCTCTGGGCAAGGAAATTACGGAAGTAACCTCTCCTCCTGAGGTACATACACCGAATCTTGCTTGCTCTAATTATGGATAAGTTTGCGGTTTTGCGGTTAACATAGTAATTTACAGGATCCAAAGGCTCTAGAAGTAAAAAAGGCTGGAGTTAAGGGGTTGGGAAGAAAGAAAACCGATGAGAAGGAGCATTTTGTTTGGAAGGACGACATAAAGGTGCCTTGTGGTAGCTTGATTGCCTCGGAACATAAAGATAGTCCTCTTGAATACAACGAGTATGCTGTTTACGATCCCAAACAGGTGACACCTGAAGTTTAATTGTGGTTTTAACTTTCTTTTTATGGTGCATGCAGGTATGCTAATTTGTTCGTTGTTGGTTGTAGGTAAGCATAAGGTTTCTGGTCGAAGTGAAATTCGAAGAGCAAGATGTGGAGTACGAAGAAGTCGATCCGGCTGGTGCCGATGCTCCAGTGCAATAAGATGGTTCTGGTGGTGCCACTGTTGTGGGCACGATTTTGGCTTTCTAAATATGGAGACTTAGGGTTTCTATGGTGGGTTTAACGCTAATGGTCTATTTTGGTGTAAAAATCATTGATGCCATCATGTACTGTCATAGAAGGCATCATGTATTATCGGATATATGTATATATATGTATGTTGTACTAGGTTTATGAATATATATATATATATATATATATATATATATGTCACATTGTATCTATATATCGTGGCTCGCCAGCTGATCCAGTTAAGAACCAAAAGTCTTCTACTTCATTTCATTGCAACAACACCCATGAATTTCTTGAAATTTTGAAGTTTACGGTTTACATATTTTGTACATCTGTAACATGTTTTACATCAACATACGTGGGGAATCTTTGAACAAGTGTAAAGAAGAAAAAAGGGGGCTAAAATGTGTCATCTATGAATAATGACGGTAGGGAAATTGAACTTATCTGAGACAAAGGGGATGGCTTCAGGTGTCTTCACTAGATCTTGATAAAGGTCATACTCTGCCAGATAATCGTGCAAACTAAGCTCTGTTTTCTGATTCGTGTGGTAATGATGCTTGGCTGAATCCGATTTGCCAAACCCAAAGATGCTAACTTTCTGGCACACCCCCAACGCAAACATGATGGCTTGCATGCCGGAGGAGTAATGGAATTCGGCTCCTCCATGAGCAGAAGCCCATGCCTCTAGTGGCTTCCCGGTTTCTTTCAAGAATCTCTTGGCGGAATAATACTTAACGATCCGTGAGCTCAACACATCAAGCCGTGGATCGGTGATCATCAACGGGGCCTTGTGTGATAAGTTGCAGACGGTGTAATCAAGAAAATGCACGGGTTGGGACATGTACATCATTATGGGCACTTTTTCACCATATGGGTGACAAAAACAACCTCCTCTACGAGCACATAAGTGTAGGATGTTGCTGTTCATGAACGAAAGGCTTGTTTTAGAACCCACGAATCGTTCAAAACCGCCGATTCTTGCATTGTTTAACCGGATCACAAACTCATGACCATCAATTGCTTGGCCTAGATTACCTTTGAGCAAGATCCCACTATTACCCACCACGGCGCAGGTCCTGTACTTCCTACCGGATCCCAAAACTCCGGCCATTTTTGAGGTCTTTAAGATGTTGACCATGTTTGACATAATGTCAGGCTCGAAATGACGGTGGCCCCACCAATCCTGCAAATATCGCCGGAATTCCAACCAGAGTCTGTAAAATTCCGGTGATCTGAGTTCCATAGGACTTCCCCTAGCAGACCTTGCTCCAATATCCAAACGGTATCGCCCTGCCGACAGAAACGAACGCTGGCGGTTATTTCGAAAGTTCCCGTCCACCAACTGTTGGACGTCTCGCCTCAATGAATCTTGAGCCAAATCAACCTGAGCGAACGTCAGCAAAGTAGCATTGAACACCGGGGGGAGCTTCTGTGTTTCTCCCGCGTCACTTGCGATAAACGGGTCTACGGCGCCACCGGAAACAATAATCCGGAAACAAAGAGTGGCGGCGGCGGCGGCAAAAACAAAGATTACACTGAATAAGGGACGCACCGAGCGCTTCATCGTGATTCCGTTTCTGTGGGTGTGGTCAAAGTTGAGTCCAGAAACAGAAACAGATTCATCAGATATAGATCGAGATCGGAAGAAGCTATAAATTTCCGCCGTCATAGCTTGCTAAATATGGAGTTGAAGTAGGTCTTTTTCTTCATTGATGTAGTAGAATTCAATAAACGGGTGATGTCTGCATTTTGTTTTGGGATGTGATTTTAGATGGGTGATTATTGAATTCATCAATTTGTGTGTGGTTCGTTGTTTATCTAATCTTGGGAAATGGGAAGAGAATCTTGGGAAGGTTTATTTGCAAATACGAACTAGGTAGAACAAGTAGTGGGTTTTGATTCTAGTCCCTGTGGTTTTAAAATTATCATTATGCTTTTGTCTTTTATTTCTCTTTTAGTCCTTTGAGTCTAATGGCATTAAATCCCCAAAATATGTTTTCTTTTTTAACTTTCTTTATAATTACATTACATACAGCTGGCTCCAAACACACCCCACTCCCCATTTTACCTATACACCAACACTAGAGGCCAGGGTAGTAGTAGATGTTTTTAGGTAAATATGTTTTTCATAGCTACAATTTTTAAAAGTATGATTGTTAGTCAAAACAAATAAATGTTCTTAAAAGAGTAAGATTGTAATTTATCAAGATCTTGTAAAAAGTAAGAGTAACCTCAATAACTCTGCTATAATTTTTCTATAATAGAGTACAAAAAGTCAATTTTTTTTTAAAAAATTACATCTATTTCCAACAGTTACACTATTTTAGCAATCCTAACAATAACTATGTAACACCCTAAAATCAGGGTCAATTTGAACCTCAAATTTTAACAAGGTATAACAGAATATCTTCCAAACTTTTATATATATAAGAAGAGAATTAACTATGAGGGTTCATATTTACAAATATTTAATTCTCCAAATAACCTATTAATCTAATCATGATTTCATGTCAACTATAATCAGATTAACTGGGTTATCTAATCAATCCATAAAAAAGCCTCATCGCGTTAGCTAAATTCTCCGCTTATCTCAAAAGTTGAATACTTCAAAAACTCTCGTCCCACATCCCATTACTTCCCTGAGCTCGTACCTGGTAAGAAAATTTAATTTGAACGATTAGGCTTACGCCTAGTGAGAACATCCAAATTCAAATTAAAACATTAACAGCTTTGAAAACTCAGAGATTCAAAGCATATAAACAAAACCTGGTTCACCACCATTCTTACCGTACACTTGCTCATCTTAATGACGGAAACATACCCGATCCCATGGATATGACTAACATTCAGAAAGTCATATCATCACAATCAAGAGCCTACTATGAATCATTACAGATTCTAGATCATTGCTCTTATCCAAGAAATTACAAGTTACTTTATGCCTATTTCTTGGACTGGAAGTAGAGATTACAATTTACTTTATGCCTATCTCTGACCTTCCCATAGAAATCAGGAATTACAATTTACTTTATGCCTGTTCCTCGATTTCTACACTACGAAATGAGAATTACAATTTACTTTATGCCTATTCTCCATTTCACAACACCTCTCGAAATGGGAATTAAAATCCACATTATAGGTCAATGGGAATTACAAATTATTCCACGTTTCTCATCACCTCTCGAAATGGGAATTAAAATCCACATTATAGGTCAACGGGAATTACAAATTATTCCACGTTTCTCATCACCTCTCGAAATGGAAATTAAAATCCACATTATAGGTCAACGAGAATTACAAATTATTCCACGTTTCTCATCACCTCTCGAAATGGAAATTAAAATCCACATTATAGGTCAACGGGAATTACAAATTATTCCACGTTTCTCATCACCTCTCGAAATGGAAATTAAAATCCACATTATAGGCCAACGAGAATTACAAATTATTCCATGTTACAACACTTATCAGTGCCTATGGATCCATTACACTTACTCGTGTATATGTATAATAACATATCACACTACGTTTCATAACATATTCTTAACCCTAAGAATATTAAACAATTTATCGTATTTTTAATCCCAACCGTTTTCCTTTCTGAAAACTATATTCGGAAAATATTCCGAACTCATAATTAAAACTTAACCGAAATCGAATTCTAGATCAAAACCAGATTCTTAACTGTAATTGAATTCTAAAATAAAATTCGTATCGGAACCCAACCCAATTTCTGAGATTGAACTATACTGGGTTCAAGCCCAACTTCCCTAGTTATTTACTACCGGCCCAAAGCCCCTTCCGGAAAACAATTGTTTATCGAGTCCAGCCCAATACCGAAATTAACATACCCGATCTCCAAAGGGCCCCAAATCCGGAACTTAAGTGATACCAGATTCGGTCCAATTTCCGGTATTCAAACCCATTCCGGATCCGGTCCAACTTCCGGTATCACATCCAATTCCGGATCCATTTCGATACCGGAACCGGTCCATTTCCGGAACCCAAACCCAGTTCCGGAATTATTTCTAATACCGGGACTTCGGTACTGTTTTATTCGATTCACGTCAAATTTGGCTTAAAGCTCATCTAAAATTTAGTCTGCTAATCGACTTTATCTCAATACAAATATACCAACTTATTCAGACATCTTATGTACAATAAATGATTCAATTTTGAACTGTTAAATTTTAAAATGAAGGGAATGAACTCACCTGTTTGAAACTTTAGGTCAGCAATCCAAATATTCTCTTCTCAGATTCAATCAATCTAATAGCAGTAGAAATTAACTTGATATTACTAAACTGATTGAGAAGAACAAGTGAGATGATTCAAAACCCTTACCACAATTCCAAATCGTATCTTCTTTCTCTTTTCTTCTTCTTTCGCTCTCTCTGTAAAAGTGACCGACTCCAAAATACTGAATTGAGATATTATCTCAATTCAGTTTCCTTACTCTTAAGTAATCCCAACTATCAATAATTTACCAATTAGACCTCAAGTTAATTTTTTTTTCAATATTAACTTTATACTTTGACCAAGTTACAATATCAACCTTGGAGTTTACATTTACAAATAGTCCACTAACTTAGACTAAATTACAAATCGATCCCATCCATATTAAATTGGGAAATTGCCTCAAATAACCATTTTGAACCATGACGTCTCCAAATAACCACTTTGCTAACCCTATTCCTCAAATACCCAAAACTTACGCAGAGAGTTTTCTCTGCGTAAGTTTATTTTTCCTCCTAAAAAATAAAAAAAAAATGATTTTTAAAAAGTTTACGCAGAGAAAACTCTCTGTGTAAACTTTATTTTAAATATTTTTTATATAAGTATTTTTCTAAATTATTTATATAAAAATAGATAAATAAAAAAAATTAAAAATATTTTTGCAACTAATTAGACAATACCCTAAAATATGATTTTCTTTTTTTGGTTAATAGTTTTCTTTCAAAAAACAATAAAAATTTAGAATATATTGGAAAAATAAAATTTACGCGGAAAGTCTAAAAACATACGCAGAGAGAAATCTTTGCGTAAACTTGTTAAAAATCATTTTTTTTATTTTTTGGGAGGAAAAATAAACTTACGCAGAGAAAGCTCTCTGCGTAAGTTTTGGGTATTTGGAGAATATGGTTAGCAAAGTGGTTATTTGGAGACGTCAATGATTCAAAATGGCTATTTGAGGCAATTTCCCTATTAAATTATAATATAATGGAAATTCGAGGTGTTACAAACTATATGAACATAATATCCAGTAATAAAATATTGTTTATCTCTTCTACACATTTAACTTAAAGTTTTTTTATGGTGGAAAACAATTATTATATAATTTATCTATCTACTATTAAGTTTTAAAGATTTCCTTAAATTTAGAAATTTTTGTAATTTTTTTTTCTATTTTAGCATACAAGATAACATAGCTCTTGGAACAAAAAATTGCTAAGTTCCTCATTTTTCTACTTTAGCAAAAAGCCGAAGTGGGTGAAGGAGAAGGGAAATGTTTCATGTAGGGGAAGTGCAATATCCTAATTTGTGAAGGGTATATATTATTATACTAATTTTGAAGGTTGTAGCTGTCTTATATGTTATATGGGGAGTGCTAATTGCACCTAAAAAAAGGGGGTGTTTAATGCAATTATTTCCGCACCAATCATTTTTTGATTGGTGTTGAATACAATTATTTTCGCACCAATTATTTTTTGATTTAAATATATATATATAATATATATATATATATGGGAAATTAATTAAAATGCCAAAAGTCAAACATTGAGTTATCAAAATGCCACAAAAATTTCTCAGTTTACCAAAATGCCCTAAATACCCGCGATGGAGCCCGCGATCGCGGGATAGGGATGACGTGGCACGAACTTTGGCCACAAATGCCCCGCGGAGCCCCTCAACTTTGGCCGCGGTGCACATTTGGCCCCTGCCCGCGATCGCAGCCCGCGATGGAACAAAATTTTTCAGTTTTGGCCCCTGAAAATTTACACTTTTGGTCCCTGTACTTAGACGAATCTTGCATGCTTTTACTGTTTTTTTCCACAATTATTGTACTTTGAAGACCGATTTGTGGTTGAAATTCATTTGCATGTTTGAGATTTCATCCATAAATATCAGTAATATGCAATTCACATTCTTTCTTGATTTCTCTCTTGCTTTCTTTCTTTGAATTGCTTTCTCTCTTGATTTCTCTTCTCTCATTTCATCCACAAATGGCATCGTCATCAAACCCTAAGTCTACTCCTGAAAAAATGCCACCTCAAATCGAGGTCGCCATAGCAAAAAAGGAAAAGGAGATAGATGAACTAACAGAAGAGTGGAAAAAATTATGGACAGGAAGGCAGTCCATTTGAGAAAGATCGAAGAGGAAGACAGGGAGATCAAAAGGATGAAAGGGGATATAAAAGCTCGGGAGGCTCGTGTTCGTCGAGAACAAGAAGCAATTCACCATATTCTGCAAGACTTCGCAATTATTCAAGCGAAGGTAAACGAGAAGCAAGCTTGGATTGATGAAACTAAATCAATTTTTAAGTAGGTGGTGGTTGTTTTAGTTGTTTTGTATTTTTTTTTACTGTGTTGTTGTTTGTATTTTTTTTACTGTGTTGTTGTTTTGTATTTTTTTGTTGTTGTTAATTTCTCTGAAAAGTAGTTTTTAAGCCGCTGAACCACGGTTAGGTTGGATACATCATGCAAGGTCAAGTCAGAGGTTACCTCATTCGGATAAACAAACATGGGGTTTTGTTTGTTAATGATGCTAGATTTTGGTAGTCGTACTCTATCCACGTGGGCCTACTCCTCTTGTAGAATATATGACAACCCTCAACTCATTTGCTAAAGTGTGTCCGGGTTGTGGTACACAATGGCCATACGTGGATGCAAAAGCAGAAGCCGTTGAAGAAGGGTCAGAAAGATTGAAGATGAAGAGCATGTTGGATGGAATACAAACTAGCTGTGTTATCAATGTTCATTTAAAAACATATGTATGTGTGTATATATATAATATGAATATATATATATATATATATATATATATATCATTTACAAACTAGCTGTGTTATCAATGTTCATTTAAAAGCATATGTATGTGTGTATATATAATATGAATATATATATCATTTACAAACTAGTTGTGTTATCAATGTTCATTTAGAAGCATATGTATGTGTGTATATATATAATATGAATATATATATCATTTACAAACTAGTTGTGTTATCAATGTTCATTTAAAAGCATATGTATGTGTGTATATATAATATGAATATATATATCATTTACAAACTAGCTGTGTTATCAATGTTCATTTAGAAGCATATGTATGTGTGTATATATATATATAATATGAATATATATATATATATTTTACAAATCAGCGTTCAGATCAACAGTATCATATGTGTTTGTTCCATATGGTTCAAGCTGTGACGGGCCCGGGGTGTGACTGACTGAATGTCTCCTTGGCACGGTTGAAGGGGCGGGATTTGGACACTCTCCACGAGTGTGTCCTACGCATTGGCACCGAGTACATCTTCGTTGTATCGAACTTTCACCACGTGATGGACGTCGGTCGTTCTTTCTCGGTCTCCCGGCTCTGTTCTTATCCATTAAAGGTGGATAGCATGGCGGAAGCGGGTCGGGTGGATACACCCATGTTGCAGGGGGTCCAGCTGGGTTTATTACCTCCACGTATGTTTTCCGGTAATATTCGGACATGAAGAAAGGTACATCCAAGTCGCTGCAATATGTACGACCCATATATCTTGCTGCAGCGATGGCATAGCCGCACGGTAACTCAGATTTATCCCATTCGCGACACGAACAAAAGTGGTCTTCCATATTCACAATCGCGTGAATATAGTCATCATCCACCTCGTACTTCCCATACCCGATTGATCTTACCGGCCATGTCGCCGCACGACGCGCCCTGTACTGAACGATATTCTCCGCCGTTGGTGTGAGTGCATTTTGCATCTCAGCCCCTTTTAGGCGTCGAATTTGGTACCACTCTTGTTGAAAGGCCCGAAAGTAGTCCATAAGATTAACAATCGGACATCTACGCGCAAAACGGGAGAGTGCATTCACAGACTCTGCACTATTCGAGGTCAGAATGTCATACCGTTGTCCAGGAAAATAGGCCGCGAACCACCTCTCCGGTCCAGCATCGTCAAAGACTTTGGCTGCTTCATCGGCACTATATCGTAGCTTATTCATGTACTTGTAAAACTCCCGATCCGTATATGCTCTGCATGCCCCCCAATAGACATCCTTGTAGGTGGTAATACGTTTGTCCTTGGATTTGGCGTTCATCTCCAAATGTCGACAGCATATGGCGTGAGGGGCGTTTGGGTACATGGCAGAGATTGCGGCGCTTATGGAAGGAGCCCTGTCAGACATAAACACCAACCCTTACGGGTCTCCGATAGCTTGTCTCAACATGGACATAAACCAAGTCCACTCGTCCCCGGTTTCAGACTTGCCTACGCCGAAAGCTACTGGAACGATGGAGTTATCCCCGTCCATGGCAACCGCCAGGAACATCATACCCAAGTAACGGCCCTTTAAATGGGCTGCGTCTATTATCAGGACACGACGTAGATTTGCCAGAAATGTGCGGATCTGCAAAAAATAGGTGGTTTTCCTTTGTAAATGTTATAGTTTATAAGTGTAAACATATGACGTGTTAAAATACGTACCGCGGGTCCAAGGGCCACGAAGCACATCTCAAACCGTCGACGTGAATCGGTCCGTAGCTGCGTGACAGTACCAGGGTTCTGCAGCTGCAAATTATATAAATATGTCGGGAGTCGTTCATACGACTCCTCGAACGTGCCTCTCACCATAAACAGTGCATGGCATCGCGCACGCCAAGCTTGGTGGTAATCAATCGTGACGCCGAACTGCTGGTGAACATCGTGGACGATGTCCTTTGGACGCAATGACCTGCTAACATCAAGAAATTTGTTTTTCAGCATCGCACCCAAAGTCTTTTTGCCGGCTTGTTTGTGGTGAGGATTAAGTTGCGTCCTCGTACAAGTGTGTACGTCGTGCAACTTTCTAATCATTATCGCCCCTCCTTTGGGACCCGTGTGAATCGCGTACAACCTCCACTCACACTTTTCTCTGTCTCATTCAACTACGTATCTGCTTTTGTCAGATTTCCGCGCGTGACTTTGGAAACCCTCTTCGAAGAACTTGAGTCCGATCTGACTTGCCAAGAGATCCTTCGAATCGAATATTTGACCTGCTTTTAACCTTTCACTGCGAATATAAGGTGTAAGTTCGTAGGTTTGTGTCTGGGTATGGGAGTCTGGAAGAATAGGGGGCATATCAAAAAAGTCATTTATCTGACTACATGATTTTCTACTAGGGGTATATTCTTCGTGATCATCACTATCGGTGTCTGATCTATCTATTTACGAATTACCCGTTCTGAAAACGTGGGTTTCGTCATCAGCAACTCCAGCAGTACGCCCTTCGTGTGGTTGTGGTGGTTGTTGTTGCGTCTCCGGAATACAGTCGTTAAGACCATATGAATGATCTAAATGAACCATTGGGGCGCCGGACGCCTGAAATTGAGAATCAGACTGCTCTATTTGGAGGTCTTCGTCGTCACCGTCGTCGTCACCTTCGTCGTCACCGTCGTCGTCGTTTTCGTCGGGATACACAAAAGGTAATGGGGGCCTTTCTGAATCGACTGCAAAGTGCAGAAAAGTAGAGATATCCCCATCGTTGGATAAATCCACAAATGACCTATCGCCATTTTTAAACACTAACTTGCAAACAACAGAAGGGTTGATTCCACATTTTTGCATGGCGTATGCAAGAAATTTCTGATAAGTATAGTTTACTGGCACTTTTACACCATGCTTAGATTTATAAGCAAAATTCCACTCATTGTTATCTTGCTCCCATTCACCATCAAAACAGAAATATAGCTTAGCTTTTGCAACAGATGAACTCATTTTTTCAGTAGTATCTCAAACACAAAATATTGCAGAAAGAAATCAAGAAAGAAGTATGAAATCGGTGTGTGGATTATGGATTGCATTTTACATCTATTTATCAATGAAACAACCAACATTGATGACAACCAATCTCTCATTTCATCCACAAACTGGTATTCCAAAAACACTGATTTAACATTGATTCAAACATGCAAATGAATTTCAACCACAAATCGGTCTTCAAAGTACAATAATTGTGGAAAAAAACAGTAAAAGCATGCAAGATTTGTCTAAGTACAGGGACCAAAAGTGTAAATTTTCAGGGACCAAAACTGAAAATTTTTGGTCCATCGCGGGCTGCGATCGCGGGCAGGGGCCAAATGTGCACCGC